>CM061348.1:119032756-120277756 GCA_030867105.1 Liasis olivaceus | reverse complement strand
TATTGACTGAAAACACAAAGTGTCTCATTACAGAACTTACTGTCAAGGCCTGTCAACACATGTTGCTTCTCAGACTTTTGACTAAGATCAAGTAAACTATCTGTTCTTATCAATTTAATGTAAACCGCCCAGAGTTGTCTGCAGTGAGAAGGACAGTGACAAATTTGAAATATAAATAAAAATAAATAAATAAAATATCTGATAAATGCTACATATTAAATTGATTTTTTGGAACTGTTGTGGAGTCTCTGAAGTGTGGCAGTATACAGATGTTCATTTAAATAAGTAGAAGCAATGATTTCCCATAATATTAACCAGCTGCAGCAAATTCACACTCATTGCTGCCTGCCTGGCCAGTGTGCCAATGGTCACTGGCATAGTGGCATGCCTCTGCTTTCCTGGTCTAAGGATTCATAGGATATTAGGCAGGCCTTGACAAAGTGGGTGGGGACAGTGTCCCGCCTTAAATGACAGCACAGCTCAACTGACACAGTTGCGTAAGGAACTATGACCAAGTTAATGGCTGATTGAGTTAAGTGGGTGGTGTGAACCAGTCCTTAAAGTCATTTATAGATATATAACCCTGATAATTCCTTAACTGAATACTAGCACTGCAGTTTGATTGGCATATACAAGAATGACCCCCAGCCAACTGAGCAACTGAAACTATTTTATTCAGTGACGTGGTTACTATGGTTTGCATGCTCTGAAGATGATTTAGAAGGGTGCTTTGGAACAGACAGGAGCACACATGCAGCACTTCTTTAAAGCAGCTGCATTTTTATTTTGGCCCCTGCACAAACCTAAAATAATGTGGCTGCTTTAATGAGCTGACTTAAACAACTCATACTTACTGCTACCTGCTGCAGTAGATACAGCTACTGTAGGGTAGAAATAACCCTATTGAGTTTCCACTGGCATTAGTGATTAATGTTAGTTCTTCTATTGTTCATTGCAGGGATGGATAACCTGTGGCCTGCAAATCTCATATAACCCCCAGCGTCTATTCTGTAGTCCCCAGATTGTTCCCACAGAAGTTAATGTGCCACTGAACTTTGGTGATACAATTTTAGACATTACTTTGCCTCACGGAGGTACACTTTGGTGTATTAAGCTGAAAATGCATGGCCCCATACCCTCTCCCCTGATGATGTTGCTAGAGTGCCAGATGTGGCTGTTGTGCCTTTTGTGGCATGGTGATTATTGTCTCCCAGTATGAAAAATTTGTCATGGCTTATTTTATCACACCTAGCATTGTTTACAAACAACAACAACAATAATTTCAACTACTAGCAAAGTGCTAGTATTGATATTGCATCGGAGAACACATCTACCACCTCATGTTGATATGCCAAGTTGTAGTCATAGTTAAGGAATAGCCACTCCCTAAATATATTCACAAAGAGATATATTTCTAATATCACATAACCTTAGCATAATTATTATTTCCATACTAGTGTTGATTATTTATTACACCTTGCATTTCAATTAAATATAAGCAGGTCCTCCATGAAAACCCTAGAATACGCATCATCATTTTCTGGTGGAATTTACTATGCATTTTCACAATGAACAGGAAAATATAATTAGTCCCAAATTACAATTGCAAAAACATATTGTAAATATTGTCTGCACATAAATGGCTTGTCATTCATAAGGATGTATTGTATATACATCTAAAGCATCAGAATTACACTTTACTCCTCTCTGTTTTTGAGAGATTTCATTATTTCAATGTTTAAGTCACATTTTTGCCAATACTTCACAGTTCCAGCTTCTGTCCATTAATATAATCAACACTGGTAGCCTGGATTTTCCTGAGATGTTTCAGTCTCTGATTCATGACCTCATACTTTTGAGCAAAACGTCAACCTTGAAATTATCCCATATCCAGAAAGTAGTAATGCCTGCAAACAACTTTGTATTTACTGTTGGTTTAAATCTACTCCTTGCAGTCAGAATGCTGGGCTGGGAGTCGCATTTGGTGGATTTCACACTGTCACATGCACACACCCGCAAAAAAATCTCCCTCCAAGGTACTTCATTAACTTCCCTTCTCCACCTCCAGTGCCCAAACGAAAGGTCAGCAGGGGTCATGGGTAGCCAATAAATGGTTTAGAACCCAATTATCCTTTCCCAGTTTCTTGTCTATCGGTGGGGGAAATGTATGCTTTAGATTAAAAAAAAAGGGGGGGGGGGAACAGGACAGAAGGACTGAGAAGGGACCCAGAAAGGTTTATGACCCCATTGCCTATAAAACCTTCTCTTCCTTCTGTTCAGGAACCATAAAAACACTGGCACACACAATTGCTTCATGAAAGAATGTCACCAGCAAAAATCATAATTGTCATCAAGAGAAGGGGGGATGAAGAAGAATGTTCAGGATTCCAGGAGATGAAACCTAAGGGCTCAGTGGATGAGCTCTAGCCAATCTGTGAGCCTGGGGCAAGGAGAATTTTTCCACATGGCTAATTAAAATCAGATTGGATTATTCTTGTCAGTGTTTGCATGCTGACTTTATTTTTTTTGGTTGGGGGGGAGAAGCAAGTTGTTAAAGGGAGAGAGATGGTTGCAAGGAGGAGCAGCAAACGTTTAACACAGAAAAAAGTCTCAGCATGTCACCGATTTTATGGGCAGTAAAATTTCAAAGCCATCCAAATCTATTAATGCTAGAGAAAGAAATTTCTCAATGAGCTGTAGAATTGGCCAGGAGGGAAGTCCTTTTCCCTATTGCGATTCCTCACACTTATGCCCCCCACACCTTCTCATCCAACACCCCTTCCTTCCGTTCGGCCTTCACACACTCCAGACCATACGCTGTCTCTCCTTACGTGGCAGCTTACTGGCTTACTGAACTGAGCATTTGGAATCACAGGTTCTTCCATAGGACGCAACGTAGAATAGAATGCCAAGCTTATGGTCCTGAAATGTGTGCAATTCACATGATTCTGTAAGCATTCCTAGTGTACAATTTCTTTCTCTCCAGTCTCGTAATGTAGGCGTATTGGGGCAGGACCAGAGTCACTGTAAAATCTGCAAAATACTATTGTTCAAATTCTATTCTGTCGCAGGCATCGAATATTTTTATTACTTGAGTGTAGATATTCATCTTTTCCAAAAGGATGTATCAGTGCAATGGGAACATGACCTTAACTCATCTTTTATCTTAAGGTTCAGATTTCTGGATCCATTAATTTTAAACTCCTTTCCCATGGCTACTGTCTATATGACCAGGATAGAGGTCTCCTCTCATCAAATGATTCGATGTACATTCTGTCTCAAGATTAAATACCTTATTTCTAAATCACTATACATTTTGTTCGTGAATCTTCTGGAGTTGCTTTAAACCATGATGGTCATTTTTCTCCTGCGTCAGAGCCAAACAGTTTTTTTTTTCAGCCATGCCGAGTGCTGACTTGATTTCAAGTCCAGCAGTTCAGCGTGAATCACCCCTCCTGAGGACTTAATGGCCTTCAGTTCTTTGATTTCCTTAACTTCCTCAGCAGTATTCTGGAGGAAGTTTGACACAGCAGCCAAGTCCAATGTGGATGACTGATCCGCCATTTTAAATTTATTTGATCAGCATTAGGTCTTCTCTCACCATGCATATTTAGTACAAATATTATACTTGTACTAATCAGGCATTATGTGCTCTTGGGATTAGTAAGGAACATTCTGGGAGAAATGAAAGGTTCAAAAGACCCCAAACTGAGGGCCCAATGAAATCAACAACTCTTTTGGCTCGCAGCTTGCTTCACCCTGCTTTTACCACTCTCCCTCTGATTAGAACTATCGTTTACTAGGTCTGGCTTCTTCTGTAGCAACTGAAGATCACAACAGGAAACCAAGAAGAAAGAAGATTCACGTTTCATTCTGGCTTCTGAATGAATGACTTCTGAACCCCTGCTGCATTTCTTGCCATGAAAGAGCCATTACAATGAAACAGGAAATGATTCTGTCTTTCTAGAGTTGGGTAACTGAGGCATTTATTCCATTTAGTAGTACTGAAAAACAAACTCAATTACTTTGAGCCCCAGTTAACAAGTGAGTGATAACTGAAGACTGTGAGTGACATCCAATTTGATGATGCAAACCAGTCCTCCAGCCCTGAGCATTTGCCTCAGCACACAGACAGTCCATTGCAAAGTTTTTGCAGCATGCCACTGTGCCTCCTATGCCACCTGTTCTGGAGGCTGTTTTGTGCCCAATTCCAGGGCAATGTTTACCCCAGTCATTCAATGCATATATTAAAAGCTTAATAAGGACATTTACTGGGCATTAGAAAGAATCTGATAGGTTCACTGGCATGAAGTATGCCTGTAAAAGTACAATATTTGACATACATAGAAGGGTATGATGTGGTGATGTACATGGGGAGCACTTAGAAATTAAAAAAAAAAAATCCAAAAAAATTTCAGCATATGGCTTCTAATTTCCTCAATGATGTAGCCAGATAGCTTTAATTTCCAATCTCATTGCATGATTTTTGTTGTTGTTGGAACCAATGAACATGAATGTATCATGAAGTTGACCAAAACAACTTCATGATACAATTTTATGATCATTAAAGACCATTGGAAAACTAATTATATTACACAAGGTTAAATGCAGTTTAAGTTTCAAACATTTCATTGACTGTGCTAATATTTGGAGAATGTGACAGGAGCAGAAACAGATTCTGTTTTTAATTAAAATCTAGCAAATAATTTTATAACAATTATCTGCTGTTCCTTGGATAATAGAGATGGGATGTATTGCTCCTTTTAAGCAACTGGTGTTCAAAAAAAGTGCACTGATAGGCTGGATAGATTAGATTAGATTAGATTAGATTAGATTAGATTAGATCAGATCAGATCAGAACAGAACAGAACAGAACAGAACAGAACAGAACAGAATAGATGCAAAGAAGCATTTTTTCTTAGAAGGAAACTCATAAAAAGTGATTTAATATCACATAGTCCTGGAGTTAGCAGTAATGGTCCTGAAGTGGCAAGCCAAACAAGTTATACAAGAACTAATATTTGCATGTTAAGAAAAATAATAAACATAATACTTGCTATTAGAATGTCCCAGTAAGTGATAATATTTAACGCTATGATTAGGATAGAGTGATTCATTTTTCAACAAAGAATAAGAGATTTGGCAAAGTTAAAGTACAAATCAACCAACTAGCTAAGGATTGGATTAGATTTATTTTCTCCAGGATAGACAATATTGCAAGCAAATTCTTCACCCAAAATAATCAAACCCCCATTTTCATTAAGCTTGAATTTTAACAGGTAATTCTACTCCACAGGAAAGACTTTTATTGTAAACTGCACTGAGCTTTTTTTTAAGTAAGTGATGCAAAACTATTTTAAAGAAATAAATAAAACACTAGCAGGAGGCAGGAACTATCTTTTTGCCCAAGCTCATTGTATCACCACAGTAATGTGGGGTCTTGTAGGCCCCAGCTTTACCCTACAATAACAAATAAGCACAGCATAAGAGGCCCTTCTTTTGCTTTGCTCTTTCCATTGAAGTATGTAGAGCCAGTCGCTTTCTCTCTTTGGTAAGTGCAGGAGTTACATTCCTTAATACAGATTCCATTCCTGTCCAGCCAGGTTGTTCCAGAAAATAAGAATTTATATTCATTTATAATAGTAACAATCAAACAGGCTGTCTTTCCAACAATATTCGCTCAAATCCGAGTTCAGTTTTGAATTTTAAAAAGCCATTAAAAATACATAGGGTCAAAAGAGCTCACAGCTGTATTTAGATGGAGTCTCAAAATGGTCAGAAGTAATAATTATGAAGGAAACTGCAAGATTCACTCATATTTTTAGCTCAATATACTTTCAATACAGTGCAATCATGTAACCATTTTTAATTTGTCTTCTCTGCTCTTATTTACTGTACATACTTTGGTCGATCCTTTAATTCCAAACAGCAATTCCTTAAATCAGTAATGAAGAACCTACAACTCTCTAAATTTTGCTGAAAAACACCTCTCAGGAATCCCAGTCACCATGGTCCATAGAGAAAGATGCTGGAAGATATAGAGGACTGGGGCACATGTCCCTCACAGAACATTAATATGGATGAAGTGTTTTCCAGACATTCCCTTATGTTTGACAGTCCCCTTCACCTATTCATTCCTGCTCAGACTTTACCAATAGACTGATCTTTGCAAATGATCTAAATACCTGTCTCATAGTGGTTTCATTAATAATATATTAGCCTGAATATCTGACTGAAAATCATTCTGATTTTAATCATTCTCTAACTCCTATCACTTTTTAAAACATATTTCTTCCAGTTTTCTAACACTTACAGAAGCAATTATTACAGAATTAAACAAATTCTTAAGGTGTACTTATTTACAAGGTCATTTTTGCTGTTATATATCAGATGATACTTTAAAAATCTATTGTTCTAGAAACGAGAGAGCAAGAGTATGCTAATCAATGATAATACTCTGGAATACGTACAATGGAAAATACATCTCATCCCACTGTAATCGCTCCAACACCCCGTATTCTCAGATAGCCTCGCAAGCCTTAGGATTTAAGTTATAATCCTGCTGTAAATGGTAATGGAAGAGCCAATGTGGTGTAGTGGCCAAGGCACCAGGCTAGAAACTGGGAGGCTGTGAGTTCTAGTCCTGTCTTAGGCACAAAGCCAGTTGGGGGATTTCAGGCCAGTCACTCTCAGCCTAAGGAAGGAGGCAAGGGCAAACCACTTCCAAAAAACCTTGCCCAGAAAACCACAGGGACTTGCCCAGGCAGTTGCCTGGAGTCAACCCTGACTGGAAGGAGAAAGAAAGAAAGAAAGAAAGAAAGAAAGAAAGAAAGAAAGAAAGAAAGAAAGAAAGAAAGAAAGAAAGAAAGAAAGAAAGAAAGAGAAGAGGGGGAGAGGGAGGGGGAGGAAAGGAAAGGAAAGGAAAGGAAAGGAAAGGAAAGGAAAGGAAAGGAAAGGAAAGGAAAGGAAAGGAAAGGAAAGGAAAGGAAAGGAAAGGAAAGGAAGATAATGGAAGGGTAGGAAGCCTCTAGCCTTCGGTGCTGCTGAGCTTTAATTGCTAGGATCCCTCACCATTAGATATTCTGGCTATGGCTGCTGTGGGTTACAGGGTAGCAGCATTTGAGAAGGCATGTTTTCCTATCTACAAGTTAAAAGGACAGTACCTATAGGCAGACAGTGAATGTAGAGAAATTTGACATCCTATGATTTGGTTGCTGTAATGCCCAAAACTAATTGTCTGTCCAAGACACATTGGCTCAGAAAAGCTTATAAAGTATCTTACTGACACAATTACAAATGGCAAAATGATAACAACCGCTTTCCTTCAAGGATGCTGCTTTTGCGATATGAGGCACTAATAAGGTTAACACATGTGGCTCATACAGTCAGGTATCATAGAGTCAGGTAGGTCTGTGCCCACAGAGTGGTTTCAGCATGACAAACAAATGGCTCTCATCTCCACTTAATTTTATAACACGGGTACCCTCATTTAGGCATACTGCTGCTATCCAGCATTTTTTAACTGAATGCCAATTGTTCTGAATTTTGTAAAACTAGTTGAGGTGTTACAGAAAAATGTTCGCATGATAAATTATTCTGAATCCTTTCCCATTTGAAAACCAGTTCCTCCTTGGTGCACTTCACTGACTGGAAGTTTCCTTAAAACTTGGAGCTACAGAGGTCTGTACAGTAGCTGAAGAGTGCACACTTAAAAGTGACTAATAAATGCAGGTGAATGTGTGAATGACACCTAATTCATGGAGGAAAGTTTGCTTGATTTGCAGATATCAGGTGCAGAGGTATATATGTGAACCTAACCCAAGAGAGATTTGCTAGCACAATAGAGTTTCAATGACTCTTGTCTGAGGTTTGAATTTAAGGATCATGTACCATAGAGATTATTCACTGAAGCTAAAGCAAAGAAGGAAGGACAGCAAGCTGCAGATTCATAATGCAGAGCTGTAATTAGTCAGCATTTGCGCTTCATTTCAGGCCCCAGTACAACTTTTCCCCCAAAAGATACTGCATTTGGGATTCCAATATCTCACTTGTTTAAAAAGAATGCTTTTGCTATATCCCAGTGAACTGGCTCATACATCACATTAAACCATAATGTGTTTTGTTAGATATTGGCTTAGTGTGTTGCAGGAACCAGACAGTCTGGCTTACCATGTTTGGCAACTCAACCAGTGCATAAGTTGTATACACATAAACCACACTGTTCTCCAGTTGTAGTAGACAGCCAAATATATAATTCAAAATATTTATCCCTAAATAGACAGTTATATTTGGTGGCTGAACATGCAGGGCTATGTTAGGCTGCTGGCATTGAACTAGAAGAAAATTAAAAGGGCCTCTACGCTTGGATTGCTGTCCCCACTAAGCAAGCTGAAGTCTGGGGGAGTGGTCATTTTGATATTTATCCTGGGGAGGAGGGTGTAAATGCATAAACATAATAATCATAATATTCTGAAGATCTTGTCCATCAGGCAACAAGGAAAGTGTCCCTACAATCTCATATCAACTGTGCAACTGTCACAGAAATCAGCAGAACACTTTGTATTCTTCCCACTTCCACTACCTGCCATTTCTTAAGTTGCCCTTTATGCTTTACAGAGGGCAGAAGTTTCAAAGAAGCAACAGTAACAGCAGCAACCGAGTTAGATAAGTAGAAGCCTGAAACATAACAGGTATCTGTCAATGCCAGTTCCGAACACTACAACTCCTGAAATATGCCTCAATAACTTCAGGATGCCTATGGGGTGAATATTGCATAAGGACTTTCACATTCAGTCCATTTGCAAGCAAACTGGCCAAGGGCAGGGTGGCAAGAAGTACATAGGCCTAGGCTGTCACTCCCCAAGTCATTCTTGCTTGTTTTCTCAAAGCTCTAGGAAACATTTATTTTTAACTTTTTTTTTCACAAAAGAAAAATGCCATTCAATCTGAAGTTATAATAAACGGGAGAAGTACAAAGGGCCGTGGATTTTGGCAGACCTGGAAAGAGAACAAGGAGGGAGCCTGATGGGGGAGGCAGCTGGATATTCCAAAAGCTCTGGCTGGGCAAACTTCTGAGTGTTTGCAGCTGGCGAAAGGGAACTCACAAAAGGGATTATGCCTTAACTTGGCAGGGGGAGAAAAAGGAGCTACCCTCTCCAGCGGGGAGAAATGCTGTTTCCCCTTTCTGCTTGCAAGAGAGCATGACTGGCAGAGGCCTTTCAGAATCATGACACCTTTTGGCAACTGTGCTCTGGGGCAGAACCTCTCCATGACCTTTCTTAGGTTTATTTGGTTTGGGCAAGAAGTACTTTTCACACAACACTAATCTACGCACAACCCCCCCCCACTCCACTCCACACACACACACACACACTCATACACTTCAAGCTCCAAACCCACAGAAGCTCTGCAAATAGTACAGCAACAAAGCTCTCAGCTGGGACGAGTTTGCACAATATATTCAAAATGCAAAGGCTGGAGGGAGCCACTTTCTGTACAAAGCAGAGCTTTTCTGTTCAAGTGCATCTGATGGGCAAAGAACTTTGCACAACTTAAGGGAAAGCACTAGGTTTTTGCAGTCAACTTGGGAGAGGTTCTTCTTTTCTTTTTTCCCAAACACAGAAAGCCAGAATGAACATTTTGAGGAACAGATGCCTTTAATTCAACTCAGCCATTCAGATCTGACCCCTCCTGGCATTTGCTCTCTGGTGGGCGCACGGGGGGGGGGGCGGGGGTGGGTTAAGCATTAAACTAACCTGACAGTGAAATCAGTCCTTAAGAGATATGCAAAGAAATCCGGCCAAGGCGGAGATGGAGAGGACTAGTGCGGATGCCTTCTTCACACCTGGTCACGCTCTCTCCCCCACCACCCGGCAAAAACCCAGCCATCTGCAGAAAAGAAGCCCACCCATTCCCTTTGATTTGGAGGTCCCTGGCGACGCCAGCGCTGCTGCTGCTGTTGCTGCTGCTGCTGCTGCTGCTCTGGGAGCGGTTTCTGCCGAGCTGCAATAAACAATAAGCCCCAAGACTCGCAGAGGCGAAGCGGCTGGCTGGCTGGCTGGCTCTCCTCCTCCCTCCCCCAAGCCCGGGGCCGCGAAAGTTGCGCTTGGCCGCTGCAGGCAGCCCGGCTCCTGCCTCCTTAACAAAGAAGCCCCGGCTTACTTTCTTGAGCCATGCTGATGACAGTCTCGGTGGTGGCGTGGTACTCGTCCTCCTCCAGGTAGTCGTCGTGTTGGAAGGAGTCCCCCTGGAAGTCGTGCAAGTCCAGGATCTGCTGCAGCGGCGGGGCTTTGGGCAGCAGCTGGTTCACCACCTCGCGGGTGATGTTGGGCGCCTCTTTGAGCCTCAGCTTGCTGAGGATCTGCGACTTGATGCTCTCCAGCCTCATCTCTTTGCTGTGCTTGCGCCACAGACACACCGGGCAGCCCTGGTCCTCCGTCTCTGTCACCAGGGGGACGCCCTCCGTGGGCGCCTTCTCGCCCGGCTCGCCCGCGCAGAACTCCAAGGACAAGACCAGGAAGCCCCAAAAGACGGTCGACTTGGGCACCGGCATGTCTGGCGCTTCGCTTGCTCCCCAGCCAAGCAAGCCCGCTCCTTTCTCTCGCAGAGCACAATCGCTCTGGCTCGGCCTTGGGATGATGGGCTGCAGCTGCTGGGTGCTTGGGGGGTGGTGCCGCCGCCGCCGCCGCCGCTAAGTTCTTTGGGGTTGGAGATGGGGGGGCGACTTGCTGGTTGGGGGAAGGAGAGGAGGGGGGGAAGAAAGAAGGACTCTCCTTTTATATCCCAACTGAACTGTGTCGTAAAAAGCCTTGATTGGCTGCGGAGGCAACAAAAGAGCTCTTGGCAAAAGGGCTGTCACCGGCAGGGGAAAGCGAGCGGAGTTCTCTGCGCTCTTCTTGGGTCAGCGCGAAGCATTCCTACCGCGCTCGCCTCTTCGGGTGTCAAACCTTTTAAAGGCTGGCAGCGCTCTTTGAAGCGAGGAGGGGAGGGGGCGCCAAAATGGGGAGGGAGCGTGTGGAGGAGGCATCTGACAGCCCCTTAAAGAAACAAAGTCCCCTTTTTCCTCGAGCCCGCTCGATTCCCCCGCGCGCTACCTTCCCGTGGCAGGCAGATTGGTGTGGTTTTCAGCACCCGGCCCCGAGGGGAGGAGGCGTTCGTAACAATAAATGGGGAGGGGCGGCTCGTGCGCCTTGGGTACTCGGGGTGGACCCAGGTTGGGCGCTGGGCGAGGGGATGGCTGGGCAAGCGACGAGGGAGATGGCGAGGGAGAGGGAGAAACGTCCGCGCTGCCGCGGCTGCTCCCCTCAGCATCTCCCCGCCTCGGCTCACCTGGCGCTTCCCGAGCCTCTCTGGGCTTCTCCACTTCTGAGCCAGAAAGCGCCCCTTTTCCTCCGCGCAGAGTTTGCCTCAGCGTCCCTCCCCTTCTCTCTCCTCTCTGGGCCATTTGACAGTTTCTAAGTGCCCGTGCCGTCTAACTCCCCGATCGATTCGACCGTTTCTAGCTCTCTCCTTTTCTCTCCGGGTCCTGGTCGCTTTGACAGTCCTGAAGTGCTCCTCCCCGCTCCCGCCCGGCAAGACACGCGCGCCGCAGCGAAGAGCAGAGCAGAGCAAAGCAGAGCAGAGCAGAGGAGGGAGAGCCGCGCTCTGCCAAGCGAGCCCTTGTCTGCCCGCCCGCCTTTCGCCCGGCGCTGGCGTGGCTGGCAGGCAGCTGTCACCCTCCGCTGCCCTCGGGCGTCAGGCGCTGCAGCTCCCCTGCGTTGCGTTGCATTACGTGGTCTCCTGCGGCCGCCCCCTCTCCCCCCCTCAGATACCAGCGCGTCCCGAGCTGCGGGGGAGGGTTCCCGGCATGGCTCCGACCCGGAGCCGAGCCACGTGCGGGCGTGTTGTTTTTGTCGTCGGAGAGCAGAGGGGCGGCCGCCTCGGAAGAGTTCGCCCGGAGAAGGCGCTCAGGCCAAGAGCGGCACCTTCGGCCCCCGCGCCCTGGCGGGGTCAGGGATCCCGAGCGAGCTGTCTCTTGCTCGCCGCCGGCTCCGCTGGGCACAAAGCGAAAGGAGGCGAGGGACCCGACCAGGTGAGGCGCTTACTGAGGAGCCAGGCGGTGGGGCCGAGCAAGGGGAGCCGGAGCCTCGGCCTGGAGCAACAAGAAAGGAGGCCGTGAATCTGCAGTTCTCTCTGTCTCGAGGCAGGAGTGCGGTTTCACCTGCCAGAAGGGATTCAACTTCAGTTACACTAAAGTTCAACCGAGGCATCGGCATCAGGATTTGCAGAAGCACAGACCAATATGACCTCCTCCTGCCTTACCCAAGTGGCACCTCTGCCTTGGTGGGTGTTGTAAAACCTCCTCAAAATATTCAAGCATGAGACTGGGGGAGGGGTTTGATTTGTAATTTCTATGCTCCAAAGTAGTGTAAGTGTACCTTAGGTTGCCCTTTTCCCATCTGTAATATAGGTAAAAGGAAGAAGCTGTAGCAGCATAGAATATCTTGGTTTCCTGAAATACCCAACACAAGTTTGGCAGGAGTAGCTTCATGCCTTCCAAATGCTTTGGACTAGAAATCTTAAAAGTCCCAGCCAGCATGGGCAGTGGCCTGGAATTATGGAGGTTATCTATTGCTCCAAAGGGCACCAAGCTGCCTATCACTGGATCAGAAAGTCTGTCAGAACCACTATAAACCTGGGCAAATGAGTACTGTAGGAGAAATGCAGTTTCAAACAGTATTTGTCTTCAGCCATTCAGTATATGGATGTTATAGTATTATATGACCTTAGTGTATGTGTTTCTTATTATTAATTGTGATTAACTTGTGAATTCAAACTCACTTTGGGGCATGGACACCTTTAATTTAAAGGATCTAAGCAGATTTCTATTTGGAAGGATCATACAGAAGAACAATCACTTTCTTTGCTGTCTGAAAGTTCAGGTCAGTCTGTGGCCTGGAGTCTCCAGGTAGGGCTGGAAAAAACTCATGATCTGAAACTTTGGCACACTGCTCCCTCTTGCTGCCATCACCAACCTTAGCCTGGCATTTCCATCAATTGGGTCCTTCACATCTTAACATTCCTGAGCAGCAAAAGCACATACACTAAAAGGTCATACTGAGAAAAGAATGTCTCATTTATCACATGGAGTTGCTTAGTAAGAAGTCTGGCCCTTTTTCCACACATTCAACTACATGAGTGCTGGAGGGTGGGGGTTGGGGGGTAAGGGTAGAAACTCATGCAAAAATATGTACAAGTAACGGAGCCAGACAGAAATAGCTTCTCCTGCTAATAATCTTCATCTTCAGGTCAGAGGATCCATTCATACAAGCATGTGTAAACTGAGGCTGGTTTTATGAGATGTATACCAGGTGCCTAGTATTAGGGCCAGCCCTGCTTCCCAGATAATTCTGCAGTGCTTCATATCTGGCCTTGGCTAACCCTGTCAGCTGAGTGGGCTTCATCATCGAACATAAGGCTGAATGTTTCCTTTCTCTTTCTTTTTATATGTAAAACTTTAAGACACGTAGAGACAACAAATATAGATAAGCCACTATCCAGACACACAGAGAGAATGTGCACTGTGTAGAAAAATGTTCCAGTCCATCAGTGAAATCTTGCTGGAAGGAAATTTAGAAATGTTCCGTTGCAGAGAATGGAGGGAAGGTTTCTACACATGAAAGCGGCATTATTAAACTGGCTCATTTAAACAAGCCACCAGTGTTTTCACCTCTAGCACTCACTGGTACTACGTACTGATGGGTATTGTTAATGTGTGTTCACATTGTTCAGCCACAGGTCAGCTTTTAGAGTTTTGTGCTGCTTTTAATTTGCTATTGTTGGCTTTAAGCTTCTGCCACTGACCTCTTAGACTGGTCTGCTTTTTAATGCCCCCCTTGCCTGCTCTTTTGCAGCTTACTAGACTCCTTTGGTTTTAATCCTAGTCAATACTTGCAAAATATTTTCTCTTTTTATAAGCTGCTTTGGATACTTCGTACTGAACAGTGGGATAAATCTAAGATACAAACTAAATGAAAGGGTAGAGCTCATCTAAATCCAACAAATTGACTAGATGCATTTGGTGACATAAATGGACAGTTGCATTGAGGGCCATTAGTAGGCATGAGTCGTTGCCCACAAGTAGAGTTGGATTGTAGATCAAAGTGAATAGGTATGTAAGCCATAATGTAATTAAAGTGCCTTTGGTTGAATGGGCTATATGTACCAACCAATGTTGGTTGCAAATCATAATCAATAGCTCTGAGCAATGTGTAAGTACAATCAACTGTGGGTTATCAGCAAATCATAACTTAAAGCAATGTTGTTGTTGTCAGTGTTGACAGCTGGCAACTGCCTGGGCTAGTCCCTGCAGTTTCTTGGCACGATTTTTGAAAGTGTTTTGCCATTGCCTTCTTCCAAGGCCTAAAAAGAATGATTGGCCCAAGGTCACCCAGCTGGCTTCATGCCTAAGCGGGACTAGAATTCACAGTCTCCTGGTTTGGTGCCTTTATCCACTACACCAAACTGGCTCTCAAAGCAATGTATGAAACCTGTCAATAAATGTTGGAATAAAGTCTAGGAGTGGGAACTGACCTGGCACATGAGGCTTTTACATCGGCTTTCATCTAGTCAAAAAGAGGTCAAGAGCTAATTCACAAAGTATGACCCTCATTTTATCACTGCTGTAAGATTAGGGAAATTTACCTGCAACTGCAGATTTGAACTTCATCAGATTAGATAAAACTTTTCAATGTCCTTATGATCCATTCACATGTTAATCTAAAAGATACTATGTGAGCAGATGACAGGTTTACATTTATGAACCTGAAATAAAACAAGACAACTTTGCCATGTAAGGATAACTTGAAGTACAGAAACCTTGTATGTATTTCTGAACATCAGAGAAATGCCTACCTAAGCATTCAAATGGATCTTCTTTGCTAAATAGGTCACACTGACCACCTGGAGGCACTACATTACCAGTTTCTTTGTTATCAGGCATCATCAAAGGTAGGTAGTTAGATGGTATTCTGTTGTGTTCAAACCCTCTACTGGGAATTGAACCCATGGGCCATTGTGCTCTAGATGACTATATAGGATGCTTTCGTTTTGGAAGCTATCCAGGTCCTGGTGGTCAGCAGTGTTGCAAGAAGGAACATATAGAATCTGTCAGAATGGTATACAAAGTCTACCTTTCTTAAACTCTCAGAGCAGAGAAATACAGATGTTACATTTTGTCTTGTCCCATGTATGGGGTTTTACATGACTTCCATACACTGCACTTAGAAGAGGGTAAATTTATCTATTTTTACATAATATATATCCTGTATGGTGTTTTCAGTTACATTGACCACCAGGAGGCACCACGTTACCAGTTTCATCCTTAATAGGAATTGTCAGATGTGGGTAGCCAGATGTTATTCTATGGAGTTCAAACAGGGGTTATCTCTCTGCGGTGATTTGGTTGCTTGAATCATTTTCTATTTGCTATGTGGCTTCCCTTTCTCTAATACAGCTCTTTGTTGTCTTTGGCCTATCATGAGATCCTGTTTTAATGCAAAAATTAGACAAATGGCCTTTCTTTCTCATGCTAATTAGATTAGTTTCCTCATCCTCCCCCAGGTACTTCTTTCTAAGGGGCCATACAACCAATATTCAGAGTGGGACAGGGTATAAGCTACTGAGGATGGGTAGGAACTTAGCTGTGCAGAGAGAAAGCGTAGCTTGTTGGCTAAGGGTTTTACTTTGTAAACCAAAAGATTACAACGGACTGATTTTTAAAATTTATTAAAAAATCGGGAACTCCAGCTTCAACTCCAGCTGTGATATTGTTGTTCTCCCTTTCCTATATACTCTTCTATACTTGGCTTGCCCTATTAAATGGCTAATAGGCTTCTGACAGAAAGATGCAAGAACACACTTTTTCACACAGTTAAAATGATTGAATTCCCTGCCAAAATCTGTGATGGCACAAACTTAGCTTCCTTGATCTGAAACCTCCATGTTTGGAAGGAGATGCAATCTGAGGAGAGAGCCATTTCCCTCCTGGCCCAGTTATGGGCCTCCCACAGCATCTAGTTGGCTACTTGAACAGGATGTTGGGTTTATAGGAGTCTTTGGCCTAATCGAACTGAGTTGTTCTTATACAAAGATTCAGTATTAGGAATACCAGGCAGCAGAGTGAAACAACGTCCTTCCGGCAGTTGGATGAAGACCAGAACTGACGTCTGAATGGTGCAGCAACTTTTTTTAAAGTGTTGGCTTGTGGCAAGGTAACATTTTTCAGGTAGCAAACCTCTGTTGATTTTAAATTTTGTCCCCTCTTGATTTTTAATCTTCCATACTTTAGTTAAAGGCACAGAAAACATACCAGCAAAAGAAAAGGCCGATCAGGTTATCACCTACCCCTCCTTATGTTTTTTTCTGTGTCATGTGTACATTTACCAGCATCACCTTCCCAACCAAATGCTCTCCAAATGGTTTGATCTTCTAAAGCCTATGGATTTTGAGGAAATGGGCAGGGCCATTTGTGATCTTAGCTCCATAATTGTGGACTTGACCCCTGGCCCTCCTAGTTGGTTAAGGCAGCCAGGGAGGGGACCAAGAGGTGGATCCAACAGAAGTCAGAATTGTTTTGCAGGAGAGGGAGATGTCACCTGCTCTTCCCTCAAAAGGCCTGTTCTGGCTCCTTTATTACTGGACAGCTATCATCCTATATCTAACCCCCCCTTTGTAGGGGTGGAAGTGGGGAAAGTGGGAAGGCAACCATGATAGGGGGCCCTGGAAGAAACAGGTAGCTGGACCTAGGCCAGCTAGGTTTCAGGCCTGAGCATGGGACTGAAAGTGCATTGGTTGCCCTCATGCATGACCTTTGATGAGACCTCGATGGAATGAGCACAGACATTCCTGTCCTGTTGGATCCCTTAGCAGCCTTGGATATCTCTGCTGTAGGAGCAGCACTGGCTGCTGGTGACTTGTCAAGTGCAATTCCAAGTGCTGGTTATTGCCTTTAAAGCCATATATGGCTCAACTGCCTGTCCTAGTCAGATCCTGCCTGTCCAGTCTGAAGGAACAGAGAATGCCTATTGAAGGTTCCCATCAATCAAGACGTAAGGCGGGAGGGGAACTGCAAACAGGCATTCTCTGTAGCAGCGCACTTCCTCTGGATCAGTATATCCCCAAAGCAAAGGCCCACATTCTCACAGCCTTCTGGAAGTCTCTGAAAACTTAGCTAGTCTGGAAAGCTTTGGCATTTGACTGTTTTATAGTTGTTGATGCTACATATGCTTTGGTTTTATTATATTTATTTAGGTTGCACTGACTATGTCACCGTTGCTCTGGTACACTACCTAGAGTCTTTGAAATTGAGACCGATAAATTTCATTAATAAATGCATAAATAGCACCCCCTTAATCCCTAATTTACACAGCCATTGGTATTGCTGGCCAGGAATTAATTAATTAATTAATTAATTAGTTAATTAAATTTATACAGCACCCATCTCCCCCAGAGGGTGACTCTGGGTGGCTTACAATTAAAATCCAAAACAATAAAAACAACAAAAATATAGATATCCATATTAAAATAACTAATAACAATTCTGTATAAAAAGCCTATAGCCATTGGTCTAACAGTTTTAGAAATAGTTTCAGCTTACAGAAGTACAGTGTATTTATGTTTGAATGAGTATCAGAGAGAAAGAGAGAGGGACCAGGTTCACACATTGTGTTAAGCCACAATTTGCTGAATTATGATTTATTAACTAAACTATAATGATTGGATATACACATCACATCCAGCCAATGGCTTATTCTCACACATAGAGACTTGGTTCTTATATAACACTAAATGTTAATACAGAAGAACAACTCTGTGTGTGTGTGTGTGTGTGTGTGTGTGTGTGTGTGCAGGCATATGCATGTTTATAGATGTCTGGCATAGGATGACCATGAGGGGACTGAAACTTATATATTGCTTACTACTGACATATATGAAGTTTCCATAAAAGAAAAACTAACATGCAGATTAAACAAATCTGTTCAGTCATAAAAATGCAGCCTACAAAGGCAGAACAATTTTATAACAGATTGTGGTAAAGGAAATGAGGGGGATAAAATGGTTTTACAGATGCAATTTTATGGGAAATCCTCATACTGTGTAGATTTTTGTCTACACACTTTCTTCCTTAATGTTTCCCTTCCAGGAACTATATAAGGAAGTTATTAGCACTGGTTAGATTTTTATTTAATTGCAGAGGACACAGTCTGCTCTGGCAGTGAAACTAAAGCCACCAAGTGAATGCGTTCAATCAAGCTAATCTCCGCTTGGGCAGTTTGAGAGAAGGGCATCACAAGCAGATGAAATGTTTACTAATGGTAATAGACTGTGGTTGCCTGAGCTGGAAGTCCAGATTCCAGATATGGGATACAGTACGAAATTTACCTGAAGCAGGAGGGAATTCCTGGACTGACATAATCCTGACAGGCCCTACAATTTCACAACCCGCTTTTGAAACCCAAAGCCCTCAGCCTGACAGCCAAAATGGCTGTTGCAGCAATAGCTCCTCTTCCACTGGAGCATTTCACTCTTTGGTACAGGAACTCTGTTTGGTGGATATTATTCTTGACTCCCTACTATAGACAACAATTTAGCTAGTCTTAACAAAGAGACTGTGGGGTCATACCAAAGCTTTTCCTCATCAATCACCAGAGCAGCTCTATGACAGAAGTCCACAATCTTTTTTTGGGCTGAGAGTCTGCATATAACATTCTCAAAACTGGGCTGGGTCGGCATAAAAAAACAATTCCACATTCTGCATTGTTTGAATACTAGTAAGTATTTAATAATGTTTGTCTTCTGTCACATTAAACATTAAGTTTGGTAGGAACTATTGGAAGGACTCTGGGTCTGCATCCAGGGGTTGGGGGGCTGTGAATTGGCCTGGGGCTGCAAATTGTGCATCCCTAACGTAAGAGAGAGGTGGGTGCAGGAGAGGAAAGAGTGGTTTAGATTGGAATCCTGGGACCCCATACTCCCTGCTAAGAATGGCCAGGATCAGGGCACGTGCTGCTTCCAGGTATTTTTCATATACTATTAGTCAGTGATACTTTGGGGAAAGGAGTATATTGGGAATCAACTGATATTTTTTAAGGGCTGATAGGTTGGTGCGAGCCAGAACAGCAGAAGGTGATGTAAAATTGCTGACTTTGACATGAAAGTAATTGATCTGATGGTTCCAGTCCAGTGATGGGAGATGATACACCACCAAATGCTTCTGAATATTAATAATAATATGGTGCACATTCCAGTTGTATAATTCTGTGTACAGAATGCCTCGCCTAATCCACAGGGGTTTATAATCTCAACAATAAGAAAAACAGCTATTAAAATCAAAGTAGTATAATAAAAATAGTACCAAAGATACTAAGAACTGAAAAGCCAGCAAAAAAAAAAGCCATTTAATTTCCAAACCACAGTGGAAAAGTATAATCTTTGTCCCCTTCCTAAAGGGGAGGCCATCCAATGAGTTGGCAAATTATTACACAAGTTGGGCCTGGTTTCTTGTTCCTGCCCTTCTACCTTCTGAGGAGTGGAAATCCACACCACTCTACATGTATACTCCACCAGATACAGACATCTTGGAATGTATTACTCTCAGACAAAGTGAGGAACCTAGCATACTAAGAAGAGATCAAGATTATGGCCACTGTCATGCTCCTTGTTATTGACAAGACCAACAGTGGCTTCCCAGATAGGGAATATACATTGCTCTGTCTCAAGCAGGATTTTCTCAAGGAAAAATACTTACTTTAGCATGTAGCCAAAAGAGAGTTCACCTACAACCCTTCCTTCTCCAGGTGGAAACGTTTTTGTTCTTTGGGAAACTATAAGCAATTCTTCCACAGAAGGGAGACTAATAAGACAAGGTGCTTCTCTTCCAACCTCTGATTAAAATTGGAATTTGCTGGAAGAAGGATTTTCCAGGAAATAATTGGTAGAAGTGTAACATCTCTTCCAAGCATGATTTGCTCTCTAGAGAAATAGGAAAATGTTGTTAGCTAAGAACTATGCTAAATTAATTTCTTTTTGCTGTGTGGGTACGTCTCATTTATGGTCTCTGAAGATTGTCATCTGTATACAGATGCAGTCCTTGTGTGTTCTATTGGCAGTTCTTTACATCAGACTAAAGGGCCTAGTAGGAACAGATCAGTATGATTTTGAGAAATGCTCAGAGCCTTATTTTTTGCTGTATCTTTTTTGTTGTTGTTGGAGGTCCCTCTGAAATGCTGCCTGGGATTTGAGCAGCCCTATTTTCTACCTTTGTTTTTCAAATAGCATTCTCTTTCCCTTTTTGTTTTAAAAAGAAAGTTTGGTTCTATTTATCCCCTGTGAGATTGGCCTATCTCCCCACAAAGGAGAAGGGGCTGATTTTCCTATCCATGTGCCTTAAAGCTACAGGAGCAGAAGGTGGAGCCATAAGATGCTAACACTTTTAATCATTCCACCACCACCACCACCACCACCACCACCTTTTTACTTGCTGATAAGGTACACAGGTTGTGGGAGCTCAGTCTCTCACATACTACGTTTAGGGGAAAGACCCCAGATAAAGGCATCCTCTGGAAGACAGATGGCTGTTACACCAAGGGCAGAAGGCAGAATTAGCAGGTATGGACCCACAAGGTTTCTGAGAAGGAAATCTGAGACCTCCAGTCTTTCCCACTACTGGCCCAGTTGTATTGCTGCATAGTGGCAGAAGTGGGATAGGGGAATACTAGGGCCAGCCCACTCAGTTTCTTTTTTTTTCAAATTAAAAAAAAACAGACCGCAAAGAACGTTGCTGTTTTGTGCCTGACACATAGGCAGGAGTCTAGCTTGGGGTGGATAGGTGGGCAATTTCCCCCCCCCCCTTTTTTCCTTTCTTTTTCTTAAATTCTTTTAAGATAAGCAGAGACATGAAGCAACTTGCATACAAGAAAGTTATTTTTAGTTTTGTTTAGAGTTTGATGGGATAGTTAAGTTAGGGGTAGGAAGCAGAATGTTTGCTACTGAGAAGAGAGAAGACATATTTGTTTGTCTCATATGTATGTATATTCTATCTATCATCTCTCTCTCTCTCTCGTGTTATATGTCAACTCTTCCACGATTGTGTATCTCACAGGTACATCTGGAAAGATAAACTTGGAACCCCCCAGTCATCTTTTAAAGGAGGGTGTCATGCTACAGTAGCCCAAACACTTTACTGTATGTAACTGCTTACAGAAAGAAAAGCATCAGTGAGTATAGCACCATAACAAACAGTGATAGAACATGTTTAGCTGGAGTAGGAGAGTTCAGATTTGCTAAACAGAAGGAGGTTGTATTTGGGGGTCTCAATGCAACAGGTCCCCTGCATGCCAAAAGTAAGGGTCAGTCAAGGGACAGAACATAGAGAGACCGAATGATACTAGCAAAAGAAAAGTAAAATGAGAATGGGAGAAGATGAATATTAATTGAGCAGTTATGGGGAACATTTGAATCCTACACAGTTATACAAACTCCAGTTACAAAACTAGGAACTGGATTGGAGAGCAGTAAAATAATACCTTGGTGCCTGACAGGAGAAAAATAAACAGAGAGAGAGAGGGAAAGGGCCTGAAGGAAAGGAACGGGAAGCTAACTTTGCAATGTAAACAAGAGTCCTTCTGTAATGCACAGACACAAATGTTCACAGTCAGGCTTCTTGCTCCAGTGACAATGTGAGGATTGGTAAGGAGATGCCTTATCTTCCAATTAGTGAGAATGCAGGTGACCTAACCGTTACTGCAGCATCTGTCCCACCATCTCAAATGAATGGAGGTAAACCATGCACATCTTGAACTAAAATGTAGATCAGAGAATAATGCAGCGGAGACAAATAAAACAGTTGTGCTTAGTTGGTTAAGTCTGTATGACCTGCTATTGTGGACCAACTTGAGCAGTAGCCTGAGGGACTTTCTGGTAGTGCATGTTCCTCAAAGACGATGAAAATAGACGTTGCCATCCAACACATTACTAGCATGAAATGTCCAATGGTGATGAAGTGGAGAGGCAATATTGATGCATTCAACCCTCCCAAATACATACTGTTTTTGTGCAAACTTCTAGTCTAAGATTACAACCATGTAGGATTCTACAGGAACAAAGGACTGGAAAAATATGGCTAGAAATCTGTCAGGCCATGAGAAGGCAGCAAATCACTAGATAGCACTCCATAGACAAAAAGAGTTTGAGATGAGACTAAGGCTAAAGGCCACTATAGATGATCAGCCTCAAAAGAAGACTGCATCACAGCCTCTTTCCTGGCAAAATGTTCTGAAAAGCCTCATAGCCATTGTGAGAAAGCTGGCTATATCAATCCCAAAACAGTATGGCATGGCCTTTCAAATCAGCTATAGGTGACAAACAAGGAAAATGTGTTAAAATTGTGGAGCCGATATCCGAGTTTGATGCTGTACCCCAGGAGCATCTAAGAGGAATCATCACTCAAGTTGCTACCCACACAATGCAAACAGCCGAGGCAGAGATGACGTCAGCAAGATCTTACTCCCGATATCAGCCCAAATGACTATAATGGTGTGTTTTACAAGAACCGATGGCGAATAATGAAAATGTCCCTGCAATCATGACTGTCAGAGAGCATTTTCTAGAACTTACTGACATTAATTATACTAAAGGAGCTGGTATGACAAAAGTGCTTCTTAAAAAGCTGGAAGATACAGAAATTCAGAGAACTGGTATGAGAGGTCAGAGCCGTGATAATGGTGCCAAGAGGGAAGGAAAGAACAGAGGAGTGCAGGCATGGATCAGAGAGTGAAACTCTTAAGCTTTGTTTGTCCCCTGCCGCTCTCATTCACCGAATTTGGTGATTAAGAATGCTGCATCAGCTTCTATTGAGGTTGCTGACTGTTTCTTAAAGACTGACATGTTTGTTTTCTGTGTTGACTCATCACTGGCAGATTTTGAAGCAACATCTGGAAACATCTTTGACACTGAAACCACTGAATACTGAAAAGGTGAGAAAAGTGAATGGGATAGTGGAAGCTTATCAACCATCAAATTGGGAAGCTGGATTATATCTTTATCACCATTATGGAGAATAATGCTTTGACAGGAACTGTTTGTATGAGTACAGTGGGAAAGAGGAAGGGAATCACCAGGTACATACATGACTTTAAATTTCTCTGTGGCTTAGAGTTGTGGCATGCTATACCACTTAAAGTAAATGTATTGTCCAAGTAAGTCTAAGGGGTTGGCCTTAATACATATGAAACAGTGGCACAACCAGGCCCAAATCTAACTCTAGCCTTACTAGTCAAATTAAGAGTTTGAAAATGTTCTGAAGAATGCACAGAAATTGGCAGAGGAAATTCACACTAAGGCATTTGTCTTGCCTATTCAAGAATATACAGTAATAGCCCCTGAGAATGATGTTTTGATTAAGAAGTATGGATCAACTCCATAAGAGACCCTAAACAATAATTGAAAGTTGAATTCATTCACCAGGTGCTAAATTATGCAATATAGTCAGCTGAAGAATGTTTCAAGAAGCTAAAGGAACACAACAATATGGTTAGGATGTTGCACAATATTTCAGAATTCCTTACCATACTGGAAGGAAAACAACATGGCGCTAGGGACAGTGCTGATACCGGATGATGTACTGCAGCATTGATGTGAATGGTTTGAGTGATAAATTGAAAGCTTTTTCAAGATACAGTACATCTCAGCAGGATTGGCTGCTGGTGGTGGTGGAATCTAAGTGCACAAGTGAGATGACCACTATCTTTTCAAATATTTTGGTTGCTCTATACAAACTGTAACAGTTGTGAAGAACACAATTTCTCCAAGCTGAAGTTATTAAAACACCTTTACACTTCACAGTGCTACAGGAAAGGCTAGTCAGTCTTGCAACCATCAAAACAGATCCTCTGGACCTTCAGGAAGCAGTTCATATCTTTGTGAACAAAAAGTGATTATTAAAACATAAAAATACCAGTATTTACTAATGTAAACTTACATTTGCTCTTCACGTATTTCAATATTAACTTTTTTGAACAAGATATTTTAAGTTGTTAGTTCACCTTTACTGAGGTGGCAGCAGAGCAGTATCATGAAAGGAATAAAACAGGAAGGAGGAGGAACTGGGACCTTTGATAGTTTTGGTCCAAGCAATGGGGTCTGGGGAAATGATTTTAGCTTCCTATCACCAGTACCAAAATGTTGTGGACTGATTCTGACTTCCAGGTTAGATAATATATTTTTGTCAAGAATTTGGATTAGCCAATTTAGGCTCCCCTCACAGTAAATGTAACTAGGATGATATCCTGGAAATCAGGACTGCATTTGCATTTTAAGAATATAAAGCACACTTTTATTCAAAAAGAGGCCTCCACCCAGTTATGCCCAAACTCCAGATCTTCCAAACAAAGAAACAAAACTAGAACAAAACCCAAATATCAGTAGTGTACAGTAAAATTGAATGGAATAAAAACGATTTCAATCATCTAACAATATGCTTAACATTCCTGTTTCAACCAGTTTCCATAAATAATTCATATTGGTGCCAAGCTCATCTCCTGCAAGAGGATATGTTCAAGTGAAGCAACTGCCATAGAAAGAATCGTATCTTTGTAGATGAAAAATATACTTAACAGTGAAATATGGAGAAAAACCTTTTTCAACTTTCTTAGTGCATGGACAGGTACATGAGAAGGGTTTCCTTTAGAACCTATCCAAGGTAGGGTGGACGTGCATTTGTCTATCAAGGGCCACATCTGCTGGGGCTGCATGAAGATGGGTTTGCAGTTGGTGGAATCTTAGATGAAATGAGGTACACTCATTCCACCTCTGTCCCTCCCTCGCCTTTTAATGATATCTTCTCCCTTTCCCAGACTTATGGAAGAGCCTGATACTTCTTAACTACTTTGTTCCATAGGAGACTTAAGCATACGTAACTCTATGCTAACTAGAGTTCCCAAATTATTTTAAGGGGCAGCCATATGCCCCACATGAATGCAGAGTAGTCCAACCTGTGCCTTTAAAGGTAAGACCTTTGCTGAAGCTGATTGAAAATACTTTGAGTGCCAAAACTGATTGAATCCATGAATGTCCCCCAATTGTATACCTCCATGCAGTCATGGCAAGAACAGTTTGCACGTGAACCCCACAGATTCGGGATCCATCTACCCAGAATATTTCCATCTTCTTGGGATGGAGTTTCAGTTTAAGGGCTGCCATGTAGCACCTTACAGGATTCCAGGAGATAGTATAGGGTGACCTTAGCTTCATACGGTTCTGATGACATGGTGGCATACGCTGATGGTATCTTATTCCAAAGTTATTTGGTGGTCTCATTGTTTGTCTACTTACACGAGGGGACCCCCTTGATTAAACTAGGTTTAATTAAATAAAGTTAATCAGGAATAAAGGTGTTAGTGAAAACCTACTTATAGCCCTGCATCTGAGAAAACAGCTTCTCATTTAAAACTTACAATATGAATCATCATCATCATCATCATCATCATCATCATCATCATCATCTTGTTTTGACATATTATGTTTAAGCAATTCTGGACCAGCTTCAATTAAATTCTTAATAAGGCTCAAACATTGTAATCTTTAAAATATAAAGCCTACATCACCACAACTGGAAACATTTTTCTAAGATGATGCAAGGAGTTGATGCCACAGCATTATGGCAGTGTTCAATTATTATTTTTGTTTGACTGTTTTCAGCTTAGCATTGTTATTACTTTGATATACTGTCTCTAGTAAGATTGTCATGGAATAAGTGGGTAGCTGTAACATCTCCATCAGCACCTGCGAGAGACCAGAGGACATACCGGAGCATGGGCAACACCTTTTGTTACTTCGGGGAGGAAGCACAGGATCTTCCCTCCCAGATCAATGCCCCCTGCCTCCAGATAGAGCTAGTTCAGGAAAACAACTCCAGAAAGTTTAAATGAAGGTTCCAAAGAAGGGAACGATCAATCAACAGGGAATAGGACCCAGTAGCATTTGAACTATGCACAAGGGTCAAAAGGACACCAATAGCAGGGTTCAGGGAACCCCAAGGTATGCAGAAGTAGGGAAAGAAAAGGGGAGGGGGATTAAAAAACAATTACTGGGGACTGAGCACATTCCAGGAACACTGAGTGTGAACAGAAAGAAAAAAAACTAAAAGACAAAAATGAGAAGATGGGAGAAGGAAGGTAAGAATCAAATAGCTTGACAAAGGGTATGGCTGGCCAGTACCCTGGAGGACAGCATAACATTTTTGTTATAACACTGATTGTATTGCATATTTCCACTCTTCTCTAACCCTTTTTTTGCTTTCCATAGGAATAAAGTTTCTCAAGTTAAAAGTACATGTAAGCTGACTATCCTTGTTTGCTAAATACTGAACAGTATTTCAGTTAATCTCACGACCTTTTCTCCTGAAGTAGGAAGATGTTACTAGAAAATTAATGGGAAACAGAGTGGACTTGCAGCCTTTCAGACCATTCCCATAAATGCCCTTTATTTTAGTAACTAGGTGGAAGTGGGGGGTGGGGGTGGGATTACAACTTTCTTCTGCTTCAGAAAGGCACTAAGGCTCTTGAATGCCAGCAATTGCAAGAATTCTTTCCCCATTCAGACCTATCTGAAGAGGTACCTCTCCAGTATTGGAACATCTGGCTGCAGGAAAACGTCCCTGGAAGCCAAGGGTAAGGACTGTGAATAGGTGTGCATGCGTGTCCGTGTGCACAATAATTCCATACATATTCCTCTCTTACTTTCATCTCTTAACTTCAGATGCAGGGGAGAAAATGGAACGTATTCAAGTATCTCATCTACCCTGCAAACATAATGTGACTCCATCACTAGATAATTCCTAAAACGGAGTTGTCGGAGGCATGGTGCAGCTATGCTAAACTAAACTAAAAGAGATCAGGAGACACCCTCCAGCAGTTACACCAAGAGCTCCTCTTCCATGCTCCAGATGAATGCAAGCAATCTGGGAGGGTTGAGGGGGCAAACCAGGTGAGATAATTTCAGGTTTTTTATAGGATTAGACCATTGTTGTACACTGCCCAGAGTTACTTCTTGTGAGATGAACGACTATATAAAATTGATAGATGATAGATTAGGTGGGTAGATGATAGGTAGATAGGTAGGTAGGTGGATGGGTGGGTGGGTGGGTGGGTAGGTAGGTAGATAGTTAGATAGTGAGTGAGTGAGTGAGTGAGTCAGTCAGTCAGTCAGTCAGTCTTGGCTTTATTAGATCTCCCAGTGTGTCTTTGTCAAACTTGTCCCCATCAGCCCTTCATTCAAAATAAAGACATTGTTAAGTGGAAGCAGCAAAGGGGTTTTTCTATAACTATGCTACTACCTCTCTTCTGGATGGGCTGGAAAGCAATATCCTCTATTTCCCTTCTTTGCTGATCTGAAATTACTGTGTTATATGCCTCAGCTCATGCTACCCTTGACAGATACCAAATATCTCTACTTTTTAATTATTTTTGTCCAATTCAACTTCTCAGAGTCCAGCTACTTTGATAAAAAATAAAAGCTAAGTATAAATGTCTCAATAGACTTTAGGCACTACTTGAAATAACAAAATGAACAATCATTCTATTTCATGCATGTGCCACTAATACTACAACTACCAGATCTAGGCTGCAAAAATCTGAATCACCACTACATGACAGAAAGACTAACTCGGCTGCAATCTACTGTTTGTCTGGATTTTTGCAGCCCAGATCTGGTAGTTTGTCCATTGGCCCTTTAACTAGAAAGTGCTGAAACAGAAAAATGTTAAGATCACTCACCTGGATATTAGCCCCTCCCTCCCTTCTTTATAATTTTAATTAAAGATTTTTTAAAAAGGAAGATAAAAACTAATACAAACTAATATAAAGTACGAAAAAGAAAAAGAGATCAAAGAGAAAGCTAAAAGTCCAAGAAAGAGGGGAAAAAAATAGAAAGAAAAAGATACAAAGAAGTAGCTTCCAATCTTCTTTACAGCAGTTATAAGTATAATTATAAATTTACCTCTTACTCTATGGTTACAACATAACTCTCTTCTTTCTATAATCTATCCTGTCAAAGCATCAAAAATATAAATCAGAAGTTTTTTTTTTGTTTGTTTCACACAAAAAGCCTGTAAGGAGCTTCCAGTCAGCAATAAACATAAATATTGCCTTTTCCCTGATCAAAGAAGTCAACTTAGCCATCTCAGCAAGTTCCAACATCTTCACCAACCATTCCTCCACTGTGGGTGGTGCCACATCTTTCCATCTTTGTGCATACAATAATCTTGCTGCAGTTATCATGTACAAAAACAAAGACCCATGACTTTTTTCCAACTGTTTGCCATCAATCCCAAAAGAAAAACCTCTGGTCTCAATTGCATAATTAATCTTTAAAATCCTCTGAATCAGTGTGTGTATTTGAATCCAGAACTTTCTAGATTTTTTACACATCCACCAAACATGATAAAATGTCCCTTCTTGTTGTTCACATTTCCAACATAAACTTGAAGTGCCTTTATACATTCTAGACAATTTCTCTGGTGACATATACCAACGGTACATTATTTTTTTAAAAATCCTCTTTAAGATTATAATATGGTGTAAATTTCAATCGTTTCAGTCACATATTTTCCCATTGCTCCATCTATATATTATAATCAAAAATTTTAGCCCACTTTATCATACGTTCTTTCACTTGTTCTTCTTCTGTTTCAAATTTCAATAAAAGTTTATACATTTTAGCAATTACATGTTCATCATTTGTACACATTTCTACTTCAAACTCAGTCTTATAATGTTCAAAACCATAAATTCTTTTGTCTACTTGAAATCTTTCTAATAATTGTAAATAAGTGAACCATTGACAACTATATCCCTTGACTACCAGTTCTCTTAATTTTATTTTACATTTCCCTTGACAAAATTCTAGTAACTTGCGATGTTAGCCATTTGTGTTTGCCTATTATTTCTTGCTTATAAAATATTTCTTGTGCTGAGATCCACAAAGGTGTTTTCGGGCACATCCTGGGTTTGAATCTATTCCATATTCTCAATATGGCACATCTAACATAATGATTTTTAAAATCCATATTAACCTTGACTTTATCATACCACAAATATCCATGCCACCCAAATCTCAAATCGTGTTCTTCTAACTCCAAAAGCTTTCTATTTCTCAGCAATACCCACTCATCCAAACCAAACAGCAGGCTGCAAAATACAATTTCAAATCAAGTAAACTCAGTCCTCCTCTTTCCTTTGCATCTTCTAACACCTTATATTTAACTCATGTTTTTTTCCCCACCACACAAATTTAGATATATCCTTCTGCCACTATTTAAATGGTGCATCAGTTGTCAAAACAAGTATTGTCTGAAACAAAAACATCATTCTATGCAAGACATTGATTTTTATCACAGAAATTCTCCTTAGCAATGACAGTTGTAATTTCTCCTATCTTAACATATATTTTTAACTTCTTTCCATGCCTTAACATAGTTATTTTGAAATAACATACAATTCATATTTGTCATAATGATACCCAGGTGTTTTACCTTCTTCTCAATCTTAAAACCTGTTTTATTCATCAATTCTGTTTGATCTTCTATTTTCACACTTTTGTTAACATCTTCATCTTCTGTTTATTAATCTTGCACCAACTTTTTTAATTTGCCCATTAATATTTCAATTTCCTTTAAAGGATTTTCTAGAACCAACCCCAAGTCATCTGCAAAAGCCCTTAAAAGTTTCTTTTTTAATCTTTACTCCCACAATCCTCTCGTCTTATATCTCTATCCAAGTATTTCAAGAACCAAAATAAACAAGAGAGGAGACAGTGGGCATCCCTGTCTTGTTCCTTTTTGTATCTCGCAGGCTTTTATTAGATCTCCATTAACAATTATTTGTGCTTTCTGTGAAGTGTAAATCAATCTTACCCATTTTATAAAGGTCTCTCCAAAATTCTTATCTTCCAAAACCTTGAACAGGAAAGCCCAGTTCAAATTGTCAAAGGCCTTCTCTGCATCTAAGAAGATCAATGCAGCATGTTTTTCATTATGCTGGATATTAGCCACTTCCAAACAACATCTTTAAAGAGCTCGTTCTTGTTTCTTTTTGCTTTTCCTCCCTCCCTACTGTGCATGCTAGCTTTTATGCATATGTGTGCGTATATACACACACATATTAATACACACACACATATTCATAAACACACACACATTAAGCTTCGGGGTCATTCTCATCAATAAAAATTCCATTAAAATGTCTTAAGTATGCCTATTTGGACTCTTGGTTATTACCACCACATAAATGATGGTGTATCCTAAATGCAGTATGTAGAGGTGCCCACAAAAGAATCTTTCTAGTTTAACAAAAAGTCCAGTGATACATACATTCTGACAAGAAAGGTTTAAATACAAAAGTTTATCATGAGATGCTGCCGTTATGATATTGTTGGCTTTTTCTTATGCTGTTTCATTTTTGTGTCTTATTAAAATGGGTCTTGTTAGGTTTTGTTGGGAGTGTCGCAATGAGGCGGAATATTTATTAATTAAAATATTCATAAACTTAACAGGCTGTCTTAAACATTTTGATACAGGAAAACAGCTTGGACATACTCTTGTCAGCTAACACGCAGTTTTCTTTTCCTATAATAGTTTTAGAGCACCACCTTCTGGAAAATCAGTGGTGTACATATCAAAACCATCTACTTACAAAACATACTGAGGAAATAACTACTTACTAAAGCATATTTTTGTGACAGCTCATATCTTTCATTTAAAAATCCAGAATGGCCTGAACTAGACTAGGAACAAATAAAACCAGCTACTAAGTTAAAAAACTGTGTTTCCTTTACTCCCTAACCAAAATTAAGTTCTAGAAAAAAAGCAAATAGTTTGCTGCTGGATCCATTCATGTTCAGAGTAATACTGATTGTTCAATTAATCTGAAGTATTCTTCCATTTAGGTTATTCAATAAAAAGAAAGAAAAGCCAATAGCTACATATTTAACCAAAAGGCAACTGGGGCAGGAAAAGTAGTATTTAATCAAAGGTGGGGGGGGGACTGAAATTTGTAGGGCTGAATCTGAGCCAGGTATAACAAAAATTACAATCACTGAGCAAAAAACAGAAATGCAGCATTGCTTTTGTTTGTGAACTAGATTATGGGACAAGTTTTTTCTAAAGTTTTTTGGTGAATGTTTGGCTATTAGGTATTCCTCAGCTGTACTCCAATATCCCTCAGCACTCGCCATGTGGCTGTAGTTGCTGGGAGTTGTAGTTCAGCAGCATCAGGGGGCTCACAAGTTCCAATTGCCTGACATTAACAGCTTGTTTTAGGGGCAATCATGTTTGTTCATCTGCTATGGATCCTGCAACAAGCTGCTGTTATAGCTGCTGAAATCAGAAAGAAATGAAGTTGAAACAGTCAAATCAGAATGGGGAGATGTCAGAATTATACAAATAACAGAATGTGTGCAATTCTAAAAGACAAACTGGAGAAATCAACTGGTGCACACGTGATTTTTTTTCTCCCTTCCTTTATTGGCAAGAAAATTGTTTGCTGATCTATAGAGAGTTCTACCACAGGGAGAAAATTAGCTAACCTCCCCATTCTCATGTTGCATTAAGACACATACTCTTCCTGGGTGCCAGGCAAGGAGAAAAGAATTGGCACCTAGATGTTCACTATACTCTTTGAAAAATCTGCTGTATTCTACTTTGCCAAACAAGAGCAAAAAAATGGCTGAAATAAATTCATATTGTTAACGCAACAGCAGCTGATGGAATATATATTCTTATGTGTAGGTTATTAGATCTCATTATCCTCACTTCTGCATATGTGCAACTGATAATTAGAGAGCAGACCTCTAATTATCTGTATATGCATAGTTTTGCATAACTGCAGTTCTGGCATTTTTTGGACTTCTGCAAATGTGTAACATGCATTTTTAAGGGTTGCAGTTAGATCATGTGCCCAATGTATGTGCATCGTTCTTCCTTCCCTTGCTTAGCTGCAGTGGATCTTATTGGGTCAGCACAGCATCATGCTGGTGATAGAGCTGCCACACTCATACCATGTGGCTTATACTGGTTTCTCCACTCTACATCGCTCTTTCATGCTCTTGACATAATGCCCTCTTGACTGTGCCAGTGGACTTTCTGATCACTCAGATCACTGTAAGAAGTACTGCTGTCCAGCAGCATGATTGAGAGATCACCACAAGTGATCTTCAGGGAGCATTAGTATCTGCTCAATCACTCATGCCTTTGTCATCTGGATTATTGCAACAATCTTTACATGGGGCTGCCCTTGAAGAAGGGCAGAAGCTTGAATTGATCCAGAATCCAGCAGCGCAGAGAGTTATGGGTGTTCCTCGTTATATTCATGTGACACCTCTATTCTACGAGCTGCAGTGGCTCCCAATGGACTCCTGGGGTAATTCAATGTGCTGCTTATCACCTATAAAGCCCTACATGGCACAGTACTGGGTTATTTACAGGACTGCTCCTCCCTAAAGTATCTGTCCATCCCACATGCCCCAGTAGGGAGGGCACACTCCAAGCCCCTCTCATTGAGACAATGCCACCTTATGGGACCTTGGAGGCATGATTTTTGGTGGCGGCCCCTGCCGTTTGGAACAATCTGCCCCTAGTACATGGCTGGCCCTGACCCTGCAGGCCTTTAGAAAATCAGTCAAGACCTGGCTTTCCCTCAGCCTTTGGGTCCTGATGATTGGAGTCCCAATTGTTGAGTAGCAGTGTATTTTAGCCTGGTTCCATTTTAAGTTTCAATTGACTTTTAATGTAGTGTATTGTGTTGGTTTCCCTTGGTAATTGACTTCTTATATGCCACCCAGAATCACTTTGTGATTAGGTGGCCATATAAATGCTATAAATAATAGATCCCTCCACCAAGATAATGAAAGAGCCACATGAACTGGAAAAGTCAGCATTAGTGGTTCAAGAGAGGCAACTCCCTTCATCATTAACTGAGCAAATCACTCTAAAGAAGGCCAGTTACAGCAAAAAAGCCATGTGGAGTCTTGCAACTGGGCCGATCTAGCAGAACTTGCCATGACTAAGCAACGCGAAGGAGAGGCAAATAGAGCATACTGCCCACGTTACCACTATAGGAAGAACAGGGAGGAAGTACTTGTGGCAGGAAGAGGATAACCATAGGCTCTGTACTAAGGCTCTGTCCTAAGACCCCTCAATGGAACAGAATCTCTGTGACCACTCAGGGCTAACTGTACAGCGGGAAAAATACTTTACTGTTTCCACAATAAAAGAAAGGAAGGGCTAAATTACATCTTTAAATGTTGAATTCGTCAAATATATAATTGTGTGCAGTGTGCAACTGTGCATGGTTAAGAATGAAACTATAGGCCAGCCTCTCCAAGGCATTGATACGTATTTATAGAAAGGATAATACATATTGTATTAAATATATGTATGTACATACAAATTTGAACTTTTAAAAAAGTAACCTTCTATAAAAGAGGTTGAACAATTATAGAGCTAGCCATCCATGCTAAAATTGTCACCTAACACATCAATTTCTTAATTGACTTGACCACAGTCATAGGCCAGCATAGACAAACAGTATGTACTTGCTAGGATCCAGGAAGAACAAACAAGCACCGTAGAACATCAGTAACATCGATCTCTTAAATAGTCACTTTACATCCAGAGTCAGGAGTGGCCATTTGCTCTTTAATCATGTGGTGGTGCAAAACACCTCCGCTCAGTAGTCTTGCAATGGAATTGGGCAACATTTGGGTCTCCATGAAGAAAGAAAAGCTTACTTGGCATAATCCTGAGTAGTAAGTAAGTAACAATGACTAGGGTGCATCTTCATTTCCCCCTATCTTTACTAAAAGTACAGTCCAGATGAATTCCTTTGCATGGAAGGCAATGAATTAAATTTTTCACAAGTAAATTCCAGGTGGGGAGCAGATCTCCTCTCATCATTTAATCTAGGTGGCAGAATACCCAGGATGGGATAAGAAGACTATTGCCGAACAGGATCTCCTTTCCTGCCCGTTTTAAAAGTTATCACAGGCAAACCAAGTCTTCCCTGGGCACTAAGTCATCCTCTAACATTTTATTTTTCTTCAAAGCCTTGGGATGAAACAAAAGAGATTCCAGGCCAAACACCTTTATGAACAAGGGTAATAATCAACTAAAGTAATTGATGGCAGCCATAGTCCAGCTCAAGAAGGGGCACTAGACAATTATAGAAGCATGTTATTGGACATTTAAAGGCTCAATATCATCCACACCCTACACCTGTCCATACCATATTTTCATTGCAGTGCTTTCAGGAAAACATCCAAAGGAGTTCTTTGGTATCACAGGATCCACATTAACAATTGCAGTGGAGAATATTTTTTTCCACCTAGAAGTTACAGGGTTACAAATGAGTCCAGAGGAGCCTGGAGGTTTGTCTCTTAACAAGAATACGTCTTCCTTTTTAAAACAGCCCTTTTGCTACCTGATGAAAAGCCAGGGAGATTTCACTCCCAGTCAGGTCCTTAGCGCTGAAAGGGGCGTCGCACTTTTTTCCGCCGTTTCTGCTTTGAATCGCCCTTCTGGAAGGTACTGTCTACTTTTGAAGAAGAGGCAGGAGGTGTCGACACATTCCCAGTGGCTGGTGGCTGGGATGTGCTGAAAAAGTTCCCATTTGGCATCTGCCCAGGATTCCCTTGGAAGATACGGTTGAAGAAGTCCTGTAGTTCTGCAGCAGAAGCAGGGCTACTGTCTGAAGCAGCTCTTTTTTGGGGTGGGGGAGGAAGAACAGACGGAGAGAACAATTACATCATCAGATCCAGCAGTAATTACAGCAGAAATATATGTTCGGCTCTATGCTAAAATATGTAGTGGAAGGCAAGCTTCAGAATTTGCAACTGTTGAAGAACCCTATTCATCCTGGGAAGAAAAGGAATCTATTTTCAGAATCCCTTTATGTCAAGAATACTAAAACATGGTTTCTCTCATCTTTACAATTCTGCCAGACACAGGAGTATTCCACACTCTTCTGTGTACTGCTTTAAGCCCCAGGAAACTGAGTTTACATGTACTGGAAAAATATACAAGGCTGCTCATGCATAAGTATAAAGAGACATGGTAGAATCTGGCCTCTGCAGTGAAAATTCTCCTGTTCTGACTCTCTTAAAATAGGAGGAAAGTGAGCCCCAGGAAAAACAAAGGCACAAGTTTATGTCAGACAAAAGCTTAGAATTAACAACTGATCAATTGTCAGGTTCAGCCCAAAGAACTCCATGAGACAGTAGAGGTCTAGTTCGATAGCTTTTATTAGCTTTCACCCACAAGACAGAATCTTGCCAGACTGAATCTAAACGTCCCAAGTCAACAAGCAAACACCGCAAATTCCTTAGGGTGGTACCAGTCTTATCCTCTTAACCTTCCCACGCTCCTGATGGGGGCTAAGAAAATGCTTATCTCCCCAAGCGCGGCCTTCACCAAACCATTCCATTCCATCACATCATGTATGTGGATGTGTGTTTGTGTTTAACACAACTACCACTGCAAACCTTATTGTGGACTGTATGCTGATGTGTGCCTAGCGCTCTCCTACAAATGGAAAAACCAGACCAAACAGAACTCTCCACAAATTGAATGTGAGTCAACTTACACAAGATACATAAACCCCTGGATTTCAGTTCTCAGCAAGGGCCCATCTTGCTTAGAAAACAGAACTAAACATTTCTTAAGGAGAAACCAACAACATCATTCCACACTAACCTCTGGCGTCCTCCAGAACCTCTTGATCCAAAAGAAATGTGATATGGAACTCGGTGCGTATCTGGAGAGATTCCCACTCGCTGGCAGCCAGCCCATTCTGTACATCAGAAAAAAAAAAAATCAGCTATCAGTTCCTGACCCAGATCTGCCTCACAAGACAAACCGGAATGTCCTGAAAAATCTGATGTTTCTTCCTAGACAGCACTTTCCAGCCTCTGCAGTAGGGTGAATTAGCAATCACATGGCACTCTCTTAAGTGCTAATTTTAATACCCAGTTCTGATATTAAAAATAGGATTCCATTCTAAGAAGAGAAAATGATGCAGCCTCTATTTTTTTTTCATAGCATAAGTTTTATGGGTGTTTAAATGGGAAAAAGGACAGCCCCATCTACTTCACCATTCGGTTCCCACAGGGGCCAATCAGCTGACAGGGAGAAGCTCACACAGCCTCAACTTCCATCCATTCACTTAATCCTCTTTGAAAGAGACTATTTCCTAAGACCATGTTTAAATCCTGCTGATGTGGGTTCTATCTAAATAAACACTTTTGTCTTGGCTATTTCTCAAAAACTTCAGTTGGATATGTGTTGCTGTTGGTGGGATCAAAATATTTTTGGGTGGACAGGGAAACAGAAAACAGCTGCAGAATTAAACTCAAAGTGAAATAAAAGCTATAGTCCCCAGTTTCTCAACCTCACATCACTTTTCCTCCCAGCTGCCCACACTCTTGAATGTAACTCCTCTCTCCCTGCAATTTTCTCTCATCTCCCTGGTGACCACACTCCTTCTCTTTCCATCTCCTCCCAATGACATTCTTCTATTAAAGTTCACTTCACTCCTTCGAAAGCCTCCATGTTGGTAGCCATCAGTACATCTCTGGAAGCAAAGCTCACAGGTTAAACCTAGGCATTACTTGACATATAGCACTATATGCTATTGTGAGTGTAACTGCACCACAGATTTGTATGAAGGCACAAAGATACTACTCATTTTATTTCCTGATGCCCAAAGTATAATATTTGTCTTTTTCACAGCAGCCACATACAGGCTTAATATTTTTATCAAGCTATCCCATTATAACCCAACATCCCTTTTCTGATCAATTATCTCCACTTAAGCTCCCACCTGCATGAAAGTTTTTTACACCAAAGTTCTGCTGTTTTTTTATTGTCTCCACAGCAATTCTGTGGAGTTCTTTGCAGATCCTTTTGATGTTTCGAATTTGAAATCATATCCTTTGGATGGGCAGCGCAACACTGTCTCAGCCTTCCTATAGTTCGCATCCAAAGAGGACTATGTCTGTCTCTCTGTCCAACAGGTTTCCATTATGCCCCCTCAGTTAGATGAAATATACACAAACACATATTCTCCTTTAAAAAGAAGCACCCCAAATTCATCACCTTGACTCGGAAGCTTCAAGCAATGACACAGTGTTTGTGTCGCAGATGTGTATGTCTCTCTCTATGGGGCACTGTTTTCTTTTTCTGGTGATTATCACACCCTATTGTAGCCTTTCCTTTCTTGTTCCCATCAGAACTGTGAAACTCTTCCATACTCATTCCCAGGGACGAGTAAACTTTTCTTCCAAGAATGAATATAAAAACTACTCTACTGTCGGCACCAGCTATTTGTGTCCATTCTGTTCAAGTGCAGCTTGTGCCTTTTTTACAGGCCCAGTTTGTCCCAAAGCATTCTTCAGCACTTAATCAATCTCATCTTCTCTCTATCCCACTATCCTACGCACAATTCACTATGACACTCTGGTTTCATTAACTTAACTGGCCCTGAGTATGGAACAAGTAACCTTTCAGGTAAAGCTACTATGGAGATTGGGGCAACCTAAAATTTGGCTTCCACAGCTCATGATTACATTACCATATATCATTTGTGAGGATATAGACTACAGCCACTGATTCTACTCCAGCAATATCTACCTCAAGAGAAGACACTTTTTTCAGCTGGAGTTACACTTTAAAAAAACAGTCTCTGGAAAATGCAGCATATGTCCCATGATGTCACTAGCAGATGAGGCTATATTTTTTTGGCCCTTTTTTGTGTGTATTTTCAGGGAGGTGGAAGGGCGGTAATTGGCAAAAATAGATGTAGTACTTTGACCTGCTATTTTAAGGAAAAAAAATTAAAATAGTGCAGCTGAAAATCTGGGATTGCTCCAGAGCTCCAAAATGGGAACTGCGAATGGAGGCATATGAGACCTATGGGTCACAAGTTGCCTGAACTACCAGCTATCTACACCACGTAGCTTTCAAGATGTTACCGAATTATAACTCCCAGTAGCCCAATCCAGAATGGCCCATAGTAAGGGATCCCCTTCCTGATCTAGATAATGCACAGTATCTGCAACCTTTACGCCAAGCAAGCATGTTATCATGTGCTTTACACAATGATCTCCAACTCAGGCATCTACGACTCTAGCGATCAAAAAAAACTATAATCAATGCCCAGTATATTCTCAGAATAAGGGAAAGAACGCTCATTTCCCCATCACAGGAATGGGCTCCCTTAAAGAATTATTTTCCCCCTCTGTGGAGTAGCATCCTGTTTCCCTGTAATAGCACATAACAGAAATGGAGATCAACCTCTTTCAGCTTTTCCAAGTCAGTCATCCTGACTTCTCTAATGAACACAATTGTTTCACTAGTTCCTGAAGTTAAATGTTCTAAACATACACCCATGAGTATATGTAACAATCTGTATAATATAATGCATATCTCTTAATCCCCTGTCGGCTTTCTATATAAGCATAGTTTTTTTTACTGACTTAATTTTCTTTACTAAATTGTTTACAATCAGAATGAAAGCGTTAACTACTTTACTACTAAACTTTGATGGGTGCTTAACTTCCTTATCTACTTAGTTTATTATTTTCATGCATCATCATTGGGGCAAGATGTCCTTCATCAACTTATTATCTCTCTTCTTCTCACAGAAGTGTCTCTTTAATGCTTCAGTGTGTACTGTTTAAAGCTGAGTTGAAAGCAAAATTCTTAAGATGCATTGTGCATTATACCTGAACTTTTGATCATAGGTCATATTTAAGCCTATTCCACATTTGAAACAAAAGTTAAATCCAATTTTTGTTTAGAAGCTAGGCTAGGTTTCCTAACAAAAAAACAGATGACATTCTCCTCTATCATGGATCTGTAAATCCTGAATTGGATCATTACTACCAGATGCATGGATGTGGTTGCTAGAAAAAACACATACGTATATGCATGTTATCCACATTCTGCACAAATGTGGAGTTACCCCAATTTATCTTACAAGTAAGATAAATACTTATATTTGTATACACACGCACAAAGGACTACTACACAAAATAAGACCAAGAACCTAATTTAACACTTCACTTTGTGCTTCCATTTCCCATTGTCCAGAATGGAATACAATTACCTGTGATGTCATAAACCTTTCCATCCATCATGGCAAAGTACGTGATCTTCAATCCTAGCATGCTGGATTCCGCCCAGAAGTCACCTTCCTCAGCTGCATGAAGTTTGTTACATTCTGCACAGTAGCGTGCATATAAGGGGTCACGATCCATCTCAAACCTCCTGCAGCAAAGAAGTTCAGAGGTCAGAAAGTAACAAGTATGCTCATTACAGCATTCCATGGTTTCTTATGTAAGTATGTATGTATATATATGTGTACGTGTGTATAATATAAAATATATATAAATAAATATAAAAATTTTAGGAGGAATGCAGATAACATAAACATAGACCACAAAGAAATAAAACATTCTATGCTCAATTTATAAACACTGAAGTTTCTCTAATTCCAATATTTTAGTAATGGATGCAAGACCACTGGGAAAAGAAATGAAAATATGGAAATTAAGATTATATGGCCAGCTAAGTTGATAAATAGCTGAGCTATAACTGAACACTTGCAGTGTATAACAGCTGGGTACTGATAATCAAACACTTTCCAATGCTTAACTTATTTGTCTACCTATCAAATCTGTATTCTATCATAAATACATAATAGACTTCTGGCCATTAACTTATCCAGCTAGTGCCTGTATTTTTTAAAACAAACAAAGGAAAACTTCATGTCTCAGGCTATTCAATTCTCTGCTTGTGGAGCAACCTTTCATCTGAAGTAGGCACTCTGGTGCTCTCCAGAAGCTTTAATCAAACTTTCACAATACTAGCTAAGCTTATGGAGGCTGATGGAGTCAGTCCTAAAACATCTAGAGAGCCTCCAGCTGCCTGCTGCAGGAGTGCACCAAGCCTTGGCCCTGAGGGTAAAGCAGGGGTATGCCACTTTTTCTGGGCTAAGGGCTCCATATGGCTTTGACACCTCAGGTAAAGGCTAGACAACAAACAGCTGATGTGGCCCTGCCAGGGAAAGACATTCCACACTACTGCCAAGAGACCTTGAAGGGAACTGATGCTCTGGTGCCGTCACCACCCTCAGAAGGAATCGGACTTGATGGTAGCCTCTCCCCCACACCGATTAGAGAAAGCGCAGCATGAGCAGAGACTCTGCTGCTTGTGTACTCTGGCTGACATCACAATGGACCAGGGAACAGCTAATGACAGCTGGCCACTTACTTGTGCTTCCCTTGGCACTTGTTACACTTCATTGTGTTCATGACTTCCTTCAGATCATCCTGAAGCTTGGAAAGGAACTCATTCATTGACTTAGTCAGCTCTGTTTCTGCCATGCGCTTTCTGAAACAAAAATAAGTGAATTTAAAAGCAAGTATCAGTTACACAAAGCTTGATTATAGCCGTAGCAGTGCGCACACGTACTGGAAATCAAAACCATTTCAACATACAGGGAGTCTCTAGGTTACACAAGCCCTGTTTTACATTAGCCTGACCTCAAACAGGGAGTCCAAAAACAACAGCAGAACTTTTTGTACATCCATGCACTACACACTTGGATGTGCAGAAAAACTGACTTATGCAAGAGTTCCTGGAACAAAACCCTTGTATGACCCAGAGATGGCCAAAAGTAATTTCCAAATAGTACTCGGCTGACATTGCCTGGGCTTAATTATTCCTTGGACAGGAGACCACCAAGGAGTACCAGGAATATAGGCTAAACTGGGAAACTGAAAAACATCCATAGCAATGGCACACTTCTGTACTTGGGCCATGGAAACTACATGGTGTATCTATGGTCATGAGGAATCAAGCTTAACTCGAAGGAGACTTCAGCTTATGATTAGTTTTGAGCTGTAGGACATCAGTTCTGTATGCAGAATCAAACGCATCCCCAGGAACCCTCCTCTGACCTTCTCTGGTGCTATTCTGACTCCTATGTATCATGTTAAAAGAGGCATTCCTCTTTCTCACACAAGAGGAAATTACCTCTAAGTGGATATTTACAAGTATTTTGTGAATATTATTTTTAAAATATTTTAAATCTGTAGGCCCATAGACTCCTTAAAAAAAAAAATCACAATTAATTCAACCAAATCATGATGGTTTTCTATAAAGAAGTTTTAAAAGTCAGGCTGACATATTACAAAAGTCATTTATTAATGCTGAGAGTCAAGGTAGAACAATAATATCTAGCATCTGATCTCTGAATTTGTGAGCTCTCTTATCTCCTGGGTCTTCATTCCTAGAAAGCGTTTACACTAAGAAGATAATTCAGATGCTATAACTTCTAGTACCCTGTTATCATTTTGTAATACCTTTCTTCTATGGTTCAGATACATTTTATTCACACAAGCAAGGGAATAATAATCATAACAGACTTTCTATGGGGAGAAAGAGACACTACCAGAATCTTGGCTTTTACTTCCAATTAAAATGAGTTCAAACGGAGAGGTGAAACAAAGACCACTGAAAAGGATAAGCTCCTTTTCAACCCTCACATTGCCTACTGAGTTTTATCAAGTTGTGAATCTATATGCTCTTGAATGCATAGTAACGGAACAGACCAAAGGCACTCAAACTCAAATAACTTTCACAGGAGCACTCAGTTAGGCTTGTCTGGGTGGTATGTACCAGATTACATGTTTGTGGGAAATATATTTTCAGGGACTATAAGGAGTGTTTCCATTGTAGACACAAGGCTCAGGGAAGTAACTAAAAGCAGCCAGAATTGCAGTAAATGTTGCCACCTGACAATGTTGATGCTCATGTTTTCAAGTACTATACAATTATTCTCTGCCCCTTACATAGAGGACTCACATTGAAAACTGGCCCCTCCACCTTGTCCCAGTCCACAGATAAAACTTCATGTACCCTATGTAGTTCTCACTGGAAGTTAAAGAACCCCAAATGGGTTTCAGCTCACTCACATTTCATACTCCTTCCTCTTTTCTGGATTGCTGACAATATCCCAAGCTGCCCGCAGTACCTTGAATGCCTCCTCTGCTTGTGGATGCTTATTCTTGTCTGGGTGAACCTGTGTAACACCCATCCCAAAACCCCAAAGAAGTTAGACATGCCCCTTTTCTCGTGTTCATATTTTAAAAGCATTTGAGAAAAATGTGTTATGTATATTGTCAATAACCCTAACAAGTCATCCTGCAAAGTAAGGCCAGTACTCTCACTCCCATATCACATACAGAACACAAAGCCCAAACAAAACAAGTATGGCTTGTCTACAGAAAATTCATTATATGGGTATGTTTCTGTTCAGAAGTTCAAATAGAAAGGAAAGGTTTCTTGTAAATTAAGCTCTCCCCTTGTAACAACAAGCAACAAAATATGACAACTTTTTGTCAAAAATAGTTTTTCAGCTAGGGAATGGGAAAGGTTAGCAAATTCCAGAGGCAGAGTCTGCAATTCTCTGCAGTGTACTATAGCAGCTCATTTACCCTTCTCTTTCTTCATGCTGGGAGAGATGGAGAAAAACAAAAATGTGATTTTCATTCAGTACACCTTGAAGACTCAGGCTGGAATTTTACAGGCAGAGAAATGAACTTAAATTCTCAGCACTTTCAGACATGAAGATAACACAGTTTCAACCAAGTTTCCATACAGCCTGTTCCCTTGATATCCAAGAAGACAAACCAGGAGAAAACCTATTTGTCACAGTATCTTGATCAATCTTGCTGCCATAAGTGATTATATTTGTTAATCCCTTCACTTGTTGAAATTAACAAAGATTTATTCCCTCAAGTAGTGCAATAGCTATAAGTCAATATGCAAGTGATCATACATGAGACAGAAGATTGCTAAATTGTACAGATTAGACACGCTGAAAGACATTCCAGACCTCTCCCCTCCAAACTGCACATGCTGAACCATGTCAACTAGACAAGAAAGGGGCCCTCTCCGACCACTGCCCTTAACAATCCCACTGATATTCTCAATCCTTGGAGGAGGCAGAGCTGTATTCTTGTCACAAACATTTGTTAATACAAGGAGAGAGGGCAAAGGAGTGGTACCTCTTTTAAAGAGAGGCTCTCTCATTAAAGACACTCACACTTCAAGTCACCGGTCAACCTTTCTGGTTCAAAGACATGCTCACCAGTACTGCCAAGTGCCGATAGGCTCTCTTCAATTCGACATCTGAAGCTGTTGCTTCTAAGCCCAACACCTGAAAAGGATTGAGTTCTTCTTCAGGGGTATGTGCCATAGCCAGCAAACGAGTCACCTCTTCACCAGGCTGGAATGGCCCAGATCCACCAGGAGATTCATTATCAGCAGTGCTCCCTGACTGGGTGGTCCTTAATCCTTTGGGCAGCCAAAGGAGAGCATGCCACTTAAGCAGTAAACTTGCCATCCATTTGCAAATCCTGCATTCTCTGAAGAAGGCCCAAATTTGAGGGAAATCAATAGCTGAGAGAAGCCAGGCTCCATGGCTAGTATGAGTCATTCTACTCAGAATATTGAGTAGGACTGATTTGGAAACCTTCCAGCAGAGTCTTATACTACCCAGGAGAAGCATAAGCACTAGGAAGAGAATAGCACAGAGCATCTTAAGCAGGCGGTAAGTTAGTGACAACCATAAGGCTAGCTGTCGTGTCAATTTTCTGCACCCTATCCTTCCACGCTGTATCCAAGTCTGCATGTCAGTTTGAATGGTGTTTAAATCATGCAGGCTGAAGGAGCAGCAAGAGTACAAGAGCTTCCCACCAGCTTCCACACCCTCGCCACACCGGAGGGTGACTTGTACAATTACGCTGATAAACAGTCTGAAGCAGGAAACACAGAATGAAGCCAAACCTTCCAGATGCTTCAGCAACTCAGTTTGGACATGATGACGCCCACCATCACTCCTCTTCCTAGTCTGTCTGTGTTTCCCCACAGAGGGTACAAAATGACCTTCTCCTTTGTCTTTAGGAGCAGAGCGTTGTCTTTGTTGCCGGGCAACTTTTCTTCCACCAGGAGCCTGAGTGCAATCAGGGAATTCTTCCTTGGCTTTTGTAGCCAGGCCATCTTCAGCGTCTACTTCTTGGCCTAACAGCAGCGTTGATGTGTCCTTCTCCTTGAATCCTGAAGGCCAGTGCTGGCAACTAAAGCCACATAAGTCATTCTCTTCCTCTGAATAAGCTGCAGAGAGATCAGAGACCTCTCTCTGACAGTTACAAGAACCAGTTTCATTACTGGGAGTTTTATAATCAGTAAAGTGCAAGCTGCCATTATCGCGATCACAACTGCCATTCCAAAGCATTTTTGTCTCCATAGCACCTTTTTCACGACTAAAAATCTCAGCCTTCCGAAGACTCAATAGCTTTTCTTGGCCAGGAGAGGCTTTGCAACTGCAATACTTTGGGGAACTCTGGCCAACAGTGAACATTTTGCTTCCTGCATCCTGCATCACAAAGGCTGCAAGGGCTCAAAACAGTCTTGCCCAAATCAGGAAAATCTGGCTGGGGTTTACACAAAGCTCCAGTCCCAGACCTGAGGTGTTCCATGGTGCTTGTGTTCTGGAATTATTGTGGCTTTGATGAAGATTATGTTATAGCCATCGCCAGCCCCCTTTCCTGCAAGATAAACCAAAGAGAGTGAAAAACAGATTATACCTTGAACACAACAGACCACTTTCCCCCATCATTTTCACTGGCTGGAAGGTTGTTCCATTATCAACCGTCACACCAATATTAACCCTCCTAAAATCCCAAACACGAAAACAGAGTCCCGAGAAGCACTTTTAGGGCTGGAGTGGGGAAAGGAAACAAGTGGGAGCTGCTCCATACTGGGGTGGCGGGGGAGGGTGGGGAGAGTGAACGAGGATCTCCCAACCAGGGATACAAGAGCCACTAGGAAGAAGGAGAGAGGGGACCTTACCTGGTCCTATTACCTAGCAACGAGAAGGGGGGTGCTGCCGCCACTCCTCTTCCTCCATCTGGCTGCCCCCTCGCTCCCTCTCGGCAAGCCCTCACTTCCGCCTTCCGCCCGCCTCGTGAAACAGCTCCCTCCCCTTTCCACTTCCGGGTCAAGGGGAACCTTCGAAGTTACGCTATTGTAACGTCATTGCCAGTCCGGTCTGCTCCGAATCCTCTTTTTATTCCATTCATTTTCAGCACCCCCTTCTCGCGCGCCGTCCTCCCTGTCGCGGCCCCGGGGTCAAGTGCTAGTTACCACGGGCAGATTACGGGGCGGGCCACGCTCCCTCCTGGGGCTGCGTGTCTTACTCGGGAGTAGGTCTCCTAGCACTCGGCGGAGCTTGCTAGCGGTTGCCTTTACCCTGGACTGATCAGAGCAGAGTAGGATAATGGGAGTTGTAGTCCAACGCCACTGAAGGGAATCGGGCGGCAGGAGGCTGCTGTGGAATAAGAGGTGTCGGAGAATGTGCTTTCCCTCACTTGCATCGCCTTAATATTAAATGTGCCTCAGAGGGTTTGAGCAGAGGTAATGCGCAGTTCTTTCGAGTCGAGCTCGACGCCGGTAACTTCGCGGTCGAATCCGTATGGTTTTTTTGGCAACCATACGGAACTGGTTTGCTATTAACTTCCGGGAAGTTTTGGGGTTTTCACTTCCCGGTCTAACCTGTGGCATCAAAACGAGGACAAAATATTCTGCTGCAGAGGGTCAGAGATGCGGACTGAAAAACCTTCGGATGATAAGGAATGCATTACTCTTCAAGAATATTCCTCATATTGAAAAAGAGTCGAAGTTAAAAATAAAGTGTTTGTAAGAACATGGCAGAAATAGATTCTATGACGAAAGGCTTAATGTGGAAAGGTTTCCCTGACCATGGAAATTTGAAATTCCAGTATGGTAAACAAAAGTGAATTATAATTAAAACTTCCAGCATCTGAGCTATTGATTCATCATTATTAGCAAGATCATTTCATGCATGTAAAGAGCCACAAAGCTTAGGTTTCAAAATTAAGGATATTCACAGATGAGAATTGGAAATTTAGCATTTTAGTGTACTATTTGAACTATAAGTTGAATTTATATACATATCTGTAGTTAAAATGAGCAATCCCTGGTCCCCAACACCATTTTCTGCACCCTCCATAAAATCTAGTGAAAATCTACTGAATTTCAACAGTAAACAGATATCCACCATTTTGCAGTGGTGAAAAAGAAGCAAGACTGACTTGAAAGCATTCCCACAGACACATACATCTTAGCTTAGCTTTTATTTAACATCTATATGAAGCTAGGTGAGGTCATCATCCATCAGTACAAGGTTAAGTATCATCAGGGAAGAGCAGATGGCAACTATGAGTAGTACAAATGCTAATATGGTGAGAGGCAAAAGAAAATCTTGATGCTGCAAAGATACAGTATGTACACCATTGATATGTGAAACATTAAAGGCAAATTGGATGTCAGAGCAGGCATGTCAGGACTGAACACTGATGTTCTGGGAAACAGTGAACAGAAATGGACTGGAGTGGATCACTTCACATTTAAAGGAGCATCAGAACTTTTACTGAGGACAAGAAAATTGTATAAGAAGTGAAACAGCCATCATTATTAACAAAAGGGCATAGATTCTGAGCTTGGATACAATTCCCCCAGGCGATAGAATTATCTCAGTTAGAATCAAAAGGAAGCCAATATTATGTTCATCCAAGTCTATTAACTTATTTATTTAATCGATTTATATCACAGATGTGACTCTGGGTGGCTTACAATAAAATAGATAAAAACACATATAATACAAAAAATAAAACACACAGTAGCTGAGAATCATAAAAACCACCATTAACATAGCCAGGAGACAGGCTCCATTCCATACCTGGGACCCCAGGCTTGGGCACAAAACCAAGTTTTCAAGGCCTTGTGAAAGGCCAGCAGGGTTGGGCTAACCTGATCTCCAGAGGAATGATGTTCCAAAAGTTGGGTGCCACGGCAGAAAAGGCTCTCCTCTGGACCCCACCAACTGATACTACTTAGCCAATGGTACCTGGAGCATGCCCCTCCTGCCAGATCAGGTAGCACAGGTAGAAACAACCGGGAAGAGATGGTCCTGTAAATAACCTGGTTCCAAGCTATGAAGGGCTTTAAAGGTGGCTACCAGCACCTTCAATTGCACCTGGAAGCACAGTTGAAGCCAATGCAGCACTCTGCACCTGCTGAAGCTTCCAAGTACTCTTCAAGGGCAGCCCCATGGAGAGTGCATTGCAGCAATCCAGCTTCAAGCTCACAAGGGCATGAGTGACTGAGAGCAGGGCTCCCAGTCCAGGAATGGGAGCAATTGATACATAACCTGAATGTTCTATATCTATGCTTTTACTACAGATGCAGGGGAAGCAGAAGTCAAAAGGTTCTATGCAACTTGCCACATCTCGTCAACACAACACCAAAAAAGATGTTATGTTGATTATAGAAGAGTGGAATGTTTAAAGTGGAACTAAAATAACATCTGGAATAATGGGAAAGTTTGGCTTTGGTGCACAAAGTGCACAAAATGAAGCTGGAGATATATTTAATAGAGTTCTGATGAGGGAATTTAAATAGCAAATAGCTTCTTTCAACAGCCTAAAAGATGGACAGACTTACACATCATTGGATGGAAACCAATGAAATAAAATTGATTATATACTCTGCAAGAAAAGAAGGAAGATCTCTATTCAATCAGCAAAAGCAGATGCTGAGTTTGGCTCAGATCAGAGACTCCATCTCACAAAATTACAACTTAAAAGGAAAAAAAATTATCAGATGAATATGGCCTCAGTGATATTCAGTTATGCAGTGAAGATTTAATGGATTAAATATGATAGGTAGAGTACCTGAAGAACTTTGGACTGAAATTCACAACATTTTGCTCCAAATGAAAAAGTTCAGGAAATGCATATTAAGCATCAATGTACCACTACAATTCCTAAATCCAGTGCGTTCTAAATAGCTTAACTGGTTTCTCTCAAACTTCTAAAATGTTTCTCCTACTGCTATCAAATCACCTTTAACTGATTCAGCTTTGGCAGGACCCCACCTGAGAGAGACAATGGGAACCATGAAGTCTTCTTGAGCCATTACTCAATGGCTGACTGAGGCTTCAACCTAGTAGATGCATCTTAACATGACAAGAAGCATTACAGTACTTCTCTCAATAGGGCACGCTTATTCCCCATTAAAAGTTCTCTCCTGACCAGGGCATGCAAGAATAGTTCTCGTGGACTATTCAAGCAGCTAGGGAACATCCTTTGGGTGTTTGCTCAGAGTTTTGGTATCAATTGAAAAGGCTTAGGGGCTTTTAATTTGGGCTGGTTTTGACCTAACTCAAGTCTTAAAAAGAGAAAGCCACTGTCATGAAAGAGAAATGGCTGCTTAGGAGGAAACACTGCATTCCAAGTTGCAAATGCTAAGATAAAGGCCTTCAGACCAATTTCCAGTTTTCACCAGCAGAGGACAATTCATGCCTTTTAATTCCCCTTCACTTCATGCCCAAGAGACAACAGCTGGTAGATGGGCATTATTGCAAAGGAAATTAGTGTGGGCATGTCCTGGCTTGGTATGGTGGCATTTGGAGAATGAGTCGCTCTTCAAAGCCAGCGGTATGTCCTGTAATTTGAAGAAGTACAAACTCCCTGGGAATGTACAATCAGAGATTTGGGAGTCTACAGAAGCAAATTAGAAATACAGCTGCTTGTGAGGAGTGAGATATAACATTTTGGACGCACATTTTGCCTAGGGCAACTCTACCTGGAAGTTCCTGAGGGAACTTCATTTGATTCTGCCAGATGGGTTTCCTCAATCCTTCATTTTGGATGTAGCTGAAACTTGGACACAGCTGGATTAATCATTAGATTGAATAAACAATTCAGTGCTTACCCTTTAAGTAATGCACATCTTGAAGAGCATATCAGAGCTGTGTTAAAATTTTCCACAACTTGGAGAAACCAGGATTTACTAGCTGACTGATAACTCTGGGGATGGAAAGCATCAGTCTAGGCCAGATTTCCTCAGCCTGGTGTATAGCAGATTGTAGACTATAACCCCTATCACTTCTCAGTCAGTATAATTGTGCAGGATGGGGGTGATAATTCAACATGTCTGGAGGCCATCAGGTTGGGGGGAAAATTGCTTAATTGAACCAGAAAGTAAAAATTATCCAGATGTTGAAGCAACTTTTTTCCTTCAGTTTCCTATTGCACTGACTGCTCTTGACTTTCATTAATGCAGTATTCCCTTTAGACTGCCCTATTGTCTGTCTGTCTGTCTGTCTGTATCTATCTCTATTTTGTGAAGTAAAATATACTTGAAGAAAATGTCTGCCACAACACCTCAGATTAGTTACCTTTATATCACATATTGTTGCACTTTGTTCACATATACACAGCAATGAACATTGATAAAAAGACATTTTAATTATAGTAACAGTTGTTGAACTGTTCAGTCTTACACATGCTCAGAGGTAAAGCCTAACTGAGTTCAGTTGACAGATAATGATTTCAACCAATGAGATATTATTACAATTTAGATAGAATTAAAAACCAAAGTTCTAAATTTAAACCAATAGCACGGTTAAATTGACCACAAACGTGCTATATTTACAGTCTCCTAAAAAGAAACAAAGGGGACGCAGTGGCGCAGCGGCTTAATGACGCTGAAAGTTGCCGGCCAGAAATGGCTGACGCTTCGGTGGTTCGAGTCCAGCCTTCGTGTTAACAGGGTGAGCTCCTGTTTCCCCCCCCCAGCTCCTGTCAACCCAACAGGTCGAAAACTCACGTGAGTAGATAAATGGGGACTCTCACTCCGGTGGGAGGAAAAATGCTGGCAGCGCCTTGCACAGAGAGACGGGACCAGTTGCTGGTAAGCGCGAAACCGCGCTCGCCCAAAAAAGGCGTGAAGCAACGGAAACCCCACCTCCTGCGCTCGCCAGCTGGGCTCTGCTCTAGGAAGGAGGCTCTGGCAAACCACTTCCGAAAAACAATTGCCTTGAAAACTGCAAGGATTCGTCCAGGCAGTCACTGCAGGGTCAGTAATGACTGAGCGCAGACAAAAAAGAAAAAAGAAAGAAACAAATGGCTCTGTTGCCTACGCTTGTATGCAGTTACCTGCCAGAATCACCAGGCTTTGATTTCACTTTTTCATCTCATGAGAATGGCACTGTCCCATCTGACTAAAGTTCTGGTTCTCTGACTGAAGTCACATGTGCAAAGAGACGGGCAGGAGAGGATTTTGGTCATCCCTGGCTTACATGACAGAGCTGTGCCAAACAAGGCAAAGGAAAGAAAAGCTAAGAAGGAACAAGGGAGTGGTTAATTTATTTCTGGTGCAGCAAATTGAACAGCCAAACTGTAGTGTGCACTGCTTCCTGAATTAATTAAAAAATCAAGTGTTCCAAACATACAACCTATTTGATGTTGTAAAAGTTGTGCCAAGTTGCAAATTAACACTTAAATTATTAGATCAGCACCAGTTTCAATAGGGGTAGGAAACATTCTGTCCCACAGTCACACCTCCTTCCTTTTTTTTTTTTAATGAAAATAACACCCTTATTTTAAAATGGGAAGCTGATCGTTTCAAAGCACCAGCCTCTAGAATGACTGCTGGCTCAGGGCACTAATTAGAAGATAGAAGAGATGGGTGGCTACACTTCAGTACTTTGTTTGGGGATGAACCCACTTCCAAAAAACCTGAGGTAATAGCATTTTGGAGGAGGACAAAGAGCAACTTCATTAGTTTGCTTTTTGGTAAATTAATGTTTTACGTAGGGCCAGGCCCATTTTTTGGGAGACATTTTGTAAGAGGTTAACCCTAATACATGACATTATACGTACTTATTTATTTATGAGCTTTATAAACAGCCCCAATCTATCACAAGACTGGGTGGCCTATAAATCTCATGAATAAACAAATAAAGAGACAAGTTATATTGGATGAGTAAGGAGAATTATCCCATTTCCAGCCCATATTTTGTGCCCTCAAAATTTTATGTGCCATTTTTAAGTAAGGATGAATGCAAAAGGTCTATTTCTCATAACAACAAGGGTCAAATTTTAATTTATTTCCCAATATTATTCAGATATGTGCTGGAAATATAACTGAGTTTCTACTATTTTACAATAAGATACGTGCAAGATTTCAAAGGTACAAAATAATAATAGCTTTTCTGTTGGATGCACAACAGTATATAATCAATGTCATTTTCATTCCAAAACAATACAGAAGTTAATAAACTCAATAATATAACTGGAAATGAGGAAAATTAACCCATTTTCATTAAAGTCATAGTAGGGAAAATTATGGAGTTTGACCATTCCATAATTATTTAATCATTAATAAATCAATTTGTTTGAAATATTTAAGTGGAATTAACACAGGCATCCCTCTTAGAATATATAGTAATCCTGAGATAATACTCATTTTCACAACATTTATCTTCCCCCATAAATAAATATTTGCAACTATCATAGATAATAATGCAACAGCATTATTCAATTTGAAATATTCAAATCTACAAAAAAAAAAGGATAAAAAAGTAGTTCAAGGTGCCTGAAACATGGGACATACTTCCAGTACAGAGGATTCACTTCTACAAACTGCCAAACAGCCTCCCTGAACAGCAATGTCCAAAAAGCAAACAGAATGTCCCAGAATTCTCTGGAATTAGGCCAGAGTCAAACCGCACGGGACGGAGTCGAGATGGCGGCCCCCTAGCACCGCACGGCAAACAGGGAGGAAACCGGCAAGGAAGAAGTTAACCCCCTCGGCAAGGCTGCAGGCTGCGGGGAAAGCCTGCTTCATTTGCGGCGAGAAGGGGCACTTCGTGGCAGCCTGCCCCCAGAACCCAAGGCTACAAACCGCGGTGAAAGGGGAAAAAGCCGAAAAACCTGCAAAGCTGATAAAAGCACCATGGAAAAGTACAGCGGCGAGAGGCGAAGAAGAAAGGCTGAAAACTGCCTACCTCTCCGACAGGGAGGACGAAGGGGAGAGCGCCAGTGAGAAGGAGGAGAGCCCGAGGTGCAACCAGCCGATCCTGAGCAAATCGATCGAGGACATCCGGGTGAGTCCGATGACGTATGAGGTAGTGATCCGGGCGCCGCGATCGACTCATTGGGCCCGGCTCACAGCATTGCTTGATTCAGGTTGCTCCCGGAGTTTGATCAGCCCTGTGCTTGTCACCGGATTAAATTTAAAAGTACACTGGCTGAAAACTCCCATAATCTTCAGGCAAGTGGATGGAACAGCGGTGGGGGGAGGTGCGGTCCGCTACTAAACAGAGGCTTTTGAGTTGAAAGTTGGAACACACCGGGAGACTTTAAAATGCCTGGTCGTGCCGCTGGCTAGTTACCCCCTCATTTTGGGAATGTCCTGGCTGGAACTGTGGGACCCCCGCATCAGCTGGCGGGAAAAGACTCTGACCTTTCCGGATGGCAGGCGTGGGATTGCAAAGGTGGAGCCCAACCAATGAGGGGAGCTGGGGGCAGCAGCCTTGAAGGAGCAGCGCCAAGGGAGGAAGCCCCATGCAGGAGGAGGGGAGGAAATCCCCTAGCAATATAGGGACTTGGCGAAAGTCTTTAGCGAAGAGGAATCCGACCAACTACCACCATACCGCCCCACTGACTGCGAGATTGAGATGGTGCCAGGGGCTTAGTACCCAACCCCAAAAATGTGCTCAATGACCCAAAAGGAAATGGGGGCCTTGAGGGAATTCATTGACAAAAACTTGAGCTGGGGTTTCATAGTGCCCGCCAAATCCCCCCTGGTGGCGCCAATACTGTTCAGAGAGAAAAAAGACAGGACTTTACGCTTATGCATGGACTATAGGGGGTTAAATGCAATATGCACAGAGAACAAGTACCTTCTGCCATTAATGAAAGACTTGTTAGCTCATTTGGCGAAAGGAAAGATTTTTACCAAACTAGATTTGAGAGAAACATATTTCCGTGTGCGCATAAAAGCTGGGCACAAATGGCGCACTGCCTTTAGATGCCCTCTGGGACACTACATGTATCGAGTTCTCCCATTCGGATTAAAAGGCGCACCCGGAGTATTCATGCAACTGATTAATGAGGTCTTGCATGAGTTTCTCTACCAAGGAGCGTTGGTGTACTTGGATGACATTTTAATCTACACCGAAACAATGGAGGAACACATGGAATTAGTCAGGAAAGTGTTGGAGAAACTGCTAAATGCGCAGTTGTATGCAAAACTATCCAAGTGTGAATTCCATAAAGATTACATTGACTATCTGGGCTACAGAATATCTAATAAAGGAGTGGAAATGGACCCAAATAAGGTGCGGGATGTCCTAGCCTGGAGGCCCCGAAAACCAGGAGACAACTGCAAAGTTTCCTTGGCTTTGCCAACTTTTACAGACAGTTTATTCCTAATTTTGCACAAGTAGCCCTCCCTTTGACTGATTTATTAAAAATGAAGGACAAACCCACGGTAGCTGCAAAAGCCCCAGGGGCCCCTTTAAAATGGACAATAGAATGTCAGGAGGCTTTTGAAAGCCTCAAGCAATTATTCACTGCTGAACCCATCCTGAAGCACCCGGACCCAGCAAGGCCTTTTGTTATTCAGGCAGATGCCTCAGATGTGGCAACTGGTGCAGTCCTCTTACAAAAGGATGGGGAAGGAGTGTTAAAACCATGTGCTTACTTATCTAGAAAGTTCTCTGAAACTGAGAGGAGGTGGCTTGTGTGGGAAAAGGAGGCTTTCACAGTGAAATGGGCTTTAACGAATTGGAGACATTTGATGGAAGGAGCAGAGGAGAATTTTGAGGTTTGGACAGACCATAAAAACTTGGAGGCTTTGACATCACCCAGAAAGTTGTCTCCTAAACAAATAAGATGGGCGCAATTCTTCAGCAGATTTAATTTCACTTTAAAATACATCCCGGGGGGGTGGAATTTTTTGGCAGATGCTCTTTCCAGGCTGCCTCAGCACAATAGCCAGTGGGAGAAGGTGGTATCAGCTGTAATCCCCAACTGGAGGGAGCCAGAATTGGCAGCTGCGGTCACCAGATCACAAAGTAATGCCACCAAACCTCTCCTTAAATCAGAGTTATTAACAGACTTAAATCGATTCCTGGAACAGGATGAATAGTTCCAGGAGAATAAGGAAGAACTAACCCAGAGGGAGGGGGCATGGTGGAAAGCAGATAGACTGTACATGCCCCAGGAGGCTCGTAAACAGGTACTGCAAAGAGGCCATGATGATAAAACAGGAGGACACTTTGGCTTTGTCAAAACTTTACATCTACTACGCAGGCAATTTTGGTGGCCTTCTCTCAGAAGAGATGTAGCGGAATATGTAAATACCTGTCCTGTATGTGCTATGGCCAAAAGGCAAGGGGGGAAACCACGTGGATTGTTACAAACTGTGGCAAGCCCTGCCAGACCCTGGAAAGAGATTGCCATGGATTTTATTGTAAGTCTGCCAGAGAGCAGGAAAAAGACTGTAATTTGGACTGTTACTGATCTCTTCTCTAAACAAACTCACTTCATCCCTTGTAAAGCCATCCCCTCAGCGCCTGAACTAGTTGCATTGTTTATCCAACACATATACAAATTACACGGTTGTCCTGAAAGAGTGATCAGCGACAGGGGGGTCCAGTTTTCATCTAAATTCTGGAGGGCATTTTTAACCCTTTTGGGGTCCAAGCAAGCAATGAGCTCTTCCTTTCATCCTCAGATGGACGGAGCGACAGAGAGGAGGCATGCGGGGTTGGAACAATATTTGAGATGTTTCATTAACCATCAACAGGACAATTGGGTGGAATTATTACCTTATGCTGAAGTGACTTACAATAATGCTGTCCACGATAGTACTGGGCTGTCACCTTTCCAAATTGTATCAGGGCAAGACTTTGTACCTATACCTGAACTTCCTCATGCTCAGACAGGGGTTAAAACAGTGGATGAATGGGGTAACAGGATAAGACAATTGTGGCCAATCGCTGAAAAAGCTATTGCAAAAGCCAGAGAAAGTTACAAAGCCCAGGCCGATAAGAAGAGAGCCCCACATGAACTGTGGAAAGTGGGGGACAAAGTGTGGTTATCTACCAAGAATCTGAAATCTTCCAGAGCATGTAGAAAACTTGATAATAAATTCATAGGACCTTTCATGGTGGATAGAATAATTAACCCTGTTTCTATACGCTTGAAACTCCCCAAAACCCTCAGGAAGATTCATCCTGTTTTCCACAGTGACCTATTGAAACTATACAAGGATTCTGATAAGTGGAGGCCAGCAGTGGCCCCTCCTGATCCTATTATGATTGAGGAGGAGCGACACTTTGAGATCAGGGAAATATTGGACTCTAGAAAATTTAAAGGAGACATTCAATATTTGGTGCATTAGAAACATTTCCCTAAATCATTGGCTGAATGGGTCTCCAAAAGACATGTAAAGGCTCCTGACTTAATTTTGGACTTTTATAAAAATTATCCAAACAAACCCAGGTAAACTTGTTGGACTCTATGAAATGTATGTCTTCATAATTCCAGTTCTTCTATTTCTTATTTCTAGGGTTCCAGGCCATCGTGGTGAAGAGGGTTTTTTTTTTGCGGGGGCAGCATGTCAGAACCTGCATCACCCAACTATTGTTGTTTTACATTGTATTGCATTCGATGGGAGTTGGATTGATTTGTTTCTGCCAATTGCAACTAAGGGGGGGGGGGTTGCTGTTAAAGGTTGTAATAGGAGTAGTAATGGGAGGTGGGAAGGAGCTTAACCATATATGGGCAATTTAGACTGGCCTGATTGCCGGCAAGGCAGCTGGGGACCAAAGAACCAGGAAGGAGCTCGGGTAGGAGGGGGAGGAAGGAAAGAGGTCACCACCAGGTGGAGAGGAATCGAGACGCCAGGCAATAAGGGGAGGGGGGATAAATAGAGGGAAGTTAACCCAAGGCTTTAGTTTTAGCTATGTTCTGTTTGCAAGCTACATGTACCACATAATAAAGAAGTATTTTTCTGAACCAAGCCTGGTTGTGTGAGAATGCTTCTGAATTGGGTTTTGGACATTGTAGACTTGACAATGGAAGCTTCTGAAGAAAGAATGGATGAAAAATTTGTAAAGATGAAAGGGGAGATGAAAGAATAAGTCAAAAAGTTGGAAAGTTCTATAAAGCAAGTATCTGGAGAGATAAAACAAATTAATGATAAAGTGGAAATTTTAGCAAGTAAGACAGAAGTTATAGATAGTTGGAAAGAGAATTAGATAATCTGGCTTTATTGGAACTGAGAGAGAAAGAATCTTGTTTGAGATTTAGAGCTATTCCAGAAGCTTCTGATGAAAATATTAGAGAAATAATAATTAAAGTCTTGGCAAATTTTCTGGACTGGGAAGAGGAAGATATGGAGGCAGAAATTGATAATTGCTAGAACAAGAAATGTCCCAAAGGTACATTTGGTACATTTTGTTAGATGTATAAACTTTTGCTGAAATTTGAGACAGAAGAAGAACAAGTGAAAGAATGTATGATCAAATGGGCTAAAAACTTTGGTCACAATATACAAATTGAACAATGGGAAAATACTGTATGTGGTTGAAAGGATTGAAATTTGCATTAAGTTCTAGTCTTAAAGAGAATTTATATAAAATGATGAACCATTGGCATATGTCACCAGAGAAATTGTCTAGAATATATAAAGATACTTCAAATTTATGCTGGACATGTGAACAACATGAAGGGATATTTTACCATGTTTGGTGGATGTGTAATAAAGCTAAAAAGTTTGGTTACAAATCCATTCACTCATTCATAAGATTTTAAAGACTAATGTACAATTGAAACCAGAGGCTTTTCTTTTGGGACTAATGGACAGACAGCTGGAAAAAAGTCATGGAACTTTGTTTTTATATATGACAACTGCAGCGAGATTATTATATGCTCAGAAGTGGAAAGAGTCAGCACTACCCACAACTGAGGAATGGTTGGTGAAAATGATGGAACTTGCAGAGATGGCTAAACTGACTTCTTTGATCAGAGAAAAGACAGTATCTACATTTAGTGATGACTGGAAACTTCCTGCATGAAACAGAAAAAAAATGAATTGATGATTGTGGTTTTGATGATTAGAAAAAAAAACACACTAGACGAAAGAAAAAAGAGAGCTTTTCTTTTTATAACCATAGAGTAAGAGATAATATTGTAATCATACTTGTATTTGCTGCAAAGAAAATTGGAAAGAAAATTTATATTTTTCATCTTTTCTTTTTGCACTTTTGTCTTGTCTTTCTCTTTTCCTTTCTTCTCTTTCTTTATATTAAGTTTTGTTAGTTTTTATCTTCTTTTGAAAACTTTTAATTATATATATAAATAAATTCCCCTCTCACGCCTATGGGTGGTATGTGTCTTCCTCAATCTCAGGTCCTCTACCAGAGGCCTGGGAATTTGAGGGTTCTGCGCAGTATCTTAGCTGTTCCTGGCACTGCACTCTTCTGGACAGAGAGCTCTGATGTTGCTCCTGGGATCTGCTGGAGCCACTCTCCCAGCTTAGGAGTCAGCCCTGAGTGCTCCTACCACCACTGGGCCCACTTTGGCCTTCACTTTCCACATCCTCTCTAGTTACTCCTTCAGGCCCTGGTACTTCTCCAGCTTCTCATGCTCCTTCTTCCTGATGTTGCTATCACTTGGCACTGCTACTTCTATCACCACCACTGTCTTCTGGTCCTTGTCTACTTCCATGATGTCTGGTTGATTGGCCAATACCTGCCTGTCTCTCTGTGGATCTGGAAGTCCCGCAGGATCTGTTATTCTCCATGACCTTCTGTGGAATCTCCCATCTGGACTTGGGAGGGTCTAGCCCATACACTGTGCAGATGGTCCTGTACACAATGCCAGCTATTTGGTTGTGCTGTTCAGTGTATGCTGTTCCTGCCTGCATCAAATAATTTAAACTAACCTAATCCTGGTACAATGGGATTTATTGGCTATATCTGCATGACACACTAAATCATAAATTAGCCATCCACTTAGCTTAGTGAGTTAGGCAAATTCAGCCCATCTGTCAGTTTATCAATCAGTATGTTATGGGAAACAGAAAATTGAGGTAGTCGAATAATCTTATTTATATTAACTATGAGTAAACTTATAATGTGAATCCAATTACTTTTAGATAAGTAGGAAAAAAGAGGTTAATATCTACATAACAGATCTTGCTGTCAGAGCTTCATCCTGGGCATGGCAATAAATCCTTCTCTAAGAATATAAATATGCATTCATGAGCTTTGTTGCAAATGTTTGAAAGGTGCAAAAGATTAAAGGATGAGGCTCAGGTAGATAACTTGCTTTTATCGCAGATGCAACAGAAGCCCTTGTAACAATTTGATCAGCTATTGTTGAATCTAGGAACCTAGCTGTAGTTAAAACTCAACTCAAGGGTTTAAACCCTGCATCTTTTTCTCCTGCCCTTATGTGTAATGGACTTTTTGCACTCATCTGGATGTTGAGGGCTCCTTCACAATGTTCTTCTCTAGTCTCAGGCTCGACTTCCAGCCTTGTTGGCTTCAGTCCTCCCCAGCTGACCCATCCATAGGAGGGGGATAATAAAGATATGGAGGAAAGCATAACTGATCTTTGTCCTCTCCCTCCTCCTCTTCCTCAGATGTTTCCTTTCTAGATCTCTGCCACAGAAGGCAAGTGCCAGCCCACCTTCATGAAGAAGAAAGACTTGCCTCCTAGAGAAGAAGAAACTCCAGTCCCCACCTCAATTGGCACATAGTTCGTTGTTGTTGTTGTTCAGTCGTTAAGTCGTGTCCGACTCTTTGTGACCCCATGAACCATTTTGCGCCAGGCCTTTCTATCTTTCACTGCCTCCCTGAGTTTGCTCAATTTCATGCTCATTGCTTCAGTGATGCTATCTAGCCATCTCATCCTCTGCTGTCCTCTTCTTTTGCCTTCCATCTTTCCCAGCATCAGGGTCTTTTCCAAAGAGTCCTCTCTTCGCATTAGGTGACCAAAGTATCTGAGCTTGAGCTTCATTATCAATCCTTCCAATGAGCAATCAGAGTTGATTTCCTTTAAGATTGACTGGTTTGACCTCCTAGCAGTCCAGGGGACTCTTAAGAGTCTTCTCCAGCACCACAGTTCAAAGGCATCAATTCTTCGGCGTTCAGCCTTCTTTATGGTCCAGCTCTCACAGCCATACATTACTACTGGAAAAACCATAGCTTTGACTATGCGGATCTTTGTCGGCAAGGTGACGTCTCTGCTTTTTAATATGCTATCTAGGTTTGCCATAGCTTTCCTCCCAAGGAGCAAGCGTCTTTTAATTTCATGGCTGCAGTCTCCGTCTGCGGTGATCTTGGAGCCCAAATAAATGAAGTCTGTTACTGCTTCCATTTCTACCCCTTCTATTTGCCAGGGATTGATGGGTCCAGATGCCATGATCTTAGTTTTTTTAATGTTGAGTTTCAAGCCAGCTTTCGCACTCTCCTCTTTCACCCTCATCAAGAGGCTGTTTAGTTCTTCTTCACTTTCTGCCATTAGGGTGGTATCGTCTGCATATCTGAGGTTATTGATGTTTCTCCCTGCAATCTTAATTCCGGCTTGTGATTCTTCCAGCCTGGCATTTCTCATGATGTACTCTGCATATAGGTGAAATAAGCAGGGTGACAGTATACAGCCTTGTCGTACTCCTTTCCCTATTTTGAACCAATCGGTTGTTCCATGACCGGTTCTAACTGTTGCTTCTTGGCCCGCATACAGATTTCTCAGGAGACAGGTAAGGTGGTCTGGTATCCCCATCTCTTTAAGAATTTGCCACAGTTTGTTGTGATCCACACAATCAAAGGCTTTTGCATAGTCAATGAAGCAGAAGTAGATGCTTTTCTGGAACTCTCGTGCTTTCTCCATGATCCAGCGAATGTTGGCAATTTGATCTCTAGTTCCTCTGCCTCTTCGAAACCCAGCTTGTACATCCGGTAGTTCTCGGTTCACGTACTGCTGAAGCCTAGCTTGTAGGATTTTGAGCATAACCTTGCTAGCATGTGAAATGAGTGCAATTGTGCGATAGTTTGAGCATTCTTTGGCATTGCCCTTCTTTGGAATTGGAACGTAAACTGACCTTTTCCAATCCCATGGCCACTGTTGCGTTTTCCAAACTTGCTGGCATATTGAGTGCAGCACTTTAACAGCATCGTCTTTTAGTATTTTAAATAACTCAGCTGGAATACTGTCATCTCCACTAGCTTTGTTGTTAGCAATGCTTCCTAAGGCCCACTTGACTTCACTCTCTAGGATGTCTGGCTCAGGGTCAGTGACCACACCAGCATGGACATCAGGGACATTAAGATCTTTCTTGTATAGTTCTTCTGTGTATTCTTGCCACCTCTTCTTAATCTCTTCTGCTTCTGTTAGGTCCCTGCCTTTTTTGTCCTTTATCATGCCCATCTTTGCACTAAACGTTCCTTTGATATCTCCAATTTTCTTGAAGAGATCTCTAGTCTTCCCCATTCTATTGTTTTCTTCAATTTCTTTGCATTGTTCATTTAAGAAGGCCTTCTTATCTCTCCTTGCTATTCTCTGGAAATCTGCATTCAGTTGCTTATATCTTTCCCTTTCACCCTTGCTTTTCACATTCCTTCTTTCCACAGCTATTTGTAAAGCCTCATCAGACAGCCATTTTGCTTTCTTGCATTTCTTTTTCTTAGGGATAGTTTTAGTTGCTGCCTCTTGTACAATGTTACAGACCTCCGTCCATAGTTCTTCAGGCACTCTGTCTACCAAATCTAATCCTCTAAATCTATTCATCACCTTCACTGTGTACTCACATGGAATATGATCTAAGTCATACCTGAGTGGTCTAGTGGTTTTCCCTACATTCTTCAATTTAAGCCTAAATTTTGCAGTAAGAAGCTCATGATCTGAGCCACAGTCAGCTCCTGGTCTTGTTTTTGCCGTCTGTATAGAGCTTCTCCATCTTTGGCTGCAAAGTATGTAATCTATCTGGTTTCGGTATTGACCATCTGGTGATGTCCATGTGTAGAGTCGTCTCTTGTGTTGTTGGAAAAGAGTGTTTGCTATGACTAGCTTGTTCTCTTGACAGAACTCTATTAGCCTTTGCCCTGCTTCATTTTGTACTCGAAGGCCAAACTTGCCTGTTATTCCGATTACTCCTTGACTTCCTACTTTCGCATTCCAATCCCCTATGATGAAAAGGACATCTTTTTTTGGTGCTAGTTCTAGAAGGTGTTGTAGGTCTTCATAGAACTGGTCAACTTCAGCTTCTTCGGCATCAGTGGTTGGGGCATAGACTTGGATTACCGTGATGTTGAATGGTTTTCCTTGGATATGCACTGAGATCATTCTGTCGTTTTTGAGGTTGTACCCCATTACTGCCTTTCCCACTCTCTTATTGACTATGAGTGCAACTCCATTTCTTCTAAGGGTTTCTTGCCCACAGTAGTAGATATAATGGTCACCTGAATTAAATTCACCCATTCCCGTCCATTTCAATTCGCTGATTCCCAAGATGTTGACGTTCAATCTTGTCATCTCATGTTTGACCACATCCAGCTTGCCTTGGTTCATGGATCTTACATTCCATGTACCTATACAATATTGTTCTTTACAGCATCGGACCTTCTTTTCGCTTCCAGATACATCCACAGCTGAACGTCCTTTCGGCTTTGGCCCAGCCGCTTCACTCTTTCTGGAGCTACTTGGAATTGCCCTCCGCTCTTCCCCAGTAGCATATTGGACACCTTCCGACCTGAGGGGCTCATCTTCTGGCATCATATCTTTTAGCTTTTTAACATTGTCCATGGGGTTTTCTTGGCAAGGATACTGGAGTGGGTTGCCATTTCCTTCTCCAGTGGACCACATTTTTGTCAGAACTCTCTGTCATGACCTGTCCGTCTTGGGTGGCCCTGCACGGTATAGCTCATGGCTTCACTGAGTTACACAAGCCCCTTCGCCACGACAAGGCAGTGATCCATGAAGGGGGGCACATAGTTCAGAGTTCGCGACCAGTACCGTTCGCAAAATTTTGCTTCCGTTCGCGAACTCTGCATCGGGTGACGAACAGGATCTGCGGCCATTTTCCCTGCCATGACACATGGTCATGGCTTCCTGTAGGCAAGATCGCGGTCGTAGACAGACACTGGCTGTGAAGCTTTTTGGCGTGCTTTTTAGCATGGCTCCAAAGAAAGTGCAGAGCAAGCATGGTAAGAATAAGGTTTTGAAGAAACTAACCATTGAATTGAAGAAGGAAATTGTAGAAAAGCATGAGCGTGGTATTCATGTGACTGATCTGGGCTCAGAGTACAAGATGGCAAAGTCGACAATCTTGACTATTTTGAAGAATAAAGATGCCATCAAAGGAGCTGATGTGGCAAAAGGAGTAACGACATTAACCAAGCAGAGGACACAAGTGCTGGAAGAGGTAGAAAAACTTTTGTTAGTGTGGTTGAATGAGAAACAGCTGGCAAGTGATAGCGTTAGTGAAGCTATGATCTGTGAAAAAGCCAGGAAACTGCACAGTGATTTACTGCAAAAAAAAACCCTCTACAAGCGCAGCAAGTGAAGAATTTAAAGCCAGCAGAGGCTGGTTTGATAAATTCCACAAGAGAAGTGGCATTCACAGTGTGACAAGACATGGTGAGGCTTCCAGTTCTGACAAGGCTGCTGCAGAAACCTACAAGAAAGAATTCGCAGAATTCATGAAGGCGGAAGGATACGTCGCTCAGCAAGTGTTCAGCTGCGATGAAACAGGGCTCTTCTGGAGGGTTATGCAGCGCAGGAAAAAACAAGTGACATTAGACAGATTTTTTGCCAAAACTCAGCCTGCAGCTAAGAGGCAAAGAAGAGAGGAGTCACCTCAAGCAAGGTTAGCGTTCTCTCTCTTCATACTGTACTGTACTGTACTTTGTTTCATATTTTTGTGGTTTAAAAAAAAATACATATGGTTCAGAACGGATTAACCGTATTTACATTGAACCTTATGGGAAAATTTGATTCGGGTTGGGACCAAAATTGGTTGGCAACCAAATTTGTAGGGCTCAGTACGGATTAACCATATTTACATTGAACCTTATGGGAAAATTCGGGTCGCGACCAATTTGGGTCGCGACCAGAGTCATGGAACAAATTAAGTTCGTGACCCGAGGTACCACTGTAAATAAGGACAATGATCAATAATCAGCACCTGAGTCTACCTGGTTTTTTAGGGAACAGATTTTCCACAACAAGTGAGGAAAGCCTGCAAGATGCTAGGCCTGAAAGAGCCAGCACCATCTGGCCCTATGGAAACCCTAATGGATTACTAGCTCCACAGTTGTTCCCAGTGTTCACCATGCTTCTTATCCACCACGGTCTATAATGGTATGTGGGAATGACCTTGGGAGATGGGAGGAAGAGATGCTGCCTAGGGAACAATCAGATAAGAGATGGCAGAGACTGCAGCTGCTTAATGGACAGAGAAAGAGACTCAGAAAGGAACTTCCCTAACTTCTCAGGCGTGAAATAGACAGTAGGAGATTTGTACTATCTGACTTGCAAGATTGATGTCAGCCTTCTCAGGTAGACCAGATAGGAAACATGACCAGATGAGCTAATTCTATTTTATTGTAAGGCTACATTAACAGAATCTTGCAAGTCTGATAGTTCAACTCTCCTGCCATCTCTTTCACCGCCTGAGAAGTTAGGGAGGTTCCTTTCTGAGTCTCTTTCTCTTCCCATTAGGCAGCTGTGGGCTATGCCCTCTCTTATCTGATGGCTCCCTAGGCAGAATCTCTTCCCTCCTGTCATCCAAGGCCATTCCCACATACTATTACACAGTCTTTAACAAGGTCCTCGAGTCCAAGTGGGTGATCTCCAGAGGTAGCACCACGTACTCTTCTTCCACCAGGCACTATACCTTCTCACAGTTGATCATAGAGCTTTTCAAGTTCCTCTATTGGATACCCATGGAGCAGCAGTAGTCACAGGGACCGTATAAGGATGGGGAAGATCCCCCAAACACCCTGAGGATAGGATAGAGATACTATACTGCAGGGCTCATAAGGCCATAGCCCTAGTCATAAGGACCTCACTCACTATATCTGTCTTGCCTAGGCTTCTATTCTATGGCCAAAAGACCCCTAATCATAATAAATTCAGATAAGACATGAACAAACTGACCAAAACTGCCTCCTTCTTGGTTAGCCTAGATGGTGTCCACTTCTAAACTAGAGGCATGGTGGCCAACCAGAAAGAACTCTGGTTGAAGACATGGAGCAAATTAACAGAACCTAGACAAAACCCAAATTTTTGCACATCTCCTTAGAAATGTTGTTGCCTATTGGTAGAATATTAGATTTGTTTCAATTTATTGTATATTCAGAATATTTACCATATTGTGTACAGTCTCCACAAACTTGGTAGAGAATGTTGATAATCCTTAAAAAGGCCCAAAATGTTCACAATTTCTATAAACTGTGTACTTTGAATATCACAACATCATCTAACAAGACACACCAAAGTTTCCAACACCAAATTAAGAGGAGATAAAGGACAATTTTGACAAGTTCTATTTTAGGGGATGGGCTGTGCCCCAATGGAGGGTACTTTCTGAATAAATTGTTCATTTGAAGTCAAAATCTGACCTATTCAAAGGTGAAAAGCTGTTTGGAGAGGCTTTAGATGATGTTCTAGTAAGAGACAAAGTATTAAAAGAAAGTCCTGCATCTAACCAACAAAATTACAAAGGGGAGGGCAAAAGACATCAGACTATGCCACTCATTATTTTTGTTCCTGCTGTACTCAGAACCTTTGGAACACAAGGGACATGGAACATCCAGGAGAGGGTGGAGAAGGGACCTCCAAACTAGCCACACCACCTCAACCCCAAGCCGAAGCAATGCTTTACCCTACCCACAAAAGGAGGGGACACAAAAACAGTGACTAACTAAGCTTCCCAATGAGCAGGAAGCTAATGAAATTTACCCATCTATGGATCCGTATCAGACATATGGGAGTTAAAGGCTGTCTTACAAGGGTAAACCATCAACAGCACCCATCCCCCACCCCTTCCATCTTTGCACATCTCTCAGATTATGCAAATTGGCCAAATATTTAATAGTCTTGAAAGTTATAAATCACTTCTTAAGTATATGGATGATTGAATTGTGATGTCAGTTTTCATTCTCTGTGCTCTTCATTGTTCTCAAGAAGTACAAAGACTGGCACACTATCTTAGATTCTAAATAATATATCACCACATCACATATTACAAGTTTCAAGTGGAAACCCTGAGATCCATCATAAAATGTATTCAAAAAGAGGACTCTCTGGTCTTGTTAGACTTATAGAAAACTATCTTCGCATACTAATCAACACATTATACAGGAAGTTCTTAAGATTCAAATACCATGGTGCCCACTACCAGTACAAGGTCCTTTCATTTGGCCTGTCATCAGCACCCAGAGAATTCACAAAGGTGATGATGACCATCACAGCCTATCTCATAACCCTGGGAATACATGTGTGCTCCTACCTGGATGACCTCTTTATCTGATTCCCATTGAATGAACAGGGGAAGGGTCACAGTGCAGAACTTCAAGGACCTAGGGTTCCTGATCAACAGGGAAAAAAAGCATCCTTCAACCAGTACACAGTTTACAACACCTGGGCACAATTCTGGACCCAACAGAGAGCCTGATTTTGCTGTCAAAGGTGTAAAAGAAAACCATCCATCAATTAATTGCATTAGTTCAATGGACTAGCCAATTAGATCTCAGGACTCTTGCCATTCCCTGGGGTCCAATAATTGCCTGCAGGACTTATATAATATGGTGCCACTTACCCCAGTGGATGCTCCTCCCCTTCTAGAACCAAACTGCCCAAGATTCCAGAGCCTCAGTCCCAATATGCTGTAGTTGAACAAATCACTTTGATCAGGTATGTTAGGACTGTGATTTCCAAAATTCCTAGCCAGCAAGACTCTTCCACCATGCTGGCTAAGAATTCTGGGGATTGTCCGAACACAATCGGAGGGTCCAAGTTGAGGAAAGCTGTCACAGATAAAATCAAGATACCATCCACTGATCCCTTAAACACCATGCCTCCCTGAGCTCTGTAGAGAAAAACAATTCTCACATTCCTGTCCTCCTTGTTGTAGGGAGAATTCAGAACCCGCAACCTCATAGTCTGTTATCTGCTTTAACCAGCTGCACCAGAAGGAAATAAGAGGGGCAGCAGGGAGCTGATTGTGGATGATCCAGCTCCTGAGGGACAAACTCTCCTCCGAGGATCATGTGCCAGTGTTAAAACTGTGGGTCTTGGGTGAGAATTGCTTCCGACACAAAGCTCTCTCTGTTTCTAAAGCTCATGCTGGAAAGAATCCAGCTTGCTTCTGAGGAAGGCAGGGGCAGAGGGCATTGTTTGGAGACTTGCAGATGCTTTTAGCATTTGGACATGATTAACCCTCTCACAGGGGAAGCTGTGGGGAATGAAACGAAAAGCCCTGTATTGGCTACAGTGGAGCTGGTAATGAGAAGCCCAGAGGTAAAAACAATAGAAGGGCTCCTAAGAAAGTTTCAATAAAACAATTTGTGGATGCGTAACCTCTTATGGAGCAGGGTTTGCTAAATCAGACAGAGGGATCTGCAAAAGTAGCGATCTGGCATCAGACTCCCAGAAAGCCCCTGGTTAGCTCCCCAAGGCTGCATCCCAGTTGAATTTCATTTGGCTTCTGCCTGAATTTCCAGAATCAGTTTGCAAACCTGACTGAGTTTGCACACTGCATGAAGCCATCACAGTTGTATTCACAAATTATCCTAAACCATATTTTGCTTAACATTGATTCATATTTGATATGAATCCAGTTTGGTGGATTGGCATAAGAACTAAGCTATAAACAATTATTTGCAAACTACATTGGATGGGTGTACACAATGTGCAGGAACAAGCAAAACCATGAAATTTATAGCTTAGTATGTTGCATGAACCCAGCCATTGTACCTTATTCAGCAAACCATGGGTAAAACAAACCATAGCCATTGGCTAAGTTCATACAATAGACTAAGTAAAAATGTGGTGTGCTTGTTAGTGGCTCTGCATGATGCATAATCTCTACCAGTGTGGTGTATAAACCTTAGTGTTATGTGGACCCCAATTGTGGCTTATTCAATAAATCATAGTTAAGCCTTTGGCTTATGCTATTCCCCTTTCCTTCAATTAGCAGAGCAGTATTTCCTTTCTGAACTCATTTGGTTATCATAGCATTCCAAAGACGGCAGAGAAATTTCCACCTCTTAAGGCTAGCTGTTGTTCATTTCCTAAAATCTCTAGCTACACATTGCTTGTCCAGAAACAGGAATCCAAAGTTTCCAAACTCCTGCCACCAGTATTCAGTACATAGATAGAGAAAGCATTTTGCATTGGCAAGAATCAAGCAGTGAAACGTGGCAATGAAAGTAACTCAGGAAAGGGTGAGAAAATCTTGCTGGCAGGACATACTGGCAGGGTCTCAGACGTTGCAGCCACATTACCAGCCTGCTCCTGTGTTAGGCTTGGAAGGTGACAATCAGAGCAGGGAACCAACCATAGAAGGGAGAAATGGGGAGGCAGCTGAGTGACATCTCTTGGCAAGGTGGGCTTCTGAGCTGCAACGGTCACCAAGGAGCAGCCAAGCAAGAATTGTTTAGGCTCTCCTGTGGTGACAGTGGCTTAGAACCTAGGTTTGCTTGGGTACAGAAATTGCTGGCACCACCTGCTTTTGTGCTCCCTCTTTACTGTTAATGGAATGGTTCCTTATACTACTGAAGGCCCCAGGACATGGAGCAGGTGTGGGCTTCCCGGGATCCCAAGGTCAAGGGAATAGCACAGCCAGGATGCCCAGGACTTAGTTCCTCACTTTCCCTATGCTTTGCCTCTGCTTTACTATGGAACTCAGTAGGACAGATTTACTGGAAAGGGCATTGAGGGCATTTTCTCACACTGTACTCAAAGCAGCCAGTGGCCCACCTCTGCACTATTTGCATGTCCTTGTGAAAAGCCTAGTGCAGGATTGGAAGAGGAGGAGCTGTGTTTGGACCAAGTGGCCATTAGGCCACTGTGGCTTTTGCGTTTGATGAACAGATGCAGGAGACATAAAGAGTCCTCTGAGTGTCCCCTCTGAAAAAGAAGGTTGCTGGCTGATGACCGCGTGCAGAGGTGCATCTAGAAGGCCCCGCTCTCTCCTCTAAACAGCAGGCCAGCGGCATTACAGTGCTGGGGCTCAGCCGCCCAGGAACGCCCGCCCGCATCCTCTCTCTCTGGCCTCTCCAGGACCGGCCCCCGCTTGCCCTGTGCTTCGCTGCAGCACCTGCCCGACGGCTGGCCAGCTCAGAAGCCTGAGCCTGCCGCGCTCCTGGAGCCGAGGCCGGATGCAGCCGTCGGCTCAAAGCTCTCCCGTCCGAGGGCGAGAGTCTTCGAAAGCGCTCAGGCTGAGGGGACGCGGGGAAGTCGGAGCAGCAGCGGGTGGACGGGAATCCCTCGGCGCCCAGCTCCAGGAGAGAAACGATGCCGCGAAGCGTCGCGGGGAAAAGTTAGCAGCCAAGGTTTCCGACCGCCAACAAGCGCCCGGCCGCAGCAGAAGCCCTCCTGGGAGCTCCCTCCTCGCACGCGAATCTTGCGCCGCTTAAATTGCGCCTTTCTTTGCAAAACAATCGGCCGATTATCTCTCACTGGAAGGAACCACCCCGGTGGCCGAGGGGTGTGCGCGGATGGCTTCGGGGCGCTCTTTTCCGGATCGCCCCGAGAAGCGGCTGCCCCGCGAGCCCAGGAAGGCTGGCCCCACGCCGGCTCCTGCCCTTCCCAGAAAGGAGGAGGCGGAGGCGCCGGCCCCTTTCTTTCGACCCAACGCCTTCGCCCCCCCGCCGCGTCGCCCAACTTCTTCGCTGGCCCCTCCCCGCGCCTCGTGAGGTCACTTTTCAGCTGTCGCAGGAAACGCTTCTTTCGCGGAGTTTTCAACGGGAGGGAAAGGGGCTAGCGGTGGGGCGGGGGTGGGAATCTTCGCTGCTCCGCTGGTCTTTCATTTAGGCAGCTCTTTTCGTTTCCAGCAGTCACTCTCTGGAGGGGGTGGAGTCTGTGGGATGTTGCTCTCGCAGACCAGTTGTAGCTGCGTGCGGTGGTGGGAACCCTTTCCTAGACTGGTAAGTTTTAGCATGGAGGTTCCCCCCCCGCCCCGTCCCGTCCCGTCCCGTCCCCTTGTTATGCTGGGTTTCCGGTGATGTGGATACGCATCTTGATGGCCTTTATTCCTGGCAGCGATTGACGCTGCCTTCCCTGTTTTCTTTTCTGCCAGGGACCGTTTTTCGTTTGTTTGCTTGTTGTCCGAGAGAGAGAGAGAGTTCGGGGAAAGCGTTTTGCATCATCCCCGGGGGGTCTTTTGCGAGTTGGAGCTGGACACGATTCCTCTCACGTGACGAGAGGAGAGAGGGGTGGTCTGCGGAGGAGGCGGAGGGCCAGATTTTATCCTGACAGGGTCCAAGTGAGCCTCTCGGACCCTTTGACTTTCCGTAGAAGCATTCTTCAATTTAAAATTAGAGGAGCTGAAGACACATTTTTAAACTAACAGCACGAAACGTTATCTTAATAAGTAATCTTGTTTGTAACATTACTACTGTAACGGTTGCTTTTTAAAAGCCTCTCCGTCTTGTTTAAGAGAACTTTGCTGCACACCCAGATAGTTGAGGATTGCTTACTAATCCTTCCACCCCTTCCCAGACTCCCAGCCGTGTCTTTTCCTCCCTGTCTGAACATAAGTGAGCTGAGTGGCATTTTAAATGGATGCTGGATCTTGATTCCAGAAGGAATATGTCATTAAAACTCAGCACCGTTTTCCTGCCTGGGATGGGAGCCATGGCTGGATAAAGGAGACAGCAGCACCTCTGCAGACGTTATTGTACACACACACATGGAGCAGCAGCCAAAATATGGCCCGTTTGGTTTAGCTGCAGGTCTAAACGTGGCACATGTGCGCTTACCAGGCCTCCTGCAGAAAGTTCCCCAAAAGGAGGGTGGATAAATCTCTCATGTGGGGGTCCCTAGCCATGAGGCAAGGGGCTTCCAGCTCAAATACCTCTCTTTAAGCACTGACTTGAGCTTAATTAACAGAGGTTCCTAGGTAAGAATCATAGCTTAATTTCAGTAATCTAATACTTCCTGTACTTTTATACTGTCTTCTCCCTCATCCTAAAACAATTAACTCTAATGTTTTACTATCTACACATGAATTTTAAGCTGCTTCCCTGGCAGGAAAAACATGTGACTTGTGGTGCTACCCTCTTAATACTTATTTTATGCCATCCTGTCAGGCTTGGGGTGATCTAGTGGACTTTAGAAATCCTTTCCTTGCATGACTGTGGATTGGTATTTGTGGAGAAAAAGTAATCAGAACAGGAATAATCGGGTGAGGTTGGTACATGAAATCTATAAGCCGTAAAGCCTCAGAACTACCCTTGGCTATTTGATTATCTTGCACAAAAGATGAGAAAGCCTCCTTGTAAATACATCTTTTTTGCTTTCCTCTGATTGCCCCCCCCTTTCCCCCAAACCTCTGATGCCATATTGTAAAGAGTTTCTTTATTTGCAAAAGTGCAGCTGAAGTAGGAGTAGGGCATCTTTATACAGCCCTGGGACTGACTCTCCAAAGTTCCCTGAGTCCCCGTGCTGAAGACAGAAGTTTTCCTGCACTGATTGAGCAGTGTCAGAAATGCTAAAAATGGAAAGTAAATGGTTAAGTAAAAGTGAGGTTGTCAAACTGAAAAAGCTGCATAAAAGTATAGATGATCCTGCAGAGAAATAAGGGAACCTATTATGGCCTATGGAACTGTAGTACGCTGGATTCTTTAAGCAAGGGGTCTTGGAAATCTTAATTACAGGGTGTCTTAAGTTGCCTACATTTCCTTGCCATTCTCCCCTCTTGAAATAAGACCCATCTGAAAAATGATGGATACTGTCCCCCCTGAAGCTGGGAAGAGAGCCCAGAAGTTCTGGCTCCCAGTTTTACCTTCTGCTCCAATTCACTAGGCTTCCCCCTTTCCTAACAGAGCTGGGAATAGGACTCAGAAATCCTGGCTGATGACCAGATTTAAATAGCCGTTGAATTTAAATGTCCCTATAAACTTCCACGGGGATGAGAGGAGAGATTCCAGTTTGAATGCATAAACGTTGGCTTGGATTTGATGTGATAGCTGCCAGATTTGGGTAGAAGGCTGTAGAGTGAGACGTTTTGTCAATACCAGCTGGGGTGGGGAGATTATTCACGCTGTCCATCTTTGTGTCATGTGAACAGTTTAACTCTTGGGGAATGAGAAGAGGGTGGGAAAGGAATTATTTAGGAGTTGGTGGTGAAGAAACAAGGCTAGGCCCATGTGAACATAAGAGGAACCCCACTGGACTAGACCAAATGGTCCATCTAACCCGGCACATTTCCTTGGTGACAGAGACCATCTCCCACCTAGTGTCTTTCATATGTGTTAAGACACAAGGTCCTGGATTCCCAGCCACCTTGGCTATTAGCTGCACTGGCTAAGAATTCCAGGAGCACAAGGATGAAGCTCTTGGACTAGGACATTTGGGCAACACTCTGAAGAAAGGTGGATAATCACCACCAGTACTTGCTGGAGAACTGACATTTTAATCAAACTTCCTCATAATACTTTTGGTGTCACTTTGACATTTCTTTATTTGCTCTGCTGTTCTTCAGTGTTATCCTCTCCTTTCTTTTTAACCACCTACCATTCTCAATCAGAACAGTATTCGGGATCTAAATAAGCCATACTCTTATCTCCCTCTGCCCCATATAGTAGGGCTGTTGTTCAGTATCCTGGCTGGGGGTAGGGAAGGGCAAGTGGCAGAGAAACATGAAATGCAGCTGCCTTGGTGGTAGCTGATGCCAGGGATGATAAGAACCAGCAACAAGAATAACATCAATGTGCCTCATACCAGGGCAATTACTTGTGACTTCATTATATCCATTTCACTTTTTTTGACGTTTTGTCAGACAAATGCAGTTCACAGCAAAATCCCTACTGTGGAGATTCCAGATGCACCCAGTGTCTTTATTTCCCCAGAGTACTTCTAGGCCTGTCAGAAGCACTGGGGAGAAAGGATGATGGACACAACCGGAGCCTTAGCAGCTGGAAATACCTCCTTGAGCAATGACCTAACCAACAGTCAGAAAAAGGGACCACGTCCTGTGGTTACCTGTCAAATGATGGGTGGGTTGCTGGGTGGGGTGAAAGCAGAGCCACCAGTCTGTAGGGTGAGAGTTGCAGGGCACCAGAGGAGAAAGGGAGGTGGCGATGGGGCAGGCAGGGCAGGGCTCAGGGGCACCTTTGAAGATAAGCCTCAGACCACATTCAGGTTTTCCTAAAAGTCTGACCTGAAAAATCTGGGGAAAGATTGGGCTGGGTTCACACACCAAGCTAAATTAATACAAGGCAAACTACAATGGGATGTAATATAATGTGTCAGCCAAGTCTTGTCTCTGATCGTGCAACTTTGGGAAGAGGAGTTTGGTGGGTGGGAGCCCTCTAGGATTCCCAGAAATTGTAGGGTTCAGCTCTCTCAATGCCCTGACAAAATTCTCTCTCTAGGCTGCCTTTTCCACTTGGATGGCTCTGGCAAGCTGAGCTGGTTCGTGAGCATGGATCCTACATTGTTGTTACCGCTTGCTGTTACTCTTGATCCCCGGGGTTTTAATCAAGGGGCAGCTGATCCCAATGAGCCCGTCTTGGACCCTTGCAGTCTCCTTTCAGAAAGACAGTATGAGGTGGTGCCCTGCGTGGTTTGTGCGCTCTGCTGCATTTTTGGAGTAGCTTACTGCTGTTTTGGTGAGTAGAGGGGAGAGGGACTCGGTCTTCTGCCTGCTCCTGAACGTATCCCCAGCTCCTCTTTCTTAACAGCCTCCCTTGGGTAATAAGGATTGCGTGATCTGAACAAACGCCTGTCTGTAGAGCAGGAAGAACAGAAGGTTTGAAAGGTGCTTCTGGAGCACCTGCTGGTTTGTGGAAAACTCTGAAACATCTTTGCTACTGAAAGGCAAGATGTACTGTATATTTTCCTGTTGACTGAAGCTCTTCTTTTATACCTAGAAGCTCCAGCTGGAGGTGGAATGTATGGTTGGCTGTGTCATGCAGCTCCAGATCCCAAACACTTTCCCTTTTAGAATTACAATTTCTAGAGCATATCTGCACAATCTTGAAATGCCCACATTATTACAAGTAGCTGGCAAAATATTTTAACTAGCCTATCAGATAGACGTCCCTGGGTTGGTCATTGGATGTTTAACCACAGCTTGAAACATGAGAAAGCAAACCTTTTCTTTCCAGTGTTCATGTATTATCTTTCCAGTTACTGAATTGATTCTTACCTGTCCTGGCAGTGGGCCTATGTTAGCAGAGCTGTTGGTCCCACCCAGAAAATGTCCATACCTGTTAGGACAACAGTTCCCAGAATTCCCAAACAGCATTGCTAACAGCTGGGGAAGGTTGTGCTAAGGTTTCTCCAAGGACTTTCTCCGTGATTCCATGCCTTGCTCACATAAGGAAAGGAAGCACTGCATCTTTAGGCTATATGGCCAAAACTTAGTGAAAAAGAGTTGGAGGCCATCTTGCAGTTCCTGAAATTGTTTTGTTGAAGTGCTAGGAACAGGGTGTAGCCCTCATAAGACCTGCTGTGTTGCTTTTCAGTGCACCTCATATCCACCTTGGAAGGAGGGAAGTCTAGTGTGGCTGAGAAAGCAGGAGAAGAGTTCTAATTCTAATTGTTTACCTCTCAGAAAGTGGCGATAACGAAGTTGCAACTAGGTATAAGTAAATGGGAATGTGTACAGATTAGTTAATATAGCAAATCCAAATGAGGCAAGAGGGACAGAGAATGGGCTGGGGTAAGCAGAAGAAAAACAAAATTATCTTTTTAACGTTACCCATCCTGTGTGCTAGTTCCCCTGGGAGCGAGCAGTGAGAGTAAAAGATTATATTTTATTTTGATTCTCTTGATCTATAGCCCAGAAAAGAATCAGTAAGACAAGGCTGTTGTTTTAAAGTCACAAATTACACTTTTCCTCTTTCAACACATGTTTCAGCTGAGCAAAATAACCAAACTCCAGCGAGCACAGTGTCCTTCGTATCTTTCAAATAACATCAAGTACCCAAAATTGTTTTGAAGCAATAATGATAACAGCAAGTCGGCTTTGTAAACAAAGGCATGAAACCTTTGTTCTGAATAATTACAACAAAAGAGCCATTTCTTTAAACCAGCTGACTTCTCCGGCCATTTTACTATTGATGGGTAATGAGAATTTGGGTGTAACATGTATTCGGTTGCCCTCTTGACTTGCCCTCCTGTTGGTAAAACAATTTGCCTGTGTTAATTTGCCTTGCTAGTCTTATTTCATTCTTTCCTATCAATAGGGTATCGGTGTTTCAAGGCCATCATGTTTCTCTCGGGTCTCCTCTTCGGCTCTGCTGTGATCTTTCTGCTTTGCTATAAGGAGCGCATCTTGGACACCCAGCTCAGCTTGGAGGTCAGCGCTGGCATTGCGCTGGGCATCGGAGTCTTGTGTGGCTTGGTTACCATGCTGGTGCACTCTGTAGGGCTGTTTCTGACGGGGCTTCTGCTGGGCTTGCTGGCAGCTACAGCTGGGCTGGTAGCCACTGAGCCTTTCTACAAGCTGCCCAACGGGTGGGTCCCTGCTGGGTCCCTGCTGGGCTTGTCACTCTTAGGTGCTGTCTTGGCACTGCGCTGGCAGAAAGTCCTCACTGTGATCTCCACAGCAGTATTTGGGGGTGCTGTTCTGACTCTCTGCTTGGACTACGCGGTGGAGAACCTGGCTTTGGGCCACCATATATATGACCGCCTCCGTCTGGCCCCTTCTTCCCCGCTCTGCTGGTGTGGCTGGGCAGTGCTGGCTACGTGGCCTGCTCTTGCCTCGATGGGCATCCTGTTGCAGTGGAAAGTGACTGCTGAAGGTTTCTCCCACACAGATGGTGAGTGAAAGTCTTGGGTCTGAATGGAGGGGAAGGAGTAGGTCTAGCTGAATATGGAGCTCTTAAGCTCAGGGAGTAATAGAGTGTCCCATTTTTTCTTGCCATCCTTATTTTCCTCTCCCCACTGAATATACCATGTTATACCACACATAAATGAAGATTGAGGAGGAACTTCAATAGAGTCAGGAGAGGCTATAGAATCAGAGAAGGTCCGTGTTCATGGAATGAATAATCATATGTGGGAAGTGAGTGACTCTTTTTTCAGAGTGAAGGCAAAGGACTCTGTGGGAATCATAAAATGAGGCCAATCCAGTTCTGTATTCTGAGATGATGAAATATTGTAGCTTCAGGCTCTTTCATGCTATTTTAATGTTTTGATTTATTTCTTTAAAAAATTAATCATAGAAAACATCCTTCCAGAGGTAATAACATCCTTCCTTGTTGCCATCTATCTCATTTCAAAAGTGGGAGACTCTAAGCCAAGCCTCAAGAGAAAATATTAAAGTCAGGAAGATCGAGGAGGTAGCAGCAGCTGGTGCCATGCTGCTTTGGTTCCAAGGCATCGGGGCATGAAAGACCAAGACTGAATTTTACATGCTGTGCCTACTGGATGTTGCATCGCTTTCTGAGGATTTCATACCGGAGGCAAAATTAGTCCCTTTAAATAGACAGATAGATAAATAAATAAACATGCACACATGCGTGCGCACACAGAGTTGTTCAGTTGTACCATGCAAGCATGACATGCTGCAATGCACACATAGTTTGGTATCTGGCCCTTGCCCACGATGTAACAAAAGGGAAATTAGTAAATGCCTGCACAGTGGGTTAATTTTTATTCAGCCTTTCTTAGTCCTTAAACCAACAAAAGAGCAGAAGTTCCTCCTGGGGATGAGAGCAAGCTCAAAATTTGTAGTTGGAAGATATAATCTAGAGAAAAGCAAATGTATGTAAATATGCCTGGTGTGTGTGCATCCAGCTGTACTCCTGCCTTCCAGTTTTGTTGCAGGCGCAAAAAGTCAGTGTTTCCCCCCTCCTATTTATCAATAGAGGGAACATTTCTCAGAACGTGGATGACAACAAGATGTGACTTGGCAAGGAGGGGAAACTGAGTTTCTTTCTCTGTCTTTGGAAACCCTTGTGCGGATCCTGGCTTGCTCTCAATCTCGAGGGGAGCCAACACAACTGAAGAGGGACTGGGGGATGCAGAGTCAAATCCCCACCCAGGCATGAAACTCCTAGGGTGACCCTGGGCAACTCACCTGCTTTTAGGCTGACCTGTCAAAGGAAGACTGTGAGGCTAACATTGCAATGTGGTGGGGAGAGAAGGGTGGGATTCACGTGGCTAGTTGGGGAAGGAAGGGAAGAAATTGCTTCTGTTTTTCCTCCTGATCCATAAAAGAAAGCTGAGATTTTCAGGAGGTTAAGTTATATGGCATGATGTTGCATAATCACAACAGCGCAGACTTTGTAGCTTTTCTGCTTGTGAAGGAGTTGGAGGAGGGAATGAGTAAGAGATAAGACAGGCTCAGTGTTGCATCTTTTCTCTGCCTTGCCCCAAAGCATATAAGTCAGAGTCTGTAGTCTGAACCAGGGTTTCTCAACCTTAGCAACTTTAAGATGTGTGGACTGCAACTCCCAGAATTCCCCAGCCAGCATGCTGGTTGGGGAATTCTGGGAGTTGCAGTCCATATCTCTTAAAGTTGTCAAGGTTGAGAAACACTGGTCTGAACCAAAGCTTCCCCTACAGGTGATGCTGTCTTTCCTCCCCTAGAATGGGGCTGGGCTAGGCTGCTTCCATGAGGGATTTTAGGATAAGTCTGCGTCGTCTAATCTCACATCTCTTTTCTGTGGCCCAGTGGTTCTGAATCGGCGCCAGAAGCAATTACAGCTCTTACGGATTCGACAGCGCGATGCCAGGAAGAGGCAGAGCCAAGCTCCACAGGAAGGCTCATACCGGCACAAGGCCAGTGCTATCAAACGCTGCGCTGGAGACGTCCTTGCACCAGTGAGTGGCTGTGATCAATGGTTGCTCAGGCTCTTCATCCTCAGGCTTCTAGGATCCCAGTCCCACCCCCTCAGCCAATGTAGCCTTCCAAGCTTCCTCCAGAATGGCTCTGGGGTGCCAAATGTAATCATTATGATCACCATTGGTGCCTCTTTGGAAATACGTTTCCTGTAGAAGCTTGCTTGGCTCCTTCATTGCCTTTTCAGGCCCAAGTGAAGGTCTACTTTTCTGCCCCGGTTTTTATTTTATGTTTCTATTTGTGCTGCAGTGTGCCCTCCGTATATATACATCCATACGTGCATACGTGCACACATCTCTTAGCTTTATGTAGAAGCTGATTTAATTGATAAATGTATTGTCTTGTATCCATGTCTTATTACAGCAGCATAAAAATGAATCAAAATATGGAGTAATTTTGATTTGTTTTATGCTGCTATAATAAGACATGGATACTGGCTTTCAAATGTTATGTAAGGCCCTTGGAAAACTTCAGATTTGAAGAGCAACAGATCAGTTCTTAAATAACTTGTCAGTCAAGGGGGTTAGGCACAAGAGAACTATTTACCATTGAGATGATTGTAGGAGGAAAACATTCCCCCTCTTTCCTTTTCTGACACAAGGGCTGTGAATGGTAGAGTCTCTGTTCTCTTCATTCTGGGGTAGTTTCAGTCCACGAGTACCTAAGGGGACTATTTCTGGTTGGGCCCAGAAGACCTTCTGTATAGATGGATTAAATTCTCTCCTTGCTTGATGGGAAATATATAACCAGTGGAAAACCATAATAGTTGGATTCATAATGAAACCTTAGAGCTAGAAGAGTCAAAAGGGCATTGTCTGCTTAAAACTGCAAAATCTTTCCCCTATCTCTCATTCATAGGATTTTGGAGATGTGAGCCACCTAGACTCTAATGAGTAACCAGCATACAAAGCCTTGAAATAAATAAACAGATAATTGGTTGTGAAAGAGTCGTGGTAGAAACAGTTCTACTACTCTGTGTCTAATCTCAGTTTAAATCTGTCTGAAATTGATGGTCATCACCACATAGTTGGCAATGCTTTGTGAGAAGAAATTCTGACTTTCAAATTGAATATTGAACATTGGGACAGATCCTGGCATCTGATACAAAGAACTCAGTTTTAAGACTTTAGGACAACTTTCCCCAACCTAAGGCTCTCCAGGTGAATTGTGGTTGGGGGGAGGATAGTAATGGAAGTCCAACACATCTGTGGGGTATTAGGCTGGGGAAACCTGCTTCATGGCAGGGAGAGGTCAGGATCACTGATAGTCGGAGGTGAGGGAGAATCTTTCCAGACTTCAGTATGATTCTTTCTAAAGATTTGATCTGTAACACAGATAGTATTTGTAGCTCTGATCTATACGCAAAGGTCATGGGAAAAGTGTGCCCTGCCAAAGATGCAGGAACACATAAGTGCTTTAATCCCATATCTGTTCTGCCTATGGAGGCTCTTCCTCACATCGAAAGTGGCTAGAGATAGATGCTTTGAAAAACATGAATTGGTTCCTAATGCGACACTCCCCCTGCCTGTACCCACATATGCATGATTCCCATTTCATGGGCTAACCTGTCTGTCTTGTTTTCCATTTGCACCCCAAAGAGTTACATCCAGAGCCTGCGTGACCGTCAGCACCTGGGAACTGGCACCTCCCTGAGCAACCTGAGCACAACCGCCCATACCACAGTGGACCTGGATTATGACTGTGGCTCTACCGTTCCCCTCACCACTCCACGTGGCTGCCTCTGAAAGATGTGTGTGTATGTGTGTTGCTGCGTTGTCTTCTTCCACTTGTGCTTTCAGCAGAGTCACAGCACAAGTCAGCCCAGGGTTCTGAATATGTTATGTCCTGTCTGCAAACATCTTTGGGTAGCCTGCTATATTTTTTAAGATTGCTTTTCTAGTGTTCAAGCCAGGTGGGTCTATCTTCTTTCCTCCTTTTGGGAAGGGCCACTTGTGACTTAAAGCAGGAGGAGAGAAGGGATTTAAGAAACACACATTCGTGTCTTTCCATTTTGGTCAATGAAGGCAGGACACCAGTTTCCTTTACAAGATCTTGACAGCTGCCTTCCACACTATATTGGAATAAATTGGCTATGTCTGGGGTGGCTGTCACCGTCCTTGAAGCCGATTTCGTCTCTGTCTCAGTGCTAAGCCATAGCTGTGGCCTTCTCTTGGACAAGAAGGCTATTTGCTCTACTTTGCAGTAAATCTGAAGCAAGCACCTTTTGGCCTTGATAAACTGCCCTTTGTAGAAACTTAACTCAGGGGTAAAATACAACTACACAGCAGCTTACAATGGTTTGTTGCAATATAAATAGATGGCATACTTGTTCTGATTTGTGGTGCTTCTTCAGGATGTTGCCATTTTTTGTATGTGTGCCATATGAGAGATTTATTGTATTTAGTTTATCCTTTCTCTAGGGCAGTCAGAGTTGCCTGTATAGAGAAGGGAAAGCTACACTTCTCTCCTTAATCTAAATAGAGATCCAAGCTGGACCCTTTGAAGTCATAATCAGACATTCAACCTTCACATGACTGCAGTCACCTGTGGTGCCCAGAATATTCTAAAAAGGTGCCCAGCAATTTCAAAATGAAATAATTTTTAAAAAATTAAACGTACACAGGATGTCAGCATTCTCATATGAGATCCATTTGATCTTAGGGTTATGACTGAAACTGTTTTGGTCATCCTTATTGTTGCACGAGATCATATGACAGAGCCCACCTCTTGAAGATTGCCAACTCTAGCCAATAGGGAGAGTAGTAACATTCTTACTGGCCTAGTCTTTCCATATTCCCTCCACAGACACGATCATGCCATCATATCTACCTTACGGAATGGATGGGTGATGTCTGTGGAGAGAATGGTCCTCTGTGGTCTTTCAGATACTGGACTCTGACATAAATCATCATAGAAAAACTTTATGGATGTTGTAGTCCATCATCTGGATAACCACAGTTTTCCTAATCTCTGTTGTGGGAAAATCTGACCAGCAGGGTTATAAAACTTATGGGGAGAGCCTATATTTTTAGAGCAGGCCACCTTCTTCAGATGTCCACCTTTATTAAGTTGGTGATGATGAATATAAATCAACTGGGGTATGGCAAGAAAGTGATTGCACTTTCCCCACCCTTGTTCTAATCCCGAAAGGAGGGAATGCCAAATAAAACTGGTATTATCATTCAGAGTGCCTTTTCTAGCATGTATAGAGCCATGCCTGCATTAGAATGATTCTGAATTTAACTTGACAATGGTGCTTTGAACATGTACATAAGGATTAAAAAGAAGAGTCCTAACCCTTGAACTCTTAACTGGGTAAGTTAACTCACCTGAATTTTAAATCCTGAACTTTTTAATCCAAATTCATTCTGTGTGCATGGGTTCAAATTCTGTTCAAGAAACCTTTTTGTTATTGTGATTGTTTCCTATGAAATATTTGTTACTGTTTTATAACAGTTCCTGTTTATAAAACTTAACAGAGATGCACTTATGTTACACAATCTGTCTCCATCATATCATGGCTCAAGCTGAAGTTCTTGGGGTGTGTGTGAATTAAGCTTATTTTTTGGTGTCCTTACAAAGACAAAAAGTTATCTTTGTTTCCACCCATCTCTGGTATTCAAAAGGGGGAAATGTATGCCCTTTGCTTGCAGGGCATGTGCTCAAATCCAAGCTTCTCCAGCATCGGCCTCCTCCAGATATGCAGACTTCCAGAATTCTCGGCAGTGGCTCCAAGGTTGGAGAAGGTCTGCTTTAATCCTTGTTGGACAACAAGGAAAGAAGGTGGCCCATCATATTTGAAGAACATAAGCCTTGCCGTGCAGCCTAGGGTTAGTGACAAACATTAGCTTATGTGGAGAGAGGAGATGTCTTTCTGGGGAAGATGCAATGCCAGATAGCCTTCACTAGACCTGTGAGGGATTCTTAATCACCCTAGGTATATTCTGAAGAAGTAAGTTCTGCTCCGGCCTTGATCATCATGGCATCTCCTGGGGCAACTGTAGAAAGTGTCTTCCTTAAAAAACTGCATGAGAAGGGCAGGGAAAAGAAGACATTTCTTCAGAGATAGATAGGAATCTGTAGCTAAACTACTGTACTTCATCTGCCCTTCTCTACTAACATTCAAGTGAATGGATGAAAGGAAGTGTTTGCTGTGTAGCTCATAACACTTGCCTTATGTTCTGCATTCAAGTTAAAACAGCATCTGGCTTTGGTCAGCATTTAATCTCAATACTCCATATGGATTTCTCTTTGATCCCTCATTCAGCTCCTACTGGCACTGTTATATTAAAACCTTTATTAACTTTTTTTTTTTGGTAGTTCCCCATTTCTGCAGTGCCACACAGCTTTATCGTTGTCATGCACAGAAGCTGCTTCGTAGGAAGGTAGATAATTGGACTATCTTAACCCAGTTGAGAGGGGGAAGCAGAATAGGAGGTCAAGGGAAGTTGAAGGATGTCATAATATGGAGGGGTTCTTAATGAAATGCCATCTGGTCCCCTTCCCTCCCACAGTGGACTCTCGGCCTTGGACTTATCTGATAGGAGAGCACAGCTATTTTAATTGAAGCATCGTGGGATATTTAAATGGCTACCTTCTGCTATCATAAGAGGCCCTCAGGATAAACAACTTCCTCATATTTTAATTGAATTGAATTTCTCTGAAACTCCTATAGTCTTGTCTCTAATCTTAATTGTGATATGGAACCATGCTCAATTTTACATGCATTGCTGATTCTAACGTCTGTGGCCCCCTCAGTTTCCTGCCCCCTTGTTTTGGTGAACTGCTGGTAAGAGAACGTGTGTATGTGTGCGTGCATACTTGTGTATGCAGCAAATCCAGAATGTGGGCAGGTGCCAAGAATGCCCAATGTGCAACTGCAGTGGAAATAACATGAAATAGATTCTGGTGGCCTCTTAATTATAAAAGTAGTTTATAAAAACTAAGAACAAGCTAGCAGCTGCCAGCCCAAAACTTAAGTTGGTTAGACTTTCTCTCCCACTTGCCAAGTGTTCTGCTTATAATGCTGCAGAATCTGGTCAACCGCCAGCTCTTTACCCTTGCAAAAATGTTTGCCTGATTGTGTATTAAATTTGAAGCAGGTTTCCTGCTTTCTTGTTACAGTCCTCATGTCTGTGTGCAACGTGGGCCAGATACACATCTGTAAAGTTTTTACATGCATGTCCCTAAGCTCAGTGTTTCAGAAACTTTTGGAATGCACCAACATAAGCGCGAAAGAGAAACACTATCCTGTTTAATACAGTTATTAATTAAAAAACTAGACTTTCTTCCAGACTAGGACGACCAGTAACTTCACTGTCTCTTTATTTGATAGATATTTGATTGAGCCAGTTATAGTTGATGAAGAATTATGATGATGAAAGGATTGCAAGGATCACCTACCCAACTCTCAACAATTGTGCCTTGTCTGCCAGAAGTTAATCTAAAGATGGTACTAGCAGGGCAGATGAATTACTGAGGCGGTTGGCAGCCTCCTTTGTGGAGATGCGGATTAGGACCCCTGACCTGGATTTATTTCTCCTGCCATACCAACGTTCCCCATTTTAATTTTGGAATAACATGAAAGGTGAAGATTCAGACGTGTAGGAGCACACGGGCTTCTCTCAAAAAATCAGTAATTATGGCTTTCAGCCACATCGGGAGAAGGGAAGACCAAACTGGGCATTTTCCTTCCGAATGCTTTCACTTTAATCGGGGACAGACAAAAGTATTCTGGAATGGTGTTGATGGAACAATGCGCCTTTCCAATGAGCAGCTGCTACGTTGGTCTCCCCAGCCCTGGGTGCTTTGCAGTGGGAAAGTTGCCTCATGCATTTCTACCCTGAGACCTGTTGGAAATGAAAGAAAGGCACCTAATTTGATACGACCTATTGCATGTGCTGGCACCTTACTCTCCCAATATGGTGCCTTCCCCAATTCCTAGAAAGCAGGAATGGAGCTGGTGCATTCATTCAGCACAACTCCCTTGACTGGAGTGCCTATTTGGTTTCTTTCAAGTCCAGCCAGCTGGCTGAGATGACAGGAGAAATGAAGCAGTAAATGAAACAGACAGACACTTCTGGACTAGGGCCCTTCCACACAGTGTTTGTACCATTCCTGGATTGGCTCTGAAGCTTGTGATCGCATGCTTGTTTCTCTTCAGAAGCTGAGCCAAATTCCTTCTAGCTATAGTGCAGACAGAACTGCTCTGAAGCTGGTTTTCACTTGAAAATGTGGAGCTTGGGGATGGGTCATGAAAAGAGATTGATCCGCGGGGAATCCTTGTCTCAGCATTCCTCCTAATCCTTGTGTTTTAGCTGCTCTAGCGGGTCCTGCAAGTGGAATGCTGGCTTGGCAGCTTCACATTTTTCCCTCAGTAGCTTAAGCAAGATTGCAGAGATAAACTTGACAAGGTTCTGTCAGTTTTCCCCTTTGGCAGGACATGAAGGTGTTGAAGTGCCAGATTGTCTGGCTTCATTTATTTCCCTTTATGTAGGATGTATTGGTGGGAGGGAGTGGGCGGGGTTGGGGTTTGTTGCTGTAGAACCTGCATCATTTCTGACTGTGGTTCATTGTTCTCGGTGTTGCAAAGCTGGCAGCAGTGGGGAGTAGAAACAGTAGCCCTGTGAAAATGACACTAAGAGAGAATTCTGTACTGTGACTTCTTGTAAACTGAGATCAGAGTTGTATTACAGAAATTGCAAGCTGACCTTCACTTCCTTCTGAGAAAACTGATAATGAATCCCACCTACTTTCTGGCAGGGTGAGTGTTTTCCTCTGAACTGGTAACAGAAGACTATTGTGAGTGTTTAAGGCAGATTGGCATTTACTGTTGCTCATGCTTGCCCAGCCAATTATTTTCAATGGAGAATTTCAATCACAGTGGAGCATAAAAGTGGAGTAATGGCCCACAGCTATTTTCAGGCCTGGTTGTAGCATAGCCTCTTTGAGATAAGCTGACTACACTTCCTCCTCCTTCATCTGCAAAGTGAAATGGAGAGGAAAGGATTGTTCACTGTTTAAATTACTGTATTTTTTTGCCTTTTGAAATATGCTCATGGGATCTTCTGCTTCTGATACTAAAATAACAGTTGTGAAGCACACCAATGCAGAGGGGAAGAAGGGACAGCCTGTGCTGCTCTGCCTTAAGCAGCACAACTCTTGGCCTGGCTGTACCCAACTAAAAACCAGAAACAATTTTATTTCCCTGTTGGAGAAGAAAAGCACAAACAGATGCATACCAACGTTCTTTCTTTATTGGGAACCGGGTACATTTTGCATAACTGGAAGCAACATTCTAGCTCTCAGTCACACTGCTGGATAGATGAGATTAAATTATTATCTTGGAATCCAAGGTTTGCCCTAACAATGACATGCGTGCGTGTGCATGCGTGCACGCAGTGCAAAAGATATACTCCCCTACCCCAGGATATTCCAGACACTTTCCTTGTCATTTCAGCTTTAATTTTTTTTTTTTTTTAAAAAGCTTAGCCGTTCTTCTGACGGGTACAAGAAAAAGTGAACCATCGGTATTCTGTTATGGAAGCTCTATTTGACCAGGCACAGTCATAGAAGAGTGTTCATATAACAAGGAATGATACTTCTGTAATGCCCTTAGTTCCCTTAAAAAAACCTCCAATATTGAATTATTCTACAGTCTGACCTCCTAAGTATGGTCTCCTGGGTCTCCTGTTATCCTGAAGCTGGGCTAGCTCTTTCTGCCAGCCATGTTGCCTCCGAGGTAAATGGGATGTTTTTGAAATCCAGCATTTTTTTTAAAGGTAAATATATCTGCAGTGAAGGAGCTCAGCAGAAACAGAGTTTCCACAATGTCAGTATGTTTTGCTCCTCTGCCCAAATTGGTCCCATTCAGAAGACTTGCTCTTGTGCATCACCGGTAGGTGTCGCTGTTGGGTCTCTTAAAAAAACAACAAATCTCATTGCTCAGAGAACAGCTGTTTCTGAAAGTATAATTTTCTTAACCAGAACATCACCATAAGCATTAGCAGTGCATCCAGCGCTCAGTTGTGCTTAGTGGGTAGCCTTTCTCAACCCGAAGCTGGTCATTGAGTCTCCAGTAGCTTTGTCCCTTGAAAAAATAGACCTTGCCATTCTCCCAGGTAAATGCAGCATTCAGGTGGGATGGAGCCCCAGTGAAAAGGGTGGAGATCTTTCTAGGGATGTTAGAGAAATAGCTCCCCAGCTCATCCCACTGCCAGTAGCCAGTGTCCTGTGAAAAGAGATTGAAAAGGAATTAACACCCTTCCTAGCATTCCCAGTTCCTTAGTCCATTTCTCTAGCGTTCCTCAAATATTTAAGAAAAGAACAGAACAACCTCCTGACAAACCAGCCTTCTATCATCATCAGTGACTATGTAAGAGCATAGTCTCTCCTTCCTGTCACTAAGCAAAGTATGTTTAGCCAAGTGAATTCCCTTCTGTGCACTGCCTTCTCCCCAGTTCTTACTGCAATGCTCTGATCAGCTCCACCTCCTTCTTCCCTGCCTCTTATTAGTGACACATTCAAACCATCCTCAATCTGCCAAGCCCCATTTTAAGAAAACATATGTCGTGCTTAGTATATCCCCTGGACTCACAGAACTTCTGCTTCCCTCCCACAAATACCAGAGAATAAGGACGCTTAAGCTGCAAGGATCAACTACAAAAACTATCTAAACCACAATGGAGCAAGCAGTTTTTTGATATGGCACAATTCACATCCTAACAATCCAGGCTTATCTCTGTCTCATGTATCTCCAAACTCATATTTTCCATTTTAGAAAGCTTTTCAGTTTAAAATGACTTCTGTCTTAATGCTACCCATAGGTTTAAACCCTTAAGGTACATTATTTTACCTTAAATATGAAGATCTTCTTGTTTTTTGGCCAATATAGAGCAGCATCTATCTTGGCTGGGATACGAGTGAGAGGTTTAGGGTAACCAGAATCCAGCTTGAATCCCCGGTAACGCCACAGTTTAGTACCTGGTAACCAAGTTGGCATGAATACAGATTAAAAAGAGACGATAAAAAATACAGTTTGAAACCATTCATAGCAGCCACAGAATCTATGGTCACGACCATACTAGCAACTTAGTCTGTCTTCTAAAGTTACCCACCCATTATTGTGCCAACATAAGAACAAGGGCAACTTTATATCATTTCAACAATATCTGGGAGAAGTCACTAGTGTGAAAATGACCTGTCGGAGGCGATTACATTTACAATTTATCTTATGGTTAGTTTTGGAAGCCTTGGGAGGAGAAAAAGGGCATCATCAACAGAACGGAGGTGGAACATGCCTTTCTGAATAAAAAGGGATCAAGCTGGAGCATTCGAGGAAGGGGTGGGGTTCATCTCTATTCACAGACCTTTGAAGAAGTAGGTGCGCCCAGTACGGGGAGAGTACACAGCAGCATCTAGCTGCCCAGGCAGGCCCTTCCACAATGCTGAGATCTTTAATGGGGGGTTGGTACCAAAATCAGTCACCGTCCACACATAATCACCATGGAAAGCATATGTCTTATCATATGGTCCTAAACAATAGGAGAGAAGAATTAAAAGTCAGTAATTGGACTCTAATGTGCTCTCCTTATTTCTGAAAGGACACAAAACATTGCCTTCTCCTTCTCCTTCTCCTTCTCCTTCTCCTTCTCCTTCTCCTTCTCCCCCCCCTCTCCTTTATGGCCTCTATTTTGCTGAGTAATTTTAATATTGGAAGAAAAACCAAGTTTCAACTTCTAACGTAGTCACAAGGATTCACTAAATGACCAGGGATAAATTACTTGCTCTCATGTCCCAGATTATAACTGGGAACATGAAAGACCTGTTTCACATTACTGCAAGAGATAAAGCAGAAAGAGAGATCCAGAGATCCATATGGTTCTTTAAGCATTCCTTAAAAACCTGGGTCTTCCTTCAGGCCTTGGGTTAAAATGGATGGATGGGCCGTGTGAGTTATAGACAGATGCCTTTGTTCCCTTGAACAACTGCGGTTTTATGAACGTTATCATTTATACCGATTGTTGTTTCTTAATTCTGTGACACCACCCAGAGTGGTTTAGAGTAGGATGGCTTAGAAATTTCATTAGATAATAACAATAACAACAACAGTGTAAAAGTATTAGATGCATTCAGCATTCCCTTTGCTAAGAAATGCACAGAAATTATTATTCTAACCCATATGTCAGGCTGCACTTTGCAGTGCTTCTTCTGTGGCCCTCCAGCATTTTAATGGCAGGTTTCACAAGTTTTGTTCTCTTCTCAATTTTGTTCCATTTCTGAGTTCAAGCTTGACCCTTTGTATTCTACTATCCACTCCCTCAACAGTCCAACCAGGGAATAAATAGCTCACACGTGTGGCTGGAAAGGGATGTTGGAAAAGCCTTCATTCATGGAAAGCTGCAGGGGGCAAGTTGGGAGTCATTTTCAGTCATCCTTTCTACAAGGTGTGGGAGAAGAAGTTGGCTCTGGAAGCCAGGATAAGAGAGGCGTCTTACCCAACATGATGGCATCCAGCTCGTCTTTGCAGGGATCAGGGATTTTGCTAGGTTTTGGGGCAACTGCAGTGGTCGTAGGGAGGGTAGAAGGGGAGGTCCCAGGTGCAGTTGTTGGCAGAGTCTTCTTACCTGTATAGAAAATTCATTCTAATTATGAGTCAAACCTAAAAGAAAGGGGAAAATAATTGGGATGAAAAAAAGGGGGGGGGAATATTTGTCCGTGTGGTTGGCTAACTACTGATCTCTTGCTATTGTATTGATTTCTTTCTTCAAGCCAAAACCTCATTCAGAAAAGCATCAGGAAGAAGTTCAGGCTTCCTTGGCCAACAGCCTTGGCTCCCTCTGGGCGGGGTTCCCCCTCTGCATGTAATTTCAGAACTGCTGGACTGGGCCCTTTTGTGACTGTCATTGTGGGAAACCGAGCTCTGGCGGCTAGGGGATGGACTGGCTGGAGAGAGACACCAGAGCAGCCGTGGGGTGGCGGGGAGAGGAAAAGGAGAGAAAGATAGCAGCAGAACTCAGTCATGATGGAAAATAAACAGAGAAAAGTGAGAATCCTCCTTCTGAAAGGCGTAAAGTGAAAGCTCATCATTTCTCCAGGGAGTTCCCCATCTTCCCTATACAGTCATCACCCTTTTTTTTTTTAACATAAAACTGACTTGAACATATTTGGCATAAAGGGGGAATAATAAGTCTACAGCTGATATGCTTCCCAGATTAAGTTAAAATCTGTTTAATGTGATTCAATGCAGTTATTTAAAATATTTCTACATGCTATCCTTTAAAAATTCACAGTGGTCAAAAACTAAGAGTAAACTAATAATGCAAGAATACAGTATCAAACCAAAAAAATAAAATAAATACAAAATATATTTTTAAAAAAGCACTACATCCATGCCCATGACTTAGTTACACTGGTTTTGTTTCAAGTCGAAGAAGCTCATCATGAGCTTGGTCAGAAAGTGGCGACTGGCCGACCCAGAGGCACAAACCAGCCCACCTTGCCTGCTCCCAGAAATGTTCACAACTTTAGGAACTCCAGCTGCTTTGGCCACACAAGTCAGAGCACAAGAAACAGAATGGAGCTGCAGAGTCCATGATGAACAATGACCTTTGAGGGCCACAGTAAAGGCAAGGGTAGCAGTCCTGCTCGACTGTATGCAAATCAGAGTGGATCGGTTCCAGTCTTTAGAGCCAAAGGAAAGGGACCTGTGGGTATGCTGGGCTACTGAGTTCCATACCATATAGGGCCTGGATGCCTTCGATATCATCCCAATGTAGGCGAAAGAGGGACCGATAGCCATTGTAAGAGGGAGCCATGAGTGCAGTCGGGTACCGAGAATGGCCCAGGCCCAGTGCATGGCCGATCTCGTGGGCTGCAATGATACGTAGGTTAACCCCATGGGAAGTCCCTTCCGTCCAGTACTCATCGGCATCAAAGTGGACTGTGCCTAATTCTGGGATGTCTGCATGGGCCAATACGTGACCTGAGGGAGACAAAGGGATGAGGGTTACAAATCTGCAAGTCAGGCTTAGCACTGGGAAACCCTGTTCTAAATATGAGTCTGGCTTATCCTACCAGTTCCTCTGCACAACACAGAGCCCTATTTCCTCCTCTTCCTCGGCCTCCTCCTGGTGATGATGATAATAATATGACCCTAGGAAGCACCTGTCTTTCTATGACTCTGCCTGATGTTTTCCCCCTGCTGCTTGAAGCACAGCACAAAATGTGGCAAGAAAGGCATACACATAGATGTTCTTAACAATCTGATTGCATTGCTTTCTAAATGGTTTGATTTAAGATTAAGTGATATTAATTTAAGGCCTATATATAGATTTAACATGGAAAATAAGCAAATTATAGCTGTTTAAAATCCAAGATACGTGATTCTGTCATATCAAACGAGATGAATTTTTATAGAGAGAGGGAAAAAAGGCAAGGATCTAAACTTTTTCGTAAGAATATAGCATTTTTTAAAAAGCTAGGTTGAAAAGTACCCCCCCCCCAAAAAAAGCTGGGTAGTATTTTCAAGAACAGTCTACCTAGATAGCTGCTCCTACTTCTTCTTTCCTTATTGAATAAATGATGATTCTATTATGAGCATTTCTGACTCTACAGTATTGAAGAGATTCCTTGTAATGTAGTGGCTAGGCTAAGAACATCTCAGATTCTCGTACAACCATGAATATCATTAGGGCCACCTTGAGCCATTTACTGCCACTCTTGTCTATTCTGCCTCACAAAGTTGTTGCAAGAACAAAATGGAGGTAAAGCATGTAAGCTCCTGAAGTTCTTTGGAGCAAATGTTATCAAAGACATAAGCTTTTTGTCAAGGCAGCTTTTTTGTCATCTGGAGCCAGTCTTGAATGCTGCTTTTTAATGTAGTGATGGTGGCAGTTCATGTGTAGATGTAAAAAAATAATACCAAATCCAAGGCAAAGAGTCCTGTCAAAGTTGCATCTGGGCAACTGCTAATTATCAGGCTGAGAAAGATGCTGAAATACATCTTTCTCAAATCTACTACAATATGAGATGACCCGTAGATGAAACTTAGTGATTTAGGCCAAATCTTTCTGAAGGTGTCAGCCCGTCAAGTTAGGACAGACCGTGCAAAGACTACTGGAACACCACTTTACTGTTGGAGGGTATAGTAACAGAATACTGAGCCCTGACAGTTTCTCTCTGCCCCCTCTTTTACCAAGAGAATCAAGGCAGGGCTATTTTGAATTTCCTTCTCACCATTTCCACTTTTCCAGGACTGAGTTGCTGTTTCTCCTCCCTTAAGGCTCATCCATATTCCTTCATCAAGGTTATTGCCACATTCCTTTACAGAAGGGCAATTTAAAGCCCCAACTGAAGTCATCTAGATTTAAAGTCAATCCTTCTTAATGAGCACTAGGGCTGGTATTGAGCTTCCATTTATGTGTTCCATTTATAACCCATCTTTCCTCCTGGAACTTAAGGTGACACGAACTCTTTCTCTTCAGCATATTATTTTCACTTTTGTTCTATGAAATAAACATTTGCAAAGTCACCCAGTGTGCTTCATGGTTGAGTGAGGATTTGAACCCAGGGGTCCCAATCCTAGTCCAGTTCTCCAACCACACTCTCTCATACCAGCCTATTCCTGCCAATAAAGCGAATTCAGCCTTGTGGTTTAGATCATTCCTTGCCAGCCGCTCCACCCCATCTCTGCTGCAGCATTCCTCTCCTACGTTGTTCTCTTGCTAGCTCTATCCAATTCCCCCTGCCCCCTCCCCAGCCCTGCTTGGCTCCATACCAGGCCCATCGAAGGGCCGTGAGCAGCCCCAAGGAGAAGAACCATGGAAGGACAGGCGGATGTCAGCACGGCCAGTCCGCACCTCCTGGAAAGTGAGACGTGTCACATCATTCCAGTACTTGAATGCTGTCTGGATTGCAGTGCGTGTTGCAGTAATCCCCAAGTCTTCGCTGTAACTATAGATCCTGTAAGTTAGGTGCCTCTTGCGCCAGCGACCTGCAGGAGGAGGCACAGAACCGAAGGAATCAATAACTGAGCGTTTTCTCCCCTGCAGAAGCAGGGCAGGATTAGGGTCAGGAGAATCACAGCCTTGGAGTGAATCCTCAAAACAAATACAGGATGGGGACATCAGTACTTTCAAGGCATCCTCAAGGTTTGCATAAGCACACACACACACACACACACACACACACACGCAAACATACTTGGAGAACTGAAATCTGAGTGGAAACACTGAAACAGAAAATCAGAGGGGAAAATCTAGGATCCAGTATGCTGCTAAAAGTCACAGATGGCTAAAACCTTTTATAGGAGCATTTTACTTTACAATGTTTTATCATAGTCCCATGTTTTCTGGAATATTCTTTAACTAAGCCTCCAATGCTATGCACATTTATTTCGGAATACAAGAAAGAGTCTTACTGAACCCTGTTGTCAAAGACCAGCAAATTTATTATCACATAAGCTTTTATGGATTTCAGTCTATTTCATCAAGGTAGCTGAAATATAATTCTGAGAAGTTTATAAAATGTACACAGCTGTTTAGAAGGGGAAGGAGAGATAAGAGACATAGATACAAAATTCCTTTGGACAGAAATGGTAAAATAAGTGTCAGTAAGATCAATAAGGAGTCTTTGTTCTGGAGGAATTGGTCTTTTATAGAAATAACCAAGTGTCTTGGGGCATTCAAATGTATCTTTTTAGAATTATATTCCATACTCAAAAGCTTATCTGATAATAAAGGTGTTAGTCTTTAGAGTATCACTTTGTTATTCTGGCTGCGAAAGACTAACATGGAACCCCATAGAAACTGTTACTTGGAAATATACCCTAAGGAAATTAATTGGACTTACTTTTGCAGTCAACATGAGTAAAACTGGGCTTCCAAACCATTACAACCACCACCACTACAAGCTGGCCCTAATTCCCACTTCACGCCAGATCCATATATCCATTCCTTTCATTCTGAGCATGGGGGGTGTTGGTTAATTAATCTTGGCTTTTTGCACCTCTTTGTTTGTAGCAAACATATCAGCTAGAAGTGGATTCAAGGATGCTTCCCTGCTAAATCCAATACCAGCCTTTTGAGACAGGCCTGGTTAAGAAACAGACGCCACAGGGATTCCAGAAAAGCAACTTCATTGTTGTTTGATATGCTAATAAAATCTTGAAAGCCTGTCCAAAACCTTCACTGCCCTTTTTTAAGGACAAGAAGGTCATGGTGGAGCTGTTCCAAATCTCTTCCTCATGCTTTTTACTTTCCCAGGGCTGAGTAACCTCTCTCTCCTTCTTCTCAAGGCTACATCTAAATTCTTCTACATCTGGGGATCTTTAGAAGCAAATCAGGGGAAGAGATCCAAAATGCTGGATCGTTTCCCCACGGTCAATTATCTTTCACCGAAATGTGCATCAGGAAGCAACTGCTTTATATTTACATGGTCAGTTTACAGCTGGGCCTGGTTAGGATGGAGACTCTCAGCGAATCCCTGGGCTCCAGGCTAGTTGGGGAAATTGAAAGACATCATGGAAAAAGGCAGGGAAAAGATTGTCTCCATATTACAGCCCAGAAAATTACCTAGATTTGTCCATGAAGTCACCACAAGCCAAGCTCGACACGCTTTTTATCAATTTACATGGAGGAAATTCACAGACAGGGCAGAGGAAGTCTTACAGTTGAAATGACTGTCTGCCTTAAAACATGCATCGTGCAATGTCTTTAATTAGACAAGCTGATGCAGAAAGAATGTCCAAATGGATGAAGAATACTAGTTACCCAAATTGGCCTGCTGCTACACGTACTCTCTTTGTGGATGCAAGAATTTTTTCTAGAGCAGCACAAATTCAATGATCTGCTTCCCACATGCAGAAAGCTAACAAGCTCCTCCTCAAACATCTGACAGTAAACTACTTTGGGATTTGTTTTTTAATCCTGAAAAGCAAGATAAAAATAATGTCAGTGAATAAGTAACCCATGGCTGACAATACCAATTCTTGATTGGCAACATGTCCTTGACTCTAGCACTGATGGATGCCTCATTAGTACTTGGTTCAGATCAAACCCTGTTTGACCTTAACATAGAAAACCTCAGTTTGGGTGAGGGGCCCAAGTTTCAGGATGGGTTGCAGAGTGCTGGCTTTCCATTTCTATTTAACCATTGCCCATGTTTCTACTGGCCTCATTGCTGAAAGAGAGCTGTGTTAGTCTGTGGCAGCAGTCTCCTATCAGATTCCTGATTTTTAACTCTGGCCTCAGTGTCCCATCTCTAAAATGAAAATATTTTTAAAAACTGTAAGATGTCTTTCCTGACTCAAGTCTGATTAAAACAAGTGGGAGAAAATATACTTTTACCTGCCATCATAACCGAAATGGGAAGGCATCATCATGAAAAACGCCTTAATCCAGCAATTACAGATTTTACTAGCTTCCTAGATGCCTATAATAGCCACCTACTATTAGAGATTTTCTACCTCATTGCTGATTGTTATAATGCTTGAAGGACATCTAGAAGCACCACAAGCCTCTTAATTCTTATTTTCTCCAAACTGAAAAGAACTTCTACTGTACATCTTTCAGAATCCTTTGGCAAGTGATGGCTTGGAAGAGAGGCTAAGTCTTATCTCACTTGCATTAAGTAAGATAAGAAACAATAGGAGCATCTCCCGCATTTCTTACTTTATCGGCACCCAGAAGACTTACGAATGAGATAAATCCTTCTCTGAAGTTGCACAGGACAAAGAGAGGGAAGGACTGACACGGTCCTGTTTACTGACATGAGTAAACAGGAACTGGCTTACAAAAACTGAATCACATCTTATCAAAAAAAAAAAGGTGCCACTGATTTCATTTCTTGGAAGTCCCATATATCCCTGCCTTACTCATATAAGACTGGTCTGACCTCACAAAGCGTGGATACAGCATTAGGCACATTGCCTTCATAGGCTTTTTGTGAGCAAGCTAGCATACTTAAGGCTCAAGCTCCATTAAAAGCCCCAATAACAAAAGGTTGCAGTGTAGAACAGAACGCTGATTCCAACGCTTCATCCTACTCTCCCTGGCCAGAGCTTTGACAACCTTCCAATAATCACTCAGGATTCTATATTCACTGAGCACGCTCAGTCCACACTGCACTGTCTTTGCTGATTTGTCTATTCATTACAATTCATATGCCACTCAGTCCAACAAGGCTCAAAGGGGCTGGCAAAAGAAAACGCCAACACCATTAAAATAGCAATCGTAAACCGGACAGAGACAAAACAACAGTGCCCTGAGGAATAGCTGCCCCCCCCCGCCCCCAATCCATAGCGGGAGGGCCCCTTATCACTCATCTATTCCAAGGTTCTCTGGAAGGACCAGGTTTTAATGGCTGTCCGAAAAACCAGCAGGGTAGGAGCCAATCTAATCTGGGGAGGAATGTTCTTCAAAGAAGAGGGTCAGCAACAGAGGGAGAGGACAATTCCCTCACTTGAGGGTGTCTGGCTCAGTTTTTTCCCTACTTCGGCAGACCTTGTGACTCCCATCAGTGTGATAGTTCCCTTTTGTGTGAGGGTGGTCCCATTTTGGCTACATAAGAGCAAGCACTCTGAACATGATATCTGTTCTCCAGTATGCGAATCCCAGCATCGGAGCAGCCTTTGATTCAAACATAGGGCTCTGTATTTCAAGCGGCCAAATTCCCAGGTATGAAATCTGCATCTCAGGGCAACTGAATTCACTTCCCTGCAGTCCCAGGGACATTCTCCCTAGACCCAGGCCTTTCCACTTCTGCTGGAAAATAGATCTGCCCAGATGCCTGCCGCCTGGTCTCAAGGAAGCAGGTTGAGGAATGCTCACCCAAGAGGCGATATTTGAGGGTCCTTTCATTGAAGGGGTCATCCACACCACAGCGGGGCTGCCTCATCTGTGAGAGGGTTGCCATGTCTACCTGCCCAGTGGCCGGCAGTCCTGATGCAAGCTGAAAAGATCTGTTGGAGCAGAAGCAGGAGGGAGAAAAGAGGACACACCATGGTTATCACTGCCCAGCATGTGGACCCTGGTTTACTTAAATAACCAAATTTCCTGGGGTTGCAGGACACTAACCACATGCTCTGTGCTGCCCCTTCCCCACCAGTAGCTTAAGATGTGCTTGTGTCACCCAAATGGCATCAGTTACAGGACAACCCAAAGTCTTTAGTTTGGTTTCCTGACTGAGCCATATGTTTCTGGTTTAATGTCCCTCGTGTCTTTATTTTACCTCAAAGCAACCTCGATCTCCTCTTCTGTGAATTTATTTGAGAACTGTTCCAGTGACTTCTGTAAGTATCCAAATTGCAGCAAAAACTCCTGAAATAGGGAAATAAGTTTAAAAGGTAAGCTCACCTCCAACGCTATGTTTTACTGGGACACAGACAGTCCTAGCAAAATGGGTGTAGATAGTAAGGAAGATGACCTTGATGGAGATAGACAGGAGCCTGCTGTTAGCTGAAGCGTGTTTGAAGTCCAGAACAACAAGATAACATTCAGAAGCAGCTCGGGCAGATGCTTCCCTAATTCTCTATAAAGAGAATACAGTAAGCTATAAAGAGGATGAGGAGGCCCAGTACAAGGTTGTGTTATTGTAGCCAATCTCAGTAAAGGTAGTTTTAGCCTTCCTGTGGAGTTGATTTCCTGATCTGGTTTACCTAGAGGGGCTGACATTGTATAACTTCCGTGAGGTCCTGTAGCAATCTCTCTCTGTACTAATCAATGTTAGATTGGCAGGCCACAGTTCAACTTCATTTTTCTGGACATATTTGGCCTGTTAGACCTCCCTGATGTTTCCGAGTGAACAAAGAAAGCAAAAGAGCACAAATGTTAAAGAGTTCTCCTACAGACGCACATTTTAGAGGATAATCTATAACGCCCCTTAGTTCTTCCAAGGCATTATGTGCCTCTCACAGATATATTCACCCTCGGGCAAGTATTGTTACATTTTGTGGCATGCGCACATTATTATAAATAGCACACTGCTGCTTCCTGTGATCCCTCCCTGATCAGACCAGATTCTTTTGCTGTGAGCCAAAATTGCAGCCTTGGATGTACTACAAATCTCAATCTGCAATTTCAGTTCATCACAAATGAGTCAGACATTCATTTTGCCACAAGAACAAAGTCCACGGTAAACTGAGTCAAGACGGATTAAACTGGGCAGATAAAACTTGAGATTCATTGGAAGCCAGGAAAATCGACACAAGTCCAAGACTGAGACAGAAGTGAAGACTGGCTGAATTCACTCTCTATCCTAAGCCAAAATAAATGAACCATGTAATGGCTTGTTACAATATGTGAACCCTGTCAATGCAATCTTTATCCACCCAGTTCCATATATTAATTTTGGTTCTTGGAGCAATAAAAAGGTCTAGGCAACTATCTATCTATCTATCTATCTATCATCTATCTATCTATCTATCTATCTATCTATCTATCTATCTATCTATAAAACTTGGAAAATCTTTCTCCAATCTTTCCTGTGGGACAGGAAAGAAACATTTCTGAGTGGCTGTGTTGGCAGAACACATGTATGTATGGCTAATTTATCCATGACTTACTCAGTTAACCCTGTTTTCTAGGTAATGCAAGGCATATTGAAGCATCCTTAACAACACAAGCTGGCTTTGCACAACCCACTAGGGTAAAACATGGTTGGCTTGTTTGTGCTTCAGTGTGTCATGTCAACCCAGCCAGAAAGAGTTCTACTACACACACTTTGTAAATACAGCCATTGTTTTAGTTTTAAAAAGCTCCAGAATAAAAGCATCTCAGTTTGAGGAAAGGATGAATCAGGGCCTGAAGACCTTGGCAGAAGGAAGAAAAGTCTGGGGTTTGGGGATGCAGGCCAGGCCAGGCCAGGCCAGAGAGTCAACCCTTCCCACCCCTTTTGTCTCCTCCTGATGGTCTACCACTGCAGAGGCTTCTGCTTCTCCATCAAAGTGGGGGTCTGGACCCAACCTACCAGGGCTTCTTTCTCTTCCACGTTGTTGAGAGCAGCACCCTTGGCCGAGAGGACCCAGGCGAAGACCTGGAAGAGCAGTGTCAGCCATGGGACCCTCATGTCCGGTGTCCTTGCACACCAAGCAAGAGGCAGCTCCTCAGCACTGAAGTCCACAGAACACTTCAATAAACGTTTCCCGTTCTGGATTTCAGGCCAAGCAAGTTAGAATCTTGTTCTCCACTGTCTCTCTCTCTCTCTGCAGCCCAAGTTTTGCTTTGCCCTCCTTGATCCCTCAATCCATCCTGTCTTCCCTCCCCTTTCCAAAGTTTATAAATCTCCCAAACAGCAGGAGTGAGTCATTTCCAACTGAAACATGTTGCAACCACAAGGCCAGGATAACCCCCCCTTTTTTGCAGAATATTAACTCTTTGCAGAATAAACTTTCTCTTAAAGTGACGGTTCCATTTATGGGGACCTTCTTCAAATGTGGTTTGCCTGATGACCCTAGGGTTCCATTGGATTAGGCCCAGGTTGTTTTCATTGACAACCTAATCATGCCAGAATAAAAGATAGTCTCTGAAAAAAATTGCTTTAATTACATGGGTCGTTTTAATTGAATCCAGAGATTCTGTTCAGTTGGAGAAATGTAGTAATACTAGGAATGAAGCCCACACAAAACCCTGCCTAGGTTTAGCAGGTCTAGTTCAAGTCTTTCCTTGATTCATGTCCCCTTCCTCCTGTTATGGATTGACTAAACTGAGAGCGAAGCTAATCGACCTTCAGCTCTGTTCTGACCTGGAAAAGGTGCATGTTCTCATAGTGCTAAGAAATACCAGCTTGCCCTCCCCCCCACTCTCAAGTATGGAAGAGTTGTCCAAGTCTTGAACACCATTTAGTGCAGGGATGGGCAACTTTATGGCAGTCAAAAGTGGCACTTGACGCTTTGGGGGAGAGAGGTTGAGGGCTGAAACCTGAACATGGCCATTCAATACATGAATTGATGTATTATCAATTTGACATGAACTCTGGGGAAATTTTTTGTCTTTTTAACAGTGATATGCAAATCTTAGGGCTTATCCTATAGTTCCCATGTATTTCCCATCTGAAAATGATAGCAAACTGCTGCCAGTTTTCAGTCATATGGTCCAAGGGAGCTCTGAGGGTCACACACACACACACACACACTCACAAAACTAACCAGAGTGCTGCCTGTGGTCCTGGGGTCACCTAAGTCCCAACCATGATTTAGCATACTGTATATAGCAGACATAATGAACCTATGGCCTCCAGATGTTGCTGAACCACAATTCCCTACATCCTTTACTAGTAGAACATGTTGATTGGGACTGACAGAAGTTGAAGTTCCCTGGTCCCTGGCATACAGCTCCATGTAATGTAATAGCACTTCCCATAAATCATCTGCCTACATTCTTACAGAATTTCACAAGCAGAGGGACTTCCGGGGGAAGTATGGCAAACTGAGACAACTGCAGCAAAGATCGGTGCCTTGAAACCTCTCTGGATAAGGAGAGGACAGGAGATTGCCCACATGTGCTCCAGATGGCTGCTCCTCCCGAGGAGACCACCGGACAGCAGTTATCCGCAGGTCTGAGCACCAGGAGATGACGGAATCAGCCATCTAGCTTGCAACCCTAGCAGAGCTTTTTACAGGACACCAAGTTCACACACCTCACTTTCTAATCACTTTTGGAAATTGCCTATTAACCATCTTAAAGCTGTTAGAGAACTTTGGAACAAGTTTGAAGAGTCTACATCGGGTGAGTTTATCTTCAACTCTGAACAAAATAAAAATTAATTATAAGCTTAAGAACTTAATTTGAAATAAACAGCAAAAGGCTAAATAAGATTTTGATCTAAGACAGTTATAAATGGATTAAGGATCCAAATAAATTTGGAATACTGACTTTTACTATAAGATTTTGGAATTAACTTCTTCTGGGAAACAGACATATTTTGGTTATCCTGGCCATTGCAAATCGTAATAAAAGAAGTGATGATTTTAGAAACTGGACACTAGAGGGGACTAAAGATTCTAAGCAGAAGAAAAAGAATGCAAGCCTGTTCTTCATGTCAGTTAATATTGAGACTTACAAAATGACACAAAACATTATAACATCAGAAACATTAAAGGATATCTTTGAAGAATGGAGCCAGAAATTAGTAACTACAATATCAACGCTGTCAGTAATGATGTCTGCTTCTATGGACAGACTATGTCCAAAAGATGTTAATGAGGGAATGACAGGTATGGAACAAATTTTATCTGACAAGACAGAGAGTACCAAAAGTAGAATTACAAATGACAGGCCAAGAAAATGATTCAGAAAAGAACGCTTTACTGGATATACAAAAGAAACTGCCTGGAGTTTTAAAAATTAAAAGGGAAATACAAATGATAAACCAAGAGAATGGCCTGAAAAATGTTTTCGTACTGGATCTACAAAAGAGGCTTGTTAAAGCCTTGAAGAAATCTGTGTGATGGGATGAAGAAGAATTGAAGAGAAATCAAATCCTATGACAATATTTGATTTCAATTCAAACAAATATTGTCATAGGATTTGATTTCTCTTCCATTTTTCTTTATCCCATCCTACAGATTTCTCCAAGGCTGACTGTTAGAAGTAAAAGGAAGGAATATCAAGTTGGTTTGTTTGATCAAGGTTAAAATAAGACTTTTTTTTTTTTTTGCAAAGTTCTAGCAACCCTTTATGGACTTCTTGCTAATACCAGGATTGAAAAGTTGATGTTTTATGGATTTGCTTATAGATAAGGGATGGGATATGGGATGAAGAGATATCTGTTTGTAACCTTATAGGGGGTGAGGAGTTACTAAATTTGTTTATACCTGTTGTGATGAAGGTTGGAAGTCACTTCTTTATATATTTTTCTTTTTCCTTATTATATTCTTTCTTTTTCTTTTTTCCTGCACTTTTTATTCTTTTCTTTTCTTCTATTCTCTTCTTTTTCTCTGAGTTTAGTTTGTATTAGTTTTTACTATTAAAACTAGTAAAATTTAATAATTTTTATTAAAATTCTTAATACAAATTATATTAAAAAAAGGGTTTCACAACCAGAAATATGGCACATAGCGGAAAAAGTGCTTATAAAGCAGATAGCTTGACCTGACAGAGGACAGGGAATCAAGTCATCGGATCACATGGCAGCAAGATGGACAACAGTCTGCCCATTGAATTACTGGTCAGTCTGGGTGAGGGGCAAGGATGCTTTATGAAACCATCCAAAACTCTACCAAACCTCTGAATCCTGTTTTAGAAATTAGGTTTTGCTTGACAGCATTAAAGTTGTGGCTTTTCTACAGGTGGCTTTGCCCAACCCTAACAGTTTTGTCCTACTCTACTGATGATTCAACCCCCCCAAACTCTGAGCTCAAGGTTTTTTTGATAGACATTGGACACTGTGTGTACACATATGTGTATGTGTATGAGTATATGTGAAAATTAGGACTAAATGGGACATTATCATTGAATTTAAAACAATTAAAAGCCCTACATATAGATAGGTCTGTCCCGTAGAATTAAATGTATTCCATTTATTTCGTAGTATTTAGCACTGCAATTAGCGTTAGCTGCATATTACTTTCTTTTGATTCCAGGAATGTGAAGGCAATTGATATAATAATCTGGCTCACTAAATAATTTGATTCAACCATGAACAAGGATTATTTGTTGTAATATACAGTAACTCAGTGCCCCTCTCTAATTTCTAAGCAGATCGTCCCTCTCATGTCCCAAGAGGGCATGCTTCTATTTAAATTTCACAGCAAGTTAAAAAAAAAAAAAGGCAATAATTCCAGATTCCATATTTTCTACAGTGGTTGCAAGAAAGAAGAAAAACACAATCCAGGAGAAAGCATCAACAGAAGCCCCCATCAGTTCTTCCCATCCTTCATACCAAGTCACTGACATGTAACTTTAACTTTAGGATTTCATGAGTTTTTCTTCAAACATACTGTACGGACATACACATAGAGAGAGATCTGTGAATCAACTGCCAGCACACCAATTGACACAAACAAATGTCAAACGGACTCATTTCACTGCCATCAGATAATGTGACTGATTATGAGTCAAAGGATAGATGTTTTTGCACAGTGATTCAACTACTGCTGTGCTGAGTGTTCATGAGGTTTGATTGTCCTGATGCAAGCCCATCCTTTATGCACTGCCCCTGTTGTAAAGCAATATATAAAATCAGTCCTTCAGTTCTAGAACTGTTTCTTTAACTTCTCAAAACTGCGGAAATATCCAGTTCGACTGATGGTTAATTATGTGCCATCAAGTCATTGTCGACTCTTAACAACCACAGAGATAGAGTTTCTCCATGATGATCTATCCCTAACCTGGTCCTTCATGTCTCCCAACAATGCCCCCATCACCACTATAACTGAGTCCGTCCACCTTGCTGCTGGTTGTCCTCTTTTTCTCTTTCCTTCCACCTTTCCCAGCATTAGAGCCTTTTCCAGAGAGCTGGGTCTTCACATAATGTGTCCGAAGTAAGATAATTTGAGGCTGGCCATTTGTATCTTGAATGAAACACAGTACAGCTGCACACTGTGCCTGAGCCTAATTCTCACTTGAGTGGAAGACACTGGTTTTGAAGGTAGTGCCCCATTTTCACTGGAACTCACTATACTGGGTACCCCAAGGCTTCTGGGTCCAATTCAAGGGACTGGTTATCCCCTATAAAGCCCTACGTGGCATAGAACTGGGTTATTGGCAGGATTGCCTATCACTGCTTAGATTGTCCCATCCCACATGCTGCTCCAGGCTGGGCATGCTCCGATGCCTTATCTGCACCAATATTACCCGGCTGGGCCTAGGAAGTGTGCCTTTCCAGCATGTCCACTCTCTAGAATGATCTCCTCTCTATGATTCAATTGCCCCCGACTCTGCTAGCCTTTTGTAAGGCATTAAAAATCTATTTTTCCCTCAGGTATTCAGGCCAGGATGTTAGATGTGCCCATCTTGGGAGATGGTATGACATGGTATGATGTATGCCTGTTTTTATTTTTGTTGACTATGGTTTTAATGTCTTGTTAGCCATCTAGAGTTGCCTTGGTGAATGGGGAGGGAGGGAGGGAGGGAGGGAGGGAGGGAGGGAGGGAGGGAGGGAGGAAGGAAGGAAGGAAGGAAGGAAGGAAGGAAGGAAGGAAGGAAGGAAGGAAGGAAGGAGCATCGGCACCATCTCAACTGCAGCGCCTCTCAGCCTGCCTGAGCTTTTAGTTGGCTGACTTCAAGGATCAGTCTCTAACCATCAAACTCTATAAATACCTAGTTTGCTCTGAGAACTTACCACTCAATCTGTCTAATTTACACCGGAGAGAAGAATATACTACTTGTTCGCTTGCTACTTTATTTTGCGTGTGTGTTGTTCTCTGATCTTTGGAAATTCTGAAAGATGACCTCAAACCACCTTAGACCACACAACTGGCAGCTTCTGGCCCCTTGGAACACAGTTGTTCTTCCCTGAGACGTATCCCCTAGCTGGCTGGAGTTTGTCCTTGCCGAGGCCTGTCAGATAGGCAGGCAGTGAAAACAGGCTGAGACTATTGCATTTGTGCAGCACTTCAGCAAACAACCTGACTTGCCATCCCATGGGTTACGGGCAATTTTTAAATGTCTGGGCAAAACAAATTTGGGAAGGAAACTAGGTGGGATGCACTAATGAAGGGAAGTACACAATTTCCATCCACATGCCATACGAACAAATTCAGAAGCTATTGCTTTTGGAACTGAGTTTTATGGGCAAATTAAGTACACGAATAACCATTATTTCCAATGTAGAAATAGAGCCACCATGTAGGAGAGTAAGTAAGTGACTACAAATGACAAATACAGAGATGTTTGTAAATGTCACTTGAGAATATATATTACTGTATATTTAATTCTTGGCATACCCAGGGTGGATAGAGACAGAGGCAGACAGAGACCTTCCTCTGCAGAGATTCACATTTAGCAAGAGCGGCTCCAGTTCTTTTATTAACACTTGGCTTGACGCTTCAGAACTGGTCTTTGTTGGCCTTAAGATCAATAGTGGCCAACACTTGTCTAAACACTTGTGGTTAGAGTACATGTGTCACAGCAGACCAAGGACAGTTTAAGATTCCTCATCCAACACTGGCCAACAGCCATTCCAGAGGATGGGGAGTGACAATGGTATGCTGTAGACCAGAGTTTCTCAGCCCTGGCAACCTGAAGACGTGTGGATTTCAACTCTGGCTGGGGAATTCCGGGAGTTGAAGGCCACATGTCTTCAACTTGCCAAGGTTGAGAAACACTGCTGTAGACAGACAGCTAAAGAAGCGTGAAAGAGCTACATGCCTTAGGGAATCAACTGGCCTTAAAATGGAGTCAAAGGGCCAGAATACCACCCCACGCCCCTCACTTTTGCATGCCACTTGCTTGCATTTGTAGGGTCAAATATTTTTCTGATTTGCAAACCCTGAGGAATGGCATCAGGCCATTGTGGCAGATACCCGTGGGGAGAGGGTGTGGCAGTCCAGCATGCCTCACACTGCCACAGGCTTGCCACAGCCGTTACCACACCAGCATTTCCAACAAAAATAGTCAACGGGTCTGGGAAGGATTAAAATCCATGGAAGGGTTTTCCAACAGACTCTACCACATTCTGAGGTCCAGCATATTCATGGGTTCATGTGCCTTTTCTCATCTCAGCAATCTGATGCATGTAAAATTTTAATACAGAACAGCAGATCAATATGTCACCTAGACTTATTTTCTATATCTCTTCCCTAATCTTAATCTGTTTCAAATGAACATCTGGCTGTTGAAGTAAGATTTTTCTAATCTCCTTGTTCAGTTGTCCATGTCTGGGGCCTCTAAAGGTTGCTGAACTACAACTGCAAGATCTCTCACTATTGACCTTGCTGGCAGAAGCTGGTGGGCACTGTATTTCAGCAGTATCTGGAAACTACGTTCCTTACTCCCACATCCTTCCAAAGATTTGTATAGTGGTGAATCATATTTAACTGTATGTGCAAAGGCTCTGAGTATGTGTGATCTTACTTGTGCAGGCTTTTCAATTATGATTTGAAGCTTGAGCAGATATAACACGAATTAATCCCATTCCCACTTCATGCAGAGACACATGCTTGCATAGAAACACAGTTAATTTGAGAAAAGGCTAGCCTGATGAAAGAGGAATTGATAGACAAGAAGGCAAATTGTGGGCTGGACTGTGCCACTATTAGATGAATACAGAGCTGGTTCGACAATCAACCCCCCACCCCCAAACAGGAAAGAGGGGTTGAATAGCGTACAACAGAGGCCTGTCCTAGGGACCTGGACAACATATTTATAAGTGACTTGGATGAGGAGTTGGAAAATATAACTATCTCATTTGCAGATGACGCAAATATGAGGGGTAGCAAACATCTTAAGGACAGGTGAAGATTCAGGAAGATCTCAACAAGCTAGAACAACACAATGGATTTCAACAGGTACAAATACAGTTTTTCACTTGGGTAAGAAAAATGAAAGGCATAAGTATAGGAAGGGGGAGATTATCCTGGGCAGCTAACATGAGGCAACAGTGTAATGTAGCTGCAAAAACAGCAAATCCAGTCCTAAACTGCATCCAAAGTAGAGTGTCCAGATCAATAGAAGTAATCATTGCTCTCTATTCTGCATTGCTCACAACTCTCCTGCATTGGCCAGAATATTAAATCCAGTTCTGAGCACTGCATTTCAGGAACAGCACTGATAAATAGGAGCCTATCTAGAAGAAAGTAACCACAGTGCTAAGGCACCTGGAAGAGACTTGGGTGAAAAAAATTATGAGGAATGGAGGCATTGGTATGGTTAGCCTGGAGAAGAGAAGACTTGCTGGGAGACATGGTAGTTTCCGAAGTATAAACAATAGGTGGACTATTCAGTTTTATTCCTGAAGACAAGACACAATGGGTTTAAATTAGAAGGACGCAGACCTCAACTGGACATCAGGAAGGGATTTATTCTAATTCTCTTTTTTCTCTTTTATAATCCTAATGTTTCATTGTTAAAAAGCAAATATTGAAAAAAAAAGGTAGAAAAAAGCAAGATAAAGCAAAAAGACCACTACATTTAAATAATTTTAAAAACATCATGAAAAGAAAAAGAAAAACAATAGTTGTTTTTAGTGATACCTCCTCCTTTTTCCTAATAGTAAGAGTTATTTAACAATGGAGCAGACTGCCTGGGAGGTAATGGACTCTGTCGTTGGAAATATTTACAGTAAAGAGAGGATGAAGGGCCATAGGTTGAAGAGGATTCCTGTGTTAGGCAGAGGGCTGACTAGATCATTTTCAGGGTCTCCTCTTGCCCTTACATTCTTTTATTCCGCCCTGTGTAATCCAGATCATAGTGGGCCCCCAGCAGAGGGAAGGAACATTACTGAACTGTCCTGAGGCAGGAAATAGCTCAGTGTGGGGAGATGCCAAAGTAGAAGCTGAAGCTTATACCAAAGATTCCTGAGTAATATGGAGAAATTACCACTCTCCTCTCTTTCTCAGCCACTTTGAGTTCTATATACTTCTCTGAACAATGAGCGGATTTAAAGTCTCCAGTTAGGAATTTGACCTTGTCTGGTTGAAAGGATGAGATGTTCATACCAATAATCTCCCATATAACTATGTGACCATGCCTTCTCACTGGCTGGGTTCCTTTCTTGAAGATGTCCTAATTTTGCAGGTCTCTCCAAAAGTGAAATTTTAAGAACTTAATCAGATCTTTCTTGTTCTTTCCAGTTTTGTGGACAGATGCCATTTGGGTATGACACAGGGAAACTGCTTTGTCTTAGATCAGGGATGGACAACTTCATCTAAATCTGGGGGTGCAGAAGGCCTTCCAAGGACTTAGTGAGGAGCTGAAAAATGCTGGTCCTGTATTTTGCCCAATTTTGGAGTTGGGGGGCTAAGAATGAGAATGGGAGTAGGAGGTCTGGTGCTCCTACTCCCACCATTTAAAGTGCTAGGAAAAAAAGACCTACGCAGAGCAAAAATCACAATGCTGAAACTGGTAATGTTGCTGCCAAAGGTCAATGGCGCAACCACAGAATGCTCCAAGGACGATGGTTGTAACAGATGTTCAAAGCCGCATTGGGCCTACAGGCCACAGGTTGCTCAATCCTGTTTTAGATAGAGGGACAAACCAGATAAAGCTACTCCCCCATGGTGGGAGAAAAGCCCCACTTGGAAGCAGGGGAATGCTGCAGTTTGAACAGTTATGAAATAAACAGTGATCAGAAGCTGGCAGGGAGAGAGAGTTGACTAAGCATCCCAGCACCTCTAGCCACAATGTGTGTGCTTTATGTTACTCTGATTTCCTTTACCTCGATTAACGTAACCTTAACCTTCTGTACCATCTGCATAGAATGGCTTCAAGTAGTGTGTGGTTACAGGGTGAGGAAGCAAAGTAGGGAGGGTGGAAGGCATCTGACTCGAATTCCACACATGCACCTTAAAATAGTCTGGTTTTACATGAGGATTAGCCCTGAGGTTCACTTGGGGAGATGCTTGCACAGCTGAGATCTTGGGCGCTGCAGGGATGTGTATGAATCAGGACCCTCTTCTGTAACACTGCCCATGAGGAGAGTATCAATTAAGAAAATGGCACACCATTTACATAGTAGCTTTGCGCATTGAAAACATGTTGTTTTAATTACTCAGTCACACCTTAACACTTGCATCAACCCGAGGTAGTGCCAAATTGCATGCAAGAAGCTGAGGCTGCAAGAGAGCAGCATGTCCAATGGCTGGCAAGGAAAAGGAAGATGGCTCAACTTTTGCCACAGATTAAAAGTTTAACCTTCCCCTACAAAGGACAAACTAACGAATTGGAAATGCTTCATTTGTGGCTTTCAAAATCTTTCCAAAATGATTAAGCAGATGATGGTGGCAGGAACCCCATGTCTATCTTAGGGGATGAAACGGGGGGTCGGTGACAAAAGGATGAGGCCATGCTGCCAGGAACCGTGTGTGGCCCAACCATCCAGAAATACCCCAAGACAATTATGCTAAGCAAAAAGAAAAAAGTGAATCACAGGTCTGACATGGAAAAGAAAGCACAAAATGTGCTGATTTCATCAAGAAGAAAAAGAACTATTTATATCCCTGGGCAGTTGGATCTGCCACTTGGATAAATCACCTACCACAATACCACTCCAACCATTCATGGCTGTTTGGCTCCCAGCAGAGAACTGTTTTATCCAGGAAGAGTTCTTTCTTCTATCACTGCTGTGTTAGAACATTAACAATGCATAGAAATTTCAGCAGGGAACCATGGATCTGAGCTTCTAATTATAGAACTGATGGATTGGAAGGGGTCAGTGAGAAACCATTGATCTTAGACAATGCCAAACCAAGTACAGTAGTTGCAACTGTCCCTCAAATATTAGCCAATAATTTATTTATTCCTGGATTTATTCACTGCCCCAGGCTGGTCAGACTCCAGCTGATTTACAACTATATATAATAAAAATGCAATGGTAATAGTATAAAAGAATATAATAAGAATATAATACAATAAGCAGTGCAATAAGACTAATTTTGGTGTTTGTGTCTTCACAATCAATCCCGAACAGCCCTCTGGAAGAGCTAGGTCTATATCAGTTTGAGGAAGGCCATCAGTCAGGGGACATCCTTGCCTCAGAGGGCGGGAGAGTCCCCACAGACACCACCCATTGTCAGGCCCCCATCATAGCTCCTGGGAGGCTTTAGAGGCATTCTCCTCTGGTCCTCTGGGTGAGGCAGGCAGAATTGATCTGGGAAAAGCAGTATCTTCGATATCCGGCCCCATTTAGGCTGTAAAGGTAGCAATCGGCACCTTGAATGACACTCAGAAACACACACACACATCTCTTTATCTCTGTCAATCATCTGTCATCATCTATCTCTATCTATCCCTCTATCTCTCTAGCTAAACATCGCCTGAAGTATTAAAAAAGGCTGAAATTATACCAATCCTGTAACTTGCACAGAGAAATAAAGAACACGAGTGTCAGCCCAATGCAGCAAACAAACAAACAAACAAACAACATCACATGAATTCCTGTCTATATGCATGACCTATTTCTACAGAAATAGAGGCCTTCCCAAAAGCAAATGCACCTCTGCTTCGGTTAGTGAAACAAATTTTCCAACTTCTTTGATGTTCTTTCCATTTAGCAAAAGCTGTTGTGAAGGTGACAGCCCTGTTCTTACTCAGCCTCTTTCCCCAGACTTCTGCTCTTCCAAACCTGTCCTGCGCCCAGCAGAGGGAGGGGATGTTCTGTGCACTTGACAAGGGGCAATCTCTGCTCCTGGGGATGAGGATTGGCTACCAGGGCCTCCAGGCTGGCATGCATGCCGCCCCCACAACCGAAACCTCCAAGGGAGTGGCTTCCAAGAAGCAGAAAGCAGAAATGGCTCTTTCTATTCAGTACTCCAAGTGGACAAGGAGTCACCTGGGTTATTGCTTATGGAGCAGGCAGGTACCCTGTGTGCTATAGCCATTTTAACAAAGACAACACAAAGCCATTCGTCCAGAATGGTCTGAGGATTCCTGCTGTGGGCAGAGGATTGGACTGGAAGACCTCCAAGGTCCTGTCCTATCCTAGCATTCTATACTTCAATGATTCGATGATTCGATGATTTACACACTGTCTTGGATGTGGAAATTGCTGTTTTCATTGGGCTTTTGTTTATCCAAAGAGTCTCTGTAAGAGGCTTGCTTAAATAAACATTGGTAGATACTAGCTATACCTGCCCATAGCTTCTGATTAATTAGAGAGGGTTTGGAAATGGAAAGTTAGCTCATGAAAGGAACTTGGGCACCGTAGGAAAGGGTTCAGATACCTTACAGGCCTTGGAGTGGGGCCAGCTCTGCTGTTACAGAGAGTGAGTCCTTTGGTGGTGAGTGCAGAAGGGGAAAACAGCAAGGTACTGGAGATGGACATAGCAGGATGTGCCATACAGTATAACCTAGGCTGCATCCTCTATGCCAGAGTTTCTCAACCTTGGCAACTTCAAGATGTGTGGACGTCAACTCCCAGGATTCCCCAGCCAGCATGCTGGGGAACATGCTGGGGAATTCTGGGAGTTGACGTCCACACATCTTGAAGTTGCCAAGGTTGAGAAATACTGCTCTAAGCTATCCAGCTGGGTGCACTGGACAATGCAGGTCTGGGTGTTGAGGAAAGACTGAAGACTTTAGGTGTTGAAGGAAGACAGTGCTTTGGGTTTCTGTGCATGGGATGACAAGATAACCCATCTTGTCTTTTACAAGTTCCCTTAAAACAGGGACAATTATGTTGCCTTCGAAATTGGATCCTGGCTGATTCCCCTGTCCCATTGTGCAACCTGTATTGTTGTAAGCAAACACTATTACTAAAGCAAACACTATTTTGTAAGCAAACACTATTACTAAAACCAAAATAAAATCAATTTGTTTCCAGGATTGTTCACATGAATTGCCCTTGGACCTTGTAATAATTGGGGGAAATAAAACAATGTATAGTATTAAGAACTGATTAAATCTTGCTAATCTATTCTTCCTCTATCTGCCTTGAAGAAACAATCAGATCCAAACAGACTCTTCTGGATGCTCTTTCCCAAGAACACCTCAACAGAAACTCAAATGAAGGTCATATCACCACATTCTCCCTTAATCAGAAAATTTTCCATTCTCCTTATCTTATCTAAACTTTCTTCCTGCCAAGGGAAGGGCTCCTCCTGTCACTGGGGTTGGTGTCTGTCCTTCAAGGAAAGCCTTTGTGTCTTTAATGGCAATGTGACAAGAAAGGAACATAAGTGAGTGGCAGACAGAGAACATGACTTGCAGGAAGCTCCAAGTCCAGCCCTTGGTGTCTCTAGTTCAAAAAGAGAAGTAGCTGAATAGCAGATGGTGGAAAAGACATTGTGTCTAAGTTTCAGGAGAGCTGATACCAGTAAAAGCAGGACATTTTGAGCTAAGAGTCCAAGAAGGTCTTAAGAGTTTGAGAAAAAGATACTGTAATTTCTCAAGATGGAGATGTGGCCCTGCTAGATTAGAAAGGCTTGGCTGATACGTTTTATTAAACCATGGTTGAACAAATATGCCATAACTGGCTGAGTTCATACCTCATGCTAAATCATAAAAGATGGCTTATAAAACTGGGTTCAAAAACTCAGTAAACTAAAACTAAACACACAACATTATGACTTAGCTTCAGTTAATCTTTGTGCGCTGGCATATTATAATACCACCCAGCTTTCCCCGGCAGCAATACAAAACTTGTGTTAGGAATTTATCATTACAGCAATGGCTGGAAGATGCCATACAGGTAGTCCCCAGTTTAAGAATGAGTTCCGTTCCCAAGGTCTGTCCTTAAGTTGAATTTGTACATAAGCTGGAACAGTATTATTGTATAATACTGTATAAGTAGTATTGGGTAATGAACTCAAATCATTGTGTATTTAACTCAAATCATTATATATTTAACTCAAATTTTGCTACAATAGGCTCCATTCTTAACTATGATTCATCTGTAACCCAGGTGTTCTTAATCCAGGGACTCCCTGTACATCATAGTGTGGAAATCCTCAACATGTGAACCCAGGCACCATCTTTCTGTTCAAAATATTCCAGCAGGTTTGTACTCCAGCACCAGATTCCTAAAGAGGAATAGTTTAACTAAACTAAGGAAGATGGGCAAGGTCTTTCTCCAAAGTGGTTTTTCCCGCTCTTGAATGAGTATCTTGTTTGATAAAAGAACCCAGAGTGCCGGCATGTATTTAGATAGATGATAGATGATAGATGATAGATGATAGATGATAGATGATGATGATGATGATGATGATGATGATGATGATGATAGATAGATAGATAGATAGATAGATAGATAGATAGATAGATAGATGATAGAGATGATAGAGATGATAGACAGACATGGAAACCTTAAGTTGGCATATTCATAGCTTATTGTGTGTATACCTGCCTCTGATACATGAATGTAGGATGAATGAAAGTACATGCATAAAGAGACTTTTTAAAAATTTCACTTTTCTCAGTGTGAGCAGATGCACATCCTGTGAGTGACTCATTCAAGGCTAGAGCGGAAATCTCTATCGCACAATGTTATCAAGAGAAACCTCACATTCTGAGCTAAGATTTTATTTCTCATTCAATCATACTTTCCTCACTTAATAGGAAGGATGTGGGCAATCTAACCAGTACATTTGCCAGAACAGTGGAGAAATATGGAGCCAGAATCTCCTCCTTAGTTACAGATGCGTCAAGAACTGAAGTACGCCTGATTACAGAGTGTCCAGTTGCAAGACCAAACTCTTAAGTATTCAACAGCTGTAAAGAAGAAAGGAGTTCGTCGGTTATAGTTTCTCATGCACACGCAAGATAAAGCAGATCTCTTGAAATCCCCTCTTCTTCTTCACACTCTTCATGCTTACAAAGGACAAGCACAGGAGAAAGAAAACAAGGATATTATATCAGTGCCAAGGGAGGCTTGAGGGGCACCCTGATTACCGTGAGGAACATGGTCAGATTTGGCAGATGTCACCTGAGAACAGAGATTCCCAAATTTTGGATCCTAATGATGCATTTTGAACTCTGCAAGAGTATAGCCCTTCTTATCACAAAATGCTTCCATGGGAAAATGCTCATTCAAAAATGGCTGCTCTGGTGAGCACGGCATCATTCATCACAGCAGCAGACTAGTAAGTCAACCAATTTGCACCCCACAAAATGAATACAGGATTGGTCTGAACCTCAAAACATGAAACTACTCTTCCACTCCCCATCTGCTCTGTTTTTGCCATGCCTCATGGCACTTTTTTTTTTCCTCATCTCCCCCTTGCCCAGCAGCTTCCACTCCATTTCCCATCCTCCTACTAGCCTTCTCCCTTGGAACAGGAAGTAGCTGGCATAGGTTAGTCATCCCCAATTATCCACAATCATCCAAAATCTTGCTGTCAAATCAGAAACTTGAGAAATAGTTTAATCAATGGGCAAATAAATAACTGTGCCATAATGGCTAGATAAGCAGGCAAAGATTTGGCAGAGGAGATAAGTGTGTGTGTGTGTCTGATTATTACAGGCTTCTGAGAAAAACATGATAGAGCCCCAAGTCTAAGGAATATCTATTTATCAGGAATGCCCCAACTATGAAAGGCCTACAACGCAAAAGCAGATCAATTGACACAAAGATTCCCCAGACCATATTGAGGCAACACAGCTTCAACCATGTCTGTATCAAGTTACAGTGACAGATGGATTTGAGAAGGTCTTCAGATTGTGCCTTCAAATGCAGAGACAGTGGTTCCATGGCATCACCTGCTCTCTGAAAGCTTACTCCCAAAGAAACAAACCAAGTCATTGTTGGCCTCTAACTTCTGGAAATAAACCACCTGGCTGTTAATCCAAGCTGTTTGCCATCCATATAGCTCCTTTATGTAGAGCAAAATCAAACGAATTCTCCCCAACAGAGGGAAAGAACATATACACTCCTGGCCTTGATGACATTGTGGGGCATCATCATGCCTACTTTGTGTCATTGCCTGCCACTGAGGCCCTAGTCCAATTCACCCAAAGGTTGCCTCTTCTGGGACACATAACTGGAGAACAAGGAAATTATTGTTTTTGTTGTGCAGTCAAAAACTACACATCCTAGAGTCTTAGTTCTTACTGGAACATCTTGTGTGTGAGGGATAGCAGCCAACTCAGAGCAGGCGGAAGAGGACAAATATTCACATGACAATTCATAATCAGGGACAGAGAGATTTCAGGAAGAGCGAAAGCCATTGCTATCAATAGGAATTACTCACATGAGTAAACAACAGGTTTCACCAGGCCATGGTTTCCCTAACCATGATTTATTGAATTGTATGAGTTAGCACAACCTATCAAGCCATAAATTATGAGGTGGAAGTTCACATCTTCTGTGAACTCAGAATGAACAAATCTCATGATCGTTTAGCATGTTGTGTGAATGCAACCAGCATGTTAAGCTTCTGGATTTCGGAATGCATAATATAAGCAGCACCCCGTGCAAAGGATAAAAAGAGGAATAAAGATACGTCATAAGCTTGGCTGCTCCCAGGCTTTTGGAGCCTCTGCCAGGGGAATCAAAGTTGCTCCCTCTCCATCATCTTTCCACCAACACACAAAGAGAGGTTTTCTTCTAGCAAGTGTTTGGCTGTTAAACTGAGTGGTCTTTGTTTCTTTTCATTTATGTGTATTTTAATTTATTGTGGAATAGTTTGATTATAATTCTAGTTTTCTCTTTATTGCTGGCAGCTGCATTGAGTGTCACTGTTTGGCAAAAAAGCAGAACATAAACCAGAAAATAAAGTCCATACTGAATATTGATCTATAATTAAGGAGCTGGAAACATAAGGATTTAGAAACAACGAGATTTAGCTCAAAGATACTAACCACCTCTCATTTGTTTCTGACCCAGAGAGGGGATTGTGGTGGACAGGGAAGGGGGCCTATTAAAAGCTTCTCCATGCTGACAGAAATGACATGGTGAATGTAGATTTTATTTCTAGGAGGCTGTCCTTTGCAGCTGGCTATCTTAATTTCACATGCCAAAACATCTGGAGAGAGTTGAAGGAATTCAATAGTTAGTCTCAATTTTGTGCTAAGGCCTAGCTTCCGTGTGTTAAAAAATGAAGTAATGAACTAAAGGCAGGTTACTAGATTGGCCTGCAAAATCTGGACAACCAGTAGATGGGAGCAAAGAGCTTTCTATATCTGTTTGCTGCCATCTAGTGGTCATGTAGATTTAGCTAAACCAGGGTTTCTCAAACTTTCTGCAGTTATGGACTGTAAATAAATGTCCAGAAAAATGTGGGGACAACCCAATTGTGCAGACACCCTCTGCTTATGTTTTTTGGCCATCCCATATCCTTGATATTTAATGGCACAGAACGGGGACAGGCACAGAACTTAAAGCAGCAGTTGCTCCCAAACCCATTATTTTGGCATGTAGCTGAATACTAGAAAAGTATTTTACAAAGTGGTAGATATGGAAGTGCAGTTGTCAAAATCCTGATGACTGTCGAAAGGTCCCACCTGGCGATGCCAGGGATGGTAAGCCTTTGGTGTCTCTGCAGGAGACCTGAACTAACCAGTCAACTTATTCTTGAGGCTGCAATAGAGCAGAAGCCCTCTCGCTCACCAGGGGGCTTCCTTTGTACTCTGCCAGAGTATTATCCATTCCATGCCCAACTCATCCCAAACCTACCCTTTCCACTTAGTTCTCACCAGCCCTGATTTCCAAATGTCTTCAATGAGTTCTTGCCTTGGGAACTGCATCTGTGCTGGAAGATCAGGGCTCTTAGACTTTCCCGGGAAGGGAGGGATCTGTTGCACAGTGGGGTAATTTGCTTTCCTACTGCTCTGGGGAAAAACACTAGTTGGGAGGATCAGAGGCAACCATAGAGAGGAACACACTTCCAGCTATGCTTGAATCACACAAAAATCTTCTTTTCCAAGTGACCAGGGGCACCTTTTCTACAAATTAACATGTACCATCTTCAGATTCCACTGAACAGACAGGGTCCCCTGCAACAAACGTGGAGTTTTCCCTCTCTGTGTGGTGGACCTCTTTTTGTTTCTGCAAGTCACAGTCCTGGCCTGATGTCCATTCTGTTAGGAGTCCTCCTCAGAGCATTAACTCATGCAGTGGATCCTGCAAAGGTAAATGACACTTAATCTCATCCTGTGAAAGTAACCCTCTGGAAATGTGACAGGTGCCTCCTCTTTTGAATGGTGAGGGTGGGAGGAACTGCACACATATGATCAGAAGGTTAGGGGAAAATATATAAGGACGTACATTTCTCTCTCTTGACTTTGGAAGTGAGCTGCTCCATTTTTTTTCCTTATCAAACACATCTTGAGCTCTTTTAATATGATGTTGTAGTAGTCATCCTTCGGACAGACCAGAACTTCATTGGCATGTGGATGGGTTAGTCATATCCTAGTCACCATGGAAATGTCCACCGCATATTCATTTACGTGTCCTTGCCAGCAATGAACATTTTAATTAGTCACAGGCATTATCACTTACAAATACTGTTGCTAATACACACCTGAGCACTAGGAAATAAGGAGAAGCTGCAGATTGTTAACCTTTGTGAACTCATAGCAGCACATCTGGAATGCATCAGGCACTCCGAAAGAACTCAGCTGAACACAAAGCAGAGGCCCTATTAGCTTTGGGAGGCCCTTTGTGAGAAGGGCTGCTTTACCTCACTGCAAATTCCTTTCGCCACAGCCCTGCAAAGGAGTTAAGCAAAGTTACTGCCCTACAAGAAGTCTGACCCCTTAGTCTGCCCACACATGCCTTTGTTAGTCATTTGTGGCATACTGATGGCCTGAATGGAGGGGAGGTGTCCTCTTTCTTTGAAAGTAAAGACATTTCTTTATGGAGCAGTTGGAGGATTGCTCATTTATAAACTCATTGTTGAGGGGTTAAGTAGTAGCATGCTTACTCTGCCTGAGGAACCACTGATGCTTGCTTGCCTCCCTCCTTTGTCCATGTGCAATTGCACAATTGTCTCTCTCTGCTACGGCACATACACATACCCACCTGTCTATATTTGCTAGGATCTACAGAACAAGACTGCGTCTCCAACGAACAGGGAAGTTTCTATTGTCCACTTCAAATACACCTTTTTCTGTATTCCCACAAGTGACTAGAATTGTATTTACTAATGAACAGTATGCAGTAATGAATCCTGCATTGGTATTACAGATGCAAAGTAGTAGTTATAGTAGTCTAAGAGTACACCCGTTGTCAAATAACTTTCAACCCGTCCTTGATACTTTAAGCAAACTGGGCAATACTGGCTAATCTCAAGAAGTTGGAAGCAGCTTTTGAACTTACTCAAATATGTTCACAGGAGGGGACCAAGGGCGGAAATAATATTTCAGTGTTAGGATTTTTTTTAACAAATGGTGCCCACCAAGCATCATTGTATGATTATGACTTTTCTATTCTTCCCCTTTTCCCCTGCTGGCCCCGTATATCTAAGCTGTTGCTAATTCTCTCCACAAGGAAATTACATCTCTTCCCTTGCAAAGTTTGCACAGCCCATCAACTTTATAAATATCTGCTACAAGGCACAACAAACTATGCATTCATTTGAAATGTAGTCAATCTGGAGGCACAAAGGGAGTGAAACAAAATGTGAAGGAATAATGTAGTGAAGGAGCTTAATGCATAAAAGGAACTATGGTGGAATTAAGCAGAGGCTTTCTGAAGCGCTACAAGACTACATACAGCCTGTGCTTATGTTGTGCAGTAAGCATGGTTGAATTAATGGTTGGTCCAGTTCAATTTTCAGAGTTCCCATGATGCACTAAAATATTGCCTAATCACACAGACTGGGTTCATGTATTAGGCTGAAACGTGTTTGGTTAAGAACGTCATAGAGTCAGAGGGAAACTAGAAGAATGGCTTGAGAGCATAATGGTTGGTCTATCGCTTTCAAAGTGTATTCCAGGACACATTAAACTGAAAGCTTATCTGAGATTTCCTTAGTGAAGCAATCTGTTATTATATGATAGGATTTGCACATTATGCTAAGTCACAGTTTGATGAACCCTGGCTTATTAAATAAACCACAAATTGGTTTAGCATGTTCAGACAATATGCTAAGCCAAAATTAAATGAATTGCACAATGTTTTACTGTGATATTTAAAATCCATGCGATGTTCATACATATCCAACAGATATACAGTATTTCGCTATTGTGATGTTTCGCATTTGATTTCTCAGACTAAGGAATTGAAAACATGAGACCAGAACAAAAGTCGAGGACAATAAACTCCCAGATTGGCTTACAGAAAATAAAACAGCAATAGGAACAGCCATGCTCATGATTCAACACAAAAGCAAATAGGGATGAGAAGCAAACAGGGAAACTGGAGGATTCAGGAGCAGTTCTTAAAATGTGGTAACTCTCATAAAGGCCAGCTAGGATGTAAATGGGCTATTCCAGAAGAGCCACGTGGTAGCCTAATCCATAGGGCTGTTAGCTGATGAGCCTTCCTCACAGGAGAATTGCTCGTCATGACTTTTTGTCCAGAGAAAGGAGGGCCCCCCCATAGTTGGCCACAGCAAGGGAAAAGGGCAGTAGCTCACAACTTCCTCCTTCTGGGCCATGCCCCCAACACACTAGGAGAGCACCAGGTTGGAGAACATGGTGTGTGATGGCTCTAATTAAAATAGCAATACATTTATGAATGCCATTAATTCAATTCACAAAGTGTTAGTGGAGAGAATGAAAGAAAGAGGGAAAATTGAATTGTGTTTGTGTTCACACATACTAATCCATGATTACTTTAACCAAAGCCCACTTAACTCATTTCCTGACTTTGCATGATACGACAAACTAAAAACTTGCCATACAGCCTGGGTTTGCAGAACACTGTAGACCAAAATGTGCTTGTCTTCTTAGTGGTTTATACCTGGCAGGTGAGTTAACTCAGTAAACCCTAGTTCAGTTACCTATAATTTACATAATTAACCCAATTGTCTGGATTCACTCAATATACTAATCAATCCAGCATGGTTTATACAACATACCGACCCACAAACTAATAATCGTATTTTAGCCTATATGGTATAGTTAATACGGGGTTTTATTTAATGCCTTGGGTTTGTCCACCATGATAATCCAAAAAGTTGGGGGCTACTAGATGTCGATTGCAAAAATTAATAAAGACCACTAGATTGGCAGAAAATATTTAGAGATTTCTGTATCTGTCTGTTGCCATCTAAGGATCATATAGATCTTTTCAGTCCATATATGGTAACTGTACATACAGTACTATGGTGTATTTGCTTTATGACAAAAGATGAATGATTGGCCGGGGGTGAGGGGAGAGGACTGCATCTTTTGAAAGCCTGAGGGATGCAGTGAGTGAGGCAACAACCCAAACCAGGTGAGGGTAAATGTTTGTAAGTGGATGTTTTTTAAACTGTTAAGTCCCTTTTAGGGCTTACACTGCAGTTTTTCCATGTTTCCTATCTCAGAATGGTGGAAAACCATGCTGCCAATGTTCAGCAGAAGGCAGGGAGAACCAAAAACCTCTTCAGGACTACAGGTAACCCAGCCCTATTTTACTGGAGAAAGCTGCAGATTAATCCTTGATATTTCTGATTAACAGAAATAGTGGGGCTCAGAGGAAATAAACTCATTGGGTAAGAACCGTTTTCTCTACAAATGCATTGCCGATGCAGTTCCCAGAATCCCCCGTCAGTAGCATTCTGGCTGGGAATTCTACTGTCAACCCAGGAACTGTCACACCATGGAAAGTCAACAAGTCCTTTTTGTGTTAGCAGCTTGATATCAAATGATCCACTTTCACAAGAGGAGATATCAGGACAGTATCATTGCAAAGCTGGTTGGCTCTTCCGCAAAGAAATGCGTTAAGTTAATCCTTTATAGAGCTGAAACTAAAATAAAATTGACCAACTTAGTGCCTTGCATTTCTGCCAGTGTACAACTCTCACCACCTCCATGAAATACAGACTGTTATTGAACTACAGCACTTAATATTAAAACTAGAGAAATAGTATTACAATGTATTAATCAGATACGTATCCACCATTCTTCCAAAGAGCTAATTAAAAACTTTTGTTTTTAATTCTCACACCTACCTTTTTAAGGTGAAAAATAGCTATTAGTCCAAGATGATCAGACTGTTCCATGACTGAACAGAAACTGAACCCTAGATCTGGCCTGCTAACCACTGAACTACGCTGTCGGTTTGTATCTGACCACAGATTGAGGGCCTAACTTGTAGCAACTGCTGGCACCATTTTGTAGACATGTTATTAGATAAGCCTTTGAATATATAATATATATATAATTGCAAATTGAATAAACAAGGTTAACTATTGCCTCCAAGCAAGCATAAGAAGAATTTAATCTTCCTTTCCCTATTGCAGACAATAGAAGACTCTCTTCTCTGGAACTGCAGTTTGTATTAGAGGAAAAATTCTCACTGGCACCAAAGGGGGATTTCTCTTATAAAAACAATGTCACCTGTGGATGTTGAGATTTGAATTATAAAGAATAAGAAATGGGCCTGCTTTAGGAAGGCTGGCTTAGCTCTTTATGTTAGTGCATTTGCTAAACTGATCCTAATGTATGATCATAATCCGGTACAAATGCAAATATCCTTGTGCAATAGAGTCAATAGGTTTAACAATCCTAAACTTGGGCTAGATTTACACATTGCACTAAACTATGATTTTTTTAAACTCATGATTTGTTGAATAAGCCTTATTGGCTAAATTTACATATTAGATTAAGTCATAAATCATGGCATATAAACCACAATAGTTGGGTTTATAGATCATACCAAACTCCCCACTGTTCTAAAATCCCAAACCATGTTTTTGCTTAGTGAAATGTGTGAAGTCTGTCTCTCACAGATGCTTCTCTTATCTGGAAATATAAATGCTAAAGAACCTATCAGAATGGATTTTGCAGATAAATCTCATCTCAACACTGTCAAAATAAACTAGAGGTATATTTGGTCAGTAGAGGATCCTGCAAAGAACAATTGGCTAACAGCTTTGCTTTAATACTACAGTACTGTAGTAATTTTGACATCTGGAGGGTGCATGCCATCCAACAGGTGAATGGAAGCTCCTCTACTTTCCTGGTATATACACATGTGCATAATAAAAAAAATAATAAAGTATACTATACTCTAGAATCTACATTTTTCTAAATTTAAGACCTACACCATCCATGTATTACCTGATTTTTGAAATTCAGGTGACAACTCTAACCTTAACTGAAAAAAACAGTATTACTATATCACTTGACTTAATCTCAGCCTTCCTTGGCATTTATGTGGTCTTAAATTGGCAGGAAAATCAAAGTGTGAAGCAAATGGCAAATGAAAACAGATGATGAAATAACCAAAATGTTTGCCTAAGGTGACTGCAGAATCGACTTCCCCACTTCATATATTTAAAAGCTTCACCCATCATGTACAGCAGGTACTTCAGGTTGCAACAGGTTGCAACAAAAGACTTTATTTTTCAACCAGAATCTGTAAGCCTGTCCACTTGTGCTTTTGAATTACAGAATTCTCACCCCAAGGATGGGCAGGTGGAACCGCATATGCTGCACTGAACTTCTTGAAAGAAAGATTAAAAAAACACAAGAGGAACATTGAAAACTTACCATATGTTCAAAATTATTTGACAATGAGCATGATCAAGGTAAAGAAAAATGTAAGATCATAGAGTTCAAAGAATAATTATCAGGATGGCTCCTAGAAGTCTTATCTAGGGACTATAGCTTTCGTTAACATGCATTTTACCACACCTATCAGCCACTCTCTGTTCCTAGTACAAATTGGAGAAACATACAAATCTTGTTGGGAGAGAAACAATGGGAGGTTGAGAAAAGCAGCAGCTGTGTTCTTGACTTCTCCCTAAGCTTCTCCAGGTGATCATTTCATATTTCTGCATAAAACAAAAGGAGAGCTGTGTAAACAGCAGGTAAAGGATATATGGGAAACATGTGGTTCTCCAATCCATTTCCACCACAGTGAGTGTAGTTCCTGACTATTGGCTGTGATAGATAAGGCTGATGATCATTGGAGCCAATACTTGCTAGAAGGTCACATGTTCCCCAGGTCCTCCAGGACTTTCCTAATATAGGCAGTTATCCCAAGTGAAGTTTTCACCTTCCCTGTCATCATGTGTCAAATGAGTGGCTCGCTGCAAAGCAGAGCTATTTTTCCACGTGATGCAATTGCTCTTTTACTCTCAGCCATGAGCTCAGTGACCTGCATCTGAAAAGTATGGAGGAATATGGAAAAATCAGTCTGGGATGGGAACTAGGTTAGCTATACACTCCAGTGCCTCAGCCAAACACATTGGCCTCAAAAGGGACCTGCAAATTTGTCATTCAGTGTATTGGGAAGGGGTGTTACCGTGGGGGATGACTTTTTGCTACTCCACCTAAAAGCATATTTGCATGTGTATGAACTGGTGGCTTCGAGGACAAAATTACAAAGGTGAAGTAGCAGAGTATACAATATTGCCCTTTTAGCACCATCTGCTGGACAGAGGTGACAAGAGCCCCAGTCTACCACTGGCCGATGTTATTGTCCTTTGTTTTCACACAGCTGGAGGAGCAGCAGGTACTGGTCCCCTCCCCCTTCCCGAACAGGAGGTGGAATCTGACGCCAGTGATACCTACCACTAACAAAGGCATTTGCTGTAAGTACACTCTGCTCCTTGACACTGGCTTTGAACTGCAGAGCTGATTTCATGGCTGAAACTTTAATTTTTGAACTTCCTTGCTTCTTTCCCATCTCCTGTTTTTGGCAATTTCAGTGGGACCCAATGGGTCCTGGAGAGCCTCAGCTCTCTGCTCAGAGATTGGGATAGAGAGAGACTGTACTTCACTCAGTCTAAGATGCCAACATTAGTTAAGAAACAGAAAGAAAAGTCTTTCCCAATTTAAACTGGAAGTGTGAAATTAAATTTGTTTTCTCAGACTGAAGAGGCTTCCTGCTGGGGCGCACAAAAAATCCACTGACCTCTGGACACTGATGAAAATATCATTCTTAGCATATCTAGGCATAATACCATCAAACTGCAGAGCATTCCTTTCCCATAACCAGGGAGATACCCAGTGCCCTAGGGCCCCTTGCAACCTCAACCCTTTGTGTGTGTGTGTGTGTGTGTAAAAACCACACATTTTTAAAAGTTCTTCCAACTAAGTTACTCTCAACTTCAGTTTCCTGCCATGTGAGGTGGAAAATGTATGAAAAAGGGCAGTTTAAGCCAGGATGGTTGTTGTGAGGAAAACTAGAAAGAGGCAGTGTTATGTATGCCACTTTGAGTTCCTGAATGAAAGGCATGATATCAATCAATATGTTAATTAGTTAAATAAATAAACAAAATCTTAACATAGTTTCTGTAACAAAGAACACCCCACAGGGGAAAAAACAAACAGAAAATGTTTGTCCTGGCCAGGTGTATAAAGCAGCTACACACATTCTGCACGACTGCCCTTTCCTTTGTAGACTTTATTCCCACCACTCCAAAAGTTAAACATAGCTTCTGGTCACCTCAAGATTGTTCATTTCTCCCCTCAGAATTTGGCCCTCATTATGTTTTAAATGAACCCATTCCAGAAACTGGCCTTAGGTTATGGAAGTTCATGACCACTATTCTAATACAGAAGTGTGTGTGTGTGTGTGTGTGTGAGAGAGAGAGAGAGAGAAAGAGAGAGAGAGAGAGAGAGAGAGAATGAGAGAGAGAGACGTTCTCTATGCACGTTCCCCACATTTAGTTGCCTTGGCTAAGAAGCCCTAGGACCTTTGTTCATATCAAAGAATACCCCTGTTCACTTTGCCTTTCCCTTCACTTTTCCCAGGACTATAATATTTACTGTTATATGAGGGTGACAAGAACTGTGCCCACTATGACCAAGTATGATCACACCATATCCACACATTTATTTTCAATTCTATTTCTAATATGCCCTTACATGAAACATAGGGACCGGGTTCTCACAAAACATCCAGCTCTTGGTTAACCGAACATAATTGCTATGTCCAGGCAGACTTCATCTGGGTTGCAAAAACTCTAGACAATGATTAGATTGATCTCTTTTCCTGCCACCTGGCAGTCAAGCAGATTTGCTGCCCAGATATGATAATTCTAATACAACATGTTCTGCCTAAACAAATAAACGGTGCCACTTAAATCTGATAGTCTGGATCACACAACGTAAGACAATGCCTAAGCTCACACAGCAAGCTGCATTACAAATTATCCAGTTCCATTTTAACCTCAACTAGCATGGTATGCAAACCCAGCCTGGAAGTTGTCTTAGCTAAACCAGAGCACTGGTCTGGTGAGATCGGTATTGTTAAGACAGATTGACAGTGGCCACCCAAAGCTTCAAGCGGGACTTTTTTCCAAGCCTATCAGAAAATAATTGGGGTCAGACTTCTGCATATAAAACATATGTTCTATCACTAAGCTACTGTTCCTTTTGCCTTTTTCACATCTATCACAAGCCAGAGGTTTTGACACTGGACTGTATCCACCAGCCAAGGAAAGGAAAGTCTATGAAATTGTTGATACCATACAGAAGACTTTTAAAAAATGTATATTGGGGGAAAAAATACAGATATCCTAGACTCAGAAGTCGCTACTGCAATTTTTATTATTGCATCCTTTTTAAAAATGAGGAGGAAGAGAAGATGGAAGGTGGAGTGACTGTTACAGAGAACATGAAAGTGTTGAATAAAATACAGCAGCAGGAGGAAGAGAATGACTGCTCCCCCTGCTTAGGTGCCTCTGAAAGTCAGCCCCTCTGTGCCAAACGACATTTCAGCCACCCCGTGAAACAGGAATGGAGGTGGGAAGGGGAGGAAGAAACTAGAAAGAATTAGGAAGGTGGCAAAGTTGTTCTTAGAGTTCCTAGATAGCTAACACATCAACAGCTGGGAGAAATACTTTTAAAAATTCAGACAGCACCAACATAAAATAAAATAATGGTACAAAGGAGAAGCCTGAAGACATCACCATCTTCTGGTCTTTTTGTTGCACAGTTCTGAGAATGTTCCCCGGGGACGGTTTGTTCCTACACACGCTATGTCCAGTTGATATTCCAACTCTTTACAAATCCAGTTCCAGGTCCTCGAGTTCCTCTTCCAAAGCTTTCCGCCGAGCCAGCTTGTCTAACTGCTCTTTGGTCGGTTGCTTGATCTCCCCAGAGTCAATCCGCGCTTGCAGCTCCTCCACCTGCCGTAGTTTCTTTTTCAGGTTTTTTATTTTCTTGTTCTTCTCTAAGGTGGCGGTAGCAGAAGCAGACGAAACATCCCTGCTGCCAGCAGGGGCTCTTGGGTTGCCATCAGGCACAGCCAGCTTACCATCCCCGCAGCTGCTTGGTGTCGCTGACAAGGTTGTTTTCTCTAGAGACTGAATCAGGTCATCTGCATCTCGATCCCCCTTTTCCTGCTGCTGTTTTCTCTTCTCCTTTCGTTTGAGATTCCTCTTAGCTGTTTTGGAGAGTCCCGTCTCTCCACCCTCGGGTCCCTTTGAGGTTTGCCGGGCCATAGGTGTGTTAACTTCCGGATTCAAGCCTGGAGGTAACTCTGGCTTGCTTTTAAAGAACTTCACATATTTATTCTCATACCTGCATGGAATAAAAGATAATGTTGTATAAAGAAAGCCCATGTTTCCTTTGGAAGCTCAAGGCAGCACACACACAGGATTATCTTCACTTTTTCCACATAAAGAACTTCTGTAAAATAGGTTGGATTGAGAGGAATGACTGCTTGGAAGCCTCCTTAGAGGTGCTGCAATTACAAAAAAGCACTATCTGGGAATGATGCAGGTTGTTATTACAACATTTGGAGGACACCAAGCTGGGGAAGACTAACTTAAGAGCACACCAGTCATCTGGAAAGGGTTATTTTGTACATATAGCAACCTACAAAATGGAAGGATTGTCTCAAGTGTGTGGCTCAGGTTGGGTGGTTGCAGCAACCTTTCACAGTAGTTTTTCAGAGAGCGGACTCTCTTTTTCCACCCCACTGCAAGCAGTCTAACAATTCATGTTGCTTTATACCTCCTAGCTGAACACTGGAACCTGGGACAATCGCTTCTGGTCTAGAAGGACTACAGCTGTGCAGTGTTCCCATTTGAAGGCAAAAAGGTGCTGCATAGCATGCAGGGGCATGCACAGAGCACCTGTCTTGAGCTCCTTAAATGAAACACAACTTTCCCTGGGATCATGCTGCAACTGAGAGGACCGCTATCCAAACCTGGGGAAAATGGCAGCTGCTTTAAGGAGTTGCAGACAGGTGCTGCATCAGCGTCCCAGACACACTGACACCCTTTTTTGCCTTTAAATCTGGCTACTGCATAGCTCCACAAAATGCCTCAATGCTCTGTGTTTCCTGCTGCTTCATATTCCATCTAAATGAAAATAGTTCAGCAGGCATTGCATCTTTCTTGCTGCTGACTGGATCAACGGGCATTCTTTAGGACACTTTTTAGGACCATCTAAAGACCGTTTCCCCAGCCTGGTGCCCTCCAGGGGTGAGCTATAAAAATCATTATTACTATTACAGTCCTGGGAAAAACACTGTGAACTGTTTAGAATTATTCATAATCCTACAGTACTGTGACATACAATGTGATGTGAGCTTTGTTTAGGTCCAATTAATAGAGAAGAGATTCCAGCTAAACAGCACCCCAATTAGTGTACTATGTCATGTCTTTATGGAACACGACGAGCCAACATTCACTATCTTTGCTGGAAAAAGTATGTGAACATTTAGATTTAGAAACTGATGGCAGCAGTGACTTCAACCAAATGTTTCTTGTACTTGTTGATTAATCCCACATATCAGCCTGGGGGCATTTTGGTCTATTTTGGCTTAAACTAATTAATATTGGGTTCATTAATATTTCTGAACTGCTTATGAAACATTTCAATTGGCTTTGACTTGGCTATTCCAAAGCATGAAATTTCTTCTGCTTCAGCAATTCTGTTGTAGATGTACTTCTCTAAGATCATTGTCATGCTGCATGACATTCATTTAAACTTCAGTTCATGGATATTCTGACAATCTCCTGCAGAAACTGCTGGTATAATCCAGAATCCATTGTCCCCTCAATAACTGCCAAGATCCTAAGGCTGCAAATCAAACCCAAGTGATAGTCCTCCCATTGCCTGTTTCACAGTTGAGATGTGGTTCCTTTATGGAATACAGTGTTTCATTTTCTCCAAACATAACGTTTCCCATTAATGTGTCTGTGTGTCTGTTTGCATCTGTGTGTGTTCATTAGTGTCTCATGTTTCCACTGAACATTGCTCCAAAAGCCTGCTGGATCATCCAGGTTTTCTTTGACAAAGTTGAGATGGGTGGCAAGTTGTTTTCTGGAGAACGGTGATCTTCTTGATCTTCTCCCTGCACACCATTCTTGTTCAATGTTTTCTTTATGGTGGATTCCTGAACACTAACATTAAAGAATGGAAGAGTTGCTAGCAAATCCTTTGCTGTTACCTGGGATTCCTTTATGACCTCCAGGAATATTGTATGGGGTGATTTTTGTTGTTTGTTTTATTACTTCTGGGAATAGTAATGATGGTGTTGCATTTCCTTCAATTGCACACTATCTGTTTGACTGTGAATTGATGGAAGTCAAAATCTCTGGCAATGGTTTTGTGGTCCTTTCCAGCCTCATGAGCATCAATAGCCCTTTTTCGGAGGTTCACAGAGATCTCTCAATAGGAATGATTCAGTTCCACAAACCTGTGTTGTGAAGAGCAGCTCCCAATGGTGGCAACAGCATTTTTTTTAATTGAGAAGGCCCCTCAAACTCACCTCATTGTCTGGAATATCTGACTCAAATTACCCCTCTAAGAAAGCTGATTATTGTGGGGTCTCAATTTTTTTTCCAACAAAGACAGTGAATGTTGGCTCAATATGTTCAATAAAGACATGACACAGTTAACTCTTTGAGTACTATCTGTTTATTGTCTCTTTATCTATTATAAATCTCTTTATCTATTAATAGGACTTAAATGAAGCTCTGTTCACACTGAAGTCATAGTCCTGCATAGTTCTAAAGGATTCACAAATTGGATCTCACCAGTGTAGCCATAAAACTAAACTTTCACAATCAGCCAACAACTTTTAACACAGCACATATTAAAAAGAAAAGACTGAAAAAATTATCCATTGTTGCAGGTAAGGAAAAAATATAATGTAGTAACTAGTGTTCAGAAAGATATTGCCCGTGAACAGGGGAATTTCATTTCAAGCATCACAGCTAAAGAAATGCTGTAAGGGGAAAAGGAAACTGAGATAGTCAGAATTACAAGCATATATTGTCTTGAACATCTGAATGTTCAAAAGGTCAGTAGTTGGGATCTAAAAAAAACAAATCTAAAGCACTAAATGCTTAATGAGAATTGTGAGCTTTTCCTATCAAAAGCAGACCAAATTCCTCCTGATTTGAGGCCATATCACTAGAGAAAACTGTTTTCAAGAGCATCTTTGATTCCAAAGACTGAAGAAGGTGAGGGAAGATTGAGGGTGTGTTTGTGTCCTGTGCTATACCAGACACACTGCCAAGCCACATTTTTTGCTTTCTTGCCCCCCACCGTCCCATACCCAAGAAGCAACAGTCTTGTGCCACCTTGAAGACTTTTTTTTTAATCTGTTCAATCATGTCCGATTCTAGGAGACTGCCTGGACAAATCCCTGCAGTTTTCTTGGCAAGGTTTTTCAGAAGTGGTTTGCCATTGCCTCCTTCTAGGGCTGAGAGAAAGTGGCTGGCCCAAGGTCACCCAGCTGGCTTTGTGCCTAAGGCAGGACTAGAACTCATGGTTTCCCAGTTTCTAGCATGGTGCCTTAACACTACACCAAACTGGCTCTTATACCTTAAAGACTAATAATTTCTAATCAAATGAGCTTTCATGAACTACATTCTACTTTAGCAAATGCTTGGGCGTTACATATACACAACTATTACGGGGAGAGGGTAAAGACTATACAGAGCAACATTTCATGCACCAGATAAGGTGGCCTGTGATCCATTGTGATAACACTTATGTTAGCCTTTGTCACAAGAGCTTTTATTTTTGCTTGTGTGGCTACTTCTCTGTAAATATCCACAAGAGGACCAGGATGAGGATCAGACTTACACTGGCACCTCTTCTTGGGGAACATAGCCTTCTTTCACCCGTCTTTGTTTTCTCCAGGTACCATCTGGACGCTGTGTGGATGCGATGTATTTACCTGGAATATTGATTAGTTATTTTAGTTTGTGAAGTAAATTTCTATCAATCAATCAATCAATGATATTTTCCTTGGTGACCACTAGGATTTTCAAAGTTCTTTTTAAAAAAAATCTTGTGAAAAACTCCTCTGCAAAACAGGAAAAGGATGCACACAAACCCAATCAGCCATTCAAATTCCACAAACAACCAAACTCAACTAATCATGAAAATCATAGAATTTGGAAGAGAGACCACTGACTACCAAGAAATATCAGGGCTGTGGGCTAGATCAAGACGTCAAAAAAATCTTGTAGAAAAGGGCAATGGTAAACCACTTTGATTTCCATGATGTCATGAGGAACCGAGCTTAACTCAAAGAAGACTTTACCTTTTTATTTGAAAGACAAAGATATAAAGAAAGAAATGAAAGCAAAATGCCCCTGCAGCTCCTCACAGGTAATGATGGATTTCTTATAGGACAATACTTAATATTTTCAAGATGTTCCTGTCAATGATCCTGTAAGGTAGCACAGGATTTTCATCAAAATGAAGATAAAACGGCAGATGTGCAGCATATGATCATATGCAAAACAACACACAAAATACATGACAAAAAAACATTAAAACTGCCATAGGGAAAAGACACATACAGTAATCACTGTTGTTCTTCAGAGGATGTAAGGCTACACTGCTTCCTTAAACCAACTGCACCAATTTACTAAGGAGGCCTGGATTCAAATCTCTACTTCAGACACAAAGCTCACAGTGTGACTTTGGTCGATTTCTCTCTTAATTTAATCCGCCTCATAAGATTATTCTGATGAGAGAAAAAAAAATCATAAACAAGGATTTTATAAAGAAAAGTCAGGATAAAATAAAATAAAACAGACCCTTCTGTTATATGTGGATTTGACCAAAAAGCCCAGGAGGATTACCCGGAAGCTTGACTGGGCAAGGGACCAAAGTCCAGCTATTCAGAAATTCTGCACAACTGTCAGTTATATTCATAGAAGCAGAGTAGGGGAGAAGAAGCCAGTAACATCTGCAATCTAAAAATGGAAGCCAATTCACTTTAAGAGAGAACAGTGGGCTTAAGAACCACATTAGATATTTGGCATGTACAAGCCATGCATAGAGAATTGTAGATGGTTATGGGGAAAAAAAGCAAAATCAGTGGAAGGACCTCCTTAGGAATTTTATTGTATTATTTCATTAGGAATTGATTAGGCCTACTGAAGTTTTAAAAAAATAATTGAAAGCTTTGAAGCAACAAATGCTTTCATCAGACAAGTTCATTATGAGAAAAGGTGGGGAGGAAGAAAAAATGGGGTTGATTATAGAACCATATCTGTACCAGGTTACATTGTTAGATCCCATCACTGATATAATTTGGTTTAGATACCTAAACCAATTTCTTTCCCAAACCTGATGTTCTTCGGATATGGTGGACTGCAACCCCCATCATCCCCAACTAAACTGGTTGAGGATGATGGGGACTGATGGTCCAGCACTTCCACAAGAGCTTCGGAGGAAAAGGATGCATTTACGCGTATACAATGAAGCCACATCCTTAGCCTAAAAAGCTTTATTTAGAATTAGACGTCCTCCGAGGTAATAGTCCCACGAGAATTCTCGGATACGGCAAGTGGAATCTCCGTAGAGGCTGCCCTCTGCTGTTACGCAGGTGAGAAAGCGAACAAGGGCAATCCTACGTGCCCCCGGCCCCGCCACCGCGCTCGTTTTCCGCGGGCGCGGAGGCGGCTCCCTTGCTGCAAGGGCGTGGCGCGAGAAGGCGAGCCCGGGAAGGGGCGGGGCCCAGCGGCGAGGAGAACAGGCAGTCCAGAGAGAAGAGAGGGACGCCCTCGGGGAGGGGGCGTGGCATAAGAGCGGGACGGAAAAGCGAGGATGGAGAGAGGGGAGGAGCCTCGCTTCGGGAAGAACCGGGGATGGAGCGGCCGGGCGCAGAGGGGGGGCTCGCGTGGCCGAATTGGAGGGAGTCAGGGGAAGAAAGAGTCTGGCACTCGAAATTACGTCCCCCGCACCCCAACCGCAGCTCCCTCACTCACCGGTTTCATCAGTAACATAGGGAGTCGCCATCTTGGAAACGCGACCCACTTCCGGTCGTATTCCCCCCTCCCCCGGATATGGCGCGGAGGGGAGGAGAAGAAGAGCGCTCCAGCGGCCATTTTGTCTCGGTGCGGAGCTGCTCCTGCGGTTCCTCTGTTGCGCTCTCGGCGTCGCCGCTTAACCGTCTTGGAGATCTCCCTAGCACTTCTGCGTGCAAAAAATAAAATTTAAAATCTGGTTTGAACCTGGAAGCCGACTTGCTTAGCTTCCAAGTGTCTCTCTGAGGATCGGTCAGTGGCATCCATTCACTGCATTCTCTTTTTTATCTAGCTAATATTGCACCCAAAAGAAGGATTCTATATTCCACCTGTTTTTAGCAATATAGCACATCTCTCCTTCCCGATTTTTTAAAAATACTTTTCCTAATCTTGCAAATCCTGTTCTGTAAGCATCTGAAACAGGCAGCGTTGCTAGGGTTGCCTTATTTTAGCTTAGGATGCTGACCGGAGTCAGTTCCTGTAATTAATTTATGCTTCAGTGTGTTATGGGACTCTAGAAAACTATACTACAGTATGGCGTTAACCATGGATAAATAAGGTGCAAATATATCTTGAATGCACAGTGTCTTAGAATAATGCTGGGAAATGTCAACCCACAAATTCAAATGACATAGATTAAGAAGCTCAAGGCTGAAAACGTTGACCTCTATTATTATGAGCGTTTATCCTTCAGAACACTGAGACCTCCAAACACACAAAGTTGGGACTAAGCAGGTAAATTTGCTCGATTATAATCAGGTTAATATAGTAGCTATAGAAATCAAATAAATGCATTTTAAGTAGACCAAGTTAGCCATACTATGGATACTGACAAAATAGCTGCCATTTGGGAGAAGATGCATTGTATGTTTCTAAAATGCATTATTCTACAATAGGTATGTCAAGTTGCCACATGATTTTCTGGAAAAAATACTGGTGAGATGCTCCTTCCCACCACTTAAGAATCCCATGAGGCTCACTGCCACCCTATTGTCTTGGCACATTTTTTGCAGCGGTGCAATCTAGCATACAGTACTTCATCAACAGTGTGATTGCTGATATGGTCAGGAGCTGGGATCTTCCAAGCTGCCTTAGGCTGCTGTGGGACAGTCTTCTGGACCTCTGATTCCTGGGCATTGTCCATGGTGGCTTTGTCTTTGTCTGCAGGAGAGCCAGGAGATACCTGGCTTCTACAGAGGCATCTTCCCATGTAATGTTGACTGGCACTTTCCAGAGTGCTTGCCAGGTGTTACATAAGCTTCTTATGAACATGGGCTTAACATTTTAAAAGAGTGCTAATCTATGTGTACAATAGGTAAATGTAAACCAGAAAAGTGCTGGGTCCTGTTTTGCTATCTGTTCCTGATTCTTTCATCTTTGCTTAGATTACTGGTTTCCTTCTGCTTCTGCCCACAAGAGGTTTCACATATCTGTAATTTTTACTGTTTTTATTTGGGGATATGGATGTGCCATTTTCCTAATCCATTCCAGATCCATGGCCATCCACAGACTACTTCCAAATGCTGCCAGAAGGACAAAACTGGAATTATGCTAATACTGCTGTTCCACTGTTGCACTAATGAAGGCTGGAGCTTGCTTGTTATGGATTGCTCCCTCCTGCTTCACTCTGTGCCACTTCTCTATATCTGTGAGCCAGGCTATTTTTGGACATAAGCTTAGCGCTGTTTCAGAAGAGTACTAGATTCATGTTCATAAAAAGCCTGACTGATAGATGCAACCATTTAATTAGGAAACTGGACAGGTGGCTAAAAATACCATTCCACCTATACTCACCCAACTGCACTCTGCCTTGTGTTAGGGAAAGTGATTGTTAGTTGATTTCCTGCCAGCAGGCAATGCTTGATGAAAGGAGAAACAAAGCTGGGGGAATCCATAAATTGCTTTCCTTAACTTGTCCTGCATTAAAACAGCACCACTCACTGTTCTCATTATAGTAGAATAAACACCACAGTCATAGCAGTAAATTTTATTCTAGCATACATTTCTGCCAACTCAGGGACTGGTAGATAGCACTTTAATGTAGCCAACTGGTTATTCCCTATGTACTGATTCTCATATTCCCCTGACTGTGACATGAAGATGCCCTCATAACTTGTTTTTTAATGTATTCAGTGTTGCCTTAATGAGACAGCTTAAGTTATATTTGCCTGTTTCAATTTAAAGCAGCATTTTTCCTCTTCTCCCAGGACAATCTTTGCAATGGATGCAATGTAGCATGCCCTATAGATGATGTGGTTGTGATGCATGAAGGGGATGCAATCTGCTCAGCTTCTACAGGCCGTTTAAGCTGTTTGCAGGCATGTCCCCTCCCTCCAGCTGGGATCTTCTCTTTTAGCCATTTTGGCTTAGGCTGCAGGAGAGACCACAATCAACAGTAAATGTTATGCCAGCATAGTTTTCTGCAAGCTCAGGGATAAGTAGCAGCATTTTAATGTGACTGGTTGTGTCCTTTCACCTGACAACAACAACAAAAATCACACATAAACCACCACCTGCATTACAATCCCAACATTGTTAAGCATGTGTTTCCATCTGAGTAAATTAGTTTTGCCTCTAAAGAGAAGTTTGCTGCTTCATTTGTATCATACCATCGATTTAAATCACATATGGTATAGTTGGGCTTTTAAAAACTGTTCTTCAGATGGAGTGCTTTAGATAACTTATGCTGGATGAATCTGTCAGCAATTTATTAAATTCTTGTGTTTAAATGGAGAAATAATTAGTAAATAATTCAAAACTGGAATGCAAAGCCTATGGACCCCTTCTATAGCATTTACTAAGCTTCTTGCCCTTCTTTTATTTAATATTATTTTGCCAGAATCTTTAATTCTGTAATGCCTGTTCCATCAGCTATGGAGACATGCTTAACAGTGAATTGCTGTACTTGATTTTGAAATGTTTCCTTAGATTCTAGGGAAAAGTACATAGGCTTGGACTGGAGAGGAGGAGAGATTTCTCAGTGTGCATGTGGGAATGGCCGGAGTTTTGTTAGGAGGACGGAATGTTTGTCCTGAGTTTTGAATGTGTGAAAATAAGCTGGGGGGGGGGTTATAATAATTTTATTAAATATTTCAATTAACAAGGTAAAAACTAATACAAACTAAAAAAAAATAAAAGTAAAAAGAAGAAATAGTGCAGGAAAGAAAAAGAATAAAATAGAAAAATAAAAAAGACAGAGAAAGTTAAAAAAGTAAAGAAAAAGAAAGGAAATATATAAAGAAATTACTTCCCTCTTCATCACAAGTATAAACAATTTTGGTAACGTATCATCTTCTCTTAAATTACAACAAATAATCTCTTCTTCCCATATCTCATCTCTTATCTGTAAATGAATCCTTAAAGTCTCGTCATTCAGTCCTGGTCAGCAAAAGTCCATTAATGGTTACCAGAAATAACAACATATCTATTTTAACCTTGATCAAATAAACCAACTTTATATTCCTTCTTTTTACTTTTAACAATTTTGAACTTTAATCCCTTCATATAATGTCCTAGAACTTGATTTATTTTCATTTTTTCTTTGTCTCTTCTCACAAAATCCTTCAAAATTTTAACAGCTCTCTTTCATAAATCCAATATAGGAAAATTATCCAAGTCACTCTTCTGGTTTATTTGTATATCCCTTTTAATTATTCAGACAGCTGGTTTCATTTGTATATCCAGCGTGGCATCTTTTTCCATATCATTCTTGTAGCTTGTCATTTTAAAATCCACTTTCAAGTCAGTCTGTTTTGTCCGGAAAAACTTGTTTTTATTCAATAACATCTTTTACATGCAGTCTATATATAATGGCAGTCTATATATAATGGCAGACTTCTTAAAATTAACTTTTGAGTACATTGTTTACAAATATCCTTCAATACATCTGATGGTAAAGTATGTTGTTCCATTCATTATTAGTAAGTCAAATTTAAGTGTTCTTCTCCTTTAATTGTAATCTTTAGTTCCTTCTGGTTCCCTGTAGTGTCTAACCTTCTTATTTATTTTTTTTTTAGAATTCAAAACAACAGCATTTTCACACAGCAAGGATTCTTATAATTAATTTCAAAATCTTATTTCAGATCCATCTGGATCCTTAGTCCATTGTAACTTTCTAAAATCAACATTCTAATCACCTTTTTGCTGTTTATTCCAAAAGAAGATTTTTTTTAAAGTCCTTAATCTTATATTTAAAACGTCTTTCGCTAAGGATTGAAGGAAACTCACTGTGAGTGCTATAAAATTTGTCTCTCCGAAGTTTCTTAATAGTTGAAAAGCAATTAAGAATTCCAAAAGTGATTAAGAAATTAGGTTTGGCAAACCTTGTGTCCATATAGACTACATTATGGCTGCAAGCTTGGTTGAAATCCCTCAACTCCCAGCCCCTCAACTCACAAGTCGACACAAAAACCATGGTTCCTTCAGTTTACTCACAAGGAGCAGCTGTCTGGAGTACATGTGAGCGATCTCACGATATATCCTTTTTCTGGAGAGTTTTTGCCAGCCAGAATTCACCATCTGGCTGCCAATCTCCATCGCAATGCTGTCCCCACTCTTTCAGGGATGTTTAGTTCACCATGAATCCTCGCTGGAAGTCCTCGAAATAAGTTGTGGGTTCTTTTGACCCTCTGTCTGTGGGTCTTTCCCTACCATCAACTCAAAGAGCTAGCCACCATCCTTAAGTTATCATAAAACTATACTGGCATAAAATCTGCTGCCACAATTGCTAATCTGTAGGGATATAATAGGCAAAGGATATAAAAGCAAAGAAACTGGTTAAACTTTCTGCAGTTTTCTGCTCTCCCTCTTTCTAAGCATCAGCAGCTGTCAGGAAACTATCTGCTATTCACAGCATTGCATCAGAACGGGATATTCAGAGTCTGACATCTTTGATCAAGAAGAGAACATGGCTCTCCTACAATATCTACAAGCACATAGAGTGTCCCACAAAAATACATAGAGATCAACTTCCTCAAGATAGACAGTTTACCACCTTTTCAAAATGTCCCATCTCTGTAAACCTGTCGAACAGACTTGTGGAAGGGCAGAGTTTTGAAAGAGTACTACCCTTGCATTCTCCTGAGAGCAGGGCAAAATCAGGAAAGAGCAAGGTTGTTCCAAAACTGGCACCTATACCAGCCCACGGAGGTCAATGTAACCAGGAAAGGTCGTTCTGCTTTACCATGGTCTCAGGAAAGCCCAAATCTTTCAAATTCAATACTGCTGTGGGCTCAGTGAACACAGTGAAGGCCCTGTAGCTGTGCCTCACTCTTTCAGTGGGGAGAAGAAAAAATGGTGGTGGAAGAGAGATCATCGGTCTACTTTTAAAGAGTATCTGGAAGCTTCAGCTGGTGCAAAATGCAGCGGTATGGGCAGTTATGTGGGCCACTAGACGGATATATGTTATACTTCTGCTTCATGAACTGCATTGGTTGTCAGTTTGCTTCCAGGTACAAGTCAAGGTGCTGGTTTTGACTTTTAAAGTCCTACATGGTATGGAGCTGGGCTATCTGAGGGACTGCCTCTTCCCATCAGGTCCAGCAGGAGAGGCATGTTGTGGGTCCTGTCCATGAAGAAATGTCATCTGATGGGACCCAAGAGAAGAGCTGTTTCTGCCGCCCTTTGGAATATCATCCCCCCCTGAGGTGAGATTAGCCCCAACCCTTGTGACTTTCCAGAAATCCCTTAAAACATAGCTTTTTCAGCAGGCCTGGGGATCCCCTGACAGCAGAGAGCTCACATGCTGGTTGCATCACATATAACATTCTGATTTTAACCCTCTCATGATCTTGAGTTTTTTTGTTTGTTTGTTTAATTAATTTAATTGTTTTAAGCAGTCTTTGTAATATATTTTAATTGTTGGTTTTGTTGTACACCACCCAGAGTCACCTTGTGTGAGATGGGAAGCCATATACATTTGATAAATAAATACATAAATAAAAAATTAAAATAATGGAAGAAGTTAGGGGTAACGAGATTTAAAATAAGATACTGACATCTGCACCCTGTGACATTCCACAAATGATGCAAAGTAATTGCGCAATAAATACTTTGCCTCAATGCATCTATATACGTCAAGATCAAAAGCAGAGTATTAAAACTTTCCAGATGTGCAATGTGCCTTTATAGAAGGTGAACAAATAGAATAATTATTGTTCCCCTAGGAGGCTGTAATATTGTTAGGATAATATGATAATTCTATCTGTTTCAAGTATGAAATTATTATATATTTTAATTTTCCAAAGAAGTCAGCCACAATAATAAAATAGCATCTAATCATAAGAAATAGTCTGCAAGATAATTCCATCTCACAGTACAAAGCCATTACTCTGTTTAAATTAGGGATGGAGGAAGACTGTTGAAAGAACAAGTAATAACTGCTACTGTATGAGCACCCTTTTTGTCTATGCTGTCACTTTCTGTATCAATAGCCATATTAGGTAGAAAATCCTAACCTGCTAGATTAGTCTTAGTAGGATAGTGAATCCTACCGATCTCACCTTTGATCATTTTTTCTCCCTGTTCTGAGCGGTATATATTGTATTATGGCTGACCTATTCAGTAAGCAGAGGCTTATTCTTAACAACAGCTGCAAGAAACAGTTCACAGCAATGCTAAACCTAATAGCTAGAAAGCTATAAAGCAGGTATTCCAGTCTAATTCACAAATAAAGCACCAGCACAGGTAAAGATTTATGCAGAGGACAGAGAACAACCTCTCCCTAATTTGCCCTACTTCCACTGGGGAAGGCAATGCTACACTTGGAATATACTTCCCAGTACTGTAGGTGTCACTGCAGCTTGCTAGCAGTAGGGAGGAATAATGAACCAAGGAAAGGAGGTCTGATTTATTTCTATGGTCTAGTTGGGTGGCATGAGAAAGCAGAGTCTTCATTGTGCTGTATTAATGGTCATGGGTAGCCTGTGATAAATTTTAATCTAGAGCTTGTATCTCATACATACATCCCATAAATTCTTTCGCTTGCCCTTACACATCCAGCTTTTTCCTCTCCCAGGGTCAAGTTAGTTTAGAAAAACAGCTATCAGGGCCAAAATAAAAATCCTAAACCCATCTTCAGCAGTCCAGATGGTTACCCCCCCCCTTGCCCCCCAAAAAAACCACAAGAGAAGCAGGAAAAATTGTGACTTGTTTTTGTTACAGCCCAGTTTGCATTTTATATGAACGCATTGTGTGTAGACAATAGCCTATGGGACACCCTTCCCTCTGAGAATGGTGGGCCCCCTATCCTCCTAGCCATCCAGAAAGCCTTGAAGATCTGGCTTTTCCCACAAGCATCAGGGTGCTGTGAGGCTGGAGCCCAGACAAGTTCCTTGTGGATGCGTGGAAATGTGTTGCGGTTGGTGGCGCTGGGAGTTTCTGAGCTGGTTTTTAGGTTTTTTATTGTTTTTACTGTTTGTGAACCACCCAGGGTTATGTTGCATAAGATGGATGTCTATATAAACCTTTTAAATAAAGGGAGGAGGAAATAGATTTTTACTGAGATTTTAAATGAGTGAGAAAGGGTTAAACTCCTTATTGTGCACTACAATCTTGATGCAATCCCTATCCTTTTTGTGGCCATAACAATCATAATAGAGGTGTGGTTAGTAGCCACACTTTTAAAATAACATCTGGTTTTTGGCTCTGTCTATGTAGTTCACCTATGGACATTGTACTTTTTATGCTGGTTAGTAAATCTGCCCTCTTTCACATTTTATCCAAACTAGGAACTGAGAACAGTGGCCTGATTTGTAGCTGCTGCAAAGCCAAAGTAGTCCGGCTCGGAGAGCAGAATGTTCCAGAGAGGCATCTTACAGTGCAGCATGAATTAATCACGGAATCTGCTCAGTCTCAATTCCATTGATACAATGAAGATAATACTTACTACACAATATTTATCCTCTTGATCCCTAGAATACTACAAGCACAGCATGGCCTAGAACTTTCTGCATGCCTAGCTTAAATCATATCTTACCAATCTTTGCACTGCACATAACACTGCAGTCCCACCTTAAGGATTTTCGGTGTAATCATTTTGCATCCATATCCTGTCTGTTTACTTTATTCATTTCATTTACGTAAATTTTGAGGCCACCCAATTCCTCAATGACTCTGGGTGGCTTACAAATAAATGTGGAAATATAGTGATTTTCATAAAAAGAAGAACACAGCCAACCAGAAGAACAAACACCTAACCTTAAGTTAAATAAAATCCAACTAAGTAACAGGGGCTCTACAAACCACCTTAACCAAAGGCCTGGAAGAACAACCAACCAGGTTTTGAGTAATTCCAGGAATGTCATAAGGATGGGAGCTGCACGAATCTCCAGGGGGATCTCATCCCAGAGGGGAGGCGCTGAAACTGAGTAGGTGCACCTCCTGCATCCTGCAAGGTGACCCTGTTTAATAGACAAGACCCAGGAAGCAGAAGCAAACATATTCCAAACCTATGACTTTTTCCATTGTGCTTTCTGCGATGAAATGGTGAAATTTGTAATGTTTCTATGTTTGATAATATATTCCTGTTTTTTTCCTACCAATGCTGGTTTTATTCTGCTCTTTGTCTAAGGAACTCAAGGCAACGTACTGCCTTTTCTACCCAGTGAATTTATGAGGTGGGTTAGTCTCCCAGTGAGCTTCAAGGAGTGACATTTCTTTAACATGGCCATTTCTTGTATTCATGAATTTGTCTCTTGATTGCTTAATGCTTCTCAGCATTTGCACTTTGCTATTGCAAGACAGCTTTACTTTATCTGATCCTATTGATTGAAGGAGATATGTAGAGGATTGGAAAAGATTCCACCACAGAGCTGAGAGCAAATTCGGCCCTTCTGCTCCAAATAGATTTTACACCAGCAGACATGCTAGCATTTAATGAAATCTGGCTAGCATTCATCTTTCCCAGTGAAAAAAAATCAAACAAAACACATGAAAGGAAAGAAACATACATTATTGAAATTTATGTACAAATAGCTATGATTTTTTTAAAAAAGAAGGGAGCTTATATAAGAATGTGTAGATAGCCTGCATTTTTCATGAAACCAAGTTAATTTGCATTTTAAATAATTATTTGGCAATTTACATTGGCTGTTACATAACTTAGAAAATGTGTACAAATGTGAACATAAATGAGTACATAATTTTAAATATATACTGTATATATTTTTAATATTATCAGAAATATTCACTGAACCAGAAAGCTGTGTTACTAATCTTGAAGAATTTTACTTATTTGCGTATCCCTAGATTTGTGGCTGAATTAGTATATTGCTTCATTTCCAGCTTAGAAAATGTTAATTTTAGGATCCTGAGATGTACTGTCAACGAAGTTTTGTTTAGCCAGGAGAACAGAGAAATAATAAAGTGTGTATCCCTATTTGTGAGTGAGAGTTGAGGGGGAGGAGAAGAATTCCACCCTTGAAGCCCTACTGGTTCATATCAGTCAAGTTATGGGAGTATTCCTCTCCCCATCACACACATAATTGCTTCTAATGGGAAGGAATTTACTGTGCCAATTCTCAGGTTTGATGGAGTGCTGATGAATGAAGTGGGAGGACTAGATTCTCAGCTACCACCACCACCACTGTCTTCCACCCCACCACCAGTGAAGACCCCACCAATGTTAGGGGCAGCGTTAGGCTAAAGCTGAGTAGACACTGGCCTAGTGCACCAAAATGTGGAGGACTAACGCTGCCTCTCCTTCTGAAAGCAAAGGCTATTCTAAAAATGCAACTGGTAGGAGGTGGTGCCATCAGTCAATGTGGCCTAGGGGCACAATCTACCCTTTTTTTTTATCAAGACTTTTATTAAGATATATAAAAAGTACAATTAAAATACAAATCAGAAAGTATAGAAGAGAAAGAAGATAGGACTAAAAGAAAAAGACAAAAACTAAAAGAGTGAGTTCAAGTAGAAAGATAAAACAGAAAGTGACTTCTGACTATCTCCAATACAGATATGAGTACATATTTAAAAAAAAAAAAAATCTCTTACCACTATTTAATCCTAATGGGGCACAATCTACCCTTGAGCGGGCACCGGACACCCTGTTGCAAAAGTCTGCTGCTAATCAGGCAGGACTTCTGCCGGGCAGCCCTTCCCTCTGCCCCAGCAGAAGGACAGGCCATTCAGGTCCCGGAGCACCATTAGGGCTCTGGGATTACAGCCACTTATTTATTAACCAATTTTTCTCTCCTTCTTCTTAGTCCCACTATGGAGGGATGCACAAGGCAGGGATATACATCTAGTGATCAAGAAATATCTCCTGGTTTGGGTTTAATTCATTGTTTAAAAATTGAATCATAATGTTGAAGCTGAAAAGAGTTACATGAGCTTACTACCTTGATACATTTTTTTTCTTCTTTAAGTGGGCTCTTTTTACATATCATTAAAATTAGATTTAACTTAGGTATTAGTTTGAATTTTGAGTCTTGTTTAGTTGTTTGCGGTGGGGGAAGGTTGTCTGTTTTTGGGTTTTTCCTTGGTTTTTCCCTTCCCTAGGTAATTGTGGAGGGCAGAGGGAATGGCCTTGAAGGCCACGAGGAAGAGCTGCTGCCAAGGCAATGGTCAGATAAGAGGGGCTTGAGCCTGGGCTAAGAAAGTAACCTGAGAAAACATCTCAGAGGAGCCCTTCCCTAGTTCACATGAATATAAACTGAGGGAGGGGGGAAGCACATTCAGACTTGCAAAAATCTGTTGTTATAGCTCTTGCAATGAAAGTAGTCCTGACGTTAGGGTATTGGTTTCCTTGTCTGGTCTACCTTGATGAACTGACAATAGTTTAGTAGAAGACTGGTTTTCTTCCTATAACAGCTTTTTTCTATAACGGGTTGGTTTCTTTTTTCTTTTTAATATACATAGGTTTTTATAGCGATATTTGTTATTTAGTTTTATTTCCTGAAAGTATACATGTAATGTATTATTTCAGACTTGCAAATAAGCTATAATGCTGCAACATTTTTACTAATTTCCTGTTCCCACCTGGTGGAGGGGGGGAAGTCCTCCTCCTCCTCCTCCTTGAACTTAACTTAAACATAGAAACAAAACCATTTACTGAGCTGGCCATCAGAGAGAAGATGGAGCAACCTTTGCCTCCTCCAACCAATTTAGTCACCTAAACCATGGCTACCAGTTAAGCTGTTAAACATAAGGATTTGTATAGAGGCAAATATGTCGTGCAATCCCACACGGCAGCCTGAACAGCTTGTCTGTGCTGCTCCTGGCTGTTCCTGAAGCTGGCTTTAAAAATTCTGGCCCATATCAGCACAGTCAGTGGGGCCAGGCTGGTGCTCAGTCTGCCCTTCAGCCACTGCAGGACCTGACCCACCGTTCCCCTGCTTCTTGCCCTTCCCGCCCATGCAGGGAAGGCAAGCTTTGTGGACCAATTGACCGGTGCCCGCCTTTTCTTTTACGGACTGCTTCCTCCTCACTGGTCCCCGTGCCTTTCCTTTGCTTCTCCAGATGTTTGCCCACATGGCCACCTTCACATCCTGTTCCATGTTTCCTCTCGATACTAATGCAAACCCTTTTTTTCCCTTTTTCCAGGAATTATTTCTTATTCCTCTTAGTTCATCATTACTCTGATGCTACAATAGTCAAGGAGAAGGGGAACAGGCTACAGTGTCCTTTTCTTCTCACGTTCTACTGTAAGACCATAGAAACTTTGTAGCAAGAAAGAACAGAGGTTTCACTTCCACAGAAACAAAGTACAGGCATACCTCAGAGATACTGAGGATTTGATTCCAGACCACCTCAATAAAGCAAATATCACAATAAAGCAAGTCACACGAATTTTTTGGTTTCCCAGTGCATATAAGTTATGTGAATTTTTATGTATTTTATTTTATTTATGTATTGGATTTCTCCACCGCCCATCTCCCCCACAATAGGGGACTCTGGGCGGCTTACAAAGACATTAAAACTATAAATATATATAAAATACATAGTATATATAGAATTAAAACAATACTAAAAAAGGAAGATCCAAGAGGATGGAAAATCAGGCTGCAGAGAGCTGGCCGCTATGGGGCTAGCCATCCCCCTGTTTGAAGTATTCCCTCCCCATCCCAGGCCAAGTGGCAGAACCAGGTCTTCAAGGCCCTTCGGAAGGCCAGGAGTGAGGGGGCCAATCGCACCTCCGGGGGCAGAATGTTCCAAAGAGCAGGGGCTACCGCAGAGAAGGCCCGCCTTCTGGACCCCGCTAGATGGAGTTCTTTCACCAAGGGGGTCCGAAGCATGCCCTCTCTGTGTGACCGGGTGGGATGGGTTGAAGTCATAGGGGAGAGGCGGTCCCTTAGGTAACCTGGTCCCATGCCATGCAGGGCTTTAAAGGTGATAACCAACACCTTGAATTGGACCCGGAAGCAAACTGGCACCCAATGCAGCTCGCGGAGCAGAGGCGTTACATGGGCCCTCCTTGGGGCTCCAACAATAGCCTGCGCGGCCGCATTCTGGACCAGCTGTAGCTTCCGGATACTCTTCAAGGGTAGCCCCATGTAGAGCGCATTGCAGTAGTCTATCTGGGAGATAACAAGGGCATGAGTGACTGTTCGAAGAGCTATACTGTATAGTATAGTTCGAATGCTATACTGTAGTCTGTTAAGTGTGCAATAGCATTATGTCTAAAAAAACAAGGTACATACCTTAATTAAACAATGTCTTAAAATAAGACAACAATGAAGTTTGCTGCATCGATTGACTCTTCCTTTCATGAAGGATTTCTCTGTAGCATGCAATGCTGTTTGATAAGCACAATATTTGTGAAGTGCAATAAACTGAAGCGCAATAAAATGAGGTATGCCTGTAATATTCACTGAAAGGTAGCTTCATCCCAACATGCCTACGTTGCAACTTATAAGATTTAGAAATAAAAAAGGAAAGAGAAACTTTGCAGTGCTGTGGGCAGGGGGTGGGAAAGCAAGGGGAGCACGCTTCACATAGCCTGGGCAGAAACTGAAATGGTGCCCACTGGGTGTAAAGAAGTTACAGATTACCTAGGTATGAAAGCATCTTTAAGGAGGAATTGAAGTACAGGGAGTCCCTAGTTTAAGAACAAGTTCCAATCCCAAGGTCTGTCCTTAAGTCGAATTTGTATGTAAGACAGAACAGTATTATTGTATAATACTGTATACAATCAAACCATTGAGTACTTAATTAAAATAATTATGTATTTAACTTGAATTTTGATACAATAGGCATTCTTAACCTGGGGACTCCCTGTGATGACATAGTCCAGAGGGGACAAAGAAAGGCTTGGGCAGGTTTTCAAGTTTCTGTTATTATACCCTACAACAATAATGTAGCATTCCCGGAATCCTTGCAGTATCTGTTTTCTGACCTGACTTACCTCAAAGGGTGACATCAATCAGAATTTCTCTCTGTCCCCTCTTATACTAACAAAATCAAGGTGAGTTTATTCTGAGTTTCTTTCTCACACTTGCTTCAATGTCTGGACTATGTAATTTCCTCTCCATGTCCCTCCTTAATAGTTCTTTCATAACAAGGTTTCTAGATTCCTTTACCACAGGAAATGTAAGGGTTCAGATGAGTGATGAGCTTCTGGCGGGAATGAGGAAACCTGGGGTGAGGAAAGTTCATTGGCTTAACAGGCCATGACGTCATCTGCTCCTGCACTCAAAAAGAGGGAGGTGGCTCTTTTTGGTGATGGGGCAAGCAAAAAGTGCAGAGCTGCTCCTAGCCTCAATAATGTCCTGGGTTCAATTTATGAGAGCCTTGAGAATTCAAATGTGGCTCTGGCTGATGAACTCAGTCAGAAGGTATTCTCCATCATGTTCTTTGTTGCCAGAGGAAACAAAGCACTGCACATAACAACATTACACATTGGTTATTCTATTTGGTTTCCTCACTAATTATTAGCTATATTTGCATTGATAACATTAGATCAATTATGTAATAAAGACAGATGGATATGATCTATTATGATCTTTTCTATAATCTCAACAAAATTTTTATATAGACAGAAGTTTCTTTTACCTATGGATATAAATGATAATCAAAGAACTTATGAACTATTTAACTATATAAGAAATTATGGACTATTTTTGAGGTAATCTATCTGATTTATCAGTCTTCAGGAAAATACACAACACAGGAACACTTAGTCTTTTATTAATAAGAAAATCAATGGACTCTCAACTGATACAGACTATAGATTTATATCTTGCTCTCCTGCCCAGTGACCTTGATTAGGTTCACATACAGGTGGTCCTCGCTTAACGGCCACTCATTTAGTGACCATTCAAACTTACAGCATTTGCAGCCTCCTCATGGTCACGTGCTCATGATATGGATGCTTGGCACCTGGATCGCAATTGTGACATCGCAGTGTCCTGTGGTCACATGATCACCATTGGTGACCTTTACTGCCAGCTTCCTACAAGCAAAGTCAGTGAGGAAGCCGGCAGGAGGTCTCAAATGGCAACCACGTGATGTCCTCGCTTAATGACCTGCATTGATTCGCTTAAAAATGGCAACTGGAAGTACCAGAATTTCTGTTGCTAAGTGGCATGATCATGTGATGTTGCGCTTTATAACAGAAATTCTGTTCCCAGTTACCGTTGTTAAGTGAGGACTACCTGTAACACTCTTTGCTGGATCTTTCATAATAATTAAGCTATTATTATTTTTATTTACTTATCTCATTCTTAAATTCCATTTGATCAAGTACAACAATCACTTCCCCTTTGTCTGCAAGATTAAAAACATGATTATTATTTTCTTGCGTTGTCATGTTATGCCAATACCTCTTAAAACGGCTTCAAACCTCTCAATAACCTTCACTGTGATACTGAAACCTTTATCTTCTGGTATAAAATAGATTTAAATCCAAGTGAGATTACATTGGTAGTAATGATGAGATGCTCTAATGACCACAACATCTGTTCAAACAGAAATCCCTTTAAATAGGGTCCTTCCAAAAAAATTCTGACTTACCCTGCTGACAGATATTCCCTTCTGTTAGCCTTGCAAGGTAGTCCAGACAAGAAGCACACCCAGGAGTACTAGCTCTATCTTTATTATTTGGTTACATCAACAGAATCTTGCAAGACTGCAAGTATTTCTCCCCTCCTTTCTTTTTATACTTTCTGGAGAACTAGGGAGGGTCCCTTCTGAAACGTTTCCCATGCCATCCTTCCTTTTGTGGGCTGAGAGGTCTTTTACATGCCGGTTGTCCTGTCTGTGGCTCTCCCTCCTGTCTTCCAAGGTCATTCCCACAGACCATTACACCTTCTGGGAGTGGAGGAAGGCACAAGAGGTTCAGGTATCCTTGACTTGATACTAATCAGTAGAGAAGACTGAATTAATTAAATGGAATTATTATTATTGTTATTGTTATTCTTTGGATTTCAAGGCTGTCTAACTTTAAAAAGATTCTTGGGGGGCTGACAATATTTAAAAGAATATATCATTAAAAAAAAAAAAGAACATGACCACCCAGACAAAATCACATAAAAAACATCCAGAAAAAAAATCACCAGGGGGGCCACAAATACCCTAACCCAGGCCTGGGAACAGAGTCAGGTCTTAAAAGACTTCCAGAACACTTAAAGGTGGGAGCCATACATAGAGAAAGAATATTGGAAGAAAATGACTAGGTATTGCTGGAGTTCTTGATTTTAAGAGAAACTAAACCTGTGGGTACGGAAATGCATATTTTGGACCAAGGAAACCAAATCTGAATAACCTCAAAACAATGATAAATAGAATTATGTAAAGGACTGAAATGGGTAAAAGTTTCTAAAAAAAGATACTGAAAGAAGAATCGCAAACTGTTTCATCAGAGGAAAATAACCCTGAAGACTGTAGAAGAAGCCAGTGCAATTGCACAAAAAGTTTAGAGAGGCTATGAAAACAAAGCAATGAAAAGGACACATGTAGGAGATGGAATGAGGGAGAGGTCCTCAAGGAAGAGAACACAACAATAGTCCAGGCAGTAGAGAGGATGGTGTCGGAAAGACTGAGGCTCAGAATGAGCTGAGGTTAACAAAGGATGTTAACAACAACAAAAATAACTTATTTAAATATGTTAAAAATAAAAGGGGAAAAAAACCAATACATCAGCTGTTCAATGAGGGTAGAAAACACCAACAAGTAACAAAGGAAAATCACTTATTTTGGCTCAGTCTTTTCTGAAAAGGAGGCATTTGTTCCACAAGGTGACTGTGAAGAGCAAGATGAAGGAGCAGGATTGAAGCTTGAAACTGACAGAAACAGGATAATGGAATATCTACTGGATATCATTTACTTTGAATGACTAAATCTCAAGGGCCAGATGAATTACATCATACTGTAGGTACCAAAAGAAATTGCTGATAGTCTGGCTGAATTTATATTTTATCCTTGAGAAATCCTGAAGAATGAGTGAAGTGCCAAGCAGCTGGAAGGAGGCAAATGTTAACTCTATGTTCAGGAAAGAGAATTCAGAGAACTATAACTAGTTAGTCTGAATTAAATACCTGGGAAGATTCTAGAAAAGTTCCTAAAGAATGTCTTGAAAACAATATGGTGATTACCAGAAGTCAGCACGGATTTCTCAAGAACAAGTCTTACCTGACTAAACTCACCCTTTTTTTCAAGCTGGTAACTTCCCTAGCACAGTGGAAGAACGCTGTACTCATAACATTTCTTAACTTCAATAAAGCATTAAAAAAAACCCAAACCTATCCCATGGTACACTATTCTGATTAACAGTTTAGTCAAGACTGGGTTGGATAACAATTAAGAGGAAACATAGCTTGCTTGAGAATCATACTTAAACAGTGCTCATTAGTGATTTTTCATCCAATTAGAAAGAAGATTCTACTGGGGTCCTGAATTCTGAAATCTTCAACACTTTTGTAAGTGACCTTGAGAGGTGGATGGAATGCTTATTAAATTTGCAAACAATGCAAAACTAGGTTAGAATAACAACTGTTCTAGAAGATAGAAATCAAATTCAGAAAAATATTAATAGGTTAAAAACGGTCTGAAATTAGCAGAATTAAAGTGAACAAATGCAAAGTTATATACTTAAAAGCAGTAATCAGATATGCAGGTATAAAATGGGGCATCCTTGGCTTGATAACACCAATTAAGATCTTAAGATGGTAATTGATCATGGACTTAAGTTATCAGTGTAAACTGGCTGTGAGAAAGCCAAATGCAAGTAAATACAGAAATCCTAAGTTGTATGAAGTACTGTCATTGTTCCATTTTATTCTGCCCTGATCTTCCTACTGACTATGATGTCCAGTTCTGGGGACCACTTTTTAAGAAGAATTCAGACACAGTGGAATATGTTCAGTGAAGGGCAAAGAGGATGATCAGCGAACTAAGTCCTACAAAGAAAGGCAAAAGGAAGGGCCTGGAAATGTTTAGCCTCGAGAAAAGAAGAGCGAGGGCCCTCTTCACAACCTGAAAGAAAGTCACGCAGAAGGAGGCTGACTCCCCTTCTCTGGCTGTGTACAAGCAGAGGTCAGACAGCCATATTTAATCTGGATTCCTACAAGGAACAGGAGGTTCGACTGGATGGCCCCAAAGCCTCCTACCAACTCATGAGCAGTGAGGAGAACATCTGTTTATTTTTGGAATGAGATTTACTTTGCACATCAGATACTGTACATGATGGGCGTGTGACTTTCCTTCCTCACATCATCACCGGCTTTGTACTCCATGCTACTGTGGGACAGATTCGTGTAAATAGAGTGTGTTTCTCCCTTGCGCTTTGGGACTGTTTTCAGTTAGGTCATAACACGGCTGGGGGCTGGCATGAGGAGGAAAAGAAGAGGACTCCTAACCGTTCTGCCAAACAGTGCAGGATTGGCCATTCCTTCGTATCCGTCCTCCTGCCATTCCTGCCTCCTGTGCTTAGCAGCTCATAATTTTTGCAGCTGTGAATTCAAATGCAGTTCTTCCCTCTTTTCTGCTCTTGCTGGTTTCGTCCCTGCTTGCTTTTACTTAGGGATGGGCAAGGCAGCTCCTGCACAGAGAGAGAGAGCAGGTGGAGGCTGTGTCAGTGTGCGCGAGAGCAAGGGCACAGTGACTCATGCTCGGCAAAGAACACACTGCTGCTTTGGAACCAGCCTGTTCTGAAGTAGGTCTCCGACTTCCTCTGTGCTTCCTCTTCCACTTGTTTTCAAAGTGGCCTGAAACCAAAGGGCCCATCAGTTCCCCCAAAGAATTGGACCTTTCTTGCACAACTGCACATCAAGCCTATTTTAGCTGCTTGCTGATGATTGCACAGAACAGTGGACATTTTTAAAAGAGGAGCCTTGTTCTTTGCTCAGTTTTCCTTTGAAATGGTTTACTTAATGCCGATTCATCACAATGGCAATGGGCATATATCAGAAATATCAGACAAACTATATACAGATTATTATGTATGATCCTCTAATGTGAATGCATTTTGCATTCTGTGTGTATACTAGCTTTGGCCCTGGCTTCCCACTACGTGTAAACACAGCATAAAAATCATGCATGAAAATAGGCTTCTTGGTTGCTTTGAATGTGGGAAAAAAATACAGCGTATGAAGTGACCCATAGTAAAATACTTGAATAGTCACCTCTTTTTGTCCCATAGAACTATTTCCATGTAGTAAAATAACTGTTTTTATTTACAGCAAGGTCTGTATTCTCCATTCTACCTCCTAAATACCCAGTTCTGCTTCAATAAAGCACAAGTTGTGCCATTTTAATACTTCATGCAAATAAATCCAAGTCAGTTAGTTTACATACTTTTGCTTTCCAAATTAAGCTATACACTGCTTAAGGTTGTTATTAAACACACTGAAATGTTGAATAGGCCATGCTAGATATTAAAATAGATTAACTCCTTTAAATTTCTCCGATCCACAGCAAGATAGATCTAAGCTGGCAAACAAAAGGACTGTGTTTTCAGAATGCAATCTATTACTGCAAAGCAAGAATTTCCTTTGCTGTTGTGTTTTCATGGAACACTGAATCACAAACTAGTAAATCATCTTTTTAGACCAGCTTGTTGCATGAACTGAGCTTATGCATTTGGTTTATGAAGGTTAGATCTGTCATGCAAACTCAGGGAACTGGGCTATTAAACTGCTCAATTAATCATGAGTGTATTGTGTGAACCCAATTTTTCTATCAACCTGCTATAGGTTATCCAGCGCACCGTGGTTGAGCACCTAACTGGTAAACAGCTTCAGGCGATTCAAAAGATCGAGCCACAGAGGAGAGAAAATAAAAGGTATGTAAGCCAATCTGACTCAAAGGGAAAATTGCATGTTGTAGAGAAAATGGCAAAGTGGTAGAAACTGTGTGGAGGTGGAAGAAAAGACGCAGTCAGGTAATTTATACATAAGTAGGCAAGTAACTACGGCTTTAGCTTTTACTCTTTTGAGAAAACCTTGGGATTCCCAACTGTGAGTTCAAGAAATACCAAGATTCTGATCACATCTTCAGGTAATTAGCTTATTCTCTGATCCCCTTGGGTAAACCTGTTCCCAGGAAAGACTGCTAACATCACTATCTGACCTCCAAATCTTAGGTTGACATTTCTTTCAGATTTTGTCTCCACTGTTATATAGTAGTTAGGATAACAACTGGAAAAAGAATAATTTTTTCTGCCCCAACTTCTTTATTTGTACATACTGTGTTGCCCTTTGCTATGAGACATGAAGATCACAGGCACTGCATCGTTGTGCTTTTCCTTAGAGTTAACTCCTCTATTAAATAAACTAAATAGTGCAATAAGAAATGTTGCCAATGTTTTAAATTTTTCAGTAAGTACCTTTCATATGCCACAAACTCATTTTAAGTATGACATCCTTAAAAATGACTTTGCACTGATAATACTGCCATTTTCTATCTACATTTCATCAACTTGAAGAAAGATTGTTTTGTTGGGGGGGGCAATTGTGCCATTGGCCACTTGTGTTTTAAGTCTGCAGATTTGTATCCCTTGAAATGAAGCACATATACAGCTCTCTGGAGCACCTGTCCTCTAAGCATCAGGGTGGTCTGGCAGCTCTGTTGAAAGCCATGTGGAAAGCTATTATCAGCCAGCCCAGTCTTGTTCTGAAGACTCTTAAGAGTGAGGAAAGAGGGCTGGCTCTTTGGAGTACCCAGTGGCTGCCTGCTGACACCTTGCTCTGAAGGTGGCCAGAGCAAGGCACAGTGGGGAAGTCTCATGCCTGCCCCAATACCTCCTCCGAAGGATCCTGGGAATGAGGCATCAAAAGTACCGTGTGTTCTGAAGAGCCAGGCCAGCTATTTTCCTGTCACACAGAGGAATGGTGCCTGGCATGGCTCTCCAGAACACATGCCAGGCACAAATGATTCATTGTGAGCAGCCCTTAGAGGAAAGTATTGTGGAAGAGCTGGCCACTGCAGCATTAAGTGGTCTCCATAGCTATTTCACTCACAGTGCTTCCTTGTGAAGACCCTCCTGAATAACACAAAGTAGGGTAGAAGGGGGCAGATGAATGGTCTGTCATTGGTGGGTAGCTTAGTGTCTCTCCCCCAACTTTCAGGCAGCAAGTCCTTTTGGCTGTCCTGCCAAGGGTGGTCCCTGGGAAGATCACCGTGCAGAAGTCTAAATGGAATATATGAACTATATGCCACAAATGAACATTTTTTTGGAACCCAAAGGGAAAGAAATGGTTGGCAGACAGGGGTGCTGTTCACAAGCGATGAATGCTGTACAGGACTATAATTATAGCTGTGTAATAATATTATTTTACCAGTGCTACATATTGCCATTAGAATGCTTCTATGGCTGGATACTATCCATACAGGAGAAAAATCTACCTGGAACTGGGAATGCCTGAGGAAGTGTGCTTAGTTTAGATCTTATAGTCCTTAAGACTTGGTCCAGTGTGTGGAATGGGTCCAAAGATATTTTCATTACTCCAGGAACTGCTGTAATTCAGAAAGCAGGGCACTGACAGAAATATGATATTTGCACTCTCCAAATGGTCAGCTGGAAGCAGCACTGATGGCTTCATCATGTTCCCTGCCCACTGGCCTCATCCATACCCTCTCATTGACGTGCTTTCCTCCCATGCTTGAGATGGAAGGAAAATCTGTTGATTGGAGAAGCACTGCCCCCACAACATTCCTCTTTCTGTGCCTCCAGAATCTGGCTGGCAGAGTCATTGCTGGCACAAGGGGGTGAGGGTTAGCTGCTGCTGCTCTTACAGGAGTGAAGCACAGCAGAGAGAATCCTTCTCCTTTTCTGCTGCCTGCCTGGCTCTCCCCAAGCCAGGCACATACTCTTTACCTTCTCTGCTCATTCTGATCACAGAAACAGTAGCAAGTCACTGCCACATCCAGGCCTAGCACAAATCCTTACAGTGATGGCAGAGGGCTGCGGCTGTTTCTGCTGTTGGGGGTGGGGGTGGTGATGATCTTCAGCAAGGATGGAAGTCAAGAAAGGTGTGGCAAAGGGGAAAGGAAAGGAAAGGCATGGCTGGGGTCAAGGACAGAGGCAGACAGGTGATGTGGAGATTAATTCCCTTCCCCCGCCCTGCTTCTCTTTGCTTGGGTGCCTGGTAGGGAGAGAAAGGGGGCAGGCAGGAGAAGAATGAGACAGGGAAGTCAGAGGAGACTGAGATTGGTTGTGCAGAGGTTACTGGTGGGAATAGGGACCTCACAGAAAGCATGCCGCCTGGTCAATATTCCCTGGAGTGAAAAAGAAAAGAAAGCTTTGACTGTCGGGAGAGGTTTTGGTCCCTCCAGCAGCCAAAGAGGAAATAGCCATGAAAGCACAGCTGGATGGGAAGGGGTGATTCTGCAGTGGGTCAATGAAGCCCAGCAGATCAGCCACCTCCATCCTTCTCCTCTTCCTCTCCCTGCAAGACAGGGTTGTGGCAAAGAAGGGGAAACTCCACTGCCGGATCACCTTGATCTGGCTACAGCCTGCCTCAGCAGTGAGCTGACAAGATGAAGCCACTGCTGTGAAGATACGTTATCTGTAAGAGGGAAGTGAGCCATCTTCGAGCTGGGGCACAGAGGCTGTGGGAATGAACACATTGCCAGTAATCCAAGGTCAGCTGGAGTGAAGACAGTTGCACGGGCAAATTCAACCCCCACTGGAAGCATCAGAGAGTAGAAACGGTACTGTTTGCAATGGCTCACTGTGCAAACTACTTGGGAGAAAATCACATTTTATCAGGCCACCTCATGGTGTCTGAGGTCTGATAGGAATCCATTATTTTAATATCTGTGCCTTTTAAAGTTTCTGACTATGCATAAAGGTAGCAGAGCAAATGTAGTATTTTTAACTTGACTTGTTTGTCACAGCCGTAACCCAGGGTGAGGGCTAGGAAATTTCAGAGTAGCTTTGAACAGCCTGAAACGTTGGTGTGGGTACACATAGAGCCCTAGATCTTTAGGCAGATAATAGCAACCTATTTAGTATCTTTTGTTCTTGTGCTATTTCTGGCTAGAGGCTTGAATTTCTGCAGCTCTACTGCTCCCAAGGTGTTTACAAGCTGAAAAAGAACAGTTCTGTGGGTTTAAAAAAAAATTTTTTTTTTTGGTCAAGATGCTAAACATCAGTAAGTTTTGTTTGAATCAGGCGGTTGTAATAAGCAGCTACATACAAACATTCCAATAATGCTATGCCCCTTTGGGTAAACAATATTATACAAAGCCCACAACAACAACAACAACAACAAGCTAAATAAATTAAAGGTAGGGGACAAGAAAAAGGGAAAGAAACATAACTAAATTTAGTTTCCACCAACACCATGCACTATGTGTCTCCATGTCTTTCCATCCTTACAAACCCTCTGCATCCATCAGCAGCTTCATACCTTGCCTTTCGTTCTTAAACTTCTCACCTCTCTTTTTACGGATCTCATCAACTCCATCTAACCATGACTTTCTCAGTCTTCATCTTTGTCTCAACCTCTTCCTTCTTGATATTATGATTCAATTCTCATTCTTTCTGTATGACCAAACCACCTTGAGGTACTTCTTTCCTACTTTGGTGTTCAATCCACATTCATTCATCACCCGTTCCCTCTTGACTCTCTCTCCTATTGTTGTTATGAACTCTATTCCCACTGCCTGCAACTTACTTTCCCTGATATACTCAACTCTCCCTTCCATATAAGAAAGTGGGTAGAAGCCCACTCTTACATACAACTGTTTTCATTTCTTCCAAGAAGTGTTCATGCCTTGTAATAGACCAGACCCCAGATGCTTCCCACGATCTTTCTCCTAGCACCTGCATATCAAAATTTCTCAGTCCAATTCCCATCTTTAGTAAACATTCTACCACAATACACAAATTAATCTACTTGCTCTATGTGTTGCCTTTTATGTACAACTTGCAGTCATTCTTTCCATCTTCCCTGCCATACGTAGACAGAGTTGTCCAACTCAGCTACTGTTTTCAGATCCATGCCCCTTGTTGCATCCCTTAGCGGAGAGTTGCCTACCTGCTAACTCTTCCAATTCCAGAATGCCATTTAAACTGGTTTAAGTACAGTCGTGATGTGGCTTTGCAACAGATGTTTCATTGTTTCTCATTATTTTTTTTATGGTTTTTCCTGCTGTTTTATTTGGTTTTGTTTTTATTGCTGCTTTGTCTTTATTGCATTCTGCTTTGCAAAAAAATTACCTGAAAAATAAAATATGATTGGGTTTTTTTAAGTAAAAAAGACAGTTCTTGATAGCATATTAGCTGTATGAAATTGTTAAGAAACTGAGATTGGAAGGTGAAATTGTGTATATTTCTGCCCTGAGCAGTCATGGGAGTATTGGCGGGGTGGGGGGTGGGGGTGGGAGCAAGGGACATAGCCTGTGCTGCCACATTGGGACCTAAATCTGCCCCTTGTGTACTTGTGTGTGACATCATGATGCAATTATGAAAGGGCGGAGCTTGCATTGTGACATCATTATGTACACTGGGCAGCATCATGACTAGTTGTGCACAACTCTATGAATGGCTTCTGACTGCTGAAAAAGTCTAAATTGGATGCATTTTATATTAAATTGTCAGTGTTTGTGATATAGAATTATGTATTTCTGAATCTTAGGTATGGAAATATAAGCCAATTCACTAGTTTTATCCTCTTTACCCACATATTGTGCAGTCTTCCAGCAGAGGGGAATTTGCACTGGCCCCAGTGATGTATTTTTGTTTCTAGAACATGCCATATTTGCTACGATTTAATAGTTCAATTATATTCAGAGAAGCAAACAATAGTATATTTCTAATTTTGTTCTGTATAAGAGTTGTATAAATGTTTATATTACATTTATTATCATATATAAGCACATGTGTATGCTTGACTCAAAACCAGACCCCAGTTTTTCACTGCCCCCACAAAGCTCAATGTGCACACAGTTATCTTAACTTGTTACACAATAGGAAGGTTGGAAAATAAAAGGGATACTGTCGATGGTATTAGAACGTTCATGCTTTGAGTGGAGAAACATACATCATACAGTATTCTTAAGTGCCAGTGTCAGCTTACAAGACATTGAACAATTCCAGTTTTCAGAGAGCTAACTTTTGTAAAATACTCAGTTTCCCAAGTCTCAGCAAAATATTTCTTGAGGACCAGATGCAAATCAATGCAGTCCTGTAACTGTTTGCTTAGAACTCATACTGACTACAGTGGAGCTTCTTCATGCAATAAGTCTGCAATACGGGCAATCCCCTACTTGCCTGTATTGCAGACTTATTGCAGAAAGGTAGTATTTTTTGAAGGTTGCTATCGCTCCCTGGTCCATCGGCTGCAGGAGGGAGGTGGTGTTGGGAGGCAGATACACAACCTTCATGTTCGGATGGAAATCATCCAGGTAAGGTGGATACCTGGGGCATTATCCAATATCAGCAGAATCTTGAACTTGATGTTTTTGTGTGGCAGTGCCTCTCCACTTCTGGGATGAAATGGTGGAAAAACCAGTCCTCAAAGATGAGAAAGGTGACCCAAGCTTTCTTGTTAGCCTTCCACACGACAGGAAGTGGGTTCTCAGAAGGGTAGTCTAGGAAAGGTTTTAGGCTCAGGCCACCAGAAGTGTTGCCACCTAGCAGCACAGTTAGCCTATCCTCTGCAGCTTTGAAGCCTGGCATGGTCTTCTCCTCCTTGCTGATGTATGTTCTGTCTGGCATTTTCTTCCAATAAAGCCCCCTTTCATCCACATTGAATATTTGCTGGGGCAAATAACCATCTTCCTTGATGATCTCCTTGAGGGTTTCCAGGAACTCCTTGGCTGCAGCCTCGTCTGCACTTGCTGCCTCGCCACTGACTTTCTTGTTATGAAGGTTCATACGAGCCTTAAAGTGGTGGAACCACCCATGGCTTGCAGTGAACACCTCTTCAGCAGCACCTTCACCAGCCTTCTGTTGTAAGTCATGGAATAAGCTCTGGATCAGCATTAGGCTAAGTGGAACATGCTGCTGATGTTGGTCTTTGATCCACATGCCGAGCAGCGCCTCCATCTCTTCCATTACTTTTCCTCTCCTCTTGCTTATTATCGTGGATTGCATGGCACTGAACTTTTCACGTTCCATTATCTTGTCTCTATTCTTAATGATCATTCCAATAGTGGAACAATTCATCCTGTTGGAACTTACTACATTCACCATCTTCTCCCCCCCTCCATTTTCTTCAATATCTCCATCTTCGTGAGCATCGTAATGGATTGCTGCTTCTGTGCGTTACCCTCCTCCCCGTCAGGACTCTTGCACTTAATTGCAGACATTTGCAGTCTGCAATTTGCAGTTGCCACACACCAAACACAACCGACCATGTGAGAAGTCAGGACCAGAAGTTGGAACCAGAAGTCAGGAAATGGCGGGAAGGGGTTAGTTTGCGGTGCGCCTTCTCCCGACTTCCAGCCCAACTTCCATCTCCAACTTCCAGGTCCATCTTGTTCGTACTGGCGGAAGTTCACAACTTGAAAGTTTGTATTTAGGAGACTGTCTGTATTAATATTGTTAATAGCGATCATAGAAATGTTTCTCATCCCCCAGTAGCAGAAGTGGGCAATGTAAACTTGCATTGGCCATATGGTAGTTGAAGTTCAGCAGCATTTAAAGGTGGCTTGTTGTACCTCCTGTTTCTTCAAACCATGAGGAAAAGAGACAAGAGAAACTTCTAAGACACATAGAGAAAAAAAAGCGTAAAATGACAGTGTTATTAGATACTTATTTATTTGTTTGTTTGTTTTGTGGTTCGAGGAAACCTGGAAACAAACAAAGCCTGTAAAAGTCTTTTTTTTTTTTTAACTATCATAGCAATTCAATTAAGTTCACTTGGTTGTTGTTCTGAAAGGAAAATGATGGGGAGATAATGCAGAGAAAGGAGTGGGCGACGAAACTGACAACTGAAATGATGCTGTTAGGGGAAACCTAGCAACAGTCCCTCATGTGGAGAACTGGTATAACTAAATACAAGTTGCTCCTCCTTCCACCAAGCTAGTGCATGAAACTGCAGGCTGGTATTTGCACCGCACTCATCAAAATAGGGGAAACACCCCAACTTAGTTTAAGCAGGATAGGCAACATTTGGCCTTCCAGCTGTGGAGCAAGAACTACCGCCTCCCTCACTTTGGGACAGGTTGGCTAGAGCTGATGAAAGTTGATTTGCCACACATTGCTCATCTCTGTTCTAAAGTAAAATTGCTTTGCGATTTGAGATGTATAGGTTGAGAACAGCATTCTGAATGATGCTCAGAAGACTGTGGGAAACAACCCTAAGACCTGAAAAACAAATATTTGCTTCTAAGGCGGGGGGGGGGGGGGGGATCAACTCAGCTGCTACTTCTGCATCCTCTGAAGATACTTCAAAGACTATTTCCCATAAAGGGCTTCCTATTCCTCATTCAGTACTGAGAATTTGCCTGTCTTTTCTGAAGAACCAACAATGGGCGGAGGAAGTGCATTTAGAATATGATTTCTTTGCTGCCTTTGAGGTGTTGAAAACACAGACCGTTTTCTGGGTCAGCAGCATCTGTGATAAAATGTTGAACTGTTATAGCACTTTCCTATGATAACAATAATAACTGGTATAATAGAATACCAATTATTAGAAACAAAATAATCCTTGGTAGCATCTCAAAATCTTATAGATACATAATGCCATGTTATTTCACGATATACAGACAGACTTCATCCATACATTGCAAGCTATAATCAAAATTCATGCCACAATACACTTGGTAATCTTTAACACGCTGCGAAGATCTCTCTTGTATGATGACGCGTACATCTGCCTGAGAAAGGAGAACTGTACACATTATTTTTGGGATGCCCCTTCAGGGCCTTCCCTGTGCACAAGCCATTTTAAAAAAAGATTAATGAACCAAGCTGGGAATTCCAGAGGAAAGCTCATGGCAAACTGAAGAATTTGGACAGGTGCTACATTTGATGAAAGACAAATTATTTACTGTGTATTCAATTATTCAAATTATTCAAAGTTGCCTTTTGTAGAAGAACTCAGGGCAGCATATGTAGCACTCCCTTCACCTACTTCTCCTCACAACAACAACCTCTGTGAGGTGGGTTGGGCTTAGAGGGACCAAAGTCACCTATGGAGCTTTTCTGACTAAAAGTGAACCTGGGTCTCACCACTCCTAGTCTAGCACCACACTGGTTTTCATTAAGCAACAACAACAACATTATACGGCTATATTTTTATAGGAATGTGATTGTGGATCAATAAGGTCTTAGCAGAGAAGATAAATGCAGCCATGGAACTGCAACCAGGCAACATTTATTTATTTAGACTATTTCTCAGCTTAGAGAAATACAAGTAGAAGAAACCTCAGAACATAATTAAAAGAATAAACAATCCAATAGGTGCCATATTTCATTCTCTCTCATATTGTTAAAGTTATTATAACTTGGGAATTTACTGGAGAAATGTCCAGTTATATGCTATATCAGCCGTTCCCCCTCTTTCTGGGCTAGTGGACACACAGAGAAATTTGACAGCATGTTATGAATGTTCTTGCAAAATGACTATCATGATAGGCATGACCATCACAGAATACCCGTTTCCCAAATATTATGCTGCAGACCCTGTCATTCTTATTTTCTAAGAATGGCTCTGGAATATAGGAGCAGCTTGAAGTCTTCTTGGAAATACAGACCATATTTATGGCTTGTGCTTTGTTCTGCAGATATGTCACTGAGAGGAAGGAGAAGGATTTTGGGCCCAATTTTTTTCCTTTGGGTTTTTTTGGGGAAGGACCAACTGTTATGAGTGTTTTATATTTATTAGGGTCTTAATGTATCAATTTTACTTGATTTCCTGGCAAAAGCTGGCAGAAAATCATGCCTCCATTATTCAACATTTATCACTCAATTTTGGCTGTGTGATTTTGAGCTCAGGGATCCGTAAGAAAAGGCTTTGAAATCATGAGTGACCTAAGAAGCTATGGACATTTCATTGAAAGAGATGATGTAATAAGTTACTGGAGTAGTCATATGGGTATTGAGCCATATTGCCCCCCTTCATATTTAGAGGGGAGCAACTGTATGGGATTACAGATGTAGGTCAGTATGAATACAATGATCCTTCTTTTGCTTCTCAAATAAGTAATCAGTGTACAAGGCATAACGGGATCAGCCAGCTTCCACTGCTCTGCAAATATTGTTTTAATAAACAAAGCACTTTGTCCGAACATCCCTATTCTTTACCGCACTAATCAGTAATGACCTTCTATAACTCTGCACTATGGATCCATCTCCCCAAAAATTAAAGTAGAGATCTCATTGTTCTTGACATAGCAAAATTTGCTGTACTACCAAATAACTCTTTGAACTATTTCTGATCTTTTATGTTGCTAAATTCAAGGGCAGAGCAGGAACATATCTGTCCCAATCTTAGAATGATTGCAAAATTTTCTCCTGGTATTTGCAGCTTCTGCTTTTGAACCCCCTGGATTCATTATTTTGTAGTCACCCATAATTTTTTGTGGGATGTTACTTAGGTATTTCAGTTTGGGGAAGAACATATATTGGTTCCACAAACATGGACACTTGCATGGTGTTATAAGTTTCTTCAGCTCCTACTAAATGTCTCATCTTTATCTGAAATAGACTGGCAACTCCATTATTTGTATACATGGACATCGGGGCCCAGTAATGGTCTATTAGAGTTTCCGTAATTTTTGCTCCACTCATCAAGTGGAACCTCAATTACTCCATGCACCAAACTTATTTGTCGGATACTACAGGCAGTCCTTGCTTAAGCAACTGCCTTAGCAGTTATGACAGTGATGAAAAAGTAACTTTATGACCAATCCTCTCATTTACGACTTTTGCAGATTTGTAAAGCAAAGGAAAGCTAAAGTAAGTTCATAAGCACAGTCACAGTTTCACTTAGTGACCACTTTGCTTAACGACTGAGTTGCCAGTCCCAATTGCAGTCGCTAAACGAGGACTACCTGTAATATAATGTGAAACTTCACAGTAGATATATAGCACCATCTTATATCATAATCTGACCAATATGCTTCCAGTTTCTATTCAAAATGTATCATACAATCCATTGTTGACTTCCCAGACATAGAAAACATAAAGCTTGGGGGTGGGGGGAGGACACAAGGGGATTCCTAATAACTCAGAAGGTGGCTCAAGGTTAAAAGGAATGTTAATGAACTTAAACATTGGGTCCTATCCAACACTATGCAATTCAATGGTGAGAAATGTAAGATTCTGCACTTAGGTATGAAAAATCAGATGCACAGGATTTGGGCACCCTGGTAGATTAAACGTGAGCCAGAAATGTTCAGGCCACACCTGGAATACAGCATCCACTTCTGGTTGCCACAATACAAGAAGGATGCTGAGGAACTGGAAAGAGTGCAGAGAAGAGTGGCAAAAGGCTTGGAAGCTAAATCCTATAAAGAATGGTTAAAGGAACTGGTCATGTTTGACCTAAAGAAGAGAGATTCAGGAGACTTCCAATATTTGACAGCAGTCTTCCGATATTTGTCACAGGGAAGAGAGTGGATTTATTTTCCATAGTGCCAATGGGTAGGACAAGAACCAATGGGTGGAAGTTTTATAGAGGGAGATCCACACTTGAAATAAGGAGGAATTTCCTGACTGTGAGAGTTACATATCAAGCCAGTGTACGACCTGAGAGAACATGTTGTGAGAGGGAATATTATATTATGTTAAGCCGCCTTGAGTTTCTGGAGGAAAAGTGTAATATGAAGTTGACAAGTAAATACATAAATATGTTCATCTTCCATATAGATTAATAATCCTGGTCATCTTTACATTGAACAAGTTGACTTATCTTTCTGCAATGAACAGACATAAATCCGACACCAGAAATAGCAATATTTAAAAAAAAGAAAACAAAAGGAAACATACCAACTTCCAGACACTATCTCTCACCTCATGATGGCCCTTCTTAAGGAGAGCTACTGCAAAGACTAATCTATCAGGAAACAGTTGTTAGGGTATTTATTTCAGAGAAATTAAATTGATCAGAATTTCTCATCACAGTACAGTTGGACTAAGCCACGCTTAGCTACACTTTACTGAATAAATGTTTTACAAATCACAACAGCCAAGCTTATATAATTATTGAAGCCAAACAAGGCCACCTAATAGCTTAGCAGATTGAGAAAATCCAACCTCTATGAATTACTCAGTTCAGCAATGCAAGGATGTCACACCTACAATTGTCTTGCATCTATCAGTTGGCAAATCACACTTCTTCTGACCTCTGTTTTACAAGTCTCCCATTCCCCGCCCAACAATGTCTGTGTCTGTGTGTCTGTGTACACATACACACCCAAAATACTCTTCTCTGGGATAACAGTCCAGGAAGTAGACTGATAGCATCTTTTCTGACCAGCAAATATTATTAAAAGGCATAAGCTTTCACTAGCTGCAGTTCATTTCATCAGATGCATAGAGTGGCTAGACTGGTGTGGCACTTAAATTGGGGTGAGGCAGTAGGGAAAGGAGGGAAGAGCTTGTTTATACAGATGTTATATGTACTGCAGATGACTAGTCCCTTATCAATTAGCAATAGTAATGTGCTAAAAATCCATTGTGTCTGTGATTCCCTATGATCTTTTGTTGTATGTGAGTTCAGCAATCTCTTGTTCAGTTGTTAGGAAGTGAACTGTGATTCCCCCCCAAAGGTTATCTATAATACATTGGTGAGGCTTAAGGTGCCTGGTTTGGCTCCCACTCCCCCAGCTACCCCTCTGGACCTTAGCCCAGGCAGAGAAGTCCAAGGCAATGCCGGAAGTTGCCAACAGGCAGGCACTTGAGCTCCCCACCTACAGACTTGGCCATCTGTGCACCTGGTGTTTTCAGAGCTGAAGTAACAGTTCCTGTCTCTTGATATTATTTTACTCTCTGTTAGCAGGTGGGGCTTCCTTTGGGAGTGGAGATTAAAAGGGTGACATTTTCTTGCCATTGAGATGTGGGGCTGGAAGGATTAATTAGCTAATGATAGTAATTGGATCGAGAAATGTAACTGCTGAGTGGGCTGCAAGTGTCTCTGTGTATGTGACTGTTTACAAACCGCAGTACCAACACCTCCCGCCCACACACATTGAACAGACAGAGGCGACATCTGCAGCCTTCAAAGGGGAAATTCCAGATGCAGCATTTATGACATCATAAGTGGGAGGGAGTTCTTCTCCAGGCATCCCCTTATCTGGGTATAGCACCAGCAGATCCTATCTCACCAGAAAGAAGGAAACCAAGTTAACTATCTTAAAGAAATCACCTCCAGTGTGGGGGTGGGGGGAGGGGAAAATAACCAGACTGACCACATAATGAAGCCTAACAATTTCAGTTACAGCCTGACTGAGTTGTCACCAGTCCCATGGAAGCAAATTTTGTCTCTTGAGACTTGTGGGATTACATCAACAGGGCTAAGAAAGATCACCGACTATAAATAGTCAGTTCAGCAGTCTCTGCAATGAAGTGAACTGCGTTAAACAACAACAAACAACCACTCCAGACCTGTAGAAGAGTTGTAAGCAGGGCCAGCTTGATTTCTCTAGAGAAGGCTCAGTGTCACAGCAATGCTAGCTCTTCATCTACCAGCTTCAGGAACAATGGTGAAGTTGTACCTTCTCCCTTCTTCTCTCCCCAATATAGGACAAGTCTTGATACCAGCCACCAGAAGTGCAAAACTCAGGTCCATTAGGAGATGTGGGCTACTTAATTTGTTTGTAAGTGTGTGTCCTCCCAGAGTTATCCCTTTAGTGGCTCACAGTTATAAAGGATATAATAATTCACAACAGAATATATTTCAAAACATAGGTCATGGCAAAGTATGCCACATTGTGAATAGCTAGAGTTCCTTCCAGAATATTACCTGGCTAAGATTTTAGGATGAAACTCGGAAAGACTCTTATACAGGTAGTCCTCACTTAACAACCACAACAGGGACCAGAAAATTCATTGTTAAGTGGGATGGTTGTTAAGTGAGTTTCGCCCAATTTTACAACCTTTTTTGCAGCAATCATTAAGCGAATCACTGCAGCTGTTAAGCGAATCACACAGTTGTTAAGCAAATCACACAGTTCCCCATTGATTTGCTTGCTGGAAGCTGTCTGGGAAGATCGTAAATGGCGATCACGTGACCCTGGGATGCTGCAACTGTTGTAAATGCAAGCTGGTTGCCAAGTGCCTGGATCATGATCACGTGACTGCAGGGGTGCTGCGATGGTTGTAAGTGCAAGGACCAGTTGTAGGGCCCTTTGTTCAGCACTGCTGTAACTTCGAATGGTCACTAAATGAATGGTTGTTAAGTGAGGACTACCTGTAGTCCAATACTAAGCATATCTACTCAGAAATAATCCCAACATCATCCAGAAGGATTTTCTCTTTAATAAGCAGGGTGTGCTTAGGATTTCAACCATACAGGAGCAATTTACTGATGGAAGTTAGTTACTGACGTTGTAAGCCTATAGATATTTCCAAGCTGACACATGTCTATTCAGAAAATAAGATATATGTTGATGTTTGCTCTCAGATATATGATTGTGTATAGGATTGCAACTTGAGTATTTGCAAAACTGCACCACTTTCCGTTGCTCACTAAGTTGGTCTGGATGAGTGGAGCATCTATTGGCTTGGACTGACATAGCAAGCAGGTGCTTCCAGTTTTACCATCCTAGATTCATTCAGATAATATTGCACATTACTGTGAAAACAAAGCCAATTCAAGCATAATTTATTTTTTTTTCCTGGTTTGGAAAGTTCTAAAGAGGCTTTGTTCTCTCTTTATTGCCATTTATAGTACTCTCTTATAAAAAATATGGGGAAGACTATTATTTGTTGGTTGGAGAAGGCCCATTAATGGATCAATGTTCTGACCTACATCTTTTAAAGCACATTCATATATACTATGAAATGTCAACATATCTGGGCAAAAGACATGTTTCATTTGGAGTGAAAAAATACAGAGTCAATACAAATTGTATATCCTTGGAACGGGCATTCCAAAACCACAATTTTCTTAATACAGAGATGCATAATACATGTGTCTTAATCAAAATGATTGGAGAAGAACTTCCTCTGCAAATCTTAATGCATTACTTATCATGCTAATCTTCTATGACCCTAGCTGGATAAAGCAAAAAAGTTAAATATTTAATCAATAAAAACCAAATAAACATTTTTCAGTTGTAGCTTGATCACATCTGTTCACACAAAGGGGTTGAAACAGGCACACGGCATTTATACAAAAATCCACAGGATTATTGAGTCCAAAGCAAGCCCATCACCACCCACGCAAGCTTCCTTCCACAGGATGGCCACCGTGGACGCCAACTCCCTTTACCTTGAATTTTAACTGGTCCATCCGAGGCAAGCTAAGATCACACTCAGCAGAAAGCATCTTGATTCCCAGATGCCTAAGCATGCCCCACACACAGAGGGAAAGAAATAGGGAAGTAAGGCACTGCTTGCATTTTTCATATCGACTTGCACACATACAATTATATATAGTTAATAATGTCACTCATAGAACCTCTCAGTGTGCATTTTTATCTAGTATTGACAGGTAATTTAAAGATATGAAACCCAGCAGCCAAGTGTACTTTGACCTTCCACCATGTGCCAAGTAGCAATGCTGGGAAAGACACCTACATGCACAACAGAACACAGACAGATTGAGTCCAGACAGAGGATGGGGGTCAACACCATCCGCTTGCCGCTCACCTACTCTCGTGCCTAGGTTTTCTTCTTCTCTCTTCCTCTCCTTTAGCAGCAGGTAGAGGCAAATACACAAGCAGCCTTGTCCTAGCTCTGGGCTTAAGTTTGTGCCAAGAAGGAAACCCTGTGGAGGAAACAAACAAATAACAGTGATGGGTGTAACTTCTGCCTGAGCCAAAGAGTGAGCAGGGTGTGTGGAATGCATTTGTTCAGAGCCCTTTGCAGGCCAGATTTTCACAAGTACCTAGTCCCATTTTAATGCTCCTGTAAGGACCAGGTTGCCTCTAAGTGTCCAGTTCCTCCTGTTTTGTCCTAATACAAATATCTACACTCCTGGAAGAAGGAGCCAGCAGTTTCCATGACCACGTTATAGGCATAATGTGTAAGGCTCACAAATTTGCAGTGCTGCAGACACAATGGGAACTGTAAAATAGAATGTGACATTTCAGGAAATCAAATTATTTTCTTTCAGCCAGTAAGATACAACTATGTTTGGAAGAGAACCATTGGTGTAAAATTGGTCTGTAGGTGACAGACTGTTGTTTTGTTGAAGGGATGGATGGATGGATGGATGGATGGATAGATAGATAGATAGATAGATAGATAGATAGATAGATAGATAGATAGCCTCCAAAGCTGTAGATTGTACACTGTATGGGCTGGAAATGAAAATTAGTCCTAATTTTTCAAGCACAGTCCTTACTGGATGTGTTAGCAATCCAGCTTTGTGTCAGACTAATTTATATAGCCAATCATTGTTAAAGTGGGATGTTAAATATACAGGTGAAACTCGAAAAATTAGAATATCGTGCAAATGTTCATTTATGTCAGTATGGCAACTCAAAAGGTGAAACCAATATATGAGATAGACGCATTACATGCAAAGCGAGATATGTCAAGCCTTACTTTGGTATAATTGTGATGATTATGGCGTACAGCTTATGAAAACCCCAAATTCACAATCTCAGAAAATTAGAATATTACATGACATCAATAACACAAGGATTGGAAATAGAACAATATCGGACCTCTGCAAAGTATAAGCATGCATATGTACTCAGTACTTGGTTTGGGCCCCTTTTGCAGCAATGACTGCCGCAATGCGGCATGGCATGGATGCTATCAGCCTGTGGCACTGCTGAGGTGTTATGGAAGACCAGGATGCTTCAATAGCGGCCTTCAGCTCCACTGCATTGTTCGGTCTCATGTCCCTCATCTTTCTCTTGGCAATGCCCCATAGATTCTCTATGGGGTTCGGGTCAGGCGAGTTTGCTGGCCAATCAAGCACAGTAATCCCATGGTCATTGAACCAGGTTTTGGTACTTTTGGCAGTGTGGGCAGGTGCCAAGTCCTGCTGGAAAATGAAGTCAGCATCCCCATAAAGCTCATCTGCGGAAGGAAGCATGAAGTGCTCCAAAATCTCCTGGTAGACGGCTGCGTTGACCCTGGACTTAATGAAGCACAGTGGACCAACATCAGCAGATGACACGGCTCCCCAAATCAACACAGACTGTGGAAACTTCACACTGGACTTCAAGCATTGTGCATTGTGTGCCTCTCTATTCGTCCTCCAGACTCTGGGTCCTTGGTTCCCAAATGAGATGCAAAAGTTGCTCTCATCAGAAAAGAGGACTTTGGACCACTGGGCAACAGACCAGTTCTTTTTTTTTTTTTCTGTAGCCCAGGTAAGACGCTTCTGACGTTGTTTGTTGTTCAGGAGCGGCTTGACAAGAGGAATGCGACATTTGAAGCCCATGTCCAGGATCCGTCTGTGTGTGGTGGCTCTTGATGCACTAACTCCAGCCTCAGTCCACTCCTTGTGAAAGTCCCCAACACTTTTGAATGGCCTTTTCCTGACAATCCTCTCCAGGCTGCGGTCATCCCTGCTGCTTGTGCACCTTTTTCTACCACACTTTTCCCTTCCACATAACCTTCTATTGATGTGCTTTGATACAGCACTTTGGGAACATCCAACTTCTTTTGCAATTACCTTTTGGGGCTTTCCCTCCTTATGGAGGGTGTCAATGATGGTTTTCTGCACAACTGTCAGGTCAGCAGTCTTTCCCATGCTTGTGATTCCTACTGAACCAGCCTGAGAGACCATTGAAAGGCTCAGGAACCCTTTGCAGGTGTTATGGATTCATTAGCTGATTAGAGTGGGACACTTTGAGCCTAGAATATTGAACCTTTTCACACTATTCTAATTTTCTGAGATTGTGAATTTGGGGTTTTCATAAGCTGTACGCCATAATCATCACAATTATACCAAAGTAAGGCTTGACGTATCTCGCTTTGCATGTAATGCGTCTATCTCATATATTGGTTTCACCTTTTGAGTTGCCATACTGACATAAATGAACATTTGCACGATATTCTAATTTTTTGAGTTTCACCTGTATATACAATATGTTTTTAATAAGCTCCCAACTTTGTATCTTGAATCAGTCCTGAGAAACTGCTTAGGTATGTGTATTGTGCTAAAGCATGATTTGTTTTAACTGTGATTTGTTGTGAAATCTGCAGTTGGATAGACTCACAGCACACCAACCAAACCTCAATATGCTTAGCATGGCCCTCTTTAATTCGTGCCCTTCAGATGAATTGGGACTGCAACTCCCCTAGTCACTCCTATGCTGCCCAGGAATTCTGGGGTTAGCAGTCCCAACATGTCTGGAGGCAGCCAGGTACAGGAAAGCTGGCATCTAACATGATCTAGGAGCACACCCACTAATACCTTTCAGTGGATTTGAAGGAAGTTAAATAAGAAAACACTGAGCATGTTTTTTTTAATGATGTGCTATTTAAAATATACCATTCTGAATAGATGTGGTGCATCAGTGTGTGTGTGGTTGATAGTTAGATGAACACCCACAAACAAAAGTGGATTCTCTGCAACAAAATGTTTAAGTATGGAGGGCTCTGCCTGGTATTCCAGCTTGCAAATCTGCCTTTTTTCAGGACACAGCCCCTTCCATCCATCTTTCTTACAACAAACAACCATCCTTGTCTTGTTCTTTTTTCTTTTTGCTTCTCCAACTTTTTGCTTCTCCATGCTTTTGTTTTCAGCAGCACAGTTTTGACCATATAGTCTTTATTATGTAGTGTACAGGTCTGTTTCTAGCATACATGATAATTAATTGTTTGATGATGTGGAAATGATCTCAATGAGTTTAATAACAGTTGGCTACTTGCTTTAATCGCTGGTGAGATTTGGGAGATATTTTATCTATGTATCAAGGACAAGGAATTCTCAAACAGCTTCTGGAAACACAAGAAGCTTATCAGGGTCATTCCAAACCGATTTTTCTCATACTGTCCAAATGGGAGCGAATTTAGCTCCGGTGAAGCAATAGTCCTCACCTGCATCTTCTAGATTCTGGTGCACCCTAGGGAAGGACAGAATTATCTGCAAAAGAAACACCAGTCATATTTTTGTGGAAAAGACTCCAAAGATAATCTGTGAAAATCACCAAGTTGGGATGCTCTTTTCCTCCAGAACGTTGCACTTTCCCTCTCCCTTTTGTTCTTGTGATCTCCGTGAAAACTTCTTCATAGACAACTGAACTGTGTAAGCCTGGATGTGAAAGGACTGCGAAAGAATTGGGCGAGGCAATCGAAGGAATAATATTGATGCCACGGGGAGAGCCTCTGGGCCATCTCCCCATTCCACAAACCTCATTCTTAAGAGATAGGTGTGCTCTTCGAAATCGTGGGGCTAATTTCAGCTCAAGGCCCACCCTTGGAACGGCCCGTGAAAGCAGCTGTGGTCTTCTGGCCAGCAGCCTCCACCCTCCAGAGGTGCACGTTGAAGGTACGCAGCGCAAGAACCAAGTCGAGAGGGAACTCCTTCATGCTGATGTCAGGCGAAGGCTGGCTCGCAAGAGGGTGTGATTGCGTTTGGCTGAGCTTCAGTCAGCCCTCTATCTTCTCCTGCTAACTTCCAGTCTGCTGAGACGAGCTGCACGAACAAGGTACGGCACCCTCCCCCCGCCCGTTTTCTGCTTCTTCTCGCCTCGCTCGCTCGAGAAAGAGGGTGGCGTGCGCGCGCCGAAGGAAGGCATCCGACGAGGGGAGCGGGGCGGGCGAGCGGGGCGGGCGGTCGCAGAAGTTGGAGAAGATGCAAAGCGCGGACGCTTTCAGGGCCGGCGGGACGCCCTCGGGCGCCAAAGGGATTCTGAGGCGGCCGTCCAAGCCCCTGACTGCGCTCTCGGCCGCAATCGAAGCAGTTGCGATTGGTTGGGGGGAAACCTGTGCAAATGGAGTGAGATCCTCATTGCCGCTCCGAACTCTTTTCGCTCGCCCTCTTGTCTTTCGGCCCGATTTGGGGGAGGGGGAGTGCCCGCGCCTGGGTATGCGTGTCGATATGTGCATGCGGCCGAGAGTCTGCGAGAGATGCAATCTGGGAAGGGTCAAAAAATAGGTTTCTTTAAAATATGTATGACTCCGAGGCAGGTCCTTGAGGAAGCGAGCTGACGACTTCTTATTTTAGCAGCGAGGCAGGGAGGGAGGGAGGCTGCGAGGGAGGGAGAGAAAGAAAGAGAACTTTGTGTGTTCCAAGCGAGAAAAGATGGGTATTGAAACTGTACGGTAGCGTCTCTGGTGATTCACCTCTGGCTGATTGCAGAAATGGCACGCAGTGTTGCCCCGAGAAGCCGTGCAAGCCGCAAACTTTCTTTGCTTTTAAACGGTCCCTCCCCGCCCTCTAAGAGGAAGGAAAACTATTTTAATCCAGGCAGTTGTGGTTGGAGAGTGCGTGTTGAGCACTACTTTCAACGTGGATGTTGCCCTGCTGCTGTCAGCTATTCTTTCTTTGAAGGCTCTGCTGCTTTATCTGACCCCGGGGAAGGCCTGCCTGGCTTCATTTCCTGTGAGTAAGTGGGCGTTGATTCTTTGGATTTATGGAGGATAACATGGCATTGCATGCCTCAGTTTAGCAGCATAAGTAGGGAACATGATCTTGCGCTGAGGATCTGAGTGTGCTTGTGCTCTTTCCAAATGGCTCTATCTATCTCTGCAATGCAGGAGATAATTACCCCCAATCAACTTTAGGTAGCTTACCCTTAAAAAAAAAAAAGAGTGCATTTGAAAGAATTGCTTGGTATTTCTTCAAACTAAAAAACGGTGAAGTCCCTTTCTAAGGATAAGAATGTAACCAGTGCTCTGCTGGATCAGATCCCTGGCCCATCTTGTGCGGCAGTCTGCTCTCACAGTGGTCAACTAGCTATCTGTGGAAGCCCACTAGTCTCCCAGCAGATGCCCTTCAGAGGCAGTGCCATCCAGGCTAATAGCCCTTGATCCCCATGACTCCCATGAATTGGTCCAACTGTTTTTTGAAGCCAGCCAGACTGGTAGCTAGCATAAAATCCCTTAGTTCTGCTGCGTACAATATGGTCTAAGAAAAACAGCCTCTTTTTCTGCCAGTAGGGTTTATTCCACAGCCCACACTGTAAAAGTGTCAGAAATAAGTTTTCTTTAGTTTCCTTCCTGAGGACTCTTAAATGAAAATGTGGAAATGTCATAAGAGACAGTATTTTTTGAATAGCTAGCTTGCATTACTGTACTATAGCCTCTCTGTCAGTCTAAATGATAGACAGCAGCCAAATTTCAATATACACCTTCTCACAGGCATCAGGAGATTCCCTCAACCTCTCCCCACCAGAAAGCTTCAGAAGGAATTTCAGGAATTTGCAGCCGAAGGAGACTTACTCCTTTGCGCACAGAGTGAAAAGACCATATACTGGTTGAAATGTGTGGGAGCCAATGCAGTCAAGATAATCAGAACTGACACAATTTGAACAGTTTGTGGTTCAAACTGTGATCTGATCGGGTCTATAATTAAGTCTTCTACTTGGGATCTAAAACCACAGAGGCAGCTAGAGAGATATCCAGAAGCTGGTGGGTTCCAGACTTCTGGGGGCCATGGAAATGTATCAATCTGACCACTTCAAGGTATTTGTAAGATGAGAGGAAACCTGACCAATCACAAATGTCCTAAAGTGAAAGCCAAAATAAACCAGGTTGCATCTACAAGTCATGGGCCAGAAGAACTGTCCAGTAAAGACTTTCTCAAGAAAGTAGTCCACCCCATAAGGCAAGTGAATGTGATATTGGATGGACATCCTGTAGTGATTTGGAGAGACACTGGAGCTGCAGTCTCTACTGTATACACCTCACATGTCAAGACAGTACTTTGTCAAGGGACAGGTAGATATAGCCCTTCCACTGAAAAGCTATCTTTTCAGTGGAAACACTGGAATGGAATTTTGCAATGATGGAGGATCATCCCTATGCCCTGCTATTTAGGGATGATTGAGCAGAACACATATGGACGAGCTGCCAAGAAGGCTCAAGAATCAGCTGAGAATGGACTTCCTGATCCTGTCATAAGGGATCAGCTGGAGTGGAGGAACTGAGTTCAGATACAGGCTGAAGGTGGAAGGCCAAGTACCTCTGGTAGCAGAGAATAGGCCCACTCACCCAGGATCCCAACATCAGTTAGATGGCACAGAATTAGACCTTCGAATTAACATGAGCCTCCTCGGTCATCTTTGTCATCAGTGTCTGGGGAAGAAAGATGTTTCTGTATGGTCTATAGAAAGATTCATAAGAAAACAGTCAAACAGCTCTCCTGTGTCTTGCACTGATGACCTGCTGGAGCAACTTTGGAGAGCCAAATACATTGGAGTAGCCAAAGGATACTGGCAAAGGCCCTTGGCAGAAAGTGATGTGGCGCATGATGTAGGCTGACTTCTCCATAAGGTGTTTGAATTTAACATGTTCCTGCTTGGTCTTTCCAAAAACTGGTCCCTGAGATGCCCGTGGATTTAAATGGCTTCCTTCTTTTGGTGGCTTCAAGTCAGTCTGTCTCCTGGCGACTGCTTGCACAAGTACCTACTCCCTTGGCAAGATTTCAGAAGTGGTTTGCCCTTGCCTCCTTACTAGGGATGAGAGACAGTGACTGGCCCAAGGTCACCCAGCTGGCTTTGTGCCTAAGGCGGGACTAGAACTCACAGTCTGCCAGTTTCGAATCTGGCATCTTAACCACTACACCAGACTGGCTCTCCCTAAATGGTTTTGCCATGGTGTATTTAGGTAATGTGGCCATCTTTTCAACTACCTGAAAGCAGCAGCTAGAACACCTAGAAATGGTTTTGTAGTATATCAGGGATACCAGATTTACTATCAAAACCAAGATATTCACAATTGACCTGAACCAGATAGTTGGGTAGGCCATTTTGTTATATCACCTTTGGTAGGAAAGGAACAGGCTATCTAGGAATGGTCTGTCCCAACAAGAAAAAAGTAGATGTGGTTTTTCTTCAGATTAGCCAGTTACTAGAGTTTGTACCAAGGAAGTCAACTCACAAGAATGAACCCAGTGTGGTGTGTAGGCTGAGGAGTGCTGGATTGCATTTGAACAGCTGAAAGAGTCCTCAGCAGTCGTGTGGTATTACAAGTTCCAGACTTTGCTATGTTAGCCATTGATGCCTCAGTAAGGGGTCGTGAGACAGAGTTAATGCAAGTGGGTGCAGACCAAACTCTTTACTTGGGGATCTCCTGATGATAAACTGTCAGGGAATCACATTGGTTTGCATCAGAGAAGGAATGTGAGGCTGTTGTCTGTCTCCTTGAGAAGCTAAACCATTACCACATAACCTGTGGGGCCATTGTTTTGAATGCAGAACTGCCCATGTAACGTTGAAGTGGCTAAAGTAAGTCTAACACAAGAAGAAGTTTGTACACTGGAGTCTTGCCCTACAGGAGTATGATTTCAAGATTAAATAAATTTCAGGGAGGATGAACACAGTGCTAGATGTGTTGCCCAGAGATTCCTTTGAGGAAGTCAGTGGATCATAGTGGACTGTAGAGGAAAAGTTGATCAAATAATGGAAGGATAGCGTGTATATGTTATCTTGTTTCATTTTCTCTGTATAATATTTCCCATAAGAACTTTCAGGAGATGTAGGGTGATTTCAAACCAGCTTTGACTCCTTAGTCTACTTTTAAAATGGGAGGTGTTTTGAATAACCAGCCTCATTGTCAATACTGTAGCCTCACTGCCAATCTAACTGCCACACCATGTCTGAGTTGGAGTACACACCTACTCCCAGGCAAGGAGGCTTGGGAGATTCTCTCAACCCCTCCCCTACTTGACAAAGAAAAAGTTTTGTTCTTTTAAAACACAAATACAGTACTCTGGAGACATGGAGCTAGATGTTTTTGTGTCTGAGCTGGAGAAACAAGTGGAATGTACCATCTCCCCAACAGCTCTGATAAATGTTTGCAATTAAGCCAAGAAGTTGGTGGAGGTCTAAAGGCAAAGAAACAGAAAGCTTTGCTTCAGAATTCAAGTTGTCTCTAAGAGGTAGGTAACTGCTTTAATTAGACATAGTGTTAAGTTATATTTTTCTGCATTCATTTTAAATTGAATTCAAGATATAAATTTCTCTTAATTAATTTCTTGGGAGCTGAGGTATAAAATCATTAATTTATAGCCGTCCTGGTTGAGGACCATCTTGTGATCTGCCAAGAACATTGCTCATATTCTGTAAATCGAGTTTTTGATATCATGTCTTTTGAATTACATTTTTAAAATAAAGTTTGATTTTGTTTATCATGTATGAGATTGCTTTAGGAGGAAGGGCTGAAAGCACCAGTCACAAGCCTTTATGCTACAGGACAAAATGTTGCGTTACAGAAATTTTTATCTTTGATTTGGAAGAAAGGCAGTCACTTTTCCATGTCACTCTCACCATTTCTATATTTTGCCTGAAAACAGATTTTTGTGGTTTAAAAAAAAAAAAGATAGAGTAGCTCCTTGTGACTTTTAGTTGGAAATACCAGAAGCTTTCTGTCAGGGCATATGCAGTGTTATAGAGGTTAGATAGGCTGGATCTGCAGTTAAAAGTGCATTTCCATGTATTTATGAGTGCTTTTATCAACAGTTAATCGAATAGTTACATTGAGAGGCAAACAGATCAAGTCATATGTCTCAGAGGCCTTGAATAATTACTGTATTGTTTAGCTAATGTGCATCAAATGAGAATAAAATTGTAAAGTGCTTTGGATAGTGAATATTCCTAAAAGTTAGTAACAAAACCTTTAATAAATTTCCCCCCACCGTCTCTGTTGAGATTATAACTAAAATTAAGCCAGCAGTGATCAAATAGAGGCATATCAATTAGTAGTGTTAAAATCTGCCGAGGCTGCCGTGGAGAAGTAGCTCTTAGCATCCTGGAGCGAATTGCAGTGGTTCTAAAACAAGGCCTATGATTCCTTGTTGGATTCACTTACTTTGTATTTTGGATAACCTGCCAAGCGTTTTTCTGATAATTCAGAAATTCCGAAAATGTTATGAGTCATCAAGGTGGTAAGGCCAGAAAACAAGCTGTGTTATTGCATGTGTGCAAAACAGTCTAGTGGTTTGGAGAAGGCTGGTGTAAAAATCTCACAAGGTTTAAGCATGCTGCCTGATCTTGCAGAAGTGGATCGTGAATGCTTGAGCCTGTTTATTTTTTTAAGATGCAGCTGCTCAGCATAGAGCCGTGTAAGAGTTTTATTTTTAAAATTCTTTGTGGTTCTTGTAAATATGAAATTTTCGGGGAAATACAAGTCTAGAGAATTGCACATCTAGGATGTGGCATTTATTTTGGAGGGGAAAATATTTTCTTGAGTATCTTCCAATACATATTTAAGCATGTATTATATATTTTATAAATATATTTTGTTCAGGTTAGGGGTAGTGGAAAGGAGATAGGCAAGAGATGGCTCAGAATTATAAAGAATGTATCTTTAAGTTTCACTATTTGTGTTCTGTAAAAATTCTTCAACTATGCTGAACGAATACTTATTTTTTCAGCTATTAACACATCAAGAATAACGTCTAGTTTAATATAAAGTGTTCCTGCTGTGTGATTCAGATGTGAAGCACTCAAAGTGTGTAGGGTGATACCTTTAAGTGAACTATCAGCCAGTATTTAATGGAGGAATTTTATGCACATCTATTGAGAAAATAGTTCTGTTGAATTTGCGAGGTAATATTAGAATTATAACCAAAAAGCTGGTTTTTCACTCTGTAATATATGGCTTGACATTTTTTAAAGTTTTTTCCTAGGTTTGGAGAAACTTTTTTGTACAGATGGAAAAGGCTAGGGAACAGTTTGCTTGAACACAGTTAGTCCTTGCTTAACGATCATTCATTTAACGACAGTTCAAAGTTACGATGGCCTTGGAAAAAGTGCTTTACGACCTGTACTCTCACTTATGACTGTTGCAAGCAGCCTCACCATCTCCCATGGTTACATGATCGCGATCTGCGACCTTTTTATCATAGTCATTAAGCGAATCACCATAGTTGTTAAGTAAATCATGTCATTAAACAAATTCTGGCAAAAAAAGTCAATTTTGGAAGCTGGATTCGCTTAACCGCAGTGATTCGCTTAACAACCATCATAAAAATGTCGTAAGATCAGGTCCGGTCATGTGGTAACTCTAACAACCACTCCACTTAACGACCAATATTCCAGTCCTTATTGTGGTTGTTAAACAAGGACTCCCTGTAGAAAGAATCATTCAGAAACCAAATCTAAAGCATGGGTAGGAGTCCTGTCCCACAGAGGAGGCTCTTTTCATGGACAGAGATAAGAATCTTAAGCATAAATATTTTTTGTAATCAAACAAGCAAACAGCAGAGACATGGTTTAGCGCACAGTCCAAGAATCATTGAAGCTAATGATTAGTTCCAAACGACCAGGGTTCCATAAAATAATTAAATCAGGCTGCAAAAGAACTAAATTCAAGAGGTTTGATCTAAGGTGGGAGATAGGAGTTGAGGCAGCCTGTCACAGGAGCTTACAAAGCAAAGTTGTTGATCCCAGCACTGTGTTACATTCCAATGGTAAAGTTTATTTCAGAGGCAGCAAACCTTTACCTACAACATAGCTGGGTTACATCAACTAACTCCACAGGTGGCTGGTACAAACCACGATGACGCAAAAATGATGAAATGTGCATTGCCATGTCACGACACACACCCTGGCCTTTTGTATCTGAGTCCTGACATTGAGTATGCATACACAGATCGCAGATCACACTGACTTCCAAGTGAACTTTTACTCCCAAGGAGTTCTTGCTTGCATGCATACACTTGTGAGCCACCCAGACATCTGATAATCCACTTGGTGATCCTGTTCCCCCACAGGTTTAAATATGGTTTAGAGGCATCTTTGTCGGAGTTTTGGGTTGAGGGTCCTATGCTAATAGGCAGCATAGGACCCTCAACCCAAATAGGCATTTTCTCTGCCTTCTGAGTTAGACCAGAGTTCTGGGCATTTGCCAGCTTTAGATTCTTCCCCAGGAACATCTTCATCCTCCAAAGATGAGCCTATGACATCAGATAATCTAATGTCAACTTTATAGTTTGGACTTCAGTTCCCATCAGTACGGCCACAGGCAAATTATGGTAGCTGTAGTGTAAAACTCTGAAGAACACCAGGTTGTCTACTCCTCATCTTAAAAAAAAAAAAAAAAAGTTATGAATACATGAATCCAGGCCTACAACTTCCTTTCTGGTCTAAGGTTGCACTTATCTTTGAGTGATGTGGCCCTGCAATCCAAAAAGTGGGTGGAGCTGGGCAAAAATGATTTGAATCAAATATTTATTTATTTATTTATTTATATTTTGAATTTAGATACGCCCATCTCACAAAGAAGTAACTCTGGGCGGTTCACAATAAAACAACAATTAAACATTAATTAAAATACAATAAAAACAGTATAAAAATACAGTAAAAATACAATAAAACCAAACACATACACAAATAATCATATCTTCCAAGATACTGGTGATCAGTAAGGTGTTAACATATGGGAGCATCTTCAAGGTGCTAGCCACCCCCAGGGTTGGTTGTCCCTTTTTTTTGCCCCATGCCAGTTGGCAGAGCCAGGTCTTGACTATCAATATAGTTTAAGTAAATGTTCCCAATGTATTCCTTCGGTCTCATTAAAAATTACAAGTTGGTAATACTTGGAGAGATTCTGAGGTTACTATCTCTGCCCACTGGTTGTGCACCTCTGCATTAGTGGCTTCCCCACTCCCCCTTTGATCTGGAATTGCCATCTGTGATGGAATGGAATTACGAAGGCCAAACTCAGGGAGGAAAACATGCTCTTTCGTCTCCTGAGGGGCGAGGGAGAGATAAGAGGATGAGGCTGGCACCTCCCTGAGGAATTCACTCTGTTGTGACTGGCTGACTTTGGGTACTGAGCTTTCAGTCTGGGAAGATTGATGTCAGGCCTAGCCCAAGGAACTCCTGGAGACCATGTAGATTCAGTTCAGCAATGTTTATTAGCTACAGCCTCTAGCAAAAATCTTCCCAGACTGAAACCTCAGTTCCCAAAGTCAGCCAGTCACAACAGTGTGAATTCCTCAGGGAGGTGCCAGCCTCATCCTCTTATCTCTCCCTCGCCCCTCAGGAGACGAAAGAGCATGTTTTCCTCCCTGAGTTTGGCCATCGTAATTCCATTCCATCACACCATCCTTTGTTCCCTGTGTTTTGGAAACCATTCTGTGGGTACGACTATCAGCACTTTGCATCCTAAAGCTTTGCTGGCCTGATGGGTAGCAGTGTTGGTAATAAAATGATACTGTAGCATCAACGTGCAGTGCGGATCGTAAAGGTGCCACTGTCCACTTTTAAAAGCTCCTTTGCCTTGTTTGTTTATTTTTATTAAGAAGAAAGAAAAGAACACATAGAAAGTGCTTTAACAAAAAAGTGAAATACAACAAAGAAAAAAAACGTTAATGTGTCATTATAACAGTAAACAATTACAATTCTTCATATACTTATCTAATGCAAATGTTATTCAAGTACGTATATATTTCTAATACATTTGTATGATTGTCATGGTTTTTTTAACCTACTGTATTTTGTATAGATGAGTCCCCTATTTCATTATAGCTGTCCATACAAAGTCTACACCTCTAGGCAATCTGCTGATAAGTAGCTCCTTTGCCCTTCGCCAACTTCTATGTGTAGGTATAGCCTGCTTTTATAATTTACTGTTCAGCATGACTGGAGGATTAATGATGAAGACTTTCTTAAAATTGCCACATGGGCAGTAGGAACCTTTAGTTACTATAGTCTTACCGCTATTTATAGATAATTCATTATAAACGTGAAGAGAAACAATTTGAGACCAAATCAATCAAGCCTCTGCTCCCAGTACCTATTAGTGATGAATAGCCTATAAACTGCTCCAATGCTCCATCTGCCAACATTAAAAATAAATAAAACTGGCTGAGCAAATGAGGAGACTGTAAATAAACGTTGCTGGGACCTCCTGCTGAATAGGAAAAAGACGTGCTTTTGATTTCTCATTATTGCAGCGTCTCATGACTCTATTGGCTAGTTTGTTTTTCCTGTGGTGCCTTTTGTCTGCTGAACTGATATTCTAAGATGAAGGGCAGATTAAAAATACTTTTAATAATAAATCAATATTATAAGAGGATCTGAGCCATGGGGAGACGACACGCTTCATAATACGGCACTATATTTAGGGCTTGTGCACGCCATAATTTTATTCCACTTTCTGCTAATTACAGAACACCGGTGCCAGGCACAGGTTCTTCTGCAGGAAAAGAACAAGCACCCTTCTTTCGTCGACTGAAAGATCTTGCCGTAAGCTCACTTCTGGCCTAAAGCGGAGCCAAAATTCGGGAAAGGTAGCTCCCAGCCTTCCTTTTCCCGTAATTCAGTAGGGTGGGGCAATCATCAGGTTTACCCCAGAAGGAACGTGAAACAGAAAAACGAGATGGAGAGTTATGGCTGTTGTAATTGCAGAGTGGTAGAACAGTTTGGCTCTAGGTGAAAATAGGAGAATGCCACAGGACAATGTTGGGAAAAGTGTCTGAGATAGCATGTATAGCTGACAACATTCTGTGGCAAATATCTCAAAAATGGTGACTATAGTCCATCAGGTAGTCTGTCAGCCTTTCTCAGACAAGTGTCCTGCAGATGAGCAGGGATTACAGCTCTCATAATTCCCAGCCAGCAAAGCACTGGCTGTGGCTGGCTGACAGCTGCAGTCAAAACACATCTCTGCAAGGTGAGGAAGGCTGCACTACTGAGTTGCAGTTTGATTTACAGTGGGGAGCGATAACTATATTTTGCCATATAAATGCAGCCTTAAAAGAATAGGTGTGTCCGCAAATTCATTTTCAGTTAAACAAACCGTTAAGTTACATACGGTGAAGTCTGTGTACATGTGAAAATATTTTTAGAATCATTCCTTGTAAATATGTTAGCTTGCAAACAGTTTCAGTTAATTGCCAGACTGTTTTTTAAAAAAGATACGAAAAATCCTGATACGGTGGGAAGAATAAATTAGAGTTTATTTTTATTGCCGATCTGCAATATTAAAATAACGCTTTGTATTTTTATGGCTACCTCTTTAAAAAGTTAATTGCGTATTTTTGGAAATCTGATTGGAAACCAGTGGATCATTGAAAACACATCCTGTGCTTCACGTTCTACATTATCCATCTGTGCCCCAGATTGTATTCCATTGGATTCCAAGCATTTTGATTTCTTATATCCTTTGTACTTTCCCTGTTTACCTTAATTTTATGGATTTATTTATAGTTAAGTAATTAATATTCTATTTTGATTCAACAGCCATCTCATCCAGGAAAGTTGGCATAAAACTAATTGACAGTATACTGATCTATATGTGTTGCTGCCTACCCAAATTAGATTGGTGAGCTATTTTGTTATTTAGTTCCGTTTGGGAGAGAGGAAAAGCAGTGCCACAGTAAGAAATGTTAACCTACCCTATCCCTCACATGCTGTATTTTTTATTTTAAAATTGCCCTTTGTATTGAAGCAGAAATATGCAGACATTCTGCAGTTATCAGTATGTTTCTTCTTATGTTCAGTTTGAGGGGTAAAAATGAATGAACAGCAAGACATCTTGGAATCACCTTTACGGTCTGGATTGATAAGCCACAATGGCTGCTTGATTTTTAAAAATATCCATAGGAGTTGAAATCACAGACATCTCATCATTATTTTTGCCTATTTAGCTGATTTCTGAACAGCTGCAACCCAGATACCTACACATGTCAAAGTCCATGTTTACCCTGTTCTAGGACAAAGATCAATGAACTTTACCTATTTCAACTGCAATTATTTTTAATTTAGGTATATAAAAGAACTTCCTGTTCAAAAATTAACTCAAAAACCAATTTGGGCACTAGTCTGCAAGGAATATTATCATTAAACTAAAAGTGGACATATCAAAACCTGTAAGTAATTTGGACATCTGGAATCTTACTGCACTTGTAAGAACTTTGCTGTCCAGCGTATTGGGGACAATCCACTATATATTTGGATTGTGAAAGTACTGTACAGTAGTAGCAATGCTCTGACAAAAAATGGAATTTATTGAATGGAGCAGGATGTGACAACTGGTGGATAGGGGATATATGTGTTTCTAAAGATCTAAAATGTTGAGTTTGTTTTTGGATGTTCTTTCTGTAGTATTTTGAGAAGATTCAGCTCTAATGCAGAGAAAGGTAGAGGGAAAGAGAAGAGAACAACCAGCAGCAAGGTGGATGGACTCAGTTACAGTGGGCACACCATTGGAAGAGCTGAAAGACCAGGTTAGGGACGGATCATCATGGAGAAAATCTGCGTGAGTTGCTAAGAGTCGAGACTGACTCGCTGGCACTTAATCAGTCAAACAAGCATAAGCATGTATTTTGAAAAGTTGATTATGGGGGGAAAAAAGCTTGGAATGTCTGCCTAACCTTCCAGTTCTTCCATTCCTAAATAATATGTTTTTCTTTATTGAACAAGTCCTATAAAATTTTATATCACAGGGTTACCTTTGGATAATCTGCAGCTAGCATGAGGGTCTGACTTTCTGCCATGTCAGGAGATAGAGGTGGTAGTAGTAAGAAATGTCAACAGAAGATTGTTTTCTCTATGTAAGCAAACATCTGTTCTCTCTCTTAAATTGTGCAAAGTCCATACAGGGATCTAATAAGCTCAGGTGTGTTTGCTCTGGGATTTCAGGTGTTTCTTAAAGTGTGCTTATTCCCTGGGTGATGGACAGTGTAGTCGAAGGAAGGAATATTTTTTATAGTAATTTTATTAAACATTACAATTAAAAAGATAAAAACTAAGAAAAACAAAAGTAAAAAAAAAAAAAGAAAGTGCAGAAAATAAAAAATAGAAAGAAAAAGAAAAAAGAAAGAAAAAATAATATAATAAAAATATATGAAGAAATTATTTCTCCCTTCATCACAATAAGTATAAACAATTTTAGTAACTTATCACCTACTATTAAAATACAACAAATGATCTCTTCTTTCCATATCTTATCTCTTATCTATAAACAAATCCTTAAAACCTCATAGTTCAGTCCTAGTCAGCAAAAGTCTATTAAGAATTAGAGATAACATATCTATTTTAACCTTGATGAAATAAACCAACTTTATATTCCTTCCTTTTACTTTTAACGATTTTGATCTTTAATCCCTTCAAATAAAGTCCTAGATTTGACTTGATTTCTTTTCATTTTTTCTTAGTCCCTTCTCACAAAATTCTTCAAAATTTTAACAAATCTCTTTGTAAATCCAATATAGGAAAGTTATTCAGGTCACTCTCTTGGTTTGTTATTTGTATATCCCTTTTAATTATTAAGACATCAGCCAGTTTCTTTTGTATGTCCAGTGTAGCATCTTTTTCCATATCATTCTTGTAGCCTGTCATTTTTAAATTCACTTTCAGATCAGTCTCAGTCTTGTCTGGTGAAACTTGTTCCGCTTCCATAACATCTTTTAAACACACTCGGTCTATGATGGCAGACGCTCTTAAAATTAACTTCTGGATCCATTGTAGGAAGGAAGGAATTGTTCTTTAACGGTTGCTTGTAACTTGTCAGCCTTTGAATTTACCTGATAGATGGAGACGCAACCTGTTATATTTCATACCTTCATTTCCCAGTGTGAGATGCATTGACTGGGGCAGGTGGGGTGGGGGAGAGTGAGAGAGAAATTGTGGGCTAAGATGTGAGAAGAGGAAGAAGGGAACTGATGTTGCCTGACCTTGTTATAAGACCAAAGCTCTGAAAATACGTGAATGGGGAAAGCAGGAACAACATGAGAAGAACAAAGAGAAGGAATCCTAAGTACAATTTAGGTACTAGGTAGAATGCACTGGAGGTTACAGACAGAGAGGAAACATAATTAATGGATTTGGGAACACTTCCTGTCTCAGAAGTACTCTGCCCTTTTCTCTTCTTCCTTTTCTCTTTCTAGGACTGTGCAATGCTTGGGATTTAGTTCAGAAAAGGTAGTTTGGCATACGTGGGAGTGCAAGTGCAGCACCTTCATTAAATTGTGCCTTTTTCCCCAGGATCATGCGGCTGCTGCAGGGAGGTACATGTGTACTCAGAAGCACTTTTAAAGAACCAAATCTAAAGCACTGCACAGCCCTAGTGGTTTCTGCATAATCAGAGGAAAACTCCACTCCCCCCGATAATCAAAGTTTGTAAATAAAAAGCAAAACACATATTTTTTAGAAAGCCCACAATTACTTGAGAAGGACTGGAAAGCTTTGAGAATAAATAATACACTAAGTTATTAGTTGAGGTGACAGAAATTGGAGGTGGAAGAAATGGGGAATTGGTGTTCCAACCTTGTTGAGAGAATCTTTTGGAGGTGGTAATTAAGGAGAGGATTAGTATGGGCCAGGGGTGCCATGAGGATAAAACCCCCCTCCCATCTCTGGATTATATACAGCTCTTTCAGGAAGCAAGATAAAAAAGACTCTTCAGAATCTCTCTTTTATTGCTTCGCTCTTTCTCCCAGGGTGTTGAATAACAAAATAATAAAATCTGAATTCCCAGTGCTGTATAATAGAGCAGACTGAGATGCACTACAAGGTTCCTCTTCCGCCACCATCCCAAGGGTTGACAAGCGAACTTGAATGAACGATTGCTGATCATTTTTTGTATACTCTTCCAGGTTCACCTTCAGCAAGCAGGTTACTGTATTTTTCCATAAATCTGTTTGATGAGAATTGACCAAAGAGGGACAGGATTGAGATATGGTGCCTCCCTCAAAGTGCACTCTGTCCAGCCTTTATTTATATGGCTGGACTCAGGACTGCCTCTTCCCGATTATGTCTGCCCATCCCATCAGGTCCAGCAGAAGAAGTATGTTGCGGGTTCTGTCTATTAAGGAATTACATCTGGCAGGACACAGGAGATGGGCCTTTTCTGCTGTGGCGCCCGCCCTGTGGAACATCATCCCTCCCCAGGCAAGACTGGTCCCATCCTTGGTAGCCTTCTGGAAGTCCCTCAAAATATGGTTATGTCAACAGGCTTGGGGGTTTCAAGGTAACGATGACTTAATGAGGTGGCTACATTATCTGTAACATTGAAGATGCTCTCTTCTAGTCTTTTTTTAAAATAATATTGATGTTCTTATTGTGGAATGTTTTTAATGTTTATTTTTTATGGTGGTTTTTTATTCTATGCCACCTAGAGTCACGTTGGTGAGATGGGTGTCTATATAAATGTGATAAATAAATAAATAAGGGAGCAGGATAGGGATCAGATGAAGAACAAATAACAAAACAAACTATGCGGTGCTTCTTTCATGCAGGATGGGAAATAGAACTGTGATTTCAGCCCATGTTTTAATCTGCTTCTCTGTCCAAAGCAGTAAATTGCCAGTCATGAATGCAGAACTTGTTTTAGGCCCAACAGGCAGTATTATAAGCACTAAATGCCATTGTCTAACTGGTGGCATTTCTGGCAAACCCTGGGTCTATATTGTGAAGTTGAAAGAGTCCTCCAGCTTGTGAATTAACTCAAGACTTTGCTGATGAAATGGTGAAAGAAAGCCCAACAAAGGAAAGGCATTGAAAAGAGAGAGATGGGCTTTCTCCTTTTTGCTTGCTTGAATCACCAGTTATGGAGCCTGTCACGTGGCTGGATGAGATTGAGGCCACTGGGAAGATCCCAAGTGACACGGAGAGGCAGTTTGGACCCCGTTCTGATTTTACAAGGCACCAGCTAGAACAGTGCTATTTTGAAGAAGCTGGTTAAAAAGACAGAGCAGGGATAGACAACTAAACTACAATGGAAGGAATAAGATCTAGGATCCCTCTTCCAACCTTCATTTTTCCTTTTCCAATGTCATGTCCACCATTTCAGAGTCAGAAAAGATTATCTTTGCTTGTATCAAGGCCAGCCCAACTCTTGTTTTGCTTTCAGAAGTAAAGGTAAGATGTTCCTCATCTGTGTCTGGGTTGGCACTTGAGCCTCACTTCAGCCTGGTGATGGAAGACAGTTCTCCATACTGGAATCAGAAAGCCAGCTTAGGACAGCTCAGGCTGGCTGGTGGGCAAACCAACCTCTGCTTTCCAGTGAAGGAGAACATCTGGAGACTTCATGAGGGTCAATTAGGTGGCCACCCTTGCTGTTTCCAACATTGGTGTCTGAGCAGCTGCACCTTTAGCCTACGGCCAACTTAGAGCTGTTGCTAGACAGGGCAAAAGATGAAGGCAACCTCATGGACATATGGGGGGAAAAAAATTACCAAAGCACATTTGTGCTGTGGTTAGATGCAACTGGGGAAGACCCTTAATGGATAAGACTGAAGCATGGCCCAGTGCTGAGGTGGGCTTCTACCCCCTGTACAAGGAGGTGGTAGTGGTTATGAATGTCTGCCCACTCCTTTTTGTTAACAACTAAGAGGGTAAGGGAGTGCTGCCCCTCCTGAATATGAATCCACAACAACTGATGGTCCGGCTCACACTATGCTGCCTGCAAATAATGCTTAATCCAAGCATCTTCCCATTGTTGGCAATCCTAGGCAATCTTGGTCATCAGCTAGCAGTAAGGCTTCTGCTCTCCAGTGAAACAAGCATTTGGACAGTGGTTGAGGCAGCCATCAGGAAGCAAGCAGCTAGAGGGTCCAGAGGTTTCAGATCTAACATGAACTATGAACAGCAGGTGGTGGTTTTGGATGAACAGCTCTTTGGTGTCGTGGAAAAAGCTGGATTCCAGAGGTTTATCTGCTTGTTCCTTACCATCAGCTCCCTTTGTGCACCATCTTTAGCAGGCGGATAAGGCCCTCCAATATTACTGATGGAGTGGCCCTGGTGCAAACCTTCGCTGCAAACATTTGGTCCAGTCAAGATAGAGTGAACACATCTTGCTTCTCCTTCTCTCACTGTGCCATTATTACCACCAGTACCTCCTATCTTGGTTCATTCCAAGGTGCTGGACCTGACTTATGGAAGATGAGGTGAGCATGGCCATGTTGCTTGTAGGAAAGAATTGACTGACTGGGAACCAAATTTCAAGCATAGTTTTAAAGTCATTAGATTGTGCAGAGCATTTTTGATTGGGCAGAGATGCTTCAAAATGCATGGAAATGTGAAGGCAGCTCCTGTCTGCAACTCATTAAAGCAGTCGTGTCTGTTTTCATGATTGTGCAGCTGTAGTAGAAGCCTCCCACAGCAGCCCCATTGTCCTGGGAAAAGACATGGTTGCTATATTGAGTTGCACATGAGTGCTGAGTTTGTGCTTCTGTGCATTGTGATGAACCTCTTCCTAGTTGATTCTGAAACATTTCCCAGCCTGTGAAGAAGAGTCTCAGGTGTAGTCTATCAGCATCAATTGCGTTGCCTACAAAAAACACCTGATTGTGCTGGTCTGGAAGAGGCCAGCATGGTAACAGAAGTGTTGTAAGATATTTTGGCATTTCCACCGAGAAGGGAGGATGATAGACCAGTTCCAGGCCAAGTCCGCAGCTGTTGGAACTCCACCTACCTGCTGTTCAAGCAGCAGTTTCAGAAGCTCCTGGCCATGTGTGACACGATGAGCATGCAACTGTGTACCTCCTGATTGCTGAGAATACAGACTTATGGCTGAGGGAGTTTCTCCACTTGAGCTATTTTCTTTGTGACAGACCTCTTAAGAATAGAAACATTCTCTAATGTATGATATGCATCTTATAGTAAAATAAGTCTGTCTGTCTGTCTGTCTGTCTGTCTGTCTGTCTGTCTGTCTATCTATCTATCTATGTGCAGTTAGACAAGATCTGCCCTTAGTTCTTCCAAATGTATCCCTGAGAGAATTCCAGGAGAAGTTGGATCCAAGGACAGTGGAGATTTTGTACCCTGACTGTAGTCATGCAGCAGCTAAAACCCTCCTAGTTGTGGAAGGAGCCGCCAACCAAGAATACCACATCCAGGAGAAGAGGGCTAGGCATCAAGGAGATGTTCCCCTCCTAGCAGCTGCTAAAGTCCTGATTCAAGGATAGGGTTCTCCTTGGCAGGCCTGAGCATGCCAACCTCATCTTGGGGTAGCATGACCTAGAGCAGTGTTTTTCAAACTTGGCAACTTAAAGATGTGTGGACTTCAACTCCCAGAATTCATGCTGGCTGGAGAATTCTGGGACTTGAAGTCCACACATCATAAAGTCACCAAGTCTGAGAAACACTGAGCTAGAGGAAGGTGAGAATGCTATCCAGCTACCTTCCTCTGATGGCTTCTCACATGCAATGGTTTGGTGTGTACGTACTCTGTGTGCTGCTTTTTCATTCAGGGATAAATTTAAGAAACTGAAAATACTGTCCGTATTGATTTGGTTGTTGGTTGTAGGTAGAGTTTTGCATCTTAACTTGAGCTGTAATAGGGTGCTGTTGCTGACAAAGCTTGGGAAAATAATAGTGGGAATGGGTGGTATTTTAATTATTTTATCATCTTAGTGCTGCTTCATTGGATGAATAATTCAGCCCTCTTTTGCACTAAGCATAGCCACCTGAATGGGATGTTGGAAACAGTCAAGGATATGCAAAATTTAAAGTTCTGGAGTACACCATTCTGGTTTTCTCCCTAAATGCTCCATTTTTCTGATCTGGCTAAGAAGTAGATCTCCTGTTATAGGAAATTTACTTTTGGAAAAGTTCTGAGCTATCTCCAAATGGCTAGAACTGCATATTCCAAAAAAGAAAAAACCCAGAGCTTTCTCAGGGATAACAAACCATTCTATCCCTGGAATAATGAATTTTGCACTTGAGTAGAAACATTAAAAAAAAACCCTGTATCATAGCAACTGATGGAATGTTTAGATTGGGAGGTGCTAACCAACTGCTAATTGAGGAATGTAAGAGAATTAGATGTTTGTCCTAGTGTTGGATCCTGTGATGGAATGGAATTATGAAGGCCAGGCTCAGGGAGATAAACATTTTCTTAGCTTGCCAGAGGAGCATGGGAGCTACAAGAGGATGAGACTGGCACCTCCCTGAGGAATTCACAATGTTGTGACTGGCTGACTTGGGAGCTGGGGTTTCAGTCTGGGAAGATTCTTGCTAGAGGTTGTAGCTAATAAACATAGCTGGACTGAATTTGCATTGTCTCTTGGAGTTCCTTGGGCTAAGCCTGACATCAATCAATGTTTATCTCCCTGAGTCTGGCCTTCATAATTCCATTCCATCACAGATCCATTGCCTCAGTGTAAGACAGTTCCCTGTTTTATCAGTTTATGTGTGTTTGTGTGTGTTCTCAGTTTGTTGTAATAGTACCTTTTGCCATTTTTTCTGCAAGTTGGCTGGTCAGTAGCAGTCAGCATGGGCTGCCAACCTACCTCTTTTTATGGCTGTGGAGTAAAAATTAAGGGAGCAAGGAACTACTACCAAGTTCCTGTTGTTTCCCATTGTTTCATATGGCTGGAGCATTCTTTGAGCTTTTGTTGCAATAGAACACACACCACTCAGGTTCTTTTTAAGTTTTGTTCTGTTCTAATTCAGCTGAATCTCAGTGCTCTGGGAGAAATTTCTGGGTGAGGTGCTTGAAACAAAATGTGTTTTTATTTCATGCACACCTATAAGCAAACCTAGGATATGGAAAGTCAGCGATAAAGTCAGAGATAAAGGGCAGATGTGCGGTCTTGGTGAACCTTTTTTCCAGAGAAGACTGATGGAATATTTATAATTGGATTCTACCGGTTGAAGATGGGTAGAAGGTTATCCAATTAGATTAGGTCAAGTAGCAGAATCCTATACCAGGACCGTTCCTTGTCAGTGTAGAGAACAGTACTCTTCATGCATTTGTCAGTAGTGCAAGCAGTCTTGAAGAATTGTTGCCATTGATGGGATTGGTTGAGTATCAATGCACAAATTAACCATGGGATTGTAAGCAATTTAATTGACTTTAAGTATAAAGAAGAGACGTGCTGCTTACTGTGGTTCCTTTTGTGTTAGTCATTTGACTGTTCTTTGATGGCAAATAAACTCAATATGCAGCTTATTCTTTTTTTTTTTCTGACAATTTCTGAGAAGTAATATAAGTACCCATTGGTGCAATGTAATCATATATTAGGTTGCTCTGATGTGACACAGGAGGGTGCTGTTTCAAAATGTGTGGGGGTAGAAGTATTACAGAGTGGAGGTGGTACCCGTTATCTGGAAAATAAGCTAATAACTTATTTAGGAAGTATATCTCCTGTCCACCTTTGATTAAAAACATAGATCTGAAATGGTTTAAAAAAATAAACATATCAATAAATCATAAAAATGCCTAAACCTAAGATTAAGAGCAGCATATATAAAACTGCATCTCTCACTATTTCAAAGGCCTCCTGAAAAAGAAAGGCATTTGCTACACTTTGGAAGGCAAGCACAGATTGGATTTTGCAGAGATCTGGAGGGAGAAATCTCGGCATTAAGAAATCTCTAATTGCTTGAGCTACTAATATTGTTACTGAAGCTTTTCGCACATGAATCTGAGTACAAAGGAATATACCGGCTTCTATAGCTAGTCTGTAGAATTCAAGTAATTTAAAGATGAGTGTGTCATCACTGAACTAAGCCAGCAAAAAAAAAGTAACTAAATTATGACAATTTTGTAGGATTGTAGGAGAAAAAAAAAAGTAACTAAATTATGATAATTTTGTAGGATTGTAGGATTGTAGGAGAAAAATCATTTTAAATTCTCCTTTCCTCTGTTTGTCATTCTCTTGCTTTTGTCAAGTTACGCGTTTTTACTGCCCACACAATCCCACAAGTGTTAATCAGTTTCAAAGCCTCCAAGTGTGACAGGACAAACTCTAGCGATGCATCCTCAGGGACTGCTGTATATTTTAGGTGCAGACAGGGAGGGAAGAGCAACATTGGGAGGTAATATGAGATAAACATTGAGATTGATCTGCTTCTGTTAATTGAACTGCGGGGAACTGGTGCTTGTTGCCCCCAAATATTGGATTGTTGTACTTCCTGTTTCTTTAAGCAGCCACCTAAGTGACCTATGAAAATATATAATGTTTTTCAGCATTATTAGTCAATCTTTGGCCTAACTTGAAGTTCATGGAATCCCTTGAAGACAGCAAGAAAACACAATTTTTTAAAAAAAATACACGGGTTGTTTTGAAAGAAGTGTATTTGTTGGTGGTTTTGCAAAGAAAACGGTGGAGGGGAAGGAGTGGGCGAGGAAACTGACAACTCAAATGTTGCAGTTGTTGGAAGCCTAGTGACACTCCCAGTAGAGGGTTGTTACAATGAACTATAATTGTGCCTCTTCCTATTGATTAGATAGCAAGTGGAACTGCAAGTTGGTGTTTGAATGCTGGATGTAAAGTAACAGATTCATGGACCTAATAATGTATATGAGAGGATTGGATGATGTATGGCCCTCCAAATGCAGCTCATATAATTCTCTACCATTAGCCGTGTTGTCTAGAATTGAAGGGAGTCATGTCAACATCTGGAAGACCACATGTTGCTCATCTCTGCTTTGAGTGAATACTAGTGTTGTTGCAAAGTTTAGTTACCTTTGTATATTCCATAATCACACAAATGGCTTTACTTTGAAAGGCTGATTCTTAGCTCTGGGTAGGTGACACAATGTTGAACCTGTGATGCCTTGATGGATTTTCTCTTTGGGATATATGGAGTGGAGGAAAGGACTGTCTTTTGCTATTACCAATTAAAGACATGTGTAAATAAGGTTTCATCCAATTTTGGGAGGCCCAAGGACGGTAGAGATGGTAAGAGGTTGCAAAGTGGGAGGATGATGTGTCACAAATGTACAGTACCTGTACTGTAAGGCCAGGTTTTTGTTTCTGAGTTGGGGGGAGTTTGGGGGTGGTGCCCCTTCATGTAACCTGTTAAACTTATTTTAGCACTTACACTACAGGTTCCGGGTATTTCCTGTCTCAAAATGGTGAGAAACTGGCACCAGGTTTTATTAATTATGACAGGAGGAGGTTCTGGAGTTGCAAAAGGGGTTTGGGGACCACATGCAGCCTTGAGGATTCAGGTTGCTTTCCGTTGATGTACACGATAGGGGTAAGGGGAAGGAAACAGAGAATTGGAAAACATAGCCATGGGTGTCCTTTTTGTTTTGTTTTTTTGGAATATAGCAGACCCGTGACCAGGCTTTGTAGGATAGGTGGTTGATCCTTCATGCTCCATTAAGGAAGGGTTCGTTTTCTTCACAAGAAGAAGCCAGATGGCTTTAAATGAGCCCTGTGTATCTCTCAACTACATCATAATGCAGAGAACAATGCAGTGGAGGGTTAAAACTCTTTTTTTTTTTTCTTTCCAAGTAGTTGCTAAATAAGAAATGATTAAAAATTGTAAACTTTCCAGGCACTTAAAGTTGTGCCTTAGCATTTGATCCATCCTGAACAGAGAATGTCCTCAACTCATGGCAAATAAGCATTTCTCCCCCTTTCCTTTTTTTGGGTGCTTACAGGGTTCAGTTAAGGGGAGAGAAGACAATTGGCTCCAGGCTTAGTTTATGCTGCCAAGTTTTACCATTCTTATATGGCACAGTCTAGAAAGGCGGTGAGCGAGTGCCGTGTTCAAATACATTTGTTAGTGATACCATTGTTGTAGCAAGAGAAACCCAACATCAAGAGCAAAAACTGGGAAGTCTGCCTTTTACTCTCTCACGTAACTATTTTGTTATCTCTTGGATTATATTCTAACTTCATGTTGTACATAATTAAGTTGACTTTTCAATGCATCTTGGCAAAATCAACATGTTACCAACCTGCACCTCTATTTGTTATACATACATAAATATAATATGGGAAATTATATGTTCACATTGCCCACATACTTACCAATGAACATGAAGTTTTGGAAGATTGAAGACCAACATGTGTTGGAAATATCTAGCCTGACCCATTTGTGTTCCCTCTGACATTATGCAAGATTCCTATGAAGGCATTAACTTGAGCATTTTCTTTAAAAAAAAAAAATGAAAGGCCACCTATCCTCTTCTTGGGAATTAGGGTTGCTTAGCTGCTGCTGACAGAAGAAAGCTTTACGCATCAACTAAATAAAACATAAGAGAAAGGTAGTCTAGCTAGCATATGGCATAGTTAGTAATAACATCCCATAATTACCAATATGGTATACATGTAAATTCTTCTTGAATGTGGGGTCTTTTTGCCTATTTGTTTTAGGTTCAAAATGAAACCTATGATTTATGGTTGGCTGTTGCCAATCCGCCAGGGTTTTACTTTTAAGTATACATCTCTCTACCCCATCCGCCTTACAGACCACATAATGCATATGCATTTTCTTTCTTTATGGCTATACTATCTTGGTGGCATGTGGCCTGTTGTCTACTTACAGAGCTGCGTTATGATTGCCTGCATTTGATGATTCAAGGGGTATCATCTCATTGCCCTTTCCTATCACTTTCAGATAGGATTCATTGCATTTGGGCGGATACTGCTATGACTTTCTGATAAGGAAACTTCCTGAGCAGATTCCAAGGGTTTCTTCCCTTGCAATCTGAGTCCAGCCTAAGAGACTGGGATGTTGATCTCTGGCTTCTTTCTTTCTAGCATCTGGTTTGCATTGTGAACTCCTGCCCCCTCAAGCCAAGGGCATCTGCTGAAAATCTAAAATTAGCAGCGTATGTTGATCTAGTTAGCTGGGCTTGGTGACTCCAGCCTCCTGGGCTGGCTCCAGAGCTGACTCATTTCTTCTATTCAATGTATTCTGCTCAGACATTTGTGAAAGTGTGATTAGATTCATGTCTAGTGTAGCAATGTCCCCTTGGGTCTCATTTTTGTAGTTCTAATAGTGATAGAAGAATGTGTTTCCCTAACTTATTTGCTGCAAGCTGGTTTCATTTTCACCGCCGGGATTGGCTCTTTCAGCATTCAGGGTTGGGTGGAAGAATAGGCTCTTCCTTTTGTGCTGAGCCTGCTGGCGCATGCCTCAACAGATTATGAGATGGGCCACAGAATTTACAAATGTAAACCAGCATTTTTGTGGCGTCCTTCAGCTGAGCTCTAGGGTAAGGGGGAGACCCTTGCTACTCAGTCATTCGGGTATGATAAAGCAAAAACTGATTTAGAGCACGTACTAGACGAGGGGAACAGTAATTCCCCGAAGTCCTACAGGGTTTGGCCAAAACAAGAGTTTCTCCTGTGACTCAGATATAAGACTCATGAAGCAATGCGCCACTTCCTGCTCTGAAGAAAAGGCAAAGTGACTTCACAGATGCCATACATTCAACTGCATTGGCATTTGTTTTAAACTTGTTCCGAATAGAGCATTAGCTGTTTCTGTCAAATGGGTACAGTGTTACAAGATATAAAGAAGAGTACCATGTCCAACTATTGCATACACGTCTGTCTTTGTTGTAAGCAATTCAGGTGTTCCCGGGGCCAGTGCAAAACATCAACAAGCTATCATGCAAATCACAGAAGATTGATCACAAGGCCTTATTGCAAGCACTGTATATCTTTTTCTTCTTCTGTTCTTCCAAGAGGCATCTGTGATGCAAAGCGATAACCATCTCCTTGCACGCATCTTTTTATTGCCCTGTAGGCCTTCTGCTACGGAGTACTCACTTCATCACCACTGCTTCTGCCCTTTTATTATTTATTAAAAACATCCATGTGTAAGACTTCCCATTAAAACATATTGAAGCAGTTTGAATGCAATCATAAAATGAAAATAAATTGCGATAATATAAGATAGATACTGTAACAATACATGGGGGGAAATGTCTCTATCATTCATACAGAAAAGACCTGCATGAAAAGATGGGCCTTATTTGTCCTAGCTGCCAAAACAATAAATCTTTGCTGCTTTCCTTTCTGGTGATGGAAAAATACCAGGGGAAGACAGATCACCAGATATTTGGAGACTGAAGGGGATCTCTTTTGGCTCAGATGTTCATGACATTCATAATGTTACAAAATCGTGCATTTATTTGCCTGATAAATATACACTACCACTGTTCGAATGAAAATGGAATTTACTTTGGTAGTTTGGACTTCTTTATCCTCAGGACCCTCTTCCCCCATCCCTCCCACCCCCCACCCCCCAGTCACGATGTTGTCTAGGCCCTTAGAGGAACTGAGATCTGTGGTGTTTAAATAGCTGGGAATTTGTATTCACAGAGCCAGGTTGCAAAAAATCCAAGTTGCTCGATTTGAATAATTTTGAATTACTGACCATTAGGCACATCGTCAGTTGCATTTGGGAGCTGAGCTAGAAAATAATCTGTACTTCTTCAAGATGAATCCATTAACAGGAAGACTGTTGAGCTAATTGCACAGACTGAAAGATGGAATAGACAGATACATAATGAACTCTGGTATAGATGAGAAGCATGTGTCTGATTATTTTAAAATATAAGTGATGGGATTTTCCCCTGGCAAAGATACATTATTTCCCACTTTCCTATTTTTCTGTAATGAGAATTCTCTATCAAGGATAAGACTTGAATGCTGAAAACTAGGGATCCAAATGCCATTGAATCCAGTTGTTCAGTGGAGGAGTCCTTATTAAAATATCTTCCACTGAACAACTGGATTCAACTCAGCTTATTCATTCTAAGTAACTGGGACCATTTTATTTAAGAAGGCTTGTTATCATTTCTCATTTGCCATAATCTTCCCGAATTAGGCGGCAGGGGAGTAGAAAAGGGGGGTCAGAATAGGTTATTTTCATCTACTAAATTCCCTCCCCACCCTGTGATATCCCTGAATCACAAGACATACACCTCTGGGGCTCTCAGAAGCCTAAAAGTGCGGCCATCAGGCTCCAAAGTTTACCTGCCTCTATTTTACTTTAAATGTTACCAAATTCAATTCTGGGATTTGGCCAGTCAGGATTTTTTGTTTTTAATGGTGAATGATAGCTTAATTAAATAATGGTAATAGGGATTGAAGATAAATAACAATCTGATGAGAATAATTTTATCTTCTAATTTACAGAAGTAATTACCTCCACTGTAAAATAAGTAAAAATGTGCATGCAATCTGTTATTGTTCCAAGTAACATTATAACTTTGTCTTGAGAGATAAATTGGTGACATACAAGAATGTTGAGTTCTTGTTTTCAAATCCCCAAAACAGCAAAAGACGAAGGAGAAGCCTGTTGACAGTGGAAGACTGAGAAAAGTAGATCCGTAATTTGAGCTTGCTGCACTGAAAGAAATGTAAGGAGAAAAGGAATCCTTCACTGGGTACTGTCTAGCACACTATTTCTAAACATTAAATTACACAAAAAGGCCAAATCTGCATTTCTGAATGTACAAAAATTTTAAGTTGCTTAATATTGTGCAAAAAGGCAAAGCAACTACATTTCAACACTAAAGCCAACTTCTTTCTGTCAAGATAAGGAACAATCAAAGATACTTTAGGGGCTGAGTAAGGGCCCATCTACAGTGAAAAAAACTATACCAATAAAGAAAATTTATTGTTAGTGTGCTGCTCTTGATTTATTTTCCAAAATCTTCCATCTGAGACAAGCCACTTCACGTGCCTACTGAAAGGCAGCTGCAATGTGCTGTCCTTCCATCCCTTCCTCCCTCCATCCCATCCCGTCTCAACTAACTCACAGTACAGAATGCAAATAGATTACAAAGCATAAGTGGAGCATATATTTACCAACACTGCAACCAAGAATAAGAAAAATACAAATACATTGGAAGCAGAAAATTAGCTAGTGAAACAACTGGTTTATTGTATGACAAGGAAATTTAAAAAGTATTGAAAAGATTAGAGGGAAGGTAAAAAAAAAAAATTCTGAGAGAAGATATTTGGCAAGTAGAGGTGTGCAGATGTTTTAAGGTCAAAATGTTCCAGTCCTGTTTGTTCTGTTCTCACCAGAAGTCTTCTGACATCAAAATGGGCTATTCCAAATTTACTGGAAGTGGTCTGACCTTAAAATGGGATACTGACTGCCAAACAGATGTTAGAATGGCCTGTTTCGAGGTTGGACCATTTCCAGTAAAAGCTCGTAAGGTTGGATCAGTCTATCTGACCTCGGAACAAAATGCTTGGAGATTGGAACACTTTGACCTTGAAATGCTTTGCTAAAAAAGGTGATAGAAATAACCTGGCCAACTGTAGAGCAATTAACCTTTTAAGTATAATTAGTAAATTATATGCATGGTACCTATACATAAAATTGAATACCTGGGCTATTGAGGAGGACATTATTGATCCTGGATAAGCAGGATTCCAGGGGGTAGATCAGCAATTGATAACTCCTGGCGTTACAATTCTTTGCTGAAAAATGCATTACACAGCTACATTCTAAATGATATGCTGAGCTGGTTGATTTTTGAGTAGCATTTGACCTGATTTGAAGGAGCAAGCTATGGGTAATTTTAAGTAACTCCTTGATAGATAAGCACCTCCCACTTCTGATATATGTAATATGAGAAGATGGGTTTACAAATAAGGTACAATCCCCAGGGGACCTTTCTAGCTATATTAAGACTTCTAGGGGGGTGAAGCAAGGTTGTATATTAGCTCCACTTCTTTTTAATAGATACATAAACTCACTAGTAAAACCTCTGTGGGTATTCATGCCCCAAAATTAGCAGAAAGAAGAATTCCCATTCTTTTATATGCAGATGATGCAATAATACTTTCACACACACAATTTGGCCTGAGACAAGAAATGAAAACTTCGCATCCTCTTGAAAAACTGAACGCTTTATTATAAATTATGAAAAAACCAAAAAATTTAGTGCTTTCCAAAGCAAATGAAAGCACAAATGGACAATTAATAGCTATACCGGTTATTCAGTGTAAGTATCTAGTGGTTATTTTCCAAAGCAGTAGGAAATTAAAGGCTCAAATTATGTATGTTGCTTTGAAGGCACAGAGGAGGGCCACATCCATTCTAAGATTTTATAGAAAATGAGGGAAATTTGCCCTGGCAGCGATTAAACTATTTCAGGCCAAATGATCAGCACAAATGATGGATCCATCTTCATATTTTGCAACGTAGGAACAGAGTCAATCAGCTTTCTTTAGGGCCACAATAGGTGCCCCCGGATGTATGCCTAACATAATCCTGAAGCTGGAAGTAGGCTTGCCAATGCTGAAACTCAGGCCTAGTCCAGAATATTAACAACTTGGATCAGAGATACTTTAAACCCCAGTGGATTATTTCCGTTGTTAATGGATAAATATAAAGACAACCGGCAATTAGTTTGAGAACAAAAGCTCATTACCTCTGCTTCTCACTTGTATAACTAAGCCAACCAGGATGTGAGGATACCATGAGAATGGTTAAAGAAGGATAGCTGATTTGGAGCACCAGAAGCTGGCCCAAGCTCCATGTTTCTGTTGCTTATTGGTGGATGGTACTAATGGTGGCCCGGCCAATTATTTCCAAAATCTTTGTTTTTACAAACACAGATGGGTCTTTTCAAGGGCACTCATTAATGCTTTCCCCTCTGCAGTCTTGGAGGGCAGCTATAAAAAGAGTTCATGAATAGAAAAGCTCTGTCAATGTGGAAAAAGGGAAGGAGAATCAATGGCTCACATCCTTCCCAGTTGTTCCTTTAGTGAGCGAACCAGACAACCAAGGATAACGCCGCTTATTAAAAGGCTGAAAGGGCAGTCCACACAATTTTAACTTCACCTGTTGCTGAAGGATACAACCCTAATATTTTGGTTCAAGTGTACGATTCTGCTCTAAAGCCATACAAAAGCGTAAGCACCTTATGGATAAAAAACATGCAAGGCAAAATTCTATGTTTTATCCCACTTTAATATTGCATGTCATAGAATTATTTACTTCCTCCGTTTTTTTTGTCTTTCTTATTCTCACATGCATCCAGCCAAGAATTGCAAAGTAGCAAATAAAGTAGGTAAGTTTTATAGGTAACAGGTTTTGTAGTTTAATAAACTAAATTAACTAAATCAACAAATTTTATTGCTTTTAAGTTTTAATTTGTTATGCTATCTTAAATTTACCCATTTTACTTATGCATACACAGATATTTTGTTTTTTCTTTCTTTTTTTCTTTTGCACCAGTCATTGACCATAATAGAATTTGTTCTGTTCTCTTCTGTTCTGAAATGTTTTGCAAGTAAAGATAAAGATTCTTTTAAGTTGAGCTTGATTTCTGGTAGCTGTATGGTCACGCGTGTGCAGTTTTCTTGGCAGTTGTAAGAAGTGGTTGTCAGGTTCCTCTTCTGAGATGTTCTTTCCAGGCTAGCATATCACTCTATTATTGTCTGGCAGGCTCCCATCCAATACTAACCAGGCCCAAACCCTGCTTAGCTTCTGAGTCGAAACAAACATGGCTGGTGTTTTGCATTACTTCAGATGAATGTGATGCTTGAACTGATATTTTCAGGGAAGGATCTGAAGAACAAAGGCCAACAGTGATAACAAGACATAAAGCTTGAGGGTGGTGCAACACATACCTTTCTATGAATTCTTCCTTCAGAAAGTAATCCTTTGTTGTCCCCAGTCATAATACAGTAGGTGGAGGGATTTTTTTTTCTTCTCTTTGTATTTTCCTCCTCCTTAGCACCGTCCAGATGTTCTGTAACATTCAAAGAAGGCACAGCTGCTTCAGCGGCACTCCTAGCAAACAGTTATGAAGCTAAGTGTTGAAGCCATCTCCATTAGTAAGAGTTATAGTACAAGACTGAAATACATTTTTCATGGTAGCGTAGAAGAGACGATTGCTCAAGGAATCACTATAAAAGTGGTCAGGGTAAAAAATTGCTGCATGAGTTGGGTTGGGAAATGTATGCAATGCCTTGTGAATGAATATATTACAGTGTCAAGATAAAGTGCTTGGGCTGATTAGCTCTGGAAAAGCACCTTGGAGTTATCACGGTTACTTTGATGAAAACATATTTTGTTGTGAAAAAATACCAATTCTATATTTGGAATCATCCAGAAAAGAAAATCACACAGTAAACATCATATTTTTATACAACTTTATAGTCTCGTCGTATTTGGAATGCAGCATTCAGGTCACAAAACCTGAAGAACAACATTATGGAAGGGGATAAAATACCCCCCCAAAAGGCAACCGACATGACATGACTCAGGATCTGGAATATCTGTTCTATAAGAAAAGGTTATATCTGGTGCCTTTTATCTTAGAAAAGCAATGAATAAGTATTCTCATAACTCTAGAACCTGGAATCATACGGGAAATTCAGGACAAATAAAAGGAAGTATTTCCTTAGGTTGTCTGACCAAATGTTGTGGTGAGTTGGAGGATATAACAAGTGAGATTGAGGGGAGGGAAACTCCTCTTTTCAAAGTCTCATCCCTTTCAAAGGGATATTGACTTTTGTCAGCTTTGGCCAGTAAAAGATGACACCATTGTTTGTGCTCCAGCTGGACCACCTGGAAGTGAAGCTCTGCTTCTGGAGCCCTATGTCTTTCCCACTGGAAAAGGCATGGAGATTATAAAAGATGGTGAACCACAGGTGACAATTGGCAGTGGCAAGTGCCATTCAAGATATCTTGGGTCAGATTAAGCCCACTGACTGAAGGATTCCTATTCCTGTCATAGTGCATAGTTCAAATATGTTGTTTTCTTTTACAGGATGTAATGATAGCTGTTAAATTGGATAGCTTTAAAAGGAATCATACAAATTCTTGATGGATCAGGCTCAGATGTCAAAGCTGCATCCAGGAACAACACCAACTGGCCTTTCAATACCAATTTTATTGATTGAATACATTTGATTTGATTTGTATGGCTGCCCATCTTAGCAAGTGACTGGGTGGCAAACAATCTTAAGATAAATTAAAAACAAATTTCCATCATAAATATAAAAATTAAAATACACAGCAGTGTAACACAAATGCCAACTGAGAGCTTGTTCCCAACATCTGTTCTTCTTGTGGATTTCCCATAGATATGGGCCCTTTTGAGAAGAGAACGTTGGCCAAGGCAAGCTTCTGGCCCAATTCACCAGGACTTTTATGTTCTAAATGTTTTCAGTCTCAGAGCATTTATGAGCTGGAAAACTGCATGGTTATTGACTTTCTTGATGTACATCAGTTGGGAAACAGGACTGATCACAATGCTTTGATTTGCTGTTTATGGTATTAGGTCCTTGGGATTGCTATTTATATAACACCCCCCACCCTGGGCCTGCCCAGTTCATAAATTAGGTGCTTTATCCTACTGTCCTGTAGCTCCAACACTCTCTTGTGTTTCCTCCTCCTCTTTTTCTAAGGGATGTGTATGTATACGTGTGTTTATGAAATAGTATTAGCCCATCTTTGTAGCTTTGCTAGCTACTTGGAAAAATGGGGGCTCAGATTCATGGGATTAAGTGTTTGAGGGATTCAGTATTGGCATGGCTTTATAATTTAGCACTCACAGAGACCAAAGGGAGTTCTGTGGTTTAAGAGGAACATTTCTAACTCAATTATCACAATGGATCTCTCTGCCCTTAAAAAGTATGAAATTATGGCTGAAGTCACTTAGTTCTGTTCCCAGAATGCATTGGTTGCCCTGCATGGGCTGTACTGTATTGTTTTAGCAGTGAGAACCATGCTCTTGTTTCCAGCAACAAAACCGCTGTTATTTAGTGGCTTCAATAACCTTGGGCAATGTTATTCTGGTTGCCAGGGAAACGTTTCCTTTGTTGGAGCCCACAAACTATTGGGCGTAATTTATGGATTTATTTATGTTTTGGTCCTGACAAGCAGGTTACAGTTGGGAAGAGAACAGGACTGTGGCCTGCGAAAGAGGAGCTGTTACTGAAATGCTAAAATCTGAAACTCCCAAGCCAAACCCTTGTGCCCTGAGATTTATTTCCTTTCAGTCCTGGTGGTCAGCCCCTTTTGCAACTTTTGAACATTCAGGCTCCAAAGACTTAATTCTTCAAGGATGGCACCTAAACTCTACGGTCCACAAAACAAGCCAAATCACAGATACTGTATATATGTTTTCCTTAATTGACAGGCCATATGTTGACTAGTTTGACATTGCTTTAAAAAATATTTTTATGTTCTGCTTTATTTCCTTTTTTATCAAAGAGCAGAAAGAACTGGCAGAATGTGATGAGACACACGGGAATACTTAGAACTGGCATAGAGCGGCTGGGTGGGTGGGGAAATGAATCGTTTGTATCTGTCGTGCTCTGTCATTTCCCCCCTCCTAAAATGCAGACCAGCCTCCAGCAGCGTGACCAAGATTGCGGGCGATAGGATTTGGTTCATGTTGGTGTAATTGCCACGGGTGCCTGGTGCTGGGTACTGCCTCTGGTAAATCACACATCCTCATCTCTCTTGTGCCCTCAAATGCTCAGAGCTCCATTTTGCAAATCAAGCTTTTTTTTTTAAGCAATATTTATGATGCAAAAAATAGGATCAATATCTACATACGCTCCGTATGTTAAAGAAAATGTTCAGTGACGACATTTTTTGGTGAGATAGTACTAATTTAGAATGGCTAATTTTGTGTGTGTGTGTGTGTGTGCGCGTGCATCTATACATACACTTGCACGTATAGTCAGGAGGCTCTATGTAGCTCCCCCCCCCCCCGGAAAACATTTTCTCTCTCTCTCTCTCTCTCCCTGAAAAAAAAGAGTGGGTGAGGGGAGAAAGTGGTGGAAAACGAGAGGGTTACCCTATAAGTAGTAGGTTCTCAATCTTGAGTCTGTAGCTAGAAAAATACCATAGAGTTCCTTAACCATCATAACACTTTTTCCAAGTCACACTTAATATCCTTCCATCTGCTCTGCTAGAAGGCTAATTTCATAACATGAGCCCTGTCCTTGAGGTTCTGGGGTGGCCAAAGCAGTTGGCCATGCCCGGCTATACTGCCAATTTTATAAATAAATATGGATCTAAACTGTGAACCAACTGTTGTCACCCTCCCCGCTCCCCCACCATAGCAAACATTCCAAATTACCTAGATGAATTTCTGCTCGCTCTTTCACTTGAGGTCAGGCAGTTTGCTACTACCTACCACAATGTTTCTCAACCTCAGCAACTTTAAGAGGTATGGACTTCAACTCTTGCTGGGTGGGGAATTCTGGGAGTTAAAGTCCATACCTCTTAAAGTTATGAGGTTAAGAAACACTGACCTATGAGGTAGCAAAATTTGGTGCAGTGGCCTTTGGAGGGCAGTTACAAATAGCAAGCATTCATAATCAAAGCTGATCACCCATTTCTTTGGGCTTGTAGGGTGTTTTAAGTGGCCTTTAGCCACAATAAAGAATTCATTCATGAGAGGGATATGAATGGAAGAATTGTTATCTTGACCCTTTATAAAGATTCTGGGTTGAGGCAGAGCAGTTGCACAATGAAAATTTCATCTGGAAGCATCATTTTTGTTTGTTTGTTTGTTTAATACTCTGGGACTAGAGGGGAACTATCCCATTTATTGTTCTAGATGAATTAACATACTTAAAAGATTAGGTGGTCATTACTTGATGGATGGCATTGTTATAATCTGCGTGATAAGCCTAGAGTTCCTAAAAATAAAAAAAATGTGGCCTCTTCTTAGCACTGAGGCTAGAAAAAGAGCACCCCGGTTGTTGCTTTTGGAGAAAGTATTGGTTGGGCCTTTTGTGCTACGGCTACCCAGTCTGTTTGGGAAGGAGAATTTTGTAACAAGGTTACCATAGATCTTCTGTGCTCTTTCCCATGAGGGAAATTTAACCTCAACATCTGCCTTAAGTATTTCATCTTTCTGGGAAAGGGGAGCAGAGAGGTAGTGAAGGGCTGCAAATTGTTGCTAAAGTTGGCAGGCCCACTGTGGGTCACGGTTGTTTGGTTTTTCTTTTCTCTCCCCCCACCCCCCATATTGATGAATATCAGGAACAAGGTGTGTGGCTAAAAAGACAACAAGGGAAGGGGAATGTGGGAAAGGATGAGGGAAAACTGTGAAGAAAAAATTAACAGCAAGAGCATGCACACCTGCAGTGCTAGAGTTAAAAAGAGGGACGGGGAAATCCATATGGGCAATAAAATGGCTATTAGGGCTGGAGAGGGCCCTTCCTCTTCCATTCTGTTAAATGCTGCTAATTGCAATCAGTCCTATTAGCGCTAATGGGTTGGAGCACAGGGCCCTCTTCTGCACACCCAGTGGAGAACATGGAGCACTTGGTATTCCTTTTTAGCTCAGCAAAATAAGGGCTGGGTGTGTCAGAGCATGAATTAATGATACTTCTGGGAGGTTCCTGCCTGAACCATGATGAATAGCAGCTGGATCAAACCTGGGAGTGAAATGGAAAAATCTGACCCGAGAAGGTGCTGACTCTACTTTTAGGGGGAGGGGCTTGGATCGTGACCTAGGGAAACTGAGGCATGGCATATTGTAGTAGCTATAACTTTGATTCACAACTTTTAGGGCTCATTCTAGGTCCCCCTGTTCCTTCTTACCTTGGACCCCAGAAATACCTCCTTTATGTATTTGTGGAAATGTTGTAGCTCAGTGGTACAGGACTTGCCACGTGCATAGGTATACAAGGAAAAGTCCTTAGCAATCCCTAGAGCAGTGTTTCTCAACCTTGGCAACTTTAAGATGGCTGACTGGAGAATTCTGGGAGTTGAAGTCCACCCATCTTAAAGTTGCCAAGGTTGAGAAACACTGCTCTAGATGGATGTGAGGAAAAAAGGCTTGGTCTCTGCCAGTCAGTGTAGATTTGCAGGATATGTGCTAAATAAATAAATAGTGCATAGGGAATTCTTCATATATTTGCTACTGGACTTCCCCTCTCCCCTCCCTCAATTACAAGATAGCATAGGCAAGTTGCAAGGGGCAAAATGCTCTTCAGGAAACCAGCTTCATTTCCTCTTCGCATCTCTCACTGGGAAATCCATTCCCATGTGAATCTTCTGGTCTTTACTTTCCCAACGGAGGAGGTTGGATGTTCATTGTGCCCCTTGCCTCTCAGCTTATGCTTTACACACATACTCAGCCAGCAGCTCACTGCAGTGCTCACTGCAAAATGCTCATTAAAGTGCCATCTGGGTTCATAGATGGTGCATTTATTACTGTTTATTATTACTACCACAAATTTGAATGGAGTTCCTTAATTTGCCTAGTTAAAATAGCATAATTGTTGATGGTCTTGGAATATAGCATGTTTCATTTATTTCCCCTTTTTCTAACTATGTAAAGTGAAATGGCCCCAACAGTGTCTCAAACTTTACAAAGGACATGGCAGAGCAGGAAAATAACTTAAAAAGGACTAATTTGGCTCATAGGAGAGACAGCTGGAAAAGGTTACAATGGGTGGAAAGTAGCAAAAAAGAAAAAGCCCTGACACTAATGGCACTTTGGGGAAACTGTGAGGGTGTGAAAGCCAGGCCCTGTATGGGTGTGGTTCACTAGGATTGTAAGCCCCCCAAGATGTATGGCATCTGATGGACTCTTGGGCATTGTGGGAAATTGTCCAGAAACTACAGTAGGTAATCTTGTTAAGCCCTTATTGACCTATGGAATAGGGAAACAGAATGAAACAATCCCCCCAAGTGCCTGCTTCAGGGCTGTGGACCTGGATTTTTCCTGGTTACCCTGGAGAGAGCTCCAGGGGAATGAAGCAGGCCAGGAGGCAGCTTGAGCAGAGTGGTATAAGATTGAATGAATAATTGCACATTGAAGCCAGCTGGATGTTACTGCAGTGCCTATTGCGTGGCACTAAAGACTGCAGAGGAGGCTTACTTCATAGCCTCTGTTGCATCCTCAACTAGCCGTCCAGTAAGATTCTGTAGGGTGGCCAAGGACTTATTGTTACTTGCTCTAGAAAGCCCAGTGTTGCAGCTCTCAAAGTATTGACATGACAGATTTGTGAAGCATTTTTATGCCAACTTAAAGGATGCTTTTAATACAGATCACAATGCGCAGTATACCATTTGGTCTAATTGTGTGGGATTACTTTCAGTTTATGAAGCCTCAGGTCATGGACAAGATGGTTTTAGTTCTCTGGCCTACCACATGCTCCTTTAACTCCTGCTGATCTTGACTTATTCATACTAGTTGAGGGAGGTTGTCTAGGTGGATCCAGAAAGTAGTGAATGGAGGAAGTGGTACCTCCAGCATTTGAAGAGGCAATGGTCTGTCCAGTCTCGAAGAAGCTCTCTCTAGATTCAGAGGATTTGATCAAATATTGCCTTACTGTATTATAAATATTGCTTGTTTGAGGGCAGCGGGCTTGTTTGGGTAAGTTGCTTCTATACAGTTGCCAGTTCTTGAGTATACACAGCTATCTTGATCTTTTTCAACCTGGGTTCTGGCTTCATTTTGGAAACTATCAGCTTGATAAATGTTAAAAAAGGCAAAGGGAGTATGACTCCTTTGATTTTGTTTGATGTTATAGCTTTTGATATCACTGACGCAGTCTCTCTCTGGACTATCTTCATAAACTGTGGGCTCAGATCTGTGTCCACACTTTGCTTCTACTTTCAAGAGCACTCTCAGAGAGTAGTATGGTGACTGTGCTCTGGACCCTGGGCTGATGCTACCCGTGGGTGTTCCAAAACATCTTCCCCACTTTGAATCTGAATGTCTAAAGAGCCCTGTGGCTGTTCCTAGACCTACTGTTTGTCAATGGAATCCTAAGTGAATTCTGTGGCCAGGAGTGCCTATTGCCAACTTCAGCTTGTATATCAACTGTGACCTTTCTTGGATAGTCTAGCAGTGTTCATGCATTGATCACTTTAGACTTCAGTTACTGTAATGCACTCTGTTTGGGGCTTCCCTTGTACTTGGTCTGGAAGTTGGAGCTGGGGAAAAATGCAGTGGCCAGGTTGCTGAGCAGGGCACTTGATGTATACATATTACGCATGTGCTGAAGCAACTGCACTGGCTACCAATTAGCTGGTGAGCCAAGTTCAAGATTTTGTTTATGGCATCTAAGGATACTTGATAAGCCATCTCCATCTTTACCATTAAAGATCTTATTGATTGCTGAAATTGTTGGGGAGATTCTACTGCATCTGCCTAGATCTAGGGATTGTCACCTTGGAGTCGCTTGCAGGTAGGCTTTTTCTTGTGGTAGCACCTACACTCTGGGAAGCTTTCTCCCCTGAAATTCACGAGTGCCTACGACATCTCAGACTGATCTCTTGACCCAGACCTTCTTTAAGTAATATGGGATGGGATGAATGGTTTTTGTTTCTGGTATCAGATTGGGGATTCCAGATTATGACATGTTCTTAGTTGTACTCAGTTTCCAGAACTTTTCTTCTTTAAGTGAGCTGCCAAAAAAGTGCCCCCCCGCCAGCTTCCTGCTCATCTCCCTTGCACTCACTGCCAGGATTGTATCTCTGTAAAATGTGTGGCATTTCCGCCAATAACACTCAAAACCTCCATTAAATTTTAATGGGATTAAGTTTGGCACCATCTGCAGCAGAATGGTATAAATTGCTAAATTGATTTTTCCCCCAAAACTGCTTTTCCTTCAACCTTCTACTTGGGTAATCTTGTTGTCCATCTACTGCCTTGCCTCTGGATCTCTCCATCTTTCCTAACCCTGTCGGGGTCTCTGGAAATGGGCTTGCCCTGGGGCAAGAGGTGCCACAATTGCTCTGCCAGCTGCTCACCAACCTACGCAGGTAATTGGGGACTGTCCCTTTAACAGGCTGAATGCGTGAGCTTGTCCAGATTAAAAAACTGCCGTGCAACATGTTTCCTCCTTTTGGCGATGCCCCACCGCCGGCTTCTTTTGCTCAGCTTCAGTCAGGATTCCACCTGCATCAGGAGCAAAGCCGTTTGGGTATATATCTGTCTTCCTCCAGGAGTTAAATCTGCCAGTGATACGTCTCTCTTTCTGAGCCTGTGCAACTGGAATCTTGCCTCTCCAGTGGCTGCATGTCCTGTGGCAAAATTCCCGGTTGCTGCTCTGGAAACAAATCGTGCCAGGGAAGAATGTGCCGGCTCAGCGGATCAGTCCGGTGAATGTGAGGAGACTAGAGAGGGGGAGAGAGAGATTGTGCCCAAAGCGCCTTCTCTGCCCATTTCATCTTCATCCCCTGCTGTCTAACGACATCTCCTGACTCTTCTATTTGCAGGCGTAAAGTGGAGCAAGAGCAGCATCATGTCTGACAGCAAGGAGTGGGCCACCCTCAGCCCGGAGGAGTTCACCCAGCTGCAGAAGTATATTGACTGTGAGTCCTTTTCCTTCTCCTCTCATACCAGTAGGCTGTCCCCCACCCCTTGATAGGAATAGAGGCCAGCGATCCCTATGGGCAGGCAGGACCATTAGAGCTAGAACTCCCTCTCTAAAATCAGAGGTCATACCAACTCCCTAGAACTTGAATCTGGTTTACTTGAGTCATTGAGAAAGGAGGAGCAGCCATTTCTATGCTGGTCCAAGCAAGGCTCATAGGATAATTCTTTCATGCTACTCCATGTCCATCTGTTCCCTCCCTCCACTCCACTCCACTCTACCCCCCCCCCCGAACTCGGTAGTATTAGCTTGATATCTCATGTGCTATGCAGAAATCACAATCGAGTATCCACAGACAAATATAGAGGAAGGGATAGTCTAGTTTGTGAGGAATCTGACAGGCAAGATAATCTTTAGCCTTTGGCTTATCTTGAATTAAAATTCTTGGGCCACCCATCCTACAAAGTTAGATGCCCAACGTTTTAATTCCCATGTTCAGAATGTTCTGAAATTGTATCAGCTGGATTGGACATCTCACTGCAACCTGCTGATACTTATACCACTTTGAAACTTAGCATAGAATTCACAGAATTCTGATTCTTGGCCAATTCATCTGTTCTGCCTGGCACATCTCCTGGTTATGGCATGTACTGTATCAGAATTCCTACACTTTTTCCCCCCTTCTCAATCTTCATTTTTCTTTGCTCTACAGACAGCAGCAAGAAAGTGCAGGATGTGCTAAAGGAATTTTATGGAGAGGGTACATTGTCCCAACATCTGCAAGGGGATGTGAGTATCCTCCTCTTCCTCTCCTGCAAACATCTTCATTTTTTGCCTTGCTAGATTGTATATTTGCCCTAAGTGTTTACAGCCAAGGTGGCCTTGCAAATCAATATGACATCTTTCCAAAACCCGTGTACTACTTTGGGTGTCTTCGGTCTTTCACGCATAGAACCTGTGTTTCCGTGGTGCTTAACTGCATTGTGGGATGTCATGGAGGGCAGTAAAAGTGTCATATAAACTCTGAAACCCAGCTGTTTGACCCAGAGTGGGTTAGATTTAGCTCCAGAGAGACCTGATCTTGTTTTCAACTAAACCACTCCATCAACTCCTCTGCCATGTCATAACCATACTTTGTAAAGGTTAATGATCAATCCCAGTATCTATGATCAAGATAAAGTCCTAGAGAGGCCCCATGAAAATGGAACTGCATTTAGGGAAATGGTTCATCTGTGTGGCTGTTTTGGTTTCAACTACTTTTTGGTCACACTGGTGTTGTGCATGAGAAAAAGGAGCAGAAACAAGTGTGGTAGAATGTGGCTCTCTGAAGCCTATCCAAGGTAACACAATACCCATATTGCCCATGCCTATCTCCCTCCTGGAGGAAAATAAAAAAATGCAGGAAGTGGTGAGGGAAGTGCCTGCATTCCAGCCTTCTTTGTAGCAGTTAGTGGGGGAGGGAGACTAAAAATATGGTTGCTGTCTGACCCAGCTATTTCAGATGGTGTGCTGTTGACATATGAAAGTGAGATGCTAGTATGGGTCAGCTGTGCTATGCAAACAGAGCCATAGAAGTATAGAGAGGGGTTTGTAGGCATTGTAGTCCAATGCCCAGTTCAGGACAGGAAATCCAGTGCTGGAGCTAGAAGATATCAGTCAGATTCTGATTGAAGACTTCCAGCAGAGAGGACCGCCCCCCTCCCCAAGGAATTGGTTCAGTTGTCAAACTTTCGTGTGATTAAAAAAGTTCTCCTAATGTTTATATAACACCTGCCATTTTGTAATCTAGTTCTAGCTCTACTTCCTGAAGAGGCAGAGAACAACCCTTGGTCCACTCTTATGTGATAACTCTTTCCAAAACTACCTGAGGGGCTCTCAGATTCCCCCTATTGGTCTTCTCTTCACCAGGCTACAAATACCCATTTCCTTTCATCTTTTTTCCTAAGACTTATTTTCTGTATTCCCAAGGGCCTTTGTTGCCATCCTCTGAACCAATCTCATTGTGTCTGTATCAGTGGTAGGCAACATGGTGACCTTCAGATGTTTTGGACTCAGCTCTAGCATGCATGACCAATAGCAAGAAGTTGTTGTAGGCCAAAACATTTGGAAAGTACTGCATTGTCTAGCTCCAGTCCACATCCTTCTCAAAACGTTTCTTGCCCAGAACTGAAAGCATAACTTTAAGTAGAGTTTGAAGTATTATTGTTATTATTACTACTAATACTTCAGCTTGGTTGCACTCCTGGCTCTTCTTTTGTTTCATTAACTAAATTTCTTTTCTACTGTTCACCTTAATGTACTCCCCCCACCCATCTATGAAGAACTTGGCCTTTGTTTTTTGTTTTCCATTCTGTCAGTTATTTGAGGATTTATTCCTGCCTTCTGAGATGTTGGTGAATCCTTTAATCCATTTTATGTTACTCTCAGATATGATATTCTCCCACTCCTTCATTTAAACTGAACACATTCAGAAGTATAGAACTCAGTTATGTGGCAGCCACTCATGACCTCCCTCCAGGCTCTGTGATTTTTGCAGTCTCAGCTTCTAGTCTGCAATGAACTAGCTTTTTAACCAAAATGAGTTTTTGTCCCACAATCCCTTTTGCTAATTATACTGTTTTTTTAGTCTACTTATATTCCATCTTTCTGTTCAGATAGAACACTTAAGGTGACATATATCATAAAAACTGACTTCAGCCTCCCTTCCTATATTCTGACATTCTATAGCCCCACTATGGCTCATCCTAAACCTGTCTCCCTGTCACCCCCCATCACCCCACATGTTCTTCTTGTTTGAATTACTCTTCCTGTATGATGATTCCTTCCTGGGTCCATTAATCACAGTTTCATTAGTTCCAGTAGCAACCAAGCAATGGGGAACAGCCATCCCCCTTCCCATTAAAATGAGAAAGAAGGAGAAAGTTTTTACCCTTCCCTGCATACAATAATATATCTAGCACTGAAGTGACACATTATTATCTGACTCAAAGCTCCACTTTTGGCACACTCAGTAGAGAATGCCAGTAGTTGTGATTCCTCGCATTCTTCTCTTTTGCTTTGCCTTATTCCTCTGATAATGCTGTTCTCAGTTAATAGACTTTGAAGGCTTCAAGCTCTTCCTGAAAACCTACTTGGAAGCAGAGGAGATCTCTGATGAACTTTGCTGTCACCTCTTCATGTCTTTCCAGACTACAGCAGGACAAGCCACAAAAGAGCCAGGTATCCCATCTGGCAAACTGCCTCCCATAAAACATTGTCTTTTCTCTGAGGGTTTGGGGAAGGGGGTGGGTTTGCATCTTTTCTGTCCCCTCCTTGTCCAATATCTCTCTTTGCCAAGGATCTCGTTGATGAGGGTTGGGTTTGGCAGCTGGAATATCTTGCAGTTCCTAGGATGAAGGATTACCAACACATCTTAACCCAATGTACTCTCTGCTTTTCAGCCAGTGGTTTCGTTTGCGTCAATGACGTCTCTTGTTACTTCTCACTGCTAGAAGGCGGGAGGCCTGAAGACAAACTGGAATGTGAGTACTGCAAAGGATCAAGAGAGCAGGAGTAGCAGCCAAAGGTCTCAGTTTAGAGCTTGATTTTTGGTGGATGAGTGGGGAGGAGAGGCACATTGTGACAGAGAAAATCTGATCTTGACATTTCTTCAGGACAGAGAATCAACTTGCTGTCATTAACATATCTCTGGCCGGCCAGCCGGCCGGCTGGCTGGCCTGCCTGCCCGCCTGCCTTTCCACATACTTATAAATACCACTTTAACATCCCAAGAGTCTCCTGCCAAATATATTATCATATGTACATATAATTTTGATTAATTTTTACTCACTTTTCTATGAAAGAGGTTTTAACTGGCTTGATATTCAGAGGGGTAGCATTCTCTAGTATGCCCTGGGCAATCATGTTCGTCTCCCATCTGTGTGGGACAATGATCATTCATTTCCTGATACCACTCTTAAGCCCATACAGTTTTGTCAACATAAGAACACCTCTGATGCTCTAAATTTGTAGAAGTCCTTTGAAATCTTTTCTGAAACCTGACCTTTTAAACTGTTTGGGAATTTGTGCAGGGTGTGTGCAAAAGAAATACATCTTGCTCTCCAACTGAAGAAGCCTGCTTTAGTAATATGCTTTGCCTTCCTCATGTAAGATTAAACAAAAAGCCTTGATGAATTGTTGCCATTGTGGGAAGATGCCTGGAGCAAGAGGGTAAAGGCACAGTTGCATATATTTGGTGATCCCTCATCTAGAAGCTTCCATTTCTGATTTCCTTTTTTCCTCCCACAGTCACCTTCAAGCTTTATGACAAAGATGGAAATGGTCTTCTTGACAATTCAGTAAGTAGCAGGAGGCCATGAGAAGATTACAGACTTTTGGAACTGGATCCCATCTCCCTGTCCCTTTTGACTTCACTTCAGGCAGAAGAACTGGTTTATCCACACAACACACACACACACACACACACACACACACAGAGCACAGTGCCCAGCTTTTTGTGCTGGAGTAGGCCCAAGGTATTTTGATGCCAAATCTTTTCATACAAATCTTTCCAAAGTAGTGCTGTGGATGAAGTATTGTGCTGCAATATAGCTGACCCACCTGCTAGTTTATATCAGTCTGATTTTTGTTGGTTCCTGTTTGTTTAGCACCAAAAGGTACCATCTTTTTTGGTTTTGAGCAGAGTGCAGTGAACTTGCTCCAAGTGCTGTGGTGAGGCCACAACAAAAATTAAATTTGGTTTGATTTAATGTGAGTATAAATGTAATCATGGTTAAATCAAGATAATTAAATACAATTAAAATAATTCTTAGGAGTTTTAGGAATGAGGGTTCCCATTCTTTCATATTATAAAGGATATTTTGGTAAAACTACTGAAGGTACTCTGGAGACCACATCCTGTGGAGGCTTTGGGAGGGAGAAGAAATTTGTTCCCTTCTAATTAAACAGCTGCATGGCAGGAAGGAAATCAGCAGGTGACACTTTGCCCCATCACTTTATCTCCTGGAAGCCAAGAATATCTCATTTTCAATAGGCTGGGACATACTGTTTTTGTCTGATTCCTTTCTACTCTCTGATAAGAACTGGGGGCACCTGCTTTTAATATGAGCTCTAAACTTACCTCTCTAAGTCAGTCTTCACCAACACAGTTCCCCTTGATATACTGGGCGACAACATCATGGATATCCATTGCTAGGAATTCTGGGAACTATAGTCTAACATGGTTGGAGGTGCCAGACTGGCAAATGCTTGCATGCTGGCCCTTTCATATGAGCCACCACACTTTAATACTGGTCCTAAACTATGTTCTTCTCTAGGAGGTAGATCGCATCATAACACAAATGATGCGCGTAGCTGAATATCTGGACTGGGATGTCACTGAGCTTAAACCAGTAAGTGCAGAATTCCTTCAATTGCTTCTTGTACCCCTTCCCCATCTACTTACAACATATATATGCTTGTATGACCATGATGGGCTCTATTGGCTCCAGAATGAAGGTGTCTGTGTCAGGGGCTCTGGAACTGGGGTTGCTGTCAACAATGATTTTTGCAACAGCACCAAAAGGGAAAAAGCCCAAACTCTGTGCATTTAGGAGGAAAGATGAGGAGTCAGTTGGAAGGGAAGGAACCTAGAGCTAAATGAGGTACAGCAGGATATGGCACTTGAATATAGAATCAGTATTTAGTTAATGGGATTTACCTAATAAAATGGTGTCTTCCTTTTCTGCTTCTATTAAGAGATGAGAGAGGTTTTGAGTTTTCTGGGTTTTGGAGGAGGATCTTTTTTTCAGGGTTTTTTTTTTCAGGAGATAGAGTGGTTGAGAGTATAAGCTCTTACTCCATGTTTCTGCTCAATAGTTGTTGCCATTTAGATATGTATACAGAAGAATGGGGGATGCTGGATGGGTATGAGGGATAATATGTATTATTGTTTTGAATGATTTACATTGAAGGGCTCGTTATCCTAATTCAGAAGGCATAAGATTAGTTCTGTGCCTAATTTTAGGTACAGCATTATCTTAACTTGGGGTTTCTTTTCACTTTATTAATGGAGCTCTTTTTCAAAGATTTGCATGAATAAGGACCTGGGAATGAGGAACCAGTTCAGTGTTGTGCATGAGGAAAGAGTAGTGCCTGCCTTATGCTGCAGATAATTGTAGCTCCTTTTACAGAGAAAGGCATGCTCTCTAAATGTTCCTCTTAAAATGAGGGTTGCAAGCCAGTTTGGGACAAATGAAATGCAACAAGCATGGAAATTGCTCCCTCCTAAGGCCCCCCTTTTCGGATCTCCCCTCCCCTCCCCTCCCCCCAGATCCTGCAGGAGATGATGCGTGAAATTGATTACGATAGCAGCGGTACTGTCTCTCTCTCTGAATGGCTCCGCGGTGGTGCCACCACTGTCCCCCTCCTGGTGCTACTCGGGCTGGAGGCGGTAAGTGCAGGGGACAAAGGCCTTTTTGCCTTGGTTCTAACTCACTGCTGAATGCGGTGTTTTGATTTTCTTGTGCAACACGTGATAAGGAAAGCAGTTGGCTGATTTCTTTGCCTTCCCTGATCCATCGTCTTCCCATCATGACACTAGAGTAGGAATGCTGGTCTGGCTGTCTCTCACCTCTAGGCTCCTTCCAGTGACCCTGCTCCTATCTCCTATTCTGTTGTACCCCAGGGTGAATCAAGTTAAACATTTTAAAAAACAGTTCAGAATCACACAGAGAACTGTGTCATAAGCAGCATTTTTACTAAGGATTTCTCTCCCCTTTCCCCCCTTTTTCTACAGACAACAAACAAGATATTACCTATTTCTCCATGCTCCTGGGGGGGAGGGGATGTTCTGGCATGCCACTGTTCTGCTATTTCAGCCTTGCCCTAAACTGGTAGTGGCCAGGGAGTTAAAGCACTTAGAGGACTGTTCAGTTGGTAGTCTAGCGCTGTTTGCAATTCTGCTGCTGTCTCCAGCTCCATTGGGAACTGCAGCAGGATGATGGTGTGTCAGGCTGACTGGGGACTGGAGGAAAAGGCCAGCATCATCCTGAAATGGCCATATAACCTTCAGCTAAGCACCTGATTTCACCTCTGACATAACAAATGGTGAAACTAACCAATTTTAGATGTTTCAAGCAGCTTTGGATGTGGGTTGGCTTAAGGGGGAAAACATTACTCAGGCAACTAAGAGGACTTAAGGCCACCTCGCTCTTGGGCTAGGAACAAGATGAAGGCAGGACGCAGCAGAAAAAAAAGTGGTCTGGGCAAGTGTGTTCCATGGTAGGTGAAAGGTTAAAAATGGCCCTCGTTTGCTCCTAGGGCACAGCTGTGTGGTCTCATAGTGAACTTGGTTGCATTTTTCCCCACAACAATCTAATTGCTCTTTGAGGAGGCACAAACAGAGATTTCTGTTTTCCAGGGAGCTTGAATACAATGGACATTTAGGTGCAAGCCATTCCATGCATCCTCCAAAAGTAATACTACTTTTGTGCTCAGGAAAAGTAACTTTTATCCCAAATCTTGCCTCCACTCCGACCTTCTGTTCCCCCTCAGGGAGCCTTGATACCTCCCCTTCCCTTCGGCTCCCAAACCAGCCACCCCACAAACCTCCTCCTTAATGGCTGACTTTCTCCATTGCTTCAGACGATGAAAGACGACGGGCAGCACCTGTGGCGCCTGAAGCACTTTAACCGTCCTGTTTACTGCAATGTGTGTGAGACGCTGCTCTTGGGGCTACGCAAGCAGGGGCTGCGCTGTACTTGTGAGTGAGTTGCTCTCTCCTGGGGTTGTGTGGGAAGAGGGGGTATGGCTCCATGGTCCGTCCTGCTTCTCTTCCTGGTGGCTCAGGCTTCCAGCACCTTTAAGGGGCTTGAGACGGCTCTGATGGTGGAAGCAGGAGAGTGTTTCCTCCAGCCACTGCTTTAGCAGAGATCCTAGTAGATCGAATGAGAAGCCGCAATGTTCCAAGTCACTCCATTGATCCATCTAGCCTAGTTGTGTCAGTCCTGACTGGCAGTATCAGATTGAACTTGGTCTGACAGGAGACTTTCCCAGCCCTCTCTGAAGACACTTAGAAAAACTGGAATCTCCTGTGTGCAAGGCAGGTGCTGTATCATGAAACTTAGTCCTTGGGAATTGCTGTGTTTCTGTGGCTCTTTCACCCCTCTTCCAGCTAACATCTCTCATAGAGTAGGATGGCATCATATTGTTCAACATATTATCCAGGTGTAGTCTCCCCAGATGGTCCTGCTGGTTGGGGAATTGCACCAGATTTGGGTAAATTGTCTTAGATGTGACCAGGAAGAATGGAGAAAAAAGCACAATGCTCTCTGTGTTTTCTGTCATTTAGTTCTGCTAACAAGGTATGGACAAATGTCATGTCCAAAGGCCCCTCCCAATGTGACTTTAGTTGCACGGTGGCCATTGCTACAACATGGTTCCTTCTCCTTCTAATATCATTTGCCCTTTTCTGGGAGGCAACAGAGACATGGAAAGGAGCAATGGGATAAAGATCTCCTGTGGATCCTGAGATTTCTGATGCTACTGGAATGCTTTGCATTGGCACTTGAAAGCTATAATAAGAACCAAAAAAGACCCCTCTTCCTTCAATAGACTCTCCTACCTGTATAGGGAGTGATGTATACATGCATTTCAAAACACCAGCTATCTGTCAAAGAAGCAGTACCATGGATTCTATGACCCGTGTCGTGTGTTAACTTAGTTAACTGGTCCAAATCCAGAATTCTGTAACCTAAAATCAGATCTAGTAACTTCATTGCGAAGATTAATGTTGTTCACAGGTTTCTCTTATTGGGTTAGATATTACATATTAGGCACAACTGAAAAAATCCTAAATTTAGAATTGTACCTAACCCCAGAAAAAGGTAAAGGAGTTGTCTATTTTTGTTCAATTACAATTTTTCAGAAGTGGGGATTATAGTGGAGAAAATGTTTTCCTCTAAAATCTAAGTCTAGCACAGTCATGGTCTTTTGCCAAATTAGATTTCCATGTTTCTGTAATAATCCAAACAGTTCCCGGGGAAAACCTAATAAGAAGATGAAAGGGGACTTTCCTTAAGAGCTTCCTTGCAGCTTGGCCAGCGCTACTGTAATGGAGGATGAGGCTTTTAGAGGTTTCTCTTATGGCTGAAATTGACTACCCAGAAATTTCTGGTGATCAAATATGTGGATTCTCAAAAACTACGTGCTTGTATTTTTGCTCTGAAAACTCCATGGAATTCCACCCTTGCGGCAGAAGCACTTCCTCTTCAAGCTTCTCCTTGAGAATCAAATCAAATATTTTATTTTTGAACAAAAAAAGACAGTACAAAAACAACAAAACAAACCATTGTATAATCACATGCAGATTTTGCTTTGCACTTTAACACTTTGAGTTGCCCAGAACTCTTCGTCAGATGAAATAATGCAGCAAACAGGTGGAAGAAAGATTTCTTTTCTTTTTTTTAAGTGCAAAGATTAAGCCAATTGGTTGTGGCCATTAAGTTTTCTGTTTAGACTCAGTCTGAAGATGGAGACTGCAGTTGGATTGAATTAGTCACAGAGTTCTATATGAACCCACTATTCCTAGTTGTAATTTGTCTTTTACCTGGGTATGATCTGTCTTTTACCTTGGATGAAATACATAAGAATCCTCACCAGGCAAAAATAAAAGTTATATATTCTTATATTAGCAAAGCTGGAAAATAAATTTAGATTAGAATAAATTTCCTTCAACATCATGTGTTTGTTGTGTAAGTTCTCCATAATCAGGAGGACAAGAAACCTAAATTTTCTTTAAAGGAAAAAAGAAAGGATTTCCAGAAGCCATCATTTTCTATGAGGACCAATGGAAATGTCACAAAAGAGCATGCAAGCCCTTGAGTTACCCAGTTTTAACTGCCCCTGTAAAAGAAAGTAGAAACCTTTCAAACCTGGTTCATAAAATTGCATAGGATTTGGATGGGTGAGATCATGTTTTAAATTAGCGGTGAAGTCAAGCTCAATTCCTGGTGATTGTGTAAACTGAACCATGCAGTTTTCTCACTAACAGAATGAAAGCTGTTTGCTGTTGCCACCTTCCGATATTTTTTTGACTTCCTAATTCAGCCTGCAATTCTGGTATTCTGTGATGATTCCCATCCAAGTTTTAATGAGGTCTCTTCTGCTTGGCTTCTGAGCAAGGCAAGGTCAGCCCCGTGCTGCCACCTGCAGGAGCACATTAACGCTGCTCGCCACTAATTATGTTGACAATATACATTCATGGACCGGACATCAAGTACAGCATTCATAATGGCAGTAACTTAATTTATCCAGGACAAGCATTTGTCTTTACATATATTTAGGTAAAAAATGGATGTAAAAGAATTCTGCTATGAATTCTATTTGGATCAGTTTGAGGATTTTCCCTCCCTGTGAAACAAGCACTAGTATAAACAAGTCTCACTAGTGTTCTTCATCTTTTAAAAAAATACCTTTTTAGATATATAGCTAAAGACATTGCAGATATGTGTACATGTTTGTATCCTGTACTCACAGCAGTGCGGGGCTGCTTGTTAAGGATTATTTCTTCCTCAGTACTTGGAATATCTGTATGATCTGGCCACCTAGAAATATAAAATTAGCTTTCTCTGCCTCTGAACAAGCCAGAAATTTTTTTCTCTGGGTGTTTATAAAACATTCAGAGAGAGAGAGAGAAAAATGCCAACCCAGAAATCTCTCTCAGCATTCCAAATTCAAAACAGTTGCAGCTTGGTTATTTAGAAAGGGTGAAATTCCTTCAACAGTCTGCTTGTGCTTAGCAGAAGCCTAAGAATTAATGCTGACATTAAACAAGAAGATAAAACTGTGCTAAATTCTCATGTTCTCTTTTCCAAGAGTTTCTTTTTAGCCATGTTCTCACCACACACTAAACTGGATCATTAAACAGATTAGTGTGTCATGTGAATATTTAAACCAGGAGTGGGTTAGAGAAGGTTGATTTTATCCTACAATAGCTAATCTTCCATGGTCAACATGTCATGTGAACATAGAAGAGAGACTTAATAACAGGTTAACCCTCTCTTCCAAATATCCAAAGTGGCCCACAAAAAACAGGACTTCTTTAGAAATTCCTCCTCTGGTTCTTTTATTTTTCAGCCTTTCCTCTCCATGACATTCATGTTTGGGGATAAACCTGGCAGAAAGGGATTCAGGGTGCCTCAATCAACCTCCTCCAATTTTGTCTGATAATGCTGATCCTGATTGGGTCACTCACCACAGATTTTTCTAATTTGATTTTTGCCTAGCTAGATTTCTTTAAAATGGCTGCTGATCATTTAATCAGGCCTTCCCTGCTTCTCTGCTGCTGGCACGTGGGGGTCTTTATCCAGGATAGCAGCAGGGTGGTTCAGCTGTTTCATGTGAACATGGTTGCTGGATCTCTATGTTTGAAAAAATGCTCAACAAAAAAATAAGGGTGAGGAAGCTATAGGGAGGGAGGGGAGGAGATGCTACACTAAGTTTGTAGGATCAACTCTTGATGGAGAAATTTTATACAGAATACAGAAAAGCTGTATGCTGCTTGTGGGCAAAAAGTGCTTATTTAGTTTCTACTAGCATGTTATTGAATCCATCCTTCTTTTTTCCAACAGTCTGTAAGTACACAGTGCATGAACGCTGTGCTCGGAAGGCTCCTCCAAGCTGCATCAGCACCTATGCCAAGAACCGCCGTGACACCAACGTAAGTAACCTAGCAAGGGAGGATTCTGCATCTATTAGCCAGCCTTCTGTATTTCTGCCTTCACTATCCAGGATTTCTGGTTTCTCAGTTTTCATTGTCTCCTTCATCTTCCCAATCCATCCCTTCATTCTTCTAAGAAATTTAGGTGGTTCTCCTGTTTCCATTCCTCAGTATGTGAGATCGAAATTGACCCTTCTTATATCCCAGGCTGTTGTTCCTTTTTGCCCTGACTCATTTGTTATCTCTGCCCTTCCTTGGCCTTGGTATCAGTGTCATAATCACCTCCAGAAGTCTTTTGGAGGAATGAATGTATTTTCCATACATTCCATACAACTTGTATTGTACGGTGAGAGGCCTATTAAAAAAAAAAAAGACCAGGAAAAAAGTATGTGACAGCCAAAAGGGATCATCTTTTTAAAAAGACAATGTCTAAATTAATATTTAATTTAAAAGTAAATAAAATATATACTCTGTTTCTGGTAGTGGCCAATTAGGTACTTCCAGGAGGGCCAGAAGTGTGGCATGGGAGCAGACAAGAAACCATTCTCCCTTATGTATCTTTGCTACTATTTTTCAAATTAGCAATGGATTCTCAGTAGCAAATGAAGAGGCCGGAGGAACCAAGTGTGGCTACCAGCTGCCCACCCCTACTGTAATCTAATCCTGAAGACTTTAGTTCATTCAGTAGTGAGTGATTAAAACTTCAGTCCTTGCTTTTGAAAATTTACAGTATTCTTACTTTTAACTAAATTGCCTGGAGGAGGTGAGAGAGAATGCCAAGAAGATCCCAAGAGTTCTAGTTCCCATCCCTTCCCTTGTCCCCATTTTAGCTTCTTAGACCTCCCTTCTTTTGAAGAGTGTCAGGAAGGTAGAACCCATAGCTTCGGGGCTGCAGTTGGGCTGATCCAGCCCGCTAGTTCTCTCTCCAGATTTCATTATTACTCACTTCCCTCCTATAGGTGCAAGCACATGTTTGGGTAAGAGGAGGCTGTGACGGCAGTAAGTGTGACAAGTGTCAAAAGAAGATTAAGAGTTTCCAGAGCCTCACAGGCATGCACTGTGTCTGGTGCCATCAAAAGGCAAGTTGATGACTCATGACTCTCCTTGCTTAAAGGGGGATACTGTCATCAAAAATCAGGAGGGGATTCTCATTAGATGGTTTTTATTCTGTAGGTAGTTCATGCACAAGAAAAGTTCATTTGCCTGGCAGGGAAATTTGGGGACATACTATTTAGGGGTCTGTGGAGAGGGGCAATATTCCCTGGGATTACAGCATGAGGAAAAGGACTATGCTGTGGTCAGTATTCTGGTTAGGTTGTCCCACATTTGCCATTTCTGTTTAAAGAAAGCCTGAAATGGGATTGTGCAGAGCTTATTTCACTAAGACATTTCTTTCTTGGACCTCTATTTATGCCATCTCTAATTATATAACATATTTCAAATGAAACTGAAAGGGAAGGAGAATACAAAGGAAAGAGTTCTCAGGAGCATTTTTGGGGAAAGGAGGATCTAAATGAGGGTTGTAGTAGAGCAGAAACCCTAACCGTATCTGCTCTCTACCTATTAATAGATTAACTGTCCAACATTATGATGACCCCATGGATATTTTGCCAGGGTCAGATAATTTTCATCAATGTCTAAAAATATATGTTTCCCTGTTTTAGAAATATTGTATACACAAATAAATGTATTTTGGAGATGGTTGGGATTTATCAGTTTATTTCTCAGGTTTCAGACTCACATCACTTTGAATATTGACTCTTTCGTAGATATAGATGGATATAGAGTTGGAAGGGCAGACGCATAGATAAGGTCATTGTTTGTTTAACAAATTGCCTTTACAGGACATCATTCTTGCAAAGGAGTACAATTTGTTTTCATATAAGCATACCTAATTTTCATATATGGCGTATATGATGTAAATCTAGGCATCTTCAAAAAGCTTACTATGCATTTCTTCCAAAAATTTAGAATTCAGCCTTCTATATCCAAGTCAAAATCTTGTTTTATCAGCTCAAAGTAGGGTTTTTTTCCTTGCTTCATGATACAGAAGGCAAAATCATAAGTAATGAACCCAACCTGATGTTCCCTGGGAGAGGGAAGAAAAAGTTGTATCTAAGGCTTTGGTGGTGTCTCTGTCCACTTTCAATGTTTTGTGGCCTAACATGGCATTGAGAAACACTTGCTGCGTGTCTTGATCTTCTAGATTCATGATGAGTGCCTGCCTCTCATGCCTTCCACCTGTGACTGCGGGATCCTCAGGGACCATACCCTGCCTCCTTCAGCAATCTACCCTGTTGTATTGGTAAGAGCAAGGAGTTTTTGCGACAGTTATTGTAATTGACAGTCGTGTTGCAGAAACTTAAAGCCAAAGTTTACAGTAATCCTTGCATACAGATCAGTGTTTCTCAATCTCAGCCACTTTAAGATGTGTGGACTTCAGCTCCCAGAATTCCCCAGCCAGTCACACATCTTAGAGTGGCTGAGATTGAGAAACATTGATCTGTATGCAAAGATTACTCTAAACTTCACCAGAACAGTATGACTGACAACAGGAAGGACCGTGTTCCGCATCCCACACATAGAAGAGAGGGGAAAATAGGCAAGCATGCTTATTTTGTTATGGATCCTCTCATGTTGTTTTGCATGTGCTTGGGTGGTAGCATAGATATTTAAAGCACATCCTTACCATACACGTAAAAAAAGGAAAGTAAGCAGTGCCAGTTCTTGAAGGGAAAAAAAAATCCTTAGTTGGGCAATATCTTTATCAGGACCAGTCCAAATGCCACAAAAGCTTGGAATGCAAGTTTCCAAGTTCTCAAGAACTCTTTTTTCAAGCAAAAGGGTACAAAAAGCAGTGGATGGAAAAGAAAAAAACTAAAAAAAACCCCAACAACCCAGGGTGTGCAGTGTGTCATTTATCATGTTGATGCTGCTGCGAGAGATGTTTGGGTCTATTTCCTCTTTTGGGAGGAATGGCCCAAAGTTATTTTTAAACTGTTTTAGTTTCATTCCTTTGGGTGGTGGTGCAGCCTCCTGTGCATGTAGCACTTATGAAGAATGTATGTTTCTTTGAGATTCAAATTGCCTTCATCGTATGCTACTTGCAGTGTAATTTAATCTACAAGAGGAGAGTCAGAGGGAGGGGCCATGGCTCAGTGACAGAGCACATGCCAGGCATGCAGGAGACTCCCAGTTCAATTCTTGGCATTCCTGGAGAAGTGCTACCAGTCAGTACGTACAAAGTTGCCATAGACTGAGCAATAGTTTGACTCAGGATAAAGCAGCTTCCGATATTCATCCAGGGAATTTGCTGTAGAAGCGCACTCACCCCATTTTTGATGTACACGCAACCTCCTTTCTTATTTTGAGAAGCAGTGTAAAATATTTGGCGGGGGGGTTGCCAATCGTGAAATGCCTCCTCCCCAGAACGGGCCAGTGTATAGATGAAATGAGATGACTTTGCATCGGTAAGGGACTAAACCCAAGCTGCTCCTCTGAGCAGTTTCAAAAGAGCAAAGACTTTGAGAAAGCTTTGAGCAATAATCCCTTTGTGCTTGGGAAGGAAAAAAAAAACACCTCCAGATCAAAGCAGACCATCTGCTTGAAAGAGGGAGGAACTGACCTGTTTTGGTTCTGGAGACCTGCAAACATAACCTTCAAGACAGGAGCTGTTTTTTACAGGCCATGCCTGTGGCTTTCCTACCCAAAACTGTCCCTCCCAGCTGCTACCCAGCTCTGGTGTCCCACTTGCCTTTCCCCCTGTGTGTCACAGGAACGGCAGAACAGCCAAAAGAACGGGACCCCTTCAGATGAACCAGTGCAACCATTCACCACCCCCGAGGGACAGGCCTTGCGGGTGAGTCTGGGGTTACGTGGGTGGAGCTGGTTGCCAGGCACGCCACCCCTCTCAGGGCTCGGAGCTCTCTGAGCACTCCCTGCTGTTCAGGGCTGGGGCAAGCGGGGTGGGAGGGAAGAGAGGCCATAGTTGGGGCTGCCTGTTCCCCTGTGTGTAAAACGAAAATCAGCACTTTTATGCTGAAATTATTGTTATCGGTACTTGTCAGAAAGTAGGGTGAGTGGTAACAAGCAGAGGCAATTAGCACAGTTCCAACATTGGTTTTTTTTTAGTTTGGTCATAAATCAACGGAGGAGCTGCAGGCTGTGAATTAGGCAGAGAAAGACCTGCAGAGAAAGTATTGTTTGCCTGTAACTCATAGCTGGAGCTTCAGTTGCCAAGAAGAGCAGGCCTTGTTGCAATCCAGTAGTCTGAGCCATTGTAGCGGCCATATCCAGCCCAGAGGTCATAAGCAGGGCCTGTCAGAGGAACATGGGTCTGGTAGGGGAGAGTGGTTTCCAACATGAGGAGGGAGGCTGGGAGATGCCCTGAATGAGCTGGGGTTCAAGGCCTTGCCTAAGTAGAAGAACTGATGCCCTTTCCTCTCCAGGAGACATGCCAATTTCCACTGCTTGGCTCTCCATTAGCTGACAGCATCCTTGAAGGCTTGGCACCCTCTGAATCGCCAGCATAGGGGACCACTAAGGAGAGCTGGGGGGCAAATGACAAAATCAGCATTGTGCTGCCACCCTGCAAACCCCACCCCTTTTGTACGTGTGTTGTGACATCACATGCAGATAAAACAGGCAGAGCTGTTTCAAAATGATGAAAGCATCAGATCCTGCAGGTGCCTCTGAACAGCAGTTACCTGTACTGGGCCTGGGTTGTTATGCACAGATGGCTGACTGCTTGTTGTCTCCCAGCTACAGGGTGGGGGGTCTGTCAGGTTCTCCTCTTCAGCCTTGGAATCAGAGGATGATGAAAGAGACATCCAATACATCAAATTTAGATGTGGTAAATTGTGGAGGAACTGATATTGCTCAACTGCAACTTCCAGCAGTCCTAGCCACCTTGCCCAGTAATGAAGAGTTCTGGGAGTTGTGATTCAGCAACACATCTGAAAAAAAGGACCAGAGGGAAGGGGTGAACTGGAACCCTTCCCTCCCACCCTAGCTGTCTGTTAATCCCAGCTATCCTGCCTTTCCATTTGGAAAGGAAACCTATTTTAGAGCATTCCAGATGCAGCTGCTTCTCATTGCAATGAAAGATTTATCAGATCAGAAGATAATTGCAAATGCAAAGCTATTTCTGGTGGGTGCATCTAGGGATTAATAATGTTAATGTTCCTAGATGTTTGCGCAACTGATTTTATTTTAGCCATTAAGGGATGGAAGAGAAAAAACACATTTTTTGTTTAAAGCTGATTGACATACATTCATAGCAGTAATGAGAATTGTTATGTGCATCTTTGCTATCCATAGACCACTCTGGGAACAACCTTATAGTAAAGGGAAGCACATGTAGCTGCATGACTAAGACTGATGCAATTTCTGGCTACCCAGCCCAATCTATCCCTGTTTTTCTATCTCTACGTGTGCTGTGCTGTATCCCAGTCTGAATCCTACTGTCACAGTACAGGGCAGTCAGATCTGGCCATTTACCAAGGCTGTTTGTGTTTCTAACCCCTTTCCACAGATCATCCCTTTGCCTGACACACACCCCTTGCTTGTCTTTGTCAATCCTAAGAGTGGTGGAAAACAAGGAGAGAGGTGAGAATGGAACAGGGTTGGAAGTGTGAATGTGGGAGTAGGGGCAGGCTAGGCATCTTAGGATCAGTGCCAACTTTGCTTTTGAACACAGTAGCTAGAACTAAGCTTTTCTTAGTTCTTTTCATTTTTTCTGACATTCCCAAATGTTTCTCTTGGGCATAATATAAAACCTGGGCTGGCTATATAATGCCCATGAGTCCAGTATCATTGGTGGAACCCCAAAATTAAATTTTAAAAAAATTATGCATGCCTAAAAGTTGGGTGTAGTGGTTAAGGCACCAGACCAGAAACCGGGAAGCTGTGAGTTCTAGTCCCACCTTAGGCACAAAGCTAGCTGGGTGACTTTGGGCCAGTCACTATCACAGTCATGTCTCAGCCCAAGGAAGAAGAAGGCAATGGCAAACCACTTCTGAAATCATGCCAAGAAAACTGCAGGGACTAGTCTAGGCAGTCACCAGGAGTCAAAAACTAGCTTGAAGATACAAAAAAACAAAACAAAACCAAATTGTCAAATTCTGTGAAATTACAATATTTTTGCATGAAAATTTGCAGGTTGTCTGTAGAGAGATTGCTGAAACTTCACCAATGATAGTACATATTTAATTTTTAGTCAATCATTTGTTTAAAAAACATTGGCACCCATTGCTGAAAAGGTGGCCATCTCTGATGCAGAAGATACAAGCATGGTTTGTCTCCATGTTTGGGAAGATTCCCAAGGGACCCAGAGTTGGGGTTCCTGATCAGATCTAAAGGTCACTGGCATCCCTGTTTTGTGGGATTCAAATTTTATTTCTCTATCAAACTGGGTTTCACTGCAGTCGTTTTTTTGACTGGTTATATCTTGTTGGCAGAGTGCTGCGGAAATTTCAATACCTCCTCAACCCACGACAGGTTTATAACTTATTAAAGGGAGGTCCTGGACCTGGGTGAGTTAATGTGAAGTTCTGTACATCAGTATGATTTTTCTGTTTACTTGTATTTTGGGTCTTTTTGCAGAATCAGTAGCTAATTTTTGTGTGTGTTTTTGTTCAAGCCTCAATTTTTTCCGAGATGTACCAGATTTCCGTATCCTAGTTTGTGGTGGTGATGGCACTGTGGGATGGATCTTGGATGCCATTGGTAAGTATTTTTATATAATTCTATTAAAGATTTTTTACAAAGAAGATAAAAGCTAAAACTAATATAAAGTGAGAAAAAGGAAAGAAATAAAAAAGAAAGCTAAAAGTTCAAGAAAGGAAAAAAAGTAAAAGAAAAATAGAAAAGAAAGAAAAAAGTTACTATACAAAGAATTGGCTTCCAATCTTCTTTACAGCAGTTATAAGTACAATTATAAATTTACCTCTTACTCTATGGTTAATCATAACTCTCTTCTTTCTATAATCTATTCTGTCTAATCATCAAAACCATATATCATAACTTCATTTTTTTCTGTTTCACACAAAAATCCTATAAGGGGCTTCCAGTCAGCAATAAATGTAGATATTGTCTTTTCTCTGATCAAAGAAGTCAATTTAGCCATCTCAGCAAGTTCCATCATCTTCACAATCATTCCTCCATTGTGGATAATGCCAGATCTTTCCATCTTTGTGCATATAATAATCTTGCTGCAGTTATCATATATAAAAACAAAGTTCCATGATTTTTTTCCCAACTTTTATCCATCAATCCCAAAAGAAAAACCTCTGGTTTCAGTTGCATATTAATCTTTAAAATCCTCTGAATTAGTGTATGTATTTGAATCCAACATTTTCTAGCTTTTTTACATGTCCATAAACATGTTAAAATGTCTCTTCTTGTTGTTCACATTTCCAACATAAATTTGAAGTGCCTTTATAAATTCTAGGCAATTTCTCTGGTGACATATACCAACAGTACATCATTTTATAAAAATTCTCTTTAAGATTATAACAGTGTAAATTTCAGTCTTTTCAGACACGTATTTTCCCATTGTTCCATCTGTATTATAACCAAAATTTTTAGCCCACTTCATCATACATTCCTTCACTTGTTCTTCTTTTTCAAATTTCAATAAAAGTTTATACATTTTAGCAATTACATGTTCATCATTCGTACACAATTCAGTCTTACAGTGTTCAAAACTATAAATTCTTTTTTCCCTTGACAAAATTCTAGTATCTCATGATAAATTAGCCATTTGTGTTTCCCTATTATTTCTCATCTATAAAATGCTTCTTGTGCTGAGAACCACAAAGGTGTTTTTGGGCACAACCTGGGTTTGTATCTGTTCCATATGCTCAGTATGGCATATCTAACATAATGATTTTCAAAATCCACATTAACCTTGACTTTATCATACCACCATTGGTAAGTATTTCAGAAACATGAATACAGTTTCCTAGTTGCTGTGGTTCATTAATTAAAACAATATTTTTTGCACCAAAACTCAAAGGCCACTTAAAAGTATCAGTAACATGCTTACCTTCCTACCAACTGGCTGTCAGCTAACATCCCTGTTTTCACTCATGGCATCCTATAAAGAAAGGACTGTTGCCAAATCACTCTAACAAATCATGCACAGATTCTTTTTGTGTTACTTCCTCCTCAGATAAAGCCAACCTACCAAGCCGGCCGCCAGTGGCTGTCTTGCCTCTAGGAACTGGCAATGATCTGGCCCGCTGCCTTCGTTGGGGTGGAGGTGAGTAACAGCTACCAGCAGGCCTAGTAGTCCTTCCCTCTGCTAAACCTATGAACTCCCAGAGCTTGAGCATTCGCTTTGATCTTATGAAAGCTATTCATCATATCATATTTCTTCCAAGCCTTGATTATGACCAGTGAGCCTACTGAATACCAGCATGGAAAGGAACTTGAGAGGAAGGCAACCAGACTAATGAGCTTAGTCGGCCTCTTGACTTGTTTCTGGAGTTGTAGATACTGGGTATGATCTGTTGTGGTTCCAGGAGATCCCAAAACTTGATGTTTGGCCCCATCCCCACCTCAAGGATGTGCGAGAGATGCCATGTTGCTCCAAAGAATGTGAATTATTAGTTCAAATTGAGACCTTTCATTTTTTCTAACAAAAGTTCTGCATGTAGAAAGATTGCAGCAATTAAGGAAAAGAATGTAGTAGTGAAACTCTAATCAGCATCTGACCCAGAGAGTTTCAGAGAAGGAGCAACTGATAATTTAAACATGGTTTGGAGTCTTGAGAGGGAGATTAGATTGAAGTGTAATCAAAAAGTTCTAAACTGCACTAGGGAAAGAAGAAAAAACTATTTGTACTGAAAAAAAGATAGGAAAATGGAGAGAAGCTTTGGATTTTTTCACTTGCTTGCTTTTATGAATTTGAGTTTTGATTAAAGTGGGACTAAGTAGTGAATGAAGGACTCTACTTTCTGTTTGGGGGGCGGGGGCTGGTCTTTAAGTCATTGTTGATTCCTGGCAACTGCCTGGATAAGTTTGCCATTGCCTGCTTCCCAAGGCTGAGAAAGAGTGACTGGCCCGAATTCATTGGTTCATTAATTTGGTTTCTTTTCATCTCTACTGTGTACTCTTTTGATTATATGTATATCTTTCTGTACCTTTAATTTGTAATGAAATAATTACAATGAAGGAAGAAGACTTCATTTATAAATGAAATCTAGAAGTATGTCTGGGAAAGGATTCTGTTCTGACAATAGGGTTTGTTGTTGGGAATAACGTGATGTCAAAATCTAAAGCTTTAGGAGACAGATCAAGTTGAGCTCTAAATAAATCCCATTTAGAAGTAGACTTCCACAACATGATTAGGCTTCTCTCATATTCTATCTTTTAAAAAATCCAACCTGTAGAATTTGAATTCATATATTCATGAGTTGAACATATGAGTCCAAGTATTAATAGCCTGCCATTTATAATGAGAAATAGCAATTAAGAGGGATGAAGCCCAGTTGGGGCACCCTTACTTCAGATCTCCACTCAGCCATTTAATTTCTGCATACTTCTTATGGTCACTGCCTTTCTGAGCAGGAGTAAATAGTCAAAAGCACAGCTACACATCTGAAATGAATCAACTTCTACTTTTTAAGGACTTCTGACAGAGTTAGCTCTGTATCACAACTGTTTTCCATTCTGGCTTAAGTTATTCCACACTAGCAATTTATAGCATCTTGTAGGGTTACCCAACCATTTTTGTGCCAAAATAATAGTAAGGCAGGCAATCTTTATATCACTACACTGATGGGTAGGTGATGCTGTGAAGATGTTTTAAGTTGCTAGTATGAAAACAACCTTAATTTTGCCCTTAAACAGTACCAATATGAGCAGTAGCATGTGAATTAGTGTTAATATATAAGCAGGAAAAACGAGTTTGAACTCCCTGGCTGGATTCACTCTTAGTTGAAGATTGCCTGGACAAGGTGAAAAAAGGCCAGATGACAGAGTTTTTTCCCTGGCCTTTCCTAAAAAGTGTGATCATAGATCAGTGACCATTAATTCTCCTGACTAATGCTCTGTTCTTTCCCAGGTTATGATGGTGAGAATCTGGTAAAGATACTGAAAGATATTGAAGGAAGCAGCATCTTACAGATGGATCGCTGGTCAGTGCAGGTGATGCCAGAGAACCCTGATGAGAAAGGAGACCCCGTGCCCTATGAGATAATCAATAACTATTTCTCCATTGGCGTAGTAAGTATGGTGTGGAGGAACAAATGAAAACACCAGAGAAGGATCAGGAAGGCAGGGAGAGGATATCTACTCTCTACATGCACCGAGAGAAAGAGTAGCGATGGTGCTGTAAGCTTGTCGATGCCCCTGAAGACAATAGGCCCAGGAAGAAAATGGCCATCATAAACAGCGACAGCAATGAATAGGCAGAAGGAGGCAGGATTTAGTGAGCTCAGACCAACAGGAGGACATAAGGTGGTAGCATTGGGATGAACTAGAGAGGATGTTAATGGATTTAAGAAATGGAAGGGAGAGAGTGCTTGGGGTTGCTCCACTCTTACTCTGAGATGGGGCATACCCTTCCTCATGGTTGCCTCTGTGCTCAGGCATCTCTCATCTCCACAAAGCATCTCTTCAGCCCTGACTTTCTTTCACTTTCCTTTTCTTCAGGATGCCTCTATTGCCCACCGATTTCATGTCATGAGAGAGAAATACCCGGAGAAATTTAACAGCAGGTTAGTTCAGTTGGGGAAGGGAGGAGGGGGGGAGGGAGCACCTAGTGCTGCTATCCTGTTTCTTTTCAAGGTTGATTTGGCAGCTTTGGAATCTCAAGTCTTCCTCTGAAACCTGGCCTGTTTAATTCTTTTGTGTTCAGGAAACTCTGCCTCTAGCAAGGTCCCCACTCCCTTTGACACCGTGATTTGATTTTCCTGGGAATATGTAAGGGCAGCTGCCGCATGGTCACATAGAGAGGATGGTCCTGCACTGGGCAGTGAAAAGGGAATACCCTGCCATGGAGCGGGGCTCTTGGCTGGCAAGCCCTGCCAGTGGATGTGCTTGGGCAGAAGTGGGGCTCACCTACACACCCTTTCTACATTGCCCCTTTTCTGAATAGGATGAAGAACAAGCTCTGGTATTTTGAATTTGCCACATCAGAGACTATCTTTGCCACATGCAAAAAGCTCAAGGAGTGTTTGTCTATAGAGGTGAGCATCTTCTTTGTGGTCTTGAGGTGAGCAGCTGTTCTGGGATGGGAACGCTATTCACTCCTGTAACCAGCATGCAATTCTTTGCAGCAGCGCCTACCATAGAGTCAAGCTTTAGTACGAAAATGATTTTGTTTTGGCCTTGCAAATTGTTTCCTTTGAACATGTCCAAAGCGCTTTTCTTTCTTTTACGCTGATTAGCCAGGAGCAACCTACTACATATTTGGCATTAGGACTTCAACTCAGACAAAATAGTTGATAAGAAGCTTGAGCTCTCGGACCTTCCTGCTCATACTAGTGTCCTTTCTGTGCTTTATCCCCAGCTATGCAAGGATGGATCTAGAACTTGGGTTCTATAGTGCTGTTCCAATTGCATTTTTAAAAAGCCAGTTATTGTGTTGCTCACCTTCTTTTTTCATGTATATCTCTACCAAGTGCTGCGGGCAGTCCCTTGACCTCAGCGGAGCCCTTTCTGGAATAGCTGTCCTCAATATTCCCAGCATGCATGGTGGTTCCAACCTCTGGGGTGAGACCAAAAGACCTTTGGGGGAGGCAGCAGCACGTAGCACAGCCGGAGGAGCAGCACAGCCTCAAGTCATCACTGAAGCTGAAATCCTGAAGAACTGTGTACAAGGTGAGCCAGAAGGGTGGTTAGATGGTACAAAGTTTGGAGCCTTGTAGATTGGGCTATTTACCTTGTAGGTATGAGAGATAAAAGCAGGCATGTCTTGAGAGGGTGAATGAAGAATGACATACGATTCCTAAGAGGCCAAGATAGATTAATACTGTGCTGCCCCTTCAGAAACATTGCAGTGAGGATTTACTAGGAAAGCTTGAGATCATGGGGTGACTTTTCTTATCTTTGGCTTTTCTCCCTCCAATTTTCTATCCAGATCTGAGTGATCGGCGGATGGAGGTGGTGGGCCTGGAGGGTGTGTTTGAAATGGGACAGATCTACACCGGTTTGAAGAATGCAGGCACACGGCTGGCCAAGTGCTCTGAGATCACACTGAGGTAAGTGGGCTGTCAAGTAAATGGGTGTATTGTCTCCTCTTGCAGTTGCTGTTTGAAACTATCACAGCCTTTCCTTCAACCTTCCCAAAGGGGGCAGGGGAGGAAAGAAGCCGTGCACCTGACCATGGTACATGTGAAATAATAATAATGCCTCTGTGAACATTCAGAGTGAATTTCTATTAGTAGTAATTGACACCCTTCTAGGCTGAGTTGAATCAGTACAGTGGTATACAATGACTCAGCCAGTGTTCTTAGGCAGCCACTATCCCTGAGCCTCACCCCAGCCCCACATCTGCCATATGAGACTAAGAATTCTGACCCTAAAGATAGCTGTGGTAATAAGTGATATGAAGGTGTGGTGGTGCTAGCTGTAGTACCAACAGATCAAGGCAGGAAATCAATGCTAAGATGCCCCATATTTACTGTTATCTTCAGCACTTGTTCTTTGTATAATGGCATGAGGACCTCTGCGAAGTCTGGGTGGTCATAATCTCATGCCAACTTCCTGTTTTTCTCATGTCCTTTTTGCAGAACCTTCAAACATCTTCCCATGCAGATCGATGGAGAGCCATGGATGCAAGCGCCGTGCACAGTAAGCATCTACTAAGGCCATATTTTGTGTTTTATAGGGCTGGAGATGAAGACCTACCTTGGCGAGGGCACAGAACTCCTACGAGAAGCTGCCTTATTATAGGAGGCTTTCTAACCAGCTCATGCACACAGCCAGTGTCATTTTACAAAATCTCAAAACTGCAATGCATTAATTGCTGGAATATGAAAATTGCTAGGAACAGTAGATGAAGGGGCTTTATTACTTTAAGCTAATCCATAAAGGCAGACATTTTGTGAGAATATATGTAACCTAAATGATTTCAAATAAAATATAATTTCACAATGTCCATCGGCAATGAATACCAATTAAAAGCTATTAAGAACAGATGAGTTTTTAAAACCCACTTGAAAGCAGCTACAGATGGGGCCAGCCATTTGCCTTCTGAGAGGAAATTTTATGAAATAGGGTCACTGGGAAGTGTTCAATCTATCTCTTGGGTGGTCAGTAAGAAGGCTTGTAAGAGTGATCTTAAAACTTAAGTAAGTTCATGTCATATGAAGGCAAACCTCAAGCTTCAAGTGATCATTGGCTGCTTTCTGTATAGCCAAAAGAACATTTCCTCCACCCCCACCCTTTCTTACAACACAGCTGATCAGTGATCATCTGGGCAATGAGGAATAAATGATTATTTCCAACAGTGATCTTCATGGAGTAATCATGGAGTATGATTGATTTAGTGGAGTATGATTAAAGCCTTTTCCCCTCACCAGTGGTTCTGTATGTAAGCAGGAGAAAATGGCTGCATAACATGCTTAATCGGATAATTTTAAGTGCTGTTGTCTTGTGCAAATTCATTAGCCTGACCTTTTCTTGGCTAAGAACACCCACCACCACCAAGAACTCTGACTTAATTGTAGAGTTACTTATTCTATCCTGGCCTAAATATCACACATACTTGGAAGAAAGATGAAAGAGAATTAACCCTCTCTCTGCCTGAGCCTTCTATTTTTGTTAGTTTTTTTGTTAGTTTTCAGTTTAGTTTTCAGTTAAAAAAAAAAAGAAAACTAGAGGGTAGTTCCAACTCCATTTGGGTCACTGCAGATTTTTTTTAGGACATTTTTTCTCAAATTTCCAGAAATACTCCAAAAACCCAGGAAGTGACAGCCACCAGAAAAGCTGGTAGGCTGTTTTTCAAAACTGCCACTCCTAGCAAACTGAAGCAAGCCACATTACTAATGAAATAGTTGTCCAAGAGTAGCAGCAGGCACAGTGGGGATTGGGCTGGTGGGTGTGTTCTTGTCCACCCAGAGAGCTCTAAAGGCCAAAGTATCACTTCAAACAGGCTGGCAACTGCTAAGTAGTCCTCCACCTCACCTGGACTCAGATTAGGGCTTTAAAGGTCAACTAACTGAGCTGGAAGCTCTATCCTGATGGATTGATTGAGTGCCATCAGGTCAGTGTTGACTTTTAGTGACCACCCAGATACCTATCTGTGTCTGAGTTTGGGGAAGAGGAGATGCAGCCAGACAGTGGTTGGTGTGTTCTAATCATTCAAAAGCTGTGGTATGGATGGTTGAATGGGCGAGCGGAGGAAAGGCCTGAGTCCTGCTGAAGTGCTGACACGTCTTGTTCTGTCTTTCTTTCAGATCAGAATAACTCACAAGAATCAAGCTCCAATGCTCATTGCACCGCCTCCCCGTTCCTCCAGCTTTTTTGGCCTGAAAAAGGGACCTCAGGAGACCTAAACTGGGTTTCTGTTCCTTTCAGGAAGTGGCTGCCTCCACAGAAATGCAACTTTGGGGCCTCTGTTGGGAAATCCTGCCGCTTTGCGCCACAAGGATAGCCCTGTTCCGTCACCACCATCCATAGCAAATTAGAAGAAGCCAAACTTCTCCTCTCTAGTATTTGACAAGGCGGGAGTATGCTATATCGAAATTCTTAGCTTTTGCGACACAGATTGGCCTTGCCAATTTCCTAATCTGAAGCAGGAGAACTTGGGCCCTCTGCCCTTTTAGGTTTTGCAGCACCCTGTAATTTGGTGTTGCCCTCAGGTTTCCTGCCTACGCTAGTATCCCTTTTAATGTGTGGATGCCAAATTCTTCCTTTTTTGCCCACCAAAAAGCCTCTGTACATTGCTGCCTCTTGTCCTTCAAATTCTGTTCCTTGTAGATTTTGCTCTTTGCACTTGCAGTAACTACTGAAAGACAATGGTGGCACCAGCTGTCCTTCCTTCCTTCCTTCCTTCCTTCCTTCCTTCCTTCCTTCCTTCCTTCCTTCCTTCCTTCCTTCCTTCCTTCCTTCCTTCCTTCCTCCTCTCCTCTCCTCTCCTCTCCTCTCCTCTCCTCTCCTCTCCTCTCCTCTCCTCTCTTTATTTATTATGATTCCATGCCAAGTCCTTCCCTGTACAGTTTTCTCAGAAGAGCTTCAACGTGGTAATAAAGGGCTGGGCTTGGATTTGTTCTCCCATTGTAGTCAGTTTTCTTGGCTGTAAGCAGAAATTAGCTCTTAGGCTATGGGTGTCCCAGTTTTTAAAACTTTATTTGCCTTTTGGTCAAAGCTTGTAAAAAATGAAACAAGGCATTTTATTTTGCTGGGGATACGTATGTACATGTGCATGTGTACGTGCGACTACATGTACACAAGCAATCTTACATGATTTCTGGCCCACAAAGGATAGTGAAATGGAATCTCACCATTGGCTCATTTAATTGCTGTTGTGGGAGCATTATCTCAGTCAGCATAGCTACATTGGCATTGAATACTAGGGCAGGAACAGCCCTTTAGATGTGATGAACTTCAACACCTAACCAACACAACCAGTGGCAAATGATGTATTCAGCAACATCTGGAGGGCCACAGGGTCCCCCCCCAGGTTCTTTGCACACTGGCTTTGTAACTGCTTGCAGCTGTGCAGCAAAATATGCCCAGAGGCATGGAACACTCGTGCAATGCATTGCAATCATACAGAGGATCCAAATTGAAGACCAGCATATTTGCTGGTACAGCTGCTCATGTTGAAAACCTTAATTGGATTTATAAAGGTGTCAGCCTGGATTCGCTGTTTGTTTCCTGCTTTGTGGGTTATCCTGCACTATACTGTGTGCAAGAAGGCAGTGTAAGAATTTAAGGGTAATAGCAAGCACTATAGATTTTCACTGTTACTGGATTTCTCAAATCCCTTTCACTGTTAGTCTGTACAGTATATGGATGATTATGACTTTAGGGCCATGGAAACAACTTCAACTTCATTCCTACTATGGGAACAACCATGATCCAGGAGTATGTAATACAAGAGGGATAGTAGCTGAGTTAAACATGTGCATTAAGAGAAATAGCTTTTGTTAGAAAAGCCTCTTGTTCCCATAAATGACTGTGATACGATTAAATTCTTAAGACAAGTTTACCAGCTGTCAGTTTATCTTCTAAAGGAAAGTGGGTTTTTTTCTACATTCCTGTTTTTTTTTAAAGTAGAAGAAAATAAGTAGGAGTATCCATCTGTCTTTTCAATATCAAAAACGAGCCCCCCTCCCAAAAAAAGAACATGGTTCCCAAAGCATAGTAGACATGATTAGGGGAAAAAATGTAGTCTATCAAAGAAAGATGTTTGCTATAGTCATCCCAAATTCTATCTGTCAAGGACTGGGATAGCTTTTTAGTACCAAGTATGCAAAAACTTGTTCAAGAAGATTAGGGGGGCACTAGACAATTGTCAAGAAAATTTTTCCACTATCAATCTTATGAAGTCAGAAGGCTGCTTTTTATTTCAGATTAAAACCTATTGTTTATTCCTTTGTGGCACGAGGGTTGTGCTCTGTTTCGGAATGTATCCGAAGATTCAAATGAAGATTCCTACCATACTTCTCTAGCTGACATTTCCAGGCACACGGCACTACAGTGCAGTTGTATTGTGTGAAGACCCAACACTTCTTTTTTGTTGCAAGGCGCCCATGAAAGCAGAACTTAGTAGAAGAACTTATTCCCTTTCCTCTGAAATCATCCTTACCTTTAGCTGATTTTATCCCCATAATGTCTCAGGCCTGTCTTTGGGAGGCACAAGCTTTAGGGGCCAAGTGTTGGTTAGGGAAAGAGTAGAGCATTTATTTTCCCTGAATTCAGCGGAGGCTGGGTTCACCTCATTCTAAGACATCAAAGGGGTTTGTTTGTAATGGTGAGTCCAGCCACTGTGCTTTGTAAATACTGGTTTAGTGTGAACCCAGCCAATGTGGCTTATCAACAAACCATAGCTAGGTGATGTATGAACCATTCTCTCCCTCACACTTTCTTCAGTAAAACATTCTCTGCTGGAGGGCTGTGCAATAAAAGAGGAAGACTCTGGCTTGTTAGACCTGGTTGCAATATATTGTTTTTGGCCTGGGATGGGAGTTAGGGATCCATGCAGTATCTCAGGAGATACCACACCTTTCTCAACAGAAGGGCAGGAGGCCAAAGTCAATGAACACATCATGTTTGAAGAATTAAGGCCTTTCCATACTTCCATTTTTAGCACAATAGAAGTGCAGTTGTTCATCTACTGTATCTAGCTTTGTACATTTGTTGCAGCAGTATCACGTTTACACACAGAGAGAATCTGGCACTGCCGTTTTTGTTTGATGACTTGTACAATGAAAAAATGCAGTTGGTGTGTCTGTGTTGTAGGATCATATGGGAAAATCCATAGCAATTTTAACCTACAGGTATTTGTCTCAGAAGTACAACGTGCTGATATCTACGGTTTCCAAGGTTCTGGAAACCGCCGTGGCTGTTTTCATGAGCTGCAGACAAGTGCTGTGTATGTGCTCTTGCATGTTCCCAAGTGCCTGTTTCTGGTTGAATCTGAAGCACTGTGCAGGCCTAACCTGGTTAGAAAGTCAGGCTGAAACTGGGGAGACCCAGTTCACATCCCCATTCAGCCAGGAGCCACAATGAGTGATGGAACTCAGAGCTCTGCGATTAAAATGGGAGCGAGGGGAAGCAAGAGGCACATGGCCTAGGGCTTCCAGAGAAAAAGCACAATGTAAGTACTGTGCATTACTGGTAATGAGAAAACCTGCTACGTCATTTCAACGTGCTTTAAAAGCAACATCTAACACGGCTCTCAACTTAGCAGCATGAACTGGCAAAATGGAAATAAAAACATTTCAAAATAAAAGACATCAGGTGTTGCATAAAAAAAGAAATCCTATTTTGTGCCTGCTGAGCATGACAAGGCTACTTAAAAGGGTCAGTATTCACAAAGATTTTCTTAGATTTTATTGGACTTAAGGATGCTTCTGCATTAATGAAATAAGGAATGAATTTGAATGCAGGCATCCTCTACTGAAATTCTAGTAGGGTATGGCATGGGTGGTGCGTGAAGGAAAGCAGGCAATCTGGTTGTTGTCTCCAATACTGTAGTGGAAACAAAACAATTGGCTGCACCAGAGTGGACTCCATTCAGAGCTCTGCCTTTAGTCTTATACAACCTTTACTCTGTCTTGGTGTTAGTAATATTGTGAACGTTTTAGTCCAGTTGGGACTCAGGCCCTCAACAAATCTTGAATTAATGTAACCTTCATGAGCCTGGGGCTCTCTGGATGTGTTGGACTACTGCTTTTGCATCCTGGAACCAGTATGACCAATGACCACAAGTCAAGGATGCCTGACTGGGGAAAGGTTAATTAGGAAATGGAAGAATTTATACAAGAAGATATACCAAGATGGGCATTGTGGCCAAAAATGTGCAGCTCTAAACATAATAGTTTGCCCTACTGTAGGATTGGTTCCACACCCAGCAATTCTAACAATATCTGTTTAGCAGACATTGCTGTGATGAGTTATTTCTACCTTGGCTGTGAAACATACTCTGCAAGTGCTGTGAAGCTAGTTTATTTTTTGAGATGCTCTGGTTCTCAGGAGCTTATGGGTGGGCTATTGATCAATTTGTGGAAATACTTGCCTCCTGCTCCCTGCAACCACACCAGCAAGTTTCCAGGGAAAAATGGCTTTGATGACTTTTCAGCACTTCACATAACAACTCCTGGGATTTTTGCAGACAGCCAAATAAATGCAGTATGAAATAAGAAAGATGGGGAAGTAATTTATTTTACTGGCCTTTAACATCATGCAGTGGGTTTAGTTTTCTGGTATCACATTCTTGGCATCTTCGAATACAGCAGTAATTTTTTTCACTCATTTCTGGAGTTTTCAAATTGCTTTGGGGGGTTTCAGGAGCAAAAACTGGTGTGTGGGAAGAACCAAAACCCCCTTACGGTAATAGGCTCGAACGGGACAAATGATAATCCCTGATCATTCCAAAATCTTCCTGATGAGAACTTTTTATTGATTGAAGTGACTTAAGTGATCAGCTCTTGCTTGCTGCCTTTGCACTTTCTGCCTTATTTCACCCTCAACTGCAGGTAAGTTAAACCTGATAAACCCCAATCTTACTTTTGCTGGATAATGATACAAACGTAATAAAGAAGAAAACCATCATCAGGATGAGTAGCCTTCTTGCAGAACTATGCCAGCTTTTGTTTTCCCCCAAAGTTTTGTTATAAGGCAATAAAGGAAGTCTTCATATTGCTGTAGCAAAGTGGTTGATCTGTTTTTGGTGGTGGTTTTCCCCAATGGCTTGTAGCTGCTCATACAGATGTCCATCTGTACTTAGAAAAGTCAAGACAGCTAAACTAGTCTTAGATTGGAAGTCAAGCATATCAGTTTAGTTGCAAAGCCCCCTTTATACCCTGCAGTTTCAGAATTTGTAAAGAGGTCCATCCCTATACAACAGTGTTTCTCAACCTTGGCAACTTTAAGATGCGTGGACTTCAACTCCCAAAATTCCCCAGCCAGCAAGCTGGCTGGGAAATTCTGGGCATTGAAGTCCACACATCTTAAAGTTGCCACGGTGGAGAAACATAGTTATATAACATTTTGTCTTCACCTACTGAATTACTCTGTCAAATTATTTTTCTGTATTGGAGTGGGAGTGATTGTGTGCTTAAGTCACTTTCATTCTAACAGATGGCTCACCCATTCCTTTGCATTCCATGACTCTGTCCGGAAATGTCGGACCACAGCAAACCCTGCCTCGCCTGCTGTCCAAGAAACCCTAGACCATGCCCTTGCCTGAGAATTATTTTTGATCTAAATTGTGGATTCCTTTGCCTGCTTTGACTTGCTTCATATCACTATCTGCCCAGGCATCCAATTTCAAAGGAGTCTTGGAAGTTGCAAGAATATGAAATGGTTGCAGATAGTCATGCTCACTTTATATCAGCCTGTCCTGTTTCTCCTGTTCTCAGTGCTAGCACCTCTCTTCGGAAGAAGTTTTTCCAGAATTTGAGATGCCACCCTCGTTCCCCACTTCTAGCTCTAGAATTGCCCAGGCATGCTTCTGTTTCTTCTCTCTCATCTGTTTCTGTAGTGTTCCCTGGAGCCACCAGTACCCCAGTTTGAGCTCTGGTATATTGCTCATGTGTAGTGTCCATCAACGGGGCAGCTGGAAATCTATTCCCTTATGAGGTGGCCTATTGGTGCTGACCAGGTCAGGCAAGTTCTAGACTACCATTCATCTAGCAACTGGGGTATCACCATTTGACTGCTCTTCCACACATAAATGGTTCACATTGTGTAGACAATGATCACACTGAGAAGTAGTCCATCAACCTTTGATATATTTGTTCATGACACATAAAGGAGATACTGTTGGTTTTTTTTAAGAAAAGATGGACAAACAAAAATTAAAAAATACTGATATGCTCCATTGGTAAATGATACCAGCCTACCATCTTGTTGGTTCTGTCTGGGTTTGCATGACATGGGTTAAACCTAATTTGCCTCTTCCTTGGGGAAATGCTTATGCATAATGGTAAGGCACTACTGGGGACACCTTGGAAGCAGCCAACTCTGAGCCATTTCAAACATGGCAGAGTGCTGTCACTTCATGCAGCTTGTTCCTTTTTTTTTTCCTTAATTTTTTGGGGGAAAAATAAAAATTTGCAGTGGCTGATTGGAGATGATGCCACTGGAGACAAGGTGGGGGCAATATTATCTCCCTCGCGTCTTTCTTCCCATGATTCGCTTCCACATCTAGTTATGGGGCATAGAAAATAAAATGGGGTGAGAGTTACTAATGCAGCCCCATTTTTGAGGGTCTGCTTTAGGATGTTTCCTCTGTGCCAGAAACTGGTTAACAGGGTTAGCCTCTTATCACTTGTTGGAAGAGGTGGCCAATTGTGGGAGGTTAGTTTAGACACTCACAATCCTAGAGCTAAACCCTGTTGCTGACTTCTTCCTTGACCCAACTAAGTATATCATGGGAAGAAACCCAAATGAATGGCTCTCTTGACTATAATTTTTTCCCTAGAAGCAGCATGGCACAGGCTGAATGTGATTGTGGTGCTCTAAAAACTATACTTTGATGCTGTCTCTATCTCCCCACCCAGGTAGGCACTGAGGTGGTATGTCAAGGTGTCCAAGTGTTTACTTGGCTGGCATCAGAAGAACATCAACTTAAAGGAAATATAGGGGGGATGGTCTCCTTTTCAGGTGTGGGCTCAACGTGGCATTCAGGTTTTAGTTTGCAAGGCTTGTTGACTTTAATTTCCATCTTTAGATAACATGGCCACTGAGCAAGGGGCTGTTTTCCCCCCTGACCCCCTGGCCCAAAAAGAGACGTACAGCTGTGCGATCAGGAAACCAGTTCCTTGGAGAAGGGCCAGCAGACATCACGGCCCGTAGAGGGATGTATTTGGAATGCCTGTAACCAAGGAAGATGTTAGTAACAATCTTGAGCAAATGGAAGTTTGAGAACACCAAAAGTATCTAATTGTTTCTTACCCTGCTTGTTCTTTTGAATAAGAACTCTTAACATGCTTTATTTGACAAAAGAGAAGAGCTCAAATGGTAAAGATTTAGTCTGCTGTTCAACAGCCCCATGAGGGACAGAGACCTCCACCAGGTGGACTCTGCAAAATTTCTGCCATAAACAATATGACAAGACTGACCTGGCCATTCAGTGGTTAGTTTATAGCTGGAATAGTATACAGAAAGCCAGTGAATAAGTGGCAAGATACCCTAACCCTGAAAAAAACCAGAACAGCCAGTGGGAGCAATTAATGAAATTCTGGGGAGGAAGATTTGTTGTGTAGAAACTTCACAGAAACTTTGAACATGGATCAATTTGGGAGGCTTTTAATTCTGCTGATCAAATTAACTCCTTTGCCATGTGTTTAGGCAAGATGTCACTTTTTACAATTGCCCTTGCTACTCTGGCTGGCTGCTCCATCTCTGCTGTTGTTTCCCAGATGTCAAAATACATAATGGAGAATTGTAAGAGATGGAAGGAAGGCTGTGCTTGGAGCAGAACTCCTCTGTGGTAGGCCTTGTTTAAGGAGTGTAGCTTCAGGGCAAACCTCTGCTTGTGATCTTGGAGAGTCACTGTCAGTCAACAACAGGCCAGATAGACTCTTTCTCTGCCCTGATGTGGTACAGGGCAACTTAATATGCTCCAGAGATTAATCGCCTTGCTATTTCAGATCCATCCCAGATGCCATAAAGGCTTCGTTTTTGTGGGTGAGCAGTCAAAAGCACAAATCCCCTTGCATCATCTCCCAGCCAAAGCAGAATATGACTGTTAGGCCAGGATTTAACCCACAGCCCTTGATCTTAGTTGGGAAATGTCAGACTGTCCTATCTTCGACCATGTGTTAGTAGCTACTGTAGCTCCTAAGGTGATATATTTACTACTGGCTCACACTGTCCAACCCAAATATGAATGGGAGCAGACTCACCGACAGGTGTAGACAGCAGCCCCCATGGCAGCAATGACCAGCAGCATTCCAACTACAAATGTAATTTGGGCTGAGGCTGGACTTCTTTCTGCTGTAAGAGACAAAGGAATTAATATTTAGTGTTGCTTATAATGAGGATTGTGTGCTTTTCTTTTAGAAATATAGGGCAAACCATTCCCTTAGAATAGCCCCATATTTCTAATGGAAAAATATACAACCCTTACTATGAGCAACTCTACCTCAATTTTACCATACTTAACAAAAGCAAAAAACACAGAGAAATTGGTTAAGTTCACACATGCTGTGTAAAGCCATAATGCAATGTCTTTGTTTTTGGCTTAGCATGTATGTGAACCTAGCCATTGTGGTTGTTAACTGTGGTTTAAGGTTTAGAATGATGTATAAACCCAGCCATTGTGTTTGGCCCCTGGTTGTCAGGATACTGGGAGGAGAGATTGCAATAAAACTGCTGATTACTATAAAGAGGAAACAGAAGGAATGTTGTCCTACAGAAGACTAATTCCACAACAGAACAGTGGGCCATACCCTGGATGTTGACTTGGGTGCTGGCAACAGCCAGGGTGTTGGCATCAGCCAGTGAGATGTTGACGCAGTAGAGGCCAGATTGATTGAAGGCCTGGCGCAAAACAAGCTGGCAGTCTGGGCTTGGCGGAACAGGATTGCACACAGCCTCCTGGACTATCAAACACTCAGGATCTGAAATAGTTGTGCACACTTCTTCAGGGAGGCTACAAGTGAAACAAGGCTATTAGTCCATCCATCAGAAAAAGGCCATTCCCTTCCCATGACCCTCCCCTCTCCAAAGTTTCCATGTTACTGCTACGCTGTTCAAATATTGTCGTTCAGGAATCTTTCCCACCATTCTGAGAGTGACTTGTTCCACAGATCTGGTTGCTCTGTGTCTAATACCCTTTCTTTTTGCTCCACGATCCCACATGCTTCAGCCACCATTTAAGAAAGTGGGAATCTATCAGAGTCATTATTTTACCTATGAAACCTACCTTCCTTGGCAGGTCACAGTGAGATCTACTGCATTCTCCGCAATAGCAGGCATCAGTGGCATTACCTGCACAATTTCCACACTCTCTATGCCCTCTGCAATAAAAGTGAACAAAGAAATGTTCAGTACACAAGCAAACAACCAAGCTCCGAGAGCACTGCAGACTCCACAAAATGGACACACCTTCAGATTTGGAAACCAGAATGTGGAATGGACATTTTAACTTCCACAGAACATCTTTATCTAACTTTTAGTCCCAGACATGTCACAGTATTCTTGCCTAATCTATCTTCTAGTTATGCTGGGACCACAATTCCCAGAATTCCCTGCCAGCTTGGAACTTAAAAAATATGTGGAGCAGATTGATTTGGGGAAGGCTGTCTTACAGTGATTACATTATTCTGTCGTCTTCTATAGGTAGATGGCTCTGCATGTGGTTTAGGTCCATCCTCCTTGCCTAATGATGCCCAACAACCTCTGGTCTAGCTTGAATGGATGCTCAACTGTTCCTCTTACCCACACCATTCCCTAGACTCACGGATGATATCCAGATGAGTAGAGAAGGTTCCATAACGATAGAGGAGGCATCCAGTGGGTGCCTGGCGTTTCACCAGGAGCTGGACCACATTTCCTGCGACTGTTCCTGTGACAGGCATAATTGAACCCATTAGATTGATGGTTGCTGTGTCTTCAGATGTATCTGTTGGAAAAATATTACTGGAAAAATATTACAATATTCAAGGATAAAAGCTCATTTTTATTCCCCCATGGCTTCAGGTAGTACTACCTCAAAAATGGTAGTACTTTCCAGATGTTCTGGACCACAGCTTATGACAGCCCTTGCCATTGGCTCTTGCCTGGGGCTGATGGCAGTTGAAATTAAACATCTGGATGGCACTAGATTGCCCACTCCTGGTTTAGGATGAGCAACAGGAATATGATAACTGTTTAGAATAGACAAGTGTTGCTAAGGCAGCCTTCCCCACATGCACCTGGGGGGGAAATTATGAAATATGTGTCATGACAAACTCCTTCCCTTGTGTGTGTGTATCTGTATGTATCGTAATGCCACAAATATGCAAGTGGTGATGCTTGTGTCATGATATTATGACAAGTTTTGCCATTTTGGTGAAACATCTGAACTCATCATTAACCTGATTCTTTCAGCGGTATTACAGTTTCAAGAAACTGAACATGCAGTCCTAGCACTAGAAGGCATCAGGTTGGGCAAGGCAATACTAGGACATCCAAGAAAAGAAATACTATCATGATGTCAGCCCTTTGAGGTAGACCAGACTAGGAAACCAAAGTCATGCAGCTTAATATTACTTTTATTATAAAGTTATAGTAACAGAATCTTGGAAGTCTGAATGTGCTTCCCCCTCTCTTTATTTTCAGGAGAACTAGGGAGGGTCTTGTCTCTGATTAGAGTTCTGGGCCGGACTCAAATCTTATCTGACCGTTGCCTTGGTAATGGCTTTTCTTCCTGTTCCTCAAGGTCATTCCTTCTACCCATTACGCATGCTTTCTTGCATATGGGTTGGAAACCTCATACCTCAAATGTTTCTGAACCACAACTCCTACTAGCCCTATGTGGCATGGCCATCAGCAAGAGATACTCTGAGCAGTGTTTGGAGGGCTTCACCTCTATTCTAGAATGGCCTTAACACTGCATTTTTTTTAATCAATCGGGGAAATTTTGTAGAAGCTCCAAATAGTCCACCAGATGGTCTACTGTTCACCCAGTTGATTTAGGTCATTCAGCCACCATACTTTCCCTACAAATAGTTTTCCACTCCTGCCTTTTAGGTCAAACTCCCCGTGATGAGCCACAACTGGATTTCCTCTCTGTTCTATAATGTCATTGAGAAACTCTACCCTTCACATGCAGATAAAGGTAAAAAGCATAGCCAAAAGCACCAGACTATTCTCAGAGGCACAAGGAATCCCCTGCTAGGCCTACCTGCTGCCAAAGAGAGAGGGGCATTAGCTGTGGTAAAAAGTGTCATTGAAGCCCCTGAAAGCACATTTGTAGGTGCTGCAGGTGACAAAACAGTGGGTTCCAGTGTGCCTGGGTCGTTCTCAGGTGCTACTGTAGATGAAGAACCAGAAGCCACAGAGCCTGGGGGAGATGCAGAAGCTGCAGTAGATACCAGGGCCATGGTATTTGGGAGAGATGCAGACATGTCAACCGTCACACCCACAGTGGGTGCACTATCTTCAGCTGCATTGGATGATGCAACACTTGCAGGTTCCACAGAAACAGGTGCTAAATCTGCTCCTTCAGGCCTAGCACTGATGATTGTGGCAGGAGCTGCTACAACTGTGGCCACAGACACTGCCTCTTCAGTTTCTGCTGATGGTACAGTGGAAAGCACTGAAGTTGTAGAAGCTGGGACTAAAGATGCAAAAGGTAGGTGGGATAGAAGAAAGAGAGAATGAGAAATGTACTGAACATAATTTCTGTAGGACAGTTAAAACCTACTAGACGAACCAATTCTTTTGGTATAATTCATAAACGTATCCCATCAAGGGCTGGTGTGAACCCTGCATTTTATTCTTTTATATAAAGCTTCCCTTTCAGTTTGGCATAGGCTGGCTATTCATGGAATAAGTTAGGCAATAGGACTGTTTCAAGAAACTGGAACAGCCTTTCCCAACTGGATGTCCTCTAGATCTGTCGGGTTTTGATTTACGCAGGCTCAAGAGAGTCCTACACATATAAGGCAGCAAAGGTTGATTTGGAATGAGTTCCACCCAGAATATGGAGTATCAAGGATAGTTTTTGCCTGGGAAAATATATATTCCAGGAAAAAGCAGAAACAGTTTTGCAGATTCAAGATTTATAACCCGAATATAGACTCCTTCTCTTGTTACGAAAATGCTTGAATATTGCTCTAGAGTGAGCAAAGAGAGTGCAACTAATCAACTTTGGAAAAAACCTAGGAGTAGAATAAAAGTTGAAAAACTGTTTTTGATCTCAGGAACATTTGGTGTTTCTGGGGTTTCTTATTTTCTTTAAGAAGCTTCCCCAAATCCCAGCTGCCATCCTGAAGGATCCTAAGGAAGCATCCCCCAACTTCTGCCCTCCAGACTACAGGTTTCAACTACAATTCCTAATCACCCCCAACCCTCAAAGTCACTAAAGTTGCAAGATGAAGATCATGGGAGCTGCAGTCCAATTCATTTCCAGGACAATTGGTTGGGAAAGTTTCTGTAGGATTCATTCAGCTACTGTCCATTCTTGTTTGGATTCATCACCCAGTATGAACTGAGAGTGAGATTACAACATACAGACAACTCCTTGATGGTTTTGAGGATTAGAAAAGATGGACAAAATGTCATTTAGGTAAGTGACTGAGGGGACCCCTTCACATCCCAGTTTTTCTAGGAGAGTTTGAAAAACATCGTTCTCAACTTTCTACTGGTGTACTATGCTCCACTTCCTGTTGAAAGCTCTTAATTATCAACACTCCTACCCTAGACCTGAAAATTCATTCTAGAAATAAAATGGGTTATGTCAACATCTTAGCTGTATTCCAGTTTATCTAAAAAATATATTTAGTCTCAGTACAGAACCTGAGCTTGTTTTTTGGAGCAGAAAAAAATCAGGTGAATACTGGCTAAAATCAGCTAGCAAGGAGAGGAGCCGGGTACTTACCAGAGGTCAGAACCTCTTCAGAGCTTGCCCCGGTTATGCTACTTGTGGTGGAAAAAACACTGGAAGCTTGAACCGTGGTACCACTCAGAGTGGTTGTAGGCATGATGAATGGCTCTTCTGAAGTACTGCTTCCGCATGAGGCCACAGGGATGGCAGCCTGAAGCACCACACGTGGGCTGAATATACCAGCGGAAAGGTAGGTGTGAGTGACCATGGTTGCCCGAGAAATTAGTGTCCCACTCTGGTCACCAAAATCCCAGGAGTAGGAGATGTCAGCATCATGGAGGTATTGGCTAGGATCATGGAGCTGCACAGCAAAGGAGATGGCTCGGTTTCGCACAAAACGGCTATCTGTCCCATCTATATCAAGAACTTGTGCAATGTTCACTTTGAACGGGATCTGGTCTGGGAAAGGAAGCAGAGGATCAACGGTGGACATGGAAACTTAATTTGGAGAGAGCAAGCAGCTTTTATGGAACAGACCTGCTCCATTCCTCCCAGGAATTCAACTTGGCTACTCCACAACTGGCTTTGTCTTCTTATCAAATCAGCAGCTCCTCTTTTGTCAACCAAAAGCTAGCTGGAATTACAAAGAAACCTAGCCTTTCTAGCTTTTATTATAGATCCCTTGGCTGTTTTAGATGTCTACATTCAGAAGGCAGGAGACAAGGTCACTAAACCCCTAGATTTATCAAGTGCTGTCCCCAGCAGAGTCCACCATTCATATTTACCCGTGATGCTAAACTGTGATGAGGTACCACCAATAGGGATGAATTTCTCACGTCCCCGGTAATGATAGACTTCCACATCCATGGTATAGGAACCCAAAGCTGTATCACCCGTTTCAATGGTCAACAAAGATGTGGGACCATCTACTACTTGCCAATAGCGCCCTGCAGAGAGAAAAAGAATATGGGAAAAACACCAGTAATGAAGATAGCAGGCACAAGATGCCACTTCCTAAGTTGAGAAGGGAAACTGCCATTCCTTCTGGTACAGTTGATATCAGAACTGGATGCTTTCCAGATGTGCCTACTACCACTCCTGCAATTCCCAGCCAGCATGTCCATTGGGCATCTTGCCATTTGAAAAGCCTGGAAAGTTAGTTAAAACTTGGTAATAATGAGTCCCTTTTTTGGTTCAGATAGCAGGAATACAAGTTAACTTCGAGAAGAAAAATAGGAATGTAAAAGAATGCAGTTAGACACCTGGAGTCCACCATAGCTTAGGCAGTTTACTGACTATGTTTCCTAACAGGGATCTTGTGCTTTCAACTGCTACATAAATAAGCAGTACTTTAGCAGGACTTTTTTTTGTATTAGCCTCTGAAAGTCATCTGCTGAATATATATTTATATCTATCTATCATCTATCTCTCTGTCTCTCTATCTGAACATAGTCTGAAGTATTAAAAAAGGCTGAAATGATACCAATTCTATAACTTGCACAGAGAAATAAAGAACATGAGTGTCAGCCCAATACAGCAAACAAACAAACAAACATCTATCTATCAACAGGAAACAAGCTGTCCAGAAAAGAAACAACCCTAATCATTTATGTAATAAATCTCATATCTTAAAGCTAAATCATGCAAATATAGGTTATCATTTAGTGACTGCAATTGGTTCTGATGACTCGGTTGTTAAGCAAACTGGTTGCTAAGTGAATAGGTGACAGAGAGAGAGAGAGATGTTGCAAAGATCACTGGTTGCTGTAGTCTGATTCAGATAAAGTTCTCTCCTATAGCGTCTTGTGCTGACCCATTTTTTTTCCCTTTTCTTGCCCCCTCACAGGGCTGAGAGATTGCTTAAACAAGCTACCTCTTCCTGAGCTGCTTTTCTCCACAGCACAGCACTTCCCTAAAAAGTGCTAACTACAAGTTAACAAGCTCACCTGTGACCTTGATTAGTTGATTAGAACCCTCCAGCAGCTGGCAGCTGCTGCCTGAAACTGACCAGACCTTAATCAGTTTCATACTGAAGGCTTTTGTTGTGGTAAATGTGTGCATTGGTCAGAAAATGAATTTTTTATTACTGTTTATTACTGCCATATTTGCAAATGGTCACCATCTGAGGCAGTCGCTAAATGAGGGCTACCTGTAATTAGGAAGTAATCTTCACAGGGAGGCTACCTTTCTCTATATGCTTTTTTTAAAAAAATGCAAAACACTATTTTTTTAAGGAAAATCATTTTCAATAGCAGCTCTATTTATCTATTTGTGCGCCGTCCGATTCAATAAAGCATATTCTCACAGATAGATCCATTCATTCACAGTGAAGACATTCCTCATTGTGCCACATCCTGTGGATTTTCCTTTTATGTCAACCAGGAAGGGGCCTTTTCTGCTTTGGAACACTTTCTCCTTATCATGTGCCAATTTTGTTTCAGTTTTATGCATGTACTAAAACATGTTCTGTCTCCGTGGCATATGATATCTCACAATGGTACTCTTTGAGGACTCAAGACCATGGGTTTATACATTTTATGTGATTAAATATAAATTGCTACTTTTGTTGCTTTATGATTTACCTATTTTTATTTGAAATCATGTGACATGTATTTTGTTGACGTCTCCCACCTGGATATACTTAGCGCAACAAGCAGTGTAAAAATATTTTAAAGAAATATAAACATTTATAATAAGCCATGCACAAACCACCTTATGGTTTAGCAATGTATGAATTCAGCCACTGTCTAGCTCAGTTTTTCTCAACCTTGACAACTTTAAGATGTGTGGACTTCAGCTCCCAGAATTCCCTAGCCAACATGGCTGGCTGGGGAATTCTGGGAGTTGAAGTCCACACATCTTAAGTTGTCAAGATTGAGAAAGACTGAGCTAGCTTGTTATGCTAGAGTAACGGAGAAGAAAAGACTGTGAAGGACTCCGAAATGTGTGGGACCCTCCCACTAAGGGCCCAACCAGCAACTTACCCCACGTCTGCCAGACATAGACAAACTTGCCACGCCGGCGATCGCTTGAGGAGAAGGGTTGTCCATCAGGAAACATATAATCAGAAGCATCAGCTTCCTGATCTGGGAAAACAGGATCCCCTTGTCTCATTTGGGTGCCTGCAAAGAAGAAAGGGATAGAGAAATGAAAAAAAATGGTGAATAAGGCTCTGGAGGGCCTGAGTTGAAATCGTAGCACCCCTACAGGTATATTACATTTGAATGTGTGCAGCTTACCATTTATGGTGCAGTTCTGGCTCCATACTACACGTCCATCTGCCAGCACAGTTTGGCTGTTGGGAAAGCGCAAAGCAATGCTGAATGTGGCTCTGGCCCCTGTTAAAGTTGGGGCATCGTTGCTGATGTCAATTGCCACATTGCCGCCTAGAAAGAAAAAGAAAATGAAGGTGTCCAAAAGGTTCTGAGCTATGCCACAGCTGGGGGTGCACTTCCATATCTCCACTTTTGAGGATAAAAGAGGGCACAGGCTTGCAAAAGTGTGTCAGTGCCAACTTAAAAGAACAGAAGCACATTTAGAAATGAATAGGATAACTGCAGGAAAGACGCAGTACATCTCAGCAAGGAGGCCTGTGATCGGGTGACCACAGAAGTCCACACAAATGCTGGTCTTCAGGTTCTTCATGGTTGACTGGAATTTAGGCCAGACAGAGGATGTTTCTCCACAGAGGATGATCCTTTGACAGCTGTTCCGAAGAAGGACTGTGAGTAGGGTCCATGGCCACCCTAACCACCAACCCTGAGGCCTAGAAGCCTCAACTGATTGTTTCCCCTTCTTGTTCAGACCCACTGCCCTTGCATCAAGCTTATCCCATACCTCGCCAGCAGTTTGACTGCCTGGGATCTCCTTCTCTCCACCGGGGGTAAAGGTTGGAGTTCCACATCTTGTATGCTGAGTACCTCTGGCTCCCGTTTTGTCCCCATCTGTTGTTCCTGCCTCTGACCCCTAAAAGAAAGACATTTACTTCAGTCCACTGGGGGAGTGGTCAAAAAAGTCCAGACGGCAGGCACGACCATGCAGTTGAACCCCCCCCCCATGTGTAGCACATAGAAAAGGGGACAGGCTTCAACTGCATAGCTGCCACCCTCCTCTTGAATCTTTTGACAGCCCCCCTTCCCCACAGATGCTCCTGCTTCAGTCTGTTTTCTGCCTCATAATTTCTAATATGTCAGAGATAAAGTTGGGCACTATGGCGTAATAATATTATCACTCTAAAAGTCACTTTGTGATTCCTATCCCCTCCAAGACACTTTTATTTTTCATTGCTAGAAGTATAGCAACCATACGTTAACTTAATTCTGCCAAAGCCTGCTTCTGAATAAGTAAATGAACCTATGTGTGTACATAAATGGATTATAGATGTTCAAAATATATTTTTTTAGTGGCCTGATTAAAGACCATCCTGAGCTGGATGGACAGCGAAGTCCTAGTGTTTTCTGCTCAATTCCTTTATGGCCATCTTGGGGCCCCCGTCTCATGCTGAACCTGCCCAGATCTGAAGGTCCTTGAACATGCTGAGTCCTTCCCAAACTGTGTGAAGTCTTCTCTGGATTTTAGGAACCTGCACAAGACACATCAGACCAGTCTTCATTTTTGATGTGTGTCAGGTTATTTTTACAGCTTTCCATATTTTTCACTTAAAAACAAAAAGTGACATAAAATAGCACCAAGAAGCCACCCAAAAGAACCAAGGGTCTCTTGTCTTCAACAATGGCATAGAAGAGGAGATTGCAGCAAAGGTAGCATGTCCAGACCTTCAGAACTGGAGGGCTGTAGTTGGCCTTTGAATAGTTTGGCAGAGGAATGCCCTCCAATCAGCCATAACAGCAACAGCATCTGTTTAACTGATATTAATTTTAATACATTTAAATCTTCTAAACTTTAAATAGCATTCTCTTCTGTAACATTAAATGTTATAATTTGAAGGCAACTTTCAGAAGGCTTCTGGGGCAGCATCCAAGGCTTGAGGGCTGTCTAGCGCCTTACCCATATCACCTAAGGGGACCTCTTCTTGCCCCTGGGTTGTATGAATCAGCCTGTAGTGAAAGGGGGGACAGAGGTGGGGTTAGGCAAGCTTTAGACCTGTAGAGGCTGACCTCCCTTACTGCGCAGTGACTACAGAGGCCTGCCTCAGCTGAGAGTCACATGAAAGAGCTTGAACAGAGGCCACCAAACCCCATGTGATATGAGCCCCCCCAGCACTGGGGTGGGCTGTGCTGTCACATGCTGTCTGTACCTACAGCAGAGGAAAAAATCTTGAGCGCTTAGCCACACCATTGGCAGTGGGGAGAGACAGTACAGGGAAGGGTGTTCCCAGGAACTTATGGGGATCAGAGAAAGCATGTAGGAAACTATGGGGTGAAAAGGAAAATAGCGTTCACCAAAAGTTAGAAGGCACATTGTTTCCCAGTTTTCCAGGGTTTTACCATTAGTTACACAGGCTGCTCCAAGACACTTATCTTTTTGGAGGGAAAAAAAACAACCTTCAGTTCTCCTGAATCAAGGTAAAAAAGGGAAGCAATGGAGAAAACTCACTGCAAAATAAATGGGAAGCTGCATTATACCTAACCAGCCATTTCATTCAGTATTGTCTACACTAATCTTCCCTAAACTGGTGAGAAGGGTTGGACTTCAGTTCTGGTTGGGAATTACTGGAGTTCAGGTCCATCAGATCTGGAAAGTATCAGGTTGGGGAAGGCAGAGGCTGTCTGCTAAGAATTTTTGCCCACCTCCCTGGAGATGTTTCAGTAGGTAGCAGCATCTGTTGGACTTTCTTTGGCCTTGAGAGATAAGCAAGTTGCTAAGAAAGACCCATACCTGGAAAGTTCCCTGATGAAAGAAAGGAAGAATTCACAAAGAACAAAGGATACACAACCACAACCAGTAGCTGGAAGTTAGGCTGGTAAGATTTGGAATGGAGGATCTTCCCACACGCCCACTTTAACGCAATCAGGGTGATTAGTAATTGGATCTGATTGAGCATGGAGAGACTCTCCATCATCAGTCTTCAGAAAATTAGGCACACACATTCCATATCCCAAACCACAAGCACCAACAAGAGAGGATTAGTGAGTCTTGTCTGCCTACACACAAATCCAGATCACCTCAAGGTTTGGCTTTTACAAGAGCTCTGTGTGTGCGTGAGTGGGTATGTAATGTAACCATCAAATTAACCCAAAGCTCCAATGGATTTTCAGTGGCAAAGTGGCATCACTATTTTTTATCATACCACAATGAACTAAGTAGGGGTGAAATAGTCCCAAATAACATTTTTATAAGAATTCTGAATATTCTAGGACTGATCCAAAATTTATAACTACAGCAAATTGGCTTTTCTTTTGATGCCAATATTTTTTTCCTCTGTGGCTGCCCTCTAAATGAAGACTATTTTCTAGGTTAGAGCTACGTGCCAGGGAATCAATTTGGATTCTCCACTCATTGCCCCTCACTGCATATCTTATTTGCTCACCATTCCTTCTGCAAAACCTACTTCCCATTCATACAGTTAGCTGTGAAATGAATCAAATCTAGTTTGATCTGTAGATGTACATGTGTTGTATGTGCATGTAACATATATTATTTAAAACAAATCTTATTTAATCTTTAATCTAATTTAATCTTATATAGAATCATATTTTGCTGAGAATGTTTTTATTAAAAAGGAAAGTTTGAAAAACAATGGAAATCTAGATTTTGCATGCAAAAAATGTTTGAAGGCATATATGCATAAGAGGGGTTCTTTATTCAGTAAAGTAATGTAATATATACACACATACACACACACACACACAGAGTATATATATAATAAAATGCCCCCAACATTAATATTTATAGAAGTCGTAGGCCTAACTGTACTGTACGGTTTTGTGTTCCTTTGATCCCTGTGCTAAATTGCCTGGTTTGTACGTTCCCAAATTAGAATTATTCTTCTGCAATTCAATTTTTTTTTCTTTTTCTAGAAAAAGAAGATGCAGATGAGGAACTTATCTTCTGATGCTGATGACAACACAGTAAAGGAACAGCTGTTAAGTCTCTTGAGCTGTGAACATTTTCGAACCACTACACAGAGAATATTCAGAAGATCACACTTTCTACATAGACCAAATCAATAGATGTTACTCATGCTATAGCAAGGGGTTACCTCACAGCAGAGTTAAGGTGGGAGCTCAGCCTGATCTTTGGAAATATGCAGGCACACAGGATTCTAATTTATGGTGGGGCAACTTCTGTGGGTGAAGTACTTACTGCGTTGAGCTGTGGCAGTAGCCAGGAGGGCCCAAACTGTAGCCCATAGGAACCAGGTCCATGACATCTTCAAATCTTTAGTTCTTTGTAGTCTCTTGAACAATTGATGGCAAAAGAAGGCAAGGAAGAACCTCCCGCTATTAAAAAGGGAGCTCATTTGCATATACCCACCTCTCTTTGGAGCATGAAGGCATTACTTTCTTTCCAGCAGGAGACCGTCTCCCTCCTCTTTCTAATAACTGGGATGGGGGAAGGGGGAGAGCATAGACTGTGTGATCTGGTCACAAGTTTGCATTGTGGTGAACACAAAGAGGCCCCCTCTTTAAATCCCATAGCTGGAATGCCAGGGCAGGGGATGGGCGATGCTTAAACACTGAGGTGCTTCACAGCAGAGAAGGAAGTTTGGGGTAATTGGAGAGATAACAAGAGAGAGCCAAATGACTAGTTATGCAACTTTGTTAAAGGACATCACTGGGGTGAGATTACAGGGCACAACACCACTCACCCCTTGGTTGCCTCTCTGGACCTTATCCAGGTCCAGATTTAAGACAATGGAGCCTAAGCAAACTACACCAAGCAGCTAAAGAACTCAGAGAGGTAGCTGATAGAAAAGCGAAACTTCCAGTTAAACCCTTCAAGGTGAAATTGATTCCATAGCAATATTAAAAATGCATGTGTCTAGGAGTTTTTGATAATAATGAAGAAGTGGTTTGCTGTTGGCTCCTTCTAGTATGCCTTAAAAAAAAACACCTTCCTAATCTAGCCTAAAGCCCTGCAATTTCCCAAGAGTCTCCATCCAGTCCTCCCTCTGTAACAACAGAGCAAGTAGAAATCAGGCCTGATCCTAGTTATTGTTTGAAGATTAGCCAACATCAGCTAGATGCTGCCACACTGCTGGATCTTTATCACGCTAAGAAATCAAGGACTTGTTGCTATTTCAAGGCCTATCAGGACATGATGGTGAGCCAAAAGACTCTGAAACCCATCCCAATTTCCTGCCTTTCATTCAAACTCAGTGCTGATCTTCAGCAGTTCACACTGTCTCTCAACCTCATCTGCCTTATGAGCTTATTGTGAAAGCAAGTATGATACTTCCAACTTCACTATCTTTGAAATTATACAGAAGTATATACTTAATACAGGAGTATATATTTTTAACAGTATGAAGTCATGGACTGCCATATCTTTTAAGCATAAAAGTGTTATAAAATATAAGTTGCTTTATAAAGATAATAAACAAGCCCATATAGGATTGACTGCATAGATCTGCTTAGTTTCTGGAATGGGATTTGTTCTTTCCAAATTCAGTATCTAGTTTGTATAACAAATTTTGCCCCCAGTTAAGTGAATTTTGCTGGTTTATAATCTATCATCTATCTATCATCTCAATTATTCCTTGTTGCATGAAAACACTAAATTTTAGCTCCCCTCCCAAGATGGTTTATTTCCCAGAATTGTAAGGCTCATCATCAGGTTTAGGGAAAATTAAAGCCACTTTAGAGAGGCAAGCAGGCTTCATGGTCATTAAGAGCTCTCCCAGAATAATTAGATTTCATGGAAAAGTATACAGGTCGTCCTCGCTTAACGACCAAAGTTACAATGGTGCTAAAAATGTGACTTACAACCAGTTTCCGAAGTTACAACCGTTGTAGCACCCCTGCGGTCATGCAATCATGATCTGGGCGCTTGGCAACCAGCTTGCACTTATACAGCATCCCAGGGTCACATGATCGCCATTTACGACCTTTCCAGCAAGCTTCCGGCAAGCAAAATCAATTGGGAACCATGTGATTCACTTAATGACCACGTGACTCACTTAATGACCACATGATTCACTTAACAACCACAGTAATTTGCTTAACAGCTGCTGCAAAAAAGGTCATAACATCGGGTCTGGTCATGTGATGATTCCCTTAAGGACTGCATCGCTTAGTGACCTAAATTCTGGTTCCAATTGTGGTTGTTAAGCGAGGACTACCTGTAGACATTGAACGGACTTTCTCTACACAGCACATGTCTGTTTTCATTTCTGTGCCTGCAATGGCTCACAGAAGCATTGTGTTTCTTTAACAATTTCCACTGCCAGAGTTCTTAAATCAACCAACATTTGTATCTCACTTGCTGTTACAGAGGGAGGACTGGATTTTACTTCAACCAGCAGAGTCCCACCAAAACTCTATGCAAAATAATAAGTGGACCACAGATCTTTTTTTAAACATGGCAATATTCAGAAATCAGTGGAGGAAAAGAGAATTTCCCTAGGATTTGCTACTGAAAGCCACCGTTATTCTTCAACAGCAGCAGGCAACCTGTAGGTCACAGATTGCATACAGTTCCCCAGCCACATTTTTGTGCATCTTGACATCTAATTGCCAACGTTCAGTGGTCAATTATAAAATAACAACAGTGCAGGGTCTTGCCAATTTTTGGCAGAAAATGACCAAAAGTAGATTTATTAACTCACTAATAAGTCTAACACATCTATTATTATGTTAAATCCCTTTGGGAAAAATTCTAAAAAAAGAAAGTGGCCAGAAAATTCTGTTAAATCCTTTACGATTGAGTTAAAATATTGCCGTTTTAATTTTGTATCATGTCAAATATTACAAGTTGTCAGCAACCTTTGGAGGAGTTCTGGAAGTTGCACCCAAGGCTGCATTTTAGAAAGGAAACTCTTCTCATGACCTTGTATTAATTTATTCACACCCAGAATGCATCCATAATCACACGGAAGAAGAAGAAATAGACATTTTAACCAGTGTGCGAGGGGGGGGGGGGATGGGACCTAATTTTAAAAACATTTTTCAGGAGCTTTTTCAATGAAAAAAAATAAAGCAACTGGTTCCATTGTTCGAACACACACAAACACACACGCCACAAAAGACAGCAGCAGACAACACTGCATTAGTGAACAGCAATTCCTTGGACCCATGTTCTTGTACTCATTATAGCAGTGGTTCTCAAGTGGGGACAACTTATAGTCTATGAAGATACTACAAAAGGTCCACATATAGAGTGTGTGTAAGTGTGTGCGCACCTGCATGCCAAAATCCCTTAGAATCACAAATGTTGCAAGATTTTGGCATTCTCACCCCAAATCTCACAAGATTTTAACACTAAACCCTTCAGATACGGTAATCTCAAAATACTTTAGCCATATTTAATTACTAAAAAATAATATCTATTTCACACTGGGGTTGGATGGGGACCATCTGGGTCGGGTCACACATGCCAGGGTTCCCACAACACCTTGTTGCCCTCCCCTCAATTTACCGGGGATCTTCAAACTGGCCAACTACCATCGCCACCTAGCGAGACGGTTGTGCAAACACAGCCACCGTGTTCAGCTGATTTTCTCCTCTGTGTTAATATCTATTCAAGGTCTTCTTCTGTTGGTTTTTAAAATCTACCTGAATTCGAATTAATCTGAAGCTTAACCCTGCTGTCGTCAATAGAGACTACATCAGATCGGCATTTTCGCATGAATCTGTACTGAGGCGCTTATCATCAAAACTCTCCTTCTCGAAAACTACCGTACTCGCCCTTTAAGAAAAACTTCCCGTATTCTCTTTCTCTCCCGCCACACAACGTGCTTCGTTATAACCCTGGAGCCAATAGGGTGGAAGGAAGGGGCGGGGCGAGTGGAACGCGGGAAGCCGGAGGAAAGGAGGAGGGGAGCTGGAATCGTTAGTATTGTTTTAAGTTCAGCGTCGCGCGCGGGACAAGGGAGCGAAGGAGAAGAAGCCGCGGCAACGCAACTGCCGAGCAGAAATACACCGCGTTCGATCGGCGTCGCGTGAGTCCGTGGCCATTCGAGTCTCTTCTAACCGCAGCCACCGCCGGGCGGCCCTGCGACCGTGCCCTGCTTGGGTCTTGCGGACCACCACCTCTCCTTCCTTCTCTGTGCCGCCTAGGATCTTTAGGGCAAACTGGGATCCACCCCAGCCAACGTCTCCTCCGATGGAGAACTTCCAGAAAGTGGAGAAGATCGGGGAAGGCACGTACGGCGTGGTCTATAAAGCAAAGAACAAAGTCACCGGCGAGGTGGTCGCGCTTAAAAAAATCCGCTTGGACACGTGAGTGGAAGACCTTTCCTCCCCTCCATCCAGCAACACCCCCCCCACACACACACAGTGGGAAGGGTGATCGTTTCTCCGCTTAAAGGAGAAAGAGCAGCCCGAACCTCGCTTTGCCTTAGGAAGAAGCCGGGAAGCGTAGCTTCGGAGTGGCGGGCGAGGAGCAAAGGGTATGGGGGGGAAACTGTGAGACTTGTAAGCCCCGGCTGCCTGCTCGGCTCCTCCTCCTTCGCCATTAGGGAAGGCTTAGATTGAAGGCTTGGTTAAGAGGAGGGCGGTTATGCTTTCCTCTGTTCTTGATCCACGTCCAAATTTTTTAGAAAGTTACGAAGACCGAGAGGAGACGCGCAGTGCCTGGTCGCCTACGCGGCTCCTCCTCGCCTTGCTTTAATGTGATAATTTTACCTGCATGCAAATGCTGCGTGGCCCAGAACAGTGCGCGAGCTCTTTCGCCACGTTAGGTGCCTGGCGAAACAGATCGCTTCATACGCAGGATGGGGCCCGTGGGCTGGGAGAAGCTCTTGAGAAAGGGGCAATGGAATTAGCATCGCCAGGGAGCTTGCTTTACAGGTTCCTACTTTGTAATTATTTCATTATATGGCTGGCTGAGATTGGAGCTAAGCTGAAGCGCTGGATTTCCTACATAATTGAGCAGCTGAGGTTGCTATTTCTTTGCTGCTTTTATTAGTTGACTGAAGAGAAAGGTGATTCTCTATCTCTCTGTGACTAACCAGTGGCCATATTAGCCTTCCCTAACCTGATCCTTGCAGAAGTGTTGGACTACAACCTCCAACTTCCTCCCCAGCCAGGAAGACATCTGGAAGGCACCAGGTTGGAGAAGGTGGCTGCCTATCTAAAGGAACCTCTAAGTAATTTTCTTCCACATTTCAAGTTAAAAGTATGCTGCCAGCAACAGAGAATCTTATGTGTCCGATACTTAAAAATATCATTCTTTGCTATGAAAAGTAGTGCAAAATACTTTAACTAAATAGGTGTCTCTTTTGTGTGCAGTAGAATACCCAGCTAGCATCTTGGATTCAGTTAATGGTGCCACGTCTTGAGTCAGCCTTACTTTCTCCCTTTGTTTTGTTTGGGCAAGATAAAACCATGGGCATTGGCTTCATTTATTACATATATCCCCCCTTTTTTTTCCTACTAGAAGCTGAAGGTGGTATACATGTACATCTTCATTTCTTTCCTTCCCCTTAATGATGTCCTCATGGTAATTCTGTGAGCAAGAAAGAATGATTTGAGGAATATTTATATTCTGGATTTTCCCAGGTTTTGTCCCTGTAAAGCTAAGGGAGTTAGATTAGAAGCCCAAACTATATTTTTTTAAAGCTGGCCCTGCCTTCCTTAAAGGTGTTGCAAAGCCAGGTAACTAGAAAGTCAGTTCTAAATAAAATGAGCAGTTTACCTTAATTGTTTAATTTCTAAAACAGGTGTTCTAGTACTAACTTCTAGTCTATAAATCAGTTGAAGGATTCAGTTTCATATGTGAACCCAGACATTAGATACAAAATCAGCAAGAAAATGGGGATGGTTGCCCCATTCATATATCAAAGATTGTTAATACAGGAAGTCCTGGCATATCCTATTTAAACTTGGTTACTGATCTGTTGTTCCACCTGTGTTGAGTAATCATCCATTATGCACAATTTTTTCATTTACAACTTTCTGGTGCTTAGTTTTCTATCTTAGCATCTCAAATAGTCAATTTAGTTTAGTGCTAGTTTCATCTCCTTCCTTCTTAACTTGATACTTTTCCTTGCTTTCAGAGAGACAGAAGGTGTTCCCAGCACAGCCATCCGAGAGATTTCGCTCTTAAAGGAATTGAACCATCCCAACATAGTCAAGTAAGTATGAGGAGGACAGAAGGAGATGATCTGGACAGAAATAAATAGAATGCTATTTTTCGGTAGGTCTTCAGGCCATTTAACAAGGAGACATAATTGAGGTGCCAGTGCTGCAGTTTCCCAGCTAAATTGGGAGGGGGCATTTTTATGGGCCAGTATCTAACAGTAACTGATTTGGGATAAATTGCTTCAAAGATTTCATAGTAAATTGGAAGTTACACAATTACTTGTTCCTTATTAATTCTATTTCTGCTAAATTTAGAAACATATGGGCAGCTTGGATATAATTTGTGACCTTCTGGGCCAGTAATGGCATTGAACTTGTGACAAATCTATAGTTTCCTCGTCAACATCCAAATGTTATTGTTTGTCTTCTACCACTTATCCCTTCCTTGACTTCCCAGATTGTTGGATGTAATCCATACCGAGAATAAACTCTATTTGGTCTTTGAATTCTTACATCAAGATCTAAAAAAATTCATGGATTCTTCTACTTCCATCAGTGGTGTAGAGTTACCTCTTATCAAGGTAAGCTATGCAGAGCAGGTGGGCAAAGAAAAAAGCAGCATAGTTCTGGGTTCACAGGTACGCTAGATACATTTCTTTTTACTTGACAAAAGAGCTGCAGGTCTGCAAGCCAAGGATTTTGAGGAGAGTTTTGTATTTTCAGTGGAATATGCACCTAAATGTAGAAGGTCATATAGAGCTTCTCCGTGAATAATGTGTGCAGTAACACTGGCTTTGCTCTTAAATACTGCTGAGTTGACTAAAATCTTTATATAGACCCAAATGAAATCATATAGCTCTGCTAATTGTTCGAGGTGTTTCCTCTTGGTTATGTTTTTTGAAATGGTAAAACAAAGCAACAGCATCCTCTACTTTGGCTTACCAAATGGGGGTTGGAGGCAGCATAGTCCAGCAGTATAGCCCTGCTTGGCTTGTCCTTAGGGCAGGCTGTTTGTGACCTTACAGACTGAGAGTCTGGGAGATGTGCCAGAGTGGGGAAGGACAAATTGCTGGGTTTGACCCTGGTCATATCCAAAAGACCTGGGTGTGTGTATGTCTCTAATTTAGCATTCTGTGTGCCATTTTATGAAGAACCATGTCTTCGCTTAATCCCATCAAACCCAAATTGACACTCCCTGCCCCAGGCATTTTTTTTTTTTTTTGTCTGCGCTTAGTCATTACTGACCCTGCAGTGACTGCCTGGACGAGTCCTTGCATTTTTCATGCTTGGACGAATCCTTGCAGTTTTCAAGGCAATTGTTTTTCGGAAGTGGTTTGCCAGAGCCTCCTTCCTAGAGCATAGCCCAGCTGGCGAGCGCAGGAGGCGGGATTTCCGTTGCTTCGCGCCCTTTTCAGGCGAGCTTACCGGCAACTGGTCCCGTCTCTCTGTGCAAGGCGCTGCCAGCATTTTTCCTCCCACCAGAGTGAGAGTACCCATTTATCTACTCACATGAGTTTTCGACCTGTTGGGTTGACAGGAGCTGGGGGCGGGGGGGAAACAGGAGCTCACCCTGTTAACACGAAAGGCTGGACCGCCGAAGTGTCAGCCATTTCTGGCCGGCAACGCCCCCTGCAATCCCATCAAACCAAAGAAAAGAAGCCTCCTCACCAGCTCAAGGGCAACCCTTAGAAGGGAATTGCAACAGAGAACCCCCAATCTTCCATTCTCTATCAGCTGATGATCTTAATATTCTGTCTCCATAACAATGAACTTGCTCAGGTCTGCTGCCCTCCTGAAAGGCCCATTGTGCCTAACAATAGAACTCACCCCAGGTACACTGATAAAGGGCTTGCCTAGCTTTCCCAAACTGGCCAGCCAATCAGATCCCTCCTTGTGTCCCTCAACTTCTTTAAAAATCTTTGCTTTTCCATTGTTCAGAGTCCCTCTTTCTTGTAAAGCGGGCACCCAACCATCATTGCAATAAACATGGTCCTCAGCATCGTGCTCCTTCAGACTAAATCCACAGCATATTTGTCTTCCTATCATTTACCCCTCTTATATTCCAAGTTGCAGTCCTCCATATACCAGATGGGCCCACTGATATGACCCATTATGGCTTTGGTCAATCAAGGTTTCAAATAATATTACTTACTAAGATAGAAGGTAGACTAGGGTCCAGCCATAGTCTTACCCACGTTACATGCAGCATTAATGGTAAATACAGTACTGGTTAGTCTTGGCACATTTTGGCCAATAGGCCACAAGTACAACCAAAGCCGTTTCACTCCAAGCATGTTCATGTTTTTTCCCAGAGCTATCTGTTCCAGCTGCTGCAGGGCCTTGCCTTCTGCCACTCCCATCGTGTACTCCATCGAGATCTTAAGCCACAGAACCTCCTCATCAATGCAGAGGGAGCAATAAAACTTGCTGACTTTGGGCTTGCTCGTGCATTTGGTGTGCCAGTGAGAACCTACACTCATGAGGTGAGCAATTTGTCCTTCCCTACTCTGGCATTCTTTGCTATGCAGGTAGTCCTTGACTTATGATGGCAATTGGGACCGGAATTTCTTTTGCTAAGCGATGTGGTCGTAAACTGCAACCACATTGCTTAATGCGGCAATCCCTGCAGTCCCAGTTGCCGTTGTTAACTTAATCCCGTGATCATTAGGCAAGGCAACTTCCTGCTGGCTTCCCACAACCAAATCAGTGGGGAAGACAGCAGGAAGTTGCAAGTCCCAGGCAGGCAGGTAAGAGGCAGGGGGGGTGCGCAAGGACACAGCAAGGCTCAGTGAGGGTGCATGGGGGGATGTGAGGGAGGCATGGGTTGGGGAGAGTGTGCAAGAGGGTTGGGGAGGGTGTAAGGAGATGCACAAGGGAGGTGTGAGGCTTGGGGAGGGTGCATGGGAGTGGCCTGGCGGCACAAACACAGAGGGGCTGGGTAGGATGCGCGATTGGTGGAGACTTACCCCAGTGATTTGTGACCTTCCCTGCCGGCTTCCCCATTGACTTTTTGGGGAAGCTGGCAGGGAAGGTTGCAAATGGCAATCACATGATTGTGGGGCACTGCAACCAGTCCTGAGTGCAAACCAATTACCATGTGCCCAGATTGTGATCATGTGACCACAGGGATGCTGGGATGGCTGGAACTCCAAGGATTGATTGTAACTACCATTCATTCAGCACTGTCATAACTTTGAATGGTCACTGAACAAATGGTCATAGGTCAAGGACTACCTGTAGTCTGTTTGATTTGGGAAATATTGATTTTCGCATTGTAGCTACATACAATTACTGGCTCTTTTCTTTCTCTTTTATATTTCATATCTATCTGTGCACACACAAACATGATTGACTGATTGATTACATGCCATCAAGTTGGGGTTAACGTTTAGCAACCTACTCCAAGATGATCTGGCCCTTCAAGTTATCCAATGGTATACCAGTTGGTACTGTAATTGAGTCCATTTACCTTGCTGTTTCTCTTTCCTTCCACCTTTCCCAGGCTTCTCAAGAGAGCTCAATCTTCACATAATATGTCCAAAATATGATAATTTGATCAATTTGTGCCTTGAGTGAGAAATCTGGATTGATTTGTTTTATGATCCATTTTTTTTCTTGGCTTTTTTTCCTATATTAGTGCTTCTCAACCTTGGCAACTTTAAGATATGTGGATTTCAACTCCCAGAATCCTCCAGCCAGCGTGCTCTATATGTATACACAAACATATGTGTAGACACGAGCATGGGTAATTCTAGGAAAACAAGACAACTTCTTTAATATCACACTGGCCATGCATGTGGCACAAATTTATTTCCTTCAGATTTCCCTCACCCACCCAGGTTGAGAGCACACAGACTATTTGCATTCCAGTTGAAAGTGACTGTATTCTAAGATGTTTATGTTGAAATGCAGCTGCTGTGCAGGTAGTCCTTGACTTAGAACCACAGTTGTTAACTGAGAATCGTGGGTCACTAAGCAAGGACCCACTCCGAGCCAAGCCATTCGAGGCTTGGTCCCTCCCAGCCCCAAGCAACAGTAAGGTAAGGGATGCCTCCGTCTCCCCCAGCTGCCTGTGTCCCCTCCATCTCTGCCCTTTTGGCCACCCTGCACCCTGCCTTGTGGGGTGGCAAGCAGTGCCAAAACCGTGCAGCTCTGGGCATGCTTGCCACACCCTGGGAAGCTGCAGCCGCCCCAGCCCAATCTCAGCTGCAGTCACCCTTGCCACCCTGCACTCCGAGACCCCTGCTGCCCTGTGCTCCACTGCCCAGCTGACCTTTGCCACTATCATCTTGCTCCAAAAAGCTCCTGGGCAGGACAAGGCTTTTGCTTCACACTGCAGGGAGGGGGAGCCAAAAACTCTGCCCAGCCCTGCCCAGAAGCTTTTTGCAAAGGGGCGTTTTGACATGGGGCTTAGATGCTGCTTTTAGCTTTTGTGGGGTTTTTTTTTTTTTTGGCAGTGCACCAAAAAGCTTCAGCTCCAGAGTTCCTGGGAGCGGGCTGGTCTACCCGTGGGGGAAGGGAAAAAAAGTGAGAGGGAAGAAGGGAGTGCTGCTTTTTTTTTTCCCTGCAGCATTTTGGCATACTGAGCTCCAGGAGTTTTTTGCAAAGGGGCTTTTTGGAGCAAGAAGTCATGAAGAGCAGCTTGGGTGGTGGAGTGCAGGGTGACAGGAGGCCAAGAGGGCATAGATGGGGGAGATAGGTGGGTGAGGGGAGTTGAAGCACCCCTGTGATCATAAGTGGGCAGGTTGCCAAGTGCCTGAATTTTGATCACATGACAGCAGGGGCACTGCATTGACCGTAACTTCAGGCACCAGTTGTAACTTTTTTCAATGGGTTTGTAACTTCAAACTCGCTGAATGAATGTTCATAAGTCAAGGACTATCTGTATTACTTTCTGGGAGTACAGTTTGGATCATGTGTCTTAAACTATCTTTGTTGGCTATGTTTTGCTTCCATGCTCAGTCCAAAACACTGATTAAAATTATTTTAATTGAGAAGTAAAGCCTAAATGGCTAAGATTTGAATATTTTAGTAATAGTCTTCCATTCTGTTCAGCACGGAGATCCTGCATTTTCTGTCGTAGGCCAGGATAGGACAACTGCTTCCTAGCTGCATTAAGTTCTGTGGTATATAAACAGGAAGATGTTTGTTAATATTAATCACATGACTTCACTGTATATGTTCACAAGAATATCCTTGGCATCACGTCCCAGACTACCTCTGAGATGGACAAACCCAAGAATGATTTCTGAAATACTTTTTCCTCTCCTCTTATCTAGAAAACATGTTCATTTAATCATTGCTGACACCATTTTATATACCAAATAGGATACAATAGCGCAGGGATCCCATTTTTTGTTCTTGGCTTCTACAAGAAACTTTGGGAGCTGCCTTATGCTTATTGGTGCCTCTAACCTAGTTTCAGAGTCTTTCCCAGTCCTCCCTGGAGAGGCCAAGAATTGAATCTGGCCTCTTCTGTATGTGGGCCATGTGTTGAACTGTTGAAAAGTGACTCCAGTCCATACAGTGTTTCTCTTAAGTAGCTCTTCATCTGAATTAATTTGGTGGTACTATATGACGCGTTACCAAAAAATGGGAGGATAGAGCTTGTGACGCAGAGAACAGGTTGAAAGTGTCCATTCCAGAATAGCTGGCTATTTAATTGTACACCCATTATGGGTTTTGTGCTTCACACCAGGTGGTGACTCTTTGGTATCGAGCTCCAGAAATTCTCCTCGGCTGCAAATACTATTCAACAGCAGTGGACATATGGAGCCTGGGGTGCATCTTTGCAGAGATGGTATGTATTTTGGGAATGAAGTTGGGATGGACCAGTGAACTGGACTTGAAACTGGCACTGAAAGGAGGCATTGGATTGGCAGGAGCAAGAAATGTAGCTAGTGATGTTCAGGTCTCAACGTTATTGCGCAGATGTGGGTAACTATGCCATTGCAGACCTCAAACATCTGAAAATACTGCCCCTCTTAAGACCATCTTTAATGCTATACACATGCTCTCATTCATTCATTTCAGTGTGTGAAGCATGGGTTAGATTAAATAAGGCCTGCTGACAGGATCAGTTGACTTCCAAGGAGTGAATTGGGCTTCCTTCCTGCTAGGGGCTATTTGTGCTCCAAGAGTGGAGAACTGGGTCATACGTTGAGCATGTGCTGAGGACCGTTTGTCATGTCGAGTAACTGGAATGAAGGAATAGATTCCTTCTGTCCATCTTAATTATTGGTGGTCTGTATTACTATCTAATCCTTATCCAAGTGTCTTCATATATGGGGCTTTTAGCTCTTGGAAGGGCCATCATGATGAAAATTATGGGGGGTTTTTATGTCCCGCTGTTTTTGTCTCGTAACTGTAGTTTGCATAATATTTTTGATAATTGTATATCAAATAGCCAATGAAACAGAATAAAAGCACTCAGTAACAAACAACAGTGTTAAAACGTTATATTGATTCTTAACATTAAAAATTGGAGTACTAAATATGCCACACTGTAAATGGAAGGCGGAGCAACTAGGCTAGGAAAGCATACCGTACTGTGGTTCTGACCTTTTGTTCTTCTGCTAAGTAGTTAACCCGGAGAGCTCTCTTCCCTGGGGATTCAGAAATCGACCAGCTGTTTCGCATCTTCCGCACACTGGGCACGCCGGATGAGACTGTGTGGCCAGGAGTCACCTCTATGCCTGACTATAAGTCCAGTTTTCCCAAGTGGGCCCGACAGGACTTTAGCAAAGTAGTACCACCACTCGATGAAGAAGGCAGAAAACTTCTAGCAGTGAGTTTTATGTAGAGTGAGAAGTATTCTGATCTGAAGCATGTGGTTACCATACTAACCTAAGAAAAGGTATGGGTACTTTAAGGAGCGTCTGACAGAACTGGCAACAGCACTCATGCCAAATCAAAAGCGCCCTTACTGATTTGTGCTATATATAATTGGTATTTTTTATCTAATTTCTATTCAGAGTTTGCACTGTGTCCATATTTTCCTGTGTTGTCCTGCTTTAAAGTTTTCTCTCCACTTAGCGCCAGGACTGAACCATGTCAGTGTAGAACTTTAAGCTCTACGCATGCATTATCCACCAAGTGTTGACTAGGAGAAAAAATGGTTTTTGTGTTTATTTTGCTTTGAGTTTCCTGACTGTTGTAACTGTTCGTATTCCTTTTAGGGGACAGACTCTAAAAGTCACACTTTTAGTTGCTAGATTTTGTTTCTTGTCATTAACAACTTGTCCTATGAGTGTAACACCATAGCACTGACTTGAGCAAAATATTTGAAGGGAGAGTTGAGAAGTGTAAACCACTTCAATTACCACCGTTTTGACTATATTATGGTGTAAGATTGTAATGAATCTTGGTTTGATTTGATACTCTTTTCTTTCCCCGTTAGCTAATGCTGCATTATGATCCCAACAAGAGGATCTCGGCCAAGACTGCTCTCAATCATCCCTTCTTTCGAGATGTCACAGAAGTTTTGCCACACCTCCGCTTGTGAGATGGAATTGGGGCCAGCAGCATTGCTGTGGTGCAGGCTCTGCAACACGCCTTTTCCTTGGGCAGCCCTGGTTGCTTGCACTTAACTTTTCAACTTAACCCTGAAGAGAACACTGGTGGTCCAGTTGGGGCACAGCCTACACTTTTAGGATTTTATTCCTGAACTCACCTTAAAGCACTAAGCTGAGCTTGAGGATTCACTGGTTCCAAGCTGCCTTGTGAAGAGAGAAGGGCCTCCAAAGCCACCAGCCACAAGGATTCAAACCGCTTGAGAAGCACCCCTTTCATTCTCCGCATGTTTCACCCCCCATGAGTCCCATGCCATTCTCCTTGGTGACTTCTACAAAATAATGTATTCTGTATTTGCTTACTCTCCAGCCGTTAACATCTTGGCAAAAGTACAGTGTAGATGCTTCTTTTTCCTTCAGTTGTAGAATGAACTTTTATTATAGAGGGCTAAGGACTTTGGCAGCATCTGTCATGGTGCACTCTTCATCTGTGATGCTAGTCAGTATAACCCACTGATCACTAGAAAAATCCTGAAGAGATGGAACTGCTGAAGCGTGCCCTCTGGCAGTACAGTATGGCTTGCTAACTATCAAATGAATACTGGCTGCATCACTCAGCTCTTTTTGACATCTGATATGCAGAGTACTTTTAAAAAAAAAATCCTCCAACAATTGCTCATTTGGTGGGGAAATGGGCAAATCTCTACTCACTCAGTATTGTGTTGTGTTATATGCCTGTTTTCTTATTCTATATCAGTAAGCTGATGGTCTTTCTGTGTTTGCAGCCAATTAATACCTTATGCTTGGCAATTGTAGTTTGCCATTCCAAGACCGTCTTCCTATAATAGTTGGGAAAGTTTCAGATGCCATAGTTCTGATGGATTGGCCTTACACCCTTGGCTTCAAGTAACATCTTGCAAATATAGACTGCTTAAATTGTATGTGAGCTTTGCAATACATATCTAGTTGTTGTCTCCTATAATCTCCAGCCACACATCTTGAGCTAAATAATGTAAGTCTTACACTCAGAGAATTCACATTAGTAAACTTTTCTGGCCTGGTCTGGAGAGCCTGGAAATAGCAACGTCTACATCTTTGTGTCAGCCTGTTTTGGAGGCAGTTGGATTGTTCAGGGTATATCAGCCAAATGTCATCTAAGATCTGATTTTTTGAAAAAATTTAGTCTGAAAGTAGCTAAACCAAAAATCATGATTGGTTTCTGGTCAATGCCACATGGAGGTGAAGTATAGTCATAAAAGTTTCATATTGGAGAATTTTTAAGGACCACTTAGATTGACCTAATGGTAGAATACTTTCCTGCAAAATTCAGGATTTCATTCCAGAGTAAGGCAGTGCGAAGTACAGAAATCTAAAGCCTGTCTCTAGCATGCAGCAATAACTTGGAAGTGTTAACTTAAATCTAATTTTGAAATAACTCCAAATCTCGCTCTTTTTCAACCAATTGTGTGATGCATCCTAAATATGAGGCTTCACTAAAGCCATCTGGTATTTGTTTTCCTGAAATGCATATTTTTATTAAAAGCATTTATGGTAGGGTAATGCTCATTTATTGTAGGAATGAAACGTACAGCATTTTAAGATAGTGAGGACTTCACTTTCCTCAATGGGGGAAAAGTTCCCATTCTATGTCGTAATTCTTATGATCTACACTTATAGATGAAATATCCATTGTTTCAGATATGGATGGAGACTTTAAAAATTCTATACATCCTATGAACTGCTATATTTTGATTTGGAACAGAATACTGAAGAGTGATATGCACGAGTCTTCACTAAGAAAGTTGGTTATTTCAGGACCTCTAAGTTAAAATGGATATTCTTGCATACGATTGCTTAGACTAATAATGCAGCAATACCAATGTGTTATATTTTTCATGCCACTATTTACAAGTAATATTTGGAACCATAGCATCCTTCTTCCTCTTCACTGTTGGACTAGAAATATATATATATATATAAGTTTTAAAGAGAGTTCTGGATTTGTTAGTCTAAGCACCTTGACTTTTTTGTAATATAATCTTTTAAAGAAAAGTAATTATTTTATTTTGTTAGCTTTTTGTAAGACAAATATTTCTAAATACAATACTACTGTGAAATCAGTTTATAAATAATTAAATACTAGCAATTTTAACATGTGGCTTCCTTTTCTTGGAAGCAAAGGTACTCATTTTATTATCAGCTTCATCACAGTTAAGGATTTTTGGGATGAAATGTAAATGGTCTAGATCAGGAGTTTTCAACCATTTTGGTTTCAGGATCCTTTTACAGTCTTAGAAATGATTGAGGACCCCCAAAGAGTTTTGGATTATGTAGGTTATTTTGACTTTACAACCCCCTGAAAGGGTCTTGGAGACCCCCAGGGGTCCTGAGACCACACCTTGAGAACCACTGGTCTAGACTGCATTTCCCCTGTATATACATAGAGACATGTTTAAAACTTTGTTCTGAAATAGAAAAGATTTAATTATATAATTGCTTTTGCTACAAATGGTTTGTACTCTGTACCAAAGCTTGCCTTTTATAACCAAGACATATATTGTTCTCTTGCCTCTTATATCCAAGAATATGTGATTCAGTAGGGATACAGTGATCAGGACAGATGTTCTTTGCAAATCTCAAAAGATTTGCAATTCTGCAAGTAATTCTGAATTACTGCTGTCAGGGAGACTTGTGAAAATGAAAACTGATATATGGGTGAGTCTCACTAAATTATGAGTATGTACAGTCTGTAGGTCTACTGCTATTGTACCAAGTTCATAAGGTCTTTTAACATTGGTCTAAAGAGCTAATTATTTTCTACAGTACAGTAGGTTTCAAGGCCCCAAATGTGTTACTCTACAATTTTGAGATGATGTCCCAAAGTCACCCACTAATCTGCTGTGGCTAACAGTGGACTAGAATCTCAGTTTCCCTTCTAGCGCAACACCTTAACTGCAATACCACATTACCTATCTTTGAAAAATTATGTGAAATCCTAGGTAATCAGCTCTCCTAAGGGAATAAGTTGAATCAGTATTCCAATCACATGATCATGTGTGAGTTTGGGGGGGGTCCTCCCTTCTAAACAGTTATCTTGACAACAGATTTGTGGAAGTAAATCAGATCCCAATTAAAAGGCATCTATGGACCACAGAGAAAGGGTTGCCAATGCTCACAGGGCTAGAAAAGATTTAAACGATTGCCAAAAATGTTACCTTCCATTAATCTGTAATTAGGTAGTATGTAAATGGAGAAAGTACAACACCCTTGTTAATCTTTCCAGGAGTGGTTGTCCAATGAAAAACACTTAAGTACAAGGCATGCTACACTGGGAAGCTGCAAAAGAATCCTAGGATAATGACAGGTCTGCAAGCCACTCTGTGGCACCAGTAGTCATGAGTCCACCATAAACAAAATGCAAGAGTGGTGTACATGGAAGGATATCAAGGAGGAAATTGTTGCTCTCCTGAAAGCAGATTGCCACCCATACCGATTTTGTCAAAGGGCGCTTGAATGATCCAGCAGGCCATCAGATCTATGTTCTGTGGGCAGATGAAAGTGGAACATTTTGGTTCTATGCTGGAGAAAGCAAGACACTGATATATCATGGCTCACTCTGAGGCATGATGGTGGGAATATTATGGCTTGGGGGCTGCTTTGCAGTCCTGGAACTTGGAAAGCTCACAATCACTAAGGGAATTCTGGACTCGGCTAACAAATTCTATGGGTTATCAAAGTATCTGTAGGTTATGAAACCCAGCACGTGCCCCAAAATATTAGTGAGCTGAAGCAGTTTTGTATAGAGGAATGGATCAAAATATGTCCAGGCCAACATCAGGTATTGATCAACACATAGGAAGGATTGGACTGAAGCCATTCAGAACCAGTCTGATTGAAGACAGCCAGTTTGGTCTAGTGATAAATGCTTCACACTAGAAAGCAGGAGACTGAGTTCTAGTCCTGCCTTAGGCATGAAAACCGGCTGGATGGCTTTGGGCCAGTCACTTTCTCTTAGACCGCCCCCGCCACCCCCGTCAGGCTTGGGTGACAAGCCAGTCAGTCAATTCCTGTAACAACCAACGGATCAGCGTTTGGTTGATCCAAAAAAAGCAGACACTACATGCAGGAAAAACGCTAGGAGGAAACAAAAATTGAAGTAATTGTTACTAAAGGAGATGCTACCAACTGCTAAATCTAAAACTTCACATATTTTTCCAGTAAAGACAGTGAAATGTGACTCTTCAGTAAAAACATGACAGAACGTAGTCTTGGGTGTTTTGTTTTTAACTAGAATCTCTCTTAATAGGAGAGAGACAGTTTGGTGTAAAGTTGAGGCACCAGGCTAGAAACCAGGAGGCCGTGAGTTCTAGTCTGGCCTTAGGCATAAAGCCAGCTGGATGACCTTGGGCCAGTCGCGCACTCTCAGCCCTGGGAAACAGGCAATGGCAAACTATTGTACTTTGGAAATCTTGCCAAGAAAACTGCAGGGACTGATCCAGACAGTTGCCAGGACTCAACACTGACTCAAAGTGCATGCATGCGCACGCACACACACAATTAATAGGACTCTGATGAAACTCACACTGCATTTTAGCTAGCAGAATTGTTGGATTACAGAGTTCTAATGCTGATAAATGTACTGTACTCTCCCCTTTGCTGTCCATGTAGGATGTATACATTTAGTAATGCAGTGATACCCAGCCCAGGAAGAAAATTGTTCCTTCATACTTGGGTTTGGCTAGTAGCAAAACTTGAATTTGGACTTATAAGCAATGTGGCGTGAGCTCTGAGAAATGTAGGTCAGAACAGTTCACAGCAATCTGCAGTACTGTCCAGGTCAGTTTTGTACTATATGTGGGAGGAAGACCAAAGCGAAGTAATATGACACTATTTAAAAAAAATGGGGCTAATATCCAATAGTGAAGGGTAAAATTAAAAACAACTTGTATTGTCCTCCATTGTTGAGGATTCTTATTTTTAATTGTCAATCTATATGATGAGCCTGATTTCTGATATTAATTGCTAATGATATTAGCAACATGCAAACTGACTCTATTGTCCACAGGACCTACATTCATATTATCAGGTATTCACACTGTTTACATTTTTGATGTATGAGAATCGATGATGCTGAACACTATCAAACAGGCAACAGCAGACTCATCTCAACCACAGGAAAGGGATCCTTAATTTACCATCTCGCTCCCCGATAGAAACACTTCGCAGAAGCGGCTCATGCTCCGTGGACGAGTGTGGACTTCGTTCCCTTTCGATTGTGTGAAAGGAATTGCTCAGATGAAACAGAAAACCAGGGGCCATTGGCTCCTATACTTTCTCTCTCCCAGTTGCTGTGGCTATCCCTACTTTTTATACTAGCCAGAGGGTGGACCCACCGCCTTCAAGGGCCGCAGGACGCAGGTAGTCGGATCCTCAAACACCAAGCGGTAGTTCACAGGAGGGAGAACTGGATTAATCCTCCCCTCAGCCGAGTTGCTTTCTTTGTGGCCCAGCACCTCCTTGCTGTATGAATCTTAAGCGTTACTCAGAAGTAAGTCCCGCTGAGACCAACGAAACTTTCTCCTTAGCAACGGCGCTCGGGAGCGCAGTCTCAGGCAGATCCGGCGCTTGCCACACCCCTCACACAATTTCCCGTTTCTAGAACTCCGCCCCCACCTCACGCGGTCCAATGGGGTCAAGGGTCACATGACTCCCGGAAGTCACTTTTCCCCTCGTGCCATTCAAATTCTCCATGGCTTTTCATTGGCCCTAGGCGACAATGTGACCGCTGATTGGGCAAAGAAAGTTCGGCGCACGTCCACCTACCTTCCTGTCAATTACCTTCGGCCTCTCGCTAGGAGCCATGGAGGACGTGATCTGCGATTGGGCAATATCAACTACAGTGCGAGTTATGACTGGTTGGCGATGCCAGACAGTTCCGCCCCCTTAAGTCACCTTATTTGTTGTTTATGAAACCTCCTGAATCGGCGACCATTCTACTGGCCGATTTACTCGTCGATTAAAACAACACTTGTCTTTTCTATTGGCTAGAAGCTTTTTAACTCGCTATCCCGCCTCCGCCGCCGCATTGGTGCTAGAGCTGCTGCCCGTCCTTCCCTTCGCGGAGTTCCAATTAGCTAGATGAGGCAAGGGTGCGGTTTCCCATAAGATGATTGGTCGAGAACGCGTTCTCGCGCCCCAGGTGCCTAGCGCCCATTGGTTTAGAACACAGTCTAACTCCGCCTTCCGGCACAGACTTGGGTTTGGTTGAGGTAGTTTGTTTGTGTGCGAAATAGTCGAGGGCCGCGAAGTGGGGGGAGCCAGAGCCGTCTCAGGTACCTGTGTGGGGCTCTTAGGCCGCGCCGGGTGTCTGGGTTCTCGAGGGATCGTTTTTGCTCCCTGGGAGTGGCTCCCTCGGGCAGCAGTTATTTGGCTACAGGGGGGATAGGATGAAGTTGGGCCCTTCGTATGGAAGGGAGGGAGCAAGAGGAGGGAGTGGGCTTGACTAGCGATTCCTTCTGATGGGGAGACGGCGGCCTTGTGGCTGTGGGAACGGAATGAGAGGCTAATTGGAGGGCCTGCCCTCTCCCACGCGGCTACTGTGGGAGGACTTGGGAGGGATGGATATGTGCACGGAGCGAGGTGGTCTGGAGAAGCCAGAAGTGGGGTGGCGCGAAGGACCTCTAACATCCAGGACAGCTGAACGGTGGCGAGCGGGGTGAAGGACGTTTCTTCGCGTTAAGAGTTTGACTAGGAGGTAGAGTTGAAACGGGGTCTCCAGGCGTGAGCGTTGTAGAACATACGCGTCGGAATGGCGACTGTCTCTCCCGGGAGATGTTTCTGTATGTAGCCTTTCTGACGTAGGGAACCAACTGGGCTGAGTTATGAAGACTTTCTACTTCAGTGGAAATGATGGTAGAGTGGGATCAGAATAATAATGGGCTGTAGTGAGAAGTTCAGGGGTTATTAATCGATCAGTAGTTGACATAAACTGCGCATGGATCCTTCTCGTAGTCACTTCGATACTGTTAAGCTTCCCTTGACTTTAAAGCTGTTAGGAATTTCTAGTATAGAATAGATTGTGTGCTTACTCATTAGTAAAATCTGGTTGAATTATTGTAGGAGGGACCTATCAAAGCTTCCTAGCCTGCTTCTTGGATTAAGAAAAAAGAACTTTGTACTACCACGATAGTCAGTGAACTTAGTTGTTTAGAATTTTGCTAGCTGTTGCACGACCCAAGCTTGGTTGCTTGACTTGTTAAAGCTTTTGCTGTTTGTCTTTCCATGTTTTCGTTACGTTGAAAGGTTTATGTCTTCACATAGCACTGAGTTTCTCCCCCCTTCCATGGGTTTCCTGATCAATTATGGTTCCTTTCTTAAATGTAGTTGCCTAGGAGGAGCAAATGGTTTTGCTCTTTCCAAGAAGAGCCAATTGCATGGTCAGCATTCAGAGTGTCTGTGATTTGGCTTAAATTTATGGTAATACTATAGTCAGGCATGTGTGATGCTTTTGCTAATCCTTGTAATTAACCTCTGAAAGGCATATTGAGGCTTTATAGATGTTTTAAGGGGGTTTCTGTTTTCCTTAAAGTTGTACTCCATTAAAAATGCATTGATATGGGAAAGCTGCCCAGGAAACAAGAGGGAAGAGAGAAGAAACCCTGATGTTCCTTGTTAAATCAGTATAAGAAATAGATTTAGCCAAGATGCAGTGCTTAATGTATCCTACATCCATAAGGTATTATAAGGCTTTGCTAGTGATGGAAATGCACTGATACCAAACTTGAAACTAAGAAGGGTGTAATGTGAAGAGTGAATGAATTTCCATGTATTGCATTATGGATTATTTAAGAAATAGTGTTTTCCTAGATTGAATTCTCCTGATTCCACACGGGTGTAAAACTAGATTCTGGATATTATGAAGGATACAACTCTTGGAGATTAGCAGTAAACTTTATGTTCTTTAATGGTGAGAAACTTTCTTTTAATCTTCACGAAGTTATCTCTCCTTAGTTTTATCATTACTGTCCTTTGCCATTGTTGCAACATTTTTGTTAGACAACCAAGTGATTTTTCTAAGCTCTTCTTAAGAACAAGAGTTTATTCATTATCAGTATAACTGAAATCAAAGAATGTTTATAAAAATAAAGCTAGTATGCATAAGTGTTTACAAAAACCTGACTGAAATGATAAGCTAATGTAGAAGTGAATTGCTATTACTGTATTTAAAATTGATGGTGAGTATGGATTCATATTTTTGGCCAATACTGTGTCTTCCATCCATTTTCAGCTTTTGCTGTGCACTTCTTTTTCTTCCATTAAAATTATAATTGAAAAGTTACATTTAGATTCTTAGATCACAGAGTTGGTTTTAAATTTTATCCCTGCATTTTTTTTCTGTATGTTATCTTTAGTTCTCTCTTTGCAAAAAGATTTCAACGCCTTTGTCTTACTACTGCCTATAGGTGTGCATTTGCTTACTAATTCTAAAAATGTCCCATCACTAGTTTGGGATAATAGTATTCTTTACAGGTGATAAATCTCTTTCCCATTATGGAAAAGAATAGTTTTAACTTGTTACTTCATATGACAAACAGCTTGGAATCTGAAAACTAGAAGCTTTTCATCTTGAAAACACATCCAGCTCTTTTTGTCACAATGGCAAACTGGGTACATAATTTGCCGATTGTATGCATTAAACACTAATTGCAAGAAAGAATGAAAAGCTTTAACAGGTTTTATGGTTATGCTTTAAATACTATGTAGTAAGGGAAAGTTGTTATCTTCATAATTTGCTTTTAAACTTCCTCTGAGCATAAATCAGCAGGAATTTAGAAACAGAATGCAGACTGACCTTGGGTCTGATTAAGCATGGCAGTGTATGTCATTCCTTATTGATATTAGGGAGCTATGGTTCCTTCTCCTGGTTGACCCTTATTGTATAACTTTCTGACTTGAACTATTTGAAAGTGGAGTCCTTTGTCTTAATCTGAGTGAAAAGGTAATTGTAGTTTTTGTTGGTAAGGAGCTCTCTAACTCTCCAGGGCATTGGGTATGTTTTGCAATATGTAATTCCTGCTAGGTCTTAACAAGCCTTGTATGTTCTTCCTTTGTTGTATATTAATCTACTTTACTTGTTAACCCTTGTGAGCAAAGGGGCAATCTAAATCTAAGACTGAATTGGTTTTTAAGTAAGATGAGCTTCATATGAGCTCTGCGTACATGTTCAGTTCCATGAATATAAAGTAGCATTTCTGTTTAGGTCTCCAGCATTCATTTGGACAGTGGTTCTCTCTTGATCAGGTTAGAAGTAAGATACGGAAGCTATTTAAAAATAGATAGGGGCTAATCACATTAGGGCTGTGGTATAACCAGCACTTTGAACTTACTTAGCTGCTTGAAGATGAGGTATTACCTATAGGGATCACTTGCAAAGGTGGAATGTATCTCTATATAGAATCTGTCATACTAGCTGAGCCTTAATGTTACTGAGGAATTGATCCAAATGGGAAAGAACTGATTACAGTGGTAGGTTGAGTGTTCAAGTAGTTGGAAACAATATCAGATTCTCTCTAGCTTGAGATTGTCAATTTATCAACAGTATAGAACTTAAGTGATAGAAAAAATGTCCAAGGCGCTGTGATTTTATAGAAGGCCAACGTATTGTATGTGTTATAATTAATTTGATACTTTTAGTGTTGTCAACTTCAAATTCTTGAAATCAAACATATCCTTTTAAGAGCCTTTTTCATTCCTTTTTAAATGTGTAGAACATGTGTTACAAAGATCTTTTTATTATTTATCCCTGTGTGTTTTGGGCATCACATATATACATGCTGCAGGCATATTGTACTGCTTACCCATATGTGACTCTTACATAACTCTACTAACTGAGCTGGTCTGTTTAGGCAATTAAAGGAGAATTGTGCCTTGGGATGGGTAGGCATATATAGTCCTATGCATGCATAAGTATTCACAGAGGTGAGGATTCTTGATTTCAGGCAGAAAAAACTCATTTTTCTTTAGAGTAAAAAAAATAACTTGTTTATACATAGTGGTATGAAGATCATGACGGTACATGATAGCTAGAGTCCTCCAGTGTATATTTGCTGCTTTAATGCACAGTAAACAATTGGTTGTCTACCATCTCAATTAAGTAAGATGTAGCTGAAGGTTTAGGGTTAGGCTACTCCTATAAATTTTGTTGAGAAAAATATTAATCTTAGTGGTTAGTAGGTACCCTAACAAGGATACCCTATAAATCAGATCTTTAAATAATATATTGCTGATATTGGTAGAGACTCATCTTTTTACTAAAAAAAATGTCATGTCTGATAGCTACAGTGGCAATATTAAATGAACTAACAAATCAGTGAAATAAAGGGCCTTGGGATGCATGAGATGAACAGTCTGACGTAATATCTCAGCTGCTTTCTGCATCTTGTTCTTAAGCTCTGATACAATATCCCTGGCAAACTTCAGCTTCCCAACTAGCTCTATTATATATAAAGACTTTCAAACTAGGACAGTAGGAGGAATGAACATGTAATCTCAAATCTTCTAGTCTTTGAATGTGTGCAATGCAAATATAGCTAGTTACAACTACTATATTACATTTTATGTTTCTGCTTAAGATGGAGAAAAGCTTGACTTCAAGGTAAAGTCCATCAGTTATTAAACTTGAACTTAGGAGATTCAGTTATGTATTCTCGCTTCAGCATGTTTTTGCTTAGTCTTTAGGGTAGTGTATGTAGTACAACAGTACATTGTAGTGTGGATTGGATATCTGCAGGACCTCTTTGTAGAAAATCCAACTTCCATTACTTGAACAATATGTTTGGTTTATAAAACTTTGCAAACTATACTGAAGAGTCAAAGGTTACCAGGTTCAGTGTTTGTGAGAATTCTAGCACAGAGGTTTCTACACTTATTATATCTATGATGTTCTTAGTCACAGCAGCACAGAACTACTAACTTGTTTAGCTGTAAATAAAGTTCATAACTTCATATACAAGAGATAGATTGTAAGATGTTCTCAACCTCAGTTTTTTGAATATCTTAGTGGTTGTTAAAGGTATTTTCAGAGTAGAATTTATAAAAGGAAAGATTCCTGTGAAGGGGAGACCATTCTGATTTACATTTTGGATATAGTAACAATTGGTATCAAGGTGGTAAAAGAAAGAAGATTGGCTCTTTTAACAAATAGATACACAAATGGTTAATCAGCATGACTCATTAATCCTTAGCTGGCACAAGTAAATACTTGTCCCATCTCAAATACTACTCCATATATATATATATATATATGTATGTATGTATGTATGTATTCATTTCTATCTATGTGGTGTCCAGTTTACCACATTATCTTCTGGATCTTTGCTATTCAGAGGTTACAGTTAGTCTCCTAAATTTTTTGCTTTGTGTCCAAGTGTTAACTTTTTTCTTTCCAGTTCTAAATTAGTCAGAAGGAAATACAAGTTGTACAGAAGAAGAATGCTGTGCCAGATTTTGAGTGCGTTGCAGAAAAATCAGAGTGTGCTCATGAACTACTGCTGACAGTGGTAGTTTGCTAAAACAGTGGTTTTGAATTGAAATAATAATGACACACCACTTCCAGTGTAGCAGAAAATATGTCAATCTTGTTTTGACAAATCTCTACAGAAGTGTATTCACATTGCTAAGCCTGGAATAAAATAAGATAAGATAAATAAATATATGCTAAATCTTAACTCATAGATAGGTGAGTTATCGTCATAAAAATAGAATAAAATAATCTTAGGGACAGAATTATTTAGGCATATAAAATTGCTGAGTTGAACATTCTGGTATTTCCCCAAACATTAATATTGTTTTCTCCAGAAAGTATGTAGAACTTATACAGATCTTTAAACACTGTATCTGAAAAGCACTATTTCCCACAAATTAATGACTTTTTAATCACAACCAAGGGAAATGGTCTAAAACTATTTGTTGTTTGTCAACTGAACCATCACCAAATCTACCATTATATTTATTTTAAATATTGTATGCTAACTTTCTAGAGAAAACCCATCAATGGATACTATAAACATAAGAATCTCACTGCCAGCAAGAAAGCTGTAATCAAAGACTCCAGCTTAGCTCTAAAACTGGCTGTGTAGAGTTATAAAGTGGCTCAAAACATAAAAATCTCTATAAATAATGAACCAGTTGACTGGTGAAGAACATATCTCAGGACATGTCAAACTTAATTCTGGACTTTTTCTTTGTGCAAGCTGTACAGAAAATTATGTCTTGTGTGCTTTAGCATTGGGGGGGAAAGACAGATGATACAAAAAGGATAAAATGCTTGGCTTTTCTGTTGCCAGCCATCTTGGATGTTCAGTGGGGGAATCTGCTGTATATCTAATGTACAACAAAGAGTGAAATCAGAATCACTTTTATATTATTTGAGGACAAAGCTCCCAAAGAACTATCAACAATTTCAGCTTGTTTCTATATTCAGATGGTTAATCAGTGTTAGGAATTCCATCAAAGAAAAGGGCAGACATATCCTACATGATAATTTCTTTACTTACTTTCTGATTTTTATTAGCATTTCAGACTTCAGAAGCAAAAATAATAATTGTAACTATAAATTTCAATTTGTCCAATGACTTTCAGGGATAGCAAATGGTTTGGTTCTCCTTGGTTTTAGTCTGACATTCCTGCTAATTCTGATCACCAATCTTATCTTTGGTAATCAGAATTAGCAGGAATGTCACCCGCCCCTGAATTGTCTTTGAGTGACTTGCTAATTTCCTGTGTTTCCACACTTTTAGAATCTGGATGATTAATAGCACAAACCTCAGAGCCTACTTGCATCTGGCATTAACAGAGCAGGGTAGGATAATTCATATTATTTAACCAACTTCTGAAAGGCTTTGCTTCCCTAATTCATTGTGTTATGCCTCCCTGGATAATACAGAGATACTGTAACTTGAGAAGCTGGATTATCTACTGTGAAAAATCAAGGCAGTATGTGTTTTTGGGCTCTTTGTGTATGTGTATGTGTATGTGTATGTGTGTGTGTGTGTGTATATAAATGTGATATAACATCACATTTGGGTATAAACATTTTCAGGTCAGCTGAATTTCATCATGTTTAATAGGGTAAATGGATGAACAATTAATAGGGTGAATGGGGTGAACTGCAAGTTTTACATAAATTGTGAAAAAATTGAGCAACTAGATGAATGTAGGTTGGTAGGTTGGGAAAATGGATGGAGATAGAATAGGAAACTGATGGAGAAATTTTAAGGTATACAAATGTTAGAGGGGTAATAAACAGTATGTGCTCAGTTGTGAGGAATGTCAAAAGAAGTGAAATTGGCTGTGCATAAGAGTGCTTCTGCCTACTTTGTTATATAGGAGTGAGAATTAGTTATGGCAGCTGAAACATAAAAATATGTTGAAGTAATCCAATCCTATTATGTAGGATATAACAACGAGAGAAGTTTAAGAATGAATGAGAGGAGGTTAGTTCATCATGTAGATAGAATAAATGAGGATTGAATTACAAAATAAATATTTGAAGGAAGATTGAATAAATTGTGAGAAAGGAATGGGTAAGAAAGATGTTTGAACAGAGTTGATGGAATCCTGAAAAACAGATGTGAGAAGTTTAAAGAACAAAAGTCAGTTTATGAAATATTGTACAGATGTACTAGAACCAAGGATAGGAAAGTATGGTGAGGTATAGTGAATGGCAGTGTAAACTAAATCTTGTTAGATTTCCTTTTGTCTCATCTCCTGTCTTTTCTTAGCCTTACTATTGCTTACTGTTTTTCTGCATTTTGCATAATAAGATGGCTTATCCCAAAAGAGATGAATGTATGTACATAGTCATTGTTAATCCAGTTATTTGTCCAGCCAATATATTTATACCTGGATGTTGGAAATCTTAATCTTTTCACTGATTATTTAATTCAGACTGTACCTTAGCTCTAACTGGAATGTGGTTGATAAATTCTTGTTATTCTGGCTTGTATTCAGCATGTAATGGCTTTGCACAGTTAATAAGTAAAAACACTTCCTAATCAGATCACCTCTAAAAGTGCCTGATTAATTCACCTAGAAGAATTTTTGAAGCCTGTTACAGCAAATATAGCAAAGTCTCATGGCATAATTTGCTAGTCCTGTGTTTCTGCTGAATAAGAGAATGGACTTTGACTTTGCTATAAGGATGACTTTGTTAAAAAATAAAGACTTCATAAAACAATTTCTAGGGAAGATTTCAAAACAGAAACCATTCTGGCAGTTTCTTCTATTTCCTTGAGATATTTCTGGCAAAGAATTAATGCCATAATGCTTTTTGCTAAATAAGTTATTATACAATATATCTGTGGAACTATATAATTTAATAGGAAATTATATTGTATAACTTTCCCTGTCATTTGGGCTCTGCAAATATGTTGAGGCTATAGCCTCTAGAGTTCCCAATGCTGGTCATGCTGGCTATGGATTCTTAGTACTGTAGTCCTTATATATCTGGGTGGTGCTATATTTGGGAAGGTTAGTATAAGAATTGAGGATTAGTTTAGTTGTATGTTGATGAATATCTTGATTAAACTTGATAATTGCACAGAATTTTGTGAAAGAATCCCTATTGCTGTTTACTCTTTCCAAAAACAAATGTTTACCTCAGTGATGAAAAATTCAGAAATGATATTCTCTGGTTTGTGAATATCAATATATACCATTGGCTTAATGTAAATGTTTTGCTACAGGCTCTATTTATCTATCTTACCTTTAATATCTAACCTGTTACACTGTCAAATGGAAACAAATTGGATTAACTCCTGTGTGTGCTATTCTTTGGATAGAAAAATTTCTAACATTTAGATAATGATTCTATACAGTAAGTTTATATTGTGACCACAAGTGAACTGCTAGATATGTCGGACAACTCTAGGAACCTTTTGGAAAATTTAGATAGATGATTAGAGCATAACATGTCAGCAAGTTTGTGTGAATAGACTAGTATCAGCTGTGTAAAGTTTGTCTAAAAAATATGGGCAGGGTGCCAGTACCTTCATTTTTCAGCTGTTTTATATTTAAATGTAGGTCTTAGAAAAGATTTAGCTGTATTTAAAGTTGCTGGGTGATATCTGATGGTTTACCTGACACTAAGACTATGGAACTCCTTCAAAAGTCCTTTTTCACAACATGGAGGAGTGCATACAAACCAGCTCTTTCCAAATAATTAAAGTAACTGCAATTTTTTCCAGGTTTGTGTGGATGCTTTGTAAGTGGCACCTGGCTGTCTTGGCATGCATGTCCATACACTGCTGATCTGCTTTTTTTTCTCAGTGCCCAGTAAAGTCAACCCTTGCTTGCACCTGAGAAACATGTAGTTCAACCTCCTCCAACCTGATTCTCCTAATGTGTCAAATGGCAATTTCCTTAATTCTTGGTTGCCATGGCCAAGAGTTGCATTGGGTCAATGTGTTAGGGATTATAAAACGTTTATATAAAATGCACTGAGTTGGGGAAGAGTAAGCTAAGTATACCACTGATAATTACTGGATCATATCAAAAGTCAATCTAGCCCAGCAATGTTTTTCAAGCAGCGGCCAATGAGAAGCCTGTGGGAAGTGCACAAAAAGAATGTGAAAGCAATAATCTCTTCCATCGTTGCTTCCTGCCATCTTGTGTAATGGTCATATAACTATTATGTCATTCATAGCTTTAGTTTTTCATAGGGATATGCAATCTTTTAAGCTGCCTGTACTAATATTTGTACTGTGTTGTATTGTTTTTCCGTTCATGCCCAATTCACACAGTGCATTAAGCCAGAATGTTCTTGCATAAGGTATTGCATAAACTCACTATTATAATTGATTCAAAATATAGTTTAGCATAATGTGTAAATGCCCTTTCCCTGGGCATGTGTCTCTGATCTTTTCACAGTAAAGTGTGGCTAAAATTATAAAGCTTCTATCCATAGTTTGTTTGCTCAAAAGTGCTTCCAAAGAAAGTGTTTTTCTTTACAGTCTCCAAAGAAAACTAGTATAAATTTACATGTTAACTTTTTTTGTCAGTTATAATTTCAGTAGTTATTAATCAATGACTGAATATTGTATTGGGTTTGATCTCCAGTTTTAGATTTATCTCATAGTAACAGGCTTTACACATTATGCTAAACTATATTTTGAATCAATTATAATAGTGAGTTTATGCAGTACCTTATGCAAGAACATTCTGGCTTAATGCACTGTGTGAATCAGACCACAATTGCAAAAACAAAGCTGCATGAGTAATTTCCTTTTTTTAAATATAATTTTTATTCAGAATTTTGATTACGATAGTAAAAACTGATACAAACTAAACTTACAGAAAAAGAAGAGAATAGGAAAAAAGAATAAAAAGTGCAGGAAAAAAGAAAAAGAGACTATAATAAGGAAAAAGAAAAATATATAAAGAAGTAACTTCCAACCTTCATCACAACAGGTATAAACAAATTTAGTAACTCCTCACCCCCTATAAGGTTACAAACAGATATCTCTTCATCCCATATCCCATCCCTTATCTATAAGCACATCCATAAAACATCAAATTTTCAATCCTGGTGTCAGCAAAAAGTCCATAAAGGGTTGCCAGAACTTTTGGGGGGGAGGGGGGGGTCTTATTTTAACCTTGATCAAATAAACCAACGTTATATTCCTTCCTTTTCCTTCTAACAGTCTTAATCTTTAATTCAATCAGTTGTAGGATTTGATTTCTCTTCAATTCTTTATCTCATCACACAGATTCTTCAAGGCTTTAACAAGCCTCTTTGTAAATCCACTAAGATGACATTTTCCAGGTCACTCTCTTGGTTTATCATTTGTATTTTCCTTTTAATCTTTAAAACTTCAGCCAGTTTCTTTTGTATATCCAGTAAAGTGTCGTTTTCTCTTGGCCTGTCATTTGTAGTTCCACTTTTGGTACTTTGTCTTGTCAGATAAAATTTGTTCCACATCTGTCATTCCTTCATTAACATCTTTTAGACATAGTCTATCTATAGAAGCAAGCATCATTACTGATCATGTTGATATTGTAGATACAGTGGTACCTCGGGTCACGAACTTAATTCGTTCCGCGACTCTGGTCGTGACCCGAATTGGTCGCGACCCGAATCAAATTTTCCCATAAGGTTCAGTGTAAATACGGTTAATCCGTTCTGAACCATATGTTTGTTTGTTTTTTAACCACAAAAATATGACACAAAGTATAGTACGAAGAGAGAGAACACAAACCTTGCTCGAGGCGACTTCTGGCGTGGAGGACAGGAAGGCAGGTGGGGAGGCGGTTATTGCTTGGAGGGAGAGTCCCCCTCTCTACAGGAAGCCACAACCATGTGTCACTGCAGGGAAAATGGCCGCAGATCCTGTTCGTCACCTGATCTGGCATTCGCAAACGGAAGCAAAATTTTGCGAACGGTGCTGTTCGTGACCTGAATTGGCCATGAACAGAAACGTTCGTGACCCGAGGTACCACTGTACTAATTTCTGGCTCCATTCTTCAAATATCTTTAATGTTTCTGATGTTATAATGTTTTGTTGCATGAGTGATTTCCTAAAACCTTAATATCAGGAAATGTTTTGGTATAATTTCCAGTTGTTTGATGGTAATTGTGCTTTGTTTTGGCCTACAGGTTCCCTTTATATTGTCTTACTGCTCCCAATGAAACTTTGGAATAAATTGTTAAAATATTGGAGAACACTCATCCAAATAAAGTCTATCCAGATTTCAAAATAAATATGTCCTGCATTTTCAGAAGTCTTATGCCAAACTGCAATTACATTGTAAACAGAATATTGTTATTAATTAGGGAATTTGAATTCACAGCTGGTGGTAGATTTTCATTTCTTGACTGCACACCTGTCTCCAAAGCGTTTAGCTGAGATGTGAAAGTTACCTAAAATAATATCTGCCTCATATGATGCAGAAAATTCATTGCATTCACACATTGTGCTGAACTGTGCTTTGTTGAACCAGGGTCAGTCCTGCAGATAAGCAAAATAATAAGCTTGTTCAGCCAGTTCCTAGTTTATCTTCCTTGTTTCTTCAGCTGTTTCTTGACTTGTACTTCTGTGAATTGATTTGGTGGAAAACTAAACCCAACCATGAGCCAGGAAGCCCATTTCCATTTCATTCCATATCTCAAATACAATTAATAACTGAACACTAAACCATGGTTTCAGACATGAAATCACTGTCATAAAACAAGCTATGACTTCTTTGTTCCCATTCACATATCCCACAAAGCCAAAAATGAGCAACCCTCATTAAGACTTAGCATGGTGTATAATGAACTCAGGATGGTGCTAAAACATAATATGGTGTAAACGTAATGTGAATTCAGCCATTGTGATTCATAAACCATTGTTTATGGCCTAATGCAATATGTGAACCTACCATATCTATGTGGTTGCTAAGAGTCAACAACAACTTGATGGCACATAATCATAAGACCAGAATTTACTTACATTGGTTTGGGATATAATTTTGATGTATATAGTCTGAGTTCACACACAGTGCTAAGCTGGATTTTAAGCCATGTTTGTTGAACAGGCCTTAATGGTTTGGTTTGAATATTATGCTAATTTATAGTGGGTGAGTTTGTACAGCATACTGTGCCAGCATTTCTCAAAATATGAGTCTGGGCCCAGCATTGCCTTGGAGAGCCACAGACACTTTGTTCCTGCCTACTTGCCGCCATTCTAATATAAAAAGAATTATAGACAAGTAACTTGAAGCTATATTGAAAAAGATAGCAGCAGATCAAAAAGATAAAGAATCTTACAAATAACGGATTATTTTTCTTCTTACTAAGAGTTTCTCTCAGAAAATTGTTTCTTTCAATGATAGTTGTTGTACACGCTCTTCCTCTTCCTGTTGCCAGGAAGATCTTTTTGATCTGCTGCTATCTTTTTCAATATAGCTTCAAGTTAATTGCCCGGCCTTCATGGTTTTTAGTCTTCTCAAGTGGGGCCTAAAGATAGAAAGTTGAGAAGTCCTGTCCTAGACTAACTAGCTAGACTAAAATGCATCTTACATCATGTGTAAACCATACCATAGAGTTCCTTTCTGTGTGGATGTATTAAAATGCTAGTTCAGGTACTGGGGATCAGTAGTTCATTCCTAGTTTTTCCTAGGCTTTCATAATGATTTGGTTTCTTTTTCTAGCTTGTGAATCCAGAATAATAGTAGAATCTAAAATAGAAAGAAATTGGCAGGTACAAAATGCAGGTGGTTTAATATGTGGCTATTTGTGCCAAAGATATCAGTTTGTTCTAGGAAAAAATTGAATGTATGTGTTTATGAACTGCTTTGCCAGATGAATGCAGTGGGAAACAACATGGAGCTTTTTAATTTGTTCTCAAAGAATTCCCAAAAACACCATAACAACAGGATACCTAGGAATTTGAAAAGCTTAGCTTCTGTATGTCTTTTTATTCCAATACACACATTATTCTTTAAATTGGATTGGGTATGAAGAAAAATTTGCCTGAAAAAAATGATGAAAAATGTTTGGCTGATCATTCTGCATTATGAAGTTTGCACAGACAGTTGTTGCCTATAAATTCTAGTGATGGCCTGACCAGATTTTGTAATGACACTGAGATGTTAAACGCTGTCCTAATGTAATATTTGGGCACATTCAGTGATGTTTCTCCTTTAGATCTGGCTCTGGTCATCACATGATGTGACAGGCATTCCATCCCAAGAGCTGTTTGCTACACCTTAAGGAATGCAAGCAAGAAAGATATCTGCATGAGTTGCTGACTCATTGATCACAGAGATTCATCACACGTGTGGTGCTTTTCTTTCCAGTCTTAACTCTGGAAGGCTGACGGTTTTAAAGGTTTGGTTTCCTCAGTGGTCATTTCAAAAATAATTTATTTCTTAAAGATTGGGCACTGGAGTTTTAGTATTTCAATTCCTGTATGTGATGCTTAGGTAAAATATAGGAGAGAGCAAGAATCTAATTTGCTTTTTTGCTGAGTTTATTTTAATTGGATTGCATGGTCTGGGCTGCTTGTGGGGTAAACATTGTTAAATATAAAATGAGGGGAGAGCAATACTATACCTGTACTTGCAAGTCCTCTTATGACAGGGCTGCCTTTTTCATTTCATACATGGAGGAACTAGACTTGTTATCTCCATATTATTTAGGTTTCATTGAAGTAATTTTGTTGCTTAGTTCTGTCAGTTGTTCCTAAATAAATTTGCAAATGCAAACCTTCTTGGCATCCTTCACTTATTAAAACATTAAACTATCTCTTATTTCAGAAATAAGCTACTTGATACTGGAAGAAATTGTCATCCTGTTGGAAGCAGGTGGGGGGAAAATCCTGTGTCACAAGCTCTGGTCAGTGGCGGTAGTTTTTTGCATTGGCTGGAGCACAGGTTGCTCTTGGAGTCTAGGCCATGACCAGCAGAGGAGCTGCCAGGCCGAATGGGCAATCACAAGCCAGCAAGATCTGCCAATTCAAGCTAGTACTGTTGGGCGAATCAGCAGTAGGCAAGTCCAGCCTGGTGCTGCGTTTTGTCAAGGGACAGTTTCACGAATATCAGGAGAGCACCATTGGAGGTAAGGAAGCTTCTGCATATCTCTTCTTCAAAGGAGCAAAAGCTATAGCTTAGACCTTAGATACTCCCTAGATCCCATCATAGCTGTATGAATTTATAGTCTCCCTTAGGACATCAACATTTATTTGTGTGGTTCCTAATGCTTTCATCCCATAGTACTCTGTTCCTTACCTTGCTCTTTCAAGAATCCAGTGGGATAGTGATGAGGTTACTGTACTGTGATAAGTAAATAAATAAATCAGAATCCAGATAATCAACACCCATTTTAAAATGTGGGTTGCACAGCTCAATGCTTTACTTTGTCTACAAAAGGCTTTATATGGGACAAACTATTCACTGGTTTTCAAAATTATATTTTGAAATAATGGACTTGTAAAAATAACTTATGGACCTTTTACATAATTGCCTTGATAAGAGTACCATAGAAAACCTTCTGTTTATAGGGACACCTTTATAATCACTGGGTCATCAAAACTCATCATTTATGAGAAATAGTACACTGAGTTAAAGCATTTTTATGTATGAACATATTACATTTTTGTAAAATAAAACATAATGTTTCCTTTAAAAATACTATTTAAACTTAAGGCTTTTTTGTTCGTAGTTAGGATGGGAGGAGATCTAAATTCTGTACCAGTTAGAGACATGTTGGAAGAAAGTTTGTTTTTCTGCATGTAGTTGTTCTAAGAGAACATTGAAGCATGTGTTTCTTTATCTTACTTTGAAATAATTTAATTCTAGGAAGGCTGCATCACGTGATCTCTACCTGTCTAGCTGGCCCTAGCAAACTTTGTTTGCAGGACAAAAGTTTAACACACCTTTCACTTCTGTGTGCAGCTCTGTACCAATTACCCCGTGCATAATTAGATAGGCATTCATTAAATGACCTCTAACAATTTGATGAACCAAACAGCTTAGTAATCCTGTATTTAAATTTAAAGGATTGCACCTGTTCTGTTCTCATCTCAATAACTGACTTTCTGTTTTGTTTTACAGCGGCTTTCCTCACACAGTCTGTCTGCCTAGATGATACAACGGTAAAGTTTGAAATCTGGGATACAGCTGGTCAGGAAAGATATCACAGTTTGGCTCCTATGTATTACCGAGGGGCTCAGGCTGCCATTGTGGTTTATGATATAACCAACCAAGTAAGTTTTCACTGTTTGCTAATGTTCAGAGAGAAGTGAGTATTGTTAATGTGAAGGGTCTGCTAACAGGCAGTTTTTAGCTTCTTTACTCCTCTTCTTATCCTCTACACATATAGATCATTTTGATGTGGGGCAGAAAATTTAGCCTCCTTCCATCTATATCTCCTGATGTAGATGGCTGTTTCCATTTATGACTGCTGGGTGCCGGGAGAGTTAAAGCCTCTCCCTGCAGACTGTCTTATTAGGATTGCAATCCTGATAAAGGTCACTGTTTTGTTGCAGTTGTTGTCTCCATTACCACCAGATGTTTGATCAGCTGGATGGTTGGGAAAAATAACTACCAGATTCAGAGCACACAGAACATTGGAGGTTCTTTCTGGGTTTTTGAGTTGCCCATTTAAAATTGGTGACAGTTGTTCAGAAACGCTATCCCTGCCTGATCGGAGACTTGCACAATACCAGTTTAATATGAGCACAAAATTCTTCACCACAGTGGTTGACTTTTGATTTCTTTGAAAACCATACATTGCTGTCTGTGTCTATCAGGAGTGGGGATGGGCAATCTGCAGCCCCTGGACCTGTTTTTTGTAGCTCCCTGGTAATTCACTGCTGAAATTAGAAGGCAGATTGCTGCAAACAACAAGTATAATTTTGGGTAGAATCATTGGAGAAACTTAACACATTTAAATAGCAAGGCTTCCCCAGATTGCGAAGGATTCTTATCCAGCCCATTTGTGTGATGTTACAATATTATTGTCCTATTATTGTCCTATCAGCTACCAAAAAGAGGGCAGTCTTTTGTCACCAAAACATTGCTTGGCCCCTAATTTGAGGAATATATGTGTGATCTTCTTGGTACATTTAGTAAATACAACTCTTGCCCCAAAGAGATCAGATTATTCTGGACGGCTTAAATGATTAACTGGGATTTCTAAAGAGTACTGGTTAAAAAGTTATTTAGACTGAAATAGAACTTACTTGCAAATCACCATATTTAGATTTTCAGTTGAATGTAGCTACTGTGGGGTGGGTTTGTATCTAATGTTCAGATCATATTGTATCTAATATTGTATCTAATATTCAGAATCACTCGGATTGAAATGGGCAGCTATCGAAATTGAATAAATAAAATATTCACTGATGACATTTGATATCATATTTGGAAATGTGTGGGTTTTTATTGTACAATTATGTTGGCATTTTGATTCCTGCCATTAGCTGTTTGTTGCTGTGTTCATGTGAAGATAAAACATTGTCAGCTTTATATTTCCATTAATTTAGCTTTATATTCAGCTAGCTTAAATGTTACAATGTTAAAGGTACTCTTGTCTATAAACTGTGAAACTCTTGACATTCCCTGTACTGTGAAAGGGACATCATTTCTTTTGGCATTACATTTTGACCTTATGGAGGATTTTAACTTTCCTTGGTCCATGCTCCGTGCGCATAAGGATGTGAAATAAGCTTACTCTTTGCATGTACATCAAATCAGTGTGCACCTCTATTCCAATAATTATTTTCAGAATTGATGTAATACATATGTATTATAATAAGAACATTGCTGTGCTTATCCATTTGCTTATTCTTTTCTGGATGGATGTTCCTGTCAAAGAATAGGAGGAGGATGCTCTGCAACTAGTTTTAGTGATGGCCACTAGTTTAGCTGGCTTAAGGAAGGAATTAAACTAATTCAGAGTAAATTTTAAAGTTTGCCTCTTAGTATTAACTATCATAGAACCATAAAAGGCCATAAAACTGTTAATGGAAACATTTCATATCTGTGGAGAATATTCTGGATATAAAACTAATGTTCAAATAATCACTAGATTTTTAACACAAGAAGAAATTAACTTTTTGCAAGAAGAATCTGTCAGATAGCACTTTCAGTGAAATACCTTGAAAACTATCAAGAAATATATCAAAACTATGTTAAATTATGTCAAGAGATTAAAAGAGACCTTGAAAGGTGAAGGAACCTAAAGCTATCTTGATTAGGATCCATTGCCATTAAAATGAATGTACTACCCAAGATAAATTATTTACAGGTAGTCTTCACTTAGCCATTCGTTCAGCGACCTTTCGAAATTATAATAGTGCTGAACAAATGGTATTTATGACTGGTCCTCAAAGTTATGGCCGCTGCAGTGCCCCCGCAGTCATGTAATCAAAATTCGAGTGCTTGGCAGCCACACGCATTTATAACTGCAGGTGTGCTTCAACTCCCCTCACCTGCCTATCTCCCTCCTTCTCTGTGCCCTTTTGGTCACCCTGAACTCCACCAGCCCCAGCTGACCTTCACCATTTCTTCCCACTGCTGATGAGGCGGCCTGCCCTCTCTGTAAGGCCACGGGAAGGCCTCGCAAAATGCCAGCAGCTGCCTTGGCCAGGTGCACTTCAGCAGCAGGAGGAAGAAGATGGCAAAGGTCAGCTGGGGCTGGCGGGGGGCAGCAGGGGTAGGCAGTGGCAGAATGCAGGGCAGCCAAAAGGGCAGAGATGGGGGGGAGATAGGCAGATGGGGGAGTTGAAGCAAAGGCAAGCACAGCTGGGCAGGAGAAACGTGAGGCCCTTGCTTAATGACCACAACTGGGACTACCAGAAAAAAATCTGCCATCACTAAGCGGTGCAGTCACATGATATTTCACCTAATGATCACTTCATTTAGCAATGAGAATTCCAGTCCCAATTAGGGTGGTTGAGCAAGGACTACCTGTACATATGCAGATATGGTCCACTCAGATTCTATGAATAGATTAAAAACACAGCAAGAACAACTTAGTGAAGGCTGGAATATACTATGGTTGATGTATCTATAAATAGCTGGAAAGATAAAATCAGATCTCAAAAAGGAAGGAGATATATTAAGGGGGAAAAAACAGAATTTGAAACGCTAATACAAAACCAACACCACCTATTAAGATGTATATATACATTTTTACTTATATATGACAGACAGAACAAAGAAAAAAACTGTATGATAAAATGGACACAAAATTTTAAAGAAACAGAACACAACAATGGGAAGAATTATGGACTAAATCTATAAGATTTACACCAAGTTAATACCTAAAATTAGTATAAAATGTTCTACAGATGGTATACAACCCTATCAATAATGTCCAAGATGGATAAGTCATACAGTAATAGATGCTAGAAATGTCATGAAACGGAAGGAACGTTTTATGACATGGGGGACATGTTAAAAAAACCCTAAAATACTGGATGCAGAAAATGCAGAAAAGTTTGGGATTTAAATTTAAAATGAAACTACTTTTCCTACTAGGTATAATCTCAGAAAAAACAAGAAACATACTAATTTAATGAGATACATGCTTACAGCAGCAAAAATAAATTTTGTTCAACATTTGAAGAAGGACACAATTCTGACAATATGTGACTGGGAACTTAAACTTGGAGAATATGCAGCAATGGGAAAACTAACAATATATGTACATAATATAAGTTTAACTAAATTTAAGCAAGAATGGTTCCCATACATACAACACGTCATGCAGCGCCACAAATATAATCACCTACAGTTTGACTTCTAAGGGGGTTTCTTTGCAAATCAGTAGATGTAAAAAAAGGGGAAAGTCAGAAATGCAATAGCTTTAAAAAAAAACAAACTTTTTTTTCTTCTTTGCCTTCTCTTTTTCTTATTTGGTTTTTAGTATTTTAATTTTGTTAAACTTGCTTTATCCATCTATTTTTTTTTATTAACACACACACATATACACACACACATATACCAAGTAACAATACAGTAGAGATTTCAATACCGAGTAATTTAGCTTAAGACTGAAACCTTTATTACATAACAAATACCTAGGTGTATGTCTCAGCATGTTGTTCTTTCATCTGTTCCTTTTCAATGCTACATTTAAGTTTGAATGAAAAAAAAATTATAATCACTTGTAACACTGATATCCTAAATTGTAATTAATATTGATAAAATATATACTTTTTTCTTTATTTCCAATACAGTACTATAAGATATCTGCATAAAAAAATATCAAGAATTTAATTATACTATACAAATATCATTGTATTGAAATAACATAATGTATCAAGATTTATAATAACACAATAAAAAGGAAAAAAAAGAGCCAGTTTGCCACTTGATCTGAACTACTGAAATTAATAACAGGAGAGGAATACAGGTAGTTCTTGCTTAACAACCACAGTTGGGACCAGAATTTAGGTCGCTAAGCATTGCAGTCATTAAGTGAATCATCACACGACTGGACCCAATTTTACGACCTTTTTTTGTGACAATTGTTAAGCGAATCACTGCAGTTGTTAAGTGAATCATCTGGTCATTAAGTGAATCATGTGGTTCCCCATTGATTTTGCTTGCCAGAAGCCAGCTGGGAAGGTCGCAAATGGTGTAACCGTCATAAGTGCAAGCTGGTTGCCAAGCGTCTGGATCACAATCATGTGACCACGGGGGCGCTGCGATGGTCGTAACTTTAGGCACTGGTTGTAAGTCACTTTTTAAGTAAGCCACCATAACTTTGAACGGTTGCTAAACAAACGGTCATTAAGCAAGGACTACCTGTATTACCTTCATGACCTCTTCCTTTCATGGCTTCCCAGAGTGATTTGGCCACTGTGGGAAATGAAATGCTTAAGTAGTTAGACCTTCATTTTAATCCAAAAGGTCTCCTTTTATTCCATGAAAATCAGCCAGTTTGAATAACTGCTGAAATATTGCACTGGTAGTAGTTAGGAAGCATATTTTTCTGATATTTTTGTGTTTTTCTTTTCTGAAAGGAAACATTTGCACGAGCAAAAACATGGGTGAAAGAACTCCAACGGCAAGCTAGCCCAAATATTGTTATAGCCTTAGCAGGAAATAAGGCTGATCTTGCCAACAAGCGCATGGTAGAATATGAAGTAAGTGATATCTCTTGATTAAGTTTATTTTTGGACAGAAATGAATTGTTCAAAGATTGGTAGTAGCTTCTGTAATTCTGCAATACTGAAAATTTGGGACCATCCAGCTTAGTATTTTCAACTCTGGCTTTCTAATGCCTCAGGGAAATATCTTTGAGCCCTGTCCTTTTAATTAGAGGTAACTAGGATTAATCTTTAGAGTTTCTGCATTGAAGGGTAGCCCCCAAAAGTTGCAAGTGTGGCATTCTTACTAATGTTCTATTTTATTTCATACTTAATAATATTTTACATGCCTCTGATATTAAGCAAATCTGTATTCCCCACATTTTATTATAAGGCCTTTACCATGAGTTGGGGGGACGTGGTGGCGCAGCGGCTTAATGACGCTGAAAGTTGCCGGCCAGAAATGGCTGACGCTTCGGCGGTTCGAGTCCAGCCTTCGCGTTAACAGGGTGAGCTCCTGTTTCCTCCCCAGCTCCTGTCAACCCAACAGGTCGAAAACTCACATGAGTAGATAAATAGGTACTCTCACTCCGGTGGGAGGAAAAATGCTGGCAGCGCCTTGCACAGAGAGACGGGACCAGTTGCCGGTAAGCGCGAAACCGCGCTCGCCCGAAAAGGGTGCGAAGCAACGGAAATCCCGCCTCCTGCGCTCGCCAGCTGGGCTATGCTGTAGGAAGGAGGCTCTGGCAAACCACTTCCGAAAAACAATTGCCTTGAAAACTGCAAGGATTCGTCCAGGCAGTCACTGCAGGGTCAGGAATGACTGAGCGCAGACAAAAAAAAACAAACAAACCATGAGTTACCCATATTGCCATACTTAACAGGTAAGAGGGAATTATTGCTTTGAAAGAGATTCCATTATATTGATAATTTGGCCCAAAGGAAGTACATAATGTGGGTTCAGAATAGTTGCAGTGCATATAAATATAGTACCTGTGGATGTGTGGAAAATTAAAATTTAAGAAGGGGAGGTTTACAAATGCAACAAGAAAAAAGCTCAGATCCACAGAATTCCTCAACCTTATTTTCAAAAGAAAAAGATGGCTCATGTACATGAAATTGTGATGCAAAGTAAGCTTGTGGATGCAGCTGCTTGGATGTACAGTATTAAAATTAGCAGTCTTTAATCACAGTTACAGGCACCAATTCACGCCAGTGTACTACATGTTATTCACAATATAATATCACGTATAATATCACTAGGAAGTGAGAGTGATAAATATAAAAATTCAAACGCACGTTTTTGATTGAGGAATTTCTGAATTGGCCCATGAACCCTTTGGTGATTACGCTCTTAAAACTGTTACAATCTTCATGCCATTCTCCACATAATTTCCATGTCTGTGAAGCAGCTAGAAATTGCTTTTATTAAATTAATAATGAAATAAAAAACAGGTTCAGGTTGCATAGAGATGAAATAGAATCAGCAATGATTATATACAATGTTGCAAGCTATTTTTATTGGATGTATATAATATCTTTCTTTCTAGACCCCAAAATGTACATTTTTCTCTTAATCCTCATAACAGCCCTAAGATCTAGCTTAGGTTGAGAGATGGATTGCTTCCTTTTGCCCTTTTAGATCTATGATATTCAAGGCTCAGTGTGGTAGAACTCAGTAGGAAAGTTTTGTAACATGTGTAAACACAGCATTTTAAAGCTAAGGTAGACTCTGAAGCTCAGATACCATTTGCAGTTTGTTTACTGTACTTTTCCAAACTGCAGTCTTAGAAACTTATCTTTGTATGATGTTCCCTTATATCTGTCATCATGACAGAGGATCTAGATCAGGGTTTCTCAACCTTGGCAACTTTAAGACGTGTGGACTTCAACTCCCAGAATTCCCCAGCCAGGGAATTCTGGGAGTTGAAGTCCACACATCTTAAAGTTGCCAAAGTTTTAGAAACCCTGCTCTAGATTGAAATGGGGGTTCTAGTTAACTTATTTCATCCTAGTGGTTCTGTTAGGAAAGACAAAATGCTCTCCCCTCCCAATTGCCCAAGCCCATTTATTGCTATTCCTCAGAGATATCCATTCTGAGAATATTGTATTTTAAACAGTAAACAATGTTGTCCACTTTGCTTTGGCTAATTTACAGCATATAAACTTGTCTAAAGTTCAGCCTGTACTTCTTTGTCTTATTGTCCTGCAGGAGGCCCAGGCTTATGCAGATGACAACAGTCTATTGTTTATGGAGACATCAGCCAAGACAGCAATGAACGTTAATGATCTCTTCCTGGCAATAGGTAATGTGCAAGGCATTCATTACATTACTTACTAAGGGCTCTGACTCTGTTTAAGTTCAGATGGATTGGTTTCACATCAAACTATCCATCTTGATGGATGGCTGTTTCCTTCATGTGAAACTGCCGCCTCTTGTTTAAAGATACAGTGGTACCTCGGTTCATGAACGCTTCTGTTCACGAACAATTCAGTTCACGAACAGCTCCGGTTGCAAAATTTTGCCTCCGTTCGCAAACTCCGCATCGGGTTACAAACAGGATCCGCGGCCATTTTCCCTCCCGTGACACATGGTCGCGGCTTCCTGTAGGGAGGGGGACTCTCCCTCCAAGCAGTAACCGCCTCCCCACCCGCCTTCCTGTCCTCCACACCAGAAGTAGCATCGAGCAAGGTTAGCTTTCTTTCTCTTCATACTGTACTTTGTGTCATATTTTTGCGGTTTAAAAAAACAACATATGGTTCAGAACGGATTAACCGTAATTACATTGAATCTTATAGGGAAATTTGATTCAGGATGCGATCAAAAATCGGTTGGCGACCAAATTTGGAGGGGTCAGAACGGATTAACCGTATTTACATTGAACCTTATGGGAAAATTGATTCGGTTCACGACCAATTCGGTTCGCGACCAGAGTCGCGGAACGAATTAAGTTCGTGAACCGAGGTACCACTGTATTTGCAAAGAACTACTGATTAGAGCGCATATATGGAAATATTCTCTAGCTAACCTGTTTTAATAGATGCAAATATTTTCTGAAGAGAGTGAGAGCTATTTGCAACTATTTCTATAGGCTTTATGTTACACACTCATGACCTACAGTTTAGAGCAGAGATGGGGAAACTGTTGTCCTCCAGAAGTTGCCCAGCTACAGCTTTTAGCATCCCTCACCTTTAGCCATTCTGGTTGCAAACTTCCAGCCATAGTTCAGCAATTTCGGAAGGGACACAGGCTCCCCACCCTGATTTAGAGCTTACATTTCATTTCCCTCAAAATGGCTTTCATGTTCTTAGCATTTTCAAGAAGGAGAAAGTGAGACAGATACCAGCTATACTTTCTAACTGTCCTCAGAGTTTGTGCCTTCTGAGGACCTCAGCTGCTTTACTGATGAAGTCATCTGTAAATTTAAGTTTTGAGCCTAGTTAGCTAGCAGGGGACAGCAAAAGACTATTGGTCTCTCTTCAGGGTTTGCTCAGTGCTAGCAAGTGGATTTATAAGGGCTGTAATTTCTTATTTCAACCTATTCTGTATAAATCATCAGTGTACAGCTTTTTGGTGCCAGGATCTGCACTTGGCTTTTAAATGGTATGTTGAGAGTTACCCTCCAAAAAGGGGTGGGCAAGATTAAATTATTTAATTTGGCCTTAGATATAATTGATTTTCCAGTCATGTATTTAATAATCCCCCCATCAAATTAAATTACAATTTTGGAACAAGTTTTGGAATTCCCTGGGAATGTATGCAATCCTGGGATCATACAGTGTGTACCTCTGGCATGAATAATTATGCATTTATCAAATTATTGACCAAAAATTAAAGAAATACCACCACCACCCCACCTAACCAAGTTTGAATGGTGGGGTGGGGGTTGTTTTAAGCTGGCCCCTTATAAATTCCAGCTTAGGTAGAAGTATAACACTTCTCTGTATTATAACCCTTTGCAGTTCTGGTTTTTATGTGATCATACCTATTTAGTATTCAGTGCAATATCTATTTCGACTTTAATTTCAATATTTCCATGGTGGATGGAAATATTGCAAGTATTTTAGTGCAAACCTGTTATTTCAGTATACCTAGGCTCACTGCTTTTATTCCAATAATTGGTCATGTAAGAGCAGGGACCATTTGGTTAGCCAGTGCTGCAGAAACCTGACATTGCTGGTACTAAGCTTCAGCAATATCAACACTGTGGAGAACTCATTGGGAATGTCCTCTAGACCAGGGTTTTTCATACTGTGTCCCCAGAACCCTAGGGTTGTGCAAGAACTTGATGGGATTCCATAAGAGATGTCTACTTAAGCACAGCCAGTTTTCTATCACTACAGTTTTGCCTCTTGATCAGAGGCTCTGGGATTTTATTTTTTTTTTTACCTAAAGGTTTCCACAGCCTGGAGAAGTTTGAAAACCCCTGCTTTAAACAGTTTAAATATAGATGAATTTGCAAAAAGAAATTTTCATGTCTAGTATGTTCTAAATAATTCCAGAAGAAAAGGGTGAGTTCTTTTGGTGTACAGAGTGAGTGACTGATAAGTCTTGGGTAAGATTTGTTTTGTCTTCTGATTGCACAAGCTGTGGATGCCACAGTGTTCAATTACTTCCCGCCTGTTACATCTGTGATTGTCTAGCAAGTGCCTTAGACTTGTGCGTGAGAAAGCATATGAAAGAAGAATGTTTAGTATTAACTAGCCTGAAGTATTTTATTTAAAATGTTCGTATCAAGTCATTTCATGTGGATGGCTTACTTTAATTCTCTCTACTTTTGATTATTGTGTTTTAGTGTGGTAGACTGTCTTCGAAGACGGGTTTTTGAAGGCCAAAAGTTGATACATAAATGGATTAATAACATATGTTACTATATATTAATATTTAAATATAGGTGAATTATAGAATAAAACAGCATATAATCAACAAAGTAATTCAAGCAAAATAAATCGATGGTAGAAAAGCAATCCTAGTTCAGCAGGGGCCCCAAGCGTGCTTCTAAAGTAAGTTTTAACTTGTCAGATGAAGGCCAGTAATGGGGGAGTAGCGTATAGCTGCGGTACATATGTATTTATTTATTCAGAAATCTATAGGATTAAATGAAGTAACTACTTTCCCTCAGTAACATCTTTGTCTGTTCTTCTAGCTAAGAAGCTGCCAAAGAGTGAGCCCCAGAGCACAGGTGGTGCTGTGGGGCGGCGAGGTGTGGACCTTCACGAGCAGTCCCAGCAGAACAAGAGCCAGTGTTGTAGCAACTGAATGGTGGCGTTCAGGCAGCAAGAGATAAGATATAATCTCCATTTCTACCCCACTCCACCTCACCTCCCCTCCAATAACAGCATTGGCACATTTGGAAGCCGTCCCCTCCGTCTCCTGAGAGCTCCGTTTAACTGCACATCTAATGCTTCAGAAACCATCACCAGACGTCTGTTATCACCACCCAAAGGAAAGTGGAGATAGACCGACCAGGGACTTAACTTCCAAAAACAAACTCTTATTCACTTTGTATTATAGGTGCAAATAGCTACCTACTTATTTGGATCCCCCTGCTCTGTTTTCTCCCTGATAATACTCCTTTCCCTTGCCATCTCTTATCCCTCCAGCGCACGTGCACCCATACACATTCACACCGTCTTTGCTCTGATAAAATATGTGTTCTTAGTCCTATAACATCCACCACCACCCTTCACCTCTTTCCTTCATTTTCTTTAATAATCTGGGGGACAGTCACAAGCAAGGAGAAGCATAATTCTTGTAGATTTATTTTTTAAGAGCAAGATTAACTGACTTTCTCAAAAAAATGCACAGTTTTTTGAGAGGATCTTCTTAGGAGTTCTCTTACTCATTTTCCATATTCAGAAAAGCTGCAGTGTCCTCAGTTAACTTTTTTCAGGGCCGAGTTTTATAGCTAGATTGGAGAGGATGATGGTATTTGCTTGGATTTCCTGGCTATGGCACAAGAGCGGTCCTATGTCTCAGTGCCATGAATACAAGAATGAAATGGTTATAAGTGTAGAGTATGAGAAATACTTTTCAGGACCCTTGGATTGCTCTTGATTGATGCCTTATATTTTTTTTGTTGGCCAGGACCGTATGGGGCCAGGGTGGGGGGGTAGGGGGAATGGAAATAAGTATGATTTTTAAAATTGGTGTGAAGGCTACAGTGTCTCTCCTCTATTAACATTCATTTGTCAGTCCCATTAGGTGAAGAAAGATAGAATCACTGTCTGTAGAAATAATGTGCGAAGAAGACGAAGTTCTCTTTGTTACCTTGGACCCTGCGTCAGGATTCTCCTGAATAGATTCTTTCTGCTTAGCCTGCACCTTGCAGCAACATATACACAACATTTGTCCATTAAGTAGGCAGGTGTTCTAAATTGCCAAAAGGAAAAAAGTCCATGTGTCCTTAGCAGAACTTGAATAGAGACAGTTCCCAAGGGTCACTGCAGATTTTAGAAGTTTTAAGCTACATGATTGGGATGCAGAAATGAGAAAAAAAGGCAGCACTCTTGTTGGGAAGATTTGCCAGCAGGAAGACTAGTACTGTACTTGGTATGTTTTCCTTGTTGAGAAGCACCACTTTTTTTGCCTTCTGAATCCTTCCTCACGTACAAGTCTTGGCTCTGTAACACTGCTGAGAAGTGGCAGTTTGAGTAGCTGCTTGAGCAATTCCATCTCTCAGACCTCAAAGGTCATCTAAACTTGAGAACTGTTAAACAGCTTTTTTGTGCTTGCAAACACAAAAAATTAAGGAGGTGGGTGACTCTGGGATTTTTACTTTCCTGCTATTAGCTAAACAAAAGTAATAGCTTTTAAAATTTAACTGTAGATAGTGCTGCACTGTAAAATAAAGTACTCCACCCTCTCTCAAATAGCCAGCAACAATCTGTTCTCCCTATAAGAACTGTCTCCCCTCTCAACCGTGGCCTTTACAAAGTTAATAGCATATTCATCCAGCCCCACGCTCTCCCCCTAAGTGTTCATTTTTTTCATGCTTCAAACTTGAATACAGTTTCTGAAGAGGAGCTGTTTCCCGGTGCTATCTAGATCTGGTTTTAGGAGCATTTCTTGGATGTATTATGTCTACTCCATGCAAATTTCTCACATGGTTGAATGTTCTACTACGACAGCTTGACATGGGTTTATAAACACACACACAAGCACATCTTTTCTCCATTATTTGCCCATGCATTTTAATACTGTGTTTTGCACATAATTTCCTCCTGTATTCTATATAAAGGCTTGCATTTTCTCCCATTCACTGGTGTAACTTAAGTACTGATGTCCACTTAATCAGTGTGAGCATTTAGCATTTAAATTCTAAGCCACCTTGTAGCCTTATGTGGAAACTGTTAAACTCTGCACTGCTGCTGGCATACAGCATTACTATGCTGCCATTATAAAGGCTAGCTATCTCTGGTGGTGGCTTTATTGAGCTGGAAGCAATGAACAGTGGAGTCAAACTAGCCTGTAGCTTTAATTCTTCAGCAAGAAGCTGCAGAGTTAAGTTGTATGTGCTGTAACATCTTCCCTCACCCAATTCACATATACAGTTACCTCTTCTGGTTTAATGTGGCTTTTCTCTAGAAAGGTTCATATAGTCTGTCTGTGGTCATCTACATATTCTTAAGCATTTCTCAGTACTTCCTGAGGCTTGTTTCAAATCTAATCCCTTTTTTGTTCGAAGCCCCATAGTTCTGCCTGAACCCTGAAATGGAGTGTTGTACTTACGGATTCATTAACTGTAAATTCTTCTTTGCTGACGGTGCTCTGATTACATGCACATAAAATGACACTTGCAGCCATTGTGGAGGACCCAGGAGGAGTCAGTAAGCATGTCCTCTCCCTCTTCAATAAAGCTGAAATACTGCATTGTGCTCAGCTCATGGCAGTGGAAAAGTTGATTTTATATTTAAGAAACAAACCCATTTATTGCCCACAACTTATTTTTACTACTTCTCTATTAACTCCTAGACCAAGTGAGGACACTGCAGCTTTTTCTTAACAGAGCAATTCCCCCTTTTTCTTCAACTTACTCTTCTCATCTGATCAGAATTCTTTTTTTTTTTCTTCTGAGAAATCTCTTATATTGCATTTAAAATAACAAATCATGGTAACAGAATTCAACTGCTGATTTACCAATGTATTTAATGTAAGTAAACAAAAATCAGTGTATTAGATGAGCTTGCTGCTTTATTGTGACTTAAAATACATGCTGAATGATAATAGAAATACGAGGTAACTTTGAAAAGTGTAAATATCCTTTTGCAAGGGGAAAGAGATGGCACCAACCCAGAGCTAGCCCAGACATAGAAGCAGATTAGATGGCTACTTAGGATACTTTTGAGTTCAAGAAGTTTCCTCCAAAGTGCCTAATAAACCAGGCTTAGCTCTTGGACTCTTGTCAGTTTACTGGGAAAGATAGGGCTACATATGCTAGATCAGTTAACGTAAAATAATTACTTAGCTTAAAACTTGAGCCTGCCATAGGCAAATATGATTCTGTATAGCAGAAGACAGTAGAAGAATCAAACCCAGCAGGTTTAGATAAAACCCTTCTTAAAATTCAAGCAGCACAAGTTTTATCTAATGAAAAATAAAGGGATTTGAAATGGATAATAGGATATAGAAGTACTTTATATAACAAATTTTCTTAGAATAAGTTACAGAAAATATGTATAGTGATTAGTCCAAGCTACTCATCTTTATTTGGTATACTTCCGCTTATTTGAATAAGATTTTGTTCCCCCAAAAAAATATTCATAAAATTTCAGCCATCTACAGCTATTTCCTGAAATGTGATCACCATAGAATGGGCATGGAAAAATTCCACATACTAGCACCTTGGACATTTCTGCTGAAATTCACCTGGGAAAGAAGTGTCAGTTCAGTTGAAAAGAGTTAATGGTATTGGCTTAAGGGTGAAAAATGCTCCCAGTTCATCATTCACAAGGTACCTTGTATGAGTTTGTAAATAAGACATCTGTAAATACTGCCAAACATGTTGGGTAGCAAAATGAACAACTTAACAGTGTGTGAAAATTGCTCATTTTTTTCCTAATGAGAGTATAAACCTTTTGCAAGGGTAGTGGTAAAGATATTTAATAAATACAGCCAACTCCCAATCTTGGGGAATCTTTTAGGCATTGCTGTCTCATGCACAATTTCCGGTTTTGAAGTTGGAGAATCCAAATCTTCAGAGGCTGGAACTCTTACTTCCAATGGTCTTCGTGAGCCTCTAGCATACATTTATGCAGCTGTATGGGTAGGGCTGGAAACATGTAACTCTGCAAAGGTGGGGTTGGAATGCTTGTTTACCTTCTTGGCAGCAACTAATAGGAGTTGAAGTCCAGGCACTTCTGGAGGGCCACAGTAACTGGGCCACGGTCAGCAACAATCACCCACCTCTAGATTTCACCGTTGTCCCTATTAAAATCATGCAATATGAATATATGTTTTGTGTTTCAAACATGCAAATGAACTGACAAAATGAGAGCATGAGTATCCCTTGGCTTATTGCATATTACGTATTACAGCTTGCTATGAGCTGCTTTCTGTACATACTGTACAATCAGAGCTGCAACACAAATTATTCCATAATTAATGCTTGTTAGCCTGTACTTGCATCTAAGCCACATTCTTTCCTTCCCCTTGTAGACACTTCTTCAGTCTGGCCACCATAAACTTTTACATTAGTATGCAGAAAGCAAGGACTCGCCCTAAAAGAAATGGACAACTGCAGCTTGGCAACACTTTTGACTGTATTTCTGCATGGTGGCCTGAAGGGAGTGCTGCTGAATAATGTCAGTTTGGGAAGCTGGGACCTCAAATGGAATATGTTATTTCCAAAAAGGATGAAAAGAAAAAACTTGTTGCAAAAATTATTATTTCGGTATTATGGACTTTCCTTGGGATGAGCAAATTACATGAATACAACAGGGGCCTAAACCCATTTTAGTCAAGATACTCACTGATGGTTAATACTGGATTCAAACTCTCTTAGTATTTCATGTTCTATTCCTTTTCTTTTCCCCAGTAATTATCAAAATACTATTGAATTACTGAAGGCTGATTGTACTGATAATGGTTAAAAGTGGAACCAGTATTTGGGGAAAAGGGTTTCAAACAAATGAATCAGTTCAGTGTTTGCCCAAAATGGTTTTGTTCTATTGAATATTGCTAAACACCAGGAGTATCCTCCCCATGCACACATTCTTGTCCTTGTCGTCTCTCAACCCCCTACCAGAACTTACTTTCTTTCCTGCTACCCCAGTTCCTTTTGATATAGATTTAGACATTATAGCCTGTCTGTCTGTCTGTCTATTAGCCAGCATTTATATTAATGGATAAAAACAGCATCCTTGATCAGAACTTAAAATATAAGCAAACCAGCTGAGTTACAACTTGCTCTTGATAAATTAGGCAAAGCACCTTTTTAGACTTTAAAGGGTGGCCTCCAGAAACAATACTTGACAAAAAGCTACTGTGCATGGATAGCTTTGATCAAGGGAAATTTTGTCAAAGTAATATACCTTTTTTTTCCTCCAGCAGTGTCAGTTTGTCAAATACCCAGTCTGCCTTTTTGGAATGTGGACAGCTTAAGGATTCTGATTATTTTGGAAGACATACTTAAACTGAAATTATATACTTGATCAATCAGTAGTAGTAAACCTGAATCCAATGTATGCCTATTTTTGAAGTTCCACAGAATTCAGTGGGATGCTTGGGAAATACATGTGAAACTCAAGAACCAACACTCATTTGGGAGGAAAGCTAGTTGCTATCAGGATGATTCACATGAATATTTTATAACATGACATACTTTTCCCATTTTTTTAAATTCCACGATTGGGTTCAAGGGTGGTAAGTGGTAAAATCCCTTTCCTGTTAAGAGCCGGTATTGATTTTCTACATCTGTCGTTGCCTGCACCCTGCCAATTTACCACCATTATTTTATGATATCAAGGTTGGTTGCCTGTTCTATATAGTGCAGCCCTTTTAAAATCATCTATGAATGTAGATGGTTTGGGATGCCTTTTAGAGTTAGCTGGAGGGATGTGACTTTTTAATAAAGGCACCACCATTTCCAGAGATTCACTGGCTGATTTTATTCTTCAGCCTTAGTGTATAATCCAGTGTTTCTCAACCTTGGCAACTTGAAAGACATGTGGACTTCAACTCCCAGAATTCCCCAGCCAGCATGCTGGCTGGAGAATTCTGGGAGTTGAAGTCTACACATCTTAAAGTTACCAAGGTTGAGAAACGCTGGTAATAATCAGTTCTCTCCAATTACAATGTTTTATCTAAAAAAGTATCTTCTAGGGCTCCCCCCCTTTTAAAATTTAGAACACTACTTCCCCAAAAGCTTTAACCATCTTAACATTCTTGAATATAAATTGAATAAAAACACTTGCACTGGGCTTTTAAACCAGACTTTCCAATTTTTTTTTTTATCACAGCTAATAATTTTTAATGCCAGAAAGGTATTCTAAACAAGTAAAGAATAGAGGTGTATAAAACAGCTCAAATTTGAAATTCCCTGTTTCAATCATTTTGGAACAGTTTTGAGCTCAAGGACGTTTTGCTGTATCTTAGTGAATGCCAACTTCATGTAGCAGCTGTGAAGATCTGAACACTCTTGGGCATGAATAAAAATTGCCCAGGAATGTTAACGGTTACATTGTAGCAGTCGTAAGTCATGTGTTGATATTAACATGGCAGAGGTACAGTGAATAAATGTTAATGATAGTTGGATGTGTTATTCTCTCATGCACACTTAACAATTTTGTTTGCACTGAAATGAGAATAGGAAAAGTTTGTACCACTAAATTTGTAGGATACATGAAGGAATGCTGTTTCTAAATCTTGAAAAGGGCTCTTTTCATTCACCATTCATGATCTAGCAGAGACATTTATTGCTACAATCTTAATTGCATTCTGTCATTTTTATTACCAACAGTGTCATAAATGGGGAGGCTGACTCTCTATAGTAAAGAAAATTCGGCATAGGAATCCTTAGTCCACTATTAACCCATGTTCATGTATCTTAATTGTGTTATAAAAGATTCAGTATGAATTCCTGGTGCTGAAGAAACTAATCTAAGGACTTTACTCTGCATGCCGGAACATGTTGCTTGTCAAAAAGAGTGGGATAGACTGATTGAGTGCTATCATTTGGCTTGCAGTGTTTTCTTCCTTTGCTAAATTTAGCCAGAGGTAATCAAGTAAACTAGGATTGTTAATGATCTGGTTCAACTGGAGGTGAAAACGTCACAAACTTTCCCATGTAATAAATGTCTGTACCTCATTGATACAGCAAGTGCTTTGCATATAGGTGGTTTTAGGTTCAGTCTCCATCAGTTTTGGGAAATCTGCCACAGCACCATATACGCTCCTTGTTTTGTGTAGGACACTCTTCTATCATATAGGAACAGCACTACTGTATTAACTACTAAAGGTGAAGATGACACCTTTAACAGTATCTTGCTGGGAATCATTGTATTCCATTCTTCCTTGAGCTACTTGAGGCCTTTTATGTGAATTAGGTGCTTGGAGCTCAATTTTCAGCATGTTTACTGCTGGGGGTTGGGGGATTCTGTTCAGTGGGATTTACACTCAAGCTTAGTTGTGCAATGTGGTGCAGTGGTTAAAAATGTTAGTCTTGAGAGGCATGGGTTCAAGTCCACCCTTAGCCGTGGAAATTCATTTCCGTGTCTGAATTCAATCTTCCCATAGATGGAGGGGGGCAGGGATCAGGCTAGTGATCAGGTGCACCACCTTGAGCTCTTGGAAGAAAAGGGAGGTTATAAACCTAACCAATACCAATCCATGTGACTTTAGCTTAGAGACTTCCTCCTGCCTTAAGATATCAACTATCCTAATTTGCATTTTGCAGATAAAGGACCTGCAAAGACTCTGGAAGGGAAAGCTTCCTCTGGACATAGTACTTACCAACTTCCCAAGCCATTACTTCTGTTTTAGACTATAATAGTTAAATGCGTTACATCAGTATAGACGCAGGATTATATTATTAACATGATTAGAATAGTTAATTATAAAAAGTTGAAGTTTTGTGCAATCCTACTTTGGCAAAATGCCAACTATCTTATGGCATTTAGGAGTTCGCTTTTTATTCTATATATTTAAAAACACAGTAGGTATTAGTAAACCTGAGAGACTTCTCGGCCCCCTGATGGCTGAGGACTATGGGATTTGTACTCCAGCACCCTCGGAAGGGGATAGCTTGCACAAGGCTCAGCCGCCCTGTAGGACGCCCCGCGCACTTCGACCTAAGCCAAGCAGTCGGAACCAACCACAGAGTGCGATACACCCGCAGCCCCCAATCTGTGCGGGAGAGGGCGGGGCCAGCCTGGCGGCACCTGCGCACCACAAACTCCACGCGGTAATAGGAGCATCTTAAAGGGCGTGCGCCGGCGAGGAAGCCTGGGGTTGAGCCACGTTCCCGAGGGACTTGTGAGGGTAATTTGCATCCGCACGTCATTGAGCTTGGAGTGGGAGCTGGCCGGGGCGCCTTCCCGCTTTTCGAAGGCTTCCTCTTTCGCAGCAGGCGAAAGGGACGAGATCGTAAGAGCCGGTCCTCTCCCTGCGGTCTCTCCAAGGCGAAAGCGCGTCGCTGTCGCCGTGAGCGCTCCTTCCTCGGGCCCCAGGCAGGTTCGACTCGAAGGCGGGCGGAGGGCGCGAGGATCGAGAGGGTGCTGGGCTCGGCCCGAAGGGAAAGGAGTGGGCGACTCTTCCTTCAGTGGGGATTGGGAGGAATCGAGCTTGGAGTGCCAACAGCGTTTTGGACCAGATCCCAGCGGATTGATCGGGTGGAGTTTGGGGCAAGTTGTCTTTCCAACGCGTTTGCATGGTCTGGCAGGGCCAAGTGACACGTGTTGGGTCTGTCCTTGTGTCCTCCGCTCTCGTTGGAATCTTCTCCAGAGCGCGCGCGACCTCTCGAATTGGAGGACGGCCCGCGGGATCATCGCTCCCGGCTCCGGAGTGTGCCGCTGGCTGGCCTTGGGACTAAGCTCTGAAAGCCTTTCCCTCTTTCGGCGTGGTGGTGGTTCAAAATGGCCTGTCGCTTGCTGTGATCGAAGAGAAGATCTGAGGGGTCTCCTTTTAGCGCTTTAGTCGTTCCGCTCTGGAATCGTTTGGCACCCAGCCCGACCTTACAGGGCGGTAACGCTGAACTTGGTGACCTTCCCGTTGTATTTGGCTATAACTCCCCTTGTCCCTAGCCTGCCCAATGGTATGATTTGCTTTTCTGTTAGAGGTATTGACCACCTTTTCCTCAGGAAATGAAGATGGCATAAGTAATCCTTTAATTGTTGCCAGTAGCTTCGACTGAGAGTGAGTGAGTGGCCCACAGTCACCTGCTATGGTGGACTTGAATTTGGCTCTTTCTAGTCCAGTACCATAACCATTACACCACATTGGCTCTTAATCAGGGGTACCGTAATGCTATTCCCAACTAACACAGCCAAGGGTGATAAAATTGTAATCTAAATGTGTCAGGGATATATCTGAATGGAAGAAACCATGTACTTGGGTGAATGGCTCATTTGTATGCAATAGGGCTTAACTCTGGGTAGCGTCTAGATGAAAGCAGTGTAAAATTTAGCATATAGTCGTATTTTTGTTTCACAACTATTGGGTATTTTCCATGTATAACAAAATAGACACCATGACTTCTACGCTAGTTTGACACACAACTGTTACTGTAAGTAAAGGTTTTTGTCCCACCACATATTTTTTAGCTGAACTTTTGCTATCCTGTTCCTATTTTTTTTGTTTCTTTCCCCATAATCCAACATACAGCAGTTTGAGCATCCTTAATAAAAGTGATGGGAAAACTGCTAACATATGATTTTTAGGGTCCTGTGTAGATAAAAAAGGACTGAAAAACAATATAAAATGAAAAATTATTATGTAAATGGGTGTAAAGCAGCAATACACAACTTCCTTGACCTCAGCCACCCATTTTGCTCTTAAGCCTTGCTGCTGCAGTTCCCAAAAAAGCCCCAGAATGTATGGGTTCCTCCCATGCTACAGAAACTCTGGAGGCTGCAGAAGTTTTGCTTGTGGATTGCACAAAATCTGTATATTTGCATAGAGCTACTTTTTAAAAGGTCACTTTTATTAGCAGTATGAGAGAGGTTATTATCTTTCTGTACTGTACTTGGGAAGCAAGGGAGGGGTGCCAGATGTGCAACTCCAAATTTATTTCCTGGAGTTCTGATTGTCTGTAGCCCTTAATTGCTGTGTCTGGTTAAGGATATTTTGCTTAAAATCATATGAACTTGCTCAGGTGTATTAACTGTGTAATTGTTTAGAATTATGTGCATGTGAATAGTGCAATAGACATTCTTAGCAATGTTATACCATTAATGTATATCACATGTTCAAAGGCCATCATATACAATATACGTTATCTAACTAGGATTAGCATATGCCTTGCAGTATAGGCTAATCTAATCATTCCTATATGTATCATAGGACCCAGATGATACACTGGGCCAAGAAAATTGTATTACACCCCATAATTCAGATGAAGCCTAATCGCAGGAAGTGCATTTTTCATTTAAATTTAGCTTAAATTTGCCCATAGAGAAATAGATCTATCCACAGAAGAATAAAAACAGATCAGAAAATGTATCAAGGAATGTTCAGAATTTTGAAAGTGAGCTTTCTTGTTTTAGTGCAATATGAGATACATTTGAAAAAGGAACTCTTCTTTTGCTTTTCTCTGTGACTATCAAGCTACTAGAGCTGTCAGTGGCTCCAGGAAATTTCTTGGTATCTGTTCAGAGTTGATGGATTTCATTAAAAAACAGTCTATCCCTATTCCTCCAACCAAAAGCTTCAGAAATAACAATGTCTAGAAAGTTGGATTTGGACCTGGACTTGTAACCTTTCAGCGCAAGCTCACTGGATGGCTTGGGACAAACTATTATTTGATTCTAAGTCATACTTCTAACTGGATGTATTGGACACCAGTTTTCATAATTCCTCAGCCAGTCTGGGGATTAATGACTATATATTTGTTTGGAGAAGTTACTTCAAAATACTGTCTACCTTATAATTGAAATAGAAATAGACCATGTTGCACAATTAAAATGGATAGAGGTCCTCAGTTATTATTTGGAGATTTGCCTGTCTAGGTTTTCTGCTCCACTTTAGTTTCCCAGCTTTCCATCTGCTGGAACAAGCAGTACTTTTATTTTATCCCCCAACAGCTGCCTGTGTCTTTTTTTTTTTCAAAGAGAGCTGGAAGAAACTGCAGCTGAATGTTTCCCAGTGTTGTTCTCAAAAAGTCCATACTATGATGTGATCTCTGGGTTATATCTGAGCCTTTTTTATAATGAAGCTAGGCTAAAGAATTTTTGCTCATTTAAAACCAGATGGAGACCAGCTTCACTGAATCTTATTCTCAGGCTTGCCTGCCTGCTTACAGGAAGTTACAGGTTTTATAGGAACTATAGTGTCCCATAGAATAATCAAACTTGACAAACTGCTTTCTAAATTTCCTGCAATGAAAGAAATATTGAGGAAGAGGAGGAGCTGCATAGCTTTGTCAAGAACTAGGGTTGCTGATTCCTACTCTAATTGTGATTGTTCATGAATTACAACTAATAATAATAATTACTAAATTTACATGCTGCTTGTTTCCCAGCGGCTCTGGGCGGTTTATTTAAAAAACATTTAAAAAAACAAAGAACGATAGAGAAAACATAAAAACAGCACAAGACAAAGGGACAAAGATGGCAGAGGGGAACAGAAAGAAGAAAGAGGCATCAACCGTCTCTTTCGGGGATTTTTTTTTTCCTGCAAACTTTTGCTGATTCTCTCCTTTGCATATAGGTTTGGGGAAGATGTTGCTGTCCAGATCCAGCAGAAATGGTCTCTGCACTCTTCAGAGAACATACTGGTATGAAAAAAGAGTTACTGATTTGAAGGCATATTTACAGTGAAGGGAAATTTTTAATCCCAAACAATACATCCACATTCAGAATTCCTGCTACTCATAATCCTGTCAAAGTAGATGCCAAAAGCTGCTGTCCAGAGCACTTTGTCAAATGGAATCTCAGAAATGGTGGCAATAAATAAAGATATCAGAGATTTTTTTATTTGTTAGAACTATCTTGACAAAGTTAGAAGGGTAAAACTCTTGGGTTCAGCTAAAAGAATTCCTCTAAGGAGAAAAAAGATGAGATTTGTCATTATATGAAGATTACTCAAATGATATTGGAATATCATTGCTGACCTTTCCCCTTTAGGTCCGTTTGTAGACAACGAATTTGTTTCTACATTGCTACTATCTTACAGGATTGAAAGAAAGGCAGTAAAGTCAAAGGTTTTCTTTTTAATTGACCCAGGAGTGTTGATACTGTCAAAAAACTTCTAAGTTACCCAGCTTCTAACCTCCCGCAAGACTAAATCAATTTTATCAAATAACGTAAGTCTTCCAAGAGCTTATCTTAGCCTGCCACCTTCTTGCTGTTCTCCTTTCAAGCCTGTTCCAATGCCGTCCTACTATTTTCCTCACTCCCAAGTGGTGCTACAGATTCCATAACCTAATAAAAAGAAAGCCAGATACCTTAACTGAACTTCCCTAAACAAGCTTGTTTCAGACTAATTTGCCTTGGCTTCTTGCCCTGATATATATGGACACTAATCTTATCTATAAATGCTTCCTTTCCCTTTTAGTGTGGCTTCTGCCTCTACAGTTCCAGGCTAAGGATACAAACTTAGAGATCTTTTTTATTACCCCTTCAATTTCTCCTTGAGTGGAGGCGAAAGTTAATCAGTAATCTTTGAGCTTCCTGGAAAGCAGAAATCTGCCTCCTATAGCTATTGAATGCAAGAATGCAATGTTCAGAAGTTTAGGCTCTTCTACAAAGATTGAGCAATCACAGTGTAGCAGAGAACAGTTTGGGTTTTTTTTTTTAATTGATGTTATATTAGTGGAATACAATGCTAGGAGGTGTAATTTTTTGAGGCTAGCAGTTGGTCACTATGTGGGAGGATCATAGTGTCCTGTGGGAGATTGCTGTAGTTTTAAGCCTTTAGGGAAGGGATGGGCAATCCCAACCTCATTTCTGTGATCCTCAGAATAATCCCAGTTGTACCACTGACATTTCGTGACCAGACTGCTGTTTTTTGTTTTCCATTACTGATTTATGCGTGCATTTATGCATGCACAGAGCCTGGAGAGGCATGTTAAGCTTCCTGAAAAATTTGATCCACGTGCTCTGGTGACATCATGGTCTTGCTGGCCAAACCCATTCTGGCCTTAGAGGCCCAAATGATTTTTTTAAGAAGAAGGAACAACCCAACTGCAAAACGTTTGCTTGCCTCTGCTTTCAGGGAAATGTTTTGCCTGTTTCTAATAATCATCCAGAAGCTGCTTTCCTGCTGGCTTTATTTTAAAAGTTTCAGAAGCTGCTGCAAGTGCTGAATGCAGGGTGCTTTAAAAAACAAAAACCAAATGCTGACAAGGCATAAGAATGCCAGCCAGGGAACTGAACAAACTCTTGTTTTATTGATTTGGCAAACAGCCCTCTAGGTCGCATGTTCACACTTCTCTCTGTGGAAATAGGAAACTGACCTTTTTTTTCAGAAGATGTATTTGAAAGTAGGCTAGGGAATTCTTAAGTTTTGTTACTTGGAGACCAGAAAAGAGCTCTTTCTTTCTCAGCCCTTCTGCTTCCTGGCAGCCGCACTCTAATGCTCCCCCTTCCTTGTAAAATGTATTTCTAGTTTCCGTTGCCTTCACTTTTCTGTATTACATCACAGTTTTGTAAGTCTATGGAGCGCGATTCAGCACATTCTAAAGATTACAGTTACACCACAGTGCGTTCAAAGGACACTGGGAGACCACTTCTTATATTTGCTGCTTGCAGAATAGAGTACATGCTTTCCAGGATCAGAAAGGACTCATCCATGGGGTGTATGCAGTACCCAATTTGAAAACCATTTAGCTGTCATTACTGTCCATGAAGAAGTGAGGGGTAAATAGCTTTGTGAGGTTGCTGAGAATTCTGCATTGGCAAACCTGAAGCCCTTCAGAATATAGGGCAGCCCTGGTAGAAGGGTTCAAACATCCATCTAGTTTGGCATCCTCCTTTCATGGGTGACAACCAGTTATTTCCAGGAACTCTGTAAACTGGGTAATACTGAACAGCTGATCCATGTTCCTTGTCCCTAACATTCAGAGTTGTAGCTTCTAGCTTGTTATTAGGTTAATTTCCATAAACATGTCTCTTTTCCTCCCTCTCTTTTTAAAAGCCCCCTAAGATAATGGATATTGCATTGTCTTTCTTTGGGAAACTATGATGTATCTCTCATCTTTCATTAAGAGTTAGGAAGGCTTAACTTGGGGGTGGGGTGTATGCATACACACACACATACATGCATACATACATACATGTCTTCTTAAAGTACTGCATTTTGCCTGGTTTTTTTTTTTTTAACAGGTTAAGAGAGATGACTTGGAGAACCTGCCCTCCCACTTGTTGGGTCAGGATCCCCTTCTGTGCCCATAGCACTTGGGACACTGCTGGAAGCAGGAGGCGCAGGCTTATGGTGGCAGCAGGGGCAGGTCTGGGTGTATGCACCATCTTGGCTTATGGAAATTACCATCGGCAGGTGAGTGAGTGAAAGATGGGATGGCATAGTATGTCACCAAGGGAAGAATGGAACATGAAGGCTTGAGGCTGTTGTGGGAGGAAGTTGTTGAAACTTGGCCTTGGTTGAGGCTTCTTAAATGCTTTGCTTCATAACTTTCTGATTTAAGAAAATGGACCCTGTTTAAGGCTGAATGGCTCCATTACCGAAGGGGCACAAAAGGTATGTTCCAGGCCATGTGCAGTCACCGTTATCCCATTCATGGCCCCATAACAGATAGAGTCAAATATCTGCCCCCCCCCACAAGCTTTTTTTATTTTGCTGCTTAAAACTCCTGAAACTGCTTCCCCAAATGGGCCCTGGCATCCCCTATTTTGGAGTGTGGCCCTTGACATTTCAAACCATGTCTGGTGTGGCTCTTGAGCTGAGAAAAGTTGTGCATCCCTGAGTACCGTTCCTTTCCTGATTGTCTCTCTTCTGGTTTTCTTGCAGGCAGCCAAGGCTGAGCTTCCAGTACCCACACCTACTCCCTCATTCCCTCGCTTTACCCGAGAAGAGGTGGCTCGCCATCATAATGAAGCTAATCGGGTGTGGGTGACTTATGGAAGTGAAGTTTTTGATGTCACTGATTTCTTAGAGCTACATCCTGGGGGCAGAAGTAAGATTCTTCTGGCAGCAGGGGGTGCTTTGGAACCATTCTGGGCTCTCTATGCCATGCACAAACAAGAGCATGTACAAGAGATCCTTCAGGAATATAAAGTGGGAGAGCTGAGGCCAGAAGAGCCTCCTCCGCCAAGCCCTGATGACCCTTATGCTAACGATCCTCCACGACACCCTGCCCTCCGAGTCAATACTTCCAAGCCCTTCAATGCAGAACCTCCTCCAGAGTTACTCTCAGAATATTTTCTGACTCCCAACCAGCTCTTCTTCAAGCGCAATCATCTTCCTGTGCCAGTTGTGGACCCTGAAACCTACCGCCTGTGTATTCAGAGTCCCTCTGGACAGACACTTTCCCTTTCTCTGCAAGACCTGAAAAAGAATTTTCAAAAGCATGAAGTCACAGCCACCCTACAGTGTGCTGGCAATCGTCGTGCAGAGATGAATACCATCCAGAATACCAACAGGCTTGGGTGGAGTGTTGGGGCTATTAGCAATGCCCATTGGGGTGGTGCCCGGCTTCGGGATGTTCTGATAGAAGCTGGGTATCAACCAGGTGATGAGGGGCATGTCTCCTTTGAGGGCCTGGACAAGGATCATAGTGGCACTGTGTATGGAGCCTCCATCCCATTTAAAAAAGCCATGAGTCCTGATGGGGATGTCTTGTTGGCTTATGAGATGAATGGGGAGGAGCTGCCTCGGGATCATGGGTTCCCACTCAGAGTTATTGTGCCAGGTGTAGTGGGGGCTCGTAATGTTAAATGGCTGGCCCGGATTACAGTGGGACCAGAGGAAAGCAAGAGTCACTGGCAGCAGAAGGATTACAAGGGATTCTCTCATTCTGTAACCTGGGAGACAGTGGACTTCTCCAAGGCACCTGCCATTCAAGAGATGTCCATCCAGTCCGCCATCACTGAGCCATCTCCTGAGACCTCTGTCTCCCCTGGGGAGCTCACGGTGAAAGGCTATGCCTGGAGTGGTGGGGGGCAAAGGGTGATCCGTGTAGATGTTTCACTGGATGGTGGAAAAAGCTGGCAAGAGGCTACACTAACTGGGCAAGAGCAGTTGCCTGGCCAAGCCTGGGCTTGGAAGCTATGGCAGCTGGACACTTCTGTGCCTGCTGGAACCAAGGAGTTGAACATTGTCTGCAAGGCTGTGGATACCAGCTACAACGTGCAACCTGAGCACGTGGGGCCGATCTGGAACATTTTGGGAGTACTCAACACTGCTTGGCATCGGGTACATGTCCGCGTGAGAGAGAATTGAGAGGCCTGACTGTGCCTAAAAGCATGGAGGGCTATGGATCTTGGCTGCTCTACATTTATCTGCTGCTGCTGTGGGGACATTAGCCCATGCCCCTTTGAAGAAGCCAAGAAGAAGAGCTGAGTCCTTGAGCGGGAGTCTTGTGACATCTGGACTTCATTCCTCATTCCCTGTACAACTCCTGAATGTAGCAGTTTTAGGGCTAGGGTGCTTATCTTCTCTTTCTAAGGATGTGGTGGTCTCAGAGGCAAGTGTTGATGACTCTCCTTCACTTAGCTTTCTCCTTAACTGAGATCCACTTTCCTCAGGAATCTTGGATTGTAGCTTTTATAGTCTTCAGAATTTTTTTCAGTTGTCAAAGTTACCTACTTGTTTGCTGTCTGGAGATCTTTTTTAATACCCCTCCAAAGATAGAGATTTATTAAAGGTATTTAATCACTTAACACTAAATACCCCATCATTTTAGGAACATGGCCAACTTTATTATCTTGCTTTCTCCTTTCAGTGGGGTGCCCACTTCAATCTTGCCATATTTAATGTCTTTAGCTGTTTTATGGGAGAACTTGAGTAGCTGATATTTCTCCCACTGTAACGCTGAGCAGTATCAGAAACTGTTAGCATTCGCCTTTAAAGATCTGGGAACCTTGCCCCACATCAAGTCTGGCACCCCACTGAAAGGAGAAAGCAAGATAATAAAGTTGGCCATGTTCTTGTTGCATGAATGCACTTAGACCACCTCTTCTCTTAAGCTATCATTCTGGACAGATTTTGCTGTCCCCTAGAATCCATAATACTGGGGTAAGAAACCTGATGCTCCCAGCTGCTTTGATCTACTGCTCTCAAGCAACACAGACTTGCTTATGTCTGACTTAGTGGTTTCTCTTTTGTATTTCAAATGTTTCTGTGTTGTAACCTTTGTCAATATGCCTTCATTAACTTTGCTGCTATATCTTGGTTTAGTTAGTACACCTATAGGTTCTCACTACTGAAATAAGAGCTGTTTCTAATTTCTCATCCCTACCTAGAACAGGTGCTTCAATTGTCCCAGATGTAAAATTGGATAGGATTCTTGAACCATTGGAAGACTGGGAAGAAGAGCAGATTTCATCAGTTGTTATCCTCACTGGAATTCTTCGTGTCTGGGGATCTACCCCTGTTCTTTATCTGTGGAGAAGGGTCTTGACATGCACTTTGAGAAACGTTTTAAATTAAGTCTCCTGAGCCAGCAGGTTTCAGAGAGAGAAAGGCTCAAGAAGAGAAACTGCCATGTATGGGCATCCTGTTCTGTGAAAACAGCCAGGCAAGCAGGGAGCCTTCTGGTAGGAAAAGTGATCTCTTTCTTTGAATGGCCTGAGCTTCACAGAGGGGCTCATGTTGCCACAAGAATTGCAGCTTCTGGTGGTAGTAGGTACTTAATTTTTCTTCCAGGCCATTCTGGGATCCATTTTCGTTTTTGTACAGAGAAGTCTCTGTGCCGTTTTGAGCATGTTGTGCCTTCCTGACACCCTTCTTGATACCCATGATACATCCTATTAATAACAGTATAGATTAGGCCCAATTAAAATTCAGAAGTGAATTATTTAAGATCCTAGATCAGTAAAAAAAATATGTTTGACTGCTACCTAAAAAATAGTAAGTGCCAGATTAACTGCCCTTGGAGAACAGCCTACAAGTGGAATGCCACCAAGAGAAAACTCTTCCCTGCTTGTGACCCATTAGTTATTTGGCACTAGCACCTTGAGAAGAAGCTCTAGCCATGATTTTTGGGAATAGCCAGACGGGGGGGAAGTCAGAGACTCTTCAGCTGCCCCAAATTTAAGATATTAAGCTCAGTATCTCAGCACACTGAATTGTATCTAGAAAGGGACAGAAAGCCCATGGAATTCACATAAGGTGCTAAACCATAGTTTAATCATGACTTAATAAACCATAATTGGTCCCGTATGACTCATGAAGCTGTGAACCCTATTTTATAACCATTAGTGGCTGGGTTCACACAACATTCTAGTCCAAACATAAGCAAACCACACAATAGCTTAGCATGTCATTTGAACCTGGACCAAGTTCCTTCTTGCTGCCCAAAATTGAATTTTTGTTGCATTACTCTTTGCTTCCTACAGATCAGGGCCATCCTGTTTGAGGAGCAGTAGATTAAAACAGCTGGGGGGGGATCAGATTTGCCTGCAGGCGGTTATGCAGAAGCTCTTCTGCAAGATTGCTTTGTTGCTCAGGACATCAGTTCAAGCAGGCAGCTGGATTGATTCCTTAAGGTTGACTTAGGAGCTTGTTTGCAGTTCACCTGAATGTTGGCACTGCTATATCAATCCTCAGCATGAGAGTTGGTGGTAGTGAAAGTGGTCGATGTAGAGAAAGCATTTCTCTGGATGTATTCAGCGTGGCCCAGGATTGTCTTCGCATCTTTGATAGGCTAAAGCAAAAGAGAATGAAAAAGTATCAGATGAAAGTTCTCCTGTAACACTTCCTAAGCTCTGGAATCCAGTTTTGAATGAACCCCCCATCCTACCATAAAAAAGACATTTGTGTGCCTTTTTCACCCTTGTTTCTTAAAAATACCATTTGCTTCCCCCTGTTGGAAGGAGTAGGAAATGAATTTATTTTAGTAATGCTCTCACCCTCTTGTTGGGGACTTGTAGAAATTGTAGGGCTAGATAGATCTTCCCCACTGCCACCATACTATAGCACTTCATAAGGGGGAAAGCTATCAGGAATTGTTTTACTTTTGCTGAGGTAACTACATTTTACGGGTAATTCCAACAAATTATTCTGTTTGGTTAGACCCTGGATCCTGTTAACTCTAGGAACACCAGTGGTGGGGAATGGACCTTTCAGTTATTCAGCAACAGAAGCTGACTCCCAGGTTGGCTGATGTTGGATCATGATGTCTATCACCCTCAAGCAAAAATGAAGTGGCCAGAAATGGTAGAACATAGATCAATTCCTCAAGCGGTGCTGGGTTGAGAAAGCTGGTTTGATATGGCATCATGATTCAAGCAAAGCCCAAGCGTTATTTTTGGAAGCCCAGTACACACTTATTAAACTTATCCAAGAGCCAACATGCATGGAATCTCCTGAGTCAAAATTCTGATTTTGAAATGAGGAACTTGGTATTTGTTTTCATCGTTAATTGAGACCAATCCAAGTTAAGTTTTTCCATATTCTGGCTGAAGTCATTGTCTCTTGAAAAACTGGAAGACTGATGTTAGCTTTTTTCTTAGTTTCCTTTGTTTATGTTTCCAGCTTCCTTGATTGTATTTATAGCATCACAAATAAGGTGGATGTGTGTGAGTTTGTGAGATTCCATTGTGAAGACTGGACTCCCAACCATTATCCTCCCTCTGGGCTTGATCTGGACCAGTATTCTGTGTTTCAGGGAAGGGCCTGGGCCAGCAATTACTGACTCTAGACAATTTCACAAAACCTGGACAATACATATACTGAGATACAAAGAAATACATGACAAATGGATACATAACTGAACCTAATGTTTTCTGCTATGATAATGTGGCTACAGCACAGACTTCCCCTTCCTGATCTGACCTAGAGAGTATACTCCTCTCCTATAAGCATGCTTGATCATAGCCAGGGGGAAAACTACAAGAAGTTGTTTCAGGACCTTAAAGAGTCCAAGAAAGAAGGGAGCTGCCCTTTTATTTTCTCCTGCCTGGTGCAGATTTTTTTAAAGATTTTTTTTTATTCCCCCTTTATTGTTTTTATAAATAACTTGAGGCAGCAAACATACCTAATACTCCTTCCTCCTATTTTCCCCACAACAACCACCCTGTGAGGTAAGCTGGGCTGAGAGAGAGGGACTGGCCCAAAGTCACCCAGCCGGCTTTCATGCTAAGGGGGGACTAGAACTCACTGTCTCTAGCCTGGTGCCTTCACCACTAGACCAAACTGGCTCTCTCAGTTCCATTGTCCTCATAGCCAGTGGGGGAGCCCCAGGATCAAACAGGTACAGTCAAGAAACGGGGTTAAAGGAGAGGAAAAAACGTGTTCCCTCTACTGCTTCATATTCCCAAAATGGTGTCAAAGGGGAAGTCATTTCCATATATGCCCTGGGCTATTCCCACAAGTGCATGTTTTGTTGCCCAAGGAGGTTCAGTTAGTTAGCCATAAAGAATGAACAACAGTATCAGGGATGAGTAGCTCAGTGCCCTTCATGTGATATGAGAATTACAGTTCTCATAATTTCTTTAGCCTTCACTGGTGTTGGAAGGACATCAGGTGGGCTATGGAATCTAACTGGAAGGCTGTCCAGACTGTGCTGGCTATGAAGGGGCCAAGTGCCTTGTCTAGTTACTAGGGCTGAGCCTTTTCCAAGATGATACTTTGGTTGTCCTCTTGGCTGGGAATGTTGAAAGTTCTCCAATACATCTGGATTGCATCACATTGAAAAGAGACTTCAGGAAGTGTGACCACATCTATAAGCAAACGGGACTATTTTCTGTTAGTTGGTGTTAAGGATTACAGAGAATTGGTGGCATGCAAAACATTTGTGGTGAGAACCTGTAGTTATGTCAAGTTGTGTTGATGGATTTAATTTGCTAGACTCTACCTCTGGTTGTAGCAATTTTATCAGATGGAGCTTTCTTATCCTGTATTTCAGGCTATAGGAATTTCTGTCTTTGCAATCTAAGCAGACCAGCTGGTCTACACAGTAGCTGGGAAGAAAGGTCAACCAACTGGCCAGATAAATGTAATCCTGTGGATATCATTAAGTGTGTCCTGAGCAGTCTGAGCCCACCTGCAGGAGCTAGTATAACTATATAGTGACTATCAAGGGATAGGCTTGGAGATAATATCTACTTAGAAACCAGTAGATATGTGCAGCAGGAAATAACAAGTCAAGACAGCTTTAGTTCAATAGACTTGTATTACAGTGAGCAAGTATAGGCCATAGGCAATAGGTCATTTAACATTCCAAAATCAAACAATACACTTACAAATCAGTCCAACTTAGCAGCAGTTAAACAGTAATTCTTCTCCAATCATCCCCCAGCTAAATTGCCCAAGGAACAGCCTGCTATTATATTCAGGCTAGCCAATCTCTGCCGTCTTGGCTACTTTCCATTCCTCCCTTTCTCACCTGAGATGTGTACTGCTCCAAATGACACACTCCTTAAAGGAACCTTATTATAATTATCTTAACAGTGACTCCTTATATTCTGTTTGTGATCTGTCTTCATTCCAAAATTATACAGGAAACTGGCACTTGTCAGAAAAGTAAAGCATGTGTTGGGTAACATTTGAAAGAACCCTTCTCCCATAGTAGTCAATAAAAGCTCTACCTTGTTTTTCATTTTCATTTTCACCTTTGTATACAGTACTTTTTCTCCTTCCTCTGTTACAAGTTGTAGATGCTGTTGTTTTCTTGCTCTCATTTAGATAAGGAACAGGCAGGGATGAACCAATAAGGCTGTCATTTTGTTAATAGGACTACAGAAAGCTGCCTTTTTCACTTGCGTTCCGATACACCAGGTAACTTAGTCTGGGATCTTTTGTATGTAAAACAGACGGTCTACTGCTGAGCTATAACCTTTCTCTACGAGGTATCTAAGGAAATGCTCTGTTATTGAATGAGATTGGGGTTTGAAATTAACATTTACTTCTTCCATGTAAGAAACATATTGATTGATTGATTGATTGATTGATTGATTGATTGATTGATTTTGGTGCCTTTGAGTCAGTGTTGAATCTTGGCAAATACCTGGACTAGTCCCTGCAGTCTTCTTGGCAAGATTTTCGGAAGTAGCTTGCCATTCCTAGGGCTGAGAGAGGGAGACTGGCCCCAAGTCACCCAGCTGGCTTTGTGCCTAAGGCAGGGCTCAAACTCATAGTCTCCCGGCTTCTAGCTTACTCCACCTTTCAAGACCTCGAGTTGATATGCTTCCCCACTTGGATCCAGAACATAGTGGGGGTACTCCTGGGCTCATGGAACCTTCTTGGAGAGCATGTGACAACCATGGCCAGGAAGATCTTTCCACAACACCCCAGGGATCAGATGACCCTACTGGCTTTCTGTAGAGATATAAAGTCCTGGCTTTTCCCTTACGCACTGGGTTGGGATGGTAGGTCAGCCTGTTCTGCAATATGTGTGCGTGTTATCATTGCCAGCCTTGATACAACAGTTGTATTTTTGTTCACTTTTTTAAAGTGCTTTTTATGCATTTCTTTGAAAGTATATGTATTTGCATTGTAACTTTGTGTTTTATTCCTTTTCTTTTTCTTTTTCTGTTACTATTTTAAAAGCAAAAAAAAAAAAAGAAAATCATTGCCAGCCTTGATTATGTGTTGATTGCATGTTATTTTTGCTTATTTTGGTTTGGCATTGAATTTTTTTTATTTCGATTTTTTTTTCCTGATTTGTATTCTCATATACTACCCAGAGTTACAGCTTTTATTAAGTACTATGGGGGGGAGGGATTCTTTCAAATGTAACCCAACAAATGCATTATCAATCTCTTAAATAAAGAGTCATTGGGAATCAGATGACATACAGATTTGATAAATAAAAAGTATTCCATTCTCCTGTTTTGCCTCCAAACAACAACCCTGTGAGGTAGCTTGTGCCAAGAAAGAATAACAACAAACAGCAACACTGAGCTGCTGTGCCTGACCAGAACCTGCTCTCTCTGCAGCTAGTCCAACGCTTTAACTACTCCACCGCACTGGCTCTCTTTTTTATCCCATACTGTCATTTTAATTAATTTGAGGTACAGGGGAACTTGCTTTCACTCTCTAGGATATGATGGTGGATATACCCACACCATCAAACGTAAAAGTTTGGTCTCTGTGGCCAGTCAGATGTTTGGATATAAAGACAATAACCTTATTGGTTGCTTTCTAGCAACTGAATGCTGGGACTGAAACCAAACTTTGTTGTACGCCACTTTTAGTGAGATGGGCGGCCATATATAAATAAATAAATAAAAAGGTTGCTTGGTAAAAATGAAATGGGGGAATAGGGAGAAGAAAAGAAAATGTATGTTGAAGCTGTGTCTAAATCAGCCATTATAAACTACAAATTAGCCAACCGTATTTTAAACTAGTACAGGTAGTCCTCATTTAGCAAGTACAATTGGGACTGGCAACCCAGTCATTAAGCGGTGGTTGTTAAGTGAAACCGTGACTACTTATGATCTTACTTCACCTTTCCTTTGCTGTACAGACCTGTGAAGGTCATAAATGTGAGGATTGGTCATAAAGTTACTTTTTCATCACTGTCATAACTGTGAATGGTCACTAAATGAGTCAGTCCCTAAATGAGGATTACCTGTAGTATGTAAATGGAGCTTTTATTTATTTATGTCATTTCTATACACACTTCCTAAGGACTCCTAACGGTTTGTAGAAATTGACAATAAAAAACATAAAATACCAACAGAAACCATAAAAACAAAATGTTTCCTGACGCCTAACTGAAAACCTGGCATCCAACAACTTATTATTCCTCATTCATTAAAAGAGTTGTTTTTAGAGTCTCTGAAAGTTTGTTCATTCATGGTTCAGTGTTATGTACAAACTCAAAAAACTGAGTTGAATAAACCATGGTTGGGTTAACCATTGGTAAAGATATTATGCAAATATGAACTTTTTTAGATGGGGTGTGAAAGTACGCCCCAAACGTACACATTGCAATGTGGATGTTAGAGGGCTAGAATGATGAAATAAGCAATTTTTTATACACACACCTTTTTTTTTAAATACCACTGTTAAAACTGGTCCTCATCCTTAGACAAAACAGAGTGATCGCTCCTTAGACAGAAAATAAAAGAGACGCATGGGCTGAATTCACATATTATCTGGTTTTGAACTTAGTAGGTTGTGTGAACCCTCCCTCTGTGGGTTATGCTTAACCAAGTATGAGTTCAAGCTTGGTGTGAAGCTTGAACTCTGGCAAAAACTAGCCAACCTGGCCAAGATCTGGTGGGGACATGATAGTGTTTTACTTAGCAATTCCAAATGTTTGAGAACGACCCCAAGTACAACACAGTAGAGTAAGGAAGATTACCTTGACGGAGATACGCAGGAGCCTGCCGTTAGCTAGGCAAAAGGGGCTGAAGATTTTTAAAGTCCAGAATGGCTGGAAAACACTCAGAGGCAGCTCAGGCAGATGCCTTCCTAATTCACTGCATATAAGCAGGGGAAGGAGGTGCAGCACAACCAGACTTGTTAAAGTTCTGTCATCTCAATAAAGGTAGTTTTAGCCTTCTGGGGGAATTGATTTCCTGGTCTGGTCTACCAAATGGGGCTGATTAGCCATACTAGATTCCAGAAAAAGGTAGGTAGGTCTGGATTTGTCATTAGCCTTAGGTAAGCCTAATGGAGCCTAGCCATGCCAAATTAGGCTAGGTTAGTGTCAGAGAACTCTGCTATGAAAATAAACAGTAGCCTAATAAAATGTACTAGAGATGAAAGGATTGCTTTTGCTTCAGAATATATCGCAGTTTGAGCCCAGTGATTTTAAAAAATGCATAAATAAATAAACAATGTATGGTATAATTTGAGGACAGTCCTGATTCTGTTTCCCTGCCCAGGACTGATATGTTTGAAGTGCATCTTGAATCTAGATCAAAGAGATTCTCAGAGGCAGAGGTAACGTGGATTATATCAGTGCTGCTGATATAAGAAGAAAGAAACTGGTTTAATTAGCTAATTCGTCAGCAATAACCTCCAAAGAGGGTCACATTAGCACACATAGAGTGAAAACAACCACTTCTAATGTATTCCTTAGACAATGCTGCCAGCTTCAAAAAGAATCTTAAAACTGGTCAAGAAACAAATTTAAATTTATTACTAAGCATAGTCCTTCATGGGAATTTTTTTGTGCTACTTACCTTTCCAATTACCCTATGGATCTGAGTATTATTATTATTAACAAATGAGAAAATCCACAGGCTTTGTGCTTGAGTACAAATTTAATCCTAATTTATCACAAATATGAAAAAACCCTTTACAATATTTTTAGTCATCTATGAAAGGATCCTATAATATCTAATTTTATTTCTATGAATTAGGTAATCATGATACTAAACTGTATAAAAACATCCAGCTTTTAAATATAAAGTATTGTTTCTCTTCTGGAGATAGGTTTCCATTAAAAATAAGAAATTGCTCATTGTCTATGTCTTCCTCACACCTTTTCAAACCATCACAGCACCAGGTAGACTGTCTACAGCATTGACCACAGTCTCCTCACTCATTCCTAACATATTGGTCTATAATTTTTGAAACATTGCCTATTTTAAGTGACTTTTTGGGTTGGTTTATCATGAATGTTTGGAATTTTCTTACATGATCCTGCTATCAGTGCTTTTCTAATCAGAGAGGGGTGATCTTATAACTGGCAATTCTAAGGTTTTGTGAGGAAATGTTTACAATTTATGTCTTATGGCTCAGTAGGGTGAAGGAATTAGTCCATTCACTCACTTTGGACATTTCCATGCTGCCAACCACTTCTACTCTCCAATCCCTCAAAAGCATTTGAAAACGTTGTTGACTCTGCGGCTGTGGGGACAAGAATCAGTGCATCTCAGAAAGAAAAAGGGGATATTAGAAGAGGCTTGAGCTGCAGCACTTCTATCAAACCATCTCCAGAACAGAACGAAAATAGCTTGTTTCCCCTGCTCCCATCTCCCGGAGCGCTTGAGTTGTTTCTGCGTGTGGAGATTCCATTTTTACTTATTAAACCTATCCTCTTAGGCCCACTTAGCTGGAATTAAGTGCCATACTAAGTGCCAGTGGGTTTTTCATGCTTAGGTTAGCAAGCCAATTATTCTAAGAGCAAAATTTATTTATAATTTAGAGAGCCATCCAACTCCATAAAGACTCTTGGACCGTGGACCATATAACATTACAGAACAGTTAGAACCAAAATAAAAAGAACAATGTAGTCCAGACTCCAAAAGGGGGGAAAAAACATTTAAGCTAACATAAAATTCAAAAAGAGCCTTATCACCGATCCTAATCCAAGGCCTGGGGGAAAAGCCAGGTTTTTGGTCTTTTTAAAAACAGCCAGGATGGGAGCCATACAGATCAGGGAGGAGAGGAGGTGATGCTTCCTGGGACCCATCACGTGACATCATTAGATCGATCGGAGCAGAGCGTGCCAACTCCGTCAAATCATACAGGTTGGGCAGAAACTATTGGGTTCCAACAAGCAAGTTAATTTACTTAACTTAATCTTACCTGCTGGAACAATTTTGTGGTGGGGAGACATTGTGTCTCAGGCAGCAAAAGCAACACGATCACGTGGCTCCATAAACACTACAAAATCCCTATCAGGATCAGCAGGCTTGAAACAGCAGCTGGGTGGCCCAAAACCTCATGTCATTATTCCACATTTCTTGGAATTTACGTTCTCATATGACTCTTTGTTGATTTGTACTTCAAATGAATTTGTGCTGGTAACTTATATGTGAATCAAACTGGTGGGTAACTTCATATAATGTTAGTAAAACACTAAGTCAAGAAATATAAACTCTGCCTTGTTGCAAAATAAAAGTGGCATTGATTGATTGATACAGACATGCATACAACAGAAGCTGCCCAGTCTCCACAAGATTCTGGCCTACTTACAACTTTAAAAATAGGAAGCAATAATACAAGAACCTGAGTCTTAGATATATTCAGATGCTGATTAATATGCAGCCTTTCTCTTTTTAGAGAAAACACACACATTCGATTCCATGATGGAATATGTGCTTAAGGAATTAGCCACTGAATTGCAAAACAATAATAAAAATAAATCTATATATATCAAACACCAGTGTGTGTGTGTGTGTATACATTTTTAAAAACTCTTCTCTCACCCCTATGGGTGGTACGTGTCTTCCTCAATCTCAGGTCCTCTACCAGAGGCCTGGGAGTTTGAGGGTTCTGCGCAGTATCTGAGCTGTTCCTAGCACTGCACTCTTCTGGACAGAGAGCTCTGACGTTGTTCCTGGGATCTGTTGGAGCCACTCTCCCAGCTTAGAAGTCACGGCCCCGAGTGCTCCTACCACCACTGGGACCACTTTGGCCTTTACTTTCCACATCCTCTCTAGTTCCTCCTTCAGGCCCTGATACTTCTCCAGCTACTCATACTCCTTCTTCCTGATGTTGCTGTCACTTGGCATTGCTACATCTATCACCACTGCTGTCTTCTAGTCCTTGTCTACTACCACTGGTTGATTGGCCAATACCTGCCTGTCTGTCTGGATCTGGAAGTTCCACAGGATCTTAGCCCTGTTATTCTCCACAACCTTTGTGGAATTTCCCATCTGGACTTGGGAGGGTCTAGCCCATATATTGTGCAGATGTTCCTGTACACAATGCCAGCTACTTGGTTGTGCTGTTCAGTGTATGCTGTTCCTGCCTGCATCTTGCCACTATGCCTTGCCACTATGTTTTGGACTGTCCCTGAGGCCTTTCTGCACAGTCTGCACCTTGGGTCCTGTCTAGTGTGGTAGACCCCTGCTTCTATGGATCTGGTGCTTAGTGCCTGTTCTTGTGCTGCTATGATCAGTGCCTCAGTGCTGTCTTTTAGTCCAGCCCTTTCCAGACACTGGTAGAATTTCCCAGTGTCAGTCACCTCATCTATCTGTTGATGGTACATCCTATGAAGAGTCTTGTCTTGCCATGGTACTTCCTCTGCTTGAACTTCCTCTCATGTCTGCTGCTGCCTCAGGCATTCTCTCAGCAGCTCATCTTTGGGTGCCATCTTACTGATATACTCCTGGATGCTCTGGGTTTTCTCCAGGACAGTGGCTTTGACACTCACCACACTGTGCCCACCCTCTTTTTGGCTGGTGTACAGTCTCTAGTGTTGGACTTAGGATGGAAACCTCTGTACATTGGGAGGAACTTCTGGGTCTTGCAACAGCAGTCTCCATGTCCTCCTTTGGCCAGCTCACTATACTGGCAGGGTGTCAAATGACTAGCAGGGTGTACGTGTTTGATGGCAGGGATCTTGTTCTTCCCATTGAGCTGGCTCTTCAGGACCTGTCATCCTTTGGTGGTATTTGGATATTGCTGTTTTCCTTCCTCCTCATTGTGGTTCCCATGTGACTGTGGGATACCAAGGTACTTGTATCTAGTCTCTATGTCTGCTATGTGGCCTGCTGGTAGTTCCACCCCATCAGTCTTAACTACCTTCCCTCTCTTTACTGCCATCTGGCCACACTTCTCCAGTCTGAATGACATCCCAATGTCCTCACTGTAGATCCGTGTTCGGGTGGATTGGGGAGTTAATGTCTTGTTCACTCTTGGCATACAGCTTGATGTCATCCATATAGAGGAGGTGTCTGATGGCAGTTGCACTCTTCAACTTGCATCCGTATCCAGTCTTTGTGATTATCTGGCTGAGGGGGTTTAAGCCTATGCAGAACAGCTGGGCTCTGCTCTAGGAAGGAGGCTCTGGCAAACCACTTCCGAAAACAATTGCCTTGAAAACTGCAAGGATTCGTCCAGGCAGTCACTGCAGGGTCAGTAATGACTGAGCGCAGACAAAAAAAAAAAAGGGCTTCAGATGGAGTCAGGCTCATGTATTTTTTCAGTAGCCGAGTCTTATCCTTAATTTCCACACCCTTCTGTAGTTCCACCAGTTGACTTGAGTTCCCTCCAAGTTGCCTTGATCTTAGCCTCCAACCTCATTTTTGGGAGGGGGGGTATGTACTGCTGTTCTTCTTGATTGTGTAGCCAAACATTTCCAGGATTACAATGGCTCTAGCATATACCAGTTCATTGGTTTGAGTTATGGTGGTAGTAGGGATTGTCTGGAGGCTCTGTTGACATCTTCTAGCATACTATCCGATGGTGCTTCTCCACTGAGCCTTGGTAATTGGGCTCGAGGGTTGACTGTAACTAGTTTATCCATGATGTTATGCCTCATATCAGCTGCTGTGCTCCGTAATGGAGGGGTGGCAGTGATGTTCCAGCTTCAGGTGTTGGCTGCACATCCAGCTGTTCTTCCAGGTCTTCTTGCATCCGGGACGTAATGTGTAGTTGCTCTATTGTGAGAGCAGCTTCCTCTTCACTATGTTGAAGCATTGGGTAACTAGCTGTTTCTCAGTTAGTGTGGATGTAGGTCTTCTGTTCATTCATAGTTCCCTCATACGTTTCATATATCCCCTTTCATTAGGTCTACTGTTGTAGTAGTGTTCCATCAATTCCAGGTTCTCTTGTCTCATCCATGTATGGCTTATATCTATATCTATCGAACACTAAAGTGTATGTGTGTGTATGTATGTATATGTGTATATATACATATACATATATATATGTGTGTGTGTGTGTGTGTGTGTGTGTACACACACACACATACATACCAACTCAAGGTGGCATACATACCTAATACTATACTCCTGCCTCCTATTTTTGTTTGGACTGGGATATAAAGAAAACCCTGAGATCTTAAGAGCAATCCGTTCCATCTAGTTCCCACTGTAAAGGATCAACTGACAAATGTAATACCTTTTATTAAGGAGCAAGCCGGGGGTACTGATCGCAACCAGCGATATTAATGAATCGCATACTGTACTGTATTCGACTTCCAGACACGCCCCACCGCTTTCCTTTACTGTACTCGCGGCCCCCTCTCGATGCTTTCGAAGTTCGGCTGTGCTGCCTTCTCTTTCCCCTCATAACTCCAAACGCCGGTGCTTCTTAACATGCTAATCGATACGCTAGGCATTCGAATTTGTTCCTGCAATTCAGGAATCTCCGAATCTAGGCTCTTTCCCACCCCTCCTCTGGCTACGACGCTTCCTTCCCATCTCTCCATCGATTCGTTCGGTCTTCTACTCACTCACCTTCTTACAACGGAACGAGTCTCTTGGAGTGTGTTCGATGCGATCAGTGCTCACCCACCCCCTGACGGAACGATGCCCTGGGCGCTTTCATTGACCACTCGAGCCTCTCGACACTCTTCTTTCCGTGCCTGTCTCCTAGCAGAGGGACCGGAAGTGGCTCGGGGAGGGGAGGGGGGCTCGGTCCCTCCTCAGGTGAAGGCGCTGCTGATGGAGCCGCCGTTGCGGAGCAATTGAGCCCCCCTCCAGCGCCCCCCACCCCCCTCCCAGCGGCTGGGCCGGGGGGGCCCTCCCCATAACGAGCTTGGAGCCCCGCAATTCAGGTGAGGAGGAAGAGGCACGGTTTACGGGGGCCAGCCGGGGACAACGAGCAGAGAGGCAGCCGGAAAAGTGGGGAGTCGGAAAGTGGGGTTGAGATAACAGAGGGGGTACAGTTGGGCAGAGCTCTGAGGCTCCGAGTGCCTTGGGGAGAGGCGACATGATCGGGGCTGAGAGGCGATGATGGGAGCCGAGGCAAAGTGTGGCTGCTTATTCGGAGTCACTATTGTAAGAGGTGGTAACTAAGGAACTGCTGCCAGTAGGGAGAACGGCTCAGAGGAAACTTGGGCTGCGCCTTGGGGAAGCAAGGATTTGCTGTGCTACGAAACAAAGAGGAATTGTGTACTTAGGGGTGCCTGGGGGGCAGTTGGGAGTGCAGCTGATCGTGGGTGGTGGAGGCAGCTGGCGAAGTTGCAGTTATTGAGGGGTGAGCTTGATTCAACGGGTTGCGAAGTGCAAGGAAGCAGTTGTCATTTTCAATGTACGCTTGCCTGAACTGTTTAAAAGGAGTCACAAATGTTTGAAGTCCTTTAGTGATAAGTACTTTGAGTATTGCCTTGTGCCAAGGCTACAAATCATAGGATATTATGCATGTTTTGGAGACTTAGTTTCACACCATAGTGACATCTCTTCTGGCCAGAAATATGTTTCCAGCTGTACCTTTTTCTTGTTGCAGTTATCTACCATGTAGTATTTTATCTTCAGGTACAACTTTGCCTGAAAGGGAGGATGTTTTGGCAGGGTGCTTCTGTTGCATAATGCTCAGTGTAGCTTCCTTCTGGGAAAAAATCTTATGTGCATTAGTTGTCAACGTGGGGGAAAAACTGATAATTTTTGCTGATTTGAAATCCAAAATACTCTAAAGCTCACTTATATAGTTTGATTATCTATAGTGCATTTCAGTGGAGAAAAACTTCCCTCTTGCCAATAAACTTTGTTAGCAGCTGGTTACTCTAAACCCCAATCTTTTGTACGTTCCAGTTCTTGCTATATTAAACAGTTTGTTATTAAAAAATAAGGCATTTCATTTTTAAAACATGATAATACATTTTTCCTCTGTGTGTGTTTCTGTGTGTCTGGGAGAGATAAAAATAGCAGCAAGTGCCAGTATCTCTGAAAATGCAGTCTAAGAAAAACCTGTTGAGCAATGTGTAGAAAGTTAATTTTCACTATTTTGTTCTCTTTTAATTTGAGAAGTTTGCTAATACATTGGGATTTGCTTTTGGGAGATGATTATTATTAAAACCAGCTAAAGGTCAAACTGTAGGGGCCACCTTGCTTTGGAACCAATGGTTTATGTGGGTAGAAATCAACACTATAGCATCCAGTATCAAATTCCAATTTGCATAGCTCTCAGGTTAGGCTGCTTTGTCACCTCTAATTAATAAAGGTTTGCTTTGAGGCAATCAAAGGATGCTAAGCCAGCTTTTGTCACAGTATACTTAAGTGACAAGTTTGTGTAAGGCTTTCTGACAAGTACTTTCAGCTACATTGGAGAAGTGGCTACAATGATTATCTTGATGAATCATTTGATCACTCTTAGATTTTGGGTGAGTTTTTTGCACATTACAAAACAGTTATGGGAGTGATGGAAAATGTGTTCAGTTACTGAAATCTAGCTAGTGGAGTCTCAGATCAAATCAGAGGCTCAGTGTTATGAGTGAAACAGTATCTACTGTCAAAAAGCATTATTTGTGGTGGCTAAAGTGCTCTCTCTTAGTTAGGTTACTCTACAAAACAGACTTCATTCATTCTCTAGAGCAGTGTTTCTCAACCTTGGCAACTTTAAGATGTGTGGACTTCAACTCCCAGAATTCCTCAGCCAGCACAGGAGTTGAAGTCCACACATCTTAAAGTTACCAAGGTTGAGAAACACTGCTCTAGAATATGTCTAATTCTATCAGGCAAATGAATCTTAGGATGGTTTTAAGATCGTTAACTTTATGAGCTGGCACTGACTTTGAAGATAGGGATTTTTTTTTAGTCCAAAACTGGTTGTTAGGTATCAAGTTTCCTTTGCTCCTTTATGCTAATGATATGCCATGTTACTTTCTGATCAGTGATAGTTTCTTTGTCTTCATGGGAACAATACAACTTGCTGACTTGAAGACCTTAGTGTTTAATATGATTGGATAGATTAATTTCATCAGACTTCATTATGAAATGGGCAATTTCTTGTTACTGACTAAAAACTAATTTTTTCATAATTTTGGGGATTTTCTCTTTCAGGTGTAATAGCCCAGCTTTATACAAGTTTAGTTAGAAATAAAGCCCGCTGTGTGTAATGGGACTATTAGGTTGACGATGATGGTTTTGCAGTTTTTCTGGCTGAGAGAGTGACTCAGTCAATCTATTTAGTTTATGATAAAGATTTCTACTAGGATACACTACCTACTTTATAGTTCTGAGTTGCATCACATACAGGTTGAAAATATGTAATCTTGATAAGTGGGTGGTGTGCTATATTTAATGCCTCCTTCAGGTGGCTGTGGTGGAAGAAAAAACAGGCTATAGTTTTTCTTAGAAATGATGGGGTTCTACATGTGTTAGCAACTGTCACTTCCAAATCTTCTTTTGTGGTCTCAAGTTCAACCAAGAACTGTTTTTGAGAACCTTGCTCAGACTGTGTGTCTAACCATTATGGCAAGAAATTGTATGGAACCAAGTTTTCTGACACCCCTGGAACTGTAAGGATATAGTCGTAACATTACTTTAAATTATGCAGAGTTGTTCTAAGTTTTAGTGGCCTTGGTTAAGTATATTATGGGTAGCTTTGGTTCATTATAATAAATCTTTCAGTAAAATATTGTTTTTATTCTTTTTGCAAGGTTTCCACATTCTTTTAAATTTTGGGACAGAAGGGCTTTAAAAATGGAGCACACTAAGATATGTTTTGACTGTTTAAGGATGTTCTATGCTAGTACTCATGTATTTAAAATCTGGACACATGACTATCAAGGGTTAAAAGTGATATCTAAGGAGAAAATTAGGGCCATTTTCCAGAGCATCTTTTATAAAAATCAATTAAATGTGGCTCAAGAATTCCAGACCATCTTTTAGGCCAAGCAAAAACAGAAAAGTTCACAAATGGTCAGTTGTTTTAAAATGAAACGGAGTATGAAATTTCCTAACCAAGATTTTGCTAACCAGAAACTCAACCTTATGAATAATGGATTTATGGAAATAGGGAATAGTCCAGATAATGATGGAATCTCTCTGTCTATATATGGCCATTTTTCCTGTTGAGGGAGGTTAAGTTTATTATCACTGTCAGAGATTCAAACAAACCATCTGCTCCAGTCAGTATAAGCCCAACCGGTTAGAATAGTTAGGGAGAAACTTCTTATAATCTCACATTTCTGAGAGGTTTGAGGGGCTGAGGCTAGATGGCGCTGCTTTTTTCTGGCAGTACTGTACTCTGGAATAACTTCCAAAGGGAGATCAGGCTGGCCCCCTTCTTGTCGGTTTTCTGGAAACTTTTAAAAACAGAGTTGTTTTGGAGGACCTTACCTTGAGTTTATATCTGATGCCAGCTTGATTTTTTTTCTTGTTTTATTCTTTGTTCTTGTTATTTTTTGCGACTTTAAGTTTCTATGTAGGGGCTGACAGTGGTTATTGTTGTTGTGATTGATTGGTTTTAACCTCATTGTGGATATTTTAATTTTTGTTTATGCAGCCTGTAAACTGCCAAGAGTTGTTTGATTGTTGTGGGGGAGAAGTTAAATAAATACAATATTAGAGCTTTAGATTAAAGTTGACTATAGTTTCTTGAAGTTTTATCTTAGTTATGAAAGATAAATACATTTTTTAACCAAAAGTTAAAAGTGTAAAATGATAATTAAAAAAATATTTTGGATCAAATTCCTTGGCTGAAATACTTTGGGATATTATTCTTGTTAACATCTCCATTTATTTGAATGCATTTACCTTGGAAATGCAGGGTGGGTAACATCTAAAAATAGTAGAAAAATAAAATAATGTATATTTTCAAATATGCAGAGCTGCATATCTTTTGTTGCCAAAAGCATGATCAAATTTAAAGGTGGTCCCTGGCTTGTGTGATTGGTTCAGGCAAGAAGTTTGGTTGAGTTACCTTGAAATATGTCACCACTTATAGCCAAGGGCGGCATGGTTTCCTCAGGATGGCTAGAATTTTGTAATGAAATGTTGACATCATGGGTATTAGGCCTTCCACCATGTAAATTGATGATTATGTGAGGTCAGATATAGAGAAGAAGGCATAGATGTGAGGGAAAACTGAATCACAGAGGGGAGAAAGAGAAGCTGGTTAATTTCTTTTTTTCTATGATCCACTTCAATTTGAAATGTGTATGGATCTATCCTTAATAATGGTAGTTAAATAGTATATCTCCATTTCTCAAAGTATTAGTGTTGAGAAGTGGCATACACTATTTATTTTCTGCAGAGGCTGAATTGAGGCAGTAGGAAGGAGTTTTCTGCTTCAGACAAAAGCATTTTTAACTTAGCCCCTTGGATGGGCCATGAAAGTTTAGCCTGCCAAATGAAATGATATGCTCCTGTGTTGACACTGCCATTAAGCAGATTATGCCCCAAAGTACATAGGAGTGGTGGACAAAAGGCATAAGAATGTCAGCAGTGGTAAAAAGTTTTCCTAATTTATTAACTCCATTGTTTATTTATTTAGTGAACTTGTTGTTTAGTGTGGTATTGAGGTAGTATCTTAGCAGTGGTCTTTTGCCAGGTGCCTGTGTATGTCTGCGTGCCACCTATCTGAGCTCAGCCCTCTGACATAGAGAAGTGCAACTTGTAATCATTTTTGCAAATCCTGATATCTAAATTCTCTATCATTATCCTGATGTTCCTAATATATTTGTTATGCAGCACACTGGTAATAGTGATGCCACTGAATTATTCACAGATTAGGTTGATTTAATTCACATTAATTTTCATATTACAATGCTAGAACAATTATGAAGCAAAAAGCATACTTCTTTTGTTTTCAGATAATCCATTAATGTCATAACAAGAATTGTAACATTATGATAACTTTGGGGGGAAAGGAGAAATGCTTCCTTTAAAATTGCAAGTGCCATTTGCATTTTTTGAAAGTAGTTCTGCTGGTGCTAATCTAGTGCTTGATTAGTTGAGTCACCTTCTTAGCCCATTATGCTTCTACTCTTATGCCCATTTATCTGGAATTAAGTGCCTTGAACTCAGTGGAACTTCTGAGTTCCTGGGAGAAACTCCTGAGTTTCTGAGTATCCTTCTGCAGTATATAGGATTGGCCTGTAAACATTTTTGTTCTAAGTATTATTACATATTCAGTGTTTCAGCTCTAATTTTTGTACCCTGTTTGGGACTGAGGAGAATGAAGGATGAAGCCATGTCAGAGGCCCAGAGAGAGTTATAGATACCAGCTACAAATCTGAATATCTGAGATCTTACTAGAATCTGGACTCATGCAGAGAATGAAGTGTGTGTGTGTGTGTGTGTTATCTATACTAGTCTATCAGTAGCAGCCCTACTGTTACGATTATTCTGTAGCCAAAACAGGGTTCTGAAAAAAGAGAGAGCTATCAGCAAACCCAGGAAAAATCCAAGGTTTACAGAAACCAAAAAGAAGAAGGAGAAGGAGAGAGAATGAGCATTAACTTCCCAGAAAACAAAAAAGTGAGGACTTGAGCATGTTAGGTGGCCATGGAGTGCTGTCTTCTGGGGACAGTGCCCCCCACAAATGAGAGGGAATGAAATATTCTGGAACAGAAAGGCCTGCTTGGAATATTGACTGCTTTTGTCTGACAATTTCTGCTTGTGACATCTGAAAATGCAAGAGCTTTTGCAGAACTTTGAGAATTTTATTTTTTGCTGCTTACTTTCTTTCTTATATTCACGATGACAAAGAAATATGACAAGATTCTTGTTAAGAACCTTACAAACAAAATTCTGGGCAGAGATTTCCTACCATCTTGGGGTAAGCAACCCATGGTCAGCAAACAGTCCCCATCTTCCCCAGATTGCCACCAAAATGTGTTGGGCCAGGTTTTGGAAGAGTACTTAATAAGAAACGAAGTGGATAGATTAAGAAATATAAAAAAAATTAGACACATACACACAGTGTCATCACTGCCACCTCCCTTTGGTGCTTGGAGTCCAGAGCAAAAGAGAACAGAATGGTTAACCACTCTGCAATGTTCAGTTTTTTCCAAGGATCAGTGGATATTCAGAATTCTTTACTTAGTATTGCCCATTTTTCCAGTCCCTAAAAGCTTCAAAACTTAGACTGTCATCACACAAAAAATCTATGCCTGTCATGATGCCTGGATTGTGTGTGTGTGTAAACTAGTAGAGCTCTCTTCCAGTTTACAAAATCCTTTTAGCCACTGACCAGCCTTCCTTAGAGAGCTCTCTTCTCTTTTTAGAATAAGAAAATTCTACAAAGCTGACATTTTTTTCACAGGATTGCTAACCTGTATTTTCCCATGCCTATCCTTACAACATAGTTGCTTAGGAATTCTCATAGAAATAATCCAATAACTATGGTAATATAGAGACATAATACAGTGACTTCTTGCTGAATTCCCCTCATTATTTACACTAAGGCAGAATACTTTTGTGAAAAAGTCTCTTCTCTTTTCTAACTACTTGCAATGCTCCCATGGATTCCAGCAAATTTGTTCTGTTTTGGTTTGGCCCTATTTCTGTGACACAGGATTTAGCTAACGTGGGTTTCCTGGAGAGATGAAAACAGCATGGGAAACTGGGAAGGTGAACTACCCTCCCTGTTTAAATTTCTATCTTTCTGGGAATTGCCTCTTGCTCTGCAGTATTTCCAACCAAGTTGCTGGCAAGAAAAGGTAAAGTGTGTGTTTGATACAGAAATTCCTGCATGAATGTTAAAGTAATGCTCACATTACTTTGGCAGCGGTCCATAAGTCATTTTAAAATAATTATTATTGACTTTATTCCCCATAAGTTTTTAACTTCTCTCAGAAGATCCAGACTCTCTTATCATCTGTGCTTAATCCTTTAGGAATAAAAGTACCTGGTGCAAGTGGGTTGAAGAATTTGTATGTAAATTTCTTTCAGAGAATAATATTTTAGTGTATTAGCTTACAAGGTAGACATAAGGGAGATATCTAGAGCTCTGTTTGAAATAAGCATAAGTGCTAAATGGAAAGGTTATTTTTTTTTTAATATTAAATGCTTGAATTTTGAACAACTTTAAGGTTACTTTGACAAATGAATATATCACAGGTGTGGGCTACAACAGCATATTAGTGTCTTTGAAGTCTATAGTTAATATACATATAATATTTTTATTAGTTAACCCTAGAAAGCTGAACATGTATGTAACTGAGTTTTTGATAACGATTACCTATCATTTTGCACTAAGATGGTCATAAACCACATCTAGAAGACAAGTCTAAGTCTTAGCATGCATCCAGTTAGCTAAATGTTCAGTAATGATTCAGTCTAGAAATGATAAAATATGTTAGGAAAAGCATTTGTTACTGCTACTGTGTTTTTAAGCACAAAGTTAGAAGTAGTTGTTTAACTGAAAGCTGAAGTTTGAGATTTTTCAGAGAAGAGCCAGTTTGGTCTAGTGGTTAAGACGCCAGGCTGGAAAGCAGGAGACTGTGAGTTCTAGTCCTGCCTTAAAGCATGAAAGCCAGCTGGTGACTTTGGGCCAGTCCCCCTCCCAACTTACCTCACAGGGTTGTTGTTGTGGGGAAAATAAGAGGAGGAAGGAGTATTAGGTATGGTCACCACCTTGAGTTAGTTATAAAAAAATAAGAAAGGCGAGATAAAAACAATTGTGTGCGTGCATGTGTGATGGGAGGCAGGGGAAAAACTTGTCTACATTTACAGCACTGTAGTGTGATTCTTCAATGTAACAAGAGTTGGAACTCCTGGGAGCTTAATCTTGAAACAAGGAGAAACAATTGAGTACTCCAGTATGTACTAATCTTCAAATTTACGCAAAGTCTGATTCCACCTCTCTTTCAACATCAGTTTGATTCACATGCTGCACAGGTTTACTTTGGCACTTTGAAGTGTTCATGTTCATACAAGTGCAGCGCTGGCAGTAATAGGGTGCCTTGCAAATTGCCTCCCTTTCCCAATTGCTTTCTCTCTTCTTTTGCCATAGGATTCCACTTTTCACTAAGTTTCTCCCTGCCACAGTTACATGTTCATAGTTAAGAGTATCAGCATTTTGGGAAAACATTTTCTTCAGTGCTCAATATTTAGCTATGTTAGCTTTTTGTTAATTTACAAATAAAAGGGGTTTTTTTAAGCTTGCTTTTTGAAATATTCCTAATGATCCAGATTTCCCCTTCCTCTTCCTCTGAATGGTTGGTTCATCTGACTAACTTCTCTTTGCAACAGGAGTTGAAAACAAATGTTCACAGAGGAAAATAGGGTACTGCTCATGGAAACAGTGGTTGAGGAAAAACCAGTAGAGTTTTTCTAGATCTAAGTTTTCCCATAACTCAATAAGGTTCAAGATGTTAATTATGGTCTCCAGTTACCAGGTTAGCTTCAAGTCAATGCTTTCCCTGTACTACATGCTTTTTGAAATCCCTGATTGGAAACATACAATTGCTAATGGGCTTTTAATGGGAATTGGGTGCTTAACGGCTTCTTTTCCTTGCCTTTGTATCTCAATGGTGGCAGCATATGATAGAAGTTTGAAAAAAGCTGCTTCTCCTCTACTTCTCTTTCCATGTGCACAATTGCCAGCCCTTTCAGTTCCCCTCTTGCTCTTACTGTAATCCATTTGTTCATTATATTCTCCACTACTGATAGTAATTCCTTATGGCTAAATTGAAAGCACGCTACTTCTCAATCTTGCTGTGAAGAGCTGCAGTAATTGGATGTCTTAAATAAAAGATTAGTGTGGGGTTAAGGGGGTTTGCCTAATGCCACCAGACATTACCAGTAAGGCTAGGACCCTTTTGTAAACCCTATGAAAATTTCATATTTTGAGAATTACGTATGGCCTGGACATAGGTCTATTGTGAAAGTTGAATTATGTGTCTTGAGTTAAACTTTGATCGGCTTTGCCTTTTAATTGAAAAAAAATAAACCTTCGTTTGAGGGCTGACTCGTATTATATTTTGGGGCTAGATATACATGTGATGTAAGATTAGAGAAGCTGATTGTGGACATGTTTTGCAACTACTGATGTGTAGCCTCAGAAGTGAGTCAAAGCTTGGATTGGACTTCCTTGGTATAGGGAATAACTTGCTGCTATTTTTTGTGGAAAATATTTTTTTTTCTTATTTGTGTTGCAAATCTGTGATCTCCCTTAGAATAGTATTGAACTGTAGAGCTGGAAAGAGAAGGATCATTTAAGCCATCACTCTGCTCTGTGCAAAAACCCAAACTAATGCATCCCAGGCAGGTATTTTTCTAGGCTCTGCTTGAACACATCCATTGAAGGGGAACCCATCACCTCCCTGGATAATTGGTTCCACTGTTGAACTGCTCTTCTTGTCAGGATTTTTTTTCTAATCTTAAATCAGCATTTGCCTCCCTCTAACTTAAATATATTATTCTTTCTTCTGCACTCTGGAATGAGAGAAAACAGGTCTTGACTTTCTATGTGATATCATTGTGGGTGTCATACCCCCATTCAGTTTTTTTTTTTTTTAAGGCCAAACATATCTACCTCCTTTATTCTAGTCCCCTGATCATATTCAGTGCCCTTCTCTGAACCCTTTCTGATCCTCAGAACTTGATGTGGAGTTCGTCCAATGCAGAATAGGGTGGAATCATTTCATCCTGTGATTTGGAAATTATACTTCTGCTGGTGCAGCCTAACTTTTCATTTGCCTTTTTTGCAGCCACATCACGCTGCTGGTTCATGCTTTTGAGCAAAAATGGATATTCTTAACGTATTGTGCAGCTCCTCCTCAGTGTAAGGACTGAAGCTGAAGAGGCAAAAGCTGCAGCTCTCAAGTTAGAGGTAAACATTATGTCAACAAAATCAAGTGCCTTCCTAGGCCATGAAGAAAACACCCAAGTATCCATTGATCTGAAAAGGCAAGAGGAAAAAGCCTAGAATTTAAATGCAGCAGCATAGATTTATATAGAGGTTTGGAATTTGTGTTCTGCAGTAAACAAGCCTTCTATATGTGTATATAGCTTCATTCTTGGCTTTGATAAAGAGACCGATTAAGCCAAGTCATGGCTATGGACCTTTTGCAGATTGAGCCAGTTCCTGAATATGGGATTAAATGTCTGGAAAGCCCAGCTTTACAGCTGAGCCTAGTGTAAGCTTGACACTTGCCTTTTATTCCAGCCATTCAATTATTATATTCTGGTCATGTCAGTCATCCCATCACACCTCCATTGTACTTATCTTTTTAGCACTTCTCTGCTAAGAGCTCAAGCTCTCCTGGTTTTTTCCCATGCTCCGAATGTTAGTATGTATACAATGAAGGCCATTAACTTTATGAGCCTATGTTCTTTCTGATTTTTCTTTGAGTGGTTTAAGAGGCCCCATTTCAACAGCACCCCCACTTTCCAGGGTGCACAAGTTCTTACCTAAGGTTCTGACTTCAGGGTTTTTGTTTCTACCTCCACAGGCTTGTGTTTAAAATTCTTCTAATCAAATTTACCATGTGTTGGTAAAACATTTTTACCACGTAAGATGCAATCCATTTCATGCCAGCAGTCTGTTAACTAGATAATTCAGATGATGGGCCTGGAAACCAAATCTCTCCCATCAACACTATTTGCACTGGCAGTTGTTAATTTGCAGTACAGGTAGTCCTCGTTTAACAACCACTTGTTCAGCAACCATTCAAACTTATGACAGTGCTGAATGAGTGGTAGTTATGACCAAAACTTGTACTTACAGCTGTCATAGTGTCCCTGCGGTCACATGATCATGATTTGTGATCTTCCTTGCTGTTTTCCCATAAACAAAGTCAATGGGGAAGCTGGCAGGAAGTCAGAAGTCACAGTCACATGAGGTCCTTGCTTAACAACCTATGTGGTCCTCATTTAATGACAGCAGCTGGGCTGCCGGAACTGCCATTGCTAAGCAGCATGGTCACATGGTCTTTTTCTTATAACTGCATCACTTAACAACGGAGTTTCCAGTCCCAATTACCATCATTAAACAAGGGCTACCTGTATTCTTTCCCGTTTTTATTTCTTTTCCATTCAGTAGAAGAATGGATATGAATATTACCTGAACTCCCAGAGTGTTAGTGGTAGAACAGATGAAGTCAGAAAGGCATGTGTCGACCGCACTATCTAGACCAGGCTAGAAAATCAGCTCCACAGGAAGACTAGAACTATGATTTATTGAGATAGGGTATACTAGCAGAATCTTGCAAGTCTAATTGTGCTTTACCTCCCCTCCTCATTATACTCCAGTGAATCAGGAAGTTGTTGACTTCAACTGCTTCCAGATATTATCTTGCTTACAGGACTTACAGAATTTTCAGCTCCCTTTGCCTAGGTAACAGTTCTTGCATATTTCTGTCAAGGTCCCCTCCCTTATTCTCTATAGCATGAGACCAGAACACTCTGTTACCATAACAGTGGTTAGGTGTCAACAGCTTGCTCTGCCAAGAAACAAATAGGACATGATGCAGGAATGGGCGAAAAAGATGTAGTAGTTGAACTTTAGGTCTGCTATATATATTGAGTCTTGCAGCTTGTAGTAGCTGGTTTGTTGTTTTCTAGTATCTGTAGTACAACTAACTTATCAAGAGCTATGTCCTTGATTCTCTCTCTGCCTACACATATCTTCTCTTTCAAGTATTGGTTTGGCTATACCTGACATAAGGTCTTGTCAAAGTCTGCGGTAATAATGCTTTTTGCAATATTGCTTGTCCCTACATGCATCAGCACACATTCCTTTTAATTTCTCATAAAAGTGAGTCACCAACAACCATGATTCTTCTTTTTGACTTTTTATAGGGCAATGTTGCATCCACTCTAGAGGTACACCATTCTGTTTTCCATTCTGCAGTATCTCTTTTTTCTTTCCCAGAACATCAGAGCCTGTTTCATTTGCAAAGGCCAGAATTTTTTTTTCGGCAGTACAAAATATTTTCTACATGTGTTGTATGTGCTTGTTGTTCTCATTCACAGTAATTGTTCCTTTCTTTGTCTATCTGCTTACAGAGGGTTTATTTATTTATTTAAAAGATTTGTGTGGCTACTCATATAAAATAACTCTGGACAACTTATAACAAATAGGTAACAATTTTTTTTTTCATTATGGCACCGAATCGGAATGCTTGTCTGGAACGGGTGCTGTTGTTTGGAGGATTTTAGTATGTTGTGGATGGTTGGAAGTTTAATGTTTTGGAATGGATGGTGGAGTCTTTTGGGGTTGCTTCCCAACTGGACCGAGCTGGATTGGTCCTCTATCTGGCCTGTGCAACTTGTATCCCTAGCTGGGCTGTTTGGTGGCTTGGGACAGAATCAAGTGTGGAGCCCATTGCTCATTCTCTTACCTGGGTTGTGGCTTGGAGAGTTGGTCTTGGAGGATTGGAGCCAGCAGTGGTGGCAGCTGGACTGTTGAATCGCCGGGTGCACAGATTGGCTGCTTCACGCTGGAGGTGCTCCATGCATGTTGCAGCATTTGGTGATGTGGTGGTAGGAAGGAGTCCGGCACTGCTGACAATGATGGAGGAAGCTCTCTGTCGGCTTACAGAAGGGATGTGTGCTTCAGAGTGAGAATGAAGGTGCTACAGGAGTGTAGATGAGGACTGCCTTTTCTTCTCATTGTGGTTGCGTGGAGGTGAGGGGTTTGGCTGTGGTGGAGGCAGGGCTGGGTCAGGCAGGTTGCGCTGCCTGGGCCCTGTGGCTGCAGCTTCTATCCCCCCACATAGTTGGGTAACCATCTTACCTCCTTCCTGGCTGGGAGCTGGAAGGCATCTTGTAACAGCCATTTTCGTGTGGGCTGTTTTCAAACGGAAGTCATCACAACCCACAAGGACTTTGACTAGGAGGATTGGATTGGGAAATTGGACTGGTCATCAAGTAGGAAAGACTGTGAGTTGTGGATTGTGATTCTGCCTACCTTCCCACGGGTGAGAGCCGGGAGAGGGTTTTTTTGGATCATTGGGACTGTGAATATTTGGGTGCCTAACCAGTCTGATGAGAGAGGACTGGCTGAAGGCATTGTGTGGTGGTGAGGTGGTTCCGTGATTAGCTGGAGGTGCTAAGTGCTCTGCAGAAGTGTCTCTGGTTTTAGGGGCCCCTGGTTGATTGGTTGATTGTGTCAGTAAGGTGGGCTTGGGCATGGATCTTTATTGACAGGGGAGGGGGGAAGACTCTGAAGGGATGGGACAGGCTATAACATCCCAATACAGGTAGTCCTCGACTTATGACCATTCGTTTAATGACCATTCCAAATTATGACAGCGCTGAAGAAAGTAACTTATGGCAGGTCCTTGCACTTACAACTGTTGCAGTGTCCCCTCAGTTACGTGATCAAAATTCAGGTGTTTGGCAACTGACATGTAGTTGCAACAGTTGCAGGGTCCTAGGGTCATGTGATCACCATTTGTGACCTTCCCAGGGGGCTTCTGACAAGCAAAGTCAATGGGAGAAGCTGGAGTCACTTAACGACTGTGGGGAAAAAAGGTTGTAAAATGGGGTGCGACTCATTTAATAACTGCATCACTTAGCAACAGAAGTTCTGGTCCCAATTATGGTCATAAGTCGAGGACTACCTATAGTGATGGGTAAAGGGAGATATGATGGGAGACAGGTGGGCTGCTCATGGGGACTGTGCCACAGGTATATTGTTCCTATGGTGTATTCTAGCCCCACAAGCTTGTTCCCAGGCCCCAGATGGCAGACCTTCAAGGGCCTGGGTTGTTGGCTGCTGCTGCTGAATGCCAGGTCAGTCTGCAATAAGGCCACCCTCATTCACGACTTGATTGTTGATGAAAAGGCTGACCTGGCATGCATTACCGAGACCTGGCTGGGACGGGAGGGGGTTCCCCTCTCTGAAATGTGCCCAACTGGGTTCCGGGTATGGCACCAGCCAAGACCCCAGGGTAAGGGTGGTGAGGTGGTGGTGGTCATCCAAGATACTTGGGAGGCATCCAGGGGCTTGCCCTCAGATTGCCGGGTGTGAGACTCTATTTGTTAAGTTGGGCTCTAAGAGGGATCAGTTGGGACTGTTGCTATTGTACCAGCTTCCCTGCTGCATAGCAACTTCCCTCCCTGAGCTTCTTGACTCCATTGCTCAGGTTGGTGGTAGAGGTCCCCAGGCTTATGGTCTTGGGGGACTTCAGTTTGCCTTCTCTGAGTGTGGGGTCTGAGGTAGCTTGGGAGTTCATGGCTACCATGACAGCCATGGGCCTGTCCCAAGTCATCCAGGGCCCAACACATAATAGTGGCCATACATCTGACCTGGTTTTTCTGCCGGAGCAGTGGCAGGGTGTTCTGGGTTTCGGGGAGATATTGGTTTCTCCCCTGTCATGGTCAGATCATGCCCTGGTGAGCCTCCAGTTCTTTGGCACCACTCTGCTCCACAGGGAGTCTGGGCCTATTAAATTGGCCCATTCCAGAGGGAGCTTGGGGCTTTTTCAGAAGGTCTGCTACATGGTCTGGTCAAAGGCTTGGTGGCTGCTTGGAATGGGAGAGCAGCTGCGGCTCTGGACTGGATTGTGCCTGAGCAGCCTCTCCACACCCATGGATCTGGAACTCTCCATGGTTTACTGATGAGCTGAGGGAAATGGAGAGGGAAAAGAGATGCCTAGAGCACTGCTGGCAAACAACAAAGAGCAAAGACAATCAAACATGAGCTAGAGCCATTATTAGAGCCTACCTTGTGATGGTAAGGGCAGCAAAACATAATTATTTCTCTGCCCTTATTGCATCTGCAGATAGCTACCCAGCAGCCCTGTTTTGGGTGACCTAGTCCCTCCTCGGAGGGAGTAATACTGGAATTTACCTACAGGGTCACTGTGAGGAATATGCTGAACATCTGGCGGATAAAGTCGCTTGGATTCGCTCTACGTGGGACTCCAGCCTTAGGGCAGAGCCAGTGGAGATTAAGGGGGTTGAATCTTGTACAGTTATCGGGGGGGAGTTTGATCCCATTGAACCTGAGGAAGTGGACAGGGTTCTTGTAGCTGTTAGTTCGGCCACATCTGTGTTAGATCTGTGCCCCTCCTGGCTGGTCAAGGCTGCCTGGGAGAGGACAAGTGATTGGGTCTAGGCAGTGGTTAATTCCTCCTTGAGAGAGGGGGTGGTCCCACCAGCTCTTAAGGAGGCGGTGGTGCTGCCTCTTCTCAAGGGGCCATCACTCGACCCCAACTAGTATGGAAAGTTTTCATCCAGTCTTCAACCTCCCCTTTTTAGGGAAGGTCGTAGATAAAGTGGTCGCACGGCAGTTTCAAAGGACCCTAGATGAAGCGAATTATCTGGACTGGATCCCTTTCAGTCAGAATTCAGGCCAGGGTTTGGGGCTGACACAGCATTGATCATGCTCTTGGATGACCGCTGGGAGAAACGGGATGGGGGTAGTGCATCCATCCTTGCTCTTCTTGACCTCTCAGCGGCTTTTGATACCATCAGTCATGGTATCCTTCTGGACCAGCTTTGGGAGTTGGGGGTGGGCGGCACTGTGTTGCACTGGTTCTCCTCCTTCCTCTGGGGTCAGCTCCAGTCAGTGTTGATGGAGGGGAGAGGTCCATCCCTCAGCCTCTACTTTGTGGGGTGTCCCAGGGCTTGGTCCTCACTTATTTAACATCTACGTGAGGCTGCTGGGTGAGATGATCTGATGGTTATCTCCACCCTGAGCCACCTGAGTGATGCTGTGGATGTTCTGTCCCAGTGCCTGGAGGCTGTTGGGGCCTGAATGGGGCGCAGTGGGCTTCAGCTCAACCCAAGCAAGACTGAGTGGCTTTGGTACTTGGGCCTTCCAGTGGCAAGGTTTTTTCACCTTTGGTCCTGGATGGGGTAACATTGCCCCAGACGGACCCTGTGCAATCTGTGGGTCCTCTTGGACTCATGGCTCCTGCTCAAAGAGCAGGTGGCAGCTGTGGCTAGGTGGGCCTTTGCATACCTTCAGGTTGTGTGCCAGTTGTGCTAATTCCTGGACTGGGAGGCTTTGCTCATAGTCACTCGTGCCCTTGTGACCTCCTCCTGTCTGGATTGCTGCAACGTGCTGTAAATGGGGCTGCCCTTGAAGAACATCCAGAAACTTCAAGTGGTGCAGAATGCAGCTGCACGGGTAGTAAATGGTGTCAGATATTCGACACATGTAACACCACTACTTTGTGAGCTGCATTGGTTGCCAGCGTGTTTCTGAGTGCAATTCAAGGTGCTGGTTGTCACCTTTAAAACCCTTCATGACTTGGGACCAGGTTACCTGAGGGACTGTCTTCTCCCAGTTGTTTTTACCCATCCAATTTGGTCCAGCAGATTGGGCATGCTACAGATCCTGTCAGCCAAGGAATGTCAGCTGGCAGGGACTAGGAAGAATGCCTTCTCTGCTGCAGCCCCTGCCCTTTGGAACATTCTCCCTCCAGAGATTAGGATGGCCCCAACCCTGTTGGCCTTTTATAAGGCCTTGAAGACCTGGTTATGTGCCCGGACCTGGGGCCCCGAGTGTGTTGAGGGCCCCGTTTCCTGGTTATATTAACATCTATGGTTATAATTTTTCTCAGCTGCTATACATATTTATTTTTGAATTGTGTTTATACTTGGTTTTAACTGATTTTATTATTGTTTGCCACCCAGAGTCACTTGTCTGAAATGGGTGGTGATAGAAACTGAATGAACAAATAAATACATAAATAAAACAAAATACAATTTTTTTTTTAAAACCTTCTCATGCACCAAGTCCTATAACAATCCTATCACAAAACCACAAATTTTTGGCTCACCTTCCCTCCTAACCCAGTGCCTGGGGGAAAAGCCAAGTCTTAAGATCCTTCTGGAAGGCAAGAAGCGTAGAGACCCTCCACGCCTCAGAGGGGAGGCTGTTCCACAAGATAGGTGCAGTTACAGAAAAGGCTTGCTTCCTAGGTCCCACCAGATGACAACGTTTAAGCAAAGCCACATTATCCAATCTAGTTGGATGGGTATTTAAAGAACCAGCACCTTGAATTGAATAGAAGGAAACTGGGAGCCACTGCAGCTTGTGCAACAGCGGTGTAACACAGGCAAACCATGGGGTGCCCAGAACTGTGTGTGCTGCCATATTGTAGACCAGTGAAGTTTCTGGATGATCTTTAAGGACAGCCCCATGTACACCGTGTTGCATTTGTCCAAATGGGAAGTGACCAGAGCATTGTGACCATTAGTAGGTCTTCCTGGTCCAGGAATGGGTACAATTAATGCACAAGGCTAACTTGTGCAAAGGGCCCCTGGCTGCAGCTGCTACCTGTTCCTTAAGCAGGAACCACAAGTCCAGTTGGACTCCCAAAGTGGTTACTTCCGCTGTCCTTTTTTCTTTGTAGAGTTTCCTTTCTCTGAACTGATAAATCCCCATCCTTTCTTCTTGGCTCAAGTGTGGCCACTTGCTGTTGGCAATCTTTTGACTTTTTCTTCATGGATTGCTACCAGTCCTTGCTACCAGTTTGAAGAAAATATATGCCATGTTGTTTTCAGGCAGGAAAATGAACATGTCTCAATCATTGCAGGTCACAATTGGCAGGCTTTTTTACAAAATCTTCTCTTTTTCTATTTAGAGTACCATCAGTAGAAAAGCTTTCTCTTCTTGTTCTTTTTCAGATTAGTCAAGTATCTTGTTCAGTTACTCCCTAGCAAACTTCTGTTAGCCGTTTGTTCACTTCCTCACTGAATTTTCCCTAGAACCAGGCTGCCTTATACAGATAGTCCCCGGGTTACAGACGACCCATAGTTAAGAGCGGAGCCTATTGTAGCAAAATTTGTGTTAAATACACAGTGATTCGAGGTAAATACACAATGGTTTGAGTTCATTACACAATGCTACTTATACAGTATTATGCAATAATACTGTTCTGGCTTACATACAAATTTGACTTAAGGACAGACCTTGGGAACAGAACTCAGGTTCTTAAACTGGGGACTACCTGTATCCTCTTACAGTCTCTGTTTACTCAGCAGGAAGCAGTTGCCCAATCAGCCATGATGTGCATTCACCACCTGTTAAGACACACCTCCTGCAAGCAGCAGCTCTTCAGGAGGTGACCTTTTTGCCTCTCACAGCTCAGCCTGCAGTCCCTCAAAACACACAGTTCCTCTGATTACTCCTGTAATCCTTTTGAGCTCTCCAGGCTAACTGTTGTTAGCAGTCCCTAATTGTCTGTCTTTGCTCTACATAGAATAAAACAAACACATTTAATAAGAGGAGGCTGTCTTGAAAAAATATAGTATATATTAGAGTTTTATTTGTTTTGCCCGTTGTGAAAGCAGCAATAGCAAAGTATGATGACAATTATGAAGAGTTATTTAACCATTTTGCAGCTATATTTTTTATAGAAGTACTTTAATTACTGAAATAACGTGATATGTCTAATTCTATTTTTGCCACATTAAAATCCTTGATTACTATAATTCCTTTGGGAGTGCAGTAGGATTGCCTGAACAACCCTGTGGTGATTTGGAAAAATATAAAGAAAAAAAATAATAATAAAAATATTTACTAGAGCATGCATCAACCTGTAATATAGTCTTCTAAGCCAGAGTTTTTCAAACTGAGTTCTGCAGAACCCTAGAGTTCCATGAGAACATGATGGGATTCTGTGAGATAGTCAGAAAAAATAGTCCACTTGAACACATCTACTTTTCTATTACTAGAGCTTTGCCTTTTGATTGGGGTTGTGGGATTTTTAAAAAAAAAATCAGGTTCTGTGGCCTGAAGAAGTTTGAAAATTCCATAATACGCTAACATTCTGAGGGCAAACATGGCAATGTAAAGATTCCTTGGCTGCAGTTATATGTTGGTTTTTGCTTGAAACTAACTTGTCTTTTTGGTTGTGCCCAATAAAAAAAATTGAACTTGGATTTGCATTTTAGTGTTGCCTAGCGGTTGGATTTATCGGTGTCTGTCCATTTTATATGTAGATGATCTTATTTTTGTATAAGGGTGATTTGAACTAAAAGCAGTGAAACTTTTATACACAACTGCAGTTGAAGTAGTATACATGCAGCTAGTTAATCATCATCATATTCTCCATTTTGCCGTATATTGAGATTATTTTTACTAGCAACTCATAAGCAGTAACAATAAAAACTGCTGATGTTCATGTCTGTTAATTATATTCATGCTGGTAAAAGTTGTTTCACTTTTATAATTTCTTAAGGACTTAAGGAAGGATGGATCTTTATTGTTTCCTTTATAAATTTTATTAAGTTTTCCACAAAAGTTAAAATACAGAAAAATTAAGAAAAAAGAAGGGAAAAAATAGGAAAAAGAAGAAGTGGGGGGAAAGAGGGACACAAGAAAGAGACAGTAGCTTCCGACTTTCCTTGGTACAGGTATAGATAGAAAATATATTTGCCTCTTACTCTAATATCTAAAAATTGACATAGTAAGAAATAGTTTTTAATCTAATATTCAGAAAGATTCCTAAAAATTAATCTATTTGAATAATACATATAATTTATACAAGATATTTCTATAAGTATAACATCAATCAGCAAATCCCAAAGTCAAGGTTGCATTTTTTTGAGTATCAAGCAAAAAGTCTAAGAGTGGTTTCCAATTACAGTGGTACCTCAAGATACGAACGCCCCATCTTACGAAAATTTCAAGATACGACCAGCTCCGGCCGCAAAAATTTGCCTCAACATGCGAACTCCGCCTCAAGCTACGAACCCCGGATCCGCGGCCATTTGCCCTGCTGCCACGTGGTCGCGGCTTCCAAGAGGAAGCTAATGAAATCTGAGAGGGAGGACAAAAGCCCAAGGAAAGCAATGCAGAAAGAGGAAGTGCTAATGAAATCTGAGGGCGCGGGGGGGGGGGAAGCTCCCACTTCCGGCTGTGCGTGCGCGCTGATATTGCTTTCACTGTGCTTTTGTCGCTATGGAAAAAGGAAAAGCCATTTGCCCTGCTGCCACGTGGTCGCGGCTTCCTGTGGGCAAGATCACGGTAGCAAGGAGGCGTTCGGTGAGGATTGTGGTGTGTTTTGTGGCATTTGGAAGGTTTTTGGTGTGCTTGTCAGCATGGCTCCAAAGAAAATGCAGAGCGGGCGTGGCAAGAATAAGGCTTTGCAGCTAAGAGGCAAAGAAGAGAGGAAACCCCTGAAGTAGATCTCCCTGAAGTCCCTTTGGAGGGGGACTCTCCCTCCAAACAATAACTGCCTCCCCACCCCATTCTCCCTCTTCATACTGTGCTTTTTTTCATGTTTTTGTGGTTTAAAAATAAAATGCATATGTTTCAGAACTGTTTGTATTTACATTGAACATTATGGGGAAATTTGCTCTTTCCTTTGGCCATAGCCCTTGGCCTGGTGATTGCTTTCACTGTGCTTTTGTCGCTATGGAGAAAGGAAAGAGCGCGGAGGAATCGGGGGGGGGGAAGCTCCCGCTCCGCTGTGCATGCGCGCGACATAAGCCTTTCCCCCCAGCGCGCTGATTGCTTTCACTGTGCTTTTGTCGCTATGGAGAAAGGAAAGAGCGCGGAGGAATCGGGGGGGGGGGGAAGCTCCCGCTCCGCTGTGCATGCGCGCGACATAAGCCTTTCCCCCCCAGCGCGCTGATTGCTTTCACTGTGCTTTTGTCGCTATGGAGAAAGAAAAGAGCCGCAGAGGAATGGGGGGGGAAGCTCCCGCTCCGCTGTGCGTGCGCGCGACATAAGCCTTCCCCCCCATTCCTTTCACTGTGCTTTTCTCGCGCGCGCCAAGGGCTCTGCACAGAGGAAAGAGTGCGGAATTAAGAAGAATCAGCACGGGGAGTGGGGGGGAAGCTCCCGCTCCCGGCTGTGTGCGCGGGAGCCTTTCTCAGATTTCATTAGCACTTCCTTTTTCTGCTCTAGAGCTGACTAAAGCGCGCCTGGGGAATTTCGTAGCCGTGCAACGCCGGCTGACACATTGAACCTTATGGGGACATGTGCTTCAGGATGCGACCAAATTCAGAGGGCAGATTAGCCGTATTTACATTGAACCCTATGGGAAAACGTGCTTCAGGATGCGACCAATTCGACTTGCGATCAGAGTCATGGAACGGATTAAATTCGTATCTTGAGGTACCACTGTAGAGACATAGTTAGATAGTGCCCTGTCTTTGAGCAAAACAGTAAGTTTCACCATCTCAGCCAATTCCATTAATTTCAGTATCCATTCTTGGGCAGTAAGTATTTGTATATTTTTGCATTTTTGCATATATAGAAGTCTCACCGCAGTTATCATATAAAGAAATAAATTTCCATGTTGTCTTTCCCTTTGTTTATCGATCATACCTAAAAGAAAACTCTGGTTTCAATTGCAAATCTGTTTTCAAAATCTTTTGAATCAAAGTACATATCATATTCCAATATTTCTTGATTACATTTCCAACAGACATTTGAGATACCTTTATACATATTTGACAATTTATCTGGTGTCAAATACAAATGGTAATCATTTTATTAAAAAATTCTTTTAACATATAATTAAGAGTAAACTTTAACCTTTTATTCCTCATATTTTCTGACTGGTCTAACATTATAATATATCCAAAGTTTTTTGCCCATTTAACTATACAATCTTTAACATATTCATCTTCCAAATTCATCTTTAACAAAAGTTTATATATTTTAGCAATAAGACATTCATCATTAGTACACAAGGCATATTCAAACTCAGTTTTCTCAGTGGTAAATTCATAGTTTTTCTTATCTAGTTTAAATTTTTCCAGCAACTGTGCATATGTAAACCATTGGCAAACAAAACCTTCCAATTCTAATTCTTCTCTCCTCTTCAAGTTAGATTCTCCTTCAGACAACAATAAGAGAGTTGCATACATCAACCATGGTTGCTTAACCGTCATTTCTCTTCTATAGAAAGCTTCTTGAGGTGACAACCATAAAGGAATTTTTGGAGACAGTCTTACCTTATATTTATTCCAAATTCTCAATATAGAATGTCTGATAAAATGATTCTTAAAATCAATGTTAGCTTTCACTTTGTCATACCATAAATATCCATGCCATCCAAATCTTAACTCATGTCCTAACTCCAATAACCTCTTGTTTTGTAAAGTCATTCATTCTTTCATCCATACAAGACAACAATAATTATGCAATGACATTATAGGTGTGACGTCACTCCCCCCCCATTACCCTTTCGGTTTGCTATGATCTTTAACCTTGACATGAAACTGTTAAGTGAGGTCATCTGGAATTTTGGTTTGAGGGATCATCATTAATTGGATGATGCTCCAGCCTTTTCTCCATTTTCAAAAATCCAACTAAGAAATGAGGGTACTAAATCAAAGACTAGTTTCAGGGATAGGCTCACTGATGGTCAGTATACTGACATTCTTTCCAAACTGTAGATATGTTTTCATTATGCAAATTTACTGACCTGCCCATAAATTAAATTGTAACCCCTGAAGCAGTTTTTCACCCACCATGTGACATTAGTTGCTCACCATCACAATTAGAGGCTAATAATGTGTGTGGCTGTACAACCATCTGTTTTCCAGGTAATGCTGGACGATTTGTTTGGAATATAGTACTGGGTAGTTGGGGGTATTGGGAGATTATGGAATGTTCTTCTCCTGGCCTTTTATTTTAGATATAGTACACTGTTGTGAAGGAGAAGAGCTTTGGCAGGCCATGCTGTAACTACAAGAGACTTAAAAGAATCCCACCCAGTTAAAGGACAATGTGAACCACAGTTTGCCACTGGTTCCCAGTCCCTTGAGCATTGGCAAATACTATCCTATCCTTGTTTGATCTCCAAGGTATGCAAACTGCCGAATAAAGCAGTTTTTCAATTCTTTGGTTTTAGTCACGTGGTTGTGCCCGTGCAAGGGAATTGTGGATCCTGTTGATGTGACCCGGATTGTTTGTCACGTTGCCATGCAACCTCTCTGCCTTCATAACCTGTTAACTTTTGTTGTATGTATTTGAATGTTAGATTTGTATAGCTCACAGTTTTGAAAACAAACAGCTTAGGGCTCTCTTGAATTGCTATGCTACTGTAAGTGTTGTGTGTGGTTTGAAGCTGGCAGACGATATCTTAGCTCTTGGCATTGTGTTCCATCCCATTCATAACTTCCCTCTTCAGCAGGATAGAGCTTTAAGCAAGGGAGGGGAAGCTCATTGTGTTCTTACTAAGGAAGGTCTGTATTTCCTTGATGAGGCTTTTTTTTTTTTTCTGTTCATTTCTGGGGTCTGGAATTACAAGGGAATACATCAAGGCCTGTCTAGATCTTGTTTCCCTGTAGCTTTTCAGTAACTGTTTTCCATCAAGAAAACACTGGTCTTTCTTTCTTTTGTAAAGATTGTAAGTCAACAACGTCATGCGAAAGTTGCAGTGTGCATGTCTGTTTAAAATAATTGGGTTACTTCTGAAGGTTTTATTCCCTAGGTTTTGTCACTTAGGGAGGAAAAATTCATTATTTCAAAAGTGAAAAGAACTTCAAGGGCTTCTGAAGCCACTGTGCTCTACTTTTAAAGTGCTAATGTTCTCAACTCATGGAGCCTGGGGGGATTCTAGAGACTGTCCCTGTTTCTCGCTTGTAATAGGTAAAGTCTGAAAACTTGTATTTTAGGTTTATATCTCAAGGTAGTATGAATTTTACCCTCCCTTGGAGGTAAAATAATACCACAGTATGTATCTTTTTAAATTATCAAAGTCTGTTACAAAGCATATGAATATATGTAGACCTGATTTGATTTCTGTTTATTTTCTTGGTGGACATTAATGATCCCTCTCCTCCCTTGTCCAATAGCCAGAATAGATTATCACTGCTTACATTTAAGTCTAAGCAGCAGATATATATTCAACAAAAACGTATTCAAAATGCAGGGAGATTGATCTGACTGGATTAATTTAGCCATATTAGACAAGTATTCTTTCTCTACAAATTGAGTGGAAGTAGTGAGAAGGGATTTGGAAAGGAGAAGAATAGATGGAAAAAGTATCCACAGAACTGAACAGCTTTTCAAGAACAGGCTATTGTGGACATAATTAACAATTGAACTTCACATCTTGTCAGACATACAGTTACCAAGTTGCTAAATTTTTGTCTGACTGCATTTGACATTTCAAATTAATCTGAAACAAATTGTCAAAATAATCAAACCCACTTTTTAAAACCCCAGAATGTATAAGTATTTGTGAGGGCTTCTACACTGTCAAAACCTCACATTCCCATAGTTACCCATTATTGGATACTTATGGCCTCACTCCAAAAACCAGTTGCAGTGAAAGCATACTTTTATATAATATTCTAAGAAATATACAGTGTTCTGGTTTGTGAGTGATTACTTCAGCAACACAATTATACAACTGAGAAGGGTAGTAAATGTCGCAGTTTCTTGTTCTCTCGGTTGGCATTTTTAACCTGGTTTCTCAAACTGCTGTAAGTGATACAATTACTTATAACGGTCAGACAAAACAAGTTAAGCATATATGGAACAAAAATAAATGCTGGACAGAGAGATCTCATATTCTGAACACCCTTTAAGGAAGTTTGCATATTTTGTTCCATTCTGATGTTTAAAAATTATGAAAGTCAGTGAGTTTCCAAGGACAGTTTTCAGCCTAGGATAAAATATCCTTAATGAAAGGTGAATTTTCCTTAATGGGACTTTCATTCATACTCTAACGTTTACACAGCATTTTGACTTTTAGTAAAAGGTATGTTTTTATTGTGTATTTTGTACTCAAGCAATTTGTATGCAGGTAGTCCTCAGTTAACAACTATTTGTTCAGCAACCATTCAAAGTTATGATGGCGCTGAACAAATGGTACTTACGCCTGGTCCCTGAAGTTATAGCGATTGCAGTGCTTCTGCAGTCACATGATCAAAATTTGGGCACTTGGCAGCCCGCCTGCACTGACGACCACAGGGGCGCTTCAGTTCCCCCCACCTGCCTATCTGCCCCCCACCTCTGCCCTTTTGGCCACCTCTGCCGGCCCTGCTGCCCCAGCTGTCCTTTACCATCTTCTTTCTGCTGTTGATGAGGCATTTTTGTGAAGCAGCTGCTGGCTGCACAAGGCTTTCTTCCAGAGGCTGCATGTGGCCTTCTCACAAGGCTTCAGAAGCCTTCTGAGGCCTTCCAAAGCCTTGCTTGAAGGCTGCATTGTGCGGCCAGCAGCTGCCTCATGAAGGGCCAGGCCAGATACACCTCAGCAGCAGCTGGAGGAAGAAGACCTCGAAAGTCAGCTGAGTTTACCTTCAGGCTTATAACATGAGTTCAAAATGGCTTGTGGTTTTCACTCATATTTTTTTCACCATTAAGTGTAATTAGGGGAAAGTCATTTAACATATAAAATGTGAATTAACTTCATGAGATGCTAAGTTTCAGTATTACATTTAGCATGTTCTTTTCTTCTCACTGGCGAAGTAAAGCTGGGGTTTTTTTTATTTAAAACAGTGCAGTGTCATTATAGAGACTCAGTTTTCTTTAAAGTGAATTGCAATGGACAATTGTTACTGTAACTTGCTACTGAAGGATTCCACGTTAGCAGTGGCCTGTTGTATTCTTGACCAATGAAGACTGAGCCCAGCATTGCCTCATCATACAAGACACAGCTCTTCATTGCAACTATTTGAAGGCTCATTCAGCTTCTATTTTGTCAATTAATTATTATTTGGCAGTTTCCTTCCTTGTGTGGATGGCAACTGATTTTGGACATAATAACAAGCAACTTGGAGGAGTATTTACTATATTTTTGTTATTGAATACGCATGTTACTAATATGTGAACTTGCACACATGGATACAGCTTTTTATTCCCAGCAGAAAATATGTTTGTGTTTGTGCATGTGTACTAAAGAGAGAGAGAGCATGTTATAATTTGGCATCTGTTTATGCACTTCTAAATTCCAACTGTGTTTATGCGTGAAATATGTTCATTTTTTTTGCCAGTGTTTCAAAAATGGTTTGATATACAATTGCAAATAACATTGCAGCGATAACCTGGAAATATATGTTAATACAGTACAATTAAAGTGGTTTAGTTAGTTCTTGTATATTCAAATAATATGACATCCTAGTTGAGCCAAAGGGGAGGACTATCTAGCAAAAAATGCTCCTGTTTTAGTTTGCTTGGTATTCTGACAGACCCCTGTTTTTCTCCTTTTTTTCTTAGTGAAGTAATTTCAAGATGGAGCTAGAAGACTGCAATGGGCGATCTTACATATCTGGTATGGGATTTTTTGGCCTTTCTCTGATTTAAATTGATATTGTAATATAATATTTTGTCTTATTCGTATTTCTTATTATAAAATACATTGTAGGACTTCTAGTTTTTTTTATCAGAGTAAACTCTACTTCCAGCACTTTTATACAAGAATGTTCAAAATGACTGAAGATTGAGGACCCTCATGATTTCTTTCCCAATGTAAGGTGGGAATTAATTTCTCCATCTGTTGCTCTCTTGAAGATCTGAGGATAGAAGTATGGGAGAATAATTTTTTTATCCACCTTTTTGCCCTTAATCTGTGGAGATTGCTCCAAGGAATGACTGATAATGGAGGTCAGATAATGTAAGTTTGTTCAATTCAACAGAAGAAATATCCTAGAGCAAGGGTCTTAACCTGGATGTGTGAATAGATTTTGAATGGAAAAATAATTTCAACTTTATTTTCACTAACCTAAAATTGAAATTTAGCTTGTCTTGTAATTGATTAATAAAGAAGCACATGCATTACTCTATTGCATATTTATTGTTTCTTTAGTATTTTGATAATTGTATTTGAGCATAATTGGTTTCCTTTGTAACACAGTCTATATCTACACATTTTATTTTGTGTATTTAAATGCATTCTTCTGAGAAAGGGTCCATAGGTTTCATCAGACTCTAAAGGGGTCCATTGCACAAAAACATTAAGAATCCCTAGCCTAGAAAATTGTAATTTCTTTCCTTGCCTTCCTTATAGAGTTCTGGGTGCTCTCTGAGCTTGGTTGTTTGCTTGCAGATGTTTCGTTACCCCACTAGGTAACATCATCAGTGTTAACGTGGGGTTTGCTGCATGTTTATATATAGTAGCTTGCCCTGCCAGATTAGGTGGGGGTGAGCTTTCCCCCTTGGTGGTTCCTTGATTAGAGTATTGTTTTCTGCCAAAACTGGCAGAGCAAGCTACTATATATAAATAGGCAGCAAATCCTAGCTGGGTAACGAAAAGTCTGCAAGCAAACAACCAAGCTCAAAGAGCACCAAGAATTCCACCTTTCGATCCTGAGCTATAGATATTCTCTTCTATTGGCTTCCCTTCCTTCCTCTACCCATGTTCAACTCTGGTCAATTCCCCAAAGCACAATTTGACTCAGGAGTTTCCATACCAGGTTACTGAGCAGTCTCATCTTTTTCCTGGCTCTGTTGGCTTGAAGCAGTGTGCCAAAATTGGAGTGGTGAGGGATGGGAAAGGTGGTCTTACCAGGCTGCTGCACAGTGATTGTGCTTGGAAGAGCAGGTGTGGAAAAATACTGGAGTTTGTCCTCAACTCACTGTCAAATTTGGCATAAATTTTTGCTATGAAATATAGCAGACCTGCAACTTGGGCCACTAATTCATAACAATTAAATTAGTTGTTTGTCTGACAGTCTCCTGTTCTAGAAATGATAGGTTTCTCTAAGTTTATTAGCTGAGAATAATCAATTCACTACAAATTTAAATTAAACCTTTGTCCACCAGAATAAAGAAAAAACTATTTTTCCATTACCTGACTGATGCAAACAGTTCTCACTGAACACAGTCTGTTTTCCAGGTTTATCTGATAATGGCATACTTAATTTTCTTCCCCCCAATTTTTGTCAGCTTGGTCATTGGCTGCATTTTTTGTTGTTATGGGATTAATATGGGATTCAGCAGTATATATGCATGTAGGCACCCATTTGCTCTGCTTTTTGAACCATCTCTTGTTAAATCTCCTGAGATTCTTTTTGATCCTATCCCTTAGCAGAGTCCTAGGCGGTCTATGAAGTAGCTGATTAGTGATATTAGACTGGAAGGAAAGGGATTGGAAATCACTGCAACAAAAATGCTGTGCTTTTTATCTCCTCTGGTGGGATGGACAATTCTTATGCCATTTCTTTTTTCCGAGGAAGGAAGAAATCAGAACATGTGTGTATTTAGAGGAGAACATGTGTACGTGGGTTATTTATCTGTCATGGGGTCACGAAGAGTCGGACACGACTTAATGACTGAACAACAACAACATGTCAGAAGGGAAGGGGTGTGTCTGTGTCTGTCTCCTAGACCCACACAGCCCGGAGGAGGAGAAGGACTAGCTGATATTCCCCCTTGACCCATCTTGGGCTAGCAGCAGCCCACTACTCTGAAATTTTTGGAAGGACCCCCCCCCCCATCTATTGTTGTATTGAAATGGAAATTCTTTTAAAATTAATTGCAGTGCTTGGGAGATAAGGGGTTAGGGGAATTCTCAGTGTGAATTTAATTTAATTTGACTTCCTCTATGCATGTAATTGTTTATTTTACAGATGGAGGACTGGAAGTAAATTCCTTTTACTAGTGGAAAGGGAGGGAATAAACTTATTAGTACTATTATTAAAGTTGGGACAGGTGGGGCAAATAAATACAATAATTGTAAAGGTATGTAAAAATGCTAATAATTTAATTCTGTATCTTAATTTAATTTTAAGTATAAATATATTTGGCCTGACTTGGCCTGGTCTTACTTGTGAAAGGCTTTGGCTCTGTGAAAGCCTTTTTGAGGTAGTACCTTGATAATGTCCTCAAACTTCCTAATGTGCCTGTGGGCTTAAAAGTATCAGCCTGGTTGAGTATTACCCCATTCCAGATCACACTCCTGAGATGTAGGTTGGGCTGAGGAAAAGCGACTGGCCCAAAGTCGCCCAGGCATCTTTCATGCCTAAGTGAAGACTAGAACTCATGGTCTCCTGGTTTCCAGCCTGGCACCTTAGCCACTATACCAAACTGGCTCTCAGTTTACATAAAAGTTCATAGGATTCACATAGGAAGGGAATGTAGAGAAGATAGAAAATGTATTTCTTGACCAAACTGATGGATGAGATAGACCAAAGGCTTTTCCAGTTATATAGTGTTTACAGAGGATTTAAATGGTACCAGGAACACAAATGAATAAATTAAACTCTATAAGGAACCTGCGTTGATATAAGTAAAATCCATACTTTGGTTGGGGTGGGAGAGGGGCCAGATTGTCTTTGGAAGAAGAGCATATGTATTTTTATTGGACAGAAAAACATCGTAGAAGAGTAATTGTGAATAAAAGGAAGATAATCAGAATTACTTGCAGATAAAACTTTATTGATTTAAATAACAAACACATGGAATATGGGTGAGATGGAACCTTTGGAAAAATGACCTGGCTGTTATGTTTTGAAAGAATGATGACATAGATGCAACTTGTTGGCAAGGATTTTGATTACTAGAGCTGTGTCTGATACAGTAATTACCATTAGCTTACAATCAAACCCACACATTTATTGAAGAAAAATTCAGAAAGTAGAGCACCTTTTTTTGTAGACAAAGTGTACTGGTGAAGTTACTGGGAGATTAATAGTTTCCAAAAGCATAAAGAGTTAAACTGATGTGATATAGTCTGCGATGCAAGATGTTGGTGTAACATAAGAAGAATGAGTCCAATTATGGTAGGAAACTACTGTACTGCTATGAATGAGCAATCTTTTGGAAGCTGTGGGGTGGTGTCTTAGAGCTGAATATTTGAGAGCTACTCAAATATTAATGAATTCCTGTCACGTGAAGCATGTGCTTTGTGATTAAGGATGCAGTAAATTGCCTTATGTAGTTACCTGTCTAAAGTGATCAAGTTAAGTGGGTGAGAAATTAGTAATCTGTAGGTCACAAATCACAGTAATTAGTAATTGTGTGCAGAACCAAATAAACAGTTATACGTGGCTGTTTTGTGAAATGCTGATTACTCAGTATTTGGAAATATGGACTAACCACATAGACAACTACAGGTAGATTTATAATATTCCCCAGGAAAATAGATCTGCTGGAGATCAGGTTATGGGGACAAGATACGAAGTTCTAAAAGGCTGTAGACTAACCAAGCTTTTAGTTATTGATTGTTCAGGGAAACTGTGGAAATATTTTAAATCCTACTGGCTAAAATGTGAGAGATGCTTCCTTGCTTGTATGGGAATTAGTAAACAAATATGCATATATAATATTGAACACTTTAAGAATTGCCATTTGCTATGGCTGAAACCTTGTACACTCACTGATCTTAATGAAGAGTCAGTAAAGAAGTAATGCCTGCCTATTTGGCTTATAATGGGGGTAAACTCAATTACACATGTGCAGTCCGGCATGCTACAAATTATCTGTGTCCCCTTTTCCACTGTGTTCTTCCTGTATTATTTTTGTCACACTAATGTGTCATGTGGATCAGGAAGAACAGCTAATCAGGTAAACAAAGCTACAGTATGTGAGAAAAAAACAGAAGGGAGGAGATGATTCGAGGAATCTTTCCCATTCTAAGAAATATAAATGCTTGCTGCCTTTTAACTGCACCTTTTCTTTTCTTTTCTTTTGCAAAACATGGAAAATACTTTTTCAACCAGGTGTTTCCAATGATAAGAGAAACCATTTAATGCTACCCCAACAGGAAGAAAAAGTGCCACTGTTATGACATGTATATGGGATAAGTCTTTCCCTCCCCTAAAAGAAGATCAAGATTTGATGGCAGCCATAAAATTTGGCTAGCTACCAGAGCCTGTTAAATGTTGGACTTTTGCTCCCACTTATTTTTGGATTGGTTAATAATGCTAGACATATTTTAAACTTCATCCAAATCATGGCATCTGTCCTGTCACCACTAAGATTTGCAACGTCATCCTGTTTCTTAGCATTGGAAGCAGCATATATTTTCCACTGTCTGTTTTCCTCTTTTCTGGGTCTTCCATCTTCTTTTTAAAAGTTTATAAACTGCAAAGTGTATATCCCTCTTTTTTTACATTCTTACCATGAGAAGTATTGTGGGTGACTCATTGAAGAAAAAATATTTCCAGGGCAAAAATTGCTGGTGTGTCTTCCCCTTCTATTTAAAGAACTTTTAACGTGCTCACTCACATAATTTTGGCAATAGCTGTCCCTTCTTAACTACAATAGCCATGAGAATATTCCTGGCATTTGGTTCACTGTTCTCTATTCAAGTCTTTTTGACTAACATAACAAAGGTACGTAGGCATGCCCATATAGTCACCCAAAGTTGAGCTTTGCTTGATAGAGGGAAATCTGCTTTTATTGCATAGCATTACAGTGCTTATAGATGTACTAGAATTACTATGTGTTGGGGGGCCCAAAACAAATATTAGAAGACCAGGCTTCCACTTGTATCATAAGGAATTCCCTTCCTTTTTTCCCTCATAGCTTTTTGTGTGAGCCATCACCAAATCTGCTCCAGGGGTCCTCTAAGCTTCCAAAGCAGAATGGGAACAGTGAGGGCTGGGGAAGAAGGAAAATCCAGCCAATTCTGCAAAGGGGCTAGAAAAGTCAGAAGATTATGTACAATTCTTTTTTCTGTATCAAATTCTCTTCACTATTAATAATGAGAACTTAGGAAGTAAAGGCTTGGCCTGAAATAATTAAAGGTGAATTTTAAATTGATTAAAATCAGGTATTCTAACCGCTTACCCTGATCCATTTTAAAAAGTGTCCCTGATTAATTGGGCGAAAGGTCTTTAATGCTATTCCTAATAAAACATAGATAAAAATAAAGGTAGCAGTTACCATCTCACTAGAGGTAATGTCTCTTCTCTCTTATCCATCGGGAATGAGTTCCTTCAGAGAAAATGCTTGCTATTGCATTTATGCATAATGAAAATTTTAAAATATTTCTTTTAAACTATCTTTATTATGTGAATTGATTACATTTGTGTAACACTCCTATATCATCCTTTTTTTTCTTTTTGAGACTGATCTTTTTAAAAAGGTTAGGATAGAAATGTAATGTATGTTTCCAATAAAAAATCAAAAGCTTAATTCCAGGAAGTTGATAGATTCTGAGTAGAGATAGCAAAAGGAAACAAATCTTTTCTGTATGGATTTCAGTAGAACAATGGACTTTTCTTAGGACACATCCAGTATATTTAGGATAGCTTTCAAGGTTCTTTTTAAAGGCTGAATAGTAATTTATCTCCGTAGATACTTCTGTCCAAAAGAGTAGAATAATGCATTTTCTTTATTTCTATTTTCCACATATTCATGATTTTCCACTTTAATTTATAACAGGGAATATTCTATTTATTTATTCTCACCATGCACTGATAGTTTGGATCTGGCTACTGCTTTGTCATGATAATTAGACCAAAACACAGGGACGCGTTTAAGCCTCATTGGATTAGGTCTGAAGCAATCACCAGTATATTTTTCCTCAATGAAACAAAGAGAGACCTTATTTCAGTTTACAGAGTGCTAAAAACTCCTGGATGGGTGCCCTTACCTTTTTAGAATGGCACATTCTTTCCTGTACAGCATCCATGACTGTTGCCCAAGTGATGGCAAGCAGATAACTGGTTTTGCTGTTGTTGTTGTTGTTGTTGTTGTTACCCTCAGTTAGTCTGGTCAAGATTTTTTTTTTAATTCCCCAAAGCATGCCACCCAGAAGCTGATTTAGGAGACAGGACATAAAGCATTGAGGGAAGGAGCCTTAGTCTGAGCCCAGGGGGACAGAGATTGCAGCCGTATAGATTCCTGCTCTCACAGTGCTGCTTGACTGTAAAATGACGGCCGTTTCTCTCACTTCCAGGAATCTCTTCTTCCTGGAAGGTGAGTGGCTGAGTTCACCCTACTGCCGAGATGCAGCCACACACACTCACAGTCTGTATTCCACTGCTGTTTCCAAGGAGTTGGCTGTGATAACACTCCAGGGTATCTTCAGCAAGCTAGAATAATGTAAGTTAAACGGGGAGGGTGTCTGTCTGGAATAACTCCATGCTGCTTCTGTTTTTATTTACACTTGGCGCCATGGGGAGTGTTGGTAGAGGGTGTTTTTGATGCCATGCAAAACGGCGGAGGAAGCCAATCTCTAGAATTCCTTATCTGTGCAAGGAGAACAGTGGCAGCTTGGAAATGCATCTGCAGGCTTTTGGATATGGATGAACAAGGAACAACAAAAAGAGCAAGATAAGACAGTTTCTGTTTATGAAAGGAACTGATAAGCCTCTGTTCAAGACTCCCAGTTTTCCTCCCCTCCCCTCCCCTCCCTCCCTGACTTCAATAAAATCCTGGGGGAGAGGTGGGACCATAATTCACTCTGTATGTTATGGCATAGTGCAGAAAAAAATCCTTGGTCCAAGTAACTTGATGGTACTAGGGAGAACAAATTCTTGGTTTGAATTGCTGATAGTTTTTGCTGGCTATTTTGCATAATCATGTTATCACTAACTTCTAATTCAAAACATTACTAGGAATATGCCACTATTTCTGGGCATACACATAGGTGTAAATGTACCTCAGATCTTTCTGTTTAGCCCTTTGAGGAATCAAGGTGTTAAGACAGTGGTTGAGAGATGATCATCCGGGTCCAAAAGTCTCAGTTCCAGGGAGATGGGGACAAAACATTTCAAAATTCATAAATACTTAGCTGTACAGATATTAATCCTGGGTTTATCTGGCTAACATTATATGTTTCCAGGAAATGCTGGACCGTGTTAAACAATGTGAGTATAAGAATGCAGATGCAGAAGAAAGTTACCTGTTTCTCTACTAAAAGTTTCATCACTCTCTCCAAATTTGAGCTGGCATTCAAAGTATACAAATGTTTCTAGGAATGGGAACACTTAAGGGGAATTGAAAGACTACCCCATGAAAAAGTTGTGGAGGAATTTGACCTTGTTTGGAGTGCAGTCTCTGGGTTATCATGATAGATCTGCTGTCCCAGATGCATAGCAAGTGCCAGCAGGGAGGCTGTCCACATTGTTATATGTATACATTTGTATTATCACCCTCAATAGTATGTCTGGAGGTCACCAGAATAAATATAAGGCTTAGAGAAAGCAAATTATTAGTAGCGATACATCTGGTATTAGGGTGCCCTGCTGGCAATTAAAGAATATTGTCTCTCTTTACTGTGAATAAAAAAAGTTAACCTAGGCTCTTGTATGGAAGCAGATTTACAGCAGCAAGAGTCTACCTCTTGCTAAATTATGAACAGAATTCACATACTGTACAAAATCATGGGTTTCTGAATAATTAGAATATTCAGTTCACTGGGTGACTTTGGGTCAGTCACCTGTCTCAGCCCAACCTCCCTCATATGGTTGTTGTAGAGAGAAATGGAAGGAGGGAGCACGTGTGCTGCCTTGAGCACCCAAATAATCTAGTTCTAAGAGATAACTAAATACAAGAGGCCAAAATTGTAAACCACAATGCCAGAGTTCATACTAGCATGCTGGTAAACTACATTTTGGCTTAATGTGGTGTGTGATCCCAGCCTGTGCTAGAGCATTTCAGGCAGTCTAACTAAATATTTCTCCATAAATAAACATTACAATGCACGCAGCATTAGAAATCAAAAGAGTTATGCTAGTGTTCTTCTAATATACTTGTTTGCGTTGGAAGAGCATTTGTTTATCTGATGCCCAATCTGCAATTTGAAATATAGTTATGACACAGTTTTTAGCCATCTTAATAAAAATGAAGTGTAAATTTTTATAGAGTCTATACTTAGAGTTTTGTACTGTCTGCTTTGCTTTCCCACATCTTATGTACGGAGCTTCTTCTGTGGTAACAATCTTGGTTGCCCCTTCATTGCATATCAGTTCTGATGCAGTGACTCTGGTTTTTCCTTGATGTCAGTTACTGATTAGCATCTCTTATACTGTAGCTTGATCCTGATTTAAGATGAGTGTTAATAATCTGGATTTAGTAGTAATATAGGATTGCTACCTAGATTAGAATTCCATTCAGATATAATGTGAAAACTCTGGTTTAAACAAACCACAATAATGTCTAAGTCTCAGCATTTTAAATTGTGCCCCTTTTCCAAATTTCCTTTAAACTAGTCATACCTAATTTCTGTAATTTTGCATTATATGGAATGATTTAAGCATCATATTGCATTTTAGTCATCTAAATTTAATATTATCAGCATGTTTCACCCCATTCCTCCTCCAATATATTGTTGGCTGGTCAGAGAGATTTATATATTCTTAATTAATCACATGTAATTAAAGGAGAATGTGGTGAGGAATCATTTTTACCCTGCAGAATGCCTTGAAAGTTCCCGGTGACTTTTTAGTTGGCAATGGTTTCTAAAATGTCCAGGAGTAAACTTTAGCAGCTGAAACTTAGTGCTGCAAGAGACCAATGACCTCCAAAATTCCATGAATGCTGGAAGTCTGCCCAAATTTGGGCTGGCTTATAAATGGAATGTGGGGGCAGGTTGGATAGAGAGTAATTTGAATTTGTCTCCTTTTTTCTAGGATCAATAAGATCTCTTAAAGATCTTATGAATCTCTGTTCTTCAAAATCTCTTGATTGAGAAGTACAGCTATAACAATGCCTGTAATTTACAAAGACAATTAATAATTACGTCTAAGTATCCTAAAGATCATTCCTAAACTGAGGTGTTATCATAGAGACCTAAATTGGTTACAGTTAGATATCATCTCACAAGAACTGAGAAAGAAAGAGCCTCATATTTTGTCAGCATTCATAAATGCATATTGAGACTGATAACGCCCCTCCCAAAGATGTGACTGCAACCGAAGCATACTTAAGGTACTTAAGACATTTTAAGAAGAAACACGGTAGGATAACTTTTGAATAAATATGGAGAAGATTTCACTATTGGAATTTTTAAAAAATGATATAATGGGCTTTTAGAATTTTAAAACTCAGAAGTAGGCACATTGGATTAACCAGTTCAATAAACTACAATATAGCCAGAGGATACCTAAAACAATTAGAATAAACAATTACTTTAAATTCTCGTGAGTGTGTGTGAGCAAGAAAGATATGGTCTTTATAAAAATAATTTTGCAAAGAGTATAAAATGGTATTATATGGACAGTAATTACAGGTAGGCACAGCCAGGCAAGTATTAAGAGAGTGTGTTCATTGTAAGGTTCTTTTTCTTTTTAAGTACAAGCACTTTTATATGATGAAGAATGTGTGACTGTGAAGAAACTGAAGGTTTACTAAGCAAATACATCTCTACTGAGAGTTTTTCCTTTTATCGTATTCAGTTAAATAAGAAAAACAACAGCAAATCAGGAGTATTATTCTAATAAAGAAATGAAATCAAGCTTCTAATTCATTATGGTGAACAGTTTTGGACTATTTATACATGTAATAAGGTCATTTTTCCAAATTCCCAAATGAGCAGAATATTGACATGAGAATGAGAAGAAATAAATCCACACACTTAAAAATAAAGAGGTTTGATGTAGGTGCACTTTGAGATAAAGTAACCTAGCACAATAGCTTAGTTTCTCCAAAAAGGCAAGTTATCTGATGTTTTGAACATGCTGAGGATCTAGCAATTTATAGTTCTATGGCCATACACTAGTTCTTGTTTATATATTTATGAAAGTTCATATTTAAACCCAAGTCTCTCTGCCTAATCATTGGCATGATATATACACTTTTTCAAAGGAACCCCAACTGCTACTGCATATATTGATTACAAGCATTCAGGTGGGAACCATATTATTTTGACAATGCATACTCAACAGCTGCCAGAATTCTGAACATGTTTGTGAATTCTCAGTCTGATGAATATGATCATTACGGCCTTTATGTAATTTACTTGGCTTTACCAGTATCTGGCATCTCTCTTCTGAACATTGATCAGATGCAGGTCAGCAGTGAGTGATGGGTCCAGAAGTTCCTCTGATCATCACAAATTATATTGTATGAAAATACAGTATGATTACTATACTGTGCTCTTTTGATTCTGATAAGCTTGGATTTTGCTTCCTGTATTATTCACTAGGAGCAACAGTAGGTAGTTTTTCTGTAGCAGGTTGCAAAGGCTACATTCTCTTTAGTTACATGAGGAGAGCCATTTTTCTCCTCAGCTGTCCTGGTCATAGAGGAAATATATTTATTTCTTGAAATATTCTTGCAACAAGTTACCTAGATTTATCTCTGCTCCCTTCTTTCCTTGCTAAAGGTAGTGGAGATTCCTCTTTGGAAAAGGAGTTCACCTCCACAATTGTGGGGCCCACAGTGAGCACACCAAACAGCCAGCACTCCTCCCCAAGCCGGTCCCTTAGTGGTGAGTACACAATTTTCTGATTCCAGTAGGTTATGCCTGAAATGTGTCGCACTGTTTGTGGTCAGAGCAGAGACTGCCTCTTGTCTGTCTAAGGCAATAATTGTTTTCCCTTTAATTTTATCTGAAAAGGCCTAGATAATGACCATCAGATTAAGAATGTGCCTGGCATTTATTTTGCGTGTGACCCTGGTTGAAAAAAATACAACAGGGAGAACAAAAGAGTGGGGCTTTCTGGATTTTTCTGCAGAAAAAGTTATTCTTTTTCATTGCTTTATAGTTTTCACTCTAAACTTAGGAAGCCCCTTGCTCAGATATATACATGACATATTTTGTCTGAGAAATTGAGTCATTCCACAATTTTTGTTCGTATGGTCAGTCACCAGCAATTGGGATGGTTGAGGAGATAAAGATGGAAAATTTGGGGGGGAAGATTTATATGTATTGATTTAGCCTTTATATCTTCAGCAGCCATATTTTCCTGCTAAAATAACAACTGACATTTGTGAAAACTACCAATTTTGGGTGGCACATGCATACCTGTGCTTTTCTTAGACAGAATGTACATTATATATATAGAAAATTATTATTCTTAAATTAGTTTGTTTATTATTCTGTCTGATAATTATTCTTCATATTAGGCATTTTTGCCATTTTTAATTTGAAGCTGAAGAGTTTATATAGGTGTCCAATACTGAATTGGAAATACTACAGCGGAACCCACTTCTAGTAATTTAGACCCAGTTCAGAATTTCCTGTAATGCATTCAGGGCCTTGAAAGCTGGCTGTATTAGTTGAAGGCATTCCATTACTTGTGCAGTGAAACATAAAAGGAATTCTGCATATGTTTTGTCAAAGCCCCAAAAGATACCTTTACAGGGAGAAGCTGGCTGGTGGTTTTGCTTCTGATCTGTCTTGATTCATTGCTGGATAGGCCAACAAGCTCATGTCCTGGTAGAGCAGAAGTATTGCATAACATGTTTTGCCAGCGTGATCAAATACTGCTATTCTTTTGTAAGGAAAATTGAAGAACAATAGTTAGTCATCCAGGATTGGAAAAACATCCAGATTCAACCGGCATTAATGTATTTGAGCAGTTCCTGCCCCAGTGAGCAACCTTGTACTTCATATTTATGCACAGCAATGTCAGGTTGTGTTGGATCTCCAGGGTGCTGTTTTTGATAAATAAAGCCTTTTTCCCCTGTTAAATCCATTATTTCCTACTCCTCTACGTGTTGTGATACAAGTACCCGCTTCCAACATTATTTATTTATTTATCTGTAATGTAGTAAACTTGTTTAAATTATTTCTCATGACACACACAAATGCCCCTTTATTTTTCTACTGATAAAGATACGGTGTTTAGAGCTGGAGATCCTAAGCTGATATAGTGCCTTGCTCTGCATTGGCTCACTGCTGCACGCAAAGGCTAAATGTTGACTTGCAAAGGATTTCAACTGAAATTTTAACTGCATCATTTGCTTCTCTCTCTCTCTCTCTCTCTCTCTCTCTCTCTCTCTCTATCTGTGTATGTATATATGTGTGTGTGTGTGTAAATATTTGTATATTGTTTCCCATTAAAAAAATGTCTCCCAACAATCTGAATGTAGAAGCTGCTGCTTTTCTGGAACCAAGAGCTTGTGTGTGTGTGTGTGTGTGTGTGTGTGTGTAAGAAAGCACCTCAGTAGCCAAAATGGATGGCATGCTTACATACCCCTATCTTATCCTGTAGAAATACCCAAGTCCTGCTCACTGTCCTACCCAGTTGTAAGCCATATTTGTGAAGAGATTTCTTAGGCAACTCTGCTGCTGAATATGTCCTTATACAAATAGGGAAGCAACAAAGTCTGCTAAATTCTCTATTGCTATTAATACTAGATGTGAATGTGTTCACCCTTTGTCTGTCTCTAGATAGACAGAAGGCTGTCAAAATGGAAAGCCATGAAATTCCATTATATTAAATCCTATCAATTCCCAGTTTTTCCTGAGCACAAAATTGGTCTCTGTGGCACTAAGAAGACAAAGTTGACCCTCTTGCAGCTCCCTTCAAGTGTGCTGAACTGCAACTCCCATAATCCCCAATCAGCATGATCAGTTTAGGAAAGTCTTCTTGTATGTGTTTGCCTTCCAAAAAACTAACTATGATCTGAGTCACTATTTACTCCCTCCCATCATGCCAAATAGAACAATTTACATCTATTAGTCCAATTCTTTTAGAAGTACTTTAATGGAGTAAAAAATGTGGGGACTCAGGTTTATTGGACATAAAGGCCTAGTTCCCACACCCAGCCTTTTAATTTATGCTGAGATATTCTGGATTGACAGGCAATTTCTATAACTAAGCTGCTCTGGTTGTCTATAAGTAGTACCTGTGTATGCCCATCAAGGTGCCTCCCTTGCACCTTTTTTTCTTCAGTTCTGTAACATGATAAGCTATAAGAAGATGTGGGGGGAAGATGTGTTGGCAATGACCTACATTCTTAACTGTTTTAATGCTCTGTGGAATGCCACAAATGAAGCAGCTTTTAGCAAAAAATACATCATAATTAGATGATAATAGCTACCTTTATTTTAGAGGCTATCTCACAGTGTGTGGGTTTTCCAATAATATATAAGGGGGAAAATGTTATCTTTGGAGTCAAACTAGTTACAGCTGAAGCACCTGTAATGTTCATATGTCTGCATGAAGTGAAAGACTTCCTATCTGAATAGAAACATAACTGAACCTCTATCTCCTTATTGTGCTATGTGCCATTGTCCCGGGCAGTTGTTTTCCAGCCTAATACAAGAAATGGGCTGGGTTCAAAAGACCTTGGGCCACAGATCATGAGGCAGTAAGGAGGGGTTTAGGTCAGCTTCCTTTTTAATTGTAAGAAGCTTCATCTTCATTTTTAAGTGAGCAGGTCAGACACAGAGAGAGGAAGCACAAGCGATCAGCAGTAGGACATTTGCTTACATCTTCAGACAGGAGGAGGAAAAGCTCTTGTCTGAAACCCTATTGCATCTCAGCATTGACAACACCGAAATGTATGGACCACTGATTTAATCATTTAAGGCTTTTTATAATCCTAAACAAGGCTTCCCCATTGCATCTAGTCTAGTTTTTGTTTTTGCTACCTTTCCAGTGCCACAGAATGCAATGTAGAAGAGAATATACAGATTAGGAGGAGATGTGAATATTAGATACCATCTCTACAAATACATTTGAAAATGGAATGGTTAAACAATTATATATCATAAAGTAGAAACAGGACTTCCTCATTTTTCATACTGTAATTTGGGGAGCTATATTACGGTGCAGTCCTGCACCAGATGCCCTTTGCTTTCTAAGGTGCAAAGTCCCACCTGATGTACCAGATTCCTTCAATCTGTCCACAGTGGAAAAGCATCTATCTTCAGAGTCTCAGGATGGAGCTTTCCCCCACTGCTTAGCAATGATCCTGTCCACATTGTTATTTGGCTGGTAGGAAAAAATGGGTAGAACTTTAAGGATCTCTGAGGACCATTGTATGTCTCTTAGCTCATAGGCTGTTTGTGCCTAAGGCTTTTATTTCAGTTCTGGGAACATGTCCAGCATTGTAGCTACTTGCGCACTTTCTTTAATGAATGAAAGGCAAAGAATATTTGTAGATGATATCTATGAAATGCTTCACATTCATTTACCAGTTGGCCAATCAGATATGAAACAGAAATTCCAGATTCCTTTAGAAAGAAGGAATATCTTACTTCTAACTTCTACCTTGCTATCTTACTTGATTTTCCTGCTTTTAAATACGTAATATTTTTTATCTCTTGAGAGTATCCCTTGGACATTATCTGATGAGATTGGATTTGCTAGTCTACTGCATTTTCTCCCAACAGGAATTAGCACTACACTCTATTATACAGTACTGTGCAAACGTTTTAGGCAGGTGTGAAAAAATGCTGTAAAATAAGAATGCTTTCAAAAATATATATTGTAATTGTTTATGTTTATCAATTTACAAAATGCAAAGTGAGCAAACAGAAGAGAAATCCAAATCAAATCAATATTTGGTGTGACCACCCTTTGCCTTCAAACCAGCATCAGTTCTTACACTTGCACACTTTGTACACTTGCACAAAGTCAGGGATCTTGTAGGATTAGAGTCAGGTGTATGATTAACCAATTATACCAAGCAGGTGCTAATGATCATCAATTTCATATGTAGGTTGAAACACAGTCATTAACTGAAACAAACGGCTGTGTAGGAGTCTTAAAACTGGGTGAGGAACAGTCAAACTCTGCTACTAAGGTGAGGTTGTGGAAGACAGTTTCATGTCACAGGTCATACACCATGGCAAGACTGAGCACAGCAAGGTTTCTCCCAGGCAAAAATTTCAAAGCAGAGTGGAGTTTCAAGATGTACTGTTCAAGCTCTTTTGAAGAAGCACAAAGAAACGGGCAATGTTGAGGACTGTAGACGCAGTGGTCGGCCAAGGAAACTTAATGCAGCAGATGAAAAACACATCATGCTTATTTCCCTTCAACATCGGAAGATGTCCAGCAGTGCCATCAGCACAGAACTGGCAGAAACCAGTAGGACCCAGGTACACCCATCTACTGTCTGGAGAAGTCTGGCCAAAAGTGTCTGCAGGCAACAGTGAAGCATGATGGAGGTTCCTTGCAAGTTTGGGGCTGCATTTCTGCAAATGGAGTTGGAGATTTGGTCAGGATCAATGGTGTCCTCAATGCTGAGAAATATAGGCAGATACTTATCCATCATGCCATACCATCAGGGAGGCATGTGATTGGCCCCAAATTTATTCTGCAGCAGGACAACAACCCCAAACATACAGCCAATGTCATTAAGAACTATCTTCAGCGTAAAGAAGAACAAGGAGTCCTGGAAATGACGGTTTGGCGTCCACAGAGCCCTGATCTCAACATCGAGTCTGTCTGGGATTACATGAAGAGACAGAAGGATTTGAGGCAGCCTACATCCACAGGAGATCTGTGATTAGGTCTCCAAGATGTTTGGAACAGCCTACCTGCCAAGTTCCTTCAAAAACTGTGTGCAAGTGTACCTAGAAGAATTGATGCTGTTTTGAAGGCAAAGGGTGGTCAAACCAAATATTGATTTGATTTGGGTTTTTCTTCTGTTCGCTCACTTTGCATTTTGTAAATTGATAAACATAAACAATTACAATATATATTTTTGAAAGCATTCTTACTTTACAATATTTTTCACACCTGCCTAAAACTTTTGCACAGTACTGTATAAGTACAGGTATCCTCACCTAATGACCACAATTGGGACCGGAATCTCGGTCGTTGACTGAAGTGATCGTTAAGCAAGATGACCGTGTGACTGTTTCGCTCAACTACCACAATCCAGGCACTTCCGGTTGCGGTCATTAAGCAATCTCTTGGGTTGTTAAGCGGACTTTTGTGGCACTCCAAAAATAAATAACTATGATGGCATCAGATTTTCTACAAATATCCCCTTCATTAGATGCATGCAGCATTATACTTGGGTGGATCTCCAGTGGAAGGTACTATTCCTCCTTTCTTATGACAGGTCCTAATTTAGTTTGAAATAGTAGTGCAATTTGACCTTTCTTAGTTTCATGGTCTTGAATTTAGTAACTGGAAAATCTAATATTATGAGAGAAAGGGAAGAAAGCATTATTTCTCCATAGCATGTATTACATTAAAATTTATGTTTTTTGTCCAGTCTTAGATGCCAAAGGTCCTTTAGTAATTTTTAATTTTTGCTCATTACCAAAGTTTCCATCATCCAGAGCCCTTAGAGTATTTTTTTTTAAATGCTTACTATTTGCAAGTATTTAATACTATACTGTTAATAGATTGTTTTTTATTCTTTTTTTTCCCACAGCAAATTCTATCAAGGTGGAAATGTACAGTGATGAAGAATCTAGCCGGCTGCTGTCACATGATGACCGGCTCATTGAAAAAGAGGACAGCGTGATTGTAGAGGATTCCCTCTCTGAGCCCCTTGGTTACTGTGATGGAACAGGACAAGAACCGCATTCCCCAGGTGGCATACGGCTACCCAATGGCAAATTGAAATGTGACATCTGTGGAATGGTGTGCATTGGCCCAAATGTACTGATGGTGCACAAACGCAGTCACACTGGTGAGCAGACTTCTGGGAAGCATAAGCAGTAAAGGCTGATGCTTATGCTTGTCCTTTGCATAGTTCTTTAAGATTTTAATAGTCTGAGACCCTGCTAGTCCTACTCAGGCCTTCTAAGGTGCTTTTGTATTGAGTTGCCAAGTGCTGAAGCTAGGATCTTCCACAAGCGTAGTTATGGAACTGTGGGCCTTTGCTTTGGCAAATCTAAGACCTGCTGGTGATTTTGTTATTAAGACAGGCTTTGAACTGGGGAATCTACTGGTTCATATTCTTACAGTGCATTTGGAAAGTATTCAGACCCCCTTCACTTTTTTCAATTTTGTTATGTTGCAGCCTGCAACATACAATCATTCAAATTCATTTTTTTTCTCATTAATCTACACTCATAATGACAAAGTGAAAACAGAATTTTAGAAATGTCTGTAAATTTATTAAAAAGAAAAAACTGATATATCACATGTACTTCAGTATTCAGACCCTTTACTCAGTACTTTGTTGAAGCACTTTTGGCAGCAATTACAGCCTCGAGTCTTTTTTGGTATGACACGACAAGCTTTGCACACCTGGATTGGGGGATTTTCTGCCGTTCTTCTTTGCAAATCCTCTCAAGCTCAGTCAGGTTGGATGGGGACCGTCCGTGGAGAGCCATTTCCAGGTCTCTCCAGAGATGTTCAATAGGGTTCAAGTCAGGGCTCTGGCTGGGCCACTCTAGGACATTTACAGAGTTGTCCCTAAGCCATTCCTGTGTTGTCTTGGCTGTGTGCTTAGGATCGTTGTCATGTTGGAAGGTGAACCTTCAGCCCAGTCTGAGGTCCTGAGTGCTGTGGAACAGGTTTTCGTTGAGGAGATCTCTGTACTTTGCTCCATTCAGCTTTCCCTCAACCCTGACCAGTCTCTGCTGCTGAAAAACACCCCTACAGCATGATGCTGCCCCCACCATGCTTCACTGTTGGGATGGTATTGGGCAGGTGATGAGCGGTGCCTGGTTTCCTCCAGATGTAACGTTTAGAATTGAGGCCAAACAATTCAATCTTGGTTTCATCAGACCAGAGAATCTTGTTCCTCACAGTCTGAGAGTCCTTCAGGTGCTTTTTTGCAAATTCCAAGTGGGCTTTCGTGTGTTTTGCACTGAGGAGAGGCTTCCGTCTAGCCACTCTGCCAGAAAGCCCAGATCAGTGGAGGGCTGCAGTGATGGTTGTCCTTCTGGAACTTTGTCCCATCTCCACACAGGATCTCTGGAGCTCAGTCAGAGTGACCATCGGGTTCTTGGTCACCTCTCTTACTGAGGCTCTTCTCCCCTGCTTGCTCAGTTTGGCCGGGCGGCCAGCTGTTGGAAGAGTCCTGGTTGTGCCTAACTTCTTCCATTTGAGAATTATGGAGGCCACTGTGCTCTTGGGAACCTTCAGTGCAGCAGAAATTCTTTTGTAGCCTTCCCCAGATCTGTGCCTTGCAGTAATCTTGTCTCTGAGCTCTCCAGGCAATTCCTTTGACCTCATGGCTTTTGCTCTGATAGAGTATGCATTGTCAGCTGTGAGGCCTTCTATAGAGACGTGTGTGCCTTTCCAAATCACGTCCAATCAATTTAATTTACCACAGATGGACTCCAGTCAAGGTGTAGAAACAGCTCAGCAACTATCAAGAGAAATTGGATGCACCTGAGCTAAATTTCCAGTGTTGTTGAATACTTATGCCAATGTGGTATTTCAGTTTTTTCTTTTTAATAAATTTACAGACATTTCTAAAATTCTGTTTTCACTTTGTCATTATGGGGTACTGAGTGTAGATTAATGAGGAAAAAACTGAATTTGAACGATTGTAGTATCAGGCTGCAACATAACAAAATTGAAAAAAGTGAAGGGGGTCTGAATACTTTCCGAATGCACTGTAGCTTCTAAATGATGCTAGCTGTTAATATAGGTCAGAGCTGAGTAGTGCGCAGCCTTCATTGTAGCTTCACGTGGCCTTTGGGTTAATTTTAAAATACTATTGTGATTTAAGTATATGTTAAGTTTATGAATCCTTTAGAACCAACTGTAATCCTATACTATTGTGACTGACCTACAGTGCAATCAGAGCTTCATCTAAGTCCTGTTAATAGATAAAAAGAATCAGGTTAAACAAACAATACCCAGAACACTGTACTGTGTGATGTGTTTGTTGAAAACCTTCATCCAACATTCACTGTTTTCGGAAAAAGTATGGGAAGCCCAGTATAATCAGGTCTCTTAAGGGAGTTCAGCTGAGCCAGATGTTCCAATCAAGCAGATGATGATCAGGTATGAGTTTGAGGGACGTGCATGTTTTTTGCTACCATTAGAAGTATATTTTTGCAACAGAGGATTGTGAAGTGAATCATATCCCAATCAGAGGACATTTTTGTAGACCACAAAAAGATTGTCAGTGCTCATGAAGCTAGTAAGGGTTACAACACCATTGCCAAAGACTTTTGTCTCCATCAATCCACAGTCAGGCAGATAGTATACAAATGGAGAAAATGCAACACAATTGTTATTATTCACCAGAACAGTCACCCAACAAAATCACCTCAAGACCAAGGTGTGCAATAATCATGGGGGTTGTAAAGAATCCCAAGGTAATGGCAAAGGATCTTCAGGCCATTCTTGCAATGTCTGTGTCAGTGTTCATGAATCTACCATAAGAAAATTATTGCTCCCCAGAAAGCCTGCTGTTGCTCATCTCAATTTGGTCAAAGACCACTTGAATGATCCAGCAGACCATTGGATTAATGTTCTGTCAATGATGAGAACTAGTGGAACTTTCTGGCATTAATGAGAAACATTACATTTGGAGAAAACAAAGTGTTGGACTCCCAAACAAAGAATCTTATCCCAACCGTGAAGCATAGTGGTAGAAATAGCATACTTCAGGGCCCCCTTGCAACTTCAGGAGCCAGGTGGCTCACAAGCATTACTCTAACAATGGATTTTGACCTGTACCAGCAAATTCTATAGGTGAGTGTCAGTGTACCCATCCATGAGCTGAAGCCTAAATGAATGTGGGTCATACAGCACAACAATAATCCTAAACACATAAATCAATCCACAATAGAATGGCTGAAGCAGAAGAAATTTTATGTTTTCAAATGGCTGAATCAAATCCCTGAATTTAACCCAATTGAAATGTTGTGGCAAGACCCAGAGAGAGCAGTTCATGCAGGACAGACCAAAAATACCGATAAATTGAAGTCAGACTGAGCCAAAATATCTCCAAGCCAATGTGTGGATCAACAGAAAGAGGAAATGTTTTGTTGAAGTCAGTTACTACATTTAAAGGTTCTCATACAGCTTTCAACCAAGACAGTGAATATTGGCTCACTGAGTTCAATAAAAGCATGCCAAGAACACTGTTTTGTGTGGGAGTTTAAAGAGTTCACAAACTTTCGTTCACTGCTTTAGGCAACAGCTCAGTTCATACCTTGTTAAGAACTATTTCTCCTTTTCCTTCAGCCAGCTACTTGGAAAAAGAAGATACTGGAAAGAGAATGAGTGAAAAAGAAGGGTATAAACAGTATTAAAGAATGGGTGTCCCTATCACTTCACTTTTGATTCTTATACTGCTTGCTTTAGCCTAATATACTAAACCCTCCCCCAGCAAAATAGTTAAGGCATAAGTGGAAAAGGGCATTCCAACTATAGGTAAGAGCAACACATGAAGAGAAGGCATTCAGGAATTGTTGCATAATGAAGCAAAGCATAAGTCAAAATAAAGGTAACAATATAATGATATTTCATGATAGTAGTACAGATAATGTGCATTATCATCTCCCAACTGCTCCATGGAAGAGCTGCTTTAGTCGTTTCTGGAAGGCCATTAAGATGGGTGCTGAGCTGGCAGCCTTGGAGAGATGGTTTCATAACATAGGAGCTGCAGCAGAAAAATACTGTCCTTGAGCCTGTGCTCCCTTATCTTTTTGGTAAGGGGGGGTCTGTTAATAGATATTGCTGGGGTGATGCATTGGACAAGCCAATTCCACGTGGAGAATTGTGCATGCGCCCGCGCATACACATACTCACACACACATAACTGTTAATGGTGTAATGTAACATCAGAGGAAGAGGTGACAACTTGGAAATTTATATCATTGACAAAACAATTCTAAAACATTTGACAGAATTATTAAAAGTCCTCTATTTTGCCCCTTGTCAAAAAAAGTGAATCAGATGTTGAGAAACATATATGATTGCTACAGATCTTATATAGATTTATTCTAGGCTGTTCATCCCATGTGCTTAGAAAGTACACAGTTCTTGATGTCTTGATAGATTCCAATTGTTGAGGATATAGTTAAGAAAGACATTCATCTTTGATACTCAACAAAATTTAAAAAAAATTATTTTAACATTAAAAGAGGCTAAATTTTACAACCTTTTAAGCATCCTTTTCCCAATTTACAATAGGATTTGCACTCAATATTCCATAGGTTGTATAAATGATATCAATTTCATCAAATTATTACAGCTTCTTAAACAGAGGATTTCTGGTTCATTACTCCAAAACCTTTCATGGATCTGGAACAAGAAGTAGCAATAATATCAGGACTAAATGGTCCAAACAAACAAATGCTTGAGTTGAACGTGCTGCCAAAAAATGCTCTGAGCTAAATCTTTCTAGGTTTTAAACTCTGCAAACATTTGTATCAAAGAACAGATTTGGTTCAGAGCAATAATATAAAGAGAGGCCCTATTTTTGTCTCCAAAATGGATTTGCTGTCTCTTTTTAAATAGGGTTATTCCAACATACAAGCTTTTTATGGGTTTTTTAAAAAAAGGAATAGCCTTTAAAATAAATGAAATAAAAAGCCAAGCCATTGGCAGATTTTTTCCTTGCCAACAGTACAGGAATGTTTGCCATTGCCCTCTTCTGGGGGCTTCTTTTTCAACTTTCAAGTCTAACCTATAGTCCTGAAATTCCTGATACTGTAGTTTCTTATTTAAAAAATAATCAGGCCTGACCATGCTTAGCTTCTGAACCTAGGTTGGTGCTAAAAGGATGAGGAAAAAAAATTATGTATGAGATAGCTTCAGCAAGACAAAGGAGCCAAGCAAGCTTCTCTGGTGACTTGGTTGTGGTACCCTTCCTTCTAGGTGAGAGACCATTCCATTGCAATCAGTGTGGTGCCTCCTTCACCCAAAAGGGCAACCTCCTGCGCCACATCAAGCTGCATTCAGGCGAGAAGCCCTTCAAATGCCCCTTCTGCAACTATGCTTGCCGGAGAAGAGATGCCCTCACCGGTCACCTCCGCACACACTCAGGTGAGTAACCAACATTCCTCTTGGGTCAAGTATTGTAGGATATCTTGTTAGACTGATAGACTGATTTCTTGCTCTGCTGCCTGTGCCCAGACCACTGCCAAAATTACTCGGTGTTAAAGAAAATCTTATTGCCCACTGCCTGCGTTTCTTCTGTTCTTATTTTGGCTCGATGCCTCCAGTGCTTCCTTTTGATTTGTACCCACTGCAAGTATGACATCTTTCTCTCTTGCAGATGCTATTTACATACATATCTAATACTTCCTTCCAAGAACTCATTGTAACATAGATAGGCTCTCAAATCTAGGAGTGGCTCTATGCAGTCTTTCTTAATGTTGAAGGTATGAGTACTTTCATACCATTCTCTACCATTATCCAAATCTTATTTTTAAGGGATGTCTCAACTTAAATTGAACCTGGAAATCTTTCTGCTAATGACATTACTTTAGATAAATCAGTGAAGAATCTTCTGCTATACCACAAAGACTAACAAATTTATGATCACACAAAGTTCTTCTAAATCAGCCTACTTTATGAAATGCATAGACTATAGTCTGTGTTCCATGATAAAGTTACTGAGATCCACAGAAGCTCCTACAGTAATGAATTGTTAGCTCTCAAAGTTCTACTAAAATGCTTTCTTTTTTGGCTGCAACAAACTTATATGGCTACTCCTCTAGAAACAGTCACCTGTTAAAAATGGTCATCATAATCTCATGAAGAGCTGAATTTATAATATTTCTTTGTCCAATAGATAAATCTGATATATTGTCCTTGAATAAAATAAGTAGTTATATTGATTGTTGACATGGAAATGAATGGATAGGCTTCACAAAGATCTTCTAAAATATGTCATTTTATGTTGTTGGTTTTTTTAATATTATAACAGCTAATTGTTTTTTGTAGAGAGTGAAATCTGCTCATCTATTTCGCTTTTATTGTTTTTCCTTGGTTTCTGTATTTGGATTGTGTTAGGGCTTTTTAACTTCATATGTGTTTTTACGTATCTGTGATGCTTGTCACTTCATATTTCAAGTGTCAAATCGGAGAAATGGTTGTTAGATTTGTCATTATTACGATGGTTTCTTTAGTCTCCCAGATCCATCTAGTGATTTCTTATCTAGACAAATTATGTGTTGTAAGACAGAAAGCATTTGAGTTGCACAGAACTGTTCTTTGTGTAAGAACAATGTCTCTGTTGTAGAGGACCTTGCAGAATTGGTCCAATAAAAAATAACTGAACTTTGTCCTATTCACAAAATCAACACTTTGAGCACTTTTCTCTGTTAGATTAGAATTTTACAGAATAAAATTACTTATGTTCCAGTCTCTCTACTGTATGACCTTGAACTGAATAAGCTACCTGACACCTTCCAGAAATTTTGAATTACATCTCTGGATAACTGGCCATATTTGCTGCTGCTGCAGCACATCAAAGATCCTGAAAGGCATTATTAGGTTGCCTGCGCTTGATGATCGTACTGTGTGGTTTTACATGAATAGTATTAATGAGAGGCATCATATTGCTGTGCCCTTTCTTAAGATTTTAGTAAAATTTACAGTGTCCATTTTCCACTTGGAACCTTAGTTATTCTTGTGTTCTCATCCTTGTGAAATGAACTAGTTTCAGTAAATTTGAAAGTACATGAATTTTCCATGAATGGCTAGTATGATCCACAGTTAAAAACAGTAAAGTTTCTGATCTGGGAAAAGAATACAGTCAATCATCTTATTGCTAGACTATAGTTGTTTAAAATTTAGAACTGGTTATGAAGTGGGGGAGAGGGTACTTACCTGTTGCCAGTATCTTATATCTTGATAATAGATGAAACTGCACTTTGGGTGAATTTCACCATGTTGAACACAGCCAAGTCACAAGAAATTAGTCTTTTCGAGTCCAATTATGTATAGTTTTTCTAAGCATGTATTTTATTCTCATTTCTGGGAAAATGAATATCACAGCCTCTGTTGCATAGCTGAGGATAGAATGAAGTTTGTTCTCTACTGTACTGTAATGGGAGAGATGGAAAAAATGGAGAGGAGAATGTACATTCCAATATAAGTGGCAACACATTTGTAGGGCAGCCCATCTATTCTTTTGAGAACGATAATTTTGACTTCAGTTGGAATAGTGTTTTTGTTGCATTCTGGTTTTTATGATATTCCTCTTGTCTTGATTGAATTCATTTGAAGGTAGGTAGTGATTTGTAGTAAAAGTAGTTGTATACTTGGAGAATCATAAATACTTGATCTTCCTGAAGAGTCTTACATTCTACAACAATCAAAATCAATTGTCACTGTGTCTAGCCAGTTTCCACTTGGATTGTTTCTGGTAACAGTTAGCAATAGTGACATCTTGGATTTTCTGACACTTTGGTGAACTAGCCAGTAAGTGTCCAGTATGCTTAGCATGGACTCAGTATTATTTGGTGTGTAACATTTTTAGACCTAAAAAAAGCTGAAATTTGGGGGTTTGTTTAGTAGCCATTAATGAAAATGCATTGGCATTTGCCATCAAGTGTTTTGCTGTCTTTGTGAAGATCAATTCAGGGTCATTCTGAAACATCAAAAAAAGTCTTTTGTGAGAACTGGCATATCACTTAAGTCAGTGTCCCATCTTCAGAAGACTTGTCCACCTACTGAAGATACTAGCTGGGGCTGGCAGGCCAGCTTCTTCTCTTTAGTGACTATTTACAAGCAAATTAATATAGAAGAATTGTATCATCTAACATGTTGGGGACCATAATTCCTGTGCAACATTGGTGCCTTGGAGATACAGTATGTGACAAATAAATCAATTGGTCACAGCAATTTAAATAGTCTTATTGATTACAAAGGTTAACCATCAACAAGAATTAGTAAGATAATACTTGTTGCTATTCTACCTCCTCTCCCACTTGCCACTTCTCAATGGTGTGGTAATTATCTGGGCTTTACCATTTTAAAGTACCAATGAGGGTCCTTATTCCTCATCCAACCAAAAGCTAGCTTTCTCCATGATGTCCTTGTGGTTTTGTGTTTTGTTTTTTTTAGCAGGGAATGTTTTTGGGGATAATTATGTAAATTCCCACCTGCAGAATGCCCCATTTTTCGGACATTGACAAATAAAATGCACCCAGAATGGAGCAACAGAATTAATCTTTGTTTTCTTTTTCTTATTCATTTTTTTGTCACCCATGACATCTCTTGCCTCTCCAAAATACACGGTATTTGGAATTGAATGTATCTTAAAGACTCATAAAATACCGCAATCCAGGTGTAAGAAAATTAATATACCCCTATCCATTACAAAAGCATATAATCTGTGATAACTGGGGGAAGCACTGATTTACAGAAAGCCGTAGATGCTGACCTTAAGAATGAGGAGGCAGTGGGATGGCCAAACTGTGACAACCATCTTCATGCATCTGTGTTGCTTACAGCAGCTATTCTCCAAGGATTCCTGGGACCTACAGTTCCATGGCAACAGATCAGGCAGAATAATTGGCATCTCCACAAATTGAAATCCTCCGAGTTGCTTGTGGTCATGAAATCATACATAGTCCATCCCTTTCTCCCAAAGGAGATTAGGGAGGTATCCTAATTTTTTAAAATGTGTGATAATGTTTTTATTTTAATGATAACTTTTTATCTTTTTATAATGCTTGCTTTTATTCACTTGTTATTTTATTTAATAGTTGTACACTGCCCAGAGTCACTTTGTGTGAGATGGGCAGCTACATAAATGTGACATACATGCATACATACAACATAATCAAGTAATTACATAACAGTTATTCAAGTAATTATATATAGATTGAAATATGCAGTGTAAAATATATTTGCTGTCTCCTTCTGGCCATTTGTGAAAATGTAATAAATGAGTACCCTAAAACATAACTTAATTATTTGGATCATTGGCACTAGTTTGGATGTATAACCCAATCTACTTTTTCATGAAATCACTGAGTATTAATGTTTACAGAGCCTTAAATGGAGATCTTTGCAGAACAAACCAACTGTATCCTAATTTATCCTATTCTTTTTAAACTATCAGTTGGAGAGCTTTCTAGATATATACCTTTTAATTAACAGTGAGGGTTTGGAGAAAATGTATGGTGCTTTCTCTTCATGTCCTTTCTGTCCTTTATCTTTTCAACTCCTGCTAAGATTTGGTTACCCCAAGGCGATGAAATCTGCAGAACAATTTTGCATTAAGCAACAAAGGATTGGCATAAAACTATGTACAGGCACCAGTATGTATTCATTTGAATTTCTAGTCCCCTACATCCCAATACTTTAGGGTCCTAATCATAGTTAAAAAAAGCCTCCAAAAGTAAACATAAAACACAAAATAATTAAATATGACAATGATTTTCCAATTTCATTGTTTCCACTAAAAGCCTGTTCAGATAAAATGCTTTTACAATGCTTTCTAAAAATGTATGGCCTGTCTGTCCTAAAGGGAAGGGAGTATTATAGGTAAATGGGCAGCTGAGAAGGTTCTGTTCTTGTAGAATGTACTGATGATATGCTATACTGTGGGCTCACCCTACTAATGTGACCATTATGCTTGAAGCTTAAATGAGCCAGCACAACTTGGTACAACCTCAGTCAGAGAATGAGGTTAGGAAGAGCTGGGAAACCCAGTCTCAAATCCTCACCTTAGACTTTACAGAAGGAAGTGAGGGGAAAAAAAACTATAATGGAATACAGAGAAAGAGGCATTTTCTCCTGATACATGGGGTTGAAGCCAGGACGCCTATTCATAGGATTTCAGTTATGTGAATGGCTTTTGCATTGAAGCTAGAAAGGGGTGTATAACATAAACTGTGTGATCTGCAGACACCATGTTCTTATTGTATTATTATTGTATTGTAGAAGATATCTTGTTAGTCCAGTGATGGGATACAGTGACCTGTGTGATTCTTGCCTCTCGTATGATTGATAGTAGCAGAAAAAAATTATGTAAAATAAGCAGCATAATGATTCATATGGGGTGTGAAATTCCATTTTCTTGACTTGACATTTGAATAACTTTGATTCAGAGTTTTCTTTTTATGTCCATGCAGCATACTAACTTTGAGGTGTAGCTCACACTGTATCTGTCTGAAACTAGCATGAGTACATGTGCAGTCTCTCTCACCATATATAATATATACAAATGCAGGTAATCCTTGCTTAACAACCACAATTGGGACTGTCAGCTCCATCGCTAAGCAACGTGGTTGTTAAGCGAGACATCACGTGACCACGATTTGGGATTTTACTGCCAGTTTCTCCATTGACTCTGCTTGTCAGAAGCCATCTGTGAAACACGCAAATGGTGATCACGTGACCGCAGGACACTGCAGTGGTCATAAACACCTGCCAGTTGCAAAGCGCTCAAATCTCGATCAAGTGACCATGGGGATCCTGCAATGGTTAAGTGCGAGGACCAGTTGTGAAGTTACTTTTTAACACCGTTGTAAGTTCAAATGTTCGCTAAACAGAGCAGCCATTAAGCTAGGGCTACCTGTCTATACAGACTAATTTACAGGTAGACCTCGCTTAACAACCACTCGTTAAGCGACGATTCGAACTTACAACAGTGCTGAACAAGTGGTACTTACGACCAGTCCTCATAGTTGCCACCATCGCAGCTTCCCCGCAGTCACGTGATTGCAATCCAGGCATTCAGTGACCGGCTTGCAATTATGACATCACAGTGTCCCACGGTCATGTGATTGCCATTTGTGACCTTCATTGCTGGCTTCCAACAAGCAAAGTCAATGGGGAAGCTGGCAGGGGATTGCAAATGGTGACCATGTGATGTTGCGCTTAATGATGTCGCAGGATTCGCTTACCAATGGCAACCAAAAGTGCTGGAACTGCTGTCACTAAGCAGCATAGTCACGTGACATTGTGCTTTACGACTGCATTGCTTAACGACGGAAATTCTAGTCCCAATTACCATTGTTAACCAAGGACTACCTGTAAATTGAAAGTTGGCAATTGTGCATATACATTTTTCAGATAATCTATGTGAATAGATGTGTTGATACACAAAACCTCAGTAATACTTTTTGCTGTGTCAGAGAAGGAATTCTATTCCTAACCTTTTTTTTTCTTTTGGAGTTATTTCCAAGCGAGATGTACTGAGTCTTATCCGGCTCTAGGATAGAAGAAGAGAGACTAATAGTCTAATCTGTCAGTGGCCAACTAGAAGCCTATAGAAAGCCCATGAGTAGGACAAGAAAGCAATAACAGATTTTCAGCTGTGGTCTTCGATAACAGATACTGAGAAATATATTGCTTCTGATGCTGTAATTAATATCTAGCCATCCTGACTAGAAATCTTGATAGCCTTATCCTCCATGAATGTCTGCTCTCCTTTTAAAGGTACATCAGTACATCCTTTGGTAGCAAATTCCATATTTTAAATAAGTACTGTGTGAAAAAAATACTTCCTTTCATTTGCTGTGAATCTCCCACCATTTATGATCATGGATAACTCCAGGTTGTAGTACTGAAACAAACAACTTCCTTTCTGCTTTTTGCACATATGTGTAATTTTCTAAGACAAAAAGTTCCAGGTGTTGTAATCTTTAGACCTAGGGGAATTGCTTCACTCATTTGTTCTACAGTATTTCATTTTTAATTCTTTCTCTAATAATCCCCAGCATAGTTTTTGGGAGTTTTTTTTAACATTGAACTGCACACAAGATTGACCTTTTCATCTACACTCCCAGTGCCACCCCATATTCCCTTGCCTGGTACTCATCACCACCAGCTCAGATACCGTCAACATATATGTGAAAGCTTGTTTGTCAATAGGCATCTCTTGCTTACACTGAGCTGCAGCTCCTACTTTAATGCTTATTCCCTAGTTTAGAGATGATTTTGAAGGTCCAAGCTACATTTTGGGACCAAATCACTCTAAATCAGTGGGTATCATCATCAGATTTACCCTTACTGCATATACTAAAGTCTCAGTTATGAATATATTAGAAAAGACTGCTGCAAACATCATGGAGAAGATACTTAGTTCCTGGCAGTCTCTGAGTTTTAGTAGTTTAACCCATGACATTGAAAGAACATACTTTGATAAATCACCAGTTATTGCCTGGAGGCCATTGTCTATTCATTGGGAACTTCAGCTTCAATAGAAGAGTCACTGCTTACAGTGTTTATAGTACTACTTCCTAAAAAAAAAAAAAGGTACAAGGAAATAGTTATGCATGAAACTGCAACCAGTTCATACTATTGGTTTACAGTACACTGACCTACACTACTTCTTCAGAATTTCATACAGAAGTATTTTCCAGCCCTACTTGGGAGATGTTGGAGGTTGAACTTGAGATCTGCAATCATCTGCCTTATTTCTGAGCTCTGGTCCTTCTACAAATTGCTGCATGGCCAAAATACTGAGGAACATTCTGCTTTATTATCTGCTATCAGAAAAAGAAAAAAAAATCAAAACATGTTAGAAATATTGACAGAAATATGGGAACAATCAGTCACAGTTCCTTCTCAAAATATCTGTTTAGAAAACCTTTTTTGAAGTCAGGATTTCAATTTGATTCTGTAGAGAAGCAGTGCTTTCTTTTTCCAAGGCCTGATCTTTTATTGCATCACTGTATTTTCTTTGTCACTAAACTTCCATGTGTCAAAACACGTCAGTTATAGATATTAGAAACAAAACATTAGGATTGGGATAGTTAGCATAATAAAAAAATAATAAAGTCATACATCAGCAGATTATTAATGGAGAAAATAGCGGAAGGGGGAATAGCAGCATCCTTATCAATGTTTGGATTGTGGAGCTGTAAAAATAGCTTGTCCACCTGGGAGAGGTAAGAAAGGAATAATCTATCATCTCCCTTCCCATCCACCCCATAACATGATATGCTGTCCTCGGGTGATGCAGTTGCTTTCATCTCTGAAGATCTGCCTGCAAAACAAAAGCGAGAATTGATAAGCCAGATCAACACATTCCATCATTTAGAACTAGGTCCAACCAGGATCCATAGACTGGGGTCTCCTCCTGTTTGATCACCTCATTTCAAAAAGACACACACACCTTTTTGTTCTCTCTGTAGCTCAGTAAATGTATGAACTGGGCATTTGCATTTTACCAATTCTGCCACAAACTCAATTTCTAAACAAATGTCATAGTTGTCATAGTCTCTCCCTTCTCATTGCATCTTTCTTAAAGTACATTGGGAAACTGTATTTCCTGTTTCAGTATTTCATTATTTGTTCCAGCAACTAGATCCTAAGAATTTATTTGAACATCAAAACCAAGAATGGGGAGGTTAGAATAGTCTCATATGTTTTTCACAGTGAATCAGCTTCATCTCATATGGAAATTTAGGAGGGGGGAATTCATCCCCCATAAAAAACAAACAAACAAACTGCTTAAAAGTTACTTACATGGTGGTCCATGGACTATTGTCTTTTTTCTTCTTCTTGTGTTAGAAGTACCAATCACCTAGAACCACTAGAAATTATCTGACCTCGTTATAGTTATGGGAAAAATGGTTACTATTTCTCATGAGAGAGATTGGATCTGAAGACTTGCGTTGCTCTCAAAAAGATCTGGAAAAAATAGCTCCTTCCTTGTAAGGAATGAAACTGGCAAGGCAGGAGGGACTACAGGTTCCCAGGCCAGAGAAAACCAAAGTATCAGCCAAGATCAGGAGCTTTTCAAGGCCATAAAGAGAACAGCCAAGTATCACTTGGCATGGAAAGGTGGAAATAAAAAGCCTAAAATTTAAACCCCGGAGCACAACCCTATATATAAGCATTGGCTTCTATGTTCTATGGTGTGCATACGGCTTCATTATTGTCAGCAATACAGAGTCGATTTTGTCTGGCTGTTTCTATGAAAGATTAGGTGACCGGAGAACCCAGATTCACAGCTGCATTATCACCCGGTGTTCACTTTGCCTGTACAAGGACCATGCAAGAAAAATCAATATTATTTTTATTGTGCAAATGGGGAACCAAATATAACTCACCAAGTAACATGTGAGACAGAAACACAACACCTGGATTTCCTGAAATTAGTATAGTCCATTGTTTAGGTGGGAAAACTGAGCTTGGAAACTGAAATTTCAAGCAGGTTGCCCTAACTCTCTTCTTCAAGAAATAGTGGCTAAAAGTGAACCCATACCTTTAATCCAGAACATATTACACCTGCATAAAATGTTCCTAGCTGGTGGGTTTGTGTGCCAAAGGTGATATAGCTCAACCAGACATGCGATATAAACAGCTCTCTAACTGAAGGCTGTGATGCCTTTCATTCTGTGTCTGCACCAGTTCTTAGTTATCAGGAACATAACTGTGAGAAATATATTGACAGCATAGCAGTTTTAAGTTTGTGCCATATACTTGTGGTCACACGCAAGCTGTCCACACTTCCCAATTCTTGCTGATCCATAGGTTGCTATGATAGTTCAAGTGATAACAATTTTTATCATAGGACTCCTTTTGTTTCTGTTCCCTTTTTAGTCTCTTCCCCCACAGTCGGCAAGCCCTACAAATGCAACTATTGTGGTCGCAGCTACAAGCAGCAAAGCACGTTGGAAGAGCACAAGGAACGCTGTCACAACTACCTGCAAAGTCTTAACACTGAACCACAGTCGCTGGCTGGCCAGCAAGGTAAGCCTGCTGCCAGGCTAGAACAGAGACAAACCTAAGAAGAGTGCCATTGGTTGTTTTGTGATGTCTACATTTGGAAATTTTTGCAAATATTAAAAAAACTGGGAGGCTCAATGAGGATGGCACAGGCTACCTATAGAGTCAAGCCTTGGCTCAATCTTCCCACACTGATGCTTCCCCCATATGTTGAGCTATTGCTGCTACTAGGCCCAGCCAGCATAGCTATTAATACAGATAACTCTGAATGGTTACTAAATGAGGCAGTTGCTAAATGAGGACTGCCTGTATGTTTATTGTGAATTCTGGAAGTTGGAAGTCTAACACATCTGGAAACTACCAATTTGAGAATAGCTGGTCCCAGTTGGTACAAAGTCCCTTTTTCAAATGCCGTTTACTAGTTTAGTATTATAGTCATTGCAGTTTCATTTATATTTTTTGTATCAAGACTAGGATTCTCATTTCTAGGGTGGGTAGAAACTAGCTTTAGTGGCCAGACATGGGGATGGGAGACATGAGAGGTGTTAGTACTTAAATACCATGAAGCAGAAGAAGAGAAGCTAAATGAGATTATCATGGACATGGGCAACAGGCTCTAATAGGGTTGATTCAAGTTAGCACTGGGTCCCAGTTCTGTCCTTATCTATTCTGCTGTATTTTTTTTCTCCAACAAATTAATTATCAGTATCATTCATTTATTGCTTTCATAACCTTGTACATGTCCTTAAAAGAAGAAGATAGGGTAGAATTATGCTGGACAACCAAAAATGAAACCAAGTTTGTTTTATTACCAGGTGACGAGATGCGAGACTTGGAGATGGTGCCGGACTCCATGCTTCATTCCTCAGCAGATCGGCCGACCTTTATTGACCGACTAGCAAACAGCATCACCAAACGAAAACGCTCCACACCTCAAAAATTTGTAGGTAAGGTGCATCTCAAACATTTCTGGAAAAAGGGCAGGTGTTCTTGTCAGCCAAGAGTTGTTAGATTATAGGATGTCTTGGGTGCTTCTCCCTGAGCTGAAGAACTCCCACCTATAGGTTTTTATAGTGTTGTTTTTCCATCAACATTGTTTGTCTTATTCTCATAATAAGCGTATTATCTGATAGTAGAATGGATTTGTAATCTGATCCCTTTTACCCCATGCATTAGGAGAGAAGCAGATGCGGTTTGGCCTCTCCGACATGGCATTTGATGTCAACTCCAGCTTTGAGAAGGACGTGGAGATGGTGGCTGCCCACCATCCCATGGATGCGAGCTTTGGCAGTTCATTGTCATTCATGGGAGCAGAACATTTGCGCCCCCTCAGACTCCCACCTACAAACTGCATCTCTGAGATCACACCTGTCATCAGCTCTGTCTACACTCAAATCCAGCCCCTTCCAGGCAGGTTGGAAATTGCAGGTAGTCGGGAAGCTGCTGAAGGCCATGAGGATCTTCCTGATGGGACACAGATTGTGTATCGGGCATCACGGGAGCCAAGCATGGTATCACCTAGCAATGGTTGCCAGGATTCCACAGACACTGAGAGCATCCATGAGGAGAGGGGCTCACAGCAGCCGCTGCTGTCCAGCATTGGGAATTGCACCAGCAGCCGGCAGAGTCCAGCCTACGCCAAAGAGGACCCAAAATTGCAGGAGGGCATCATTCCCACCACTACTCGGTCAACTCCCAGTTCAGCCAAAGAAGCCCTACGTGTGGTGAATGATGAAGGGGAACAGGTAAAAGCCTTCAAATGCGAGCACTGCCGGATCTTATTCCTGGACCATGTCATGTTCACCATCCATATGGGCTGCCACGGCTTCAGAGACCCTTTTGAATGCAACATCTGTGGCTACCACAGCCAAGACCGGTACGAGTTCTCTTCCCACATAGTGCGAGGGGAACATAAAGTAGGCTAATCTTACTCTGTCCCCTTAGTCATCTCTCCCCATCTCTAGTGCTCTATCCTAGTTGGGCATGGAACTGTTCATTTCTTTTGTACTCCTTTGCACTGACTTTGGCTAAAAAAGAGAAATATTAAAAAAAAAAAAAAGAACCCTAAGTTAAAAAAAATACAATGAACTTGAGACGGGGAGGAGCTCATAACATTTTGCCTTTCTCTATGCTGTGTTATTTAAAAGTTGATAATTAATTTTAAGATTTGTGCTTTTCTTTCACACTTGTAGTTATTTATTAACTTTTCCCTTCCTTCCTTCCTTCCTTCCTTCCTTCCTTCCTTCCTTCCTTCCTTCCTTCCTTCCTTCCTTCCTTCCTTCCTTCCTTCCTTCCTTCCTTCCTTCCTTCCTTCCTTCCTTCCTTCCTTCCTTCCTTTTTCTGAATAGCTTTTTTAGTCATTTCACCAGGAATGTCCTTTACTGAGGAGCAAGTAGGGGCTGGCATACACACCAGCAGCAAGCTTGTCTCTTTAAGGTCTAGGTCTCTTCTTCTTCTGTTTGGACTTTTTTTTGGTTTCAGTCCCCATATCTCTGTTAAGCCACCATGTTAGGTATTAAGAACCTCAGATCAGGTGCTAAACACATTATAGAGCTTCCCCCATTCAAGGGGCTAGGAAAGCCACGGCTTGAGGTATATTGCTGTTCAGATGAACCGTATATATCTTCTTTTTATGGGTGGCTATGAAACGGAGCATATAAAGTATCCTGCTAGGAACGCTGTGGTCCCAAGAATTTAATACCTCTCTGCATCTACTTAACACAGCTTTGAACTGACTTGTGTTATTTCCTCTATTGGGGCCCAGAAGGGATAGTGAATTTTGCATCTGGTGATGATGAAGGAGCTACAGTGTTTCAACGAAGATGATGAGCACTTTGTATATGAAGAATGCTGCCTTTCCAAATTGAACTGAGGATTAGCATTGGGAAAGCAAACGCTGTTTCCAGGATGCAATGAAGGAACCTTAGCATCGTCTGGTTAAGATATATTCTGCTTCTAAAGAGTCTGGGATGTCCTATCTTCTCTCCAGATGGGTTGTCTGAGCTAATTTTCTTTGAGCTTCCTATGGTTAGCGCTTAAAGAATAATTGTCGCTGGAGGCTTTAGAATCAGGGTAGGCAAAATGTAGCCTTTACAACTCCCATCATTTCTCAGTACTGTCTGAGCTGGTTGGATTAATGGGAGGTGGAGTACAGCAACATTTGGAAGCTCAAAGGTTGCCACTCCAAGTTTTGGAAGATGTAAGCCTCCCAAGTGAGTGCGTGTCATTAACTTTTCTCTCCAAAAGTATGCAGGTTCCTTAGAGAGCGTTAATGAGCCTGGCTTTGCTGACTATTAATTGATCTGTAAGACACAAAGGAAGAGTTTTCAATGGGAGGTAAGAAAGATGCTAGCAACAATTGCTGGAGTCAGCTTAGGAATCTCTCTACAACTACTAGAGCCAAAGGAATGAGGAGTCAAGTCCTGCCAGTGTCTCTGTTCCAGTGCCTAACTTACACCTCCTCACTCAGATTCCCAGCAATCAATTATTGCTGAGCAGCTTGGAATTGGACTTAGTTTCTCAGTCAGTTTAGCTGTCCTTGTTTGTGTCGATCAGTTCTAAATAAGCCTTATGGATCTGTGTCCAGAAAGCATGCCTTTTGTGGACCCATGATCTGAGAGTGGCAGCCTTGTGGGGAAAGTTCTCTGTATCTATGGAAGACCATACACTGCTCATCCCAAACTAAGGGGACGTAACAGTTTGCAGCGACAGTTTCAAGTCTCCTTAAAGAGAAATCTTTTCTCCAGATCAGAGACGACAACAACTTCTAAGCTGATTTTGCTGAAAAAGTAAAGGAAAAGCCAGCAAGATCTGCATGGTAATGAACCCCCTGTTTTTTCACAGGTACATGGCCCATGGTATCAGAGGGGAACATTAGATTTCTGCAGTAAGGGCCCTGCAAGGACACCTTATTATGTGTACTTTAGTGTCTTAAAAGCTTTGATCATCATCAAGGGCAAAAAACTCCATTCTGTAATTGGGTTGCAGATTGCTGCTGATAATAGGCTGTAGGCAAGGGATAAAACACCACTTGTCTGTATTATGCAGTCATTCCCCCCCCTCCCCCAGTCTGAGTGGAAATCCTGTTGATAATTGCTTTTCAAGAGGGCAATCACCAAATTAGGAGGGTTATGTGCTGAGCCAATAAAACTTGAAGCTTGCCTTTTTCCAGGGCTTGCTCTATCTTTGTCTGTTAGAAACATCTCATCTGACGGAAAGGGGTGTAAGATTAAAATAGCCTCTCTAGTCATAGCTGGGCCATGGATGTGGCAAGAGGGGGAGTGCTTTTGGTTTGAGATAAATGCCCTTAATGCATAAAGATACGTTGCTCAACAGCAGCCCAGGGAACTGCTTCCTTGCAGGATAAACCAAAGGCTGTTCTTTTTCTACTTAAAAAGCAAACCTCAAGTTGCAGTGTTTTGTTCGTTTTCCCTCTTTATTGATTTTTGTGATGTGAAATACAGAACTGAGCTTTTTTTAAAAAATAAACAGGCCAGACCAGTTTGATTAACTGGAAAGGCCTGATTGGATGAGATGTTTTGGGGAATTGGCCAAGGAGATGGGAGTGGAACTTTTCTTTAAATAGTCTGACTCCACTGTTCTGCCATACTTTAAAAATGTTGACCTTTTCTGGTACAATATCACTTTCCCCCTTCTGCTTTCTCTTTTTTACATTCAGTATACGAATGGCATCTTAGAGGCTTGGGAGGCATTTTGAGCTGGTCCCAGCAACGTATATTTTCAGCAGGAGAAGTGGACTAATACAGTCTTTGTCATTCTGATTATATTGTGCAATATAAATGAAACATGCTGAGAGACTTTGCCAAATTGTTAAGGGAGTTTGAAAGTCCAGTTCTTATGTCTTTATCTATTAGAATCGTACTTCTGGCTCCCTGTAGTTCTCCTGGCCCTAAGGTAAAGGATTTTTTTCTCCTATTGATGTACTCATGTCTTCTATTGATGTACATTTAAAGTATTCAACACTTTTTGTGATTGTTAATCTAAAGAGTTCTTTCACGTGACATAGTTTTCCCTATAATAATCTCCACGATTTCAGTGCTCATTAGAATGTCGTGTGTGAATGAAATCCTAGAGGGAATTATAGGAGCTCTCCTTTGAGTGGAAAAGGTCACAAGAACCAGCTTTTATACATTGTAATTTTGAATGTTTAATGTCATCCTGCTCTAAAGGTTGAGATTCCTTCACTGCCTACTTTAAAACTATGAAGATTTTTTTTTAAATTGACACCACAATTTGATAAGATTATAATTGCATTGAATGAATGAATTTAAGGTGTTACTCAAAGTGTTCAGGTTGTGCTCCAGAAATCTGAGAGAACATATCTTTAGGTTTCTTCTAAGCTACTGTTAAAACATACAGGTGGGTTCCTGGGAAACCTTATGAGAAGATCTGTAAAAACAAAATGTTGGACATCAAATACATATTTATTGCATATAGTAAAACCTCCAAGCTGATTTCCAACATTCCCAACAAAATAAAACCATTGTATTTGTTGCCCATTTTGTGAGCATGGAGATGTGTGTGTGTGTCATACCTACATAATACACACACACACCGCACACACACATGCACCTCTTTCAGAATGAGTTACCCAAATATTTGTCCTTGGGCAAGAAATGAGTTACTCAAATAACTGTCTAAGACAAGAATTTTAGATTCCTCTGCTAAGTTTTTCCCCTAAAAAATGATTAGTTCTGGCAGTACAGTATAGCTTGTTCACGTAAGTGCATCTGAAGAAAGTACAGATGTTTATCATCTAGGCATTCAGTGTCACAATGGAATTAGACCTCTGAGAAAAGGGAAGGTGCAGATAGGCCTACGTAATAATAATAGAAATGAGAGGAGCGGTCCCTAAATTCAGTTGTGTGCATGTTTCTTTTCCCATGTGAATCTAGATCTAAATAGAGCATGTATAGTCACTCCTCAGTTTTATAAGTAGCATTTATCCCTTGTGGGATCAAACAAACAGCACTTCCCTCTAGGTACCTGAGACCTTCTGGACTTCTGGTATGCTGTATGTTCTCCAGAGTACTGGGGTGAAATCCATTTACTTTAACTGGAGAGCGTACATTAATTAGTCGTTACAAAGTCCTATAACCAAATTCCAAAAATATCCAATTCTGCAGAGAAAGGATGCCAACTAAGTTTATGTAATCAATCTTTTAAGCAAAACTGGAAATAAAACAGCAAGATTTATACCTGTTTTCTTTCCATATACTGTACTAAATCCGCTGAAGCAAGATAAATACTTTTTCAACAGATGGAAATTTGAGCTTGTGTTAAAGATACCAGGAGTATGAGTTTTGCTGAGATATCTCTTTGATGTCTGAGTTTTATTATCAGTGCCCTGATATTTTCCATGTGAGATGTGAATTACTTCTAGTTCTAATAGACAAAATTATGGAAAGATACCTTTTTTCCCCCAATGCAGACTAAAATTTCTGTCAAAGCCAATGTAAAACATATTGAACAACTGACCAGATATGCTTTCCATCTGAATATATTTGTCAAGAGGAGGAAGCATTTATTGGCTTCTTAGAAGATGACGTTGGGAAGAAAATACGCTTGTGAAGTTTTCCTTATTTATGTACTGTTCCTGAAATAAGTATGAAACTTTGACAAGAAGAAAGAAAATAAAGCTTAGATAGTTGGATACTGACTTACTGAAAGCCAAAGATGGCCCTTGGGTGCTTGGCCTCACTTCATTGCCACACTGATAAAGCACCTAAAGTGTCATTTTTACTGGGTTTTTTAAAAGCTATCCTTTGTGCCTCCATACAAAGCCCACATTCAGAATTGCTCTGCTTCCTGTTTCTAGTGGGAATAGGACCACTCTATGCAGGAGCCATTTATTTTTGTTTTAATGGGAAATATTAGACAGTTCTAGAGCTAAATTAAGATGTCCAGAACATCATTTGTGAACTGTATTTACTGCACTGTGGAATGGTACTAATCTGTCTCCGCCCTGCTTCAGGGAACAAGAATCCTGCTTCGGACTTCACATATTACCTCCTGCTTGTCCCCTTTTGTGAAAATGAAAACAGGTTTGTTTTTAGAGAAACAAAGCTCTGAAATTTCTAAGAAATCAGTGTTCCTTTTTATTTTTGCTTTCACCTGTATGAAGAGCCTAAAAAAACAAATGTAGGAATTTTGTAAAACTCCAGGTCTCTTTAACTTGTGTAAATATATATATTTTTTAACCAGATGTATGAAGAACAAAAAAGATGTGCAATATCCCCAACCCGCTACAATATTCTTCACTTGTTTCTAACAAGCTTTCATTTGTATATTGTTAATGGGTTTGCTGGTGTGGCGCTCTTCTCCCCCCCCCCTTTTTTTTTTGGTGGGGTTAAACTTGCTTTTAAATAAAAGAAAAACCTCTTACTGCAAAAGCTTTTTTGTATTTGTAATATATTGTAAGTACATATTTGTGTAATGGAGATTATACTACTGTTAAGTTTTGTACTGTACTGGCTGAAGGTCTGTTATAAATAAACATGAGTAATTTAACAGTCTGGTTCCTGGCTGTCCTTAGCTAATATTGCTGATACTTGTGCTGACTCTTCAATCTTAGATCAGCATCCTGATTCAGCGCCATGTTGATGCCTTGCGCAGGCTCCCTCACTCATGCCAACAGAATGAGCAGATGAGCAAATTGGAAGGGAATTTGCATGTGGTTCTCTTGCTTGTAAAGAAATCAACAGTGTAGCCCTTTAGAGAAGGCAGCCTTTTTGCTTCAGAGAGATAAGCCTTGTGCTAAACATTTGCATATCCAAGCGCAAACTGTTAATCCATGGTTGCAGGGAAACAAAGGTAAAATGTAAATCAAGGGTGGACAATCTCTTCCGGCAGGAACCACAACGTGCTCTCCTGACCAGCTGTTAGTCTGCAGAATGCTTTCTGGTAATATCTCCAGGAGGCAAGGAACCAACGTCAAGCTGTTTTTCTTCTTTAGCTTGTGGCATAGGGAGATAGGGAGTAGGAGGTAAACTGCTTCCATTTTGACTTTTAAAAATGATTTGGAATTACATAACCGTTTGGGGGGTTGTTGGAGAGATTTGTGGGTGGAAATGGGAATGGTTAGCCTCCCAGAGACTTTCCCATGCTTGTTTTCATGCTTTTTTTTTTTTTAATCTATACACCTGAAAATAGACGGTTTTACCATCAGACTTATGCTGCATGATTTCTGGAGGCACTGGAGAACTGCATGGAGGCCATAGGTTCCCCCACCTAGGGAATAAAGATGAACCATATACTGTGGTATAGAACTGAAATGTATGAGCCTACAACAGACTGTTTTTCAGAATCCCTCTTTAAACTAAGATTAGAACACACGCTGGCAGCTGAACTACAGATCTTTATATTTAGGTACTTTAGAAGGGAGTGGCCATGTTTCTACTTTTGAAAAATGCAAGGCTTTGATAATTTATTTGTTGCTGAGTACCTAATGTTTTAGCAGTTCAGGCATAATTGGTGTGTGTGATGATCGAGTATAGGCAGAAAAGAATATTATGTACTGGGAGTCACAATGGATGTGGATCTAGTCCATTTTAGGAGCCCCACATCTTAATAATTAGCACTTTCCATCAATGAATTGACTATCACTTGTAATAAAAGAATAAATGAAGGAGCAAGTTCCTTTTTATCTCTATCATAGGAATCTGATACAAGAGTACCTTCTTCCTACTCCAGCTGCTACTTATAGTGGAACCTAATGCATATGGGAGGGTCTGGATGAATATGTTAATTTTAGTAGCTGTTAACGGACTGCTTCACACAAATATCCCAATCTCAGTGGCAGATTCCAAGAGGGAAAATCTGAATAAAAAGGCTATTTTCTCTGGTAAAAGAAGAGTGCCCTTCAGCTTTGGCTGTTCTAGATCATGATTTATAGAATTTATTTTATCTCAAAAATGCATTAGTTTCCTTATAACTAAGGACATTCAATAAAACAAAGTTTTATTAAACTTTGATTAAAGTTGAAGTTAACAAGTGTATTTGATTTAAAAAACCCTCACATATTTTACATATATATTTGGGATTGAATACCCTTTTAAAATTTGCAAATAACCTTCCTGCAAAGGTTCTTCGTAAATAGGTGGTCACCACCATGACTGTCCAGCCCCTCATCAGCATGAGGCAGGAAATGAGATTGAGCTCTTACAAAGAAGTTAAGGTCTGAAACAAGTTGGACAAGCTACCGTATTTTTCCGACTATAAGACGATACTTTTTTCTAAAATCCTTACCCTAAAAATTGAAGGGCGTCTTATTCAAGGAAGTCAGCCGAGGAGAGAACCTCGCGGTTGCAAAACTGCCCATACTTTGTTTCTGCAAAGAGGCTTCCTCCTATTGCTAGCCTCCAATCATGAGTGAAATGGCTTGTCTCCCAAACAGACTTCCTCCAATCACGAGCCTGATGTAACTGACGTCAGCTGATGCTGAACAAACCAATTAGAGGAAGGCTGTTTGCAGAGACAAGCTATCGGCAGTTTCACTTGTGCTTGAATGTAATCAGTTATGCAAAAGAGCATGGAAACAGAGCTGCAGAGAGGCGGTTTGGACCTCCTCCCACCGAGTGTATCAGGTAAATGTTAACTAATTACTAAATAAAAATGTGTTCTGCACTATCTTTAAAATATTGATTTCTTAATTTTGGGTTGGAAAAGTGGGGGGCGTCTTGTACATGGGGGCATCTTATTGACGGAAAAATACGGTGATATTTTTAAAATCTTCAAGAACCTAGAAAATAATTTCTTCCCTTTTTAAATTTAAGAACTACCATTCCCTCTTCATGAGCAAAAAGAACAAATTAGTTGAGACTCCAGTACTACCAAGGGGATTTATATCCCCAACAAAATGGCGATCATTTCTTCCAATAGCAATACTTGTCTCTCCAATTTAATACTATACTCCTTCTTAACTGATCAAAAGGCACATAATATTTCTGCTTTCTTAAATCCTTTTTATTTTTGTGCACTGTATATTTGTCCTGTTTTCAACTTTATGTGGGCTAAGTGAAACCTGACAGCATTTGCTTAACCAATTTCCATAGTTGTGCATGTTTATCCAGGCTCTAATTAAATCAACAGCTTTCAAACTATGTTTTTTCCTTTCCAGGAAAGGAAGTGATAGGTCCAATGCTAATTACAGATTTTTTTTTCAAAGGATTCATTTATTCTGAGACTTCCAAAACTTTGGGGTTTAGCTCTCTTACATAATTTCTCTTCAGCTACAAAAAATAGAAGCCACAAACCTGTATCCTTTTTTTGTGCTCATCTCATCCAAATAATTCATACTTTGCAGAATTGTCCACATTTTGTTACTGTCCATCCTACTTATTGTTAATTGATGTCCTGCTCATCAATCAAAAATCAAAAATTTTCCCATTTTTGTGGTATTGCAAAAAGTCTGATAATCTAACATTCCGAGCTGGGTAGACATTAGGGCTGAATAAAATATGCAAACATATAGTAGATTACACCACTGGGTCTCAACCATTTGTTTCTTAAGGCCCATCTGTCATTCAGTGAAACAAGTGGGACCTATTATGATGGAGAACAAAACACCCATTTGTTTGCCCAGAAGGACCCTTACAAGCTTATGTAATTTTTATGCAGTTATAATTTATCCTTAATGGAAAGTTTTAAAAACCTAATTAAAATGTCAGTGACTTATCTTGTCTCCATCTTAAAATATTTCTGAGTCCCCTCCTCCTCCTTGATATGTTGACCCTTGAGAATTATACAACTTCTCTTGGCTAAGCATTGATTCAGAATGTGGGTGCTTCAGCAGACTGTATGTACTATTCATATGTCTCCCTATACACATACGAAGATTTTACACCCTTTTAAACTGAAAGCTAAGTGCCAAGTTATCTTCTACACGTCCGCTTTGTACCATGATTATACCCCAGCTTTGATAGCACACTGTCATGAACCCTGTTCAGATAATATGAAGAATATAATCCTTCCCCCCAGTCACTGATTTGCCTTTGTTTGCCAACAGCACCTCACACAGGAGGCTGAGTCAGTCATATGGCTAACGTTTTTTAATTTCTTCTAGCCACCACAAAGGAGACTAGGTTGCCATTTGTCACTTCCACCAATCCCAGCTTCCTGCCTCCCCACAGGATAAAACAGAAATTGGGCCTCTCTCGGACGGTGTCTCAGTCCTGGGAGTAGGAAAAATCAAGAAATACTGATAAGCTGTTTGCATGAACTTGATCTATTTGGGGCTAAAATTAATTACCCCTTTCCCCTCTGAATTAAGGTCAGTTATTGATTGATTGATTGAATTTATATGCTGCCCATCTCCCCTAGAGGGTGACTCTGGGCAGCTCACAATTAAAATAAAACCCCAAAACAGTTAAAAATATAAATATCCACATTAATTTAGTTAAAAAGACAAACTATATAAAAAGACCATATACATAAAAAGGCTAAAAACATTCAAGATGACGGGGGGGGGGGGGTAGAATCAATTACCCCACGAGCCAATTCCAAACGTGCAAGCCCCCATCCAGCACTCAGGCCATCTGGCATAGCCAAGATTTCACACTCTTCCAGAAGGCCATGAGAGTGGGGGCACACCACGCTTCGGGTGGTAAGTTGTTCCACAGAGCGAGGGCCACGGCAGAAAAGACCCTCTTCCTAGACCCCACCAGTCGAAATTCCTTGACTGGTGGGGCCCACAACATGCCCCTTCTGCTGGACCGAGTGGGGCGGGCTGATATGCCATGAAGGGCTCTAAAGGTAATAACCAACACCTTGAATTGGGCCCAGAAGCAAACCGGCAACCAATGCAGCTTGCGTAACAGAGGTGTTATATGGGCCCCCCAGGGGCATTCAGAACTGTCCGCGCCGCTGCATTCTGCGCCAGCTGTAGCTTCCGAATTTTTAGGATAGAAAGTTTGCCAAACATGCTTACCCCCACCCTGACCTTGTTAGGGGAACAGATCCATAAACTGCATAAGTTTTATGAACAGACCACATAACATTCAGCCAGCCAGCGACTTGTGTGAGAGAAACTAGTCCATGTATTAGAGTACATGAGCACAGACGATGGAGGCAGAGAACAGGCATCTCTGATAGCTTTCCAGTTGCTGTAAATGCGGCTGGGAAGCTGTCGTTTTTTTGCTGATTTCTTAAAAATACATATTTACCCTAGGAATCTAAAATTAATTCCTAGGTTGACAAGAGGTGACAGAAGCAAATTAGGGAAGAAATGTTTACAACTGCCTCATTGCTTACCATTCCAAACTCAACATTTAACAAAAAGAGGACTAATGATATATAGGATCATAGTTCTGTTTATTAAATCATGTGCGACTGCCAGTATTTTTTACCTCTATATCAGGCATCTTCTAAAAGTAATATGTGAATTGTGTATTGGAAGTCTGCTGAGTGAGGTATCTTGCCCTCATGTTACTTTATTAAGGGAAGAGAGAAAAAGTTACAAAAGTGCCCAAATACTTAATGATTGAGCATCTGGCTCTGGATAAGCATGTCTTGCTTCTGGAATTCCACCAGCATATTTATAAATTTTATCTTCACGATTATGAACATTAATAACCTCTTTAATTTAATGTTAATATTAAATATAGCCTCTTCAACATGCTAAGTGCTTTACTTCTTCAGAATCATATGCACAGTCCTGCCTAAAGTTGTTATATGTACTTTTTGTCAATTCCAGATTAAAAATTTGAATTCATTCTAAAACACCTTTGGAACACTTTATCTTAGTCATTAGAGCATGCTCAGGAGCTACTATTTCCCACCAACCTAAGCTTACCAATTTCATATTCAGCTTATTTCCATTCAAATGGCAATGCTGGTCAGAAAATAGCAGTGGGAGATCAGCCACTGAGGTAAACTGAATTGCTACCTATTGTTGTCTCCTACAGTTCCAGGGCCTTTAATAGATGAAATTGAGCAAGTCAAGCTTTCTCATAAATTACTGTCCATACCTGAGGCCAAGTCTCAACAAAATAAAAGTAACAGCAGCCAATAAAAAGTGACTTCATTTGCTTCAAGTCCCCACACTGCACAAACCAAATTTAGATATTGCTCTTTTTGCTCACCATTGCCATTTGCAATCCAGAGGTTCATCCATGCCTTTTCCTTCATTAACACTGTAATTGGGAGGTATGTGAGGTAACATACCTCACATTGGTCAGTCTACTGGCAAGTGGGGGGGGGGGGCAGAGAACCATGTTCCATACCTTTGGGGGTTGTCTGCTTGCCAGAATTTATAAAAATGAATCTCAGAACTACTTCAGCTACTGTAACTCAGACGTTATACTACAGTTAGCAGTGTAGTCCACAACTGACATGTATACAAAGCCCCAACCCCAAATTCTGCCAGCTCCTTTCAAGAATTTCTAGTCACAGGCTGGGAAAGTTGCCCTTCCTGACATCTTAGAGATGTGTGGCCAGTCAGACTAGATGGTTCCAAAGGCCCAACCTGATAAAAAGTTCATCCTTATCACATCCTTCTTCAAATTCTCCTGGAGGTGAGCTAGGACAGAAATGAAAAGATGACATTCAGCATCCCAGATGGACTGACAGCTGCTTGGGCTTTAACACAGAGAAGTGGAAGGTGATAGAGCTATCATTATTATCAGTCTAGAAAGGTTACCAGCTCATACCATTATCACAGCAGTATTTCTGTACATTGCCTGAGCTCTGCTGACCTTATGATGATCTGGCTGCTTTTTCCAGTTTCTGCCTGACATTTCCTAGGCAGAGAAAAACTGCATTAAATCATCATATGGAATTTGTCCTGGCCAGGCTTTGAATATATTACAGAGACAGGTGTGTTCAGTTTCTGTCTCTTTTTAGTTGTCTGGAAGCTATTCTTTAAGAAAAGAAAGCTATTCCTCTTTTACCTGGCCAGCAAAGGGAAGTTAATTACTTGGAAAAGGATTATTCCAACTGGTGCACACAGAGTCGTCTGCCTTATTTCAGCTGCTTCCAAAGGTTACTGTATGCAGATAAAGGAAAACCAGCCATATAATGGAGGAAAAGACAAGTTTACTCTTCATGCCTTTTCTATCCTAACTTAACAATTCCATCTATAAATGCCCCTCCTCTTTTTGCAGTGTTGTATATAAAAACACAAGGAGACGGCATGATGAGCAGCTACCTTCATGTCCACTTTTTGGTCAGTAGTAGAGGAATAGAAAAAGGAGCTTAGTGAAAAGCTTACTCTCTAGTCTACAAAATGATTGATCCCTCTGTAAGCAGCTGTGTAAGAGTGATAAGCATCAGGGACTGGGAGAGAGAATCAAGCTGGGTTCTGCCTGATGTTCCAGTTCTTTCTCCAGCTTCATCTCATGAGCTTTGAATGGACTTTTAGCTTGAGATTCAGTGGACAGGATGGCCTCACTTCCTTTTGGATTTTCTTTTGAATGGCACCTCTGATGTTTCACCAGCACTCCCCTCTGTCTGAATCTTCTCCCACACTCAAGGCAGCGGTAGGGTTTTTCTCCCGTATGGATTCGTTGGTGTGTAATGAGGTCAGATAGCCTAGTGAATCTTCTCTCACACTCATCACAAGAGTAAGGTTTCTCTCCAGTATGGATTTTTTGGTGTCGTGTGAGATCAGAAGGGTAGGCAAACTTCCGGCTGCACACCTTACAGGAGAATGGCTTCTCCCCTGAGTGTGTTCGCTGATGAGAGACCAAGTTGGAGTGCTGGATGAACCTTTTCCCGCACACCCCACAGGCGTGAGGTTTTTCTCCTGTATGGATCCTCCTGTGTGTAGTGAGAGAAGATGAGGAAACAAACCGTTTCCCGCAGTCGGTACAGGCATAAGGCTTCTGGCCCATGTGGTTCCGCTCATGGATCTTAAGAGCAGACTGGTGGCTAAAGCATTTCTGACAATAAGAACAGTGGTATGGCTGCTCTCCTGAATGACTCCTTTGATGGCTGACAAGATATGCCCGTTGGCTGAAGGTATCTCCACACTCAGAACAGATGTGAGGCTTCTCCCCTGAGTGGATTTTCTGATGTCTTGTAAGATGGGAAAGCTGGCTAAAGCTTTTCCCGCACTCAATGCAAAGGTAGGGTCTTTCGCCTGTGTGAACATTAAGATGTTTTGCCAGATCTGAGGGACGAGTGAAGCTTTTGCCACATTCAATACAGACATGGCTTTTCTCTTTCCTTTGGGTTCCCCCAGAGGCTGGGCGGGCTGCCACAGTCTCCTCTTCCTTGGACTCTGGATGCTGTTCCAGTTCCTCAGTTCTGCTAACTAGATTGACACCTGCAAGGGGAGGAAGGCAGTCACAATGCTGTTCCATAGATCATTGCTAAGAAGGAGGTAGGCATCTCATATATGCTTTTCTAAGCATTCTTGTGCTAAATCAAACCAAAGTTAGACCAGGATTTTGCCTTCTGTAGTGTCCAACCAGATTGCTCTGGACAGATCTCTTCGGGGGCTTAAAGGAATCAGCCTTCCCATCTTGTTTGTCTATTGCACCTGGTATTTAAGAATGATGGTACTTGTAAAGTTAATTAAAGAATTAGTGATCACCACATATTGTTACATTGTGGTAGCAATTTCCATAAATTGTTTTTGAGCTTTGATTAGGCATCTTGCCCCTTCCAGTGAGACTAGCTACAGTTCTCATAATTCCAAATGAGCATGGCTACTGGCTAATATTCAGCATGGTTTTCACTGGCTGAGAATTCTGGGGTACTGTAATCAAACACAACTGAAAAGTTGCAGGTTGGGGGAAATTGTTCAGTCTAGACACTACCATAAATTTAAGTGTCCATACACTTAAATTTGTGGTAATTTATGGAGTATCTCATGGTCCTGCAACTAGAACCTAATATAAGAAACGTCAAATACCTGTAAACTGAAGAACCCAATGTCCATTTTGAAAATCATGGGAATTCACAACTATTTTAAACATCCTTCGTGAACACTTGTATTAGAATTAGAGGTAACTTTGAGGCCTTATACCTCAAAGAAATTTATGAGCCTATGTAACAAACACTATAAACATACATTATAGTTAAGGGAAGAAATCAGAACACAAATTTAAACATTAAGAGAGAAGCTAGATAAAGGTAACATTCAGTTCTGGTCTGAAAAGGCTGGTGACAGCAAACATGTTTTTTTCCTTGGAAGTCTATGGAGCTCAATAAGGAGTCACCAGCCTTTTCAGACCAGAACTGAATGTTACCTTTATCTAGCTTCTCTCTTCACCAGTTTTCAAATATAGTCTCATTTTTGGAGTTGAACTTCCACATCCTGCAGATTCATGGAAATACTGAATGGCTTCAGAGACAAGATAGAATTCTGCGAAAATTCCTTGGAATAATTCCCATGGGAAAGAGGAGGAGTCTGTCAGCGTCACTTTCTGGAACTATACTGTGAAGCTAAAAATGAACAATTCCCATCCCACCCACCCTACAACGTATCCCCAAAATGCCATATACTTCATGAAGAGTCCAATCCACAGCTGTTCTAGAAGTGGCAAAGGTGCAAACTGAGGCTAAACATGTCCTTACCCACTGAGAGGTTAACAACATCCACCCTCCTTATCTTGCTGTCAGATTGCTGCTGGCTGACCTCCAATGATGCTCTCTGTGCTTCTGAAAAGTCCACAGCCGCGTCTTGAGATGATTGAGGCTCCTGAAATAACAATGAAGGTCAAGTTCATAGAGACATGATGGGTGAAGGTGTACTGAACTGTAGGCAGTGTACATTGAGTATATTCAAGGATCCCAAGATAAATAGCTCTTAATACCACCACACTATTGTGTACAGCTATTGCTTTTTTCCCTTCCTTGCTAGATTTCCTGAAGAAGATGGAAATAGAAACAGCAAAACCTGGAAGAGTTATAAGTAGCTGATGATAAAGACTTTTGCATCTATAAATGAAGCTGGGTGAAAAAACAATAAAAACTTTTTTTTATAAACTTCAGGGGCAGCAACAACATTAGTGGAAATAGGTGAAACATTATATCTCACTGCCTTTCATCACTTAAGCATCTCCGGACTGCCAGTAAAGTAACTTTCACTATGACCTGAATTTGCATTCATGAATTTGATACACTCCATTTATTTGGTACAAATGTTCTCTCTCCATCTGGAAGAATGGAACTTCCACTTCTGCAAGCATTTATATTTTTTTAGAATGATATGTGTGTGTAATATTACAACTGCAACTTATAATTGGAAGAAAGCATTCAGAAGCAGCATTGGGGGACTTTCTCATTAATTTTGGGTGGGCAATGAGTGGCCCTCCAGATCTGTTAAATTTCAGTTTCCTCCAAGTGTGATAGCATAATTGCCAATAGTGGGGGATGATGGGAGCTGAACTCCAACAAAGTTGGATGGTCAACATTGCTCACCCTCTTTAGCCCTGTGAGCATGTTGATTTCCAATAGTGATGAGTTTATAGGAGCACTGGACTGCCTGCCCATCAGACCATACCCCCAGATAGGTCACATTAGCAATAAGGAGGACTTTTTGAGGTGATCAGGGAAAGCAGAGCAAAATCCTTTCTTTATTGCTGATTCTGAGCCATCAGAAGTTAACACTGTACAAATTAATTATAGTTCCCATTTTGCTGTTTCTCAGTGTTCCGGCTTCCCCAGCCTGTTTTGGAAAGCCGAAAGTTCAGAAGATGAAAACTAGCCAGAGAGGAAAGAAGGGGGTCTTTTTCATTAACGGAGGATCATTTCCTTTCCCTTTATTCCAAGTGGGAGACTGAAGAGATGAACATGTTGTCTCGCTGCTAGTTTATGCAGCTAGTAGCAGTTACTTCACTTTTTTAAATAAAAAGGTGAAAGGTTGACAGCTGTGTTCCTCTCAACATCCCTCAACATTGGTCCTACGTCTTGGACTGACAAGAGCCATAATTCCAGCCTAAGAGGAGCAGCGTAAGCTTCCTATCCTAAGATGACATAACCCAAGTGAAGCATCTGATTTCATGGGCAGAGAGAGAAGGGAGCCAGGTCTGCGGCTGCCCTCGAATGAATGGGTCTCACCTGCTCCTCCTGCTGCTCGCCTTCCTGCTGCCGCAAGATGAAGCCTTCGGCCAGGGCCACTGCTTGGGCACAGGTCTCTGGGCTGCGTTCCCTGACCTGACTTTGGATTTCCTGGGGCAAGATGGTCAAGAACTGCTCTAAAATCAGCAGCTCCACAATCTGCTCTTTGGTACGACTCTCTGGCTCCAGCCAGCAATGGCAGAGTTCCCGCAGGCGGCCACAGACCTCACGAGGCCCCTCGGCTTCCTGGTAACAGAACTGCCTGAAGCGCTGGCGGTGCAGCTCTGTGCTGGGGGAGTTTTCTTGCAGGAAGAGGGCCTTGACTTTCCCCGAGTCTTTTTTGCCCCTGTTGTTCCTGCCACCCAGTGCTTGCTGGTCTTCTGCACTGAACGCAGGCTTCAGTCGGGTCACCCCGTCAACTCTAGGCCACTGGCAGGCCCCAAACACTCTCTCAAAAGTGATCAGGTCATCCCAAGAGGTCAGGTCTGGAAGCCCTGGGCTGCCCCAGACTGTGGCCGGAGAGGGCGTCATCTTCAGGAAATCCCACCACTGAGTAGGCATGCCCTCCGGCTGCAGTGTTGCCCGGTGGGGTAGCTCCCATCTGATCCTAGGCTGAATGGCAAAATGGTCTCTTCCTGTTCCTTCTGATCCCTCTGCTGGCCCAGGCCCTGCTGGCACTTTCTCCATTTTCTGTACCAGGCACACCGTCGTGTCAAATGTTTCCTGAACTATTACTTCTCACACTTAGTCACCCACACTTATGTATTCAAATCAGATATTTCACCCCTCTGGAGATATATCCAAATCCAGTGCTATCCCTCCTCCCCCCATTATTGTCTTGCCATTTTCAGAGCCTCCCCTACTTTCACGCCCTGGCCCTCCTGGGTCCTTGAGCCAGTATAAAAAATAACTCCACAGCAACTGTGGGCTTGAAGCAAGGGGCCAAGGCCTGTCAGTGACTGGCTCAGAGTTCTTGCTCAGTTATCTGGAGCTTCTTCCTGGAAAGAAACAGAAATAAAACACCATTTATACATTTGTCCCATCTTCCCAGAGACCTTGGGAACGTGTACACAAAGTTTTGAATTTCTTCTTTAAAAAAAAACCAAAACCTTGAGGCAGGTGAAGTTGAGAAAGAAAGTTGATCACCCAGAGAGTTCGGGGGCTTCTCTGGACAGACTGGCCAACACATCATATATTTTAATATGGCAGACTCTAGGTCATACTAATGCCAGATATGGCACATACACCCATATATACACTTACTGCCCCAGAACTAAGTTTAAAATGCATGACATGTAGCAAAAGAGTGAAAACCACAGTTACATTGCAGCAACAAAACAGTAATGCTGCTGTGTAGATTATGAAAAAAAGATGCTGACTCCTCTAAATAAAGTTGTTACACTTGACTGTGATAATTGCTGTTTTCTTCCAACTTGATATTTTTTGGGTGCAAAAAATATGTGCCATGGCTTCTGCCAGCCTTTCCCAAACTGATATACAGGTAATCCTCACTTAGCAACCACTCGAAGTTATGATGGCACTGAATGAGGCTTATGGATGGTCCTCAAAGTTGCAGCAGTTGCAGCATCCCCATGGTCACGTGATCACAATTTGGGCACTTGGCAACTGGTGCACAACTACAAGGATTGCAGTGTCTCATGGTCACGTGATCACCATTTGTGGTCTTCTCTGCCAGCTTCCATGGGGAAGCTGGCAGAAACTCATAAGCCATGGTCACGTGACATCACTCTTAATAACTGTGATTCACTTCATGACTGCAACTGGAACTGCCATTGTAAGTCAGTGCAGTCACATGATTTTTTAATTTACAACCACATTGCTTAACGACACTGTTCCTGATCCCAATTATGGTTGTTAACTGAGGACTACCTGTACTCCAGACATACTGAATGTACTCCAGAATATCCACTGACAAAGCTGGCTTGGCAGTGATGAGAGTTGTAATCCCAATATCTGGAGGACACCATGTTAAAGAGGGCTGGATTATATTTCAATGAAAATCAGCAATACTAGTTTAAGAACTGTACTCTGCCAGTTTGGTGTAGTGGTTAAGGCATCAGGCTAGAAACCAGAAGAATGTGAGTTCTAGTCCCGCCTTAGGCACAAAGGCAGCTGGGTGATCCTGGGCCAGTCACTCTCTCTCAGCCCTAGGAAGGAGGCGAGGGCAAACCACTTCTGAAAAACTTTGCCCAGAAAACTGCAGGGACTAGTCAAGGCAGTCACCAGGAATCAAAAACTGACTTGAAGGCACACACAGACTCTGTAAGAACATCTCATTTTTGTGCTGAGAATAAGGAACACCTGGATTTCACTGATTTTATGCATCATTGTACAAGTACTGTACAATCTGATTTACAGCTCTCCCTCTCTACTATGTACCATCTTTCCTTCAGTTTTCAGAAAAGCACATGATATTCCCAAGGAAAATTTCATCAAATGTTCTAGTCAGGCCCATGCTTCCATAACTGAAGAGACTGAACCACTATGAGCCCCATATTTCTGACAATGTTTTGGTTTGAGAATCCCTGGTTAGTTATCTAAGAGTTTGGGACCAGCTCTATCCTTATGCAGAGGACAGCTGCGGCCCACGAAGTTTTGCTGCCTGTCATTTTCAGGAAAAAGGATCAGGGAAGAGGCCAGGAGAAAACTCCTTCCCTTCTCTTTCTGAACCCTTTGAAAGTCACTGCACATGGCTGACAGCACGGGTCTAGATGGAGGCACCTTTCCTCGCTGGCTCCATCCAACCTGGTGCCTTCCAAAGGTGTTGAGGTTTCAGCTCCAATACCTTCTAGCCATGGCCACATTGGCTAGGGCTTACGGGCCCTGAAGGATCAATGCTTCTGCCATGTACCAGTCAGGGTGAAAACGCCACAGAAGCAGCAGCATCTCAGGATTTAGAGGGAGGCCACCTGCTCTCTGTTTACACATGCTGTCTTTGAAAAATTGCTCTCCTCGACTCTGGGTGCTCCCTTCTTAGGAGGCTTTATTGGGCTAAGTATCACCATGAAATAAGCTCCATGTCAGGCAATTTGTAATTGATTCTTCTCTGGAGCAACACATGACAACAAGTGATGGGCCAACCAAATTCACAGATGTACATTTTCCCCTCCCAGCTTATGACAACTTGCACACACTTAGGGGGGAGAGGAGGGAAAATAAATGTCAAATATTCTTGACCAATAGTCTGAAAGAGTTTATCACTCGGAGCCATCGAATGGGTGATGAAGGATGTTGTCTAAATATTCCCCTGGCGTTTGTTGTTTCCTTGCTTATTTACTTGCCGTTTGGGTGAGCTGTAATAGACTCAAAAAACAGCAACAGAGGTATTATTATCTGAAGACAGACACCAAGTGCAGGCTAAGCGCACAGACTCCTTAATCAGCTCGGAAGGTAAATGCCTTCTGTGGAGGAGGAGTTCGGGGGCTGCCCCCCATCATGCACCGCCCCTCCCCGTGGGTCCTCCGACCACTCCTCAAGCCCCGCAGGCAGCGTTGGGAAACCGGAAGAGTCTGTTGGATAGATGGGGGGACGGGGCTTTTATCGGACCCCGTGATTCTCCATCTCCACGCTCTCTCTTCCTCCCTCCCCCGATTACAAGGTCCGATAGACTCTTCTTTACCCAGGAGGCTGAAGAACTCTTGAGTGGAAAAAAAATGGGACACCCCCCCCCCCCCCCACCACCAGTGCCATTATTCAGGCTTGGTTAACGAGACACAGGGAAAATCCCCCTTCCTTTCTTCGCCATAAAGACACAAAGCACAAATCTGGCATTTTGTTGCTGTTGTCGATAAGGAAGAAGTGAAGCCCACGCTGGCTCTTCCCCCCCCCCCCCCCCGCCACTTCTGTCTTCTTTTTAATTTAATGCATCCATGAAGCTTGGAGCGGACTTGTTTGGCTGTAACCCGGTGGGGCGAAGGGCCAGTGACGAACTAGCAGCGCTGGACAAAGGAGGCGAAGGGGCTCCGTCGGAGGCCCGCAGAAGCGCCACCCTGCTCACCGCTCGCGTGGCTCGGAGCCCCCGCCGCCTAACTTCACAAAGAGGCGGGTGGCGACCCCCCGAAAAAACTCTACCGAAGTCCGGGAGAAAGCCCCCCTCCTCTTCAGCCCCTCCCCTCCCCACCCAGATTTTGTTCCTCGACTCCGCCTGATTCCCCCCCCCCGTTCCCGCCCCTGCAGATGCATCGGCTTCCCTTCGCCCCGCTGCCCCTCAAACTCACCGCTCCCCATAATTCCTGCCTCCATGAAGACCCCTGAGATCTCGAGCCCCGCAGACAATCCCACCACCCCTTAATAAAAGTCAGATTCCAAGGCTTTTAATCCAGGGCGGAGCAGGATGGAGCCTTGGCTACCGCATCCCCCTCTCGGCTTCCTGGGCCTCTCCAGGGTTTAGCTCTCGCTCAATAGGACTAAGCCGGCTTAAGTCCAAGGGCTCCTGTTTAACTGGTTTGAGGATCGGGCTGCCAGTCATTGTAACTCTTGACGCGCCTCAGCACTGCGGGGGTGTGGGGGTGTGGAAATAGTTGAGGGTGACTTTGACGCTTGGCAGCACAAAGTATTCCTGGCGGTGCTTAAATGCGAGCCTCTTCTTTGAATCCCATGGCACAAAGTATTTTTTCCCTGTGCTAGTGCCACCTGAACCAAAATAGCCAGATGCAGAGTGCAACACATTTCCAAAGCAGTAATGTGCAATGGTTTCTGAATGTTTCTTTAGCATGTCAACTAGCCAAACTGGGGACCAATTCAGTTTTTATGGCTGTGTCCCACTTACTGGCTGTTTAACTTGAAGGTGTTAAGGTCAGTATCTCTAAGTGAGGCTGTTTCCCATGTACAGTATAAAATACTATTGAAGTGGGAACCAAGATTCTGTTAGTAGGCAGCAATCAAGTTTGCAGAGCTGAGGAAAGGATGGCAAATAAATATTAGCCTCAAAATGGGATATTAGGGATGGAGCTGCACAGGCATCTTGCATATTTTTTAAGTTAGATTCAGAACATACAGAATGGCTCAGATTTCACACATAGCTTAATATACTAAACTGTATCTCAGCATGGAACTCTGTTTTTGTACTAGCTGCAGTCAGTGGGACAATCTGTTAGGCCATGCCAGCTTCGGGTGAAAGGATCCAACCAGATATGGGTCCACTCATTGGCTTCGTTCATACACCATATCAACTGGGTCCAATGCAGAGATGGATTGGTGATTTTATGGGTGTCCTAACCCAGTTAATTAACCAGACAATCCATTATTTTTTTCTGATGGTTTTACCCTTCTAGCCATCAGGCTGCTGGAGATGGAAAACTGATTTTTGCCAATGATCTGGTCTGAACCGGGCCTTAAAATGATAGGTTACACTCAGTAAGGTCAACTGAGAAGGTCATCTTGATACTGTTTGATGTGCCTAATGGTTACTAAATCCAGCAGCAGACAGCATTCCTTTCTCCCCTTTGGGGCTTCTCTACAACAGATAAAGCCATTTTCCCTGGTGATCACTAACATTTGCACAAATACATATTGGGAAGAAGCGTTTTGGTTCATTTTTAAAAACATGTTGCGGTTTTAATTCCAAAGATTGCATTCTAGTCAAGTGATGGGGGGGGGGGGGGGGGGGTGCGTGCGTGCATGTGTGTGTGTGTGTTTTATTTTGTTGTGGCTTGGTTATATTCTATTGGAAGTTTAGGGTTGCATATGCATAATGTATGATTTTTGTTTGATTTTTCATTACTTACACCTTTATGATATGGAGCTGAATAAAGATGTGAACTGAGCTCTAGTGCACTGTTTGTACCAACATGAGAAGTTTTTCTAGTTGTATGGGGTTGGAGGTGAGGAGTTCATTTCCATGTCACTAACTGCTGCAGTAATCATCAAATTAAACACACGTTGAATGTGCCCTTACTTGGGCTACTCATTTTGAAACTTGAGGATGAAGCAAAACATATAAATATGAATAAATTAAATACCCAACACTAAGCATTCCCTGGTATATCCTTGCAAATCAACAGAGACAAATCTGTACCCTTTCATGCATAAAGCTCACTCTGGCATTCCCAATCTTATGAGGCATACACCATAATGCCAAACAGGTCAAATGTCTTAATATCATGGTACTATATGTAAAAAATGTATTGAATCTGTATCCCTGCTTCACTTTACGAACTCTCCTTACCTGATGAGAGAGGGCCACCTTAAGGAACAGGATTTCACGACTTTGATTTTCCATTTTTGTGATGTTAGTATTTTGAGAAGCTATTACAGAGTATGTTATTTTTAAAATTTCACCCAGGATTTAAAATCTCAAAATACAGTGGTACCTCGGTTCACGAACTTAATTCATTCCATGATTCTGGTCGTGAACCGAATTGGTCGCGAACCCAAATCAAATTTCCCCATAAGGTTCAATGTAAATAAGGTTAATCTGTTCTGACTCCTACAAATGTGGTCGCCAACCGATTTTGGTCGCCAACCGAATCAAATTTTCCCATAAGGTTCAATGTAATAAGGTTAATCCATTCTGAACCATATGTATTTTTTTTTAAACCACAAAAATATGAAACAAAGTACAGTACAGTACAGTATGAAGAGAGAGAACACTAACCTTGTTTGAGGCGACTTCTGGCGTGGAGGACAGGAAGGCGGGTGGGGAGGCGGTTATTGTTTGGAGGGAGGGTCCCCCTCGCCTACAGGAAGCCACGACCACATGTCAGAGCAGGGAAGATGGCCGCGGGTCGTGTTCGTCACCCGATGCGGAGTTCACAAACGGAAGCAAAATTTTGCGAACGGTGCTGTTCGTGAATCAAATTGTTCATGAACAGAAGCATTCGTGAACCGAGGTATTACTGTAGTAACATCAGCAACAAATGAATAAATATATATAAGAAAACCAACCATATAATATAGTTGTCTGTGTGGTATTTCTTGGATAAAAGAAAATGATTTTGTTTTGAAGTTACAGTTTAAGAAATCATTTGAGGCAAGTTGTTTCTCATCCCTAAGGAAAGCTTTCTCTCATATGATCACGTTATGCATGCAAAACAGAACCAGTGTAACCATTCTCTTCTGCTAAATGATGGGACCTGTAACTGTGGGTTATGTTGATGCCACTGCAATTAAATCCTAAATCAGGAAGACTCACTCCATTACCATTATACCTACATTAAATTGTATACATTAAAACAAAATATCTGGGTCTAGGATAATAGTTGTAAAAATTATATTTCTAGGTATCCTGCCCATGCTATAGTCTGTTCCCAACATCCTAAATAAGAATATGGGAGTATAATAATTTTATTGGCTCTTGTTCCTTTCTTGCTCACCAGTGACTTTTGTGTCAATTGTGTCCATGTATTTCAACTGTCTTGCCCTTCCCCCCCCAAATGGGTTAGGGTTATTGGTCAGTGGTTAACAGTAATCTCTGCAAATTTATGTGCCAATCACAACAAGTATATCATACCAATCAATTAAGTCCGCAGTGAGCAAAAATTTCAGGCATGAGCTTTTAACACTAGTGGCAGGCAAAAAAGGAACAAGAGCCATTATTGCAACATTACTCACATATAGACCATGTTCACACGACATAGCTAATTGAGATATCCCCCCTCTTACATCAATTCTGTGTACTGATAATACATTATCAAGGATATCTTGATTAGTCAGTCATGCAGTGACCATATTTACAGTCCTCCCAGCCCCAGCAAAGAGGTGGGAAACTGTCACTTCTCTTCCAACTTCCTGGCATTTTTTTTTCACTATAGTGAAAATAATAATTTTAAAATCCCCAGTGACACAATCATGATTGGCACCACCAGAGGCATTACTGAAAATGAAAACAGACATACAGATGGGACGCCTAAAGTGCCTTATTTTCACAAGACCTTTCTAGAACTTCATCAGAACCATTTTCAGGCAATTAACCCTTTGGACAACCCATGTGGACAACAGCCTGAGTTAGTTTAACCCCAAACAAGACCAGGATTGAGACTAAATCTAATTCCCTTAGGGAATTATGGGCTGGGTCATTTTAGTTTTCACGTCATCCCTGATCCAGTTAAGTGTGCCTTACAAAGAAGGCCGTAGAGTTTTACCAGTGCAAGTGCTAGAATGGCCAGCTATTCTAGCCCCAATGCATGGAAGCTCACATGCCCACTGCAGTCCTTATGTTTGAATTGATTGTATCATTGTCATCAAGTCACAGTCGACTCTTAGCAATCATATACATAGATTTTCTCCATGGTGATTTATCTCTAACCTGGTCTTTTAGCTTTTCCAATGGTGCCCCAATCATCATTGTAACTAAGTCCATCCACCTTGTTACTGATTGTCCTCTTCTCTTTCCTTCCACCTTTCCCAGCATTACAGCCTTCACCAGAGAGCTAGATCTTCGCATAACGTGTCCAAAGTAGGATAATTTCAGCCTGGTCATTTGTTCCTTGAGTGAGAACTCTGAGTTGACTTTGTTTGATGATCCATTGGTTTGTTTTCTTGGCTGCCCACAGTATTATCAGGAGCCTTCTCCAATACCAAAGTTCAAAAGCGTCAATACTCTTTCTATCCTACTTCTTCAAAGTCCACATGTCTGAACACTATCCACTACAGTATTTGCTAACATGTTATAAAACAGCTTTCTGAGACACGCTTGTAGTTATTCTGATGCTGCCCAAAAGACAGTTCGTTAGTACAGATTACAGGAGAATGTTACCTATATTATTAGGAAGACATTTAACCAACAGACTTCATGAGAACTCTGGAAATGAATAGGTTCCCCCTCCCCCCATTTGAAATGTACAAAGAACCCATATAACTTTGATTTGCAGTCATATTAACATAGGGATCCAGAGGACAATCTGAATTTGTCACATCTGAATTTGTCAAAAAGTACACATTCCCCAGTCATCAACACACCTGTCTCTAGTCTTAGTAAACAAAGCTGCTTGAATAGATACCTCGCACAAGCCAACTGTTATTCAGCCCACTCTTAAAATGGAATTCTGCATTACGTGTGCTTTCTCTTACAAGAAATGTTGGAGAGCCACCTAAAACTCCAAGCGTATGGAAACGTAACAGTTAAAAAATGCTATTAATGCAAGTTAAATTACGGTTATATGTTGGATTTATTGCAACAAAAGCAGGAAAAAAGACAAATAATTAAACTGCAACTTTAAAAAATTGAGTAAACGGGAGAAAAAAATTACTATGCCTCCCTTGCAAATTCCACAAGGCCTCTGTTCCCCTCCTACATGCTCAGCAAATGCTCCGCAAAAGAACAAAAGTACAGTACAACCCTTCGGGCACGCGCTAGACTGTCACTCTAGGACAGAAAAAAAACCACAACTCCCAATATACACTTCTTTAACAGACGCAAGAAACTCAAGTTACGCTCCCGTAATGCATTCTGGGATACATCCGGGAATTTTCAGATTTTAAACTATACAATGTCCTTCCGCTGAAATCAGAAAACATATAGTCCCATTCATAAACGTCCCAGAGTTAAACGAAGAAATAGGAACGAATATTTTTTTGCCGTTAGGGAAATCTATATTATGTCGTATTATTCTCTCTCAAACCTTCTGAGAGAATCAAAGGGTTTTGACTGTAGAAGGAAGTATTGCTAAGTGTTTCCGCTTGGCGGAGGGAAGCAATATAAGGGACCCAAGGAAAGAGCCGGGCCCTTTTTCGCCTCCTCAGCGTCAAAATGGTGGGTACCGCGCGCGCGAGGTAGCGGGCCGCAAGAGGGACGCGCGGGAGTCAAAACCAACCCCAGAGGAGGGGAAGGAAGAATCGGAGACATCAGTGAACTGAAGGAGGGAGGGAGGGAGGGAGGGGAGGTGGCTGTTGTGTTAAATCTTGGCCCACGGCATACGCGTCCCATTTAAGCGAGCTTGGCGGAAAGCTAGTCCTGTGGTCATACTCGCTCTCCTCCGGTATCTTGGGGCTCCTGGCACATCCCCCCCCCCTTCGTCCTCTCAGTGGTAAAGTCTCTCTCGCCCCGGGGAGTTCGCAGAACATCGCGAATGTTCTCGGCTCGCGATCCTACCCCCAGCAGGAACGGGCCATCCGCGTGCGCCTCCACGCCTGCAAGAGACAGGAGACCGCAACCTTTCCCGGTCCGGTAGCCTCCAGGTGTGCTGGGTTGCGATGCTGTGCTAGTTGGGAATGATAATGGGGTTTACACTCCGGAACTTCTGGAGGGCACCAGGTTAGGGGAGGCCATTGTAGTAGGGCGGGCCGGACTTACATGGCGCCTGAGATCAAGATGGGTTAGGACTTCGATAGCACATGTTCTGTATCTATTCTGGCTTCTCTAGAAAAGAACCTCAGCGAGGGAATATTTAGTGAAAATACTTTATACAAACACAATTTAATGTGAAATAGACAGTCTAGTAATTCAACTGTATAGCCATAGCAATATACATGGCTATTTTTTCCTGGAGTGCTCTAGGAGTTTTCTGGAAGGCACATGCCAAAGGCACCTTACTCCAGTTTACAAAACTTGATTACTTGATTATTAATAAGATTTTTTTAAAAAAACTGTAAGAGGCAAATATTGGGACTGTTTTGTGGGGAAGACATTTAGAAATAGATTTAGGGTGTGTAGAGATAAGAATAGATGTCCATCTTTTCCAGTATGTTGGTTTAAACACTGGCTTCTTGGGATCTCTCTCTCTCTATATATATATTATTCAGAAGACATCTTTCGCATTAACATATGAATGTCCCCTCATACATGTGGATTTGCATTTGTCTTTTTCATTTTTGAAAAAAAAAGCACAAGAAAAAAAGTAATAACGGTTCTGTTTGTATGTGTACATGCACATACACATGCAGAGAGAATAATGGAGAATATATAATTTGTAGAAAGAAGTTCCATGTAGTTCCCAAGTTCTTGGGAAGCTTGGAAAGTATCAAAGCCATGTGATCCCTGCAAAATATATATTTGAGTTAAAGAGCTGTTAAGGAGTTAGTGACAGGACAGTAGTGCTACCTGCTTGTCAAAGTAGGTACTGTCCTGTAATAGTACTGTTTGCCCTTAGAGGAAGATATTTTCTTGTGTGGTGGTTCTAGAATTATCTGAGCCACCACAACATATTCTCACGTTGTATCACTTTGCATTGCATAGTTGGTCCTTCAGTGATTAACTTTTTGTTACAAATTTTGTTCCTTTAAACAGACAAGGAAGAGAAGAAATAACGGCCGTGCCAAGAAGGGCCGGGGACATGTCCAGCCTATACGCTGCACCAACTGTGCCCGTTGCGTCCCCAAGGACAAAGCTATTAAGAAATTTGTCATCCGAAATATTGTAGAAGCAGCTGCAGTCCGAGATATCTCTGAAGCAAGTGTCTTTGACTGTAAGCACCTTCTCTTGCTGTGCCCTACTTTTAATCGCCAATGTAAAGTTGAGATCAGAAAATTAAAGCGTTAGGAGAAGATGTTGCAATGAAAGGTCATATCTTCCTTCATATTTGAGATGAGCAATGTGAAGATTGATGTTTTCTAGCCCACTACTGTGGTGCTCATTGTTAATATTCTGTATTCGCCTGCTGTGTCTGATAGGAATCTTTTGAATTAAAAACCTTAATGCTGTTTGATATTTCATCATCCAAATCTTTCATATTTGTGGTATTGTAATCTTCACTGATTCAAGATCCATCAGAAGAAAAGATAGGAAGGAAAGAACCAGAAGTAGAACTCAGATGAGAGTTCTTATAAATTTCAGCTGGAGTTTGATGGAAAGTTTACTTTTGCAAAAAAACCCCAAACCCTCCATTGGTTTTAATTTGATATCTGTAGGAGTGGTAGAATTTGAGATTTTTCTTACTAAGATCTTTTCTTGAGGAACCTTGCTTTAAAATTAATAATTGTTGAGGGGGCAGGAAATTAAGTTCTAGTTGCTGAAAATATTTTGTTCAGATTTGTTCATTATATCTTATTTGGCAAAATAAAGTTGAAGCGTGTTTTTCTTTCTGATTTTTAGATTAGGTAATTTATTCTTTCCTGGTGATGAAAGGAACCCTTGGGCAGATTATAAAGTAGACTTTCAGGGGGAACCATGAGAACTGATTGTTTTGTCTAATGTTGAAATCTTACCCAGATACCTTTTGTTTTTTCCTCAGCCTATGTGTTACCCAAGCTCTATGTGAAGCTTCACTATTGTGTTAGCTGTGCTATCCACAGCAAGGTGGTGAGGAACCGATCCCGTGAGGCCCGAAAGGACCGCACTCCTCCTCCCCGGTTCAGGCCAGCAGTAAGTGTATGATCAACTGCAAGTTACTGCATTATGGCTAACCAAAAAAAAAAAAAAAATCTAACTTAGCTGGTGGAGTACAAATAGTCATGCCTTGTTTTTGCATGATTATATAACCCAAGGGTGTGTAGGGGGCACTCTAAAAGTTGGTGGGGCCAGGGCCCATTTTGGGAAAGGATTTCAGTAGTTTCAGGGGGTGAAATGGTGCCGTAAGCATCTGCATATAGGAGCATGGCGTTACTGGGCTACACTTTTTATGCTCCTCATACAAGCAAATGTGCCTTTCTGGATTCACATGATATGCTACACATCATGAGGATTGTTTGAGTCTGTCTTAGAATGAAGTAATCTTGATAATTACAGGTTTCTTGTGCTCTCTGTTATGGCATAAAACCCCCCTAGATTATGTATTTATAAAAGCTAATAATTACCTGCAGCTTTTTAATCTAATAGGAAATGAAAGGTTACAAATAAAAGGGATGCATATTATCAACTGTTGAAGCAGTTAGCAATATATATATAATATAAAATATAATATAAATTATATTACATTATATAAATATAAATAATATAAAATAATATATAATATTTTTATTATTATATAATATATTATCTTTATACATTATTATATATCTTATATATTATGATATAATATATAATATATATAACATATTATAAATATTATATATTTATAAAATAAATATAATAAATATAAAATAAATATAAAATAGTTACCTGGCAAAGGCCACATATGTTCTTTGCTTTACAAGGCAGCTACATTTTGAATCTGCTGAGATAGAAATTAAGGACTTCTTAATTTGTTATAATTATCATTAGTGATAAAGTTAAATGAATGTCTTCTAACACACCTTATTTTTCTCCTTCAGGGTGCTGCACCGAGACCACCCCCTAAGCCTATGTAAGGAGATGGTTTTAAAAGATGTCAATTCCAAATATTGATTCAATAAATAAACTTACAAGTGATGATTGTTTGTGTTAATCCTAAAGTGTTTTTAAAGGGGTGGGCTTTGAAAGTGGCTGGGGTACAAGTTTAATTAAATTCCTTTTAAATATGCTGCAAATAACATTAAAGAGTAACTTGAGTGACCCAGCTAGCCTTGAAAACACAACTCTTCAGCAGAGAGGGCATGTTACGGGTTCTGTCGCCTAGGGAATTACATTTGACAGGCTTCAGGTGGCGGGCCTTTTCTGCTGTGTTGCCTGTGCTGTGGAATCTTCTCCCCCCTGAGGTGAGGTTGGCCTCGTCATAGCTGAACTTCCAGAGGTCCCTTAACACTTGGTTGTGCCAGCAGGCCTGGGGTCCCTAGGGGACGGGGGAATTAGTGAGGTGGCTCCCTTATTTTTAACATCTTTTTATTCTCTGTTTTATTTTGTTTTTTTATATTTTAATATATTTATTGACTGTTTTTAGCTTTGTTGTACACCGCACAGAGTTGCCTGTGATGAGATGGGCGGCTATATAAATTGGTTTAATAATAATAAATAATTTTGCTCAGCTCATAGGAGCAACCCAATATTGCTTCATGAAGCAGCTTTGAGAGAGCTCTCAAACCTTCACTTGATAGCAACACTTTTTCTTTGAGCGGGTTCCTCCCATTTCTGAGAGTGTGGACTTATCACACCCTTCCTCCTCTTGCATACTATCCTAAAAAAAGTCTCTCAGTGGTTTACAAGTATCCAGTAAAATGTACCGTTCCAAATGCTGTAGAATAGCTATTGCAGCTTTTAACCATTGCCTTCCAGAATTGATGTAACAAGCAGCTATCTGAAATGTATTGTCGAAGGCTTTCACGGCCGGAATACGATGGCTGATGTGGGTCTTCCGGGCTGTGTGGCCGTGTTCTGGAAGTTTTGTTTCCTAACGTTTCACCAGCATCTGTGACCGGCATCTTCAGAGGGCAGGAGCACAGACAGGAGGGCACAGCTGGGCAGAGAGAACTGCTCCTGTCTGTGCTCCTGCCCTCTGAAGATGCCGGTCACAGATGCTGGCGAAACGTTAGGAAACAAAACTTCCAGAACACGGCCACTCGGCCCAGAAGACCAACACCAGCCATAGCTATCTGAAAGTTAATTGTGGTTTATTGAACAGGCAGTAATGAATGAAAAAATGTTAATGCAAAACAGATTTTTCTGGATTTTTTTTTTTTTTTGCTGTCATGGGGATATGTATGAGATAACCAATTCTGTAAGAATAATACAAATGCGGTATATAAAATTAATTTTTGAAAGGACCCTGTAAACTAAAATAAGTCTTGTTATTATTAATAGTTTATGAGGTACATACATGGTGAAATTTAGAAATCTATGATTGGGTGTTGGCAAGCCAGTTTGGTGTAGTAGATGAAGGCACCAGGCTAGAAACCAGGAGACTGTGAGTTCTAGTCCTGTGTTAGGCACAAAGGCAGCTGGGTGACCTTGGGCCAGTCCCCCTCTCCCAGCCTTAGGGAGAAGGCAATGGCAAACCACTTCTGAAATTGTGCCAAGAAAACTGCAGAGACCTGTCCAGGCAGCCTCTAGGAGTTAATGCTGACTTGAAGGCACCAAAAAAAAAAAAAGATTGGGTATAGCACAATACCTTGGCCATGCAGGTGGTTTGTGTAAAATATTGGAAATAGAGGCAGTAAGCTTTCAAGCTAGAGGGAAGAGTGGGCATCAATGTGCCAATGGAACTGCCTATTCCTCCTCTCGCCTTTGCTCTCCAAAAATCTCTAAAGTACCATCATCCTTGTCCTCTGGAGTAGCTCTGAAGAGGATGGCAGCTGCAGTAGCATGGGAAAATCTGTTTTCAGGTGGATGGCCAGTACTGGATTTCACCAATAAATTTTCCTAATAAGGGACATTAATCTTTCTGTAGTACAAGATGGACTTTGATGGGAAAATGCAGTTTAATACCAAGATGTACGTGTGTAGAATTTTAACAGGAATGTTGAGAGTTTCTCTGCTTAGAGATTCTACTCATGCATATGCAGCCCCCTACTGTGGAAATGCATCCGAGCATGTGACTACTAGTGGTGTCGGGGGAAGATCATGAGTATCCTGTTCCACTTCTTGGTGGCAATAGTTAATATAGCTGAACACTGTTGATCTGTAATGTTTATATCTTACTGGGAATAAGTCTTAAGCTATACTTTTGGGTTGATACGGTATTCATTTCAATCAGTTATTTAACAAAAGGCGTATTTCTGAAGAGGAAAAGCAAGTACTTGCATTAAATAGATGTTTCTCAGGTGAATGCCTGGTACAAATGCTGTGGTTTGCCGTGGCTGTCTAGAACAAGGATTTGCCAAATCACAAATCGAGCGCTAAGACAATTTTGCCTGAGCTAAACAAAGCTGGACGTGTCATGTGTTGCATTATTTTCTTTATAAAATAGTGCTATGTATATGTCTATGCTTATAATTAAAAAGCAAGGTAGGAAAAAGTAAATAAGTTCATATGTACAAATGCTGTTGGTTTTGGCCATAATTAATCTTCAAAGGCCTCAGCAGGTGGCAGCACCTGGCCAGCCTTGTCTGGGTTTGGAAGCTAAGCTGGGTCAGAGCACTTTAACTCTGGGATGGGAGAGTACCAAGGAATCCAAGGGTTGTAGTCTAAATTGGAAAATCAAAAAATGTCCTGGAAGAGGTTAATGCTTGTTCATGAAATCAAGCTTGCTTCAGCTGAGACATTCCCTTTAATCTTCAGAGGGCCCTAAGACTTCACAGCGATTTGCCATAATAATGCATCTTTTTAAAGGTGCAAAAGAAGTAACTGCAGACTTCCAAACTAGGAGAGGAGCTGGAAATAAGGTATTTAAGGAAGATGCTTGGGCATAAGTTGGCCCTTGTATCTTTAAGACAGATCCGCAATACGGAGCATAGATTTCTTGGTGTATCCAGGGCTGAATGACCATCTTATTGGGGCAGTTCTCCCTTCTTAGCAACCATGGCACCTGCAAGTTGCTGCCAAAATTCCCAATGTTCCCACTGCCCTAAAAATTGTCTCTGGATAGGATCTGGAAGGGTGGCATGTTCTTAAGAACATTCATTGCCCTTGTTTTCACCACCTGACAATGTGGCAGTAACCTTTTTGACAGCCAGCATAGTAGTTATTACTGTAATAATGGACAGCACCAAATTTAAGGTCGCTATAGTTCAGGGGTATGTGATCGATGTCAGTGGAAGGTCTGCACTCCAAAAGTGGGGATGGATTCTGGCGTTGGGGGGTTAAGTGGGTGCCTCTAGCACTCTTTGCTCCTTAAGCGCCTTCCTCCATTGCAAAAGAAATGGAGGAACTGTGTGCAGTGAAAGGGGTGCTGACAAGCCACCTGTGGCCCCCAAGCTGGACTCTCGGCACTCCTGTAGTTCCTGCCAGCAGCTGAAGGGGTCACCAGAGGGCAGCCTCAGGCGCTTGCTTTGCTTCCCAAATCTCAGTCCGGCTTGAGGAAAGTTCCTCCGTTCCAAGTACTGTAAGCAAGGGTCAGTACTGTCCATTAAGAAAAGCATGTTCCCTTGTTTTATGAGCGCTGTGCCTCAGAACAAAGGGACCAAACGGGGAGGGGGAGGGAAGGGAAGAGGTGAATTTAAAGACAAGACCGGATGGCCTTAAGGCCCGTGAGACCAAGCACCTACCAAAAAAAAAGGGAGAAAGTTGGTAGGTGGGTTTCTTTTTATCTCTCTCGCTCTCCCTCCCATGGCAAAATACTCAAGTTTGTTAAACTGGAACTTTGGCATTGTTCGTGCAGTACATTAAAGAAATAACATCATTTGTGGCGTAGTTCTTAGTACCTTAGTACGGCGTGTGCTGTTAACCTAGTCAGTGATGGCTATATAGCAAATTATGGTTAAAACGAACTGTGAATACAGAGTGTAAATCCAGCCCATATCTCCTGATGTGAAATTTGCATGGGACTGGGCTGAGCTGAATCTGTTTTGTGGTGGGAATTAGCTCTATAACCTTTTTCCTCTCTGGTGTCACCTGTGTCCAGCGTGATTTTCCTTCTGGGGAGGTGGAGAGAAATCTTACCAGAAGCAAGGATATTTGTGGGGGGGGGGAGCAGTAAGCTTCTAATTTTGGGGGTCAGATGGGCAGGGTTGTGGGTTGAGCTAGGTTAGTTCTGGGTTGCCTCTGAAAGCTGCTGTAATTGAGGGAAAGACCTGGACACTTAAGTTTCGGTCAAAGCACAGTTATGGCTATTCATATTGTGCCTAATCGTCCCCTCTCCACCATGATAATGCCAGTTTGGAGAAGAAATGTTGTATTGGGTTGAGTCAGAGATGATACCTGCCCTTATTGTGATTTATATCAAGGCAGATTATAAGAAAAGATGTTAAGGTCCTTTTGGTCATCTAATCACAGCGGTCCATCTAATGTCTGATTGTTGGTCTTAGCCCTGATTTCTGTGGCTCTTACCTTTGGATGGGGTTACCATTAGTGGGATTGGAACTGAGCTCTGCCCTTCAGATCGGTTTTGAGTTTTTGAGTTCCCTTTGTCTTTTCCCCTCCATTGGAAACATGGTCCCAGATCCAGAACAGAGGGCTCCCTTTGGAGAGCTACCAGCCTGAACGAAATCAGGCCACAGCGCTTCCAATGGGCCATTGTTCCATGCCCCGGGATGTCTTTGGCTGGATCTCCTCAGGATATTTTCCTTGGACTTAAAATAAACACTTGCTCTTTGTTAACTGCGGGATTTTATGTTTTCCAAAGTGGGAAGACAGCTGCTACTGTTGCTTTTTCCCAGAAGCCCTCTGTGGAATCTCAGATCTCTTACGCCCATAGCATAAAATAATTTAATTATGTCTGCCTGACACCTCTGGCATTCCATATTAAGAGAGTAACAAACTGCAGACTTCGGGGCTCCGCCGTCATGTTCTCTGCATATCTCACACAGCAACCGCACGGTGAATGGCCCCATTTTTTGACTTCCCTCTCCAAAAAGGAGTGCGAATATAATACTCCTTTCTCAGGACTAGACTTCATGTGTCTGATGAAGTGGAACAGAACTCTTACAAGCTCGTGTACAATGCACTGGATCGTTTTTAAGGTGCCATAAAATTATGGCAACAAGCTGACCCTTGTCCCTCCTTAATGACATTTGAAATAATTCTAGGAAAAGCATTACATTTCTGTGGAGATTCCTTTTTGTTCAGGCAGGCAACAATAGTTGGTTATTTATTATGGACGTTTTCAGTAGAGGACCAGTGACTTCATGTGCATCATGATGCAAATTATGTCATGGTGTGGTCAGTCACACCATGACCCAAATTATATAATTCACTTCATTAGTGTGATTATGTCATAATACATGTGACATCACTGTGGCTTCTACCAGGTGCCTGTGCTATCTAGGATTTTTATATTATTTTATCGTATCCTGTTATTTATCTCTATTTTACCTCACTTTTAAAACATAGAAAACTCAGGGTGGACTACACCACCACCACAAACCTATAAAATTATAAAAAAAAAAATTGTAAGCTTTGGAGCTTGTCCAATAACTGGACATCATGTTTGAGAAGTACAATGTGTGACTTGTTTTTCTCCAGTAGGCAATTCCAGCATTTAATTTTGAACACCCTCCCTGTAAAGTTCTGGAAAATGATGGGAACATGCAATAGAGCAGTGCAGAAAACCATGCCTGAGCTTCTGTGCGTTGTATCCAGCATGCACAACCCACTCTTCCAAACAGATATGTCTACATAATTCTGTTCTGTACATTGGCTTCAGACTGGCAAATGCAAATCCCTTTTGGGGCTGGGAGAAGGACTAGTGAACTGCCATGAAGGTTGCATTCCTTCTCTTAATGGCTCTCATATCATTTCCTCCCACTCTCCACCTGATCGTGTCCATAGTTCAAGGCACCCACTCCTGAATCTTTGCCATCATCTTCCCCTCTCCTAGACAGGACCAGTGACCTTGCCAATAGCTCTGCTAAAAGTCTCAGGATCCCACCACTCCCTCCTGCCAGGATGCCAGAAAGCTGGGGCAGAAAGAACTGAGAAGTTCAGCCTGCTAAGAGGGAGCTGGAAGGCCACACTTTCTTGAGTCTTCCTCCCAACCTTGCATCTGTCTAGAGGAGAGGCAAGGGGTGGCTATTTCAGACTTGCTTCTTTCCAGTGGAAATACAGGATGCTGCTTTACCTTGAGTCAGATCATTGATCTGTCTGGCTCAGCAATGTCTCTGTACTTTTTGGCAGTCACCCTGCAACGTTTTCATAATAGAATGTTTCCCAACCTTGCCTGCCTGGAGATGCACATGGTGAAACCTGGGCTCTTCTGCATGCACAGCATGTGCTTTCCTACTGAACTATGGCTCTTCTGAGGAAGGCCATTCCTGACTAATCCAGTCATGGGAGACCTCTTCTTAACACACTCCGATTCCTTTTCCCATTGATCCTGCCCTTTGCACATCTTTCTTTATGAAAAAACAAGACAGAGGATGAGATGTCCATCCACCCCCAGTAACCCATCAGAGGTTACTGTGAGAAGAAATTAGCTGGAGCTGAAGGAAGGTGCCATGATTTCTTAGTGTCTTTCAATTTCTTCAGTAGAGCAGAAGCTTTTGGAGAGTCCAGCAGCTCCTGACTCTAAATCAGTTGTTTCCATGCTGGTAGGTTTTAGGCATGTTGAACTACAGGTCCCAACACCTCTGTATATTAGTGTCTGGGAATTCCAGGAGCTGTACTCCAATGACGCAAAGCCAAACAGGTTGGGAAGGGCTGCAGTAAACTCTGTCTTGCACAGAGACAAGTGGTAGGACGTGGCTTTGGAGAAGAGACAAATGTCAGCTTTTTCATTTTAGATTCAGCTATGCTCATTTAGGAGTTGCCTATGAGAACACTGGAAGCAATTTTCTGTGATCCTGCCTAAGGAGCCAAACATGCAAGGGGAACAATTAATTAAAATTCTTAAAAATCCAAAGGAATGTGTGGTAGAAACAGGCCACCCATTGCTTGGCTGCTTTTAAAAAATGCAGAGTAAAACACGTTTGGTTAGTAGAGAATATTTCCTGCACAATTATGCTTATTTGTTTACTTAATTTTCAAAATATCTATACTGCCTTCCCAAACAACTCTATGTAGTGTAAAATCTAAAAAACAAAAATCCATCCTTAAACTAATAAACCCCATCTTTATAAAATAACAAACAAAATAATAAATCCTTCAGCACTGAAAACATAGCTAGAAACAGCCACCCAGTTATCACTGGACAAAGTATCAAGCATCTACTTAAAAAGAAGCGTCTCCAGGATCTTCTGGAGTGCCAGAAGTGAAGGACCAAATGCCCTCCTGGGGCAGCATAATCCATATGGGGGCAACCACAGAGAAGGCTTTTCTTCTGGCCATGTGTCTCTCATGAAGTTAGGACCTTAAACAGGCCTTCTCACAGAATGGACAGAATCATTTTGGATAAGGCAGTCCCTAACATAGCCTGCTGCCATCCTGAGAGGGCTTTATAAGTAATGGCCAGCACCTTAAATTCGGTCTAGATTTGCCTGCTGGCAGTCTGGCTGCTGTACAGGGTATCAGTTGTAGCTTCAGAGTTATCTTCAAAGATAGCCCCATGTAGAGCTCATTGCAGTTGTCAGCAGTGATGAGCCATGAACACCATCACCAAGGCTTTTTGGTCCAGGTACAGTAGAGTCATACCTGGTGTACAGCTGACTGGCCAAAGGTTCCCTGGCCATGAACGCCACCTGCTACTCAAGCAGGAGCATTGAATCCAGAAGAACCCCCATGTCACAACCTTCTCTAGAACTGACACAGGAACCGAAAGCCCAGCCATTTACAGACAAGCAGCACCTCTGTGTCGTTAGGTTTAATCTGAGTTTGTTTCTCTCCATCCAGTTTCTCACAAGACTCCTATAGCACTTCTGGCCCAGACTGGGATGTAATGTTCAATTAAGTGTCCTTAGTGTAGTGATAACACCTCATTTCAAAATTGTAGATGACTTCTCCAAGTAGTTTCATACAGATTTTAAATAACATTGGGAAAGGGACTAAGCTTTGTTGTAGCTCATGACCACAGGATCAATTGCTCCTCTTGCACAACTGGAAGAGTTGTACGGTATTGTCCAGCCAAGTAAGAGTGGAATCACTGTAAAACAGTGCCTCCGAATACCAGTCCTAGTAGGTGTTCTCTAAGGATACCATGGCTAATGGTATTTAGTACCACCAAGAGATCTAATAGGAGCAGGAGGAGCATACTTCCACCAACTGATGAAGGTAATCCACCGCAGGGAACCAGTTCTATTTCCATCTATGCTGGGCCTGAATCCTGAATGGAAGGGATCTAGATAATTTGCATTTTCTAGAATCCTCTCTAGCTGATTCCCCATCCCTTTCTCAACCACGTTTCCCCAAAAGAAAGGTTGGAGACTGAGTAGAAGTTGTCTAATACTGGTGGAGTGAGAGATTACTTCTCAAAAGAGAGGCATACCACTGCCTCTTTTAATGTAGGTGGCATCTCATCCTTCCTCAGAGAGGCATTATAACCACCTCCTGAATCCAGCTGCACATTTCGCCCACCAGTTGTCTGAGTAAGTTAGCGTGGGAATGAATCCAGTCCATGGTTGATGGAGGTCATATTACAAAGCATCTTTTCTACTGCCCAGGATCCATAAGCTCAAAATAATTCCAGCTCACATAGTAGTAACCATTCACTTCCATAACTCTACCCAACTGGCATTTGTTTGATTTCAGAGTTGTGGTTGCTTTCAATGATCTACAGTAGGAGTAGGGAATTACTTTTAACTCTCCAACATGAGATGCTTCTCTGGACTTACACATATTCATTCATGTAACTGAGGAATGAGTCCTGATAAATAATCTGGATGACTTTTCCAAACTGGCTGCCATCAGGGAGGAGCACACACATCCGGTCCCCCTTTGTGATGCTAATAAATTCTGCATGTAATCTAAAGAAAAACCCGTTCTTTAAGTCTCTGAAAAGATACTCCATATTCTGGAACACCAGACACCTTTCGAAGTGGCAGAGCAAGTACTATTGCTAAATGGATGTTTGTCAGACAAATGTCTGCCATAGAAGTCTATGAGTCATACCCGGCCACGGCAGTGTGGAGGAAGGACTCTGCTTTATCATGAGCTGACTTGTTGACATCCTGAATTGAACAGATTATCCTGCAACACCAATTTGCCTTGCAGAAATAAGGGTGGTGGACACAGTCTACCTTGCATCCTTTTGCTTAGGGAGCATCTTACTTGATATGTTATTGCCTCAGCTTGAATCAGATCTGTCTCTGCTTCTTGTGTAAACAGATGTTCTCAGACATGATGAGAACATGCTTCTCATTCTTAAGGCCAGCAGAGCCTTGGTTCAATCTGAGGCCATTGGCAGAACATGGGTCTATAGACAAAAATCCCACTAGGCTTACTAGTGGCATCTACTACATAGTGCTTCAGTTTACAGTCTGTTGACCTGCCAGATTGTGCTGAGTTCTACTTGATTTCAGAGCCAGTAATACCGACAATACCCAATGAACACAGATTAAAATTAAGGGGATCCATAAATATTCTGAGAAATAACTACTCCCACATAGCAAATATGCAACAAAGCTAATGTGATTTCAAGTGTCACCACATTCCAGATATGCCCTATTGGAAAGGTATGTATTAAAATATTTGTAAAAAAAAAAAAGTTTGACCCTTAATGATTGCTACCTTGCGCACTAATATTCTTAAACTGAAAATGGATTCGTATGTTCTTTGTTGTTGTTGTTTTCCCCACATCTCTTGGACAGTTGCACTTAAAAAAAATACCTGAAACATAGCCAATGTATGTTTCAGAAATTTGATCTTGATTTTGTTAGGAAGAAATGAACTTGGCTACAGTATTTTTACAGTTGTAGTTGGTCTCCAAGGTAGTCTTCAGCCACAGGGAGGCGCCAAAGGGCAACAGCAGATACTTCTTCCACCTTTCTAGTACCCCAGTTCTTCTCAAATATTGATATTCCAGTAGTTATGGGGATTATTTGTCATGACTGAGGAAGTGTTTCTGTTTTGATTCAGAGTAGAGGAATAAAGTCCACAGGAGAAGAAACAGTCATTTGGGGACAAAATGGAAACTGTTTCAAGCATAAAGGATTAAAGCAACCTGAAATGGATGAAATCAAGTCTTTAGGAAGACTTGAGTAGGACACAAGAAGAGCCTCCATGTTATTTACCAAGGTTTGCCTTAGGCTTGCTGCATTGGCTTCCAAGCCAAGACTCAGCCAGGGGCCCTAATTAGTTAAAAAGTAATAATCTTTTTCCTCTCTGCTGTCACTTACATCCGGTTGTGATTCACCTTGGGTGGGGTGGAGAGAATTCTGGTTTTAGAACCCAGCCCTGCCTTGAGTAACAGAATGGAGTGGCAGGCCTGGGGCTGCTCCCTCTGGGCCAGGTGGGCAGGGCTCTGGGCTCACCTGCATTCATTCTGGGTCATACCTGGAAGCCCCTTTAACTGAGGGATGAATGTTAATATGGGTCAAAGCTACTCATATTGTGCCTGTTTGTGAACCCCAGGAGTGTTCCTGAGGCACGGTCAAAGAAGTCAAGATGGTGACCGCAACAGTGCAGTCAAAGCTTCGCCTGTTTTTTATTTATGCAACACTGATGAAAAACGGAGTTTGATTGCACCATGGCGGCCACCATCCTTTGATCACGCCTTGAGGTCACTCCTGCAAAAGCTAATAGTAGCCTAACTAGGGGCAGACTAGGTGGTGGCAAATCCTAAAATTGATTGTGCTTCTGCCCTCACAGTGATTCAGAATTGAGGTTGATTGTAAGCATGTTTTTAACTAGAGGCATTGGCATATCAAGTTGTAGATCTTACATGCAATGGCAGATTTTGTCTCTGCCATGTTTTGTTATCTCAGTAAAGTTAAATTACCCAACCGACTGGGGCAGAGTTTAATCTCCCCTTCCACATTTGTTCTTTACATTTTGCCCCTCCTTCTGGTTGTTGCTGGGGTCTGGTGTCATTTCGATGTTTCAACTTTGGATGCAGAAAAAAAAAAATCAACCAATTCTGTCCTATAATTTCTGGGTAGCCACAAACACTGCAGTTTATTAGTGATTATGCTTGGAAACTATTAAGTGAGTTTAGAAACTATAAAGTAAGTTGGATTTAACTTTGAAAAATCTCAGTTGGGTGGTTTGAAGCATAAAAGGAATCCCTGCAGAGCTGTGCCTTCCTTCGATGATTTGTGTTTCTTGTGTGACTTTTATCATGAGTCCATAGTCTTTCAAACAAAACTGCATATCCAAGCCAGGTGAGCCTTAATCCCTTTTCTGGTGGGGAGTCCTTGGCTGGCAAGCATCCATGAATATTGCTTTCCCTCTCTGGCTACTCTGATCTCATTTCCTCCCACTCTCCTCTGACTATGGCCATTGTTCAGGGCGCCTACTCCTGAATCTCTGCCATCATCTCTGCATCATGTGTTGTGACCTTGCCAACGGTGACACTTTCCCTGCTGTGTTCTCTAGCTAAAGATCTTGTGATTCCATAAATGGGGGACACAATTCCAGCCCTCTTGCCAGGATTCCAGGATTCTGGAAGTTCATGAGTTGTTGTTGTTGTTCAGTTGTTAAATTGTGTCCGACTCTTCGTGACCCCATGAACCATATCGCGCCAGGCCTTCTTGTCCTTCACTGCCTCCCTGAGTTTGCTCAGTTTCATGCTCATTGCTTCTGTGATGCTATCTAACCATCTCATCCTCTGCCATCCTCTTCTCCTTTTGCCTTTAATCTTTCCCAGCATCAGGATCTTTTCCAAAGAGTCCTCTCTTCACATTAGGTGACCAAAATATCTGAGCTTGAGCTTCATTATCAATCCTTCCAATGAGCAATCAGGGTCGATTTCCTTTAAGATTGACTGGTTTGACCTCCTAGCAGTCCAGGGGACTCTTAAGAGTCTTCTCCAGCACCACGGTTCAAAGGCATCAATTCTTTGGCGCTCAGCTTTCTTTATGGTCCAGCTCTCACAGCCATACATTACTACTGGAAAAACCATAGCTTTGACCATGCGGATCTTTGTCGGCAAGGTGACGTCTCTGCTTTTTAATATGCTATCTAGGTTTGCCATAGCTTTCTTCCCAAGGAGCGAGTGTCTTTTAATTTCATGGCTGCAGTCTCTGTCTGCGGTGATCTTGGAGCCCAAATAAATGAAGTCTGTTACTGCTTCCATTTCTACCCCTTCTATTTGCCAGGAATTGATGGGTCCAGATGCCATGATCTTAGTTTTTTTAATGTTGAGTTTCAAGCCAGCTTTCGCACTCTCCTCTTTCACCCTCATCAAGAGGCTCTTTAGTTCTTCTTCACTTTCTGCCATTAGGGTGGTATCATCTGCATATCTGAGGTTGTTGATGTTTCTCCCTGCAATCTTAATTCCGGCTTGTGATTCTTCCAGCCTGGCATTTCTCATGATGTACTCTGCATATAGGTGAAATAAGCAGGGTGACAGTATATAGCCTTGTCGTACTCCTTTCCCTATTTTGAACCAATCGGTTGTTCCATGACCGGTTCTAACTGTTGCTTCTTGGCCCGCATATAGATTTCTCAGGAGACAGGTAAGATGGTCTGGTACCCCCATCTCTTTAAGAATTTGCCACAGTTTGTCGTGATCCACACAATCGAAAGCTTTTGCATAGTCAATGAAGCAGAAGTAGATGTTTTTCTGGAACTCTCATGCTTTCTCCATGATCCAGAGAATGTTGGCAATATGATCTCTAGTTCCTCTGCCTCTTCGAAACCCAGCTTGTACATCTGGTAGTTCTTGGTTCACGTACTGCTGAAGCCTAGCTTGTAGGATTTTGAGCATAACCTTGCTAGCATGTGAAATGAGTGCAATTGTGCGATAGTTTGAGCATTCTTTGGCATTGCCCTTCTTTGGAATTGGAATGTAAACTGACCTTTTCCAATCCCGTGGCCACTGCTGCGTTTTCCAAACTTGCTGGCATATTGAGTGCAGCACTTTAACAGCATCGTCTTTTAGTATTTTAAATAACTCAGCTGGAATACTGTCATCTCCACTAGCTTTGTTGTTAGTAATGCTTCCTAAGGCCCACTTGACTTCACTCTCTAGGATGTCTGGCTCAAGGTCAGTGACCACACCAGCATGGACATCAGGGACATTAAGATCTTTCTTGTATAGTTCTTCTGTGTATTCTTGCCACCTCTTCTTAATCTCTTCTGCTTCTGTTAGGTCCCTGCCTTTTTTGTCCTTTATCATGTCCATCTTTACACTAAACGTTCCTTTGATATCTCCAATTTTCTTGAAGAGATTTCTAGTCTTCACCATTCTATTGTTTTCCTCGATTTCTTTGCATTGTTCATTTAAGAAGGCCTTCTTATCTCTCCTTGCTATTCTCTGGAAATCTGCATTCAGTTGCTTATATCTTTCCCTTTCACCCTTGCTTTTCACATTCTTTCTTTCCACAGCTATATGTAAAGCCTCATCAGACAGCCATTTTGCTTTCTTGCATTTCTTTTTCTTTGGGATGGTTTTAGTTGCTGCCTCCTGTACAATGTTACGGACCTCCGTCCATAGTTCTTCAGGCACTCTGTCTACCAAATCTAATCCCCTAAATCTATTCATCACCTTCACTGTGTACTCACAAGGAATATGATCTAAGTCATAGCTGAGTGGTCTAGTGGTTTTCCCTACGTTCTTCAATTTAAGCCTAAATTTTGCAGTAAGAAGCTCATGATCTGAGCCACAGTCAGCTCCTGGTCTTGTTTTTGCTGTCTGTATAGAGCTTCTCCATCTTTGGCTGCAAAGTATATAATCAATCTGGTTTCAGTATTGAAAGTTCATGAGTGTCCATGAGAAAATAGAGGGTAAATTTTAAATTGGTTACTTTCCCAACAGGGTGGAACTGTAAGCAAAACTGCTCCCAAACTTGCCAGATGGAAGGTCAGCTGGCTGAGACTGAGCATCACAATGGTAGAGAAAAACAGAAATATTGTATCCTTACACTCAGCAACTCTGTTGCTGACTTCCTCAGATTTCTACATAATCACATCCATAGTCATGGCAAATAGATGATGGGCTGTTGAACCTTTTCTCAAATCCATAATTGGGGATGAGATCATCTACTCACCTTAGAAGCCAACCTTTCTGATTCCTAGATTAATTTGCATGTAGACAAGGCTGGTCTAAATGCCCTTCACTAGTTCAGATGTTACTTCCTAAGACCCTCCCATGCTTGGTGGTAGCATTAGACAGGGAGGGACTGTTGTAGACTGGAGGAACTCATGTTTAAAATGAAGAAGGTCCCAGGTTCAATCTCCAATTCAGGAAATTCTGCCTGAAGTCCCAAGAACCACTGTTCAACATTACAGACAGAATGGAACTAAGATGGACTAATGATTTGTAGAAGGCGGCTTCATATGTTTCTTCTACTGTAATATGTTCAGCCTCTTCTTAGCTTCCAAATATTACACTTTTTTACACTTTGGAAACCTGTTCAACGAACACATTACTTTCCAAGATGTATTCCATATATTTTTCCAGTAACCTTGTAAGGCAAGCCAAGCTAAACTGAGACAGCAAGCTACCTAAAATCTTTTGGTGAATCTTGTGGCTATGCAGGGATTTGTAGCTGGATCTCCCATAACAAAAGGGAGTGATGATGGTTAGCCTATGATTGTGTCCTCATGATACACTGAACAACAAACTAGTCCACCAAATGTTGATTGATTATGTGCCATCAAGTTGATGTCGACTCCTAGTGACTGGATATAGATTTTCTCCATGACTATCAGTCCCTAAACTGGTCTTTCAGGTCTTCCAATGATGCATCCTTTGCCACTATAACTGAGTCCATCCACCTTGCTGCTGGCCATCCTCCTTCTCTTTTATTTATTTATTTATTTATTAAACTTATTTATAAAATTTGTCCTCTGCCCATCTCCCCCCAATGGGGGACTCTGGGCAGCTCACAACACGTTAAAACAATAAATAAATATACAATTCACATTCACAAAAATAAAAGGGAAAAAAATCCAGGAGGCCAATGGTTCATGGCAGTGACGCCAGGCCACTAAGGGACAAGCCAACCCCACACTTGATTATCCCCCTCCTTGCCCCAGGCCAGATGACAGAGCCAGGTCTTCAGATCCCCCTGAAAGGGCAGGAGTGAGGGGGCCAATCTCACCTCCAGGGGCAGGATATTCCAAAGGGCGGGGGCTACAGCAGAGAAGGCCCGTCTCCTGGACCCCACTAGTCGGAGTTTTTTGCCAAAGGGGTCTGGAGCATGCCCTCTCTGTGTGATCAGGTGGGACAGGATGAACTTGTAGGGGAGAGGCGGTCCTTCAGGTAACCTGGTCCCATGCCATGTAGGGCTTTAAAGGTGTTAACCAACACTTTGAATTGGACCTGGAAGCAAACCAGCTTGTGAAGCAGTGGTGTTATATGGGTCCTTGTTCAGGCCCCAAAAATAGCCTGCGCGGCTGCATTCTGGACCAGCTGAAGCTTCCAGATACTCTTCAAGGGTAGCCCCATGTAGAGCGCATTGCAGTAGTCTATCTGGGAGATAACAAGGGATGAGTGACCCCTTTTATTCCACCTATCCCAGCATTAGAGCCTTTTCCAGAGACCTGGGTCTTAATGTGTCAAAAGTAGGATACATTATGTAAAAGACAAAGTAGAGTACCAAATGTTAGCCTAAGAAATGTTGTTAACCCAACCCTTGGGGTTAATGCAGATCAGATTAACTTTAGTAAATGGGCCAATTGGGATAACTATGGGGGACAGATTGTGAGCACTAATCATCTGTGGGAAGTACAAGAGTGGTGGTGGGAAATGGTGGAAGGGGGGGCAATGAAAGAGACGTCTAAGTTATCCATGAAGACTTCATTTTGAAGGTGAGCACATGAATGAAATGATCAAATGCGACAGAATCGCTTTCGTTTAGGCCTCATCCGAAGCTATCCAACCACCAGTGACTGCTGTACTGATGCATCAATTAATTTATATCGCGACAGAGATGGTGGGACGATACTACAATAAACTGCGGGCGCGGGTCGACTCTCGCGCGCGCGCTCTCCTTCTCAAAACAAATCTCCGCGTTTCATTCCTTATTCCGGAGTCTCTCGTTGTCCTCTGATTGGCCAGAGCGCGGTGCAGCCCCAGCCAATTACGCAGGAGCTTCTCTTGAATGAAGTGTGTGTAATTTGTGAGTTGTGTGTGAGTAAAACAGATCAAAGCGCCACGGCCGAGGCTCGTGGCTCCGATGGGGGGAATTTGCCACTTTGGGGGACTAAAAAAAGGCGTCGACGGAGGGGACTCGCCAAAGACCCAGTGAAACAGGAAAGCAGCAGTTGATCGCCCCCCGTCAGAGCTGACTCCTTTCCCTTGGGTCTGGATCAGGTGCCTCTCATTTCGGCTGCTGCTTTCCCATCCCACGGCGGAATGCTGTAGCCTGAAATACTGTACGCGCCGGGAGGAAAGGGGAAAGGGCTCTCCTCGAGTAAAGCCGAAGACCTCCTCGCAGCCATGAAGAAGAACCAGATCCGAAGTTGCCTGCCTGCGCTAACTCTTCTCCTGTGGAGCGTCCGCCCTGCAAGTTCTCAAGCAGGTAAGCCCTCGTCGCCTGTTCTTTCCCGCGGCCTCGGGTGGTTGTGAGCGGAATCGTGCGGAGAAATTGCCCTTTACGCGGAGACAATCGAGTATCTGTTTAGCCCTAAACAGGATCTTAAGCTGTGGGTGTGTTGAACCCGGGCGCGATGCTGGCTTTCTCGCTTCCTGGAAATCGGACCCCCGAGTCGGGATGGAAGTTTTCTCTTATTTGGTCCGCGGCGGGGAGGGGGAGCGCGCGAGAGTTTCGCCCCACCGAGCGACGCCTTTGAACCTGCGCGCCGCCGCCGCCTAGAGGCAAAACCTGTTTGTCTTCCTCCCCGGACACCCCTCTCTTCCCCTGTCAGAGGGAGCGGTGAATGGTTTGGATTTAGCGTTTAGTCTAGTCTAGTCTAGTCTAGTCTAGTCTAGTCTAGTTTAGTTTAGTGTTTTCGTAACGTCCTCGCGTTCGAGGCTAGATCGCGACTGACGCGGTGGGGTTGGAAAGAAGCGCGGGGTATCCCCAAAACCGCAAAGGGAAAGGCGAAACTTAAAAGACAGACCTTCTGTGGAATTTGCAAAATGTTGTTTCGCCGGCTTCGTCGCCTAAATCATTCTCTGCCTGAAAGGGAGTGAAGGGTTGGGCTCCGGGAAGTTTTCTTTACCAGGGCGGGGGGGGGGGGGGGCAGTATTCTTAGGGCATTACTCAAAGCCGTGAAGAACCCGGACTTGTTTCTAGCGCCTTCCCTCTGAGCGTATGTGGAGAAATGCCCATAATTCGTAAGTGTCTCAGAACATGTAAAGAGAGCGTTTACTCTTCCGTAGCTGCCCACAGCTCACCCTTATATAACTGAGATTTGGGGTCTGAAGGATGCTAAGGGTCACAAGGTGTGCTTTCCAAGTGATTTCGAGCTTTTTCGTGGATTACGTTTTGTCCAGAACTATTATTGTTATGGATAACAGGTCTGTTCTCCAGAATTCTATTAACAGCCATAAACATTTAATTTTTCTGAGAAAGTAAAATCAAATTATACCTGTATACACACACACACGCACACACATATACTGTACATTCGAACTACAAAACATATTTTCAGTTGCAGACACGGTAGGATACATGTGCCTTTTGCTAGTGATGTTGGCTGACATAAGAAAGGCGAAGCAGAATTAGTAGTTAGATGGGACACCTCCAGGAGATCCCATATTTGTAAACTATTTAATAAGTTTTTAAAAAATCCAAGAAGCAGTGGCAAACTTTTCTCAAAGAAAGCAGGAAATTTATTTATTTGATTTATACTCTGCATTTCTGTCTCTTTGAAAATCAAGGTAGCTGATATGAATAAAAAAACCAACACGTAGTTCAAACAACAATATAACTATAATACAGATAAAAGTTAAACATTAAAATAAAATATATTTAAAATTAAGAATTAAATGTTTGGAGGAAGAGATGTGATGTGCTTTCACCAACCTCCTAAATACTGCTTGTGCACAAATTATGCAGAGGAGGCTTCTGATTAAGCAGCATCTCCTTGTGTGTTTGGAGGAGGACTTCTCAGAACCTTTTCACCCTTCCCATCATCCTCTGCTGAATTGCACCAGGGAAAGGAGAGGGAAAACTTATTTTGCAAACCCTGACCCCGCCTAAGATGTCTGTATGTTGGGGAGGAAGGTGCCAAGTGTTAAGATTAACATTAAATTGCACTGAAGATGTTGCCTAGTTGGGTAATGAAATGTCTGCAAGAAGACAACCAAGCTCAGAGAACCCCAAGGACTCCACAGTTCAACCCTGAGCTACATACATTCTCTTCTAAGATTAAACAGACACCATTAAGGGAAAAAAGGGTTTGATTTACGAAGGGCTAAGTCCACTGGGTCTTGTTTTATGGCTTCTTACGCCAACCGGCAGGGATAAGGTGAGGGAGATACTTGAAATAGATGCTGTTCAAAAGGTTAATCACACTCCCTAGGCATTGTGGTACTTCATAGGTGCCCTTCTTCCTTAGACTCTGGACATAAAGGCACAAGAAGTAACCCCTTTCTAATGTCCTGCTCCCTCCAAGTCTCTAGGGCATGATTCCCATCCTCCCCAGTCACAGTGACCATTCTTATTGTCTCAATCTACGTTTCCAGATTGGAGATGGCTTCTTCAAACCAATAAATTGGCTGCACCTTGAGCTGATGAGAATTTCTGAATTGAACCAGAAAGTCAGATCGATTGGATTACCAGGTTTTGGAACTGATTTGGAAAATCAGTCTGATCCTGTCTGGACTTTGGAAAAACGTGTTTGTGCATGTGCCAATTTCCAAATTGATCCAGAATCTTTCCAAATTAATTTAGAGTATCTGATTCAATTTGATGGTTCAAATTGCTTTGGAAATATGATTTGAAAAAAAATAATTGTTTTAATTAAATTGTCTTCAAATCAAATCTCTGAACGGAATAATTGCACAGCCATAATAAAGTATGCTTGAGTCACTAAAATACTTTCCAATGAAGCAAAAGTATGTAATATCTACCTTGTCCCTCAAGGAAGACCAAAAGGCCAGTTTTTCATTCCAAAAAGATACAGCAGATAAGCCAAACTCAAAGAGAAAATAACTTTCCTTAAAATGAAGGAATTGTAGCAGAAAGAAAACCATTTCAACATCTGTCAAAGGTAGAGCTCTGCCTTTGGCATCAGGACTTTGGGTTTTTTTACGTACAGGTAGTCCTCGTTTAGCAACCACAATTGGGACTGGCAACTTGGTCGATAAACGAAGTAATCACTAAGGGAAACCACAACTGTGCTTATGATCTTACTTCAGCTTTCCTTTGCTTTGCAGACCTGCAAAAGGTCATACATGCAAGAATTGGTCATAAAGGTACTTTTTTATCACCGTCGTAACTGTGAATGGTTGTTCAATGAGGCAGTTGCTAAACGAGGACTACCTGTATATGCTTGCTGCTAGGAAAGGGAAGTGGGGTTCTGTTTCAGGTGCCAAAATATCTGGGTGACTTTGGGAACAAAGTATTTATGAGGGGCAGCAACCCTTGGCTCTTCCTTGAGCTACAAAACTTCTAGACCCAGACCGGTCACACACAGAAGGCCACTTTATTTCTTCTCCTCCTCCTAAACCAAACGGGAAACTTGAAAGTCTATTTTACTCTGCAATGTTCTTGATGCTTAAAATAAATAAAATAAAAATTCTTATAAAGTAGGGTCTAGAGAAGCAAGCTGCTAGTCTGGTCCAACTCTGAGGGTTGTGAACTGAAATGGAATTGCAAGTATTTGAGTTTAATTAGGATGCAAATCTGGGAGGCACTCATCCGATTAGCCCCAGCCTGATTTCTGCTGCAGATGATTGGGACATTTCCTCACTTGCAGCAATGCCCCCAGGAGGGAAGGGAGGGGCTGGGGATCCTCCTTTGTCCTGGGCCCCGCTCTCCAGAATCCAACCCCCTGCAAAACTCATCTGTTTCCATCTAACTGTTCCCCTTGAGAATTGCTGCTGGGGACAGTCACTCACAGGGATGCCACGGGTATGTTTTTGCTTTCTTAATTTAGGAATTAATGGATTAGTAAACTGCCATGTGCATGTTCAGCTGAAAAGCAATGCTTTAAATCACACCTGACAAACAAGGTGTCACTTGGCGGTTGGTAGCAGCCAACAGCCAAACAGGCAGGGCCACCCGGAGGGAATGATCAGAGAAGTCAGAATGAGAGCCACGATCAAAGCTCTGTCTGTTTTTCATGTGAAACTTTGCTTGCACTGTCATGACTGCCAACTTGACTCTTTTGACCATACCCTGTGGACACCCCAGAAAACAGGAATTGTGACGAGAAGCGAGAACCAAAATTGTTGGCCCCCATCAACAATTACTTGAGTTGTCCTGAGCTCTTATTTGCATCTGCTGGTGGACTGGTTCATCAGGTCACTTCCTTGCTTCTCTAAGGCTGTTTCTATTAAATGCTCGCCGGGTGGTCACCCAACATACTTGTTTTGTCCAGGTATCAGGTGCAGCCTGGCCGTTAGAACCTCTTCTGATGAAGCGCTGCACAGACGAGTAGAGAGGGGTGAAATGATCGAGCCCGATTTTGCTCAGATCAAACAGAAAAAAAAAGCAATCAAACTTTTATTCCAATGAAAGATGATCTTCCCCCAGTAAAATACCTAACAGATAAAAATAAGCTACATGCACCAAAATAACAAAACAGCATAAAAGTAAGATGCAAGCCAGAATAAAACAAGGGAATAGAAATTGAAAAATACGAAGGGGACGAACTACAGGGATAATAAAAGAATCTCCTACTAGTGGGAATCCAGAAATGGGGTCCAGTTATCCTGTCAAACTCTCTCTCTGCTCCAATGCAGGTGTTTTTCCTTCAAAGTTTCAAAAGAATATATTTGGACGTAGGCCATTTAAAATGTACCTGAGAATTTGTATTTGCTTCATGCGTATTTCTGCTAATGCATGTACTTTGTATGCAGTTTTCTTAATATTCACCTTTTTTACAAGCATTTTGCTTATAATATGGTTTTTGCATGTATTTTCACCATGAGTACACTTTCTGGTATTGTTTTTCACTGGAATAATTGCATTGAATCCATAAGATGGCTAATATCAGTGCATAAGTGTGTTTTAGTTCAAGCCCTGCAAATAAGTTCTCATTAAAAATAACTAGAAGTGTTTCTTCCCTTTCCCTATAAATGCTTGACTCTGTTTTGCATTTTGATGCAGAGCTTGCTTTTGTGCGATGTTTTGGTGGTTCTACCTTCAGCTGCTAAATCTTTGCCTTGTGCTATGATGCACGTCTGCATCAGCGATTCACCCTTGAACATTGAAGTGATTAAGCCATCAGATCGATGCAGCTGCACGTTTAGGGGAAGTCGCCTTTTCTGCAGGGAGTTGTAATTTGGGTGTGCCGTTTTCTGCACCAGCATTACAGAGTTGTGGTCCAGGTCTCCTCTTCAGAGCTCTTGTTGCCTGCTTGTAAAGGAATGATTCCTCAAGTAGACTGACCAGGATATACATTTTTGTGAAATCTTCCCAACTTGTCAAAACTCCCACCTATACTCCTTGGCTAGGAAATCTCCTCCTTCTCCTCCCTCCTCTCTTTTCTCCTCCTCCTCCTCCTCCTTCCTGGGTTAATGAGCTGATCTCTTTTTTTTTTTTTGCAGGGTTTGGTGGCAGCTGGAGGACAAGTGCAGTGAACTTTGTTTATGTTTTTGCAAACAGGGTTTACTAATGAGCCCTCTTGCTTGCCTCTCCCTGGCATATAATAGAGGCCAGGTTTCCCTGGTTGCTTGGAACCAGTTTTGTGTCAACATTCTTGACCTCTGCTAATTGCTTTCCCCTTGTATGCCGCAGTGATTGTCAAGTGGAGAGAAAAACAAACAGTGCTGTCAGAACAACAGGGAGGAAACCCTCCCTTTCTCTAGTAGGCCCAGTTCAAACACACACCTGCCTAGGACAAACTGGGAATAGGGAGAAACCCGAGCTGCTTTCAGAGTCCTTGAGCCACAGTTCTATTCCCACATGATGGCCTAAAAACTTCCTTTAACAGCAACACCAGCAAAAAGTTTCACCTAAAATAGTATTTTGATGAATGCACCTAGATGAGTTTCCTGGCATTTTTCGTACATTTAAGTGTATAGAACACAACTTTTCCAGAGTTGCATTTGTCACCTCTGCACCAAACATCATCATTCTAATGTCTGAATGCTTTCTCAGAGTGCTGGCTTAACACAGAATATGATTTCTTACCAATGCTTACTTTGAGAATATGAGATCAAAAGGTGATACACTGAACATGATCCATCTGGGACTAAGATAAAAGTGGAACACTTTTGAGTTGCATTAAGTGCCTGCGTTTTTCATTTTTAAACATCCAAACCAGTTCCAAATATGGAGTTTGGCCATACTTTGAATGCATTGCTTAAGATGCAAATCAAGCAGCCAATTAAATTATATAGCCTAGCCTTGATCCAGGAATTCTCTTCAGCTGATATTTGGGCTCATTCTCATTATTCTAGGTTAAGATGTAGCTTCTCCAAGGGCATCCTATATTGATCTGAAGGTTATGAAATCCATCTCAGCTCCCCGAAGCCCTGTCCCAACATCTCTTCAGCACTCTCCTCCACTCAGCATTGCTCTTTCCAGTTATCAACATTTCTGCATTCACACTTCCATTGTGTGTTGTCTTTTCTCCATTGCAGAAAGAGGCATTGTCTAGGGAGGACCACTCTTAAGATGGAAGTCTGCATTGGCTTCCCTTTGTCCAGCCATTCCCTGCTCTGTTCATAGACCCAGCAACCTTACGTAGGTCCTTTTTTTCAAGGTTCTTGCCAAAGAATTGTATCTTAGGTAAGGAGGTACCTGTAGATCAGTTCTATCTGGATCCTCCCAACTGTGTTTGCTACAAATTACTTCTCAGTAGGTCACCCTGCAGTGAAACTCAGAGCAAGAGCAAACGAAATGCAGGTGCCCAAGTAAGCACTCAACTCCAATTCCCATCATTAGCAAGTGAGTCAAACCTATGTCACTGGGGAAGGGAAAGCAAAAGGTAGGAAGCCACCAAATCTATTATGTATTTGTCACTGATGTATGCTGCCCTTTCTCCAAGACTCTAAGGGATGCTGCTTATTTTTATATTTACAACAATCTGGCAAAAAAAAGAAAAAGAAAAAGAAAGAAAAAAGGAGCTATTGGAGTACAAGATAAGTAATTGTGAAACCTAATAATGTATCCGCTTTCATTTGCTACAGATTCAACTGGATTTTTTTCTTTCTTTTTTTTTTTGGTACCTTTAAGTCAGTCTTGACTCCTGGAGATTACCTGGACTAGTTTCTGCAGTTTTCTTGGCAAGATTTTGGAAGTGGTTTCCTGTTGCCTGCTTCCTAGGGCTGAGAGAGAGTGACTGGCCCAAGGTCACCCGCTGGCTTTAGGCCTAAGGCAGGACTAGAACTCACAGCCTTCTGGTTTCTAGACTGTTGCCTTAACCGCTGCACCAGATTGGCTCTCCAAACTGGATTTGCCAGGCAGAAATGTAGGGGTTCCTGTGTTGTTAGAGAGAGACTGTTTTGCTCAATGTTAAACACAATGGGTGGGGTTGGACACCATAATAAATCAAAGACAATCAAACCCACATTCTAATGTGGGGTTCTAGATAAGGCATGCCTAAATTTGGGTTTGTATGTGTGTCTATGTGTGTGTGTGGTTTTCGTTTCAAGGTGCTACATATGTATTTGTCTGGAGGAGAAGCATCTGTGGGGCTGAGATGACGGTCAAGAGGTAGTGGCCTAACAAAAGCAGTTATTTCTGAGATATGTTTGTTTCTAACTGGAATGTCTCCAGTTTCTAGGTCAGACTGTGTTTCCCCCTCCAAGATTAAAGAACTCTTTGTTGCCAGAGAGCTCCTTTACTTGTTTGCTAAGTTAAAGAGGACTAAACATCTTAGATCTCATGCTTGATATTTAATCTGAAAAATGGGAAGTGTTATTGAATTCACAACGGTAGTGTTCACCTTCATTGGAATTTGATTGTGGATGCCAGGAAGCCATAACTGATGAATTTAAAAAAAATAATTAGCAGGTCTTGTGCCAGAAAAATGGTTTTTGCTGGCTGTGATGATTCCCCAGAGAGAGAACAGCCCTTGGTGCGGGCTTAGAGGCTTTGGATAAGCTGTCTAGCCATCTTGCTGGAGAAACAGCCTAGAATACAGTCATCCCACAGATATTTCTGCAAGTCAAGCAGCCCAGAGATTCTTATAGGAGGTCTTGGCAAGTTTTGATTCTTGAGATGTATGGAACTGCCCTGCTTGCCTTGAGCCTCCAGTGAGTTGTGTTTGCCTACAGCAGTGAAGTCTGACAGGGGAATACTTGGAACGGAAGGGAGCATGAAATAGAGGTGGTTCAACTGCACACTCTCTCCCCCAAAGCAAAACTGTGTAGCTTATTGTCATCATCATCATCATCACCACTAGGGAATCTAGGACACATGGTGGCAATGAGTGGAGAGCCTGGGGTTGGGAGTGTTGTGGTTAGAATATTGGAGTAGGACTCTGGCAGCCTGATTCCTGTCTTTGGTATCGATTATCTAGTTTCTGGTCCTCAAAAAAGTATAATGTTCTCATGGGTGATCAGGGCCAGCCGCCATCTCTGAGCACAACCAACTTTTCAGAGTTCCTGTGAGGATAAAATGATGGAGAGAAATCTTACCTGTTGCCTTGAGTTTCTTGAAGAAAAGAGGGACATGCATAAAAAGGGTGACTTGCTGACACAGTTAGTTGTAAATACTTCAAGCTACCAGTTGCAAGAAAAGACCAATAAACCCTGCAAAGCTTTCTAGCAAATTCCTCCCTGATAATAGTGAGTTTCAGTCCTAATAATTTTTGAAGAGGGTTTCCCCCCCACTCTGCCAGGGACTAAAGCACAAATATGCTGGTACTCTGGTTGAATCTTCCCTACATCAACTCCTGAACTTCTTCTTGAGGCTTCCAAGTGCTTTCCTCCTTCCTCCAGACCACCACATTTCAGATTCTGGTTACTTTAAAAAGGGAAGTAACCACAGCAATCAGGTATCCCTTAAATGGTCAGAACCCTATTTTAATGAGAACTAAGAAAGAGCCCAGTCTCATCAAAGACCCAGAAAAAAAGAGAAAATCTCATCCCCAGCCCTGAGAATGACCCCATACCCATACGTGAGCGTCCCACCTCCTGCACCTCCTGTCTCTCCCAAAGACCGGAGTGGCTTCCCACTTGCAAAAAGTCACTCATCCCCTACCTACTGCTTTCCCAGATGTATCACACCCATCAGGTGCAGTGGGGATGAGAGGAGTGGTGATCCCACACATCTGGATTGGGAAGGCTCTACTTCAAATAGTCTGGGATCCTGAAACGTGGCACTGATTGCATGTTATGCTTTAGTGCTGGCTCCCATTCCTCCCGTCACACTTTGGCTTGCTTTCTCTGTCGCCCCTCCAATTTTTCAGCAGAGGTGCAGACAACCAATCTGCATGGTACAACGGCAGGGCAAGCCAAGGGGCCGTGCCCCAATCCCGCCCTCCGCACAGAGCTTTAGGCTGAGAGAGATACATGGCCAGGCTGGGGAGGACCGTCCCTCCCATCTGAATCGCTTGTGGAGGGACCTCTCATTACAGGTAGGGCTGGCTGAGTAAACAGCTCCCAGCAAAAACAAAGACTGCTGGCCATGAAGCAACTCAAACTGGCAGCAGGACAAGAGGGAAAATACTGGAGAGATGGTCTGCTCTGGGGAAAAACAGCTGGGCAGCTGACTCTGCCACAGCTGGGATGGGTCCTCTCTTCCTAGCCAGGGTTTGTTTATAAACAGGCAGTGGAGTCCCTCAGGCAGGAAACAAGATACATGGTGAGAGGAGAGGCAAAGAGAGGAGAGAGAAATTTCGTGGCCCTGCAAGCACTGAGCAGTCCTGGAATATGGGAAGGGGTTGGGCAGGGAGAAATGTTGTGGAAGATGGTGCTTACCATGGAGGGATTCTACTAGGCAGCAAAAATCCGGGCAGCCACTAGATGGCAACAGGTAGTCTGATTTTCTGTATCTCTTGGCTGCCGTCAGCTAAGCATCCAGACTTTTGGCGCCCAGATGTGGTAACCCTATTGTACTCATTTCTGTATGATCTAATGTATACACCAGACTGACCCATGTTTTGTTTAATCATGATTTCTTGAATGTCACAATTGGCTGGCTTCACCTAACATCCAAGCCAAAACCAAACAAGCCACATTATAGTTTAGTGTTGTGTGTGAACCTGGTCACAGTCAGCCTTGCCCCACCAAGTACCTCCCTGATTTGTTCTGAGTCTGGTTTCCAGAATCCTCTAGATTGAAGAAGGCTCTCCTAGTATTTTGATTCCTTGCTCTCTTTCAACAATTTGAGATTCCTTCCCTAAAGAAAGGTGTGTTAGATCAAAAGAGAGGAAGACTGCATTTACCCATTTCCTTGGGAGTAAACTCTACTGAGCTTAGTGAAACAGGACTTCTTTCTGAGTTGACTTACCCAGAAGACATGTCTTCTGCTTCTCTCTGTTTTACCTTTTATGCTCTGCTAAAATTAATCAGGATCTGGGACAAACCAGGAGGAGCTGAATGCTTGCCTCTTTCCTCTTTCAGGGCTAAGATGGGAAAGGAGGAAGTGGGGGGGGGGAGTCACCACCTGTGCCCTCCAGGGCAGCTGCCTGTGCTAATTTTAGGCCTTTCAGCATTGACATTGGCCCCTGTAAAAATACCTTCCAAAGTTTGCCTTCTTGGACATTCTTACACCTCCTCCTGACCAAGGATTGCCCTTTGCAACCTGGATATGGCAGGAGAAGCACAAATCTCTCCCTACAAGGATCACTATTTCACAGCATTCATTCTCTTTGCTGTAGTGTGAACATTCATAACTGGCTGATTGACAGTAGTAGACCCTCAGCATTTTATGCTTGACATTTGTAGCCTATGACTTCTCCAGAGAGCTTTGATGACTTTAACTCTCCTTTTCATACCACAAACCTGAGGCTTCAAGAGAAGTTCTGAATGCATGCTCCTGGTGTCCTGAAAGGGAATTTGAATCCTTTTCTCCCTCACTCTGGCAACTGCTAGACAACCACCACAGACAATTTTGCTCAGAAAACAAGGATGAATTCAATCCTTGTGGATTAAAGCACTATTCGGCCTTCCTAGAACTTCTCACTTTCTCCAAGCTGGAGTGAAGGTGGCATTATAACTGGGCCACAGGTGTTTTTTTTCCTCCAAGAGTCTTATCGAAATCTCGTTGAAGTCTAAGGGTAGACTGAGTGTATTGCCTCCACAGCAGTAGTAGATGATGGACAGAGGCCTTCAAGCTGTTTCCATTTGCTGGAGGACAAAACTCCATGTTCCACTGTGCCCCTTGGCTGAGATGGAGGATGCTGCCCTACCCATAGCAGGAAAATAAGATTCCATTGCCAGCCTGGTAGGCTTCTTTAGGGGAAACCCGTGGATTGAGGGGATCTTATTTTGTCCAGTGCTTCAGCAAATTTGTTTGGATCCAATCATGTTGTAGCTGGTGGATAGTTGCATAAAAGAGCCGTGGATGGAGGTTGGTGGGAGAACCTTCTGCTGTCTTACATCTAATTGATGGTCACATTTAAACGTACAGGAAGGAACTCCTTGAGTCACTTAGCAAATTACCGTCACTCCTTACTTGGACTTGGAGAGAAACTTTCTGGTCTGTGTTTTAATTTGTTTGACTTCTGAGTCACCATGGTGTCACTGGAGATGCAGGGCCAAAATTTCAGCCCCTTTTTGGTGGGGCTGTGTGAATTTAAGGGGCAAATAGGTGCCCTAAATTCCATGACCCCAATTTGCAGCAGGATTAGGGAGTATTAATAGGAAAACATGGTGCTTTAATTCTCTTCCACACTAGTATACAGAAACATGGGGACAGTGTTTTCAAGAGGTTGCTGTAAAAAGCACAGTAGCAGGGCTTTTAACGAAGATGAGGTATTTTAAAACACAGAAATGCCCATACACAGTCCCTTCCAAACTGTCTCCCTTTGCTCCCAACAAGTTTGCAATTGTATTTCCACCATGTCACTAACCGTGATTTAAAAGACAGCTGTCTACCTGGTGCCCTCTGGAAATGTTGAGAGGATGTGTGTCACCAACAGATCTGGAGGGTACCCATCAGAGGAAAGTAGGTCAAAGGCAAGCTCTGTTTCTCAAGTACTTGTGCACTGGAGGGACAAGCTACCTCTTTACAATCACCACATCGGTTTGAGTTCAGAAGTTGTAGGAGTCTTGCCAAATGGTCAGTCTGGAACCAGGAGCTGTTTGCTGCCTCTGAGCTCTTATTTTTCAGGCTGCAGAACATATTTTTGGAGAAAGCAAGGTCTTGAAAAAATGCCTGGATACTGTAGGATGCCCTGTAGGAAAACGTTGACATGTTCTGATTGCAGTGGGCTCTGATAATGTGGATAAAATAGAGCGACTGCTAATCAGGTCCCTGTTTCTTTCATTTCCACTAAAAGGCAGCCCAGACAGAAAGCAGATTCATTTCCAAAAGTTCTCCAGGATATGCTGAGGCTCCAGCATTTGACCACATGACTTTGCTGATCATCCTTGTCTCATAAAGCTGGTCTCTGGAGATATTCTAAAGGACGTAGGAGAGAATTATCTTTCTTTTAATAAGAACTTTATGAAGTTATAAAAAGCATAAAGGTAAAAACAAACAAGAACTAATAATCAAAGAGAAAAGTAGAGAACAAGAGAATTAGAGATAAAGAAAGAATACAAAAGTGATGGAACGTAAAGAAAAGGGAAGAAGGGAAAAATTACAAAAAGAATGATTTCGGACTTCTTATACAGCAGATATAGATAAATCATATAGTAACCTCTTACTCTAAAACTACATCTTAACATACATATTTTGTATAACCTATTATTTTAACTAATCATCAAATCCATATATCATTATTATTAGAACTATCTTTTTTTTTTGGAGGAGGGGGTTTTCTCTTCAGATTGTTCCAAAGTTGGATTTTCCTTTTTCTCATTCCTATGGAAGAAATGAAAGAATTGTATTAGTTAGACTGCATGTCTGATTGTTAAAAACTATTCTGTAGTACATCAGCACCAAAGAGATGAATCAAAGCCGAGGTGAGCCAATGCTGGTCCCAAGGGCTGCCCTTGTTTCCCATGTTGGCAGAAGAAGAACCTACCCACCATCTCTTGTTATCCTTGCTGAGAATTCAGGGCTTTGGTTTCAACACTTCTGGAGATCGCCCAATTGGGGAAAGCTGCACTAAAGCCAGCAGAAAGCAAAACCTGAACTATATGTGCCAGGATTCCGGCACTGGAAACCCTGGCTGAACTGAGAAGATCATTGTGGGAGAACCAATGAATCTCAGAAGGCGCTGCTGACCACATGGAAGGAAACACAGAAAATGTCTGCTGCTGAAACCGCCCCACTTAACTGGCTGCTGGTGCTCTGATTCTTCCTTCCCATAAATCCTGTGCAGACAGCGAGTGTGTCAAGCATGTGATTTGCACAGATATGAATGGTGGTGGTTCTCTCTCTGATGGCACTGGCCCCATTTGGCATCAGGAGGAAAAAGGGTGGCTGGGATTGGCAAGGTTTGGTGGCCGTTGGCAATGGCCAAATGCCAGGTCTGAGTACATCACTGGGTGCCAGTGAGCTATAGAAAATGGAGCTGAAGCTTTGGGTATGAAAAGTCAATCAGGGTATGTTCAGTAACTTTCCGTAGAAGTCAACAGCCTCCTGGGCTTGGCCTTGCAGGTAGACTTTGAACTCAGCCTACATAAATGGCAATCATGTTGCGTGCAAGACAAACAATTGCTATCATTATTTCTCAAAAAAAAAAACAACACCTGAAATTGACTGAGTGCGGTGCAAAGGTTAAACACTGACAGTTCCTGCTCATAGCCTTGCAATTTAATGGGTGTAACTTAAGAAGAAAAAGGAAGAGGAGGGAAGAGGAAACATCTACAGGTTGTTGAGGGCTGAGTCAAAGTTGTTGCTTTTTAGATTGGAAATAAGCAGTTCAGGTTTAATTTTGTTTCAGGCTCTGTGTTGTAGAGCTAGAAAGGTGTCAAGAGCTGCATTTATACACTGAAGTATGTATAGAGGATATGAGAGCAGAGTTCTCACTGTAGGGGTACATATGTTACCATGCTAACTATCTACAGCCATTGCTCTCTGCGCAAAAGCATCATAGAACTGTCGAACATTTTGGAATATCCAGGGGTGCATCATTCTGTGCTGTCTCTAAATCACCAAGTTCTGTTCTGCCTGCAAGGAATGGAGCTTAGTTGTGATTTTGGGCATTTCAGGCTTCCACTGTGGAATTGGCAGGAAGCAGGGAGGAACTAGGGGTACCCCACAGAAAGCAAGATTCATAGCCAAGCTGAGCGATCTGCTCTTAGATATGTTCAAGCTCATCTTATGAAACAAAACAGTGCATCTTAAGCAAATGCGGGGCCTGCTTGATATATCAAAACCAACAGAGGTAGAACATTTATGTGGGATGATCATACATTTTGAAATGGGGGGGTGGCGAGCATTGATTGTGAAGATTCTCTGCCTTTGTGGTGGAACGGAATCTTCTGCTGGGAAGTTTTGCTGTGAGCATAAAAAGGTTCCTCTTTGTGCTGATTTTCATGAATTCAGCCTCTCTATTTTTTCTCCCCCCTTCCTTGTCCAAATGCTTTATCCCTCTTTGCTGAAGTTTTCAGACGTGGCTTAATCAAGCCTGACAACCTCTTTCTGCAGCCTGAGTCATTTTCTGTCTCACCTTTTGATGTGAGACAGTAAGAGGGTGAGGGGCAGAAAGGAAGCTGGTGGTCTGAAAAGAGGCTGGGGACCAAGGCAAGGGCTTTTCCCAGAAGGAGAGAAAGAGATAAAATGCTGGACAGCAAGCCCAAAATGGAAACAGTGGTGGTGGCACTCTAGCCAGAGGGAGGCTTTGTGGATGTATGTTGCTGGGTGTGTAGGAATGTGGCTGGTACAGTCCTTAGTTTCACGTGGCAAATACCAGCTCCTCACAGGAATGCACAGAGATTGCTCTGAATGAGGACTAGAGTGCTGGTTTTTTTTTTTTTTTTTGTCTGCGCTCAGTCATTACTGACCCTACAGTGACTGCCTGGACGAATCCTTGCAGTTTTCAAGGCAATTGTTTTTCGGAAGTGGTTTGCCAGAGCCTCCTTCCTAGAGCAGAGCCCAGCTGGCGAGCACAGGAGGCGGGATTTCCGTTGCTTCGCGCCCTTTTCGGGCGAGCGCGGTTTCGCGCTTACTGGCAACTGGTCCCGTCTCTCTGTGCAAGGCGCTGCCAGCATTTTTCCTCCCACCGGAGTGAGAGTCCCCATTTATCTACTCACGTGAGTTTTCGACCTGTTGGGTTGACAGGAGCTGGGGAGGAAACAGGAGCTCACCCTGTTAACGCGAAGGCTGGACTCGAACCGCCGAAGCGTCAGCCATTTCTGGCCGGCAACTTTCAGCGTCATTAAGCCGGGTTCTATCTAAAAATTGCTCTGGGCCACCTGGAATGTAGGAAACATTTAGCAGGTGGGCTGGTGTCATTTTTGAAGGTATGACTCAGACTCCTAAAACCTTTGAAAATGTAAAGGACGGGGTTTCGTACTAATCTGCGTCAGTGCTCTCGGTGCCCCTGAAGGAACGGTGGGCCCTCAGTTGCCACATTCATGTCAATTCTGCACTGTGAAAAGCTCAGCTCTGCCACATTTATTCCAAATTTGCATATATTTGCATACCCTTTCTTCCTCCTAATCACAGAGGAAGCTCGCATAGATTTGCATGTCTTCTTTCCTCCTCCTAATCAGGGCGAAAGCTCAAGAGTGTCTGTGCAGAAGGCTCAGATTTACTCCGCTCCCCCTGTGTGCGTTCACCTGCCGCTGGGTATCCATTCAAAAGCCTATCCTGGCAGCCTTCCGCATCCCTTGGTGAGGAAAGCAGGCGTTCTCACGAGGGTGAATTCGGCCCTCTTGGCAAATTCGGCTTAGGCAGGACGTGATGGCAGCAAAGACCCCAAAGTATTCTCCAGCTATTTCCATTTCTCGGCCACCCTGGCAGCTTCTCCAGTTGGAGGGAGCTCTTTTTCCTGCTGAGAACATGGATTTCTCTCCCCCCCTCCGCCCTGCTTCTTTTTTTTCCCTTTTAATCTGGGGACATGGTGCTTTCTGTCTCTGTGGCTCTTTTGTTCCAGGCTCCTGGCTGCTCTGACAAGCCAGCATTATAGAAAAGCCCCTAATGGGCCACAGCAGTGAAATGAAAGGCAGCCCAACGCCTTTTCCATGCAAGGGCATGAAGGCTCCTCATTGTGTAGCCATGACAGCCTTTTAATTGGAGGGAGCTCTGGGTCAGGACCCCGGGGCAGCCTGCAGCTCCAAAAAGCCTGCCTCTTCGCTACCCGCCTACCCCTGGCTAGCCAGCAAAGTGGAGGCCAGCGCTGTGGGAAGGAGGGAGCGCCCCTCCCTCGGAGAGACGCGGGAAGCCCCGTCTTTCTCTGGGAGGGAAAGGAGATGGAAAGAGGATGAGAAAAGGCGCTCAGGAGGTCATTTATTTCAGGCCTGCCCGTCTGGGGGGGAAGCCAGGGAGGCACATGTTTGCCCCTGCAACTTTTCCTCCTCTGGTCCATCTTTTAAGGTTTCCCTGCTGCGTGTTATTTGTTCCTCCAACAGAGTCAAAGAGAGGATTTATTTCCCAAAGTTAACCAGCAAACTTGTTACTAAATATACCTAGGTATATTTACCTAGGACCTAAATATACCTAGGTCGCCCCTGTTTAAGTTCAGTGGTCAAATCCCTGCCCGCCATTGGTTCTCACTGATTCCTAGACTATGTGGCTGTCTAAGGTAGTGTTTCTCAACCTTGGCCGCTTTAAGCTGTGTAGACTTCTACTCCCAGAATTCCCCAGCCAGGGGAGGTGCCTCAAGAGGCCAGGTTTTACCCCATGCGGTACTTGTGGTGGACCTGATCCTGACCAATTTTTGCTTGGTTTTTTGGGGGGTGGGGGTAAGGCTTGGATTTCTGAAACAAGTAACTTGACAAAGGTGTGTTTCCTTTGGCTCTTTGCAAGACGGAAACCTCTAATGTATGCATGTATGTATTTGTTAGATTTATATCCCATCTTCCCTCCCAGATTTCAAGGAGGAAGACATAGCCACCCAGAGTCCCCTGTTGTGGGGGAGATGGGCGGGGGAGAAATCCGATAAATAACAATAACAGTTGTGAGAAGCCGTACAGTTTCTGCCAAAAGGTCTGCTCTTTGTGCAGCTAGCATGGTTGCTCTGACAGCCTTTCCAAGCCCGGCTCATCTTCTGAGAGATTTTCTCTGGTTCTTTCAGAAGCCCCAGAGAAGGCACCTGCTCCCTTAAGGGGCTAATCTCTGACCGCTGTAGCAACCATTTCCTCTGTCAAAGCTCAGAGACTCTGCAGGCTTCCTAGTCCGACCAGTCCAAAGCCAGTAGGAATTCCCGTGCCTCTTCTTTGCTAGCCTATTTTCTGTGAGAAGGAAAAGGGGTGGACAAAGAGACAAAAGGAGGTTGATGTCAACTCTCTCCCCCCCCCCCCCCAGTACATAAACATTTATCTGGCTTTTGGAGAGCACTTAATTGAACACTTTGGCTCCTGCCATATATGTATTTGTATGTGAGTTAGTGATGGTGGGAGCATATTTAATAATTGTTTGTTGCCCTTAAAACCTCTTTTACACTTCAGTGAATGGGTGGGAGGATATAAATATAAAACAAAAATGAATAACAAAGAAATAAACCCAGTGCAACCTGCAGTCCTTGACGGATAACTCGAGTTGTGGGAGAGCGGGCAAGGTAGTGCCTTCCCAGGACCAAACAAGGCCATGGGTCAGACTCGACTCATCAGAAAACCCTGACATCATGTTTTCCAAAGCAAAAACTGAGGAGGGGGTGTGCAATTCTGTGCCACTGATCTAACTGGAATTACAGTTGAATGTTTGAAGCATAGAGGTCTTGTGTGAAGTTTCCTGTTGCTGTGGCCTGTCCATCTCTTTCCCACCCCCAAGATGTAGATCCTTGTCCAGCTCAAAAAAAAAAAAAGAAAAAAAAGGATAGACCTTCCTTAGCAGCTGCGTTCTCTCCCTCTCCTCTTCCCTGGTGAAATGTATCCCCCCCCTTCCCCCATCCTTGCAGCCCTATCAGAGCAGCATGCCATAGATATCATCCATATTCCATACATGCCTTTGCAGCCCATAGCAAACATCATAGCAGCACGGCCATCTGATAATAGATGACAGCTTGAGCTACTGTTCATGGCTGGACAGCAAAACCTTTCAGCAAATGTCTTTCAGCTCCTTGAAGCTCGCCGGGGGGAGGAGGGAGGGGGAGAAGCAGCCTTGCTCTAGACAACTGTTGAGGAATAGTAATGGGCCAAATGGCTATGATTTGAGGAGATGGTTGCCCCCCAAAGGATCGCCCATTAATGATTCCTATTGTTATGTGGCTCTAGAATTGTGTTTCTCAACCTTGACAACTTTAAGATGTGTGGACGCCAACTCCCAGGACTCCCCAGGCAGCCATGCTGGCTGGGGAGTCCTGGGAGTTGACGTCCACACATCTTAAAGTTGTCAAGGTTGAGAAACACTGCTTTAGAACATTAAATTGTTGAGAGCATGTGAAGAACTTTGCTCCTCACGCAGAGCTTGTGAATCAGGTTCTTTTTTCTTTGAATCGTTATGCCCCCCGTCAAGAAAATATCTACTCTGGCCAGTCCAATGTAAAGTTGTACTATAGACTCAAAGAGTGGAAGATAAAAATAGTATTTGCCTGGTGCCAAGCAGACATTAGCAGTGAAGACAAAGCAAGCCTTCCTGGAAAGAACAAATGCCACGAGGAGATCATCATCATCATCATCAAAAAGAACCTTTGTTCTTGACCCACCACCACCACCGTCTCACCTCAGATGCTAGAGGCATCTGGAGCTTCAGTGGACAGTTTCAGTGCCTGGGCCAAGCAGTTCTACTTTTCTTCCAAAATGTGAAGTGGATTCTGCAATTTAATCATAATATACAAATGTCAACTCTTTGTCATTCCCGCTCTATTTATCTTGCATAATGACCGCCATGAGGAATAATAAAGAATTATGACTCCTTTTTCTCTCTGAATCCTGGTCCGGCTTTTATTGTTTATGATATTTTTCTAAAAATGCCTCCTGCATTTTTAGAGAAATCAATGCTTGCTTTTTGTTCTTTGTTTTTAAACCGGTGCAGAGACCCTTTGGACGTTGGATGCCAAAAGTGATGCCAAGCTGCCTGCTTGCAGAAGAACACAATAAGCCCCTCTTACTAACGCTTGTTTTGCAAACCGGGAGTTGAATTGCAGGCCAGTGACTGGTCCTGGGTGCATCTATGGTTCTCTTTTTCAATTGCATTGACCTCATTTTCTTACTTTTTATTCCTGAGCAACTTATTCATGTGTTCAGAGTAAGGGCTGCACTCTCACCTCTTCCGTTTGAACTATTTGTTTATATTTAATTTTGACTGAAATTGCCCTTCCAAAGGTGCACAATCACAGGCTCATCTTTTCTGTTGGCAAGGTACAGTTTTGGACACAATGGGCGAAAGCGCGCAGCCCTGTTTTTCACCTGCCCAGCCCTAGCAGGGCAAATGCCTACAGTGCCCATTTCACTCCACCTGACTTTTCAGTTCTCTTTTTCACTTCAAGGGCTGTCCTGTGGACACATGAGCCTTCGAACCAAACAAGGCACCTTCTGAATTCTGTTCTTCTCAAAGCAAAAAGCAGCTGCAGCCTCCATAGAGTAGGAACTCAGGGCACTTTCAAAAGAGTTAACTTCTTGATCTCTTTGAGGCAGGGGAAAAAAAACAAAACAGGGCTGAATCTAGCTCATTGCTCCTCTTTCAAACAGCTGACCAATAGACTTCTAACTCTTTTGGGAAAAAGTTCCACATCTATAACCTTGGCTGTTCAAAGGAGCAGATTGCAGGTCAAAGGCAGACAGAGGGAAGAAAGTTAATATAATTAGGGAGAAAATATGCCAATTTTGTGCCCTGTAGAGTGTAGAGTGTAGAATTAACTCTGAATAGCCTTAGAGCAGCTTTACCAGAGGGTGGTTGTAAGAACATGGTAAGTAAGAACTGGTGTCCTGAGTTGGCTTTTTTCATCCTCCCTAGTAATTCTTGAGGTCATTGTGGTTTGGAAACAATCTACAGGTTCACTTATGAGAATTAGCCAATTGTGGTAGTCAGCCTGGTATAGCACTATGGGCAAATCAGGATTTAACCAGAGTTTCTTCATCCTTAGTTTAAAGCTTTAATAAGCACTACACCATATTCTCTGATTTGTTTTTCAACTACCCACTTGAGATGGCTGATCTGGGTTAATGGTTATAACCACACCTGAGCTCATTTTCATATTAATAGGAGTCTTTAAAGGATGAGAATGTGGCTGTCTTTACAGCCATGTCTCCAGGAAACCATTACAAGCAAATGGCTGAGTTAATTCAGATGTTGATGACTTAGTTCTGTTAACATTATGCCCTCAATTGGATATTCTTCTGACAATGAAGGATGTAGATCTGCATTCTTAGTTCAAATGACATTCATACATTCCCCTTTTTCAATATTTGCAGCCTTCCAAACAGGAGGAAGAAAATGTTAAAAGTGGATAAGGTAGAATTAAGTACACTGAAAATGATGCAAGAGCTGGATTGGAACGGCAGTAAAAAGTTTTGAAGGGTTAAAGTACAAAATTAAAATGTAAAGCAAAATGAAGGGAAAAAAACAGCAGTAGTTTATTTTGGAACACTAATTAGGACTGTACAGGATACAGTGTTTTCCCAAATTTAAGAATTAAATCAGGCAAATTTCTATGGATGTGTTGAAACTCCCTCCCTTCTGATATCAAAGCATTTTTGAGTCACCTGATTCTCTGTGAATCTCAGGTGCAGTAAGGCTTAGGTTACCAGGTGGTTTAGAAGTTATGGACTTTGGTGCAATGAAATGAGCAAAAATACTTCAGAAGTGAACCCAGGCTAAAATCCATACTGATAAAGTAGTCTCTGCTTGATAGGGCAAAAGAGAAAGTAAAGCAGTAAAAACAATCTTCCATTTCAGTAACTTGGATGCTTCTGGGAAAAAAAAAATCTCTAATAGGCTAATAATGACATGTAAAGTACCTAAAATGAAAATGCTTTGTGTGATTGAGAGAAAAAAAATAACTTCTGTATAAGAGCTCATTTTTATTTTACTTAATTTTTAAAGATCTATGAACATCTTAATTTGCAAAGGTCTACCTGTAATTCTAGGGTTATGCTTTCTTTTTCTCCCACTAAGAATAATGTTAGATGAAAAATCAATAGATTGGATGGTCCAGTCCATAAACTTTGGTTTGCAAGTAAGATTCACACATTTCCACCCCCCTGACTTAATTCTGCTTCTAGAACAAATCTGATTCTCCTTATTTCCTACACTCTCCTTTCCCTGAACTATTTTATATAACCTCCTAGATCCAAATCTAATCTTGGGCTAATATCCTATATCTGAGAGTAGATCCCCTGGATGACAGAGGGCTTACTTCCAAGTAAATCCAATTGGGATTGTGCTGTTAGTGCATATAAGTGAAACACAGGTGTGTCATGAGTTTACTCCTGCTACTGTAGTCCTCTGCTTTTCCTTGTGTCTCCCTATGTTGAATTATCCTGAAAGTGCTTTGGCGCACATTCTCTCTGCCCATACTTTGAAGAGTGCTGTAGATACTGATGCCACCCTGTATGTAACAATGATCCTCCTAACAGATGATTTTTCAGAACATATTTTGAATTCCAGCATAATAATTTCACATACATTTCCCATCTAAGTAACAGCGTAACCAACTTTTGGAATCTAAGAAACATTGATGTTAAAGACGTTTCAGCTGCAGTCCTGTATATGCTTCCTTGGAATTAAGGTCCATTTAACCCAGTGAAACTAATCTCTAAAAAGGCATGTGCAGAATTGGGCTTTAAGGTTACGGTTCTGAACTCCTTTTAATGAAGTAAAGTACCAAATGAACACAAGGAACCCAGCTTTTGAACAAACAGGCATAGAATTTAACTGAAAGGCTAGAAGATGAGCCTGGGATGGGGTCTAATTTAGGCTCTGATCACAGCAAGTCTCCCTGTAGCTTGACCCTCTTGAAGCTGTGGGGATTATAAGTAGAGAAATTGATTTCACAGTGCAGGGTGCACTGTGAAAGTGACATGTAGCTCTGTGGGCTTCACAACAGGCCCTTTTGTGGAATGACGGGTTCTCGAAGTCTTGGCACGCTCCCCAGAAGTTTCCTAATTTGGCTTTGATGAATTTGCTGAAAGGCTATTTTCAGTCCCCATAGGATCAGTCAGAAAACAGAAGCTGCCATTCACGTTCTGTAAAATGTTATGGTGGCAGGTTGCGAATAACTTCTTTGGCCCTCCCTTGGGTTTGTACGGAGCCTGAAGGTGATTAAAATGGAGAAGAGTCAAATACTTTGTTTATTCCTTATCTTTGTTATGCTCCCAGTTTGACCTTTATAAAATAATTATTGACAAGTCAAAACCTGTGTGCGGGGTTGTGATTGTTATCTCCAAACAAGGCTGCTGTGTTTGAGAATTCTGGATCTCCCATCATATGGATATATTTTTGGAATTTACCAAGGTGGTTTGGAAGTTATATCCCAATTTGCACACTTTAACCAGTTGGCCTCTCCAGAAGATGCTAATTAATTCGTGTCCATTTATCTATTCATGTTGAAATTTGTGAAGGGCACTTTGCAGGCTACCTTCTAAATTAGGTTACCATCAGAGGCATCTGCAGCTGGCCACAGGGATGCCAAAATGATAAAAAGTGCATTGTGTCATCACAAGTTCCATGGGTTCATACTTATCTCATGACATCACAATGTTATAGCCCACATTTCAACACTTTCCACTTTCCTGGGGACACCCCTAATTACCACCTAGCCCTAAAATGGCATTTGATGCTTTACCAACAGGGCAATAAGCAGAAATTCAACAAGAAACGTGTTCCCAATATTATTTTCTTTATGGGCTTTTGTGGAGGACAATCCTTGGGCTCAAATTTATCTGCATAACTGCCTGTGGCTTTCTGTCAGAACAGATAAAACACAGGTTCCCAACTTTGCCAATCAATGCTTTTGAAGCTGTTACATCTTTAGTGGGCTCCTGATTTAGATCCAAGATGGCTCAAAATAACTGAAATGTCCTAAAATGTATTAGAATTATTCATGGAAAAGTCACATCGATAGCACAAGGCAGACAATGCATAAAAGAATTCTTGCTGCTCGGATTTCCATCTCTATATATTATAGAGTCCAGGCATTTTCTATCTATTGCATAGCAAAGACAGGCGGAATTCAAGCTGGTCAAGCTCTGTGGTTTTTTTTTTTTTACTGCATCATACAGTTATATGTACATCCATCCTTCACGCAGTTGCCTTTTGGGATAAGCAACTATATGTTAAGTACTAAAAAGGAGCAAGACAAGAAATGAAGACATGAGATAAGTACAAGGAAAAAAATATGGCTAACTCTACAATACCCTTCACTTATTTATGTAGTTACAGCTTTATAGCCCACCCGAAGCAAGACTGTGGGCTGCTTACAACAGAGGGAAAAAAGTAAAAATAGCAATAATGCGTGCTCCCCCCTCCCCCCATCCCAAGGATGTTGCTAACATTCATTTAGGAGTGTTTTCAGTGATCTTTGTGAGTGATGGAGTTTCTGAGGGAAATAGAGAGTTCCAAAGTGTGAGGTCTACCACAGAGAAGGCCTAAAGCAGTGTTGTCCAAACTTGGCCACTTTAAGATGAGTGGACCTCAACTCCCAGAATTCCCCAGCCAGCATGCTGGCTGGGGAATTCTGGGAGTTGAGGTCCACTCATCTTAAAGTGGCCAAGTTTGGACAACACTGGCCTAAAGTCTCCCTAATTTCAGATGAAGGTGAGACTCTTAATAGGCCTTCTCAAGACATTCTCACCAGATGGGCAGATTCAATTTTGGCAAGGCAGTGGCTGATACTTTCTATCCTTGCAAGCAGCCCCTGCCTCCAGCCTGGTCCTTTACCACTTCGTTACTGACATTTGTTTTTTAAACTTCTCACCTCTCTCTATTTGAAGATCTCACCAGCAACATACAGTCATGACTTTCTCGGTTTCCCCCTTCACCTTGACCCCTTCACTCTTCCTTCATAATTTCATTTTGTGATCTGATTTTCAGCTCATTCTCTCTATATGAAAAAATCATCTCACTATACTTCTTTCATGCTGGTCACTAACTTTTGTATTCAGTCCACATTCATTCATTACCCATTCATTTTTAATCCTCTTTCTTGTTTCACCGTACCCACTTGCACTCAAGTTATTTTTCAACGTTTCTGCTGTTATATCCAGTTCTCACTTCTGTATAACCAGTGGGCAGAAGCACACTCTTAAACAGTCATTTTAGCTTCTTTCGACAAACAATAACTCCTTGCAACGGACCACACTACTTTCTAATAGCATCTGCCCATCTTAAAGTTTCTCAGTTTTCTCCTTTCTAGCAAACATTTACCAAAGTACAGAAATTCATCTACTTCTTCTGGTTTTCTACCATTTATGTATGCTTTGCAATAACTCACTCTGTTTTCCCTGTCATGTAAAAATACCTTGATAATTTGATGCATTAATTTTCAGATCCGTTTGTCTCATTGCATCACATGGTCTGTCTCACATACACAGCAAATAATTAGGTTTCTCAGCCCACCACACAACATTATCTGCATACGAAAGTACCCAGATATTTACTTCGCCAACACACACATCTCTAATGTCACCACAAGCATTCCTTATATATTTATATGTTTGTACGTTAGATAATCAGGAGTACATCATACATCCTTGCCTTACTTCCTGCTTAGCACTGAACCTTTTGTAAACATTCCATTTACAATTAAACATTTTACTTTCATCATCATACCACTCTTACTGCATTCAATTTCATGTTTTTACAAAAGACTGTACAATTCAAGCCTATTCACCACCTTACACTTTCTCTACATCAACAAATGCACAACAGAATTTTCTCACGTTCATAGTTCCCCAGTGATCTGTTGAAGAGCTAAAATCTGGTCTGTACACCCTCTGTCCAGCAGCAGTTCTTACCGCAGTTTCCAAATTTTGCTCATCGTCACCTCTTGTACAGTTTCCATCAAAATTTCCCAATACCTTCTCCAGTTAATACCTTTATAGGTGTTGCTTAAGTTTTGCTACCTTTCTCTTTGGAAAAATGCCATTATTGTTCTCCATACATGTGAATTCAGTCTGCACGCATGTTGAAAAAGTTGTCAGCCACTCCATAAACAAACCACGTCCATATTTTAACATTTGTTCAGTCACACCATTTAAATTTGCAGCCTTATTTTTCAATCTTACCACAGCATTTATTGCTTTTCACATTTTTTTCTCAAGCTCTAACATTAATGGTATTTGTTTCAGTTCTATTGGTTTTTAATTCCATTCACTCTGCTGGAAACTGTTTAGCTCTTTCTTCCCATCAAAATTCTTTGGTGTTTTCTCTGCTGCTTTTAAACTTAACCATTCCTTACTCTTTGATTACATTCTTTACAACTCTTTCTTTCTGTATAAGGATATTACAATATCTTTCATTTTTGCAGCAATCATTCCCTTATATGCATTTTCTTCTCATCCATAGTCTCTTTCACTTCATCACTACATATGCCATCCTTCTTCATATTTCCCATTAGCTTTACTACTCATACTTTGTGGCATTCTGTAGCATAATTCTTTTCCCTCTATTTTAAGCAGCTTTCACATCCTTGTTCCTTATGTCCACTTTTTGTTCATTCTCTTGGGAGACTTATCTGTCTTTTAATCATTCTGCAGTTGTTCTACTTTCACTCTTGTTTCTTTCATGTCTTCCTTTACACTCTTAACACTACCAAATAATGGTCACTCTCGCATTCAGACCCTCTCATCACTTTTGTATTCATCGCTAATTCTCTTACTCTTATAAACAAATCTGTCATGCTTTTCAGTTCACTCTTTCTCCATATATTATATATTATATATATATATATATATATATATATGAACAAACTTATGCACAAATCACAAATTTGAAACTAACAGCAGATGCTGAGCAGATGCTCACTAAACAGTCTTCATTGAATGGTCCAATCATTTTTTTCAGTATTCTCTCATCTTGTCTCCTCTCATCAATTCATTGTGCCTAATAGAATAATTTTCCCAATTTTCTTGACCATTATACCGAAGTGATTTACTACTGCCTTCTTCCAGGATGTTTTTTCAACTCGCAGGTCAAACCTCCAGCCCTGGGATTTATTTCCTAATGGTCTCTATCCAAACAGTAACCAGGTCTGTCCTTCCTCAGTTTTTCAAGATCAGCCATGGCTAGCTAGGTATTATCATATTTGCTATATATAAAGGCTCCAAACTGGGCAGACCATGTTGGATTCATCCTGTGATTAGAAAAATTATGTGCCAGTGTGAAGTAGCAGATGAGAAGGACTATTCTGGAAAAATATAGGATGCAACAGTTGGAGTCTAAATACATTGAGAAAGAGGCGCTTAAGATGATATTTGAGGAGCACATACTTACACATGATTCTTAATGAATATTCTGATCTGTAGCCAAAGAAACACGCAACTCACTCTTTCTGTACTTGAAAAGGTTTTGAGATTGTGTTTTTCAGGCACCGGCTTCCTGTGCCACCAGGCAAACATCTTTTGAAACTGTGGAGAGCTTCAAATGCAGTCTGCTATATGATAAACCTGAAGAATAGGGCAGCTGGCCATTAAAAGTGGGGAAAACCTAACTTCTCACTGAGACTGTCCCAAATGTAGGTTTTTGGAACTTCTGTTTGATAGAGCTGTGACAGAGAAGAAGCAAATGCAACAACCATACGTACAAAAGGAGAATATATGATTTGTCATGTCCTTGTCCTAAATTAATTTATTTTAATTTGCAGGAAAACAATAATTGGCAAAAGATTGCCCATGCACCAAGCCTGTGGTATTTGACATTTATATACACATGATATTGTAAAACTCAGAGCTCTCAAGTTACATTTTTTGAGACAGAGAATGTATTTTTAACTTTCACAAGGGCAACAGCTGTCCAAATTCTACCTATAGCTATAGGAAACTCAGAGTCTTTACTGTGTAACAAATCTGTTTGAAAGGCGGCATGGACAGAATTATTGGTATTCCTAACCTAATATTTCTTAGCACACCCTTTTGAGGCAGGAACTGCAATCAAGCACTTTCTCTCACTTCAGTTTATTTAATTTTTAAATTTTATTTTATTAAAAAGATTTGTATGGCCACCTATCTTAAAGCACAACTCTGGGCAGCTCACAGCAACAATAAACCCACAAAACCATATAACGAAAACTAAAAACCCAGTGCCTCAGTGATCCCCCTGGGTTGCCCCAACAACCAGCCACAGACACCATGACTCTACCCCAGTGCCTGGGTAAAGAGCCGGGTCTTGATGGCCTTCTGGAAGGCTAAAAGGGTGAGGCTTACCGGATCACCCGAGGGAGGGTGTTTCACAAGATAGGGGCAGCCACACAAAAGGTACACTTCCCAGGTCCCGCTAGATGGGAGCATTTCAGGGACGGGACCTGAAGCGTGCCTACCCTATCCAATCTGGTAGGACGGGCAGATACTCTCAGGGAGAGGTGGTCCAGTTGTATGCGTACTGAAATAAATTCAGATTTTCTGTGCATCCAGACTCTCTTCCCCACTCTTTTCATTTTTGTTTTTCTTTCTATTTTAGATAATAAGTTATTTGTGGCAGGGACCTGAAAAATGTCATGTACAGAAATGGTCACATCTGTGGTGCAACTGGTTTTTTGTTCTTGGGGAGAATTTCAGGGAGCCATAATAGTAAGATTTTTGTTGTTGCTGCTGCTGCTTGACATAAAGGACAAGATAGAGTCTGTCCCCATCTTGAACAGGCACCAAACAGTTTAGCAGCCAAATCTGATTTCACTGCTGATAATGGAACCAACTGTGGGAAGAATAATGGATTGTTAATGTAAAAATAATACCATGACAATCAGTAAGTATACCTGCACTCTGCCATCTGCTCCATGACTATAAAATGTTGGGTGTTCAGTTTTCCTTTAAAGGAGGAAGAAGGGTTGGTGTGGGGTTGGTTGTTTTTTTTGTGTGTGTGTGCTTTCAAGTCAGTTTTTGACTAGTCCCTGCAGTTTTCTCAGCGAGGTTTTTCAGAAGTGGTTTGCCATTGCCTCCTTCTAGGGCTGAGAGAGAGGGACTGGCCCAAGGTCCCCCAGCTGGCTTTGTGCCTAAGGTGGGACCAGAACTCATGGTTTCCCGGTTTCTGGGCCGGTGCCTTTAACTACTACATCAAACTGGGCCTTGGGGCACCCTTATCAGCTCAGGAATTGCCATCAAGCCTCTTTGGAGCTGCCCCCATCACCTGCTACTCTCTGGGTGGGACATCTGGGCCTCCCTTGCACGGTTGCATCCTCAACTGCATCTTATGAGCTAAAGGTGCTTTCTCAACAGGCTTTCTGGCACTTCCAGGTCTGTCTTTCATTCCTTGCTTCAGTTTCCTGCCTCAAACGTTCAGTTACCTAAGATGGCTGTTTGATTGTGGGGCTACCCTGTTAATAGTTAATAACATTAACTGAATGTTTTTATAGCACTTAGGTCAGGTGCTCAGAGTATGTTCTATGCCATCGGGCTATATCATTCACAGCATTGCTATAACAGTTGTTGTTGTTTTTCCCCCTAATTTCTATCCTGTAAAGTTGGGGTGTGGAGGCACAAGCTGAGGTGAAGAGGCCTACATTGTTCTTGGGGAATAGAGGAGTAATTTCTGCTGGTACTTCCGGGTTCATGGGCCATTTTCTGTGTCTTAACCATTATGCTACTTTCGTCAGTAGAAGGCAGAGTTAAAAACAAAAACAAGAGTTGGGATAACAAAGTATAAGCAGTTGGAATGGAGAGGTATTAATATAAAAGAATTACAGGGTTGTGTAAATATCAGTGTTGTGTTTCAGGTTGGTTGGGTCAAGGCCATGTCTGTTTGTGGTTTTAATCTGTAAAGGAGCATAGTGGGTGGATAATTATTTACTCGGTGATGCCTGTATCCCAGAGCACCACAACACCCAAACACTTCATCGCCAAACTGAAATCATTGACTGCCTTGGCAGAACTGAAATAAAATGTAGAGCTCCTAAAGCTGTCCCCAGTATTTGGTGGGGTGGGTGGGTGGGAATTGTTCTTCCCAGCCTCATTTATGGTTAGGAATGGAAGAAGTGTGGGGACAGTTTCCAGAATATGCCCTTCTTTTCATTCAATCCCCAAATCTATCAGTTGGAAGCTGTAACTTGGGAAAGAAAGAAAGCTCATCCTGGAAATTTGTTTGGAATACCCAAGTCAGACTTTGTATGCAAGGCCTAAATCTACTCCAATTTCCCCATAACCTTTCTTGATTTCAGCAGTCCCATTTAGGTGGATAACCCATTTAGGAACCCTGTTGAAGGGAACAGGGTTGAAATGACACAACTTTAATAATTCTTGGGTAACTGTGATCTCACAGCTGTCTCTCCAGAATCTCCTGGAATAAAGATGGGATACAAGTATAATCACAATGTGCTAGGAATCTGGTGTCTTCAGATGTAGGGAGGAGAACCCAGGAGCAGGGATCATGGTCTCTGCTGTTTTTGTGGTGTCCACAAGTGTCAGGAGACTGCAATCTCATTTCTCCTATTCCCAGTAGAATTTTGTGGACTAGTGGTAATTTTTCTTTCTTTAAAAATATTGATTTTCCACCTCCAACTCTCCTATTAGTGAACAGAACCCTATGATTCACTCCCAATGATTCAGCCTTTATTTGTCCCCTCTCAGATGAGGAGCGAACAGCTGGATCCATAATGAAGTGCGTATTTGTACATATACAGCATCCAAAATAAAACACACATCTTTCAGCAAATGAAGATGCAAAGAGGCAGAGTTAATTGAAACGGTAGGAGCTGAACAAGTGGTATTTTTAGAATCTGCTAAAGCATCTTCTTTGGGGATCTCTGTGTTTTATTGCTAGCTTGCAAAAGATAGAGGGATGAAAGAGTGTTGATTTAGTTGGGAAAAGGTGAAACAGAGGAGTATTAAGGAAGAATGATTGATCCTGTAGCAAGATGAAGTTACTAATTCCTTTCATTACAGGTTTTTTTCTTAGGATAATCTACCTATATTACCACCTGGCTCCCTCTTTCCTCTCCTTTTCCTGCCTTTTCTCAATGAGGAAATATGTTGATTATTGGAGCTGAACAATGTATGTAGTCCTCCACCTGGGAGGCTTTGAGTCATCTACTGAGGAAATTGGACGTGAGCGGTCTGGTGAATTTGGTTTGATGTTAATTTGTTGATTGAGGTTTCTTGGGAAGATTTGCGCTTCTTATACCTCAAGTTTCAGCTCTTAACCAAACTCTGATTTCATCCAAACTGGTAAATGTTGATTACTCTAAAATAATGGGTGACTTCATTCTGAATAGCCTTGCCTGAAATATAAGGTTACCTCTCACAGAATCATAGAATTGGAAGGGGCCACTGAGACCAATCTTTGTCCTGCTCTAGCCTTTGATTGAACCCATTAGGATAAGGGGGAGTCTACCACTTCTCTGGATAAGGGTTCTTACTACTAGGAAACTTTTACTAACATAGTGTTGGAATCTGCTTTTCTATCCATAAATTCATTGTTTGGTGTCCTGCAATCCGGAACAAGACAGAACAGGCTTTGATCCTCTATATGACATCCTTTTAGGTATTTAGAGAGTGCCATCTCCTCTTCTTAAGGATAAACTCCCAATTCTATTCTTTCTTCTTATGACTTAGTTTCTTGCCCTTTGATCATCCTCTTTGAATCTGTTTTAATTCCTTGAGTCCTCCTTAAAATCTTCATAGTAATTTTATTAAAAATTATAATTACAATAATAAAAAACTAATACAAACTAAAAAAAAGAATAAAAGGAAAAAACAGAAGGTGCAGAAAAGAAAAATAGAAAAAACAGAAAAGAAACAATAAGACTATAATAAGGAAAAATAAAAGAAATATATAAATGACCCCCCTTCATCATAACAAGTATAAACAATTTTAATTATTTATCACCTTCTCTTAAAATACAACAAATGATCTCTGCTTCCCATATCCCATCTCTTATCTATAAACAAATCCTTAAAACCTGGTCATTTCAGTCCTGAACAGCAAAAGTCCATTAAGGGTTACAAGAGATAACACCATATCTATTTTAACCTTGATCACATAAACCAAATGTATTCCATCCCTTTACTTTTTACAATCTTGATCTTTAATCCCTTCAAGTTCATGTCTTAGAACTTGATTTCTTTTCATTTTTTCTTTGTCCCTTCTCACAAAATTTTTCAAAGCTTTAACAAGCCTCTTTTGTAAATCCAATTTAGGAAAATTACCCAGGTCACTCTCTTGGTTTGTTATTTGTATATCCCTTTTAATTATTAAGACATCAGCTGGTTTCATTTGTATGTCCAGTGTAGCATCTTTCTCCATATCATACTTGTAGCCTGTCAGTTTTAAATCTACTTTCAGATCAGTCTCAACCTTGTCCAGTAAAACTTCTATAACATCTTTTAAACACAGTCTATCTATAGAGACGGACACTCTTAAAATTAACTTCAGGGTCCATTGTTCAAAAATATCCTTCAGTATGTCCAATGTTAAAATATTTTGCTCCATTCTGTATTAGGAAGTCAAATTTAAGTGTTATTCTCCTTTAATTGTAATTTTTAGTTCCTTCTAGTTCCCTCTAGTGTCCAACCTTCAAAGTCCCATCCTATCATATATTTTTTTTAAGAATTCAAAACAAAAGTATTTTCCCATGGGAAGGATTCTTATAATTAATTCCAAAATCTTATTTCAAATCCATCTGGACCCCTAGTCCATTTGTAACTTTCCAAAATCAACATTCTAATCACCCTTTTGCTGTTTATTCCCCCCCGTCAATTTTTTTAAGTCCTTAAACTTGTATTTAAAACTTATTTTGCTATGGATTGAAGGCAACTCACCTGGCAATTTCCAAAAAGTGATTAGAAAAATAAGTATGAGAACCCAGTGGTTTGAGTAAGTTGGCTATTTCCTCATCTCCCAGAGCATTAAATCTACCAGAGACCGCTGTCTTGTGGTCTCCTTGCAAGGAGCAACTGTCTGGAGCACTTGTGGGTGATCAAAAGTCCTCTCTTGTCTGGAGAGGAATTATGAAGAGCCAGTCTATTCACTGGCTCTTCATTCCACTGCAGTTGTCGGCTCGCTTTTGCAGAGCTGTCTTTAGTTCATCATTTCTTCCCAGAAGTCCTGAATCCTCCTTAATATGTGGTGTCCAGAGCTGGACATAAAAGTTGAGGTGAGGTCTGACGAGTGCAGAATAAAGTAGTTTCCTGTGATTTGGAATCTGCACTTCTATTGATGCAGTCTAAAATTGTGTTTCCCTTTTTTGCAGCCATATCACACTGTTGGCTTTATTCAGTTTATGATCAACTACTATTCTGAGTTCTTATATTCTCTTATCCCATTTCTACATCTGTGCATTTGATTTCTGTTTCTAAGTTAACTTTGTCTCTCTTAATTTTTTTTTTTTAATTTTTAGTCTATTCGTCTCACCCATCCAGATGGTTTCAAATTTTATTTCTTTCAGGGTATTAGCTATCCTGTACAATTTTGTGTCTCTTGCAAATTTGATAAGGATTCTTTCCATGCCCTCATCCAAATTGTAAGCAAAAATATTGATGAATTCAGGGTGCAAGATTGAACCTTGTGATACCATAACTGATATCTTATTCCAGTTTGATTAAATGCCACTGATGAGCACTGATGAAGTGTGATTTTTGAGCCAGCTGTGGATCTATCAACCAATCATACCATCTAGCCCATACTTAATTAACTGTTAGATAAAATGCCATAAAGTGCTTTCTGAATGCTTTGTTGAAGCAAGATATATTAATCCTACAGAAGTCTTAATTTCTAATACAGAAATTAAGACTTGAATCAAGCTGAACTTGTGTCTTCATGGACATGTAGTTTTCTTGGCAACATTATGGAATTTATTCCATAAATTCTGGTCTAGCCTTATAGCCCAGTGACACTTGGTGGTCTCCCATCCAAACAATAACTTGGGTCAATGTTGCTTAGCCTTCTGAGATCATTCAAGGTCAGCTACATGCTATCACCTTGATCAAAAAATGAGGCAAGGTTAGTTTGGCAAGACTTGTACTTGACATATCCATATTGACTTGTGGCAATTACTGCATTGTTTTCAGTGTACTTACAGATTGACATATTTATTATCTGCTCTAGAATCTTTCCTGATACTTGTTAGAGTGACTGATCTGTAGTTCCCTGGATCCTCCTTCTCCCCTGTTTGAAGGTAGGAATGTTTGCCCTCCTCCACTTACCTGTCACCCATTCTCCAGGATTTCTCTCCATAAATGTTCAGCCAAACCATCAGCAAGTTTCTTCAGCGCCCTAGGATACAATTCATCTGGTCCTGGAGATTTAAGGTCATTCAAAGGAAGTAGAAGTTGCCTGATAATGTTTCTGTCAGTCTCAAATTTCAATACTCATCCTACTTTCCACAAGTGTCTGGTGGAACATACACCTTCTTCTCAAAGAAGACAGGGACAAATAGGAGGACTTTTTCTTTGTTGTCTGTTGGGATTTTGCTGTTTCATGCAGCAGCTGAGATACTGATTCTTTTCTTTAAAGAGTCTCCCCTCTGCCCCAAGTCTTCACCAACTACAACAAAAGCTGAGCTTTCCTGACACCATCTCTATAGTTCTGAGCTACCTGGTTTTTCATCTCCAATCCTAGAGAATACATGTGAAAGCCCTTCTGATCAAGCAATCCATGCTTCAGCCAAACACTTTTCTACCAGTCATTATGAAATACAACCCATCTCTTACCAGTGGTCCACCATAACTCTCCTGTATAACCAATCATTCATTTGCAGTGGATGAGAACACCACCCAATTTCCCAGGTTCTTGAGCTTCTGTCCTAGATCTTCAGAGTTCATGGCCATATGATTGTGGCTGTTCTTTGAAGTGTCATTTATCCTCACATGGATTAGTAGGAAGGGATAATTGGACATTATTCTGTCACTTCCCTGAGTCCTGCTCTAGGCAGACAGCACACTTCACAACCTGATGGGTCCACTTGAAAAAGATTTGTTTTAACTCACTATAGTAGTAGTATCAACTACTAGGATTGCTCTTTGTCTTATTGCAAGGAACAGTTGCATCCCCTCTACTCTTGAAGAACTCCCCATCCTGTGTCCTGTTTTTGCAGGATCTCTTTTTCCTCCTCTGAAAAGCCCTTTTCTTCTGCCAACTAAAGGCCAGGATCAATGGGAAGTACCACAAAGGATCCAGGGAACCAGTGGGTTACAAATAGTTTCCTCTCCTTTTCTCATTAAAGATGTGTAGAGTGTTGATATTCTTGTTTGTGATGGTGGAAGTAAACCCATTCTCCCTACGTCTGAAAAGTGAGCTACAGGCTGGAGCAACGAGAAAGTAAAGTTTAAACATCAGTGTTTAAACAACAATGTTGTTTTTTCACAACTTCTGTCAATGTACAGTACATGATTTGACACACCCACTCAAGCAGCCAAGGTTATAATTAAATAGTCAACATGTAGGTTGACTCATGGCCTGCCAAATTAACTAAAGTTGGTTTAGTTATGTAAGAATGGTCTTATATATTGCTTTAGTTGGGTTCAGATGACTCTCTCTCCAATGTTCAGGGAATGGATGAGGATATGTGGATCTCAGTCTACTTCCTTCTTATGTGACGGATCTTAGTACACATGCACAGAGCCTTTTTTTTTTAATGCATGCAGAATGCATGTAAGTGAGGCTGGCTGTGCCCTTTCAGAACTCCCCGCCATCTTTCCATGTGCCAAGGAGGTCATCTCAGCTTTGCTTTTGTCCGTGTGATTCCTTTGTGGAGCCATGTAGCTGACAGCGACTCACAAGGGCTCAGTAATTAGCCTCTCAGGCATTTTGTTTAAAATATTGAAATGGCTGGGCCCTCTGACTTCTACAGGTACTTCCTGCATATCTGAATAGACTTAGAAATGGCTTTCTGGAGCTCAACCCTGGAACCATCCAATTCCCAGTGAAAATCAGGGCCTATAAGAGCGTAAAGCATGAACCCATTTCACAGGAGGGTTATTTACCCAGCATTTCCATGAGCCATGAAAGGCTCTTATGGGGCATTTTTTAGCGAGAGTCTCTGATTTATATTTCTTCATTCATACGAGGCTGCCATTTCCAGGAATAGATTGTATACATACCATTGGAGGAATAATGTTCCTGTACAAAAGCCAACTCAGGTGTCCTCGCTTTGATAGGGCAGAGACGCTGAAATTATGGTGAAGTCTATGGTGGCTGGGGGAGGAGAAATAGTTCTTATCTCAGCCTGGGCAGAGACAAAACTGCTTTTTTTCCTCCGCTGCTCAGCTCTGAGTCACGTCTGGGACTTGAATAGCGGCCCTGCAAAGGACTTGTCACTATGACAGGGGGACAAAACCCAGTGTCCTGGCTCCTAGCCCTCTCCGGCTTCCAAACCACTACTTGTCATTTCCTCCCCGCCCCCTCCAGCCCAAACTCAGCATAGACTCCAAAAATGACCGTCCTTTCTTTGTAATACACGTCTACACCATTGAGGGCTGCCACCCAGGGAAAAGTATTCAGTATTTTGGCCTTAAACTCTTACAGCTGTTCAGAATGGGGAGGTCTGACCTGGGATCCCAGTCTCCAAGGCTGAAGAAGGAAAACATGAGGGATGATTGAGAGGTGGTAAACATTTCCTCCTTCCCGCCTTCCCTCCCACCCCTCTTTTTTGTACCCCCCTCTCTTGTACTGTTATCTCTTCAGGAAGTGCCTCCATATGTCTGGCTGTTGCCTCCCTCCCAGGCTGGAGCCACTGTCTGGATTAGGGAGAAGGGGGTGGGGGCAAAGTTGCCAATGCTCTTTTATCTCTGCCTATTTTGCCCATTGAGGGAGGAGGCTGCCAGCGGAATGGAGTAGGAGAGATGTGTGCCATTCATGTCCAGGGGTAAGAAACGGACTCTCAAAGGCAAGGGTACAACACGGCATCTTCCACCACAGTACCAAGGACACTAACACCACAGCGTGCAAAGAAAGTGAGAGTGTGGGTATTAAGAGAATGTATAAAGCAGTGGCTAGCTGAGATCTGGGATTTCAGCTGAATACGGGGAAGGTTCTGTACTAGCCGTTGTTTGGGTCCAGAATCAGACTGTCTTTCTAAGCACACCAGTTGTTTATACCTAAATAGGAGGCCTATTAAATGTAAGAAATCTGGCTCTGGCCTCTCATCTCTCAATTCTCATCCTGAATCACACACACATACGCGCGCGAGAGGTGTGCGTTGGAACTCAATGTTGGTGGCTGCATCTCAAATTCACTTTGGTCCATTTCTTCAAATAGATAGTCCTAAATCCTTGGAATAAATTTTAGCAGTTCAACAAGAAGATCAGTAGAAATCCCTGTTTATTCGCTGCCTCTACTTTGGCTTGCTGACTTTCTTACAGGCTTAGATTTAATTGTTGTCATTCACTTGAGACCATTTTTTGGTGGAAAAGTGATGGGTGGGAAAATATTGTAGATTAAAACAATACAATCTCACTAAGGCACAGGGTGGGCAAACAGTGATTGTAATGGAAGGACACAACCGGATCTAATTGGTGAGTGAGTTGACTACCTTGATGAACTGTCTTGGGGCATCACTTTGGTGGATTCAGCTGCATCCTCTTGAAAACTCCTTTACATCATGGATGTTATAGCTACTCTTCTTGCCTGGCTTGACCAACTCCTGGCTGCTTGAAAAGTCTACAATATAGCGGGGAAGAAAAGAACTTGGTTGGCCAATTGCAAGAGCAAGGGATTATTTGCAACCTGGCCCACTTCACAGGATTCATGCGAACACGTACCCAGTTGTGAGGACCCACATGATGCAGCCATCTTGAGGCTCTTGTGGGTCTGGCTTCAACTTGGAGGAGAGACTACCTGGAATACCCATGCATGCTGCTTTACATGGGTTCTGTAAGAAAAGAAAGTAAAATAGATAAAGGTTTGCCAAGGAGCTGATAGTTGTCTATAGCGGCACCCCAAGGACTCTAAAATGAGAAAGGATAATGATAGCTTTCGTTTTCATTTTCTAATAATCAACTGCATACTATATTTCTGGCTGTAGAATGCTTAATACAGTGTTTCCTGACACCTGATAGATGCCCTGGCCGTATTACTTAAGGGTGGTAAGAACTGAAGTTAAACTCATATGGAGAATACCGGATTGTGGAAAGCAGCATTAAGCTGACCAAAGGCAAAAGGATATTTTAGCAGGTGCACTTTTTCTTCTCTCGCAGTACTCTTAGATGCATCTATCAATCTCCTTTCTTCTGCATAATGGATAGATCTTCAGGACACCTGTTCTCTTTCTGAGGCTGTAGAACAAGAGTGAGAAACCTATAGCCCTCCAGACAATGACTCTCAGCATCCCTCACCATTGGCCATGATGGTTGGAGTTTTGGGGAGTGATAGTTCAGTCATCCACTCCTGCCCTAGAGCAGGCGCTTCCATTCCATGTTATCCTTGCATAGAAACTTAGCAGGAGTTCCTTCATGAGAATATCAGCCACGTTGGCCTTCTTATGCAGTGCAGGGACTGTTGAATTTATTGTATACGATTTCTTGGATTGTTCAGATGACATTAACATTCATGTCAGTCAGTGTTTCTTTTGAACTTAGTGCAGGCCCTAGAACAGTCACCCCTCCAACTCTTTGCAGCATGCTAATTGGGTGGCTGTTGTGAAGCTGCCTGATAGCCCTGTGGCTTCATTGAGTTGCAGTGTGGTAGAATACCCCAGAGAGAAAGAGAGAGTAGGGCTGGGAGCAAAAACCAAGCCAGTGCCTCTGCAGGAGACGTGGAGTGGAGGCTGCTCTTAGAGCAGCTCCACTTCTATGGCTTCATGTAGCCTTGGGGCAAGATCTGTTATGTCCTTGCTAGGGTGGAGTTCTTAGCCAGGCCTCCAATTCCTTCCACCTTCCCATGGATAATCAACCCGTTGTTGTCCAGCCAGGACATTGCCTGAAGCAGCCTCTTCAGAAATGGGGCTGGGAGCAGAGCAGCCCATCCAAGGACAATGCAACCCCTGTGACTGTACTTCCCGCCCTTTTCAGAGCTGGCAGAGGTTTCTGTCTCCACACCCAAGAGGCCCAATTCTTCTGTGATTGCTTGGACCCTCTGGATGACTCATGGGGTGAAAAAGATTTGAATTATGAGATCAGCCAGGAGAACCATGGAACAGATTTTAAATTATTGAATGGACTTTTAACATGCCTCTCAAGTTAAATTCATCAAGCGGGATCAGTCTCTTAATTCTACTAGAGATGCATCACAGAAGCAGCCAACCAATGAGCAAGGACTGTGATCTTCTAGATGTTGCTGAGCTACAAAACCAGGATGGAGTAATGGTTAAAGTGCCGAGCTGGCAACAGGGACACCCTCAGCCATTCAAGTTCACCACTTTGGGTCAGTTATTCTCTCTTAGCCAAGTTGTTGCTACAGAGGAAAATTGGAAACGGATTGAGTTCCTTATCAACAACAATAATAATACGTCTCAGCGTCCTTTCTAACTCCCGCTGCTGTCTGGGGCTGCCAGGAGTTGCAGTGTAGCAACATCTGGAGGCCCATTGCTTCCCTCCCCTTATGCTCAGGAATCCAGTGTTGTCATTTCTAGCCACAACTGTATCTCTTTGTCCTCGTCCCCGCGGTTAGGAAAGTTGTGATACGTGTTTGGAATGCCAAATCCTGTTGTGTTCTGGGTACTAACCAACCCTCTGAACGTCAGTCACTCTGGACTCCTAATTGGCTGAAACTGTTGGTTGAGCCGGTTGGTTGGTGGGTTGTGCCACACTTGGCAAAAGAAGTTGCCCAGCCAGTTTGGTGGTGTGTCAGTTTTGAGATGATAGGAGGAGAAAGCTTGTGAGCTTAGGAAGGTTTGCATTTAACTCCTGTAAACGTCATAGATATTAAACAACTGTACACACCCAAGCTGGGGCCTTCAGTAGGGCAAAACATAGCAGCAATTCAGTAGTGTGAAGCCTAGCATTTTCCCCCCATCCTAAAATCATTTATTAATTTCTAGAGATTCTTTTTTTGACTGCATTACTATCTCATTTATGTAGAAATAAACCCCACTGAACTTAATAGTACTTTCTTCTGAGTGTGAACAAAGTCCTTCATCTCTTAGTTCAGGGGCCCTCAAACTTTTTAAACAGGGGGCCAGTTCACGGTCCCTCAGAATGTTGGGGGGCCAGACTATAGTTTGAAAAACACATGAACGAATTCTTACGCACACTGCACATATTTTATTTGTAGTACAAAAGAAAACCAGGAAAAAAACAATACAATAATTAAAGAACAATTTTAACCAACATAAACGTATTAGTATTTCAATGGGAAGTGTGGGCCTGCTTTTGGCTAATGAGATGGTCAATGTCCGGTTCCATATTTGTCACTGCCAGTCGTAACAAGTGATGCAAGTGTGCATCAGTTAGTCTGGATCTGGTTGGAGATTTCAGATGTTTCATTCGGGAAAAAGTCTGTTTGCAGACATAGGTGCTTCCAAAGATGGTTGCCATTTTGAGTGCATGGTTCCTGAGATTAAGATATGTCTCAGAGGGGAGAGATGCATAGAAATTAGTAAGACTGCTTGACTTGAATGCATCTTTCAGAGAGTCACAATTCTGTAGCTCGGCCAGTTTCATTTGGTAAATTGGATCAACAATTTCAATGTCAACAGAAAATGGGTTCCGGAAAAGCTGTATGTCCTGTTTGTGGAGATGAAGCTCTTTAAATCTAATTTGAAATTCCCTTTGCAACAGTTCCAGTGAATCCACACATGTTTTGTTTGGGAATGCAACCGCTGGTTTTTCAGCCAACAGGTTTTGAGTTGTGGGGAGATGGCAGAAGTTTTCCTCCTTCGTTTGTTTAATGAGGAGGTCCAATTTTACTTGAAATGCTTTCACATGTGAATGCATATCACAAATGAGCTTCCCCTTTCCTTGAAGTTGCAAATTGAAACTGTTGAGTAGCTCTGTTACATCTGTTAGAAAGGCAAGGTGCCATTTCCATTCTGCATCTTTGAGCTCTGGTACTTCTTTGTTTTTTGAAAGGAGAAAAGCAGAAACCTGTGGAAGTAAGTCATAAAAACATTTTAAAACTCTCCCTCGATTCAGCCAACGGACTTCTGTGTGGTACAGAATATCTTCATAGGCAACATTCAGCTGAGACAGAAACTCCTGAAACTGTCTGTGGTTTAGTGTGTGAGCTCTAATGAAGTTAACACAAGACACCACAACTTTCATGACAGAGTCGTACTTCAGAGATTTACAACACAGCGCTTGTTGGTGAATGAGGCAGTGTATGGCTATTGGACGCGAATGGTTGTGTTTGTCCATCTCTTGTTTAATGCGTGCAACCACTCCTTTCATAGACCCCACCATGCTAGGAGCACCATCAGTTGTCACACTGGCTAGTTTAGCCCAGTCCAGCTCCAAATCATTCATAGTTTCGCAAACCTTTTTATAGATATCCTCTCCTGTGGTTGATCCTTTGATGCTTTTCAGTGCAGCAAGCTCCTCTGTGACTTCAAAAGAATCATTTGTCCCACGAATGAAAATTAGAAGTTGTGCAGAATCACGAACATCATTGCTTTCGTCAAGTGCCAACGAAAAATAGCAAAATTTTTTTGAGGAGTTTTGCAAATGCTGATGCAAATTGTCCCCCATTTCTTCAATCCTTCGTGTAATTGTAGGTCCTGAAAGACTCACTGTACTAAATAAATCAGTCTTCTCTGGACACAGAAGACTTTGACAACAGAAAGAAGGCATTCTTTTACAAATTCTCCCTCTAAAAATGGTCTGCCAGTGCACGCTATTAGCTTGACAACTTGAAAATTTGCTCGCAGTGATGAAATATTTAGCTGCTTCTGTTTCACAAAAATATTTTGCTGAGTTATCAATCCATTTTTCAGTTTTAATATTTTGTCTTTTCTCACTTGTCCGACCAAACAATCATATTTGTCTTTATGTTGAGTTACGTAGTGTTGACGCAAATTGTATTCCTTGAACACAGACACTAAATCCTGGCATATCAGACAAACAGCTCTTTCCTTGTACTGCATGAAAAAGTAATCATAAGTCCACTGTTCTTTAAATATCCTGCACTCGGAGTCAATTTTTCTTTTTCTTGACATAATTGTTTCCTAGGGATTCAAAACACAGGTGTCACTGCACACAGGTGCTGGGGGTTAACGTTCACTGCCACTGACCACCAATCCGGGGGGGGGGGATGGGGGAATGACATTCACTGTCACTAAAAACCAATGGGGGGGTCGTCAATATCAGTGAATGTTATCCCCCCACCCCCCTCGCATTGGTGGTCAGTGTCAGTAAATGTTATCCTCCCCCCATCCCATTCCTCCCGCCCCCTGCCCCCCCGCATTATTGATCAGTGCCAGTGGCCATTCTCCTACTTGAGGGGCAACCACATAGCCCAAATGGAGAAAATAATAGGGTGCCCTGGACCCCACCGATCACCCTGCACAGAGGATCCCTCCCGTGGAGTATGAGGAAGTATGAGTTGAAGTGCCCCTGTGGTTTTAAGTGTGGACGGGCTGCTAAGTGCCCGAATTTTGATCATGTGACTGCAGGGGTGCTGCAACAGCTGTAAGTTTGGGGACTGAGCATAACTACTGAATGAATGGTTGTTAAGCGATGACTACCTGTACAAAGAATTTGAGATGATGGAACAGGTCTGGGCAAGGAAGAGGAGTTTGGATATAAATGCAAGGAACAGAAGAGAAGAGAAAGTGAAACAGAAACTGAGTACAATGCTTTCTGCAGTCCTGATAATTTGCAAAGAAGTAGGCTGAGCTGATTTCCAAAAATAAAAACTTGGATATACGAATATTAAAAAATGCATACATGTATACAAATTAATCTACAAGTCAGTTTCCCCAAAGTCACGGGCAAAAATTACCAGAAAAAAAAGGACACAAAGATGTTTAGAAGAGCTTCTCTGGAATGAAGCAACTTTAAGTAGTTCCAAACATTCCTGTTCCCTGTTGTGCTTTTACATTCTGTGAAAAATTATTTCCAGGCCAAATTAATTTAATAAATGACTAACAATCAATTGACCACTCTCTCTATAATAAGGCTATCAGACCTGATCTGCAAAAATCCATTAGTTGTCAACAAAGAGATACAGGAAACACTAACTTTGCTTCTTATTCTGGATTTCTGCAGACTAGTACTAATCCAGCAGCCAGTAAAATGGATTATGGAATAGCTTCATTCCCACATTCCCTTCCACCATAAGGTACCCCGAGACTTGAGGAGTAATGAAAAGACATCATTTCTTTGGCTACTTGTTCCCATACTGTTCTGTTTGCTCTACCTTGAGCCCTCCCATTAGTTTGAGGATGCCTTCCCCAAAATCGGGACTGTCCCTGTAAAACTGGAATTTAATCTTGGAAATAAGTTTCAGGCACTGATAGTGCCTTCTGTTGACTAAAACCTAGCCATGGCAGCAGGTTATTGGGAATATTTTAATGACATTCCGAATGAAATCCATTGTGTGGGTAAAACAGGAAGGAACATAAAATGCAAACCCAAAGCACCATGAGAACGGGGCTCCTGCCGTTCTCCAAATAGGGCGCCTGTACTCATGAGACCTGGGGAAGACCAGATGGTTTCTGAAGGATTGCAAGAACTGGGTGGGCAATTGGGAGAAAGAATGAGACAAGCAGCTTGGAGAACGACACACTGAGAGGAGGAGAGCCGCAAGACTGCCCGGTATACCTGTAATGTAGAATAGTCTGGCTCTGCAATCTCCCTCCTCGTGCATCGCCTGCCGCTCCTGACACAGCCCCGACAGACAGCAGCGGCGGCCAATCAGGCGCCCTGATTCAATCAATCACCCTGCACAGAGGATCCCTCCCGTGGAGTATGAGGAGAGGAGAGCCGCAAGATGACCCGGTATACCTGTAATGTAGACTAGTCTGGCTCTGCAATCTCCCTCCTCGTGCATCGCCTGCAGCTCCCGACACAGCCCCGACAGCAGCGGCAGCCAATCAGGCGGGCGGGCTGGATAAATGACCCCCGCGGGCCATAGTTTGAGAACCCCTGTCTTAGTTGAACGACAGGAAATAAGCAGGATAATATATATATTTATCTCCTAGAATTTATTTTCTAAATTTTGAAGGATGGAGCTTTCATTATTCAGTGACGGGGGAAAGTATTTTTTGCATGCTCTTTCACTAGGCCTACAACTGAAATTGCTTCTTTATGCACCTATAATCTGTTTATTTACTGTGTTTGCTTTTTCTGGACCACTAGCTTCCCAGACTAGGATCAGAGGTCATCCAGTGAAGCGACTGGAAGGAGATTTTGACCAAAGAAAAAAAAACACTTCTTTACACAGTGTATAATGAACATGTGAAGTTTATTTCCACAATAGTGATGGTCACTAACTTGGATGACTTTAAATGGAGATTAACTAAATCCATAGAGGATAGTTCTTTTAAGGAGCTATGAGTCCTGAAATGTCAGTCTTCAAGAGAGCTCCATTAGCAATATAGGACACAGAGACATTGGCAGTATTCTGCAAAAGCTGATACTTCTCTGCAAACATTCCATTTAACAAAAATATTAACACGGGGAAAGGGAAGGTGGTTTTTGATGGCTGTCTCTAGTTTCTAAGCAGAGTGAATTATTTTAGCTCAATGTTTCGGATGTTGTCCACATATCTTAAAGTTGCCAAGTTTGAAAACACTGCTTTAGCTGTATGATCCAATCACAGTGCTTTGGGGGAAGAATGCAGGGGGCTGTTCTAGAATTCAGTGCCCTTTGCTTGTTCTCTCTCCTGACAGTGGAAATATTTAACCATTAAATAATTTTGGTGGAGTCTGCAAATTGGATGTTTGTTTGGAAATGCTGGATGTTCAAGTTCTTCTTGTGCCACTGTATCTCCTCATATCCATCATATGCCCTGTCTGACTACAGTTTCAATTATTTGATGACTGTTTTCCACTCATCTTAACTTCCTAACCCCAACACTTATTCTGAAATTTTGCAAGGTCCCTCCCCTGAAGTGCCTTTCTGATGTAACTATTTTTCATATTGATTGCTAAGGCACAGAACAGGAGGTCTGCTGAGTCCATCTTGGACATGAAAGTAGGGCTGCCAAATCTGGGCTGCATAAATCCAGGCGACCATCTAGTAGTCATCTAGAGTTTCACAGTTCAAAACTGATAGCTCTACATTAAATGAAAACCAAATCACATTACAGGTAGTCCTCGGATAGTGACGATAAGTGGGACCAGGAACTTCATCACTAAGTGATGCAGTTGTAAAGTACGACATCATGTGACCACGCTGACTTACAACAGCAGTTCCAGTTGCCAGTGTTAGGTGAATCCCGTGCAGTCATTAGGTGCAACGTCACATGATAGCCATTTGCAACCTCCTACTGGCTTTCCCATTGACTTTGCTTGCCAGAAGCCAGCAGGGAAGGTTGCAAGTAGCAATCAAGTGACCGCAGGACATTGCAACGTCATAATTGTGAGCCAATTGCCAAGCGCCTGAATCACAGTCATGTGACCGTGGGGATGCTGTGACAGCTGTAATTACAAGGCTCAGTCATCAGTCTGCTTGTTCAGCGCCATCGTAACTTTGAACAGTCGCTGAACAAGTGGTTGCTGAACAAGGACTACCTGTATGTTTTAGCATAATGTGTGAACCAGGCCAGTGCCTCTATAACAAAGAAATTATGACGGCCTTAGCAGGACATAGTTCTGAATTTGGAAACATATAGTTCTGGAGAAGATAGAAGTAGACCATTTTCTTTCTCCTTAGCAGGAAATCCAGCTAAGACGATGGATGGATGGATGGATGGATGGATGGATGGATGGATGATGTGTCATCAAGTCGTTTTTGACTCCTAGCAACCACATAGATAAATGTTCTCCATGACAATCTGTCCCTAACCTGTTCTTTCTGGTTTCCCAATGGTGCATTCATCACCACAGTAACAGAGTCCATTCATCTTGCTGCTGGTTGTCCTCTTCTCTTTCCTTCCACATTTCCCAGCATTAGAGCCTTTTTCAGAGACCTGGGTCTTTACATAATGTGTGCAAAAGTAGGATAATTTGAGCCAGGTGATTTGTGCCTCAAGTGAGAACTCTGGGTTGATTTGTTTGATGATCTGTTGGTTTGTTTTCTTGGCTGTCCACAGTATTCTCAGGAGTCTTCTCCAACACCAAAGTTCAAAGATGTCAATACTCTTCTTATCCTGCTTCTTTAAAGCCCAGCTTTTGCTTCCATCGAGCGTCACAGGGAGTACCATGACCTGCATGATCCTGATCTTTGTAGGTAGAGACACATCACAGCATCCAGGGACACAAATTACTGCAGAGATTATTCTACTGACTAAAGACAAATGCACAATAATGGCCAGCAAGATGTACCCCTGGGCATGTGCCCAGCCTGGGAATTTGTTTCAATCCCAGAACAATTCTGTTCAAGAGAAATCTATCCTCTTTCCTTCCGCCAAGATTTCTAGATTTAATTTGGGTAACAGAAAAGGCTTTTGTTTCTGCTGTGACCGTGAAGTCTTTGCTGACCTCCCGTGAAACTTTGTGTGTGACAGACCAAATTGTGTTGCAACTCACATCATTTGTGTAATGATATCATAATGGAAATGACACAGGGTTGATGCAAATTCCATCGTTTGTGACAATTTGCATCGTGACGTCATTACACAAATGTGCAAATATATACAAATGATGGAATTTGCATCATTTATTTACACTTCAGTTCACCAGACGTTGGGGAAAAAATGTGTCCCCCTTCCCCCCATCAGTTCATTAAAGTGAGGTGTCACTACTGAGGATCTTTGGAGGTGTTCTAATACACTGCAGTTGACGTTGTGCTTTAATCCAATCTAGTGAATTAAAGAAGATGGGCTCCCCACCCTCTAGTTATTTATACTGTGTTTATATGCAGGTCCTGATTCAAGAATCTATAGTGCTTGTGCATAGAAATAGGAGGTAAGGTATGCATTTGAAGGCTGGACAGAGTTTCCTTCTTTGTTATATATTAACTCTGAATCAATGCACTCATGGAAAACAACCAGTGGGTCAAAGCTCCCTTAACCTATGGTCTGTGACCAAAGTGTGGAGTGCAAATGCCAAATACTGAAGATTATACCTCTGTTTTCAAGGCAAAATAATCCAGTCCAGAATCTTCACTCATTACTCCCCTGCTCCATTTTTGTATTTGTTCATCTAGATTGGCATCTCTTTCCCCTTTACTGATAAATGTGATTCAAAACAGTAAAACTCCACCCATGTACAACTTAATCAATATTGAAACAGCTTTTGAAGCTTAGTCACAGTATTCCACCTGACTTCAGTGTTTTTTATAGATTCTTTTAATTAAAAAAGGTACACAGGTGTAAAGAATCAAGCTTTAAAATTTTCATTTACAAGGGTGTCTTTGAGCCTCACAAACCTTCTGCCAGAAACATCTGGGGGAGGGTCGTCAAAAAAGTCAAGATGGCAGTTGCAGTGCGGTCAAAGGCTTGTCCCTTTGTAGGTTTTCACCACATCAAAACACATATGACGGGGGAAGGCTGTGATCATGCTGCTGTGGCTGCCATCTTGACTTTTGTGATCCTCCCAGTAGATGCTCAGAAGATTAAAGTGGCGGAAGGCTGTAGCCCAGTGCTTTATTTGAAAGTGTGCCTACTTGTCTGGAAAAAGATAAAAGCAAGCTGGGGTATTGGAAGCCGCTGGGGAGGAGGTGGCCAGGAGCAGCCTGTTCTCTTTGCTTTCTTGTTCATGGGCATTTTATGAGTGAACGTTCCATGGTGGCAACTTTTTTGTGTGAGTGCCCGTAGCATGCTCTCAAACTTTGAAATGTGCTCACTGACAAATTGGAGATCCCTGCACTGATGGTGTGTGCTTGTTTGTGGCTTAGTGTATTGTGTGAACCTCACCCATTTTGGTTAATTCAGCCAACTGTGGCTTAGTGTGTTCTGCAACACAAGCTCTTATAGTTATGGCAGCAGAGTAAGAATGCCACCCTTTGGAAACGTTTTCATCTGATAAGCTATAGAGTTAGGTATATGAATACCATTCACCCAAAGAGTGTGCATCTTATCTGCGCTCTCATGGTGAGTGGCTGGGTTTATATATCCAGTGCTTTGTTTGGTTTTGACTTGCTGTAGTGCACAACTGTGGCCATTATGGTTTGAAAGCATAGTTTATTACTTAGTAAGTGAAAGCAGCCAAATGTGGCTTCTTTAAAAAGCAAGATTAATAGAAATTCTAGCTTATGGCTTATATGGATCCAGTGGATAGTCCTTTTTACTTTTTCAGGGCTTACTTCTCCAGTCTACTGTTCTGATCTGATCTCTGTGGTAGACACAGGAAGAGTAGCCAATTACGCTTGCTTGCTTGTTTATTCAATTAATATTTTTATATACCACTTCCTGTTACTGTAACTCTCAAAGTGGATTTTGTGTTTTCAGGTAACTAGATCCAAAAGGGGTTGATCCTGATCTCATCAAGCATCCTAGTTCTTTATGGTTTCAGCCTTATCACACCCTTCCTCCTCCAGTGTAGTTAATTTGTACTACTTAAGCTGTGGGGGAGAATGTGACTGTTTATTTACCTTCTGGGAGAGGGCACTGGGTGTGCAGATGCTCTGGCTTTCATTCATCTGTTTGGCAGTGTGCCATCTAGGACCGGGTGAATTTGGTCAGAACTAGGAAGCAGGGCACCACGGTGACTGTTTTATACCCTTTTCTAAGCTACTTGGTAGCACTGCTTCCAGTAGAGCAGCTCGCACCCTCCAGATAGGTTAAGATGGTAGTTTTCAGCATTCCTAGTTAGCATTCATATTTTGACTCTGAGGTCTTATTGTAAAAGTGCATTATAGATCTATACTCCACAGTCCGGGGTGACAATTCTTTCTTGAGGCTTGTTTGATGGATCTTCATACACTATAAAACTGAAAGTAAAACTTTTTGGTCTTCCTAAGAAATGTTGAGCTTCTTCTGTTTGGATGTGACTTTCCTACTCCTCAGGGTAAACATGTTCAGAAGCTAGGGAGAGGGAAGAGTTAATAATAGCTTGTAAATGGCAAAAGGAGAAAGAGGAGGAGGAGGAGGAAGAACAACAGCAATAATGGGGAATGTAAAATGTTCTAGTTTGTAGGACACACACCTGAAATTTCTCTTTGGATATTAGCCATCATTACTATCCTTCTGAGGAATTCACAGGTAGATGCCTATCTGTAATGATAATAGTTCCAAGAAGGAAGCAAAAACTGAATTTGGCAGGGGATGCCATCAAACATAGTTGTTTGGCATTGCCCTCACTGGATTTTGCCACATCTTCTGATCCTTTTTACCAGTTTGGATTAGCGGCACCCTGTTTTAGGAAAACCCTGTTATGGATTATGGCTCTGTTTCTTACATACCTTTGTTATGTGTATCTCTTTTCCACTGCCCTGGAAGCATTACATTAGAGTCCATGGGGAATATTTAAGGACAACAGCTTCTCTGTTTCCTGGCTTTTTGGCTCCCGTACAAAATGTACCTGAGATTGATCCAGGCTATTTTGGCTGTAGATTTATTCCCAGTCTTGCATTCCTTACAGCTCCTTCTGCCAGTTAAAGTAGCCCAGGCAAAGTGTACAGGGGCAAAATTGACTGGAGTTAATTAAACCAGTTTGAACTGTCTGCTATCTTTTTTCCCCATGACTTGAAATGAAATTGCCTTGAAATTGAAGCTCCCCATCCATAGAAACTATAGGGACATAATGAGATTTTGCTCAATTGCAGTTGCCCTTGGTCATGATGCCATTAGATCATCAGGGAGCTTATTCCATCTCAAAACTGGGACAGCACCTTTGTCTAGTAACCCCTTTATAAAACTGACTTCAATGTTTAATCATCTGTCCTTGTCCCTGAAGAATTCTTCAAATAGTAATCCTGGAAGAGGTAGCAACAATATCTTAGCACCATCATAAAAAACTAATTCATGTGTTTTTAGATGGAACCCATGACAGTGAAACTGACCTAAGACTGGTACAGGGTAAATATATACTCATCAAGACTGATAGTTTGATTAATTTGATAGAAGCGTTTGGAACGAAGTGCCTTGTAAGAACTTTGATTGTCCTGGAGCACCTTATCTGGTCCATTCCTGATATTTAATTGTGCCATGCTCTAGTGGACATGGTTGATCAAAACAGAAAGTGGTGATATGTGGATGACTCTGCTTTTTATGATGGAGACTATTATAGAATGACAACTGAACGATGGCTGATGGGCTTCATGAATGATTTATGCATTTCCTTTCTTTTTTTTCTTGCAGTCTGTGCAGGCACCCAAAACGAGCTCAGTGTGACAGGAGATGCCCAGCAACGATATCAGACGCTATGTAAAATGTACAACAACTGTGAGATCGTCATGGGTAACCTTGAGATAGTGCTCATTGGACAAAACCAGGATCTTTCTTTCTTGCAGGTAACTAGGCGTGGTGAGGGATTTACACGTTTTCCTTTTTTTCAGCAGGTATGAAGCTAACACAGAAGGTTCACTGGGAATCTTGGCTTTCTCCATCTACATTCATAAGTCAACTTTCTGTTTCCATTAATGACTGTGAATAGACATGACAAGCCATTGTCTCACTTGCCCCTGGCACATTAAAAAAAAATAAATAGTGATACAGCATATCTCACTAGGGAGGTTTCTTACTTTGTTGTATTCTCCAAAAAGATTCTAGTTCATTTGACTGATTGCAGAGAAAAACCAGAAAATGTCTACATGTCCGTTCCATTGTATCCCATCATTCTTTTCCCTTCCTTGAATACCTCAATCATGGGAGACTAATGATTTTGAACAATTTAAATAATTTAAACAGCTTTATTCAGAGGTAAATAAATTTAGGGTTGAAGCTTCATTTGTATAATTTAATGTTTTGAAGTCAGTATCAAAAATTTCAGTAGATCTTAGATTATGGCTTGTTCAATGAAAACTTATATTTTGGGCTTATTTATTTATTTCAAGAACTTATATGGCCACTTATTACATACAGTGATCTTATTGGATTCCATTGCATTTGTATAGGAAAAGGATGAGTAAATGATCACATTGTTGGAGATTCAGTGAGAATAAGATTTAATTAAAGAATATGTTTTTGTGATGTCATAAAATTATTACGTTCTGGGAAAAAGTAATCATATATATTAATTTGACCTTGAACCTACATTTCTGAGTAATCAGAAGTCCCCAACACTTTTGGAACAGCAGGAATTTTGAGAATTTATTGTGGATTGCTGACAAAATGTCTTCAACGGAGAAGGGAGTTACAAATTCACATAATAGCCGCCTTTTTAGGCATAGCCAAATAATAAAATATCCATATCCTGGAAGAGGCTGTAGTGATTTACCTGAGCATCTCTGTACAAGTGAGACTCCACACTTTTCTGTTCCTTTTCAGAGAAAGTAACCAAGTATTATTCAGACACACCCGATCCACAGAGAAAGCACATGCTTCACCAAAATGCACACAAAAAGACAAAAAGGGATAAACCCTACAAATACATGGAGCACAGCCAATGCACCTTATCTCCTTCCTATCCTCTCTGGCCCCAGTGTCCTTCCTACCATTTCCCATAGCTTACTTTATCTTTTTTCTGTCACATTTCCAAACAGTATACTGGTGCTATAGGTATACAATATTTCTGTTTATAAGAATGTTTCTTGGTCCATTGAATGTCCAAAGGTACTCCTGGAATTAAAGAAGGTTTTGAAGGCCAGCATTCTGTTTTGCTGACCAGCAGCTTTCCGATTACCGTATTTTTCCATGTATAAGACGATACTTTTTTCTAAAATCGTCACACTAAAAATTGAAGGTCGTCTTATACAAGGTAGTAAGCCAAGGAGAGAACCGCGCGGTTGCGAAACTGCCCATAGTTTGTCTCTGCAAACAAGCTTCCTCCAATCACGAGCCTTATGTAACTGACGTCAGCTGATGCTGAACAAACCAATTGGAACACATCCTGTTGGAGGTGGAGAGCGTATAGGCAGTGCACAGATGCGACAGGGACCGGTAATGTCAGAGCATTCTGAGCCCATAAAGTTGTCAGAAAATAAAAAAATAAATAAGCGAATGTCTTACTCTGCAAAATTCAAACTGAACGTAATCAGTTATGCAAAACAGCATGGAAATAGAGCTGCAGAGAGACAGTTTGGACCTCCTCCCACTGAGTGTATCATGTAAATGTTACCTAATTACTAAATAAAAATGTGTTCTGCTTTATCTTTAAAATATTGATTTCTTAACTTTGGGTTGGAAAAGTGGGGGTCGTCTTATACATGGGGGCATCTTACTAACGGAAAAATACAGTAGCTTCCTTTTTAATTCAACAACAACAGCAACAACAACCCAAGAGTGGTAGAGGATGCCCACAGTCAGCATATTAGGTAACCCCAGACATAGAAAGGAAGCCTCCTTTGTTTTAAAAAAATGAAAAAAAGAGGGATTTGTGCTGTTGGGAAGAACATAGAATGGGTTGGTAGTAGTTTACTGGCTGGCTGAAAACTTCTCTGTTGGGGTAATTTGTTTTCATTTCATTATTGAGGCAGTGGAGGTTTGGATTATACTCAGAAAAGCAGCTGCAAGGGTGAGATACCCATCTCTGAATGGCTGTATGATAACATTAATCTAGACTGAGCCTGCCTATGGAATGTGGAATCCATGTCATCGCGAATAGAAAAGACAAATGGGACCAAGTTAACTTGGCGTGATAGTGGCATCATAATCTGTCAACTATTAACCCAATGAGTGTTTTCGGAAATCACAGAGGTCCTTTCCTTGCCCTTTTGCTCTCCCACAATAATCTGGGGTTTCTGAAAGGTCTTTTCTGAAGCTAGCCAACTCCTGGCTCCAATACTGACACATTGTTGACTAAAGAATTCACAGTGTGATCACCACCACGCAATATGGCAGCTGGAATTGGTTACGTGTATGGCCGATAGGCCTGTCATTGCGTCCAGCTATAACAACCAATGTCAAGCCATTATGTTCGGACATTATGTATATCTTACTATGAAATGTTCAGGATAGCTGCAGTAGGCTTTCTGGATTTATTTATTTATTTATAATAGGGATGTAGTATTTTTCAAGAAGATAAAGATTCCTTCAAGTTTCACTTATTTCTTGGTGACTTCATGGACACAACTGTATATTTACATGATCGAAATGAATCTCTTGACATCTACATTTAGGGTGTAGACTGAAATGTAATCATTTGTTTTTCTTAATCCCACAAGAACCAAATAGTAACTAGTGAAATGAGAGACGGGGTGGTGGTGGTGGAGCCGGAGAACTGGTGTGCAGCAAAAGAACTATGAAAGTATGAAACATTGTACGCTTACACATTATGGGGAATATCTGAGTTTTTAGATATGGATGACATCCACATAACAGTGTAGTAGATGATATGGAGTACCTGGTGGCGGGAAATTTTTTTTGCCCACCTCCCACATCATTTCTGCCAACTATGCTGCTTCCCAGACACAGCTGGCAGAAAATTGAAAAGTGGATGGTAGTAGCTCTGCAAGATCTACCCCTCCTTCCTGTTTGGCACATTTCAATCAGAAATTGCTCCCCCTGCTGATTTATTGTTCCTTGGCAATAAATGTTTGAAGATGTGCGGCTGTTTAGCTTCACTCTACCAACAGATCCTTTCCTCTGTTTCTTGTTGTAGTCCATCAGAACTGCATCTAAACTTGATGCCTGTGGAACCACTATCATATCCAACACAGCTTTTCAGATTGCCATCAATTGAGGAAGAACGGGGGAAACCAATTACAGTCGCATACATTTTCCTCTCCCATCAGGTTGTGGCATCTGAAGGTGGCATCTATTTTGCCTGGGAGCCTGACTAATTAACAAAATGACTAGCCACACAGTTGATAGTGAATATGTGCAATGGATGTTATGGCAGTTTTCCCCGGCTTGGTGCATTTCTGATCATTCCCAACCAGCATGGCAAACAATCTCTAAAGGGTATATTTAGTATGTTGTTAAGTATGGCTGAGTTATGGTGTCTTTTATGATTTTACTTCATTCTTCCTAGACTATCCGAGAAGTGACTGGCTATGTTTTGATCGCCATGAATGTCTTCACTTACCTGCCATTGCAGAACCTCCGCATGATACGTGGGACCCAGTACTACGAGGACAAGTATGCCCTCTATGTGGTCCTCAACTATGAAAAAAATGTCACACATGCTCTACACCAGATGGGTTTCAATCAACTCACAGGTAAGATGATGATGGAGTTTGGGCTCCAGGCAAACCAGACAATGTTCCTTTACATGTGAAACAACCACCAGGTAGTTGGAACAGCTTATAGCATTATGCAGGCTTGTTGAAAATCAGTGGTGTATATACAGTCAAAGTAAGGGTGGTAGTTGCTTCACGGCCCCCAAGCACAAGGGTCACCAGCCAAGCATTTGTCTAGAGTGGCATGATGGGTGGGAGCCAAGTGGCAAGTGGGAGCAGGCAACATGTAAGTGGGGTGACCTCTACATGGCAGCAAAGTGTTAAAAAAAACTCTCTTTGCTACTATCTAGTGGTCTTGTGGAGTTTTGCAGCCCTGATCAGACAGCCCTAGTACTGATACAACTTGCTGGCACTGCCCCACTCCATAGAGAGCGTCCTGAACTAACACTGTTGCTGTTCCTGCCTAAGAGCAGCTTGTATGCACAAGCCCAGGGCCTTAGAACAAGTGTAGCCACTAGCTCTTTAAGTAATAGCTGATGTTGGGATGACATCTGAGAGATTTGTCTTGAGAGTGCTTGAGAGGGGACCCAGAATGGGCTACTTCCTTTCCTGATCAAAATGATTCCCAGATCAGAAGGAAGGAACATGTGGAGGGCACAGTGCTCTCCAATATTCTGAATACATGGTACAAGTCAATATTATGAGGAAAAGCCTTCAGTCAGTAAACAGAGTTAGTAAGAAGGAAGAGGAAAAGGATGAGGAAGAAGCAAAGGGGTCACACTGCAGCCCATCTTTTGAGCTTCCTATTTCCCATGAAGGTAGCCAAGAGTTGCCTGAAATAGCCTTCTAGTATATTTGTTCCCAGCAGCTTAAATTCAGAGGCACCCCACTTCTGGACCTGGAGATCTAGCATAGCCACCATGACTATCAACAAATTTGTCTGATTACCTTTTAAATGGAAAGCCACCATACTCTCTGATAACAGTATGTTTAATCAATTCTGCATTGTGTGAGGAGGTCTGTCTAACTGTGTGACCTTGAATGCTAATATTATATGAGGAGGAGAAAAAGGGGTTCCCTCTACTTTATATAAACCATCACGTTTTAGAATGAAAAGTATCGTTTGGAAAATATCCCTGGTTTTGCCAAATGCAGAGCCAGGAGTCATTTAGATAAAGGGAGTTGTTGTGAGATAAAGAGAAGCCTACAATTTGTCAGGATTAAAATTCCATTTGCCTCTGATACCTTGATGGAAGCCATCAACAGGTAAGAAGTTGCTAGGCTTGTGACTGTAGAAGATGTGTACGACAAGACACATGGATCTTAAAAGTACATGGCGAGAAGATGTATAGATGATATGTTATTCAGCAGGTAACAGAAGCCCTGTATTACAGTGGTTAGATTTGTATTGTGAAGAAGATAATGCAGCATAGTGGATAATGTTAGACATGAAACAACAGGTACAAGTTTGGTTTTCTATTCAGTCATGAGGTTCAGTGGTGGTTGGGAGTTGGTTTTCTTTTGAACTGAATTTTTATGAGGCTCACGTGAAATAATCCTGTGAACACCTTCAGGAGGGATGAAACTTGAAAAAGAAACCTAAAAATAAGAGCTTCAAGACCAAATTGTGATCACAAAAGCAAATTTAAGGAACTAGTTTCAAAATAGCTTCCTCGTTATTGTAATTTGTGAAGTTAATTCCTGAAGATTCAAAAGGCACAAACCACTTCAGGTTGTTAAAGCAGAGTTTGAGAAGAATCTCTCCCTTCTCCTAGCACTCCACCAACTTGGGCTAATTCTCAGGAGGGGCATTATAATAGCACTATATATTTACTACTGTGAAAACATTTTAGATTGTTCCCCTCCCTGGAGAACTCTAGTAGAAGTCCGACTTTCATAATGAGAGCTTAGCTCTCAGAGCACCTCGCTGCAGTTCATAGGGACTGTTGACAGAAACTGTAATAATTACCCAATATGAATGTGTGTGTAGACAAGCTCTTACTTGTGATTTTTGAGCCCTTACCGTAGCATTTTTTGCTATCCTCATGATGATTGCATTTATCGGGAAGAGGGACTGAAGGCTGAAAGGAAGTGCAATCGGATCCACACAGATTGCATCAATAGCACAACAGACAGCAGGGGAGAAGTGAGCTCAGATCTGTGGGATCTGCTTGGCTTTCCTTTTCATTAAAATTCTTCATACATGGAAGGGAAGCTACATTGAACTCTCCTACCATAGAAAACTCCACTCTGGAGTTACCTGTTCCCCCTGCTCTGACCTTCATAATTTCAGCAATATAGTTTTGAGATGGGATCATTCTGCTGTTGCTATTGTAAATAGTTGGGTGTCAGAAATTATTGACTTTTAACTCAACCAGTAATCTACCAGTAAATTTCCCTTCTGCCTATTCCAGATACTCAGGAAGGATTTTGAACTGTGTAGCTTTAAAAAAAATTAATAGTACATGTACTTTGACCTGTAATGAAACCTGCTAAGGGTAGAAATGGTGTACATAAAACCCATTCTCAAACCAAGGCAGTGATGGGACTTAGTGGCCTCCTAGATGGTTAGACTACAGTCTCCATAAACCAGACCGAACAATGGTCAGGAACAACAGAATTGTCATTCAGCAACATCTGAAGGGCAACACATTCCTCACTTATTTTTTATTCGTAATATTTATTTATTCTCTGTTCTTCAGTAGCAAATTTCAGTCATTGCTTAATTGACTAAAGTAGAACTTCAGTGGCTGGTTTCTACATTGAACAATGACTTGATCATCCTGAAGCTGTTGAGCAGAAGCTTCTAGAAGTCATCTTCGCTATGTTCATTTGTTAGTTTTTGAATAGTACCTGCCCTGCAAAATATTTAAATTGCCATTTTCCCAGCCATTCTCCAAACCAATTTTCTAGCCCTCAGAAAAGCTGTGCATCTTGAAATATAGTTGATAAGTTTGTTGGTAATCACTTCCATTTTGAAAACTAGATTAGGGCTCTGATGGGGAATTCTTTAATTCAACTGCAGCTCAGATTATTTCCGCATGACTCCCATATAACATTTTTAGTTAAGAAAAAAACACCATTACAAAAGACATGTTTAAGTGCATATGCAGTTGGCATAATGTAGTTGGCATAGTGTAGTTGGTGGTGATAGAACTTAAACTTTATAATACAGTATTCCAAATTACATATTATGGGCTATAAGGCACCATCTCAGATGAAACCTATTAGTCACCATGTCAACTCTGGCTGGTACAGCTTTTTCAGTCCCAACTCCAACATTGGGAAATTTAAAATCAAAAGTGTAAGAGAAAACTCAGGAGAATAGAAAGAAAAACATAGACTCTTCATTAAGGTACATAAGAAAAGGTGAAAGGGTTTTGTTTTGTTTTGTTGTTGTGTTGTTCTGGGCCAGCTTCCAGTGGTGTGGCTTTGTTGCAACACAGGGTAGTTTGTGACAGTGGTGGGAGTATTTAGCATGGCATGGAATGGACTCCTCTGTAATTCACTTGTGGCTTTGCCTGTGTTTTCTTATAAAGCATCCTCGGCACTGTCAGAGTTAGGAAACAGGGCTGGATGTTCTGCCTTCAGATCATAATTCTGAGATAGCTTTATGGATGTTGTTTATTGGGATGTTCTACCGTGTTTAAGAAGGGAGCACCATGTCCTCTGTGCAGGATAACTTGAGTACTTGCCCCAAAGGAATTCAAATTCAGTCAAGAAAGTTGCAAGAAACTCTGCTTGTACAGAACTGTAGATTCCGCAGATGGCTGAATTAAAATAGCTTTCAGTATTACAACTGGAATGGGACAAAATATTTTGTATATGTTTATATTTTATATAAAATATATTACACACACAGATATTATGTATATGTTTATATTTATATATATTTTATATAAAATCTATTTACATATTTTTATGTTCCTCCAGCACAATCCATAAAAGCCAATGAGGCCAATTTTTGACAGCTCTTAATACAAGGATGGTTTCACACCAAGGAGAAAAAACAAACCTGTGTATCTCTTCTCAGCCACTGAGTCAGGTGTTTTAAGGGGCAGCCTACACCCCTGTTCCTCCTATTACTGTCTCTCTGAACTTCTGATTATATCTGAAATCAGTTCTCTGATTTGGAGGTTTGTAAGTGAAAGTCCAATCCACGGAAAGAATTTATGGGTCCTTCAGGATTTAACTTAATTGTCTCTTTATCAGTTCCAAGAAACAGCTTTATCAGCCAGTCATATTTTGCTGTCTTCTAGCTGGTCAAGCCATAAGTTGTACAACAGGTAGAGGCTAATAAACAATAAGAGTAGAGGCCTGGTTCATGGTCAAATCCATACACAGTGGCGTACCTGGAATTCACTGATGAAATAGCTTGATTCGATTCTATAATTTGGGGACAAAACTTTCCGTAAAACATATACCAACTAATTAGCTGAGTGATACAGTGCCCCTGCTTGTCTAACTATGATGTAATTGATATTATGCAAGATCTTGGGATTAATTTGCAACATATGGAATCATCAGCTATTTTACACAATAAATGCATAACACAATCTGATTAAGCAGATTCTGGGTTCCTAAATGGAACTTTTTCTGGTTCTTGTCCAGGATTACAGCATGTAGCCACATTAGAAGAAGAAATGTTAGCAGTTGGTAGGTGTTTTGGGTTTTTGCATTGCTTGGGATTTGGTAGACTCCTGAGTTTACTGCAATGTGGAGGTTAAGTTTTAGAAAAGTAGACAGCACATAAGTCTGCAAATCAGTTCTCTGCCCTTTCACAGGCTATAGGATTTGGTGAACTGAGTATTTTCAACGCCTGGAACAAATATGCCTGATACAGTGAGGTTCTTTTGTTTTCCTTGGGGATAAATCAAACGGGAGGAGAACAATAAAAGAAAAGAGAATACTAAGCCCAATTTCATGAATTGTAAAGTATGTATTTGAAAAGCATTTCAGGAGGATTCAGCGTGGGTTTTTTCCTCCAGAAATCATTGCTGCAATATGATATTTGTTCTGTGATTCACTTTCTTAGTGACTAGACAGGGTTACTTTATCCAGATTCTGGAATAAGTGCTGAATAGTTTGGCGGGTTGAAGTTCCAGATCAGTCCTTATACTGAAAATGTTTTGTACAAATAATATCCCAAAGATTAATTTATATTTTACACAACTGTCAAAGGTACAGCTTATTTCTGAGTGTCTTCTAGTCAGTGTTGTTCTTGATCCCCCTGCTAGATTAAGACTTAGTCCTGCACAGGACAAAACATATCGCAGGGCTCTCTCCAAGTTGATCAGCCTTCCATTTCTGGTGCCATCTATGTTCTGAACCTGCACAGAGATTATGAAAACCATCTTGAGAGCAGAAGGTTTAATTGCCATAGCAGATATTCAGGTAGTAGACTCTCCTGCAGATAAACTCTTTCAGAGGTTAGGAAAGTGAATCCAACTTCTCATCTTTATCCCCAAACAGGCAATTAGCAGAATCGAAGCAAATGTGGATCAGATGATTTTGATAGAGATGTGCTTAAAAGTCCCACAAGGGTTCTTTGGTGCTAATAAATTGGTCCCTATGATTGAGTTCTAATCCAACTCAGCTTTGCCTTCTGTGGATCATGGGAGCTGCTTCTATGTTTGTGTGAAACCTCAGTTTAGATTGGCTACCCATATGGATTAGCAAAGAGTTTTCCAAGTCTGATTTAACGTATCTTTTAGTTAAACCCAGATGACTAGAGCTGCACGAGAGTTTTTGGGATTATGTCAACAGAATTAGAGTAAAGCAGTAAACCTGAAGCAGGTCTGTGCATGTTCTAGATTCCTGCCCCAACCAACCTGTTTGGTTGATGTTGATGTTGTTGTTGTTGAGCTACCGTGGCATTAAGAGACAACACCTGTCTATCTGTTTTCCCATCACTTGATCTTTCTGTTGGCTGACAGAACAGCCTTGGCTGGGGAGACACTGTGTGTTTTCAGAATAATATGGGTAACATTGCTTGTTACATGAAAGTGCCTTTGGGGTTTCATGTCTGTTGCTATTATTTAGAATGTATTTCATGCTACTAACAGTATGCTTGGTAGAATAGTAGAATGCAGAATGTACTGTGTACTTTCTGATTAAAAATTACTCTACTAATTTTGGGTCAGATTCTGGTTTACATCAGTGAAGAATATGCTAACACCTGCTACTTAGTCTTACTGCCAACAGGAGTGTCTAAGTTAGCAGAGGGAATTTCATGGCTCTTCCACTGGGGCTAAACTACAACTCCCAGCAGCTCCAGCCAGCATAGTCAATTGAGAGGGATGATGGGAGTATTGTTCAGCAATGTTTGATTCAAAGCAAACTCTTGCCAGGATTTGTCTACTGGATATTTATGCTCAGATCACTAGCTTATCTCAAGCCAAGATCCAAAAGCTTGTTAGGAACAAGCTAGAATTCTTAGTCTGCACATTTCAGTAAACATATAACTCATGGAAGTTATCTAGGTTTCTTAGCTATGCCTCCTAGTAGGAGGTGTGATTGAGTAGCACATAAAAAGTTGTTACTGGTTCCTTTGCAAGCCACATTTTAGAAGAAATTTATATTGGCAGTGTCAATTAAATGTAAACATTGCTGGCCTTTGCTGATAAATGTTTATCTTTCCCCATGGCATGTGCATTTTAAGATTATCAAAATATGACAAACTTTAACAAATAATTTGGCCAATTTCATAGCTGTTTATCTGCACACTTTAAGGATTCTAGAAGATCCAGAATATTTTCACACAATAATCAAGTTACTTCATTGGTAATCCAAAGTAATCAGTCACTCAGGTAACCAATCCAAAAATAGGAAATGTAATTGTGGACCCCATTTGGTGTGATGTATTGGCAATCTAGATTTTTATATTTTAAATAGGGCAGTTAGTCAGAGTTGCCTGAGGGAACTTCTGTGCCAGGCAGGAACTAAAGTACATCAATAAATATGAAATATTTTACTAGGCCTGCCTACTCCAGAAACTTCCTACTGCAACCATTTTAGACAACAAATATCCATAATCCTTTCTGTACCTAAAGAAACCCTTGGGGCTTCAAACATATATAGATAGTACCCACCCCAAGCTGCTGGTGAGGGCTCATACACTTGACCTGGATTCATTTGATTAAACATCTGGCTCCAAGAACCAAAGATGCTAATTTAGTGTATATATCTGTATGTGTATAAGTATGCATGCATTCATGCATACAGTCATGAAAAAAGCATGGAAAGGGGAATGGGACAAGAAACCAAAGATTTGTAATAGCATTTTGGAGTGGAAGTGGAACAAATAAGAAAAAAAAAACGTTTGTACGAAGCATTGAGACAGACCACCTCTTTGGGAGTGCATTCTTTTCGATCTTGTATGACTGCACAGATTGTCATGGAGGAAATCTGTGTGGTCACTAAGAGTCGACACTGACTTGATGGCACATAATCAATAACTGTACAGAGATGAAGATCTACACATGTACATAATGATGTCTGAAAAGAGCCCTTGCATACAGATGTTAGATGCCCAGAACTTCTGTGTATAGCCAGTAACCCAGAAAGAGCAGGAGCCTTCTTCGCTTACGCCGAAGTTCTTTTACACTTATCAAACTATGGGAATTGGATGTTCAAGATCCCATTTCCCTTTCTTCTTCTGCATTCTGAAACAGGCTTGGTGGAGATACTCAACACATTTTTGCCTTTCAGTAATTTCCAACAGGAAGACAGGAGAATAGCAGACGTGAAATGGTATCTTATAGAGGCTCAGCATACTGCTCTAAGTGTACAAGAGGAAATGATTGCAGTTTTTGTCTTTCAGAAATCCTCTCTGGGGGTGTCTATATTGGGAAGAACAAACAGTTGTGTCACGTGAACACAATTGATTGGGAAGACATCATCCGAGATCCAAAATTCCATGCAGTGGTCCATGACAATGGGGAGAAGTGTGAGTATTGGTCATCTGTTCACATCCCCTATAACTGGTCTTTCATTTACACAGGAGACTTTAAAGACTGTGTTCTTCTTCCAGATGAATGGCTTAGCCTTACCAAACTGGTGTCTTCCAGATAGGTTGGGATGGCAACTCCCAAAGTTGAATTAATAGCCACACTGCTGGTTGCGAATTCTGAGAGTTGCAGTACCAATACAGGTAATCCTTGAGCTATGGCCATTCGGTCAGTGACCATTCGAAGTTACGACAGTGCTGAACAAAAGGTGGTTAAGACCAGTCCTCGGAATTTCGGCCATCCCAGAACCCTGTGGTCACACGATTGTGATCTGGGTGCTTGGCAACCAGTTCTCACTTACAACCGGTTGCAGTGCCCTGTGATCACATGATCACCATCCCTGCAGTTCCTGTTGCCATCATTAACCAAATCCCACAGTTATTAAGCATGGCAACTTCCTGCTGGCTTCCCACAACCAAAGTCTGTGGGGAAGCTAGCAGTGAAGGTCACAAGTCGCTGGGATAAGCCTCCTCCACCTGTGCACCCCCGTGCACCCTTGCACACCCTCCCCAACTCATGCCACACCCCACACACCCTCCCTAACCCTCACTGCATTCTTGCGCACTCTCTCTGACCCTTGTCATACCCTCTCCAACTTTGCTGCACCCTCCCTGACCCTTGCTGTACCTTTCACACACTCTCACACACCCCCTCATTCCCTTCCCCACCTGGCAGCAGCCACTTACCTTACTTGCAACTTCCTACCAGCTTCCCCACTGACTTTGGTTATGGGAAACCAGCAGGAAGTTGTCTTGCCTAACAACCATGGGATTTGGTTAATGACGGCAACCAGGACTGCAGGGATTGCCATAGCTAAGCAATGTGGTTGTGCTTTATGACTGCATCACTTAGTGATTGAAATTCCAGTCCCAGTTGCTGTCGTAGGTCAAGGACTACCTGTACATAGTTTAAGGTCTCTAGGTTGGGGAAAGTAGGTTTAATCTTTCAGGGAAGGTTTGGGGATTTGGGATGTATTTGGTCATTCAGTGCAAAATATTCCCTCTCCATATTAACCTATGGAATCAATCTTACTGTATGCATCTTCCCACCTCCCCTCATTCTCTTCCTTTTCTCCATTTTGTAATCATTTATCAACAACAAGAGCTACCTGTAGCTCCTTCTCTCAGCCTTCAGAGGGAATTGGGAATGCTAAGGTCTTCTTAACACCCTCCAGTCCTCCCCTCTCCCTAGTTACATGCAACCATTGTCTCTGTTTTTCCTGTTGCCTGTATACTTTAGTTGTCTTCCGTCATGAAACTTGGGATAGTAACCTGGGCATCAGATATGCACGAGTTGATTCCGTTTTATTTCATTCATAACAATCCTGGGATAGTCTGCCCTGACAATGGCAGGGGTTTTGGAAGAGTCTCCTAGCTGGGGAAAAGGGTCAGCCCTGCTCACTAGATAAGCATCATTTAGATTCATTCACCTTTAGCCATTTTAAAATGATCCTTTCACAGATTTTAAAGGGTTCAACCTAAAGGTCCTATTGGTATAAGGCCAGCATTTGTCTTGCATGGTAAGCCTGCCTTTGATCCATCAAGCTCGTCATCTCTGTTGCGATGCTGTGTGTCTTTTCCTCCACCCCCGTGCAGGTACTCCATGCCATGAAAACTGCAACGGCCATTGTTGGGGGCCTGGTCCTGAGGACTGTCAAAAATGTAAGCATTACAACATATCTGGCATAATTCAGCTGTTGTCTTTGATTAAAAATTGGGACTCAGCATTTCTCCAGCCTTTTTAGGACTTTTTCTAACAGCAGTGTAGTTCTACCTTTTCAGCAAGATGAACAAATAGCTTTGAAGCCAGAAGCTTGAGGTGGTGATACATTGCAACTTATGCCCATCATTGCCATGAACAGGAAAATTCCCTTTCAAGGCAATTGCTTGTAGGCTGTGCAAAGCATTTGAAAGACATAGTTCATGAAGTGTCTTAGCATAAGTGACATGTCCCTCCTTGAGGCAATAAACCATCTGGAGATGGCATTCAGAGCAGCCACGTCAGCTTTGTAGAGGATGAGGCTGCTTTAAGACTTCAGAAAGGGTGCTTCACTTTTGCTAGCTCACTTTCAAATGCTTTACCCAGCTCTAGTGACTTGTGGGGAAAAAAATACAAGCTTTGCACCACCTGACTCAGGGAAGTGGAAACAGACCAAACATCTGGCAATTTTAACCCTTTTGTTATGGCTGAACTACTGTGACTTGGGAGAGTTGCAAGGATCTGCAGCTAGTTAAACTAGTCCAGATCAATTCCAAGTAAGTTTTAAAATAGAATCAGAATATTCAGGCAACAAAATGGATGGTTGTCTGAACATGCCATTAAAATTAGTTTTTAGGTCTGGGGCTTCCCAACCAACATGGGCAGTAGTGATGCTAGGTGGGAATTCTGGGAGCTGTAGTCAAGTATTAATTGTTAATTTTCATTAAAAAGTTCATTTTTCATCAGCCAAGTGGCCCATGTACAGGCAGAAACAGAATCAATCCTGCTGTTTCAGAATGATCCACTGTGTGGTAAATGGTTTTATTTAGTTGCTCTCAATTATGTATGTTCCCCACCTGTGGAAAACAGTGCAAAAGCACCCTTTAAAAAAACATAAAGCAAATGCAACAAAGCTATCTTCCCATTCATGGCAATTCAGTGTCGTTTATTTAGCTCTGGGATTAGAGTTTGCTAGTTTGGTCTGAGCAGCATACTAAGGACAACATCCCAAAGGCTTTCGCTTTTCATTATTATTTAGAAAGGTTCTGTGTTAAAGGTAACAAATCGGCATAAAATGTGTTTATGTACATGCCCAAAGTCCTTGGATGGGAGAGAGAGAGAATGACTGAGTGCCACCTGGAAACTGACCAGCATTTTTTCTATCTCCACCGTAGTGACAAAGACCATCTGCGCTCCCCAATGCAATGGACGCTGCTTTGGTCCCAACCCCAACGAATGCTGTCATGACGAGTGTGCAGGAGGTTGCACTGGGCCTCTCAAGACAAAGTGTTTTGTATGTATCCATGCCCGTTTTGGGGGTTGACCCTCACAGTTGCCAGAACCTCATCTGACAACTCTGCCTCTTTTTCTGCATTTGGGCTATCTTCCTCATTTTTACCCTCTGTCAGGATTGTTAATATTTCCAAAACTTCATGCTATCTGAATCCTACTGCCTTCTCCTGGCTTCTGGAGTTTTGATGCCAGGGTCTGCCAGCCAACACCATCATCCTCTTTCCTAAATCTTTGCACTATTTTGCACAGTCCTGCCATCACTCTAGTCCTTGAACATTAGGGCCTTTTGTTTTCATCCCAGAATCGATGTACCCCACCTTTCTGCCCCGCCTGTGTTTCTTCCCACTTTTTCTCTCTTCAGTTTCCCTTGTCCTATAACCACAGTTTTTTGTGAGGTTCCAGGGAGAATTTGAGCCCTTGTTTTGCAATATCCCTCCCAAGCTTATGTCTCCCTTTGATTTGTTCAGGTTCTGTTTGTGCTATCAGGAGCAGTGGGGGAGAATCTGCCTTTCATTAGGAGAAAGGTCTCTTGGCCTGGGATGATGGGGACAAAGGTCTAATCCATCGTTCAGTGACATTCTTTCCTCCATCCCAGGCCTGTCGCCATTTCAATGACAGTGGAGCCTGTGAAACCCTCTGCCCTCAGCCAATGATCTACAACAGACTCACCTTTCAGCTGGAGCCCAATCCTGATGCTAAATACCAGTATGGTGGCGTGTGTGTCAAAAATTGCCCACGTAAGTGCTAGACCATGAATACAGCGATACACTCACACAAAACAGAAATAGATTGTATTCTTTGGGGCTTTTCCTTCTGTTCTGTGACGTTCTGATGGAGATATTCATCAGCGTCCTGTCTCCCAGCATTTCTTTGATTCTCAACTATCCTACTCTCTAACTACCCGTTTCTTACAATTTTATTTTTCCCACCCTTTATTTCACCTCCTCACAGATAATTTTGTGGTGGATCGGACCTCCTGTGTCAGGACCTGTCCCAATGACAAAATGGAAGTTGAAAAAAATGGCCAGAAGATCTGTCAGCTTTGCGAGGGACTCTGCCCAAAAGGTATGAATGGGAAGCACTATCAGTTTGGCAAAGAATTTTGAAAATATCCAACCACTGTTAGCCTAGGTTGTTGGAACAGAAAATAAGGTTGGAAGAGATATTGAAATTTTCAGCTTCCCATTTGCATGGACCTTTCAAGTCTATCTCCACTAATCCCATATAAAGTCTGTGGGTCAGAAGTGTTAGTTGTTACCATCTGGAATTAATAAATGTAGTCAACTTTATTTGATAGCCTATGGTTTAAAAAAAACATTAACTTACGATGGCCACTGATCATTAGCTGTTTTCACCTAAAAACTGTTAACCTAGAGAGGGAGGAAATAAATATGTGATACACCATTAGGGACTTCATGTTTCATTCATTTTGCTCAGCGAGGGTTCAGGTGAGCTCAGTTGGACCAGAAAAGATCACTTAGGTATTAAAATAACGTTTGGAGCATCCTGGATCAGTGCAAAATCTGTAAACCATCCATGGGTTAAAGACACAATTTTTTTGTAGAACTCATTAAGCTGTGGTTTACTTCTGTATGTTATATACAAAATATTTCTGCTTTAGACTGCTATCTAACGCTGATTGGTGCTCCGTTCTGTCTCAGTTGAGGTGGCATTTCTGGTCACATTTCTGGTATTTTCTTCATTACCTGCACTTACACATTACAGATCTCCCTGCGTACATGTGTCTTTATGTAGGGCGGTTGGTACCATCTCGAGGGCTTGAAAAGATACTTCTTTTAAACATCCTGTCACCTTACTGAAATGATAACGGTAATAAAATATTACATAAAATAAGATCATGATGGATTTTAGTGGTAGAAGCTCTCTTCCATCATTTTTTGCATTTAAAAGTCACGGGAATATGGTAGGACTAATTCACCAGTGCACAAATCTATTCAAGGCTTGCTTGACTGAGTTTCGCCAGGCATTTTGATCTGCACAATATAGTCGCAGCTAAACCGTTGAAGACAAACATGATTTTCATTCCGACTTGGGACTAGATAATAATGACCTTTACTTTTATGACCAATTCAAACATTTGTGACAAAAATTTCTAGTGAGTTCGCTGTTTTTCAGGGGTTTTGAGTGCAGATATGACGGCAACAATATGCTGGCATAATAATGATAATGATGCAGTGTAAAAGTAATAATAATAATTGCTACGAAAACATGATCTGTTTAAAATACATCCCCGTGGCTTTTATTTCACATATTTGTCACTTGTTTTGTCACATACTCATATCTGAGTTTTCATAGGACGTGCATTGGATTTCACTGAATTGTGAGCCCACGCAGCCCATTTCCACGGCTTCTTGAGATAGTGGGATCTCTCCAAAATAAATTGGACAAATCATTAATAAGTATTTTAACCTCTTTTAAGAGTAGAAATCCTATCAAGGTGGCTAACAGCAAAAAAGGTACACATACAGTAATTAAGTTAATAATAAAATAGCTAATATTAATTAAGCCCACAAAAGTGCGGTTAGTTATTTCTAAGCACTCCAAAAGGCAGGGCATAATTTCCCCACATCCTCCTTTCTCTCCCCTTCACATACTATTTTTCAATTTCTTTTTTCTTTCAGATTACAGGGTGGGGAGAAGGGATGGAGAAATATGTAGAGGATTGACACTTTGTGTTCTAATCAAAAGGACCAATTTATCAGAGTTTCCCCAATCACAGTATTAGGGAGAGGAATATTAGGTTGCTGTTGCCTGCAAATGTTATCATCCTAACATCTAATATCATTTTCTAATTCTATTTAAAATAAATAAATTACACAAACTGCCTTTTTTTCAGAAATTGGAAAATAAAGGAATCTTACTTCGAAATACTGTTTTTTGGAAGTTGGGTTTTTTTTCAAATGTTTCTTATATGTTTTTATTGGTGCTGTGAGCCAACCAGAGTTATGGTATATAAGATGAGCAGCTATATACGTTTAAAATAAAATAAAATAAAACAAAATAAAATAAATAAAAACCTCTGCACATAACTTCTGTAATTTGGCAGGTATTCCATCAAGAAGCACCTTACAGTTTCATAGACATTCACTAAATAATGGGTGGGATTAATATTTTGATTCTCACACAAGCATGCACAACACAGCCGCACACACTAAAGGCCTCCTTTGCCAAAAAACCCTCTGTGCCTCTCTGCCTGCAATTGCACAGATTGACGTAAGGGACAACTCTTCCTGCAAATGAAATTTAAATTTGTCTGAAACCAAAACAGCAAAGGCACTTATTTAAAAAAAAATACTCCTGGCATCTGTTGCTCTGAAACTGGGCAGGCTTCACCCGGCTTCTTATTGGTTCAGGTGAAACCAGTTTCCAAATTACCAAATTGGCCTCAGATGTAATCTTCCAGTTGGTGTAACTTTAGTTTTTGATTCTCCCGACTCAAATTAAGTGTTTCCTTGGATGGGGAAGTTAGAAAGAAAAACCAGAATCTCAATGAACCCCTGAGTGAAATCTGAAAAGCTGAATGTTTATATGTAGGTTTTATAGATTTTGCATAGTCTATTCTGCATTGGGGGCGGGGGTGCTGCTAAGAGTTATTTCAATACATTTTGAACTTTTTCATGTCAGCTTGAGCATCCAGTGACCCAAATCAATGAAAATGTGGATCATATTATCCCTGATAGAATGCTACTTACTTTTGATTATTCTGTTGTACTAGATTAAAGGAGTGGCTGGGGGGGCCATCCTAGCCATACTGATTTTACCAGGGTCACAGGCTATCATATAATAGCTACCCCATTCAGTTACTCCAGATGCCCTTGGACATCCAGGGCTTGTGCATGACAAAGTAGCTGCATATTATTCTAGAAAAACTTAGGTGGGTTTGCTAGAAATGTATTGGGCTGCTATTTATGAAGTTTTTAAAGGAACAAGTGTAGAAGTAGACACTTCTGAGACTTTATACCTTTGTCCTTGGAAATATGCATGTTGATTACAATAGATTACAATCAGATAACCCTAACTTGGAGCCATTCCAAAACCTGGGGAATAACCCAATCACCTAAACCTTCCTTCTTCCATTAATTTCATGGGAATATATGAAGTGGGAGGCTAAACTGGAGTCATTTACCACCTGATTGTTCATCCCATACCTTCTCTTCTCTACAGCTTGTGAAGGGACCGGTATTGGAAGTAAATATCAGACAGTGGATTCCAGCAACATTCACCGATTTATCAACTGCACCAAAATCTTGGGCAACTTGGATTTTCTTATCACTGGTCTAGAAGGGTATGTGTGTGTGTGTGTGTGTGTATTATTTCAAATTATATCCTGTCTTTCTGTCACTCAAATATGCAAGGACAGTGTCTCATTCTAAAACATAGCTATACTTGTTGAGTGGGACAATCTTACCTTGGGTTGTCCTCACATATCTCTGGATCCCAGCAAATTGGGGTGGAGATGGATATAGCACCTCTTTTATCATTCTTCCTTTGCCATTCAGTTGCCAAGCATTTTTGTTGGAATTTGGTGATGTACAGGAAACAAGCATGAGGCTGTCCTTGAACTCATGGATGTTATATTCATAGTCATGTAAATAATCATACTTGTAATTATGGAAATAAACTGTTGGAATAAGTTATCCTGTAATATATGTTCCTATAATGAAATTCTTGAAGGAAAATGCTATCAGATTCCTTCTCAAGGTGCTCCACTAGTTTTGACCAGCTCCATTCTTCCAACAGAGACCCTTGGCACAACATAAGTGCCCTGGATCCAGAAAAACTCAATGTCTTCCGGACAGTGCGAGAGATCACTGGTGAGTTGGGGTGTAGAGAAATTTATACAAATATGGAACACGTACCATTTTGTGTATAGTGTAGATCAGGGTTCCTCAACCACAGCAATGTTAAGATGGGTGGACTTCAACTTCCAGAATTCCCCAGCCATGCTGGCTGGGGAATTCTGGGAGTTGAAGTCCACCCATCTTAACGTTGCTGAGGTTGAGGAACCCTGGTGTAGATGGTAAGAGCAGTGTCTCTTTGATATTTGATATGGTGTCTGGCGTCCTCCTCCTGGCATGAAACAAGCTAGAAAGTTAGAGAAAGTTATTTGGAAAAGAGAGTTTGGAACTCTGAGGAAGGTCATACTCTGGGTTTTTTGGGAAGAAAAGCTCACATTTCCCAGCTGCTGAGTTCTACATTTCTCTTGTGAGCTTTGAACCCTAAGTTGGCAGAAGGATAGAATACAAGTAAGGTAAATTCTAAATAAAATTAAATTAAATGGTTGGAACAGATTATGCAGGATGTAATAGAACAAACTCAGATCCATGCAGGTCACAATGTATCACATGAAATATACAGGTTTCCTATTAGAAGGAAAACTTGCACAGTAACACTACTTGGGGAGGTGGTAACCTATTAGTCATGCTGGTCAGTGATTATGGGAATTCTCTGGAGAGCACCAGAAAGCTAGGCAAGGCTGCTCTGGAAGTTATAAAAATAGTAAAATTTACATGCAGGAGTTTGAATTTTGGAGGTGGCATAATGGTTGTTCACAAAGTATGATTCCTAATGTCACTAATCAATATACACAGTGCAACCATTTCATCTTCTTTTTGAGAATTTTCTGAGCTAAGAAACAGGATGGAAGAAGCGTTGATAGGGCTACAAATAGCCATGTTGCCTCCTTGCAAAATTCTGTGAGTGAGGCAAGTCAGTTACATGGTAAAATATCTTCTTTGGAGGCACCTGGAGAGGTGGATATATGGTGATGATGGAACAAGGTTTAGGGGATATGCTTCAGAAATTACCAGCTTGTTCTTGTTCTAGGCTACTTGAATATCCAGTCGTGGCCCAAGCACATGCAGAATTTCAGCATCTTCTCCAACCTGGTCACCATTGGTGGGCGCAGCCTGTATAAGTAAGCATTTTTTCCTTGATCAGCATCTTTTACCTTTGCGTTTGAGCTGTAGGAAACTTTAAGGCTGGTGATCCCTCCAGCTCGCCTCTCCTGCTGTAGAGAAGCTGGCAAGTTTGAAAAGCCACTAAAGCCACTACCATCAAGACAACTGAGTTTGCATATGAAGACTCCTGTGTATGTGATCCAGGGATGGGATTGAAAAAGGGTATTTGGATTCCGCTCTGCCAGTTTCCCACATTTGTGGTGCCTCCAGTACTTGCAAGCTTAAACAAGTTGCTTTTTTATTCCCAGTTGTTGTGCCGTTCCTCTTCTGAGATGAAGACTGTTGTGTGCTTTTTCTAGCCGTGGATTTTCTTTGCTGATCATGAAGAACATGAACGTCACCTCTTTAGACTTCCGCTCGCTTCAGGAGATCAGTGCTGGCCAGGTCTACATCACTGAGAATCGGCAACTTTGCTATTATCACACCATCAACTGGGCACGTCTCTCTCGCCGACGTCCAGATCTTAACATCAGGAGTAATAAATCTCCCAGGAAATGCAGTAAGTGTGGGTAATAGAAAAGGAAGACAAGCCGTGGAGGGCATGGCATCTCGTGCATAAGCAGAATCAAACAGCAACAGAAAGTTTCTGCAGCAGTAATACGGGATGTGGCTAATTGCTGCACAAGGAATTATTTTTCTTCTTCACGTGTGAGCAAACGTACACATGCACATTACATAAACCCATTTAGCCCAACCTGCTGCCCTCCAGATATGTTGGTTTATAGTTCTCAGAAATTGGAGACAACATGGAGCGCATCTATCACATAAGACTGAATCTGTCACTTTTCCTCTCGAGGACTACTCTTACAAGGACATCCCAGAGCGCGCTCTTCACCCTCCTAGAAAGGGAGCACTGTCATAGGAAGGGGTGTTACACGCGCTCCCATATTCGGCTTATGGTCACTCATTCACACACAGCCTGTTGAGGCACATGCATCTTGCAAGCCCCCTCCCCCTTGCTTTCTGCCTGGGCTTTCCAGATAGGAAACACAGCGGGGAAAAAATTAGGGACATGCACAAATTGCTTCCAACTGAACACTGAGGCACAAGAGGTTCTTTGGAATACACGGAGACCCAGTGAATTTAAAGTAACAGCAAACTTTACTGGTTACAGTGCACTTCTGCTCTTTCTCACATGCGCACACACCCCCTCAGCCACACTTATCCATGTTCTTCTCAACTACGCTGCCAGGCGCTAGCTGGAGGGACGGAAGCTGACAAGTCTAGATCCAAAAATGACTCAAGGAGTGGGTGGGCTTCAGGACCCCTTTTTATCCCCAAAAGTTCTTGTTTTGTTGATTAGCTGGGATTAGGTTTTTTCCATGTGCTCAGGCCCAGCTTCCTTTGTCTGCTTCAGGTGACATTTTTCCTTTGTTTCCTTAACAACTTGTTTCCTTCTTACCTACCTCCCGAAGGGATCTTTTAGTCAAAATTCCTAGCCTTTTGTCCTCTCCAGCTTATGTGCCTGGTTCATCTTTAGATTCTGGCAGCTTCATGCTTACGTGCCTGGTTCATTATGGCAGCTTCAGTCTAGCCTTCAGCCTAGTCTCACAGGGGAAAGTGAATTTTGATTTGATCAGACTCACTCAGACCACACACATTTCCCACTTGCATGTGCTTCTGCTTCTGGGTGTCCGTACATAACGAATGCTGTGGATCTGCTTCTGTCAAGAGATTACTTGCTGGTGGAGAGTGTGTGATTGTTCCAGCCACGTATATGGGACCAGTCTCAGGTCTTTCATACACACATTATAGCCTCTCTCCTATCCAACTGCAATGAACAAAACAACTGCAATCTCATAATATCCATACCCCAAAAATGCTCATTCTGTTTTGCCCTCAGCTGTCTTGGTCAGTGCTGCTCACAGATCTTCCACTAACTTCTTGATGATATGCCTGACGAGCATGCTGGTTGCTTGCAATAATAGCAGTGTTGTCTGGGGACAGCAAGAGCTATTTAGCAAACAGAGGCATTGGCATTTTCAAAGGATAGAGTTCTGTTTAAAATATATAATCTAAGATGATTGGATTTTATCAGTTTTCCTACAGACAGCTCAGGATGAACAAAAGGGCTTGACACATGGCCCCCACTTTAAGGCACTGTTATGATCCAGACATTCTCTTTTTCTACCAGTTCAAGAGGGAAAGGTCTGTGATTCTCTTTGCTCCAGTGATGGTTGTTGGGGGCCTGGCCCAGACCAGTGTGTCTCCTGCCGTAACTACAGCCGTGAAGGTGTCTGCATTGTCTCCTGCAATTTCTACGAGGGGTAAGAAAAACAGCCAAGAGCACTTGCTTCCCTCCTCTCTGGTTCCACCCCGGACCCATGTTTCTAACACTTCCTTGTGTCCCTTTGCTATGTGCAGGGAGAGTCGAGAATTTGCTCAAGGGGACGTTTGCTTGCTGTGTCATCCACAATGCCGGAAGATCGAGGGAGGCCTCACCTGTAATGGACAAGTATGACAGAACACATTTTTTAAGGAAGCAGTGAGGGTGGGGCTGGGAGGGAGTACAAAAATGTCTTCATTTAAATTACTTCTTAATTTAAACTCTCTATATCCTGCATTTTCAGATGTAAGAAGCAGTTTACAACATCTAGCATAATTTCTGAGAGTTGTCCTGGGGCAAAACAGCTGTTCTGTCTCCTACCCCTGTGACTGCTTTTCCTGAACAAATGTAGTCTTTCCCGAAGGCTAGACAGGAAAAGCTGAGACGTTCCTCTCTTGGGTGGTAGTTTCAGGGGGACAGTAAAGGCCTTGTTCCTTGTAGGCAACACTTGGAGATTACTGGGAACAGGGTCACTTACAGGTGCTGGCTTTTTAGCACCTTAAAAAGCTGGCTTAAGCTTTTTGAAGTTTGGGTCCCAGGCCAGGGATGCAAGGCCATTGGCTGCCCCAAACTTGTTTCATTTTCTTTTCCAAATACTGAACTAAGCATGTAAGAAATTAGCTAGTTAGTTTACAGGTAGTCCTTGGTTAAGAATTGGGGGAGATGGGCAGCATATAAATGTAATAATAAATAAATAATAAATTGGGACTGGCAACTCTATCACTAAGTGATACAACCGTAAAGTGGAAAATCACATGACCATGCCGACGTATGACGGCTGTTCCAGTTGCGGTCGTTAAGTGAACTCACACACACTGTTAAGTGAGACATGTGACTGCAACTTGCAACCCCCCGCCGGCTTCCCCTTTGATTTTGCTTGTTGGAAACTGGCTGTGAAGGTTGCAGATGGCAATCACGTGTCCATAGGAGACTGTGACCATCACAAGTGTGAGCCAATTGCCAAGTGCCCAAATCACAATCAATGGCTGCAACTTCAAGGACCGGTCATAAGTCTCCTTGTTCAGTGCCATCATAACTTTGAACGGTCCCTGAACAAGTGGTTGTTAAGCAAAGACTACCTGCATTTATTTATTTATAGAAAAGTTTATGTGCTGCCCTACTTCTAAGGATTCAGGATAGTTTACAACAGAATATCAATGTTGCAATCATGCAACTTTTTATTTCTGGAAATTAAGTTTCGTTATTTATTGTTTGGTTTTTAACAATAAATAACAAAATATCATTTCCAGAAATAAAAAGTTGCAGTGGCAGCCCACCATCTGTACTGAAGGCTGTTCAGATGTGAATGATTTTCACAGCCTTATGAAAAATGACTTTGGGGGGGGGGTCCTTGTGCTATAGGGGCCAAGGTGTGCCAGAACATGGGGGTTCCTATAAGAAGACAAGCTTCCAGGCACCCAGTCTTTTCACCTCACTAGGGGAAGGAGCCCTCAGGAAGGATCTCTCTTGAGATGAACGTACCAGTTGGGCTGAATCTGAGTGGAAGAGACAGTTCTGTAACTACACAGTTGTTGAGCTATGTAGACCTTTACAAGTCAGAACCAGCATCTTCACAGGAAGACTATCACCAACCAAAGTACAACCAACTCCTTGCTCTTAGCCAGGCTGCTGCATTTTGCACCAATAGCCACTTTTGAGTTGTCTTCAAGGGCAGCTCCATGTAAATTATGTTGCAGTAGTCTAGATGTGAGGTGAGAAGGGTATGAATCATTGTTATAAAGGCATCCTGATCCAAGAAGGCCTGTGGTGACCAGGTAAACCTGGGTAAATGCCCCCCCCAACCATGACCTTCACCTGCTGCCCAAACAGGAGTAGCCCAAGTCAAGGATCCTATCTAGAGCCAGACCAAGAGTGGGAATCAGATAATCTACAAACAACATCTTGCAGGAATTAATTCAGCTTGTTTTGAACCATCCAGACCCTCAGAGCCTCCAGGCACGAGGTCAGGATCTCCAAAGCATCTCCGGCTGAGCCTGGAGGGGCAGTATAAATCTGAGCTTTAATTTTTAGATAATTATAAGCCACTTTTCCAAATCTTCAGAATGAATATTTTTAAAGAAGCATAATGAAATAGTAATGGATACATAGATGTAGCAAAACCAGCTCCAGAACAAAACTAGACACTGAACAGAATGAGCCAAGCAATTGCTGGAAAAGGTAATATTTGCCAGAAAAGGTAATATTTGCCATAACTTAAGATTAAGATCTCTACAGAAATGTAGAATCTCACACCGCTTAGAGAAAGAGAAGCTAACATTGAGGAGCAAGACCTTCCAGTCCTTGCTTATCCTCAATTTGCCCCGATATAGAGAGGCTCACCCGAAAGGCTCCCTTGTAACTCTTCAGCGGTTAGTGGCTCAGCTTGCTTGCATGGCAAAGGGCCTGAGAGCAGGGCTGGTCTCCTTCTCTATGAATGTTTGGACTGGGTCCGGCGGGACCTTAAGGTAGGTGGAGTAAACAAAACTGACTTGGCAAAAGCCTGTTTGATTTTCAGTTGTACAAGTTGAGAAAGTAAGATCAGGACCTTTTATTGCTAAGTCTCAAGACACATTTCACAGTTGTATAAATTCAAGTCAAATGGGGCGATTTCTGTACGCCTTTCTTAACAGCAGCTATGGAGAAATTTATAGGAGGATGTGACCATGGGATATTATTTCATTACTTGCTATACTACTGACTGTCTCAGTGGATGGCAGCACTTGGCTAATTTTCTTTGGGCTTGGAAGCCAAGCCATACTGGCTTGTATGGGAGACTAACAGGAAATATCAGGCTGTAGGCTAGGCTGGGAAATATATATTTTTTTAAATCCTGGAAGCAGAAATGGCAAACTACCTCTCTACTGCTGCCCACAAACTGCCATTCATTGGAAACTTGACTGATAGCCCTAACTTCTGAACTGTCTCTGTCCTAGGATGCCTACCTGCTCTGACTCAAGGCTCTGGGATTGTCCCCTTCCCATATACTATGGTGTCCCATTTTCTTCCTCAGGGTGCTGATGAGTGTGTGATCTGTGCAAACTATAAGGATGGGCCACATTGCGTTGAAAGCTGCCCAGCAGGGATCCTTGGGGTGAAGGGACTAATCTTCAAGTACCCTGATGCCAACAAAGAGTGCTGGCCATGCCATGAGAACTGCACCGAGGGGTAAGGTTTAAAAACAATGCCCAGATTGGTGCAATAGTGTCTTCTCCTGCACTATTTCATTGAATTCAGTCTCTCATGCTGGCTGGGGAATACTGGGAGTTGAAATCCACACATCTTAAAGTTGCCAAGGTTGAAAAACACTGGTGTAAGGGATGGGGAAAAGAAAGGGGAGGGAAGGGGAGGGAGGGATATATATATACACATGCATGCACATACATACACACACACACAAAGAAGACTTCTTAGTGAGAATGGCATTTGTTCCATAGAAGATACAACTTGTGTCTGTTATTTTGTTTTAGCTACCAGCCTGCCTGGTTTTGTTATATCATGCTTCTGGTTTGTAATCTTTGTTACAGCCTTTCATTGATTTTAATTGCTAGTAACCATCCTGAGAGGTGCACAAGTGCTCTCTGGACAGGATATAATATTTGTACAAATAATACCAGAGAACCCAAATACATATCTATCAAAGTGCCTAGAAAAGAAACAACATTTTCAGGTACCTTTCAAGAAAAGGGCACATTCAAAGATGCTAAGGTTTCTGCTCCCACCCCGAGCCCAGGGCTTAGTGATTTCAGTCCAAAGTGTGAAAATAAGGTCACTTGGTTAAGATTCTTGATGTAGCTGGGCTGGCACTGTTATGACTGTAGGCACAAATATTTATTGTTCAAATGTCAGGAACATGGCAGGGTGTGGAAGACAGTGGAAAATGCATAGACAATGCACTTTCTTTCTGGAGAAGCTTCAGGTGCAGTGGTATACAGAGTCAAGGGAACACAGTCCTTACAACTTGAAAATATGCCTGTCAATCCAAATCATTTCCCAAGAAACATAACAAGCAATCATAGCCATGTTGGTCTGTGAGGAAGGGGGAAAAAAAATCTGCAAACCATATTTGATTGATATATTTATTAGCACTACCTAAAATGATACAAAAGTAGGTGCAAGATTTTGAGTTCTTCGAATTTTTCATTGGGCAAGATGGTACTAAAAGCAGGAAATAGGGGAAAGTCCAAAAATTACACTTGAGGTTTATGCCAGGCCAAAATCACTATCAAGATAGAGTTTGTGGACTGAAGTAATGTCAGATGAGTCATAATGTTTGGGGACAAAGAATTGGTTGCTCCCCCAGCTCTGAAAAACACAAGGGCTTATAGTCCCCAGAAGGGCAAAATTCACAGGCTCCTGGTCTTGGAAAAGCACAACCACAGGAGAGTCATATCTGTAATAGTCTGTGTTTGTTTGAAAAAGGTGGTCATCCCCCTGCCCTGATAGATGCTGCTACTTCTGTAGAAAGCAGTGGCTGGCTTCTCAGCATAGTCTGTTTGGTGGTTCAAGGCATTCTGCAATGCATTGTGGTTAGTTTATGGTTTGGGAAGTTGTATGAATCTAGGCAGTTGGATTAATTTAGTAAATCTGGGTTCAGGTTAGCAAGCTAACCCTGGGCTTCCATTCCTTGCAGGTGTACCGGTCCAGAGATTGGAGACTGCATCATTGTGGTAGCGCCTAACTCCAGGTACCTGTCAGGAGCTGTTGGGGGGGGGGGGGCTGGGGAGACAGGGAGAGAATATAGAAAGATTGGGTAGGTCGAAAGAATCTTTCTTTTTCTTTCTGTGCTCCCAGATTACTAATATTAGAAAGAAACCTTACCATTCATTACAAAGGATTGCTCAGAGAACCTAGACCACCTAGGCATTAAATCACTGTTTCTTTGTACCAAGAGAGTCCTAAGTTCTGTCTCTAGCATCTCCTGTTCAGACAATATGTGTGAGCAACCCACAGGCTACAGATAGCCCTTAGTGGTGTCTGCATGGCTTACAAACTCTCAGGAAGCTTTATTACCCATTTTTCACTGCCATTCAGTGGACAGCCTGTAATAGCCTCTTTACTGCAAAGCCTCTTATCTTGACTGTTTCAGGATTGCTTGAAAAAGGGAAGGGAAAAGAAGGGAGAAGGAGAGGGGAAAAGATTCACATCTCTACCCTGGTCCAGCAATTGAGATAGCAGCAGAGGAGCAGAGGATGTTCCTGATCGTGATTGCTTCTCCCTCTGCCTGAGGTCCTGATAGTCATCGCTGAGGGCCAGTGTTGGGGAAGATTTTTCCTCCTCTCCTCCCAGATTCCTTCAGATAAGCTCATGCTTTAGCATGGAAACAGCAAACTGAAATGGGGTTGCTGGGGCAGACAAGAGAGGCTTGCATCTCCCCACCCCACCCCCACATTAGTAATCCTCAGACTGAAAGGAAGAGAATGCTGTGTGAATGCATGAGGGTGTGCGTTTGGGTGTACAAGAAAGGTGATGTGGGCCTGTATGTATGTATTAATGGATGAATGTATTCCAGTGCCACCTGTCACTATTCTATCTACCACTATCTCCATCAGAGTCTGAGCCTCAAACAGGTCTGTGGAAACTCATGTAATTTCCATCTGCTGTATTAAACCCATCTCAGTCTCTATCTGAGACACTGAGTACCTACCAAGCCATTCAGAGCACACAGTCCATGGTCAGTCCTTAGACTTTGTATGAGGTCCAACTTCCTAACTTTAAAGCAGGGCTGGGCCCTGCCTTAAAGCTTTACCCTCCTTTTGGTAGCCCCTAGACCATCCTGCTGAAATTCAACAATAAAATGTTGGATTATGGCCATATCATTTTCACTCATGTTTTAAATAGGTAGTCAAGCGGGTTCATGAGCTTCCAAAAAGCTTAATATGCTCCTTTTATTTTACTTTTTAAAAGGAGTGAGCTGACAAACTAAACAAGATGTCTCAGTGATTGTTACATAGGCTGTGATGACCCCTGGTTTGAATCACTTCTTAAGTATAAATCACATCTCAAAAAGAAACAACGCTCTCCTTTTCTGTGTTCCTTGAGGACAATAGTGGCTGCCCTTTAAAACAATTGTAAGGATGATGGAGATAATGAACTGGTTCCAGATTATGATTTCACTCAGTTTACATGGAACACTTGGAACACCAGAAATAGATCATTTCTTTTGGATTGTGATTATTACTTTGCTCTCTCCTTGAGGATCTTCCTCCAACCGCTAGAAAATCACTTCAGCAGTTTCTGGTTATAGTATATAATACTATATCCTCTGGCCCTGAGCATACTATGAACAGCTGGTTGAAGATAACAGATGGCAGTAACTTTTGAAGAGTTAAGCCCTCCTTCCATTAAAACCTGGTTAAAATAAATGCTTTTGCTTTCTTATTTTGACAATTTTTTTAGCCAAAGGGTTCCTCTTTCAAATTCCTTTTCCAAATGAAACTCTAATTGCGGCATGAATTCTCTCCAAGATTAACCCCTTTCAAGATAGTGGGGCTTGAAGGAGCACTTTGACACACCTGCAGAGGCCTCCACAGGCCAAGACAAGAAAACTGGCCAGGATCACAGCCCCTTCTCTCTGTTGCCTCCCGTTGTTGTTGTTGCCCTTCCACCTAAGACAGGCCCTCCTGTAAAAAAAGGTTTCATGACCTGAGTTCTCAGCTCCCTCACACAGAAAGAGTCCCATGGGTGAGAAATAAAAAAATGTGTATGGGGGGGAGGTTTAGGAAGAAATTAAAATATTTTGATTTGGGTCTCACACATGCACACGGGGGCAAAATCTCTGCCTCTCCCAGTGCTGGCTTAAAAGGGCCCTTCCTCTCACCCCATTTCCACTTTCTCTTGCTCCATTTGCAGCCTTCTGCCTTTCTCCCACCAGTGCCCATTTTCTTCCCTGGAGGCCTTCACGGGTGGCACAAAAGGAGGGCTGGGCTACTACAGGTCCTGGCCTGCTGCCGGAGGGCGAGGATCATCCCACTTTGATCTCTTCCCACGCATTTGTTTTCTCCCATAAGAAGAGAAAGGAAGTTCCCACCTTTTTGCGAAAGCTCGTTTCCCTTCCCTTTCTTCTCCTGCTCTTGAAACAGGGCCAGGAATGCAGGGGGGGAAGTCATCAGAGCAGCGGAGAAGGGGCTTGCGGCCTTTGGGCTCCCTGTTGGCTTGGGGCCTAGTTAGGTGGCAGCACCTTCGCTGGTCTTGAAAAGCTAAGCAGGGTCAAACCAGGGTCGTGCCTCGATGGAGGGTCACCAGGAAATCCTTAGGCTAGACTGGGAAGTCAGAAAAACATTCTGGAAAAAGGGAATTACATACCATTTGCTACCAAGATTATTACATGTTTATACCCATAAACTCGCCCCAAGAGTTGAGTTTCATTCAAAGGAAACTTTTTGGCTTGGAAAGTAAACTTCTGGAATTGGGCTCCACTTGGTAAAACTCCAAACAAACAAACAGAAACAGCCAACCCCCACCAAAACCCCTTGTTATGGGTAAGAGGCAGTTTCTGTGATGAAAGGGGAGAGTTTCAACAGATTATAAAACAATTTGGCTCAAATGCTTTAGTTTGGATGTGTTTGATATTGCTGGGATTTACAGTTTGTCTTGAGCCTGGCAATTGGAGCAGAACAGGATAGCTCAACACAGAGCAGCTTGGAGGAAGACGGCTGTTTCTGGACAGGGCTCAGGAGAGACAGGTTTCTCTTTGCTCCTTGAGGGGCAGCAGGCTAGCAAAAGGGGTGCAGGAGACGCTCTGCTCGCCAAGAAAGGAGAATGGTGGAGGCATTTATGAGGAATTGCCCCCAAGCACCTGCTATCTGGTTGCCTCCCCCGCTCTGATTTGTTAGCACCTCTGCGGCTCCACCTCTGGCTTGCAAAGGATCGTGGAACCATGGCACACTCTGTGATGCTGGGCAGCGCGGATGAAGGTTCATAGCACTTTTCTTGATTGTCCGAGGGCTTCGTCTGCCAAATGCATCACTCACGCCTTTGCTGAAGCACCTCCAACGCCAGGCCTTTGTGTGCTAAAAATGATTATGAGCAACCTTCTCAAAGGAAAATAAATGTGCTCGCTGGGTAAATTATTTATATGAGCATTCTATTTTAGAATGTTCAGCATGTTCCCCTTTCATTTTCCATGGTAATTCTTAAAAGAGGTCTGAAAGGGTGAGGTTTTTTTCTTATTTCTAAATTCAGACTAAGCCCGTTTTCCTATATTTGCCCATTTATTCTGCCTCTGCTCCTCCTACAAGAAAAAATCTTACATGTCTGCCATCCCACTACTGAAATTTAACTAGTATGGCCTTCTCATTTCACCAGTTACAGCTTAAGGGCCAGAAACTTGTTTTCAGATGAAGACTAGGGCGTTCAGGTTGCTGAAATCTCTCCCTCCCCGCTTTTCTGCCTGACTGTTTTTTCCATGCTGGGGTGGAACCGTGATGTGCGCACAGTCCTAACATACAGTGTTTGTATTCAGGAAAGCCCCAACAGTGATTGCTGTGATGGTTGTGGGCTGCCTCTTCGCCTTCTGTTCATGTGTTTTGCTCACCTTCTTATACTGCCGTGGCAAGAAGATTCAGAAGAAGAGAGCCATGCGCAGATACTTGGAGAGAGGAGAGGTAAGATGATACACCCATGCCACCTTAGGGATCAGAGGTGACCGGTCAGATCTGATCGTATGGAGGGAAGGGGGAGACCTACATTTATTATTCAAGACCTGATCCTGGTCTGTTTATGTTGAGGGGCAGCAGTCTACTAAAGCTACACTCTTCCCTGGGAGTAAGTCCAAATTAAACCCAAAGAAGCCGCCTTCAGAGTATAGAACTGTACTTCGCATGAAGGAGAACCAAATACCTTGAAATGGGAAACCTTACATAGAGCAAAATGAAGGAGTGTTCCATCTAGAGGTGCCTTTTACGTGCATTGATATGTGCAAAATATGTTTAAAAAGGGTGGACCTCAGTTGCCCGGCTGTGCCTGCCATTTGACGCTGTTAACACCTCCCTTCTCCCCACCCCCACAGATACCCCTGGGTCCATCAGTAGCTTTGCTCACTGGGGAGCTGATGGGAGATATTGTGCCCTTTCTTTAGGACTATGAGAAATGCCTCTTCCTAAAAGAAATATTGGTACTAACTAGAAATTCCACTGGAAAGTGCTGGTATGATGGGAAAGAATTTCACAGTTTACTTATTTGGCACCATCATGGTTTCTAGAAGCTGCACTGGATATAATAGCAGACAAACCCAATTGAAGTGAAGCTCATTTTAAAAATCTTAAATGCTTTGGTATATTTGAGAAGCAAATTATGATGCTTCTATCATAGGAATAAGCAGCATTGTGCCCACAGGCACAAATATGCCTTAGATTCCTAGCCCTCCTGACTTCGAAGATTCTTTTAACAAAAATAAATGATTAGAAAAGTTGCCCACAGCAAAGCAAAACACTAGCTCTCTGCATCATATTTATATCTAACAAAGCCTTCGGACACCTACAAAAATCCCACTAGGAGGGGAGCAGGCAACGTGCGAAGGCTAGTCTCCTCTTCTCACAAATGGATGTTTTGTGATAGTATCCATTTTATGATTAGGCACGTTTCCTGGGGTAATCCTTCTGTGCTCTTCAGCCCCAAAAGGTTGCCCACCCCTGCTCTATCGAAGAGGAATACTGAGAAAACAAGGCTTCAGTTACCTGTTTTTCTTTCTTTCCTGTAGAGTTTGGAACCTCTGGATCCCAGTGAGAAGGCCAATAAGGTCCTGGCTCGAATCTTCAAGGAGACAGAATTAAAGAAGCTGAAAGTTCTAGGATCGGGAGTATTTGGAACAGTGCACAAAGTAAGTGGGAAACCTGGAAGGGAGAGCTTCTGTTTTGGTTTAGTTAAACATGCTTCAGGCTGCTTCATGTAGCAAGGGGCAGATAATATTGCGTTGCCCGTAAAGAAGGATTCACAACTAGACAACTGTATCTAGTACAGCTGGGGGAGTTGAGGAACCTAGTGAATGGGATAAGATTGCATGGGATGGTTTTTGAACCTTTGCAGGGCTGTTGATTCTCTGCAGCATTCTGCTTGTATCTGGGCTCCTCCAGGTGTGGTGGGCCTATAGTTCCCAGAAGCTGACTAGGCATTCTGGAACTGGTACTACCAACTCATCTAATTAAGTGCTACTGAGAAATGATCCAGTTTGTTTCAGAGGAAGGAGCCAGATCGTGCTAAGCTAGATACAGTAAGTGAACTGTCCCCAATATTTCAAAGATGAAGTCAGAAGCGATGCCTCTTGTCCTGCTTTTTGTTGCTTTTCCTTCAGCAGCTGCTCTAGATATTTGTGAAAGCACAGTGGCCCCTGGAAAATCCTCTACTCTGCGGTGGGAGAGGGAGGCCAGGGTCCCAAAAATCACAGAGTGGGGAGAGGCCATTTAGGCCATCAAGACCAACCCCTGCTCCTTGCAGGTAGTTAAATTACAGCATCCCAGACAGATGGCTGGCTACGCTCCCCTTGAACTCACCCCATGAATCAGAGTCCACTGCTTCCTGTATAATTGGTTCTACTCTCAAGCTGCTCTTATTATTGTGCTCTTTTTCTAATATAACTTAAATACATTATTCCATATCCTGCATCCTGGAACTAGAGAGCAGATCCCAATGTTTTTCTACATGACATCTTTCTAGATAGTTGAAGGGAAAAATGATTAAGGAGGGAACATTGTCATATCTCTCCTCAGCCATTTTTTAAGGCTAACCATACCCAGCTCCTTCAATCTCTCTTCATAAGACTTAGTTTTTAGTCCCTGATCATCCCTGCTGCCCTCCTATGAATCTGTTCCAATTTCTCTGAAACCTTCTTAAAGTGCAGTGGCCAGTACTAAACATGGTACTTGAGGTGTGGTCTGATCAAATCAGAATAAAAAGGAATGATTGGTTTCCATGATTTAGATGCTATGCTTCTGTTGATGCAGCTTAAAACTGCATTTACCTTGTTTAGCAGCTGGATCACACTACTGTCCTATTTTCAGTTCATGATCAGCTACTGTTCACAAGTATCTTTACCAAGTCAAACATCCTTCATTCTGTGCCTGTATGTTTGCTTCCTGTTTCCTAAGTAACTTTGCATTTGTCTCTGTTAAGAGAAGTGACTTAGTTCAATATGTTGAGAGGACCACCCCTGATTTTCTACTTTGGCTGTGATGGGGCTATAAAATATTCTGATGGTGGGCAGATATGACTAATAATCAGAGAAATCACTGCTCCATGATTAAAAGTTTAGACCAATGGGATCCTCTGCTTCTTGTTTTCTCTGAAAAGAGAAGTGGATAGGAAAAATTCCACCTAGAGTTTGTTGAATGACAGATAGGATAAGGCAGATCAGAATTTTAGAAGACCGTGATTTCCAGTGATTTCTCAATATTTATTGTTTTATGAGTGGCTTCTTATTTTAAACAATTGGTCATTCCCAGTTTTCTTTCCCTTCAGGGTGTCTGGATTCCAGAAGGAGACTCTCTTAAGATCCCTGTAAGCATCAAAGTTATCCAGGACTCGAGTGGCCGACAGTCCTTCCATGCTGTAACTGATGTAAGTGCTATATAGGTCACAGGCAGAGAAGTTGGGATTGGCCTCCCCAAATTCCTTGTCGTGCACAGGCAAACAGACGAGAAATTAATAGATTAGTATCTGTTGATAAATCTCTTGGAATGTGCAGTAAATCCCAAAGGGCATCAGGTTCCCTGTTTTTCATCTACAAGAAAATCATCTTCAGCATGGTTGATCTGGATATTAATTGGTTGCTTTTGGCTGAATATTTATTCAGCTTTGCTGGTCACTTAATTGTGTTAGAACTGCTGATAGTTGATAACTCAGAAGTACATGTGAATGTATAATGTATCAGTTCAGTGGGTGTGCAACGCATAGTGAACTTCATCCCTGAGCTACTGTTTTTTGTTGGTAGACCTCAGTGGTTCAGTGAGACTGAAGACTTCTCATCTGTGATTATGGCCTTCATAGTTTTGGGCTTCTCTTTGTAGTCCCAATCAGAAACACATAATCTAACATGGAAAATGAGGGTGGTGGTGGTTGTTATTTTTCCCACCTTTTTAATATATAATTCAAGGTGGTGAACATATATAATACCTTTGGCTGTAATCAGATCCTTGCCCTGATGCTATGTTTCTTTTTCTTTTGTGCAGCACATGCTAGCCATAGGTAGTCTGGATCATGCATATATTGTCCGTCTCTTGGGCATCTGTATTGGTCCCCAGCTGCAACTTGTCACCCAGCTTCTGCCATTGGGCTCCCTGCTGGAGTATGTTCGCAAAAACAGGGATGCCATCGGTCCTCAACTGATGCTCAACTGGTGTGTCCAGATTGCCAAGGTAGGTTTTGTACAAGAATAGCAGGGATCCTATTCCAGGTCAATTAGGATGGAGTTCATCTCCCAGATTATTGTTTGAGGGAAGGAATGCCTTCCATTTTAATTCCTATATGTCAAACTTCAGGAATTGAGGAATTCTCCAGAGCGGTGTTTCTCAACCGTGGCAACTTTAAGATATGTGGACTTAACTCTCAGAATTAAGAGAGAGCTGGCTGGGGAATTCTGGGAGTTGAAGTCCACATATCTTAAAGTTGCCACGGTTGAGAAACACTGCTCTAGAATAATACAAGATGCACCCCGGGGCCATCAGCAGGATAGGGGAACTGCAAAACTTCAAAACTTGAGGACAGAAGATGTTTTGTAGGAGCACAAGTACATTTGCACTGACATAAGTGGGGCTGGAGAAACTTCCCTGAATTTTTTTTAATGTTCTGTTTAACTTATCTTGCAGTTATGCATCTGCACAAGGGTGTTGTTCCTGGTTGCTCTTTTGACTCATACAGTGCAGCCACATGCCTAAACAGATCTAATCTAACATGAACTGAGTGTACATCCTAAAACTTGTTTCAGAATCTTCTACGATGTAGTATGATTTTCATAAGTTCCACAAATCTTCATCCTCCCCCATTTTTGCTCCTCCCCAACACATTCCTGAATGGCCCCACTGATGAGAGTTTTTACAGATCCCTGGGTTTGCAGTCATTCCAGCACTCACAATCTCTTGAAGAGAGGAGGCATAAAATGAAATACTTGATTTACATTAGGATGAGCTGAGCTAACATGTATGGGCAGGGCTAGCATAGCGTATTACTCTGGTGAATCAGACACTCAAGCTATAATGAATCCAACTGGCTTGAGCGTGGAAATACAGTCATTCACGTGAAGGGTCATTTAACCATGCAGGGTGGACTTGCGAAAAAGCAAAAAAAATATTGGATACAGATACATATAACGATACAAAGAATTCTAAAGATAAACATTCAGATGAAACCAGAACTATTCTTATTGGGACTTACGGATAACCAATTAGAAAAGACTTATGGAAGATTGGTTTTATATATGATAACTGCAGCAGGACTACTGTATGCACAAAGATGGAAAAATACTGAAATACCCACAATGGAGGAATGGATTGTAAAGATGATGGAATTCGTGGAAATGGCAAAAACGACCTCTTTGATCAGGGATGAGACAATAAGTACTTTTATTAAAGATTGGAAACCTCTTATGGACTTTTTGCTGACAATGGGAAAAAATGAACTGTGACTTATGGATTTGCTGATTAAAAAGGGTTAATTATGGGAAGAAGAGAATGATGTAATTTTAATAAGGGAGGAGAGAGGATAAGTTTGCAACTGCTATAAAGAAAATTGGAAGTCGCTTCTTTATATCTTTTTTTTCTATTTGTATTTTCACATTTTTCTTAACTTTTTCACTTCACATTGCTCTTTCTTCTTTTTCTTTTCTTTAATTTTATTTCATCTTTATCTTTTACCTCTGATTTTTTAAAATAAAAATTGTTAAAAGAAAAAAAAGAAATACAGTCATTCATCTATTCTTCCTTCTTAATATTCAGGGTATGTACTATCTGGAAGAACATCGCATGGTACACCGCAATCTTGCTGCCCGTAATGTTTTGGTTAAATCCCCAAGCCAAGTACAAGTGGCAGACTTTGGCATTGCTGATTTACTCTACCCAGATGACAAGAAATACTTTTACAATGAAATTAAGGTTAGTGCCTATTTGAGTGAGACTCCATCCATCCATCCATCCATCCATCCATCCATCCATCCATCCATCCATTAGATATATAGATATAAGCACTTCTGCATGAGTGTTTTGTACCAGTTTAGATTCAGGTGTAGATCTGTCAGATCTCACAATATGGTCTGGTTTGGGAAGAAAAGTTAATCATTTCTAACTCTGCACTGGATTATTTGAAACCAGAGCAAAGCTGGCTTTGTATGCTGAGTGGTGATTTTTGTTGTTCCACAAGCAGCCAGTTGGGGCAGGACACCAACTGAATGGTGCTTGTCTCATTGTTACACTTCTCTTGGTTGGCTGGAAGGACCATGATTGACATATGACATGTCAAGGCTGTATTCCCAAGGAGTTTAAGATTTGAAGGACCACTTTATTTCAAAAGTTCCAGGGGAAAGGAATCACATTCAGAGTTGTTCAACCCACAAAGAAACTTCTACCAGTCTCTCCATGTATGTGTATCTGCAGGTAGATCAAATTCATTCTTAGAATTTACCTTTCTGATTTGTGTTTTTCAGACACCAATAAAGTGGATGGCACTAGAGAGTATACACTTTGGAAAATATACACACCAGAGTGATGTGTGGAGTTACGGTATGTGTCTGACTATTGCCATCTATTAAGAATTTGACTATGACTGCTCCATCTGTGTTATTGTCATATGTTTCCAGAAATCAAGAATTTTTACTTGAGCCTGCTTAGTGGTAGCTGTGTTTGCCTTCTTATGTTCAGATTTGTCTCTAATGACAAAACAAGCGTTTCAAGACAGAGAGGCAGATTCAGGCTATGAAATACTACATTTAAAGACTGAATTTAAAGATTTCAGTTGAAGATCTTTTCAAACTGAACCTGAAAATAAATGTGACACGTTGAATTGAACTGAATGCTATTGAATTGACTAGTTCAATCAAATTAGCTCAATCTGATGATTTTATAATTTGAATTGACTCATGTCATTGAATTATTTAAATCGGATCAAGGGTGACTCTCACAGCCCTAATGTAGCTGCCTTCATTATGCTTTAAGATTCTTTGAAATCTTTGGTGAGCTGATCCAGTAAGAACTCCAAGGCTTTTATCACTAACAGTCAGCATAAGAACTGTGAAGCACTTGTCCTCTTTGTGCACGGGGAAAAGAGTCCTGTAATCTCTAATTTTCCTCCTCCAGATCAAGACATGTAGTAAATGAGAAGAATGGAGGAGCAATCTGCCCACACTCTTGGCAACTGTTTTAGTCTCCCTGACAACATTGCTCTTGCTTTTTTAGGAATCCTTGTGCTAGGCTAGAGCTCTTGTTTGCTGATCCCCCAGTGTTAGTGCCCATTAGACACTAATCATGTCTCCTCCTGGGGTTGTAGAAGTCTTCTGGCTTATTCAGAGTCTACAATGTTAGGTGCCATAAGACTTTCTCCTCTAATGTTCTATACTTTAAAAAGGGGTTTCTAAACTTGGGGGTCTGTGGATAGATTTCAAGAGGGTTGTGAACTTGGGTGGGAAAAAATTTACAACTTTATTTTCACATATATTACAGGTAGTCCTCAACTTATGACCATTTGGTCAGTGACCGTTCCAAGTTACAACAGCACTGAACGAATAGTGGTTACAGCCAGTTCTTGGAGTTCTGGCCATCCCAGCATTCCTGCAGTCATGTGATCACGATCTGGGTGCTTGGCAACCTGTTTGCACTTGGTTGCCAAGTGCCCTGTGATCATGTGATTGCCATTTGCAACCTTCCCTGCCAGCTACCCCAGAAAGTCAATGGGGAAGCTGGCAGGGAAGGTCTCAAGTTGCTGGGGTAAGTCTTCCCCACCCATGCATCCTCCCCCAGCCCCTCTGCTCTCACATCAGGCCAGCCACTTGCACACCCTAGCGCACCCTCCCCAACCCATGCCACACTCTCCCCGACCCATGCCACACCCTTGTGCACTCTCCCCGACCTGCACCTCTCACATTCCTCCTCATTCCCTCCCCCACCTGGCAGCAGCCAATTACTTGCCTGTGGGCCTGGGATTTGCAGCTTCCTGCTAGCTTCCCCACTGATTTGGTTGTGGGAAGTGATCATATCGCTTAGCGACGGAAATTCTGGTTCCAATTACTGCTTTAAGTCGAGGACTACCTGCATTATATTATGCATTTGTTATTCTTTAATTGGATAAGTTTCACCAGCCCTTCAAAGTTCTTAATCTGAACAAAAAGTTTAAGACTCCCTGATTTAAAGTGACTATTTCATCTAATCATTAGGAAATACCATTCTCCATTGGAAATGTAATAATCAAAAACTTTCACTATCATGCAACTACATCTTCCCACTATTTTCCTCCCCGCCCCCTCCTTTGGGGAGGATGGAAGTGGAAGAGCAGGCCACTTGCACTTCTGCTTAGCTTTTTGCATTTAGGACCATTCTGCAATGACTCTTGATCTTTTTCTAAGCTAGGACACACTTACCCATATCTTTGCTGTGAAGTTTTTCTCACTGTATCCTCATTGCTGAACAGCTAACCATGCAACACCTAGTTTTCACTCACATTTTTCATCACTGCATCCCATACAGGAGTGACATTGTGGGAGATGATGACTTTTGGAGGAGAACCTTATGCTGGAATTCACCTTTCAGAAGTTCCTGACCTACTGGAAAAGGGAGAACGCCTCTCACAACCCCAGATCTGCACCATTGATGTCTACATGGTAATGGTAAAATGTATGTAATTTTTTTTACACTCCTACCTCACCAACCCCTTTCAAAACAACGTTTGTTCATTAACTAATCAAGAACCCACAGGCTTGGGGTGTTACCCTAAGCTACAGGAGATGTCCTATTCAGTGCTTACTTGAAAGATTTTCTAATCTCACAGGTTGGATGATTGATGAGAACATTCGTCCCACCTTCAAAGAACTAGCCAATGAGTTCACACGAATGGCCCGTGACCCTCCTCGCTACCTGGTGATCAAGGTCAGTTGTTGACTCCCTTTCCCCGCTGAAGTTACAAATTACACCAATGGAGACCTTAAAGGTGTTAAATACTCAACAGTTTGGTCAAGCATGCATTTGTTACTTCCATGAGACCTTGTCTTGCTTTTCTTCTGCATTCCTACCAGCTAGGACACACTTACTCACAAATTTGCCCTGAAGTGGTTACATCCTGCCTGTTAGACAGGCCCCGGCCATGTTTCACTTTTCCAAGATAGGCAAAATAGAAAAGTAGTGCGTGTGGCACAGGGGGACATGCCAATTTTTATAAAAAATAAAACTTTTTCTTAATGGAAATATGATCTTGGAAAAGCAACATTTCCCATGTCACTGCTGAAGTAGTTAGATTGCCAGGGAGTGGCTATGCCCCATTAAACAGAAGCTCAGAGTAGTTCCATAGGTTCTCATCTCATAGCTGAGTTCTCTGGCAGGACAGGAGATGCATTTAAGAACCCAAGGCTCACTATGGAACCTGCTTGAAACACAAGAGCTTGGTTCCATAGCATCTAGCTTGATCTAGTAAAAGAAACTTGTCTGCTGGGATTGTTTGGTTTGCAGTTCATCCGTATGCAGTTTGGACTCTCCTCTCTCATTGTGCCTGGACATTATGTAAGCCAAGACCTGCAGGGAGTATGGGATGGTCTTCCAGGAAAACTGGAGGCCTGGTACTTCTCCTTTCTTAAAGTGAGGCTCTAACCAGAGGCCTGTAATCCAGAGACAAAATGTTCTGCTCTCACTGTGTTACTCTCAATGATGCTTGATGACAATGCTCAGCAGCTGAGGCATGGTATTAAGAAGTTTGAAATAATATTAAAGGTAATGCTTGGCCTTTCCCACAGAGAGAAAGTGGGACACTATCTCCACTTGAGCCACCCACACTCAGTGAAAAGGAGTTAGATGAGATGGAGACACTGGAGATGGAATCAGAGTTGGAGGAGGAGGAACTTCACAACCTCTTTGCCTCCCGGCAATGGGTGGACTCCACACGGGTAAGAAGGTCCCCCCTCACCATGGTCTATGACCCTGCCTGTCACAGCTACTTTAGAATAGGATCAGAAAGTTGGGTCTGGAGCTGTAGAATGTTTTATTAGATTACACTTAGGCCATCAATAAATGTATCTCTACTGTTTGGGACAATCAAATGAGCTGTTGGATTTCTGACGAGGAAATTAATTGGAGGACTATGCTGGAAGGCCCCTTTTTACTTGGGAAAACGTTTGCTTTTCAGTAGCACTGAGGGAAGCATGTTTGTAGAGAGCAATGTTCTGCTGTCATAGCTGATGAAGAGGCTTTGCTTCCAAGGATTGTCTTATTACCTTTATTTCTCCCACTCAGAAAGTGGAGGAATGTAGGATGGCCTAATACACAGCAAAATGTTCAGGAGGCAGCATAGGGTATAGGCCAGGAGACCTGGAAGTGTGGGGCTGAGGCAAAGTAGTTGTGGGTGAATATCAGGTCCTCAGAGGGGAACTGGGGCTCCCTGGGAAACTGTAAGAGGGAGGGTCAACCTGGATCCTCAGCAGAGTGGAAGCCTGGAGATCTGTGCACAGCGGCTCACTTTGCTGCTGAGGTTTGAGAGTGGGCTTCCAGTCAGTGCAACCCCAGAGAATAGAACATCCAGTATCCCTCTTCCTTCTGCATTTCCTACAGCTTCTGCCAACCAGAGTTCTGGTAGCTCCATTCCTCAAGGGAAAATGTACAGATTTAGGATTAAGACACATTTGTAAATGAATGTTAACTCTTGCCCCATTATATGATACTAAGTACCTTGAAAACTTTTGTTGAAAAGCAGAATGAAACTATTCTATGTGTATATTAAGAAAAAAACAATTGAGTCAGCTCAGCTTATCCGTACAACTTCTTCTCCTCCTTCTCCTCCTCCTTCTCCTCCTCCTCCTCCTTCTCCTTCTCCTTCTCCTTCCACTCCAGCCTCCAAATCTGCTGAACTCCTCTGCTGGATACATCCCCATGAATCAAAGCAGCCTCAGTGGAAATCGGCAGGTATGAATTTCTTCTAAGTTTGTATGGAGAAAAAAGCTGGAGTAGAATAAAGCACTGTAGGTCCACCATTAGTATAGGGGGGAGGGAGGCGGTGAATTGGGAGATGGTTATATGTAGGATGGCAGGAAAGGGAACACCTTAACGCTTTTCAGAAAATTTATCTTAGCTTTTCCTAATGTGTCTCCAAATGAGTTACACTATTATTCCCAGACAGTGCAAGTATTGGGTTATGCTAATGAGGAAATCTGGGAGCTGTGCTCCAAAATATCTGGAGTGTGCCAGGTTGGAGAATGCTTCATTAGAAAGTCTGGTGTCTGCTATTAAAGGAGCTCAGGTAGAGATCTTGCAGAGTGAAGGCCATCCCACCGAGACCAGCCTCATAATTTGTGACTCCCGAAGTTCACTAGCCATGCACTTGTATTAGGCCCTTGACAAATTTCCTGATTTGCATCTCCTGAGCTTCTGAATGACTACCATTGACAACCAGAGGCCTGGGCCTTCTTGGCAGGTCACGAAATGTGTCAGCCTTCTATAGAGCATGGCCGAATGACTCCTTACGGTTAGAACTTTGGGACACCATTACCCAGCCTAGGTATCCCTTGGATGTGTGGACTTCAACTCCCAGAATTCTCATCAGTGACGAAGTGGGCTGTAGAATTTTGGAAATAGTCATTTGTGGGGTACAATTACCAGTTCTAGCAATCAGAAAAAATGGGAGTCTTCCAGGTTTCAATAAATCTTTATCATTACCTAATTTCTGACTCCTTTTGGATCCAGGGTACAGGACTGGGCTCCCGGCAGACTTCGCGCATAAGGCAGGAGTCGATGGGCCGTACCATATCTGAGTCCTCTGAAGGACGAGGCACAGCCTCCGAGTACGATCTCACGGAGGATATGTCACTGTCTGGAAGCTTATGCCGCAGCCTGCAGTCCCGGGGAGACAGTGCTTACCTGTCTCAGCGGGAGAGTCTCATGCTACCAGTTGGAAATGCTGATGGAGAGGAAGACGTCAATGGCTACGTCATGCCAGATCGAAATGGCAGAGGTAAGAACAGTGCCAGAAATGGCCCTGCAGGGAAATGAGATGCAGTGCATGCCCTCCTACACATAGAGCATTAAATGTTCCCACACCATGATGGGAAAAGCAGGGTTATAACGGATCTGCCCCGTAGAGACAGTAGATGGATCTTGGCTCTCCCCCCACCATGACTTGCTTCAGTTGTTGGCCATAGCTAATAATTTTGATTTACTTACTCCGAAGTGAATATAGCCACACTGAAATAGAATAAACAAAAACTATGATCCAAGGGAGTTGCTACTACCCCTTCCCTCCACCTCCTCCATGGAGCAGTGGAATTATCTCAGATGCCTGAGACTGGTGTAGCCCTATAATGGAGTGGTAGGTACAGCCGCCATGATCCTGCTCTGCAGTCCACTCAGTTCTGCAATGTTGTGGGGCTGCACCTGGGATTGTCTTTTTCTGATTTCTTCTTACCTTATCCCTTAGAACAGGGATGCGTCAACTGTGCATATAAGCGTAACACTGCCTGCTTTCACACAAGGCAGCACTAGACAGTCTGCTTATGCTGTTCATTTTTATTCCATTGTTCCTAGAAGCAGACCCCAAGTATAACTTCCCCAAACCCTTCCACGTAGCACATGCATTGCAGTGCTGAATCCACTTAATGCGCAGTTCTATTCCAATTTCAGGGAGATTACTATCTCAACCTTAGCAATGGCTGTTTCTTATCCTGGGTGACCGCAGAATGACAAAACCCTTGTTCCCCTTTTCCGTGCAGAGCGTGCTGCTGGCATTGCTGCCTCCCTGTTGCATGGCTCCATCCCTGTGCATGAAGTGGAGGAAGAGTATGCATACATGAACCGCCGTGCTCCACAATCTTCGCAGCCCCGGCCAGCCTCTCTGGAGGAGCTTGGTTACGAGTATATGGATCTTGGCTCAGAGCTGAGCGCATCTTTGGGCAGTGTGCCAAGCTCCCAATTGACTACACCTTGCAGGGAGGATGAAGATGAGGAAGAGGACTACGAGTACATGAACAAACAGCCCAAACTTAGCAAGTCCCTGAGTAGCATCCGCAGTTCTCGGGGAGACTATACCGATATGGATTCTGGCATCACCCAGGGCTCCCCCGATGAGCAGGGGTATGAGGAAATGGGTGCTGTGTTGCCCCCAGTTCAATGTCCTGGCTGCCAGAGTCCACCCTGTCCCAAGAATGGTTTCATGAAACCCTTGCGCACACTGGAGTCCTCAGACTGTGCTTTCGATAATCCAGATTACTGGCACAGCCGGATGTTCAGCAAAGTTGATGCTCAGAGGACATAGCTGGGGCCTGGAAACTTCCTCTGACTTTATGGGTAGCTAAAACCCTTGCTCTTTAGCAGCAATCACACTCTATGGTGATTGTGGACTGCAAAGGCAAACGTCTATTCATCTCCAAAGCCTCTGTGATGTTGACCATAGCAAGCAAATATATCTAGACCAATGATGGGCTTCTCAAGAATTACAGTTTTCCCATCTTGCACTGTGGATCAACAGCCATACAGGAGGTATCTTTGGTTCAAATGCTCTGGATCTGCAAGGCAAATAGGACCAGTTGGGGAGCACAGTTCAAACTGGAATCCATTCCTGTATACAACCCTAGAGCGAGGCCTGCTTCTGCAGTATAGGCTTTTGAAAGAGACTTGCTAGCTGCTGCTCTAGACAAAAGTGCCCTGCCCACAGGTGGATGACACTGGAAGCAGCTCTGATAAAGCCAGAGAGCACCTTCTGTGCTGTCTAGGAAAGCGTTGAGCTCTGGGACAGCCCTCTGTCCATCACAAACAGAGCAGCCTTAATCATGAGCCAAGCATGCTGAGCCTTACAGATGGCCATAAGGCTGAAGGGACAACCTTCTTGAGAAAAAAGATGCCGACACTTGTTATATCTCCCTCTAGCAACATGCATAACAGTAGAGGAGATGATTAATTATCAGGGTAGATATGAAGGATAATGGTACTTCTTCTAAGAACTTGTCACAAGCAACCTCACTGAAGAAGCCAGTGTGCCCAAGCATGGGCTATGAGATGACTTTGGGTTTTGCTCCTACCTCTCAGTAAGAAATTTGGCACTCCTGGTTCTGCCTATGTCATGATGTTTCAATCTGTTGTTAGGAAGCCTCATATCACAATGAGATATTTGAGAAGAGTGTGTATCAGTGAAGTCTGAACATGCAGGAGGCTAACTTCCATTTTTGGCATTTAGATATTCATGATTACAAGCAACTTAAATTTTATTTCCTGGCTGTGGAAGATCCAGCAATAATCTCAAACACTGCCAAACCACAAGCAGTAGGGAGAGAGTACCAATTATTATAAGGGGGGGGGGGGAATCTTTCTGTTGTCCTATGCAGAAGAAGCTAGAGGCAGAGAGATTTTTTGAAAGGCAGCAAACTTCGTATTCTTTGCTAGAAAGGAATATGGGATGTTTCTCAGATTAAGAACCAAGGAAAGAGACTAGCAATAATTTAAGCCTTGCTACAACAAATTGACAATAGAGAGGAGGTCTCCTTATCCCTGAAGTTAACTTCAGTACTTCTGTTTGAAAGGGTATAAGGTGGAACTCTCAGCTTTAATGGCATTATTTTGATTCTTTTGAGTCAGGCTCATTTATACAAGAGCGTGATTTGGGACCAATTTTTCCCTTTCCTCACCACCATTCCTCCCTACCCCAAGGGCTCGTTACAGAGTACACAACCTTGGCATAACCCACGTGTTTTTGATTGCATCACATAAATGGGTATTTACAAAAGGGAAAAATCCATCCCAATTTGGGAGAGGCAAAGGTGGTGATTTGAGCATGCTGGGTTTGTTTGTTTGTTTGTTTGTTTTTGGAATCCTGATGCCGGTTTCTGCACAGTTTGAACAGCGTGTTCCTCTTTTCTATAATCGGTCAACATTCTGGCCTAGCTTAGAATTTACCATGCAAAACACTGTTGCAGTCAGAGCAGTTATCCAGATTGTTTTAGGGCCCACCCTACTGGTCTCTGGGCACTCCTTTGAATTCCCAATGTCTGACTAAAGTTTCAGGGGAGATTTCAGAAAACCTACATATGTATCTAATCAAGTTAGGCTGCTTTGATGGTTTCTGGTTAAACTACTTCTTTCCCTCTAAATCACACTGAAGGAAAAATAAGAGTGTGTAATATAAAAGGAAATTCTATTCTTTGCCTATGAGAGCCATGTCCAACCATTATGATGTATTTTCAGGTGTACGTCCTTGAACTGACAGTTGAACTCAACTGGATTTAAACTGACCTTGAGTTTCAAGGGATTTTAAAGGAATCCATTGCAGGTTCTTAGACTCTGACCATTAGTGGTCCTTTGCTACTGCTGATTCTGGGGAACACAAAATGCTGATAGAACAAATCAACTCTGTTCCTGTCCAGATCAGTATTCCTTAAGGTCCAATCGTACCTGAAGGGCTGAACACTGCCCAATTCATCCGGGTCCTGCCAATTAGAAGTGCTAGAAAACCATATACAAGAGAAGGATGCTAGAGATGCTAGTATGCTGCCCTCTAGTGGGTAAACGACATAAAATGTACTGCTATTTGACTGAACTGAGAAATTCACTAAAATGAAATCTTTGAGGAAATGGGAAATATATCAGAAATATAACCAGACATAATACTATTTGGATTTGCAGACAGAGTTTCCAAAGGCTACAATCTAAAACTTTTTGTTCCAGAATATCTCTGGCAAGAAAAGAAATTGTTTGGTGTGCACTACTTGTACTTACAATAGAGATCATTATGAAGAAACATTAGCTGAAGCTTTTCATAGCATAAAGATGAATAGTGACTAGGGTCCAGTGCTCATCTGTGCTTTGTTTAACAAGCCCCAGTTGACTGGGTTCACTCATACTAACCCAAAGCCAGCCAAATGATATTATCACTTAGCATGAAGGATGATCCCCGGTTACCATCACCATCTGATTGCTACAGATCAAATTCTTAATAGAAGGAAGAGCTACGTTAAGCCACTTGCAAATCCAGCAAGTCTATGATAGACTCACCCCTGAGAATTTCTTTTATATATATGGGGGGGGGGGGGAGAAAACCCCACCAACTGCTACTCCTCCCTTCACTACATCATTTGCTAGGAATTCTCACATTTATTGAAATGCTCTATTTTGTGCAACCCTGACAGCCCTAGTTTATGCGTGCTTCTTTGGTTTTGTTGGTTTTATTTGTAGGAAAGAAATTTGAGCCACCCTCAGTTTAAGGAGAAAAGAAAAATGATAAATCAGAGTTAAAAAAAGGGATTGGACTTGGTGGGATTTTGAAGGGGAGGTGTGCTAATCGCTGCAATTCCTCCAACTGCTATTGCTTCTCTCTTCGGTTACACATCTGTGCCATATGAACAGTAACCAACATCAGAGATAAGGCATTTCACAGAGGTACAACGAATAGATGCCAATTGTTGCAGGCTATGGCGAAAACAAAAACATGAAAGCAGCTCATTGAATTGTTTTAGAACTGGTACTTTTTGTTCATTGTTTGTGTAGGATAAAAGTGCCACTTTTAATGTTTCCCTATTCTGTATATGGTTTGTCATAAAAATCATGTCAGATTGCTTTGTTTTATTTTTGCCCTGCTCTGCAACTGGTAAAATGAAGGTTTTTGTCTTTTTTATTTGTAAATCAAATTGGAAGGAATCCAAATATTGGCATACTTTGAATGGCTTAGTGCATTGTTCCAGCTTCAGTATAACAAGGAATAATAGGGGTGTTTAAAAACAAACAAATATGAGCCGTCTCTATTGTCACTGGCTATGATGATGGGAGTTCTTTCCTGTGCCAAGACGTAAGTAAATTGCAAGAATAGCAACAGGCATGGATCATATATGGAGTTACATTTAGAAGGGTTTACATGCCATCACAGCTTTCTGCTTCCTTATCAAAGCAGTGCTGGTTAGGAAAGTTGAATCTAGCAAGGTGATAGGTTTCTAAGATTCGGGGAGGGGGGTGCAGTTATTATGACTTTACTAAAAGCTGGATATAAATCAGTTCATATCTCCACAGACCATGGTGGATTTGAGGCTTATTTCTTGCTGGGCAAGGACTAGACATTTAACCATTTTCAAGGAAAGGATGGTTGAGTTTTTCCAGACAGAGGTACTTCCTGTTGCAGAAGACCTTACAGAAGTTTGTGTGTGTGTGTGTGTAATACAAAATAAAAAGTTATTGATAAAGCACAGTGTTTATATCCGTGTCTGTTGATGAAAATTAGTAGGGGATGGCAGAGGTAATTTTATTTAGCATTTCACATTATAATGTATTTCAACTGTTCTGTATACTTCCTCTGTGTTACCTCAATAATAATGAGCTGAGAAGTTGGGTGTATGGACATTTGATGTTTGAGAGTCATGATGGTGTTGTTGCCCCCTTTCTTGAAGGGGGGAGTTGCTGCAGAACAAAGACTGTTTCTTACATGAAGTAATGAAAGACAGCTTTCCTCATCACTGCAATTTGTATTTGAGAAAAAAATGTACCAGTGACTTTCTGCCAACAGAAGAGCTTTAACAAGAGAGAAATAGAATGAGAAAACTAGGTTTGCTTATTATGGGACAGCATGATTTGCCTTAGCCATGATTGGTGGTATAAGCCACAAAACTTGCTCACTCATATTATGCCATAAATCACAGTTGACAAGCTACAATGGTTAGTTTCAGATAATCTGTTAAGTCATACCTAGAGAACCCATACGATGATTTAATACAGTTTGTGAACCCAACCAGTGATAGCAACCCATGGAGCTGTCAAACTTGTTTTTGCCCAAACTGCTGCTCATTCAAAGGCCAAGTGGGCTCTGGCCTGGGAAAGTTTCACATCCCTTTCAAATAGCATCTTAATGGCCTTCAGCACAAATGACCCCAACAGCTAAGCCAGTGAGATCTAGGAATTCTTGGAGAAGGAGATTGAGATCACCCATCCCCTCTTTCCCCATGTCTATTTTATGCCACAGAGGATTCCTCAGCCCAAAGGGGTTGGAAAGCCTTTGTGCATGGGAATGCACAATCTTTGTGTTGGTGGAGATGACACATACCTGTTCTGTCCAAGCCTCCCTCAGTTTGGGGGTATGTGGCACCAACAACTTCCTGAATACAAGCACCTGGTCATTCAGCAGGTGCCCAGAGTGCAGCAGAGGCCAAGGGGCTGCTCCAATGTTACCTTTGTTTCTCTGTACCCAACAGCCTGCTTGACAGGCTGCCAATCTCAAGAAGGATAATCAGCCCCAGATTAACAATTAAGCAAAATAAGTACATGCTTAGGGCACCAAAGGTAGGGGGGGCAGCACGGTGATTTTCCCTTAGCTATCACGCAGACTCTCACTGCCAGACTCCAGTCAATTTTTTTTTTGTAATTGTCCTTATCTGCCATGTTCAACTTTAATCTGCATTCTTAAAAAACTCTTTGGCATGGTGACTGACTAAAGTTTAAAAGTTTGATTTGAAGGTGTCATCAGATATCACCTTTGTCCCCATCTCATGGCATGAGAGTTTCACAGCTGTTGAGGGGCACCATCTTCGGGCTATGCTTAATCCGGCTGCTGGCTATCATCAAGTCAGGAACAGGCAACCTGGAGCTCTCCTGATTTTTCTGACCTACTCCCAACAGCCTCAGCCAGCATGCCAATAGCAAAGGATTATGAAAACTATAGTTCACAATACCGGGAAAGCATGAGGTCTGTCTCTGGCATTCTGTCAGGGTACTTTGACTTGTCAACTGCATCGTTGCGCATCCCTTTTCCCCTAATTTCCCATCAGCCTCGAAGCCCCCTTTCAACCAAAGCTGCCGCATCAACTGAGAACCTATATCCATCACAGACCTTTTTGTTTGTTTTCCAATTTTTTTTCTGCTGAATAAGTATCTCACTAGCGGGATTCACAAGATCACCGTCCCTAGATTAGTCCTTCATTACCCACCCTATGCTCACAACGCAGCAAACACCTGCGGCTTTTTTTTCTTTCTTTCAATACTGTCTGACTCGATGAAGAGATTTGGAAAGTATGCCCGTAGTTCGGGCGTTTGAGTCGGTCGTAATAAGCAGGATGCCGATTTCCCCCCTCCCTGGTGGATCAACGTCTCTTTGTTTCTAACGTGACCAAATAAATGCAAAAGGGTGGATGTTTCGCACAGTTTCAAGGTAAGTTTATCAGTGACGTGGCATTTTTGATCAGCATTTATGTTTGCTGGCTACACACCCAAGGAACAGCAATTCCGGATTAAGTGCCCGTAAAACGCACCCCACAAGCTGCGCCAGTCGCCGAAGGAAGAGAAGGGTCGGGCAACCAGAATAAACGTCAGAGAATGAATGGGAGAAGAGCACGTAATAATGCCTGTAATCTCGCCCATGGCCATTAAGAGACGCTAGTTAAGAGGATGAGGAGGTCTCGTTTTTCCCGTCGTACCTCGCCAGCTTGCTTCGTCTTCGGCCCGACGGGAGTTGTAGTTCTTTGCCGCCGAAAGAGTGGACTCGATTCCCAGCGTGCCACGCGCAAAGCCCGCGCGCTCGCTCCCTTCCAGCCTGTCTCGCGTTCCGTCTTGGTGAGGCGGCGGCGGCGGCGGCGGCGGCGGGAGCAGTAAGCGCGGCAGCCACCAGCACCAACACCCGCCCCCCCCCCCGGCGCGTGGAGAGGGAAAGGACTTGAGGCGAGGCGGCGGCGGCGGCGCGGCTTGCTCCGACCATGTCGGGCGAGGAAGAGGCGGCCGAGCTGACGATCGCGGAAGACGCGGTCGTGAACAAGTACAAGATGGGGGGAGAGATCGCCAACCGTGAGTATGGCCCGGCGGGGGGCTGGGACAGGGGCCTGGGTGGAAGGGCGTCCCCGCCGTCGGGAGTTGGCGGGGAAGCTGTCAGGGAGCGCATGGACCCCGGTCAGGACAGGCGGCAGTGGACGGCGGGGGTGACAGAGAGGGCGCTAAGGAAGGTGGGGAGATCGCGGGAGTCCTGGGGGCGTATCTTGCCCGGCAGGACGGATCGAGCCGAGTGCAAGTCGTGAGAGCCGGGCTGGAAAAAACGGGAGGAACCGGCTCAGGAGCCTCCAGCTGTCTCTGCGGGGGAGAGACCCGTTTTTAAGGGTGTCCCACCTAGGACTAGGTAAAAAACAAAACCTCTTGGGGCGATGAGAGATTCCGCTTCTTCCAGGAGAGTCGAAGTGCCCGTGATAATCGACCTCTCGTATTGTGTACTTTAAAAAAAAATTATTTCCACCATCTTTATGTTCTTTTATTTTTTCTCTCCCTCCCAGCTTCAGTAACCCAAAAAATCTGGAGGGGAAATATACAGTTTTACTTGCATTAATAGCGCTTGGCTTGGGGGAAAAGGAGGGAATTTCACTTGTTACCTGAACTCCTTTGGTAATAGTTTAAGAAAAGAAATTATATTCGTCCTTTAGGTATTCCGATTCTTTGGGGGGCGGGAGGAGAGGTGGTTATCCTCGATCCCCCTGGGGAATGGAGACGCCGTCCTCCGGGAGCTGCAAGGCACATGGTCTGCGACTTGCCATGTGCTGCTGGCGCTCGCTCTCTCGTGCACTATCTTCCGACGTCCTGGCTCCCTCCCAGGTTTCCCCTTTTGTTTAAGGAAGAATGTCTGCTTCGGATCAGATCACCTTAAAAAAAAAAAAAAGCCACCGTATGCTAGGAAGTCGACAATTAGGCAGGCGCGGAGATAGGCGAAGGGAAGTCCTTTCTTTCAGCTCAGCCATAATTTGCCTGTATTTGGGGATATGGAGGCTTTCCCTTTAGCAAACTAGGTATGTATATATAGCACAGTTGACTTTTCGGCCTGAGTGGTTTCTGTGTGTGAACAGGCACAGACAGATTGGGTAATCAAATACCTTGGTTTGCTTCATTAGAGGTACATCCAGCTTACCATTTTAAAATTTATTTTTGCTCTGTCAAGGATGAGGTTTGCTACTAAAAGCTTCACACTTCAAGATAAGCTAGCACATTTGTCTGCTTAGGATAACTGCATGGTGTATATACCCGGCAATAAATGTTACTGGGGAACATTCAGAATCTAAAGAAATGGTAGGCTTACTACCATTAAAGCTGGCAGATGCTAGCTTTACGTTGGCTCACATAGTAATCAAGAGATAGCAGTCTTATTTTTCAATCACAATTTTTCCTGGAGATGAAGTTAGCAATCCTTTCCTTGCATTTTTTTAGCAGCTATGTCAGAGTAACATGAGATGGATCATAACATTGCTTAAAAAGGATGAAAACTATTTATGCAACCAACTGAGATCACCTAATTGAAATACCTTGTTGTAAATTGTGTATTAACCTAAACCTACTGATTATATTGCATCTAAAATAATTTGGATGATGTATCTGGCATGTTTGGTTTTGATTCTCTTACGTTTTACATAAGTTAAATAATTATATGTTCTTGTTAATGCTAGATGTTATAGAAACGTTTGATAGTGGTGACTTATTTTAATGGAAATAAGCACACAAGAATTACTAACCTGCAAAAAATAAATTATTGGCCTACTGGGAGAGAATAGAGAAAAAAATAGAGAGCTGTTCTGTGCTGGGTTTAGAAGAAGGGATTTTCCTCTTATAGCAGTCTTTGGTTTTTATGTTGGGCATGTATAGAATTTCATGCACTAATCTTACTGCAGCTCCTGAGGACCTATGTAGCTACTAAGGTGCTTCTTAAATTCACAGAACTATAGAGTCCCTTAAAACTCTGTGTATGTTTAAATTGGATCGGGAGTTTCTTAAGGGCAGAAAGATGTCAGACTGGAAAAACTACCATAATGGGATAGAGTCAGTGCTTAAGATTTCACCACCCTATGCATATTTAATTCAGAGTTCTGAAAATATTTTTATAGTGCTTTGATGTAGTTAGGGTCTCTTAATTCAATGCATATTAATTGCATAAAGATAGAATTTGATACATTTTGAACGGGCAGTTGATGTGGACATACAGTATAATCTGAGGTTCATATGTTCTAGTGACTTTACATATCATATAGTCTTAGTGGCACTGTATGTTATATTTTGTGGCATTGAATGTACCCTGGGACTGCTATTACCAGAACCCTGTTTAAATTACAGTGCATTTCAGAATAGCATTATGCCACATTTTTGAAGATACAGAATGTTCTGTTGCCCAAATTCTGGCATAACCCATGTAAAGTTACTTATTGAATAGAATGCTCAAAGTTGGAGAACTAATTTTTCCTTAAGTGAAAGAAAGTAGAGGAAAATCCTTAGCAGAGAGTTGCAGTGTGCAGATAAATAATGTTTAAGGAAAAAATTCACTTTTGCTGGACTAATTTGCTGTTAATTGTTCCTAGGAAACAAGATAAGATTGAATATGATCAGAGATGTATTATAGTTTTCAGAAAGTCAACATGGGGTTCCTTTGTCTTTTTGAACTGTATCCTAACCAGGTTTAGGCTGAAGGAAGTTCTACTGGTGTCAGTGGTACTTTTTAAAAATATGGTGTATGCTTAAATGTTAATGAAAATAATGTCCTGAACATGTGTATCAGTATCCTTCAGTTAGAAAGAAAGAAAGGATTTTCTTTCAAACAGACTCTGTGCTGACAATCAGACAGTTCTAGGTGCATGAAGAATACTAAAATTACTACAAAGTTCATGATGGACTTAGTGGCATTTTCCCCCAAATATGGTGTGGCAAAATTCTGTGAAACTGTAAAATATATCAACATTTTAATTTGTATTTTTATGTTGAACTTCAGGTGTCTTGCGTACGGTGGTAGAGGCAGCTAAATCTGGAGTGTCTGTCCTCAGCTTGTGTGAGAGAGGAGATGTCATGATCATGGAAGAAACTGGCAAAATCTTTAAGAAAGAGAAAGATATCAAGAAAGGTATTACACAGCTACAATATTTTTAATATATAAATTGTTCCCTATTTAAATTCCATCCATTATTTCATGCACTTAAGTGTGTAGAAATGTTAATATGGAAATTGTTGGAATATAGCCGTAGTATTTGCTGCTACCAGCAAATCCAACCCAGATTTTCGTCTGTGTGGGGTTTGTACTAGTTACTAGGCTGTAGATTTGAAGGATAAAATGTGATGTGGAGCAATGCATATAGCACCTTTTCTTGGATTTGCATGGCTACCTTTTACAGCTGATGTACAATGCCAGGAAAAGACACGTTTTGGTTTAAAGTAGGGCTGTGCACAAAATGAACAAGGTTTTTTGTTTCAAGCTGGAAACAAATCATTGTGTTCTGGGAGTTTCAAATCATTTCAGATCAGGCACAGTTCAGAGAAATAAAACATTGAACATTTTAATTGTTCCATATGTTGTCTGGACCATAAACTGGAGGGATCCCATAGTAATTTTATGAGGGAAGTAGGCCACGGTTGATGCTTGTCACTTTTCCCTCCCCTCCTTCAAAAGAAAGGTGCAGATACTTTTCTGAGGTACCTGCCTACCTGCTTCTTGCCACCTGCCTATCTGCTTCTTCCTGCAGTGATCTCAATAGATCCCGGAATAGCAGATTGACTGGCTGACTGACCCTCCCCTGATCTTCCCAGTACCTTCCTTTTCATCCTACTTTTCCTCATTTACCACTGCTGCTGACCACATGGTGAAAGTGGGCCTTCTCAACGTTCCAATGGCCATGTAAGTGTCCGGCCCCTCTCTTTTCACTTTTCACCGCTTGCCATATTGCTGTTAGTGATATAGATGCACATTGTTGTAAAGGAAACCTCTCAACCTTGGCTTTTTCTTCCTTTTAAATCCCCCCCCCAACACCTCTTCTTAGAACAGCATTTCAAATAAGTGTCTGGAGCAAAGAGCCTTGTTTTGTCCTAAAACAACACATATGAAACACAGATCAGGCACAGACCACCTGAGGCTAGTTGTTCCTTGCACAGGACAGTTCATTTTAAAAAAATCATTTTTTGCACATCCCTGGTTTATAGGGTTCCCAGCAGTTACCTTGTGCACTCCCAAGTATGCTCCAAATCTCATTTTGCCTTTCAAATCCATATTTCTGCACAGCCCTGCTAGTTTGTTTGTAAGCCATAGTAGAATTAGCTATTCCTACTAATGGTAATAAATTATACTTTAGAATATCAGACATTTAATTTTTGCTAATTTAGAACTTCTGGGTAAGTCTTGTCTGTAGCCCTGGAAAGCATCACACAAACACTACTCATGTTTCTGGGAGCCTGTGTTATCTGGTTAACTGAAAACAGTGAATTAAAGGTTTGTTTGTTCTGTCCTAGTGGGTCATTTGATACTGTGAGCAGCTAATTTATCAATTTCCCCCCTTTTTCTTGGATTCATGTACTTTGAAGCATTGCAGAACTTCTAAAGCATTTGTTTATTTATATATATGGTTACTTACTGGGCTTATAGCCAGCTCCAAACTTAATAGACTCTGAGCTGTATGCATACCTGGTAGAACAATTGGATAAAAACAAATAGATAAAAATATATAATCTCAAATACCCCAATATATTTGAGGTACCAGTAGTATGACTTACATCTAGATATAAGGAATATAAATTCCTACATCGAGGAATAAGATATATCAAAGCCTGAAGGCATGATGAAAAATCCAGGTTATTATGGTGTTTTGAAAACTCAGGAGCACAGGCCTTGATCTTTGGCGAAATGCTGTTTTAGAGCTGGAAAGAGCATTTTCCCAGAGATTAGCGGATTCTCCCTACAAGATGACATTCCGTGTAGGAAGGGACCTGGAGAGGGCCTTGTTTTCCAAATCTTAGTGGAAGGGCAGTGATCACTGGGAGTTGGCAGTCCTGACGATACCCAGATCTTAACCCATGAAGGGCTTTAAAGGTGATAACCAACACCTTGAATTGTGCTCAGGTATGAAAACCAAACCACTTCAATGTTCTTGGGGATTTTAAAGTAGCATAAATGTTGTCAGTCTTGGAGGCAGAGAATGTAAGCCTATTTAAAGATGAATAGTACTATCTGACCTACGTACTTAGAAGTAACCAGAAATGGGGTTCATGACTTAAGTCAGTATCTTGAATGACTTTTCTTTAGTTCCAGAGAACTAAGATATAAACTGCAGGATGCGTTTCAAATCAGTGCACACTTGGAAGACCACCCTATTAAACAAAATAAGATTTATTTCCATCTGAGCATGCAATAAGAATACAGCACTAGAGTGGCTAAATTTGCCTTCACCTCTTGACTAACTTCATCACATGCATTGTAATCCTTGGGAAAAGTTGTCTGGAAAGATACTTTATGTTTGTTTCTTCAGCTATTCCTGGTCACACCTTAAGTGTCTGCCTCTACGTACTGACCAAGCCCAAAGAAGCTGTTGTTACGAGACAAGTTTGTGCAGCTGTAGCAAATACTATACACTCACAGTGCCAGCAGAAAAAAAAGATAATTCGAATGAGCAGTTTGTGGGGCAGATGAAGTTTCTGAATTATGTAGAGATCCACAGTATTACTCCATTTATTTCTGCCTTGCTTTAAAAAATGGATAAGCAAAACCAAGTGTCTAATATGAAATGTCTAATATTACAATGATAAAATTTGCACATTCAACTAATAAATATATATATTTAAAGTGGGGAGGTGTTACAGGACTAGTATGAACTCACTGCTGCTCCCTTTTTTGTGTAGGTATTGCCTTTCCCACAAGTATATCGGTAAATAACTGTGTCTGTCACTTCTCCCCCTTGAAGAGTGACCAGGATTACATCCTCAAAGATGGCGATTTGGTCAAAATGTAAGTGTCTTTGATTACATTTCTTTTGCTAATTTTTACTTAATTAGTTTACTGAGCTATACATAACAAGGAGCCAGAAATGTATCATTGGTGTAACGTGCAGGACTGCTATTGGCATAGTGCGGATTTCCCATGACAGGGACAGGATAAAGTTAGTTGGCTGTGCCCTGCTTACCAGGTGGAGACTGTTGGTTTAGCTGCCAGCTGTTGGTTTTACTAGAGTACGTTTGAGACACTGAGGACAAATGTCTTGTAAGCAGAATGTTTAAATCCTAGAATGTCACAAGAATTGTCCTTGTCGCTTATTTTAAAAACATTTTAAGCCGTTTTTCCTCTTTGTGCTGCAGTGACTTGGGAGTCCATGTCGATGGCTTCATAGCAAATGTAGCACATACTTTTGTCATTGAGGCATCGAAGGTAAGTGACTTGCATGCAGCTTTGGGAAATCGCGGACAGACAAAGTAGATTTGGTCTAGTAGAGGGAATTTATATAAGCAGCATCCCTAAGTAGAAGTAGCTTGCAGCAGAGTTCCAGATGGATGGCTGTAGCAGTGGAAATGCGCATGCCCTTCTCTCTAGGGTCCCTTTTAAAGGGCCTACCCAGGGAAGGGAAGGGGCCTGCCTTTCAAAAAGCCTCAGCCACCTCAGCCAGGGAAGCAGCAACAGAAAAGAGGAGGCCTGTGTGCAGGCCAGAGAGGAAGAGGTCAGAGAGGTCCAGAGGGAGCATGGCAGAGTTGTGGTGTGGGTGACAGCCGCAACCTTTAGCAGGTGCAAGGAAGTGGGGTGACCTGAGGACCCAAGCCAGGATCATGGGGAAGACAACGACCCAGTTACCAGTACTATTGTCAGGAAAAGAAGAGAAGGCTGACATTGCCAGGAAGAGCTATCCCCATTACCACAGGAGAAGACAGAGGCCCAGGTCACTTAGAGGAGAAAGAATCTGAAACATAATAAGCCAGGCAAAGAACACCGTGGATCTTTAAGTACCTGTCAACATTGAATGCTATTAAGGAGGCCCAAGACATCAGCTGCAGTCTCTTGCCCTGCTCTCTGGCACTTGGGCTAGAAGAGGCTCCTGAAGAGACAGGGGACGAAGCCAAGGTCAAGCATAAGCCCAAGGACAAAAAGAAATGCATAGAAATCAAACACAAAACATAGAAATACAGCACCATAGAATGTAGTATCACAGAATTAGAAATAGCAGATTTAAATAAGATAGTAGGAATGAATGTAAGAGTAAGGTACAGAATAGATAACAAGTAGGAGAGATAGAAATAGAAGGTAAGAAATTGGACTATTATGGCAACTAAAAGAGCCCTGTATTATTTAACAGAAGGCAAAGTATATTTTCTATGGAACATTTTGTACAAAAAAGCGGGGGGGGGGACTTTTCCCCTAATGGGACTTAGCCTACGTCTTGCCTGATTCTGTACCATCCACCCTTGATAGGATTTTGCAATACCACTGAAAAGAAAGGTTTTTAAAGTGCAACAGACAAACTTTCTGCAACTGTATAATGCAAAAATAATATTGGTGGTGGTGTCTTATGAATGTTCAATGGAAATTAGTTATCTAAGATAGCAGGTTTTATCATTTTAGTCCCCTAGGTACTTTGGAAAGATAATTCACAAACATTACCTCAGATCAAGCTGGCTGCCGTGACTCAATAAACTCTGTTGTAGGCATGGCTTTCACATTTGGTTTTTTGCCAAATTTTCTTAAGATTTTTATTCTAGCAACTTGCTTCTGTGATATTTATTGCTCAGAATGTTTGTACTGGGTAAACTTGCTATGTGCAAATGGCTGCTTCTGTTGATGGGAGCAGTTGAATCTACATATAGTGGGGATCTCTGTTGTTGCCAAAAGGAGCAAATAGCTGTATTGATTGGTCAGATCATCAGGTGATGTACATTATTTACAGCTTTTTGAAGGATCTGTCCTATTCAGTTTGGCCAGGGGAGTCAGCATAAAAAGATAGCAAAATTATTAGAGCCACAGAGCTACAAAATGATAAGACAGAAGATGGTAATGAATAATAAAAGGCTAAACATGGGTCATGCTGTGTTATATCAAGGTGTCTTTTGAGCTTCCACTCAGTTGTTGCAGATATAGCAATGGACCATTCCTGTATGTATGTATGTATGTATGTATGTATGTATGTATGTATTTAAATTTATTATAGCCACCCAACTCCAATGGACTCAGTGGAATAACTCAGTCTAATAAAGAATAGTAACAGTATGGATTATTATTCCTATAATTTGTTTGTTAATATTCTTGAACCTTAGGAGGTACTAATCTAGCACCAAAAGCAGAACCCTGGGGAAAACATTACCTTGTGTATCCCAAATGTCTTGCAGGCCTTGGGTGGCAAAGCATCTGGGCCTACTCAAGATAAAGTCCCATGTAGTAATGAAGGTCAGTGAGACAGAGTTTTCACTTTTAGCCAAGTTCTATCTTTTATGTTATGTGCAGCTACATTCTGTTATCAGAATTTTGAGTTTATTTCTTACATATCAGTTAGAAAGCTCTTAGTAAACTTTTTTTCCACTTTTAAAATGAATGCTTCTGTATTACTGTTCTTTCTCCCCATGTCAGGAAGCTCCAGTGACAGGTCGCAAAGCTGACGTCATAAAAGCTGCTCACCTCTGTGCTGAAGCTGCCCTGCGCTTGGTCAAGCCGGGAAACCAGGTGAAATAATAGGCAGTGGCTTTTCACATGGACTGCAGCAGATTGAGGGAGATGGCCAAGACTTTCCAGCTCCAGTTCAAGCCTGAACTAATTCTGAGTATCCAAATGAGAAACTCTGACTTATTCTGAGAGGAGCTAATGTGAGGAACCTAGGGAACAGAGCTGCTGTCTAGACTGGGCGGTGAGCAGATTGCTGTTGCTCTGAGACTGCCAAGCAAGGATGGGTAACAGGCCTCTCTGCAAACTCAGCCCTTGCCAACATAACTGATCATTTGAGAGGGCAGAGGTAGTGCTCCAGTGGCAGCTAGAGAACCACACATTGTCACCTCCTACTTTAAAGGGCTTGTAAGTGCCCAGTCAGCATTTAACCTTTTGCTTGTGAAAAAATGAGTGTCCTGGAAATACCTAAAGGTTCTTGATGTGTTTTCAAAAAGGTGGCACAAATGTTTAGTAGCTTAGAATTTAAAAAATGGGACTGATCTTTCCTTTTTCCATTTAATTAATCCATCCTTGTCTCCCAAGGATTTCTGCCCTAAAAACTAGAAATCAGATTTGTTTTCTTTCAGTTATTGACTGTATTCATCTCTGTTTTTGCCTGCACAGCTTTTTGATAGCAATCAATTTTTCCCCCATCACCTTGCTCTTAAATTGAAAGCTTTTTCTCCTCTCTTGCAACGCAGAACAATTTTTTTGTTAAGGCTTTGGAGTTCATTGTATTCAGTGTTGGGCTGTGCACCCTTTGAAATTGATTGGAATAAGTCTTTCTGACCTTGCGTAACACCTTTCTGCTATTTATTAAAGCATAGGCATCTTTTTCAGTTTTCTGTGGGAGCCTGAAAAAACACACATTGTGCTTTAATGAATACTATAAAATTATTGTGCTTATACTTTTCAAATAATTTTTGGAGCATGCACAGCCCTAGTTGGGATGTGGGGCATATCCAATGTTGTAAATTTCCAAAAGAGTGAAATTGCATTATATGGTCATACTTCAATTGGGTCCATATTTTCAACAGAATTCACAAGTAACGGATGCCTGGAACAAGATTGCTCACTCATTTAACTGCACACCAATTGAAGGTAAGAGTTGACTGGCTGAAGAGTGAAGTTGATGCAGAATAATAATAGAAGAGCATTTATTGTAAGCAAAAGTCTGATCTGTACAACCTGAATTATGAGAAGTGTTAATTATTACAGTGAATTGTAGCATGCCAGATTTAGATGCCTTAATAACTCTTGATATAACATTCTTGCAAATAATTGTTCTGGGCCATTTCTTTCTGACCTCTTAGAATCTCTTTTCAATCACTGAACAATAATTTCTAAACTACATATCTGCCTGTTTGGGTAGCAAGATTAATAATTTAATTTGGGAATTACAGTTCAGAGCTGAGGGGTATACCTATGGTGCATTGAAAGGCTTTGCTGGAAACTGCAACAGAGAGGTCAACAGAATCAGTTCAAGCTATTAATTCTGTGGTGTCTTTGACAGTTCTTTATGAGGTACCTAGCAAAATAAGCTCAATGCCTGGGATTAAAGGTTATCAGAAAAGGCTCGTGGGAGTGGATTTTGTTTTAGGTTCTGTGAAGATGGATGTCAGAGTAATGTGATGTTCAAATGCTGTGTCAAAAAAAAGTCTTCTTGCCACTGTCCATGAAACTCTTTACATCATTTCATTATGGTAATTTGGAGACTTGCCCAACTCAGTACCCTTTGAAAAATGTAAGGTGTAAGGCAGCAGTTCTATGAGAAAATGTCATTGCAGATTTTAAAAAGTATGCTTGACTCTCATTTCCAGGTTTGCTGTGTTCTTCCCCCTTGTAGAAAAACTGTCAACTCTGTAGTAAAGAGGCAGCTGTTCTTTTAGAAACAAGTGCTGGCAGAAGTATAAAAATTCAGTTTCTTAAACTAAATAGAGTAGCCATCTACCATTCACCTGATTGAGGAAGACCCTCGTTTGTGTGTGCCTTATATTTTCCCTGATAAGGGGAAGGCCAGATCCATCCATCTGTTCTAGTAGAAAAAACACTCCTTCGTGGAGAAATGAATGACACCAAAAAGAAAGCTTTGCCTTCATTAAGTTTTGTTCCTTGACATCACTTAGTCTGTAGAGCAAGTGGGAGGCTGGATGTAATCTCTGGACTACACTCAGTTCATTTCCCATCTGACATTTCTTTTCAAGTATGAAAAAGACATACAGGCAGTCCTGAGGTTACGATGGCAATTGGGGCCGGGATTGCCGTTGCTAAGTGATGAGGTTGTAAAGTGATGCCATTGTAACCCCAAGACTGCATGGGTCATTAAGCAGGAAGAGGCGAGAGTCCCAGGCAAAGAGCTGGGAGCTGCCACAGACAGGTGCTACGGAGTGCGGATTGGCTAGTAGGGGCCGCAGGCGCTATGGAGTGTGAGTGACTTGGCAGGGGCCCCAGGCAAGCATTACAGAGCGCAGGTGGGCCAGTGGGGGCTGCAGGCATATGTGCACTCGGGTGCAGGCGGGTGAGGGGTTGCTATGGGATCTCATACTCTGTAGCAGGGCTCCTTGGAAGAAAATGTTGCAGAAGCAACTTGTGACCTTCCCTGCCGGCTTCCCCATTGACTTTGCTTGTGGGAAGCTGGCAGGTCACAAATGGTGGTCACGTGACCACAGGATACTGCAATCATTGTAAGTGCAAGCCAGTTGCCAAGTGCCCGAATCGCGATCACGTGACCATGGGGATGCTGCAACAGCCGGAACTTCGAGGACCGGTTGTGAGCATCATTTGTTCAGTGCTGTCATAACTTTGAACAGTTGCTGAACTAGTGGTCGTAAGCCAAGGACTACCTGTAGCCTGTTTAGATGTACTGTACCAACTGTACCAATGAATGCATTCAGCTGCAAGTTCCTATTACCATGCAATGTATAGAAGGACTCATGTTAGAAATGTGTGCAGTGCATAGTGTTTACTTCAGGAAGGTGCAATTGAAGCAAGATGAAGGAGACACAGAAACAACATGGAAGTGCAAAAGTTTGTGGGGATGGAAAACAATGCAAGATAACAGAAATGTGCTATAGAGGGTTAGGGTTAGAGAAAGTGATGCTGAGTGGGAGTAGAAAGAGTTAAAAGATTAGGATGTGTGAAGCAGCTGGAGATTGGGAGAATAGGGAGAAGGAGCTGAGTCAATCTGTCTTAATAGACTTAGAAACATCACATAATAGATGTTGTGACTGCCTTCGTAACAGTGTTAGAGTTGAGTTGTGTGTCACTATTTAGGGCAATAAAATGTAAAGATGACCCCTGAATAATTACAAAGAATTTTATTGCCAATTACCAGTAGCAATAATATCACACTTCCCTGCATCAGCTGTAGTCCTAAAGACATGCTTTGCTAATGAGTACAATCAGACTTTTAGGCAAAAGATATACTAGTTTTGATTTCAAAACATGCAGTGCCTTGAAATCTCAGCACTTAAGTCATCCAGCCTACCTTACAATACCAATACTAACAGAAGCTCTTCTCTTGATAGGGATGCTATCACACCAGCTAAAGCAGCATGTGATAGATGGAGAGAAGACCATCATCCAGAACCCCACAGACCAGCAAAGGTATGGGACTATTTGGAACTGATGCCTACCCCTGTTTTGAGAATGACTTGCAGCTTTTTTAATGTTATCACAGTTTTGATGGAAAGTGAAATGGAATCCATGATTTTCAGTTAGTAGTTTATTTTATACAGCTTTCCAAACACTATTCAGATGGAAGTGGTCTTTATATGTTTATTTCTTATCTAGAAAGGACCATGAAAAGGCAGAGTTTGAGGTCCATGAAGTTTACGCCATTGATGTTCTTATTAGCACTGGAGAAGGAAAAGTAAGTCTGCCTATCTTATATCTCCCTTGTAAGTGGGTATTCCATAAGATACCCAACATACTATTATGTAACATAATAAAATATATTCCTGACTAGGTTGCTTGGCCTAATGTCTTGGAAAAACCACTTAAGTTGCTAATTCCTGCAGAACTAAAGTTAACAGAGTGGTAGGTTCCTGTGTTGGCCTCCCTCTTCAACATGTATTGATTGGGATATTCAGATGCCCAAAGACTGATGTGTTCTGTTACAGTCCCAATCTTTAAGAAAGGCAATAAATTTGATCCTGTTGTATCAATCAGTCATTAAGTGTTATTAGTAAACTGTATGCTATACATCTACATGAGAAGCACACTGATTGGCTAGAATAGCAAGTCTTGGCTGGTGAACAAGAAGCTTCAGGGCAAGACAAAAAACAATAGATCAGAGTATTATTCTAAGTCATCTGGTAAAAAAATAATTCTCTCGTTCTCAAGATTCTCTTTATGCCACCTTTATAATTTGAAGGCAGCTTTTGATTCAGTCTCTAGAGAGAGACTGTGGTGAAAAATACTAAATACTTCTATAGATCACTGTCTTATTACACTTACTGCAGGTGGAGGTCTTTCTGCCCCAATTTCTACTGTAAGAAGAGGCTGTATCTTGGTCCTTTTTTAGTTTAATCTTTATATCCACTCCCTAATTCAAGCCCTAACAAAAAGTGAATTTTTCTCCCCAATGGTAGCAAACAAACCAGTACCGTATTTTTCCGTCAATAAGACGCCCCCATGTACAAGACGACCCCCATTTTACCAACCCAAAATTAAGAAATCAATATTTTAAAGATAGTGCAGAACACATTTTTATTTAGTAATTAGTTAACATTTACCTGCTACACTCTGTGGGAGGAGGTCCAAACCATCTCTCTGCAGCTCTATTTCCAGGCTCTTTTGCATAACTGATTACATTCAAGCACAAGTGAAACTGCCGATAGCTTGTCTCTGCAGACAGCCTTCCTCTAATTGGTTTGTTCAGCATCAGCTGACGTCAGTTACATAAGGCTCGTGATTGGAGGAAGTGTGTTTGGGAGACAAGCTATTTCACTCGTGATTGGAGGCTAGCAATAGGAGGAAGCCTCTCTGCAGAAACAAAGTATGGGCAGTTTTGCCACTGCGCGGTTCTCTCCTCGGCTGACTTCCTTGAATAAGACGCCCTTCAATTTTTAGGGTAAGGATTTTAGAAAAAAGTATCGTCTTATAGTCGGAAAAATACGGTATTTGTTTTGGTTTATGCAGATGACACAGTCATCCTTTTCCTGACATAGGTTTATCTTCAACAGAGTACAAGCCTTAGACACTTATTGTAGGGAAGAAAAACTAGAAATTAATTAAACAAGTCATATTCACAACATGATATGTGGATGTCCTTCATAAATGGAAAATCAACAGCAATCAGGCTGAGCAAATCAAATCTTTTAAATACTTAGGAATTGTGTTATATCCTTCAATACATGGAGAGAGCATGAAAAAGCTATTTCATCACACGCACACACACACACAAAATTTCCAATGCAACAATTAGATTTGCCAACCACCATGGAAATAATTATGTTCCCTCGCAATCATGCTTTTGGGGGCCAAAGTATTGAGCCTAATACTCTATGGTGCACAAATCTGTGCCTAATATGATGCAGTTTGGAGGCAATTTAGTACAAGTTCTTAAGAGCAATGCTTCGTGTCCCTCGTTGCCTTCAAACATGAGTTTGAGGCTGGAGCTAGGTTGTGTGTCAATCAAGGCTCGCATGAGGATTTTCCAATTTAAATACTGGCTAAAACTAATTTTGGGAGAAAAATCTCTGTCCCAGTTAGTTCACAAGTTGTTATTTGATATTTTACATAGTAGCTTGGTCTATGATTGTAAATAAATAAACTGGGAAAGTCACTTAAGTTGGGAATGATTCCATAAAATCATAGTTGTATTTCAGAAAAATTGTCTTTTCTCCTCCTTTGCCATATGCCTGCCATCATGAGAGTAATCGTGGGACTGTGTTGCTGAAACGGTTGTGAATTACCCTTCTTTGTTTTTAGGCCAAGGATGCTGGGCAAAGAACCACCATTTACAAAAGGGACCCTTCCAAACAGTATGGTTTGAAAATGAAAACTTCCCGTGCCTTTTTTAGTGAGGTGGAGAGACGATTTGATGCTATGCCTTTCACTCTCAGGTTTGTGTGTAACGCTTAATAGCAGGAATTCCACTTGGCTGCTCAGCCGTTGAATAATTCTAACCACTGAAAAGTTTCTGCTCAATCTAAATCAATGCTTAGCTTTTACAGTTATATCTTATAATAGTAAGATATACTGTAGAGGAAAGCTATTGTTTTAAATTGCATTGCTTTTTCTCCTCTGAAGGATAGGAAGGTTGAAGCACTGGCTTGTGATTAAGAAGCAGGATTATAACACTGTGCTGAGGGAGTCTAAGAGACTGTATAAGTGAAGTACACTGACTGGGTTCACACAATGTGTTAAGCTGGAGTTTGTGCAATCATGAATGGACGAACCATGGTTGAATGCATTTGCACAATATGCCAAATCAAATAAAGTACGTTGTGGCTTAGTGCAATGTATGAGCCAGGCTCCTTGCAAAGTCAGTTATGGAGGACTCTAGTAATCTATTAAGTGCTCTTTTTGGCTTATATGAGTCACCCACACATTTTCCAAATCAAATTTGCAGTCATAAAAGCTAGAAAAGCTAAGGTACCTAGGGAGCTGAATCCCGTGCCTGGTGCCAGCTTCTTTACTTGGGCAGACACAGGATTCTTTGCAGTTAGAGCCAGCTTGTCTTCCTGAAAAAATTCTTGAGTAACCAGAAAATCCTGAAAGACATATGTTTGGATTCTGAATCTGTTCTTCTATTTCCCATAGGGCATTTGAGGATGAAAAGAAGGCCAGGATGGGGGTAGTTGAATGTGCCAAACATGAGCTGCTCCAGCCCTTTAATGTCCTCTATGAGAAAGAAGGTGAATACTTGCTGCTGAATGTCAGAGCTATTTTTGTCTTGCATCAGGCTAGACAGTTTCCTTCCAGAGGCAGTTGCTAGGCATTGCTGTGCAGGGTGAGAAACCACTGGCCTTTCAGGTGTTCCTGGAAACTTCCAGGGTTCCTAATCACTGACCAGGCTGCTTTGGAAATAGGAACAGGGAGGTCTCTTTCTACTTCGTGAGACTCCTGATCTCCAGTGTAATTGCAGTGCTTCCCTCCTGCTGCTTCCAAGCCTGGCAAAATTGGGGGAGGCTCATTTTTGCAGTTTGGTGAGGCTTGGCAGGTTTTAAAGCAAAAGGGCATCTTCCTGCCTTTGAGCATTTTGGACAATACCACCACGATGGAACTGATCACTCTGTCAAGGGAGGGGCAGAGTCGATGGTAATTACAAGTTTTAACTGGGCATTTGCCCAACCAGGTTTGTGGTTTTCGGATTGCGGGCAGTGACATCTCAGGCCAATAAGCAGACAAGTATGTTGCTGCTCAGACAGGAACCTGCCCAGAAATGTTGCCTTGGATTAAATCAAGTTTAAGAGGGGTGGGGGCCACTTTCTGGATGACTGACATGATGCTTCATTTCCCCTGCGGGGGCATATGGGGCAGAACCAAAGTAATGTGACCTTCTGGTGCGTTATTTTTTTTTCTTGCTTTGCGTGCATCTTGTTGCTAATGGTTGTTTGCTATATTGCTCTGTTGTTAATCTTCTACTCCCCCTCCCCTGACTAGGAGAGTTTGTTGCCCAGTTTAAGTTCACGGTGCTTTTAATGCCCAACGGCCCCATGAGAATAACCAGTGGCCCCTTTGAGCCTGAACTCTACAAATCAGAATTTGAAGTTCAAGATGCCGATCTGAAGGTCAGTACAATTACTGTGCTCTTGTAAGAATCAAAGTCACAAGAACATTTGTCATAGCGGAGAGAATGGTTTGAATTTCCTATTCTGGTGGTAACACCATGCAATAAATATTCAAAGTTATTCTCCCATACTCGTTTAACATATCCAAAGGACACAAGTAGCGAAATGGAATTTTTTATCAAAGTTTTATAGAGAAAGAGCAATAAGCATATCTCTGCCATTACACCTAAGTCCATCAGAACTTGTGAAAATTATTTTGAATTAAAATTAAACATTTTTCCTGTCTTAAGTTAGTGTATATTGTGCAACTATATAGCTGTTTTTTTTAAATAGAGATATACTGACTCTTCCAGATCTTCCTAGTCATGGCTACTATCCAGTAATTTTCTACAAACTGGTGAAAAGGGAAGCAGCTGGCTCCAGAGGATGCATAGCTCAGCTCTGTGTGATTCCAAGGGTCCATCCCAGGGTGTGTCAAACATTCTAGGGCTGGTTACATTCCTACACGGCTGGCAGTGATTTCCCCTTTATTTTTGTCCTAGAAGAAAGGGAAGCACTTACTAGGTATCTTTACTCCTGATATTTTTCTTCCTTTTTCTAGGCACTCCTACAAAGCTCAGCAAGCCGTAAAGCCCAAAAAAAGAAGAAAAAGAAGGTAACTTGGCTCTGAGATGTATGGTGATGTAACACAGTTGAGCTCCTGCAAGTAGTGAGAGCTCAAATATATTTATGCCTTAGATCAGTGTTGTCCAAACTTGGCCACTTTAAGATGAGTGGACTTCAACTCCCAGAATTCCCCAGCCAGCATGGCTGGCTGGGGAATTCTGGGAGTTGAAGTCCACTCATCTTAAAGTGGCCATGTTTGGACAACACTGCCTTAGATCATCCTTAACAGAGTCTTGCTCTGAACGGATTATTCAGTATAATATGTAATCCATACAGCCTTATATAATATTGTGTAGTTCTGTAGACCTAACCTCAGTGGGAAATGAACAATATACTTAGATTCTAGGAGGTTTAGTTCAAAAGAAGTGATCACATTAGATAAGTTTTAATATACCGTATTTTTCCAACTATAAGATGATACTTTTTTCTAAAATCCTTACCCTAAAAATTGAAGGGCATCTTATTCAAGGAAGTCAGCCGAGGAGAGAACCTCACGGTTGCAAAACTGCCCATACTTTGTTTCTGCAAAGAGACTTCCTCCTATTGCTAGCCTCCAATCACAAGTGAAATAGCTTGTCTCCCAAACACACTTCCTCCAATCACGAGCCTTATGTAACTGATGTCAGCTGATGCTGAACAAACCAATTAGAGGAAGGCTGTTTGCAGAGACAAGCTATCGGCAGTTTCACTTGTGCTTGAATGTAATCAGTTATGCAAAAGAGCCTGGAAATAGAGCTGCAGAGAGACGGTTTGGACCTCCTCCCACTGAGTGTATCAGGTGGTACTTTGATTTGCAGAAGAGTAAAGTGGTATGGCCAGTTATGCAAAGAAAAATGCCAGCTCTACATAGTTTGGGGCTTTCCATCAGCAGGTGGCAGCACCCAAGTGACCTTGGCCAAGCTCCAAAAAAGTTAAGCAGGTTTGAAAGATTAATAGGAGATCTCAGCTGTAGGCTAAGACTAGAAATCCCAGAAGAGGGCAGTGGCAAGCCATTTCCATGTTGCTGCCAGGAAAACATGGATGCGGTCCTGTAGTCCACCAGGAGTCAAACTTGCCTTATTATGTCTGTCTGGATGTGATGTCATCTCCCTTATAAATGGAGTAACTCACATCTTTGGATCTAACCAAAGGCTGAATTGCTTAAGCTTCGTACAGCCAACTCTCCCTTCCTTCCTTTGTTTTTCTAGGCCTCCAAGAATGCTGAGAATGCCACAACAGGGGAAACAGCAGAAGACAATGAGGCTGGCGACTGAACGGCTCAGCTTTCCTCTGCCTCGCACCTGATTCTTTCTCTCCCATGTCCCCCTCTAACAAGAGAAACGAGCATCCCTGCATGGCTGTTTGTCTCCTAGGACCACAGGACAAACAGCCTGGACTTCCCACAAAGTGCAACCAGCTGAGATTGACTTGGCCACTAAGGGAGGAGTCTCTTGGCCACTTCAGAATACTTTTAAACGTGTGAAATAATAAAATCAGGAGTAAAAAAACAGTCTACATTCACTCTTTCTAGCCTTTGATACTACTTGTACTCCTTAGAAGTGAGCAAATGCAGTTCTCAGCAAGAACAGGAGCTTTCTTCTGGCTCCACCTCTCTCCTTCCCTATTAAAGGTACTTTAACTCTTCTGAAAAATCCTTTGACATCTTTGCAACTAATTATACATGCAAAAACTCAAATCTTGACTTCAGAATTGCATTACATGCAGCTAGTATACCTTGCATGTCACTGCTTTTTCACTGTTTAGGCAGATTTTCCCTCTTAAAACTCTGGGATGTTCTTAAGTTACGGGAGGGGAGGATTTGCTTTTTCAACCCCCAATGATATGTTTTAATTTTTGCAGAAAGGCTCTTTGAAGATTATTCTGTTCCTCTAGGCAGTATCATGTTGTGTGTACAGAATTATTTTCATTTGGTTATATATTATTGTTGGTTTAAATTATCACCCCAGAACAAAGATAGGTTAATTAACCACCTAGTAAAATCTTTTCCAGGCTCCAGAAGAAATAAACGGGATTTATTTCTGATTTAACGGGAGCTCTTTGATGTTTTTGGACATTTTGTGCATTTGTATTTACTTATCCCACACACATTTGCCTTTTCATTACTAAAACATTTCACTGTACTAATATATATGATACCTAAAGCAGGATTTTTCAGAAGAATTCCTCCATATATATAATTTTTACATGAATGAATGGAATGCTACAGAAGTGGTTGGACCTGGAATCAGTTCCATTTATGAGAATCTCTTTTCTATAGTATGTCTTTCTAAATTGTCCATTTCAATTGTATATGATCGTGTGGGATGTTTTTTCTATGTTATTCCAAACCAGGTTCTTGTCTATACCCTTAATGTAGCTGAATTGATTCCTGTAAAACTGCTTTGTGCTGTATGGCAGGCAATACCCTTCTGTCCAATGTACCTGGAGTTTAGCATTTAAAAGTCTCAGTTACTACCAAAGGTTAAGACCATCAAAAGAATTTTTAAAGTGTCTTTTTTTCTGTTTTTTTCCCCATCGGTTTGTAAACTTCTACTTTAGTTCTAGAGTGCTTGCCTGCTTTTTGTAAGGGTCACTTTCAACGCTGAGTTAAGAAAGTACAATGGGGAACATGTTGAGTGGAGACTGAATCATACGGAAGTAATGAGCTTGGAGAGGATCATGCACAAGACTTGCAATGAGCTGCCAATTTAGTTTTAAACTGCTCCCAGTTGTTAACCATGAATTTAAGAGAAGGGGGGGTGGAGGGGGGAATACTACTTGTTCCTAGTAAGGAACATTTTAGCATTTATAAGTAATACGTTTTCTTATTTCCCTTCCTTTATGGTTCAGCCACATTACCAGTTTATAAACCACTAAGGCTTGCGGTTTATTTAATTTTTCTTTATTTTGAAACTACAAAGCAATTGTATCCCTTGACTTAAAAAAAATGCAGTTGGAAAGTTTGGAAGAAAATTCCCACAAATTGTTCTGTAACTTGTTTTTTTTTCCAAATAAAATTGATTAGTGACACCCATGGATAGATTAATGGGTCTGCTATGTTGACGGGGTGGAGGAGTCTGAAATTTGAAATATTTTGATACAAAATAGTATATACTTGAAGAAATGTCTGCTTGTATGCACTTACTGAAAATGTTAGGAAGAGTTGATTGCTCTTAACTATTACTACCTACTGGATCCTTCCCATTTCTGAAGATCCGAAGTTGTCGTGTAGTGCTATGTTTCTTACTTGAGATAAGCGTCTATGCCTGATTCATTGAATATTCTACAGTGCATTTAAGAAACAGTAGGTTTATTTTCCTCTATTTAAAAAGGTGGCTTTTGTTTTGATAATTAGCTTGTTCCCCCCTTTTTTGGAAAGAAAGAATGACCTTTGAATTCTGGCATTAAGTACAGCTGGTTCTTTGCTTTGGTTAATTCTGTTTGCAACAAAATTCTTGATCCTGATCATACATTTTGCCATACATCAGCAATAGAACTCGAGATGGGTCTTACATTTCCACCATTAGATACATTGACCCATCAGTAGTTAATAATCCTAGAAAAAAGCAATGCCAACTTTAACTTACATTAATGGAGAGAGAAATAATTTTAGTACTATGCTATGGACTTTGGTTAAGTGTTACGGTGCACAAAACCACACAATCCACACAAAACCACACATGATAACTAGTTTACCAGGTAATTACACAAATGTATTCGAAAGTGGCTACTAGCAACTTATAATAGCTGCCAATGATTTTGGCCAACATTTGAGGGAACAGTCTGTTTCTTTGACAACTTGTATTGTTCCTAATAGTTTTTATTTTCCACAACTCCAACCAAAGGGCTTCACAGCACAGTTGAATGCACCATAGAGCTGTTCAATTTGGTTTTAATGCAGGTCGAATGGAGACCTCTGTATTAGTTGGGGAATCTATGTTTCTAAGTTTTAAAGTGCCTTTATGAGTCTTGAATAGAATGTAATTTAATTACTGACTTGTTTCTATACAGGAAATTGGGAAGCTCCCAACATGAATTCTGTTTTGGGGTGTCAGTCAACCTTACTGTGTCTGTCTTGAATATCAGTGTTATGATCACTAGGGTTAGTAATAATATTTTCAAGCTCTTTTTGACTGCCCTGTACTAGAAATGTAGATTTCAATAAAGCACTTCATTATAATTGGGCCTCAACCAAATGAGCTATGTTATTTGTTTGCTCCTTTCCATCTCTGATCATACAAGGTGGATGCAGTATCTTTATGATGAGCTTTTTTAGATGGCCTAAAATCCATGGGGCCACTAACCTTTATTTATTGATGTTCCCCCCTGGTCACAAGCTAAAGGTAATGCTCCCTCCCTATTTGATTTATCCTTGCAATAACCCTGTGATATATTTGATCTAGTTACTAGCTGGATTCACACTGTGGTTTGGGTTTCAGTCTTGTGTTAACTCGGCCAGTTTAAGCCATGATTTAATACAGCACGTGAATTCAGCTGCTTTCCCAGTGAGCTTCATAAGCGAGTAGCAATTTAAACCGAGGTCCTGGGACTACAGCAGCTCAGTATTTGATACTGCATTGTATGTTCAATATCTGGATTCTGATTCTGAGCTGAACTGTGACTTGCAATGTGATTTGAAGGATCTGACTGGCTTCATTTGCACACCGAACCATAAACTAACCAACCATGCTTTATTATGTGAACCCAGCCCATGGGTTATCATTTGTTCTAGTGTGATGTGTGGACCTGTCCCCAAAATTGAGCTAATTTAATAAACTATAATTAACCATTTGTAAAAATAAGAAACACAATCAATTCCGGTAGGATTGCAGAGATGTTTGGTGAATAAGCCCCCAACACTTGTACGTACAGTATTTAGAAGTTCTGAGGATAAGGAGATCATTGAAGTTGAGAAGTTTTGAAAAACAGAACTGGGGTGTGTGGTTCTGATTGCGTCTATCCCTCAGTCCCGTATCTCCTATAACACTCAGGGGCAAGTCCCTAACTGCCCATGGAACTAGCCAGGTTACTGGACCCCTCGTTCGGCCCAACCTACTTCACAGAGTTGGGGGGAGGCTCCTGCATCAGAGAAAAAAGGTACAAATGCCAGAATCAATATTCATTCTGCCCAGAACAAGAAGTTCAGGTAATGGCAGCCACATACATTGAAGCTGCCAGTGCAGGGTTAGGCCAGGTTGGAGCCTACAAACCCCCCCCCCCCCCCAGCACTAGATAGTCTTTCCTGCAGGAGGCGTGTGACGGCTAGAGTGAGTATTAAAGCCCTATTCAGGGCTGGATCCCGAATCCACAGTATAATCCAATAATACCTGGAACAGACCATGCAAGCAGCATTCCTGTAGCACTCTGTATCTTGACCATCAACATACTAGGTCTGGGGGAGAAATAAAATAGCCCATTGAGAATATAGATGATGATGATGATGGATCTGCTATATTGGCATCCCTAAGACTCTGGTTCTATGTAGATTTACTTGAATGCGAGCTCCATTAGCCAATACTATTACTGAGGTATTGTGTTGATTTTTCATGCATTAAACCCAGTATCTCTTCAATGAAGTGGCTTTCTAAAATTAAAAAAAAAATGCTGCAGCATTAGCAATGCTCTTCTTAGTCATGGCCTTCTAATGTTGTCTTGTACATCTGGTTGCCCTAACAGGATGCCATTGTGAATGTGTACAGTACTTTAGCATTTAGGATGTGAAAAAGTTTTTTGGAACTTAATATTTATCAAGGATGGGGGGGAAAGGTAAACTCAGAGGATTGCCTTAAAACATTTTTGATGCTCCCAGTCTTCTGTTGTCAATAGCCAATAAGTTGGGAAGTGGAAGGGTTGCAGGTTAAAATATTTTATTCATACTTTGTTACTGTGCAGGCCAATATTGATTTTTAAGATTAAAGCAGGCAATTAAATTGACAAAGTATTTCGGGAAGGGCCTTCTGTACACAGGTAGGGGCAGATTGTGCTCTATACGCAGCAGTTCATTACCGGATGAAAATTACATTCTGGGCTATGTTTGTTCACTTTTAATCCTAAACTCTTTTCCCCGTAACTCCATGGGAATTAATTGTGCATGGCTATCACGTCTTACTATTTAGACAAGAATTGGTGGAGTAAAAATAACTTTAAATTCAAAATGGTGGAAAACTGTACAGACCTAACCGGAAAATAAATAACAAGCGCTTTTATAGGTGCAAACTACGCTTCCCGTCATGCAATGCGGCAGGCACTTAGGCCTTGCCCCGCCCTCTCACAAAGTGATCTATAAATAGCAGCCGACGGCCTTCCTAGGCCTTTCTGCCGTTTGCCGACGGCGCCATTTTGTGCGCGAGGCGCTTGATGGTGGTTGGTGCGGTCTTGTCTATCCGTTGCCATCCGGCTATAGCCTTGCCGTCTATTTTCAGGGAGTGATCCCAGGGGCTTCGCCCCGTTATGAGAGCTAAGGTGAGTGGTGTCTCGAGCCCGGAAACGTAGCTTGGGTTTGCAGTCTGTGTATTTCGGCACCCCTTTCGATGGGTGGCCAAGAAGCAAGCAGGGTCTTAATGCTAGTTGGCGGGCGGACGGTTTGAAACAAAAAAACTGGAAATGCTGCTGGAATGCCTCTGGCGAACAAAGCTGTTTTGAGCCTATATACTGAAATCTGAGCTGAGGCCCCGATTACTTTAAAGCATGAAAAGTGGGAGCATGTCGTATGTAGCCTGCAGGAAAGACAGTAAAACATGGAGCCTTTTAAGCCGCCAAAATGCTTAAAGTGTGGGAACCGATCTGAAAAGCTTTTATTTAAATGAAGATGTTCAGTTTTTCGTTTCAATCCCTTTCCATCACATTCTTAGATAATGGCCCTATTGAACTCTGTAGGCCCCACTTCTGATGAAATGTATATTTATTTATTGATCACCACTAACTTCTGAATGGCTGTTAGGTATAAGTAACTCTTGCTCTGTAGTAGAATGCAGTGCTCAAGATGCCTTGTAGATACCTAAATATATAGATGTGTTGTGTAGTATTCTGTGCACTCCATGTTGATTTAAATGCAGGCTTCTTTATTTTCATGTTAAAGGGTCTTTGCAGCTTTTTGGTCATTTCTACAATTATCATCAATTGATTTATACATATTGGTGAAATTTTGCAAAATAAAATTTAAAATATGTAACTGAATATATGGATTTTTTTCATTCGTATGAATCATTGGCACTATCAGAAATTCTAATGTGATTTTTTTCTATCCCACCATCTTTAGTGGCGAAAGAAGCGAATGCGCAGGTACGTGAGCATATGTTTTTACTTTATTCTGTTGCTCATTTGTTTGCTCTAAAAGGCTATTGGACGGTCTTAACTTTTAATCTCTTATTTAATAAGATTTTTTTTACCTGTGGCTGGTTTAAAATTAAGTGGTAGTTTGTCCAAGCTCAGGATTGATGTTATAACCCCTTTGTACCTGGGATTGCAACTGACTACCTTGCAGTGAAGATGCTAGATTTCTATTTTTACCAGTGCATCCTTTACTAGGTCAAATAATTGATAGAGATGTATCTAAAATTGCTAGGGCTAGCTTGTACTGTTTTTGGATTGGTAATAATAAGCATTTGTTAGATTGTAGTGGCTAGGCTAACAGCAGCATTTAAGAAACACAAGAGTTACCTCAAGACTCCAATGAAGTGTCTGTAGTGCCCTGGGATATGCAGAGCATATACCCCATCATTTAGACTTGTGCAAGAATAAACGGACTTCATTGGAATTAAATAAGTACTAAATGGAACATTGATTTTGCAATAACCAAAAGCCCTTTAAAGGCAAACCTCAGCTCCTCTATTGTATATGCCCTCTCTTTATTGTGGTTCTGTTTTAAATGATTAATCTATTCCTCAATATGTCCTGTTGATTCTTCTCTGCACAGGTTATAAGCTTAAGACTTGGATATTTCAGGGGCCAGCAAATGGACATCCCTGTTTCATAAACTGAGGAATTTTAAGAATTGATAAACAATACACCAAGTATACTTCGTGTGATGTTAATGTTTCTGTATAGGTGGAAGCTTTAAGGGTTAGGGTTAGTGTAATTTTTTTTTTAATACACTAAAAATGTGTCATAGAATAAGTTCCTTGAGTAGATAAAAATAAAAATTGCCATAGTTTTTGTATCTTCTGGTATTGCACTGACATTGGCTGATTTGGATTGGATTGGTTAGTATTTTGAATGGACGACCATCTGAGAATTTCTGGGAAACCACTTCAGTAATGCTACCAAGAAAATAGTATCAATATAGTCATCAACCTGTGCTTTTGCATGTTGATCTGGAAATTTATAATTTATTTGCTTTTTGCCCCCTGTGCTGTAGAAGTTTCTATTATCAAAAAGAAAAAAATAGCAATTATTAAACTGAACAGTCCATAATGATTATTGGGGATTTCTGTTTGATGGCTCCTGAAATGTTCAGTCTGAGCCTGCTTATCAGAAACTGATCTGGAGAATGAGTAGGTTCTATATCTTACCTTATTTCCTCTCACTTCTCCTATATGCCATCTCAAAAGTTCTGTTTTTGCAAGCATTTTGTTTATACCAGAAATGCCCTGAGCCTTATTTGAACTGTTATAACATTACTTTAGTATTTTCAGTTAATATTATTTTTTCTAGGCTGAAGCGCAAAAGGAGAAAGATGAGGCAAAGGTCCAAGTAGACATCCGTCACAGTGCTACTGAAGCTGCAAAACAGCATAGAAAGGTGGAGTTTGGGAAGCTGACTTCCAGATAATGCCTTCTCTTTGCTGCTGCTAGACAACTCCTTGCCTATCTTCAGGCGATTCCATCTCCAAGCCTGGGAGCAGTGATCCTTCAAGGGTGGCACCCCTGAGCTTTACTATTCTGGACTGATCTTGTCCTTGATGGCTTGATGTAGCAACTGTATCAAATAAAAACCCCTTTTTGGGGGAATTCTATATGTTTTTTCTTTCAAATGTTAATTCTTCAGTAAAAAGATTTTGAAATTATGGTGACCCAGATGCGGTTTCTGGGTGATTTCAGTTTGACTTTGGAAAAGCAGGTCTGTGCTTATTTTATTTCTAATTAGTTCATGGTGTCTTTTCACAGTTTGGTAAACCATTCTACATATGCAGCTAGTGTTTTGGGTTCTGATGATTGCATTGTGGAGTGAGATGCAGTCTTCTGGTATTCAGATTTCAAAAAGGTGCTTTTGAGGGGAAAAAGCATTCTGCTTACAATCCAACTAGCACCGTTTCTTCATGAAAAAAGGTAATGACTTTCAGCTCCACAAGTACCTTGGGTGACTTTGGGGAGAAGGGTATTTTTTATATACTATACTGATGAAGTGGAAGCAGATTTCTTCTGTTAGGTTATTCTGGAAACAATATGAAATCTGCCCCATGTGTTTCTAAGCTCAAAGTGGAGAGTTTGTGATTATTTATTACATAATGAATGGGGTGAGCTTGTTTACTATTCAAAAGTGGTCTGGCTAAAAAACTTGAAAAGCATGTGCTGTGCCTGTTTCAATGACCTGAATATTCTTAATGGGCTGTAGTAATCAGTTCTAGTGAATAGGTTTTTTCAATTTCTGTGGAAGTAATATCCACTGTAAAAGGGTGATGGTAAACCAGTGCTAGAAAACAAAGGCTGCATAAATGCCCTGATGTCAAATGCAGTATAGATGACTGCCTACCTGAATGTCACAGTAAGATACGTCCTTAAAGTTTGATCTAAAGCACAATTGTGCATGTCAATGATTTCAAAGCAATGACCAATTTAATCTGAACAGGAGAATGTATGGCTATAACATGCTTTTAAAAAGCTTGCAGTGATTTCCAAAATGCACTTAAATCAATCTGTTTATTGCAAACTTCCACTTCAGAAGGTAAGAAAAACCTTTCAACATTCAATAGAAAACCATGTCAATTGTTAAGTCTGTATTAGTGCATGTTGCTTCACAGTACATTTCATGTATTCAGACTATGAAGATACTGGGGTTGGGAAAGAACATGATTGTCAAGTTCCTTGTAAATTTACTAATGCTCAGAAATGTAATAAATTCTCCCTGAAGGGTCATCACATCAAAAACGAATTTCTATTACTGTACGTTACTGCGCTATAAATGCTTGGGGGTCACTAACTGTTCCTTTCCAAAAATAATTCATGAATTTTATACAGTTTTCTAAAAATGTGATTCATGAATAACTACCCCCTATGGTGTAATTATTTGTGGGGGTGATGCACAAGTTTGAATTAGTGCATAAAGTACAATTAATGATGTCATTACTGCCAATGATGAATGTCACCAGGTAGGGTTAAAAAAAAACCTCATAGGTATTGGACGTTCGTCTTTTTTCCAATTATGTATTTAAAATCGCATCCCCACGTGTTTGTCCTTCCTCCTCTGCGGTCATGAAGGGGCTTGTAGTAATGACGCCGCCAGCCCCGATTGGGTTCAGTCGCTGACAAAAAGCGAGGGTTGCAAGAGAAGAACGGTAACAAAGCGCAGGAAGCAGGAACACGATTCACTACAGGACCCTTAAGTAAGGACTCCCCACCACGAAAAACTTAGGAGTCCCGCTCGTAACGAAGACCGGCGAGGCGGGACAGTGCCACTTCGTCCGCCGCTCCTGTCCGATTTTCCGCAAGTCGTGGGGCGGAAGCAGAGGAAGAGAACGTTGCGGTTGCTGTGGCAACCTTGACAGCCGGGGACGTCGGTCGACGTCCCGGCTGAGGACGAAGCATAGAGTACTTCCGGCGACAGCGGCAAGAGGGGAAGGTTACGACCGGAAGGGGTTGCGCTTTGTTTGGAGCAGAAGAGGTCGGAGTAAGGGTGAGTGGGTGGAGGTGGAAGCGTGGGGGATCGGCTCCCTCGTGGGGCTCCAGTGTCCCCCCCCCATTTCCCCTATAAATGAACAGCGCGTCCTTCGAGAGCCTTAGGAACCGTCTTGCCGAGCCCCTTCCCGGGGCCACTCACAGGGACGCCCAGCTCCCCTTCTGTTCCCAGTAGGCTGCTTGACCCTTCCCCAAAGCAAACTGAGCTCTGCCTCGGTCTTTCCCTCTCAGGAAGCTGGTTTTTTGTTTTGTTTTTCAAGATTTGCCTTCTGGGACTTGAGGAGTATTCAAGATCTTGAACAGGGCTTGGATAATTAGCAGAAAGCTCAGAAATAAACTATGGAGTAGCCGTCTGTCGCAGCGTTTCTGCCCCAAGCAAGATGCATCCTCACCACTGAAAGTAAAGAGCTTTGTTCTGAGGTTTGATTTAAGAAATATTCAGGACTTTAGTGTATGACCTGTCATCAGAGCTGGACAGAATGGGCCCATAAAGTAAAAACTCATTTCAAAAATCGTTTGATGGGGTTGTACAACTCCTCGTTGTGCTTATTGTCCTCACAAGGTGTGCATCGGACACTGCTCCTTATATTAAAGTATATATGCTACTGAAATATGAATCCAGTATTCTGATATTATAAAAAACATACAGCAAATTATCTCAGCATGTGGGACTGGGCAACGGTGGGATGATGAAATAAGTTGGTTGCTTCAAATGTTGTGTTTAGATGTTATGGGATTTCTCAGAAGATTCCTACGAATTCCTAGATACAAATATCAATATTTGACAGACTTCCTCGGTGATGCCTCTTTTTCTTCACTATAAGCCATAGAAGGAATGCTGGGCACATTCTATTTGCAGTTTGTGTGAGATGATTTACAAGCCTGGCCAGGCCTTCTAGATACTAAGCACATCCAGGAAACTAAATGCATTCTGTTCTCTGCAATACTTGAAGACTCAGTAGCAGATTTCTAGGTATTCTTTAGCAGGTTGGAAGATGGCAAGCCCCTGGAATAACTAGAAACCAGTTTCCTTGAGACTAGGATTGTGGTAGGAAAGAATTGAGACTTAGTTACATAGACACAAGTGCAACACCAAGTACGTGTAGAAGGATTTTCATGTCTTATTTTTTGCATTTTCTTCCTTTAGGTCTTGGGGCCATAACCCATTCTGGAATGTCTTGGAAAAATTTGTATCACAAAGGTAAAGTTCAAATTAGAAATGAGTGGCTTATTTTTAAAAAATATCTTATTAGTGAAATAGTAAATGTTCTTAGTTTAGTGGAGAGCTTTAAATTCAATTTACAATCATGTCAGGATTGTAATTTAAATTATGGACTGTGAGTATGGGAATTTCCTTACACCGTTTTACCATACAGTTTGAAACTGTGAGAAGTATGATGACTCAAAAAAAATGCTCCTCCATATGTAGGGTTTTGTGTCTATTTTCATTATTTGAAATTGTGCCATCTGAGCTGACACCTCTCTCCACTTAGCACAGCTTCACATAAACAATGGCGTATTGTGATCTTAATGATGGACAATAGAATGGGAAATAGAACGCGGAGTAGAATGAAGTGAAGACAAGCACTCAGATTCTTTTCTCTTTGTATGGCATTGATTTAGTACAGGTTTGATTTCACATAACAGAGGGAATGGGTGACCTTTAGATCTGAATGTATGTAATCAAAGTAATTTGCATAATTTATGTAATTATGTAATTGAGGTAATTATGTCATTTGTATGAAGTTACAACATTTACAAATGATGCTACACAAATGATATAAATTGATGTCATTTGCAGATGAAGTTGCACAAATAATGTAAATTTATGCAAGTGACAGAATAACTTTAATTACATAATTATGTGAATGATGTAAATTAAGTCAATTATCTTGACTGCTTCAGAAGATGTTGACCATTATTTGGAGGTGAAGTCTGAACTAACATTTTGTTGGTTGCATCCAGAATTTGCTGAATGGAGTTCATAAAATTGAATGGGCTCATAAAATTGAGTATAAAATTTCAGTGTACTGATGACAGCTAGTTCTGAACTTAATCTGTTGTGGCAGAGATGGAAAGGGTGAGAAAGGCTAGGTGAGTCTTCAGTTCACCTGCAGAAGGAATGTGGAGCCTCTGGCTGATTGTGGCAATCCAGCATTCTAGCCCAGTCCCTCTAGCCTGTGGAGCCCCAAGTAAGGCTCAACCTCCAATGCCTCGCTCCTTGCAGGAAGTCTTGCTTGCAGGCTCTTCCAGATGAAGTGCCACTCAGCTTAGGCTGCTTTCCAATGAAGGCTTAAGCTGCTCCATATCTTTGCTTTCTGGGAATTATGAGTAGCAGCAGCAGCAGCCGGCAAGAACTGCAGAGCTGAGCGCTCCCCACAAGTCCCTAGAAATCTGTGATTAAAACTGTCCAGTGAGAGCGCCGTCACTTGCCAGCTCCCAGGAAAGAGCTCCTTTAAGTGCTTCCGACACCTTGAAGCTGCTTCTCTCTAGAAGTGGGTAACAGCTGTAGGGATGGACGATGTCCGCTCTGCAGGAAAAAGAACTGTTTCCTCCCCAACTGTTCTTTATTTTAAAGTTCACAACATCGTTATATTTTTGTTAGCTGGTTAAATATGGCCATTTTAGTTGTGAAAACCGTGTTTTCCTAAGTGCAGGTATTTGGTTGCATCATTGGAAAGGTCATTCAGAAAAATTATGGTGTAGCTAAATTATTCCAGTGTAAAGATGTATACCATAGACTACTACAGGTAGGCTGTGATTAGTGCGAGTTCAAAGAGTGCAATATTCGATTTAGTGCGAATTATAAATTGATACCAGGTTGCGTTTAATGCAAGTCAAAAATCAGTGCAAGGCTAGCGTGCACACAGCTGAGGCTAGCGCATGCACAGTTACGGTTGGGGTTTTAGATACTGTTTGTTGTATGTGTAAAATGGAGAAAAGAAGGTTCCATTCAAGGAAAGCCCGAAAAAGAAGAGGCTCGTTTTGAAAAACTATAGCAGAATACAGGAGATAGCAAGTATGCTTTGGGTGTGGGTTTATCCTCCAGCTGGTCCTTTTTTCACCTGATGTATTTATTTATGAGATCTATCTCTCTAGATAGGTTTATGAGATTCTCTATCTTAAAAATTATCAGCGCTAATCGAGACCAACCTGTATAATAAGGAGGTAAAATAAAAAAGTGAGAATTACAAAAAAAGAAGAAGAAGAAGATAGGAAATACTGAGATAAATTCTTCATTCATCCCCTTCCCTTTGGCAGAATAGGAGAAAAATACTAAAATAGTGGTAGTGCAGTCCTGTAATTCAAGGAAATGCTGTAAGATAAAGGTACCAGTTAAGGCGATTCTCACCAACAGGTGAGAAACTAGATTCAACTTTTCAGTAAACCATAATACCATTTGATTTTAGCTTACCATGTTGCATTAACCCAGCCATAGCTGCTTGTAAACTGTAGGGTACAAATTTCATGCTGGAGGAACTCAGTCAACCATTAATGCAAAGTGTTTAAAAGGTGGGTTAATGCAATATATGAATCCAGCTACAACCCCCCCCCCCAAAAAAACATCTGTTAACAGCCTCTTTTCCCCTTATGTTTCATACTTGGTCTCTTGTCCTGCACAGTTGCTTGATTTAAGGACGCAGCCACCAAAAGAAGATGCCTGACCGTGACAACACCTATAATGGTAGTGGTAGCGATGAGGCAAGTGCCAACTCAGATGACATCTGTCGAGATTTCCTGCGCAACGTCTGCAAGCGAGGCAAACGTTGTCGTTTCCGCCACCCTGACATTAACGAGGTGACTAATTTGGGGGTTAGTAAGAACGAGTTCATCTTTTGCCATGACTTTCAGAACAAGGAGTGTGTCCGCATCAATTGCCGCTTCATCCATGGTACCAAGGAGGATGAAGACTGCTACAAAAAGACTGGGGAACTTCCCCCACGTCTCCGCCAGAAAGTGGCAGCTGGGCTTGGCCTGTCCCCAGCTGATCTCCCCAACAGCAAGGAGGAAGTTCCCATTTGTCGAGATTTTCTCAAGGGGGATTGCCAGCGTGGGGCCAAATGCAAATTCCAGCACCTGCAGCGGGATTATGAGTATGATGCCCGGGGCCTGGCTACCCGGGAACAGGGTATCACCACACCTGTGCGTCGATATGACCCCTATGACCCAATGTATGACTCTGACAGATGCTATGATGACCACGACCCTGTGCTCAAAAGGCGGCGGGTGGATGGGCTCCATTTTGAAACGTACGAATACAACTTCACTAGTCCACGTACGGTGGAATATCGTCTCCTGGAAGAAGAAAACATCATGCTCCGCAAACGAGTAGAGGACCTAAAGAAGCAGGTCAACAACCTCCTGGCCACCAACGAGGTCCTTTTGGAACAGAACGCCCAGTTCCGCAACCAAGCCAAAGTGATGACCCTCAGCTCCACGGCTACAGCTACCGAGCAGACTCTGGCCCCAACCGTGGGCACTGTTACCAACTATAATCACAGCATCGCCCAGACTCATACGACTCTGAGCAGCCAAGCCCTGCAGCCGCGGCCTGTCTCCCAGCAGGATTTGGTAGCTCCCGCTGGAGCACAGGCAGCTCCCCCAAGCAATGCAGCCCCTCCTATGAACCCTGAAATCACCCCGCTGTCAGCAGCTTTGGCTCAGACCATTGCCCAGGGGATGGCTCCCCCTGTATCCATGGCCCCAGTAGCTGTATCGGTAGCGCCAGTGGCTGTGTCGATGGCTCAGCCTCTGGGGGGCATTACTATGAGCCATGCCACGACTCCCATGGTGACCTACCCCATAGCCTCCCAGAGTATGAGGATAACAGCCATGCCTCACTAGCCCATGTTCAAAGGGAGTGTCATTGTTCAGTCTATGCCGTGCTGTTCCTAGGTCAGGGGTGGGCACAAATCCTTTTGAAAGAGAAGGAAAAGAGAAGGATACCGATTCCAGATGTGGATCTTAAAGCCCCTGGAATGCTCATGGGAAAGGACTATAACTTGGGTTGGCATTTTGTCTGAAGCAGGTGTGCGAGCTCTCCTTTCACAGGTCAGCAGAGCCCAGACATAACAGAACAACCGCCGTCACCACCACAGAAGCATTTGAAAAGTATGGAGATCTCAAAGCTTTTTCTCTGTATCTTATTTCAGTTTTGCACTGTTGGAGGAGTTACTAAGTCCTTCAGCAGTGCTTTTGTGTGTAATAACTGAGCATGTTTTCCAGCCTGTGGATTACAGAGTCTGTTGTGTGGCTGAGCAGAGGGAAAATGCGGTTCACGCCCTGGCACACATTCATGGAGCGGAGGACAACTTTCCTTAACTCAGTCCGATGAAAGGGCAGAGACTTAAACCAATGCAGCTCCGCAGACTGAGCCAGCCCAAACTTTTGCACTCTTTTTCTTGGTGTAGAAAGGCAGGGATCCAGGCATCTGGAAAATACTAACTTAAGTTACGTTGGTTTAATAGATGGTAAACTGGAAAGAGTTGTAGGAATAGAATGTCCCTTCCTTTGGCCTAGGTTAGCTTTTAGTTCTGGAAAGAACAGGCTTGATGCACGTATACAGCATTGCGTAACTTGATTGTTTGTAGGATGAAGGTGATTGCGTGTCTGTGTGTGTATCCACACACCACATGAATACACACACGTGTAGATGGCATCTCTTTATATGAATGCTGAGGGTTTCAAGGAGTCCAGGGTTTGGTGACAGGATCTCTTGCCACGGGGCAGCTGAATTGCTGATTGAAACCGACAGGGATGGGCACTCTTGCAAACCCAGAACAGCTCGTTTGTTTCTCCCCACTTGCCTGGTCTTTCCACTTTTTTGCTTTCTGGCTGGATTTTGTGTCTGAATTCCCCTCACATCCAAGGACTTTGCGGTAGGAACCTACCTGCTGTATGTTACTTCACTTTTTATTTTACAATGCAGCACTTTTTAAAAAAATATGGATATCTTCCCTCAGTGTGTGTTTTTGGTTTTATTTCTGGAGGGGTGGGTGGGTATTCTTCCTTTTTTTAATGTGAACTTCAGCTCCTACTTGGGTCTGAAGTAACCGTTTCTATTAGAAAGATTTAAAGAAAATGAGAAAAATGTTTGATGACACAGCTGTTTCTACAGTTAACAGTGTAAATGTTTTCAGCTATTAAAACAAGCGTACAGTCCTCGCATATATTCAGCACTGTTATGTTTTTGTAGATTCAGAAAAGATCCTCTTCTGCCTTCCCCCAGCACTTCAGAGATTTCTGTACATGCAGGACAGAATTTCTGGTGGGAAATTGTTCAGGTCTTGAAGTACATTCTGCTGTGGAGCAGAATGCAAGAACTCATCAGCTTCCTAGAATACTGACGGCATCGCTGGGAAGAGTGAGACTGTAAAGGAAGTAAGGGAGAAAGGAGACTTTAAATTTCAAGAAAAATCTGGGCGGCTCATAGGTGTCATTCTGCTCAGGAAGCATTGAGATGGATCACAGGTTAAGAGGAGGTCTGCCCAGTTTTTTGAGCAGGGGGGTGCTGGGGTTGCCTCTGTGCAGAGCTCCTTAGAGTAGCTGCATCTTTTCCCAGAGTCAGCTGCAGTGCACTTCTGGCAAGAGGCAGGTTAGGTTGAAGGAGTTGCAGACGGGAGCTATGGGTGCCCCCCCCCACTTCAACACTGCATTGTCCTGTGGATCTGCCAATGGAATCAGGCTACTATCGTTTTTATCTCAATGCTGGACCAAGGAAGTAAATCCTCTTACATACTAATGAGCAGTGTAGTCTTATCGAGTTCACTTTGAAGTACTTACTGTTTAAGGGGCTCGCCCCCTAGCAAGAGTGTTTGGATGCCATTAAAAGACACGGGATCAGCACGTCTCTGAACTCTCCAAAACCAAAATGAAGAAGGCAATGGAATCTTGGTGTGTATCAGTTTATGTGCACACCCACCAGATGTCTCCTAGCTGATATCTGTGTAGGAGTGTGACAATAGTTACACTGGTTTTCACTGTTTGATAGCCCTTGATATAATGGGAGAATAAAAATGGAAGTCCAATGGGACCCGCTCCCCAAATGGAAGCAAATGAAATAGAAACGGAGGCCCTTCCGAGGCCACAGATGTGGCAGGGAGAGGGAATGTGAGTGATTGTCAGGGAGGAAACACACCCTTGCCCAGTTTGAGAAGCAAGTGATGATTTGCATTCACCTTATTTTAGTTGATATGTTTTTGTGGGGCTGAAAAAAAGAAATAGAATTACTATCTATTTTCTTTCATTGGCATTTTTATCAAGGATTCTAGTGGTGTTCATTGTATTCACCAGTTGCAGTCTTTGTTGTCATTTTCTGGTGCAAAAATATCAATTCTAAGTACTAGGAAGCAGCATACAACCAGATTTGTCTCTACGTGGGACTCATCACATATGCATAGCCACAAGCCTTTTGATGGGGTACACATCCTCTCCTCGGAATGGAACCCATGGGCCAGTGCACTTTCGATAACTGTTGTTTGCAGGAAGGGATTGTACAGACCCAATCCGAATGGTATACACAGTCCACCCCTCAGAGCAGAGAGATCCAGATGTTACATACATCCTGTCCTCATTTACAAGGTTTTACATGACATCCACCATTGCCCTCTGAGAAGTGGGGGGAGGAGTTCTAAGAGGGAGGGTGGAAGTCATGCCTCCCAAGGCCATAGGGCCTGTGAAGATCTTGGGAAGCTGAACAGATTATCAGCTGTTCCACAGGAAATACCACGAAGATCACTTTGCAGATTTCCCCCCAAAAAACAAATGCAGCAAGGAAATTACTGAGAAAGGAGGAGGAAAGAACAGAAACGGGAGTGTTGACTTTTGCCTCCAACGTGGGCCAGCTGAGGGGTCTTTCTGCCCTTCCCCTTTTTCCTCTTCCCCAGCCCCAGGAGGCAGGAGTCAGGACACTCACATCAGAGCGGGTGGGAGGTGCAGCCAGAAGCTGTCCGGCAGTCCCCTTTTTAACTTTATAGTTTCAGTTGGGAGCCACACGAGTGGGTCGAGGTGTGTTCACATGCCAAGCAAAAGGAAAGTGTTAATAAGAATGCACAGGCCCAACTCCCAGGAACATCTGGTCTGTCATCCAGAGTCTGAAACTTACAGTGTTGCCTCTTTCAAGACTGTCATTCTGGATTTGCTGAAAACAAAATGTGTATCTTCCTGCAAGTTTTGTTTCTCTCATGCCTTTAAGGGTTTTATGTCTTCCCATTGTTTGTATGGCTCAAGCAGACCCCACTTCACCTGCTAACTTGCGGTGCAGATTTAGTGATGGTCTCTGTGTCCTAGGAATGGAAACTTAGCACACACACTGGGAGCTTCTACCCTGGTCTTCTGGCCCTGATGAGAAAAAGGCAAAATAATTCCCTAACAGTAATGTTGCATTACCTGCAAATTACTTTTACTAAAGGCATACATCAGCAGGGGAAAGGGAATAAAGTTGCATTAAAATGGTGAATAGTGATCCAGTATGAAACAGCAGCATATCTTGTACAGTATCTGTAACGCAAGTATATATTCAATTTCCATTACAATTTCTAAATTAGTAAGTTATATATTACAAGGACATACAACCTTTCAGAAAAATGCACCCTGAATCTGCTTTTGCAACCCAATTTATCGGAACTGAGGTTAAAACAGGAACATTTCCTTCACATCAAGCTTCATCCCTGGTAACTTTGTGGTCACATCCATGGCCCGGCCTGTTAAAAAGGTGGTCTGTCCCCTTCTGAATTTTTCTGTGCTCTGTGCATATCTTTGCCACTGAATGTCAACAGAGTTTCCCATAAGCCCACCAATACCTAAAGAGAAACTAAGCAAACAGAAATGCTTGGTGTCTGTTTCATTTGTTTCATAAATAAAGTCATCCAAACTGTGTGATGTGTCAGTGTGAAAAAGCAATTGCCAATTCAGTCAATTCAATTAAAAGGATAACCAGGGCCAGAACAGAGTATCTTTATTATTATCCACTGACTGACCAGAATAGTATACAGGGTGGTGACAGGGTTTACAGAGCTCAAATGGAGGGAGAGGGATACAGGTATAGATATTGATATGGATAAAAGGAATGTGCTAGAGTGCCAAAAAGGTTAAATACTCAAGATTAAATTATCAGTCCTTTGCAAGGAAAAAAAAATACATAGGTATAAAGTAGAATAATATCATAACATTAAATTTTAGATGCATTGCCAAATTACGTAATTTGTTTCTAGTCATATAGTATAATTTAGCAAGCTACTGAGCAAAGAAGGGATCTCTTCCCAAGTATTTATAACCATATTGATAGCTTTTTCAGGGGGCGGAGAGGGTGTAAGTGAATGATGAAAAAGGGTATTGGTGTTATCTCCCTGAGTCTTTTGATCACATCTTTTAAAGAGATCTCTAACTTTATAAATTGTTCTGCTGAAATTTATGGTGAACCAGCTTTTCCTGCAGAAGTTCCAGACAATTTCACTATGAGGACAATGTCAAGATTACCTGTACAATCAGGTAGTGTTTTACTTGAGTAGACTTAAGAGGTAGTTTTTTTCAACTCAGTTAAAAAAAGGCATGTCTGTTCATTTCAATCATGAATTCAGTCGCATCTTATTATCTTGTCATCATATGCCCTAAGTCCCAATCAAGCCTCACAGTGGGATAAGGAGATACATTAATTAGGTACCTACAAACTGAGTAAGGTAAAGACTTAATCTAGCTAAATTAACAGAATTGACATTTTTTCCTTGGTAAAAAGTTTAATCTGAGACCTGTATTTCTTCCTTGCTCGAAAGATTCAGTCTGAAATAATCACGCTGATTGGTGCACAGCATTTCCAAGGGAGCATGTTTTCTTCCAAAATGGGGAGTACCCACAGCCCATTTGTGCAAGCTTGAAGAAGAAGGTAGCATGCTTTGAGATATAGGATCTCTGTCGCTTAGCTTCATGCTGACAATACCTCTCTTTTCAAGTGTATTAAAGCTGCAGAAGACCTAGGGCAGGTGGCCCATTTCTCATAGTTTTCACTGGACTTGGCTGCACATATTATAAAATCCATGCTCTTCATTTCAGTGTAACATTGACAGAAAGTTTCTGCAATTGGTTTCTCCACAGGTGACAATGGCAGGAAAAGCACCAAAAAGATCTCCTTGGGAAGGCTCATTCATACTGCTTTGTTCATTTACTTTAGTTTGGTACTAATCTAAATGTTTTCATCACAAGACTCTGCATTCCCTTCAAGGGAATGATTATGTCCACTGCAAATTACCCAGTTTTTCTGATTAAACCGGCAAAGTTGTTTCTGAAATTCAGATGGGCTCATCTCGTTGGAATAATTCTCTGTGAAGTATGAACTGGTGACATGAAGTTCTTTATGCGTAGAGTACAAATGTTGCACACTGGAATTTTTATCAGAATCAAATATAAAGAACACAGTCGTGTGTGTCAAAAAGTTGACAAGCCTGAGGTCTTCCTTTCCTCATTTGTTTATAACAAATATCTACCAGAGGAAGTCAACAAAGTAGTTTAGACTATTTGTTAATTTGATAATTTTCTCCCTAAAATTTGAAAGTAGTGAGGAAATGTTGATTGTCACAATTGGCCAATTCAGCCTTTTTTCCCCTAAGTATCTGTTTTAATTTCTAATGAACATCATTAGATCTTCATTTTTTATTGGATCAGACAACAGTATCCCTTGCAAGATTTACCTTATTACTTTCTTCACTGAAGTTAGGCAGACGTATTTGACTTTTTTTTCTTCTGAAATGCTGAACAATGGTTCTGTATCTACTCCTACTGCAAAATATTGGTCATTAATATGTGGCATCAGGTGCAGACACATGAACTCTGTTGGGTTTCAGAAGGAGCTAGGGTTATTCCTGAGGCTCTGATACATGGTTCAGCTGAGGCCCACATTACTGCCTGGAATGAAGGGGTGGCCATGACTTTACATCTGTGTGGCCACTCTCTGTCCATAGATCCTGTAGATCTTCCTGGCTTTATGAGAAGCTCCAGAAAATTAAATGACAGAAAAGATGCCTGGAGAAAAGAGTGTCAGTGGAGGAAAATGAGGAGTGAACTGACTGAACATGGTGAGATCCTTTCTTAAGCACTACCTTGTGGCTATAAGAGTTGCAAAACATAATTATTGTGCTGTTATCACATCTGCAGATAGTTATCCAATGGCCTTATTCAGAATAATCTGATCCCTCCTAGGGAAGGAGGGAGCAGAGGAACATCTACAAATCTGTGTTGGAGACTATTCTAGGTATCTTTGGATAAAATTGTTCAGATTTAATGTTAGACTCTGTACAGATCCCTCGGATATGACTGGGGCAAGTCTGATGTGGCTATCTGTGCTGAGTTGGAACCTGTTAGTCCCAAGGAAGTGAACAGAATCCTCAATGCTGTAAGTGTAGTGTCATCTATATTTAGATCCATGCCCCTCCAGGTTGGCGAAGCCCTCCCAGGAGATGTCACATGGTTGGATCCAAGCTGAAGCAGGGAATGGATCCAATGCTCCTGGACACATTTCATCCAGTCTCCAGTCCTCCTTTTTTGGCTGTTGGGAAAGCGGTCAGTTTGCAGCTACAGTCACTCATGCCCTTGACATCTCCCATCTAGACTATTGCAATGTGCTGTTCATAGGGTTGCCTTTGCAAACCAATTGGAAGCTGCACTTGATCATATATTTAGATTTGAGTCACTTTCTCTCTATGATGAGAAGCTTGTCTTGCTAGATTTGAGCTTTCCTTCTTTGGATTGGTTTTGCTGTCTAGTACAGCTGTAGCTGCTGAAACACAAGCTCTGCTTAGAGTTGTAGAAACACAAGATGATGAGGCAGTGAATGGTTTCATATGGAGACCAGCAATCCACATGTTCAAATCCCTGCTTATTATAGGGTGACCTTTGGTTAGCTATTATTCTTTCAACCTAACCTATCTCACAGGTATTTTTTTACAGAATTAAATGTGGTTGAGATGGTTGGTGACAAAAACCTAGAGATTGTCTGGAGCCACTTGCAAAACTAGAAGAATTAAAAAGCACCACATGGGTAAAAATGTGCCTGAACTACTTACCCATATTTTCTTTGCAGCTCTTAAGGGAGTCCAGTTTTCTTTCTTTTTTTTTTAAATTTGATATTTTATTGTTAAAAGAATGAAATACAAAAGATAATAAGATAAAATAATTTCTAAATATGAATTTAAAGCATTTAAAGAAGACTTTCTAGTGCCACATCCTTCCCTTTCCTTCTGTTTGTGTCTCCAACCATTAACTGCAATTTAGATATCTGTACCTTACATTAAACATTAGTTTTCTGTAATCTCGCCACATTTATCCAGAAACAGGGCTATGAATTAGTTTGTCAGAGGAGAGGAATATAAGCATTTGATGACAAGCAAAGAACAAAAATTACAGGCCACCAATCACCTCTTCGTTAATATCTATGCACAACTGTTTTCTGTTGCATCTGTATATTGCTTCAAGAATGTAAAAAGCTAGGCTATGGCATCTGAGCTAAATTATCAGTTGCTAATCAGTGAAATAGAAAGAGTACATTATAATGTTATGTAAAGATTTATTTCAGGAGAGGATGCAGAACAGTATTATCAGAAGTAGTGATATGTGGGCTCGGAAAAAGCTATGGACTAAGCTCTAAAAGATGCTGCAGTATCGCTAAATGCAGCATTCAAAGAGGAGATTGGTATGATTTTGAGGAAGGAACATGCCATTGGTACAGATTAATGACAAAAATATTCCAATGAAGGCATATATGGGAGCTATAGTGAGCAGTGGTTTTCCTTCTTCCTCCAGAACTGTGGTCCAGCCCTAGACCTCTGGTTTGTGGGGTGCCACAGGGCTCTACCTGCTCCCTGCTCCTTTTGAGCATCTACATGAAGCCACTGGGGGAAGTCATCCCTTAACACGGGGTGCTGTATCTTCAGCGTGCGCGATGATCATTGTGTATCTCCAACCCTGGCTGACCCAGTGAGTCTGTCAGGGATCTGTCCCAGCATCTAGAGCAGTGTTTCTCAACCTTGGCAGTTGAAGGTGTGTGGACTTCAACTCTCAGAATTTGTGCTGGCTGGGGAATTCTGGGAGTTGAAATCCACACATCATCAAGCAGCCAAGGTTGAGAAACATTGATCTGGAGGCTTTGGGGATCTGGATGGAGAACAGGCTTTGACTCAAGTCTACTAAGACTGAGTGGCAGTGGATGCTGGGGAATCCAAGTCTGGCAATTGAAGAGTTTCCATCTTTGGTTTTGGATGGAGTTGCACTATCCTGATAAGACCTGGTGCGTAATTTGGGAGTCTTCCTGGGAATAAGGGGAAAGCACATGACCTTAGCATATACTGGCTCAGTTGGGAATAATGATTTAAAAAGCATTATTATATATCAAGTATCCAAATGAACGCAGTCTTTCATGTAACAGATTTGAAGATATGAACCAGACTTTCCAGAAGCTATACATATCAGACAATCCTTATTTTATGGAAATCTAACAGATGATTTAAAAGCTCTTTTGAATATTTTTAAAAATATTTTTATTGAACTTGATTCTTTAATATAGTTTTGGTTGAGTCAAATAAAGGTCTTACCCATTTGCAATTTTGGAATTATTTTTTGCAAGATGGAGCAACAGTGTTACCTTTTTACCTTTTAATTCCTTCTACCAAGTAAACTTTTGTCCGAAAATTTTTGTATAAATCTCTTCACCGTGGTCTGAAAAGAATAAATTATAATGGGATTAAAATTTTGCAATACGATTATGTGTAGAAATATTGTTGTATAGACACATAAATCCTTCTTCTCCTCTTGGTGTAACTTTCTATAGTAGGTGACCATTGTATATAGTGCATATGGATCAGAAAAGCAACATGATTATTGATTTATCCTCTAGCCATTTGTTTCAAACTTGATGCTTGAATTTATGACAAATTCTGGTCAGGACCTTGGTTTGCAAAGGCTATGTAGATAAGAAGAATGCTTTTCATTCTTAGTAATAATGGAAGTGCTGCAGAAGGGTATAAAAAAGAAAGGATTCAGTCTTAATTCAGATGAAAAAGGGGTTGTGCACAGAAAGTTGAAATAAAGGACAATATACAACTGTTTCAAAATCTACTTTTATTCTTGATTCGTGTGAAGTTCTTATTCAGAAGAAATATAAAAGTACTGTACAAATAGAACTACAAAAATATGAAATATGATTTGAATTAAATTAGGTTAAGACTATCATTATTTTCAAGCTTTGAAATCCTGTAATGTCTCTCTTTGGATATCTTACCTTAATATTCGTTGTCTATCATAAAACTAGGAAAAAAAAATCTCCCTGTAATATAAGGCCCCAGATGAACAGGACAAAAGACAAAGCAGAAACCAAGTCCCCGTGTTAATGCCCAATCACACAATTAGCCATGAATAGTTAACTTATTTAAGACACACAAAGAACACAGGAACACGGATTAAAAACCTCCTCATTTTAAAACATTTTTATCTGGATTGGATGAAAATTAACAAGTCAATGGAAAAGATGCTTTCTATGTTTTTCCTTCTCCATGTTTATTTTTTTAAAACAATTACTACCCCAAAGAGGGCTTTGTTTTATTAGAAAAAGGAGCAATTTGGCATGCTTTCACCTGTACCATTTTCAATGCGGTACTAACTTGTGGTAAAAATTAAATAAATATAAATACACAAAATAAATATTTTGTAAAAGGACATCACAAATAGGTCAACTTTGGAGCATGCTGTTGGGGATTCTTATTTGTTCTGCACGTACAAAACTACGCAACCTAGTTTTAAAGAGACACTGGAAAGGAAAACCGCATCCTTCCGAATGGGAAGCAAATCCATTCATTTAGCTTCCCATGAGAGCCTGTGTGTAAAGAAAACTGGGTTTGAAGGACCTAATAGAACCCCAGTAACCATGTGCCTGGTTTCACTGTATTTTTTAAAGGGTAATTTATACCCAGGTCTATTTTCTCCTACTAACCGTTCATTTGGTTGAACGTCTTACAGTGCAATCTTATACTTGTCTACTCAGAAACAAGCCCCACTGAATTCAGTAGCAATCCCAGAGAAGGGCATAGAGCAGTGTTTCTCAACCTTGACAACTTTAAGATGCGTGGACTTCAACTCCCAGAATTCCCCAGCCAGCATGCTGGCTAGGGAATTCTGGGAGTTGAAGTCCACACATCTTAAAGTTGCCATAGTTGAGAAACACGGGCATAGAGTATATGATTACCACCTTAATCTGACAAATGAAATAAAGCACTTTGTCAATTCTTGCATTTCAGTAACACAGCTAACTACTCACATTCTTGAAAAGAAACCTGAAATAGCATTGGAATAGATTTCTCCATCTATGTAGTATTTAACGTTACGATTGCATATCTGTAAGCTAGCAGCTCTGTACAGAAGTCGCCTATGGGTGATTTCAAGGACAAGTTTAGATCTGCACAAAAGTATTTGGAGACCAGTATCGGGGCAGGGGGCACATTTTTTGTGTTGGATCCAGCACGTTGAAGCTACAACATACCCTTTCAAAATTACTTCCTATCTGCTTCAAGTACACAAGCTGGCAGTGGTACATCATGGACAGAGACGGCATGCTACAGTTAAAAGGATCCTTCCTGAGATCCAAAAGGTGCTTGGCAATGTCATAGTTTCAACTGTTTTTTAAAAACCATTCTGTGCAGTAAAAAGGCCTGAATGCCAGGATTAGAAGACCCTACAGGACAGGTGTCTTTGGAATCATGATGTCCACCTTGCTTTTCTTCCTAGGAACTCCTTCTGACTGCTCCTGCTTTAGAAACCCGTGTCCTACTACCGTTCCTTCTTTCTTCAATTCGATTCCAACCTGGAATTTTGTTCCTGAGTCAGAGCAGGCAGAGTACAAGGCACATCTGAGAAGTCTGTCTGTCTCCAAAGAGTTTGGTTTGGTTTGGTCTACTCCTTTACAGTCTGTCTAGTGACTCTGCTAAGGCAGGCTGATTGCTCAGCCCCGGATGTGCAAGACGACTCCAGCCGTCAAACAGCATCTCCTGGAAAATTCTGCCCGGCTGAGTTCTGCGCATAATAAGGCTGGAACAGTCTTTCCGAGCAGCAGATGCGCATAGCATTGTAGGTGTGCAGCAAAAGATGAGGAAAGCGCGATGTAAAGTAGCATACAAAATCATCTGGGACAGATCCCAGGGTCTCCTGCACCTCTGGAGGCAATTCTCGATAGTGATGTTTCTGTAAGAAGAAGAAAGGGACAAAGTTAGGCACAGGCTGGCTTACGTTTATAAGTAATCCACATTTTTAAAATGTAGTCTTTTGTAATAGTTTGCCTGCATTATTATATCGAGCGTTCTCATATTTTCGTCAGGTCAGGGTATCTAAGATAGGGGAAACCTTTGAGTTTCCCGAGTTTTTTTTAAAGAAGAGCCGCTCTACTTGGTCTTCTGTTGGAAAAGGAAGGCTTTATTTCTTTTTGCCCACTGCCATTTTCGTGGTCTTGCAGATGCTCGCAACTGTTATTTGCTCTGCTGGAGAAAAAGATCAGTGCCCCTGTGTGCTTCCTCCACTGGGGAAAACTGATCAGGAGACAATACATCCTCTTCTAGAGCTGTTGCTCAAGGTCACTTCAGGGAACTCTGCCTTTCATATTGACATTAAACGTTCTTTTAATCGATCTTCTGCAGCTTATTTATTTAGCCCCACAGAAGTACCTTATTCAAATAGAAATTTTAGAAAAGGCATGATCAGAACTGTTCCTAGGCAGCTGAAAGGCAATTTATGTGAACAGGAGAGGGAATTGTGACAATTAATCAGCGTCTTGGCATGATTCTCCATATTTAGAAGCCAGAGGCGCATCCGAGAAGCACTCAGCTTCTCCAGACACACGTACCTTGTTCCTCATTGCCCGCAGGAGATCTCTTACTGAGCCCCCTTTATAGGATCGGAATTTTCGAAGATCTGCAAAGAGACATTCAAATTATGACATTTAAAAATAACTGCCGCTGCAGCTATTTTTTCCTTCTTGCTTTCTGGACAAGTAAAACAATATAACAGTTGGATCTGTCTTTACACAGGCTAGTCTTTTTCTTTTAAATGTACACGTGATGAGTGACCTCAATGTTAACGTCAAGCTTCAAGAGCAGCAACTAATTCTCTCCGAAGGTAAGGAAAATAAAGTTGAACCTGTCTGTAGAGGGACGGTTATGTGCTCTCTCCAGTCCATCTTCACCACAGCTCTTCCTCCTCTTTCCAGCTCCTTCACTATCGGACCATCTAAAGATTCTTTTTCTATTCGGTCACTCACATCCTGCAGTTAATATCAGATATTTACAGCACATCAGATTTGGCTCCAGGATATATGGGCTCCCACCCATTTCTTTCCCTTCCTAAGGCTACTGGAAGCAGCAGATGCCTCTTCCTTCCAAAGTCTTTGGTCCTACAGACCTGGATAAAAAGTACAGGTAGTCCTTGAGTTATGATGGCAGCTGGGACCAGAATTTCCATTGCTAAGTGATGTCACGTGACTGCATCACTTAGCAACAGCAATCCTGGAACTCCCTGTTGCTGTTGTTAACTGAATTCCACTAGTTGTTAGCTGAGGACCCATCCCAATCCAAGCCCTTCCTGGCTTGGTCCCTCCCAGCCCCGAGCCTCAGTTCTTCCAAGGTAAGGGATGCCTCCCCTTCAACTCCCCGCAACTGCCTATCCCCCCCATCTCTGCCCTTTTGGCCGCCCTACACCCTGCCTTGCAGGGCAGCAAGTAGCCCCAGAACCATGCAGCTCTGGGCCTGCTTGCCATGCTGCAGCTCTGGGGCTTCTTGGCACGCCACAGCTCTGGGGCTGCAAGAAGTCCCTAAGCTGCAGCACAGTGTGAAGCTGCAGCAGTGTGGCGCGAAGCCCCAGCTGCCCCAGGAAGCCCCAGCTGCCCCAGGAAGCCCCAGCTGCCCCAGCCTGGCCCAGCAGTGCAATGTGGCATAGGACAAAGCCGCCCAGGAAGCCCCAGCTGCCTCAGCCCGCCCCAGCCCCAGCTGCCCTCACCACCCTGCATTCCGAGGCCCCTGCTGCCCTGCGCTCTGCCACACCAGCTGACCTTCATCATCTTCTTGCTCCCACTGCTGACAAGGTGTGCCTGGCCTAGCCCTTTGTGAGGCAGCTGCTGGCCATGTTAGGCCTTCTTCCCCAGGTCTTGTGAGGAAATTGCCACACATGGGAAGAAAGCCTCATGCAGCTAGGCTGGGGATGCCTGGTCAACAGCAGGAGCAAGAAGATGGCGAAGGTCAGCTGGTCAGTGCAGGGGGCCAAAAGGGCACAGATGGAGGATAGGCAGGTGGGGGGAGTTGAAGTGCCCCTGCGGTCATATGTGTGGGTGGGCTGCCAAGCACACAAATTTTGATCACGTGACCATGGGGGCACTGCAATGGCCGTAACTTGGGGACCAGGTATAAGTACCATTCATGTACCGCCATAACTTTGAATTGTCACTGAACAAATGGCCATAACTTGAGGACTACCTGTACCTAAGTCACGTCATCTGTGCTTCACCTATAAGGCAGCATTCTAGCAACCAAGAGAGCCACCCCACAGGCTCTGCCTCTGCCTCTTTCATGGCCTTCAGAAGTGCCACTACCACAGGCTTGGAGAGGTGGGGCCTCAATAGCTTCTCCAATGGGCAAAGAAAAAAATGCTGTGGTTGCTTTCACTACATCCTTGTTTTTTTCCCCATAATATGATAGCAGCATCTATGCTTTGATCAAGCTCATGGCTATGAGCAAAAGAGGAAGCACCAGAAATTGAGAAAGGGACCTGCCCTACAGGTACCTTCCTTCCTTCAAAGGGCAAGTAGGCACCCAACAACTGGCAGCAGTGCCTCAAAAGCCGTGGCTAAACCAACGAGAGCAGTTTAGTGCAAGGGGGGGCCTGAGATCAGGAGAGGTAAGGAAATAATTCTAGTCTATGGTCCTTGGTATTTAATCTCCAAAAGAGTTAGAAAGGGTTCAATATGTACTCCAAAGCATATAATTATATATTATCGTATATTATATAATATATAAATTTAGTGTAATAAATAGTTGCTATATTTATCTATAAATGTTTTATAGATGAGGATGTACTCTACACCAAAAGAGTCAATTAAAATGTAGATTTCCAAGCAGCCTAAACTGCTCTCACAAAAAATATGAATTCTGCAGCCTGCATAGATGTAGAGAGAGTTAACTGGTACAAATTGCCAATTTGGCATAGTTCATTCTATTAGCATTATTACTCTGCATAATTTATTCAGACCATTAATCAAGGCATCATTCACGCATCCTAAGCAAGAGAAGGTATGAAGTGTTACAGGTAGTCCTTGCGTACTGACCATTTGTTCAGTGAGTGTTTGAAGCAACGTCAATGGGGAAGCCGGCAGGGAAAGCTGCAAGTCTTCACCCTCTGGCCTTCCTGCCCTCATGCCATACCATCCACCCTCCCGCCTTCCTGTGCTCACATGTGGCCTGCATCAGGCCTCCCAAGCCATCCCCTGGCCTCCCCCAACCCACAAATGACCTGTGCCATCCTTCCCAGGGCTTCCCCCAGCACCCCCACCCCCCTGCGGCACCCCAACGCTCCTTACTGGGGACTCCCACTGCTTTCTGCTTAATGACCCGCGTGTCTTGGGGTTACGATGGCAATTGGGACTGCCTGGATTGTCATCACTAAGTGATGCAGTCCCAATTGCTGTCATAATCCAAGAATTACCTGTATTTGTGAGTGCAATCTAATTCAGATTTATAGTATACAAAATTAAATAGCTGACAGAAAAAATCATGACCAACCTGGAAAAATTGAAGCTGCTTCTCTAAGATCCAGAAAAAGGGGTGCTTCAGGACACAGTTAGCTGAAGGTCGTTTCTGAGGATCCGTATTTATCATTTGCTCTATCAAGTCACGTGCAACAATGTCCTCTGTGAAAAAAACAAACTGGTTTATTCAGAAACTTTTATAGGCCTAGTATTTCCCCCTCAGAAGACACAGCAAACCAAAATCTACAATCCCAGTGATCAGAAAAAACAATGATTGGTTCCTTCTACGGCTGATTTGGATAACATATGGATACATTCTGGGTGGCTTTGCCTGTGTCTTGTTAACTGCTCCTGCAGGAAGAGCTGATGGCACCATCAGAGTCACCTGGACCAGAAGGCTACTGCTTCATCAATAAGCCAAAGTACAGTTTGCTGCGTCATCCAAATGCAATCCACTCCACTTTGGCGGGATTTGCACAACGCACTAGATTAGAGCTAAAGTGGGTTTGGATTGCTGTGGTTCAGCTGTTTGGGAGCCATAACAACAACAACACCGCAGTGAGGCACTACCTTGATGTGGTTGTGGGGCTTGCGTATTCCAAGGAGGATGAGAGCTATGCCAGAGGTTCAACCATACTGGACAGGTCTCATCCGAGTAGCCAGACGAAGAGTGTCTCTCCCATAAACACGGTGAGACATAATTTACAGAAACCTATACCCATACCTATTGCCATTAGGGTTTTTTTTAATAGGTCTGTGCTTCAATTCAGTATGCTGTATGAACCCAATCTTTGAACAAACCAAGTTAAGACACAAAAAAAATCCACCGTTGAATTCAGCAGCCTTCTACAGAACTCAGTGAGATTCTACCACACCTTCCATACAATACACACAGAAAATTCCTGAATGCAACATATAACTCCAAGTCAATCAACAGGTTTCACCCGCAGCATACAGACCCATGCTGGACAAGTGAAGGTATGCATGCCACAAACAAGGATGACAATAATAATGAAACCAGCAACAACAGCAACAACGGAACCGTAACCTGCTCACCATGGTTCTCTGGATCTAGGAAATCCAGACTGTATGCGCCCAGTAAAATGTTGGCTTGCCGCTGCAGGGATTTGCCAAAGGGATGGTTGCCTTCAGATATCACATAGTAGAAAACGCATCCAGCTGAAAAAATATCTACCGTGTGGGTCTGCAAGAGAACCATTTTCAAAAAAGATCACTACACAGTATCTTCAACAATGTTGTAAGCTGCTCAGCAGCTTTTTGGAGTTGGGCAGCCTTAAAAATCCAGCAAATAAACAAACGAATGTTGGGTATATAAAGAAAGATACATTTCCAGGATGTAAGAAATATGAATTTCAAATAGATTACTTACAGTTCCTTACTGAAATTCTAAAAATAAAGAATGGGTTAAATAAAATTTACAGAATTTGTGCAGAGTTTGCATTGCACAAACCAAAACTTGGCATTTAGCCAAATACATATTAGGTAATCAAAATTTAAATCTCTTTTAATTTCAAAAGAATATAAGATATTTTTGTATTGAGAGTACAATACTATTTGACACAAGGAACTTTCTTGAAATTTTTAATTTTTATCCCTTTTCCCTGAATTACCTTTCTGAGTGTGCTCCTTTTCTTTTCTTTTTGTTCAAAACACATCTGAAAATTTTACTCAGCAATAAAACATGCACCTTATTTCTCAACATGCAGCTCTAGATGTGACATACAGCTCAACACAAAGGAAATAAATATCTTTGAGTTTAAATCAAATCATTTTATTGTGCTCTGCTAAACTGAAAGGCTCAATCTAATAATGTAAGCAGCTATTCATCCTTTAATGATGTATTAGGGATGAGAACAGCTGCTTTGATTTCAATTTATTAATTCACTCTAAAACTGAAATCTATAGAACCTAAACAGGTTTTGAAAGATTTTAAACTTTAAAAAGACAAGAGAAGAAGCTGGAACTGTAAAATACTGTAAAAAAATTCAGCAGTAACAGATCCATCTCTACTGTTTTACAGCATTTTGCTGAAACCCAAAACAATAAGGTCAGGTTATTGTTGACTTGATTCTCCCAACTGATCCAAGGAGATATTGGAAACACTCCTTCCTCACCCCTCCTCTATTTTCTTCACCCCAAAAGGAATTCCTGATTGAACTCCAAGATCCATGCTTATCTAAAGAGACTTAGGCTGGTCTAGGACCGTAATAAAGATTGACTTTATTCTAAAGAGGGATCAGATCTCCCTGACTTTCTTGTTAAGAAGGAAAACTCTGTCCTAGAGGTGCTACTTTCAAACTTCTACAGGATATCTTGCCTTGCTTCTCGCCTTTTTCACGTGAGAGAAAGAAAAAAGAGGCCATCACGTGAACATGTGCCCTATTTCAAAGCCCTATTCAAGGAAACCCCAGCAAAAAAGATCTGGAACAAGTGAGCGAAAGGCTTCCAACTTACTGGGTTCTCTTTGCAATCCTCACTCAGTATCTCCGGAGCGATCCAACCTTCAGTGCCCGGGACTCCAGACCGGCGGCTAAAACTGTGCCTGCCGACCGCAAGCTTCTTGCAGAGGCCAAAGTCGGAAATCATGGCTTTTACCTTGCCATGGGCGTTCGGCATAGAGATGAGGATATTGTGGGGCTTCAGGTCTCTGTGGACTAAGAGGAAGGCATTGGGAAGACGCTAAATGAGAAAAAGAGTCCTCTGACTGCTTCAAGGTGCTCATTTCAAAAACCAGTCTTATTATAGACCTGGGTCATTCCCACACTGGTGATTTATGGCGTCATCTATCGTCATCCAAATGCTGTGGTGCCACTATAACAGTGCCGAGTATAGGCTTTATATTGTTACAACAATGGCTGAGGGATGCTACAAAGACAGACTCTTTGTAGCATCCCCCAGCCATTGCGGTAATGATATAAAGTCACTAGTGCAGAAATGACCTTGTTTTATTAACATGTATCTTTCCCATTTTCCTTTTACAGAGATGAGAAGACAGCCAACCCCATACTTCATGGGGTATACAGCTCACCAAAGGATCCGTTCTGTTCTTTAGCTTCCCCTCATTATGCTGACCTCTCATCTTCTCATCAACTTCCAGCCAAATATGTGACGTTGCCATCAGACAAAACAGTAGCTCTTCCTTCAACTTGTTTACTTTCCATCTCACAACCCCAGAAGTTGCCTGGACTTCATGAAAAATATTATCCGGCCCCCCTTCCATGCTAAGCCTTTAATTCTTCCCTCAGAAAATGCAGCAAGAAAGTTGCCCCTTAAAATAAAAGGTCTTCTTACCTATATTGAGAGAGTGAAGATAAGCAAGACCAGACATGGTCTGCTGTAAGAGGATGATTGGCTGTAAACCATGATCACCAAAGTCCTTCTGCTCCACATACTAAAATACACATACACAAAATCAGAATGAGTTGAAGGCTGCAATGCTCTGTAATCTCTCTAGAAAACAGATCAAGTAGTGATTTGTTTCTGGGTGAACATGCACGTGACTGGGTTATATAGCTTCTGTAGCAGAGGTAACCAAATGACCTTCAGGTGTTGGGGCTACAGTTCCCATAATATTTGTGTACCCCAGATGAATCTGGTGTAAACTGGTGAGGGCTTGCTCTGAAAAGCTTGGGTATTAAAAATCTAGTTGCACAGCTCTGCAGTTGGAAGGAGGCAAAAACACAGGAAACAAGATTCTGTTGCGGGGCTGTGGGTTCAGGGACTCCACCAGACAATAGCAGATTGGACACAAAGCGATACACAGAGGGAGAGAAGCAGCAGAAGATTGGCCTGGAGACACTGGGCAGAAAAGGGAGGAAGAGGTAACCTAAGGATGCAAGTGGTATAGGAGTTGATGCTTTAAAGGGAGAGAGACAGAAAGTTTATTTGAGAGCACGAAAGGTAAGAGGCAAAGCCTTCGAGTTAAAGGAGAGCCAGAAAGATTCCTGGTGAGACGCAAAGGAGAGAAAGCCTGGATGATGTCCTGCTGGCAGGACATGCTGCCTGTAGCTACTGGAGGAGGAGGCAGCTTGGGGGTACCATGGGATTTGTTTTGGTTGGCACACTAAGCCAATGGGGAAAGGGGCCGGGGAGTTTCACCAGCAGACTGGATTTGGACAGGAAAGCAAAGGGGGGAGGTCCAAGAGGAATCAAGCAGCCACAAGGAGGTGGCCCATGAGACTTGTGCAAAGGCAGATGTGGCTGCATGTTTCAAATATATGATCCCTTTTCCAGTGGTCGGTAAGTGAGGACTACCTGTATATTGTTTCTAACCACATACATAGCATGTAAACAGTTCACAGTTAGAGGTGGAATAATTTTTTTATTCCTTGGATGGGAGGAAAATCACCCCATAGAGCTCCGCCTGCTTTTTGATAGTAGGCTTGGTGAGAATTCTGTAGGAGCTGGGAGAGATTCTGCTTGGGAAATCTTGGGTGAGAATCAACTCTGTAACTCAGAGTGAGCGGCTCCTGTGTTGCAGCAGTGGCTACGCTCGGCCACTGGCCACGTCGGATGAGGCTTCCTGAGTGCTGTGGTACAAATCTAGATGACCGCTAATGAAAGCCTAATTGACTACTGTAGGGAATTCCTTGGAAGCTATGTATTTTCTTTATCTCTTGAAAGGAAGAAAATCACAACTATAAACCAGACTCAGAAGAAAAGCAATCTAGTATTCTAGAGCCACTGCACTGTTTGTGAGCAACTGTCCTTTGCTGCACTGAAAATATAGAATTTCTCTGGATTTCTTTGCCGGAAACTCTTGCAGGGGTGTGTGTGTGTGTATGTATGTATGTATGTATATAAATAAACAAACAAACAAACAAACAAACAAACAAACAATTCAGGCTTACCTCTTGTAAAGTGGCAGCACAGAGTTCCAGAGCAATATACTGGAACTGACGGTCTCTCTCTGTGCAGAAATAGCGGATTACATTAGGGTGTTCGTCAGATTCCCGCAGCAGCTGGACCTCCCGGTCAGCAAAGCTGAAACATTCAGGGAGAATTCTCTTCACAGCAACATCTCTGTTGTCAAACGTGCCCCTGTAAATATTCCAATGTCCAACAGGGCAATGACTTAACATTTAACCATACCTCGGAGCAATCAGGAAGGACAGGGAGAAGGCACAAGAAGGGGAGGAAGGAAAACTCTGAGGAGTAGGGAGGCGAGGCAAGGCAAGACAAGGCAGGAGTTCCTGCCAGAGAAACTGCCTGCTCAGCAGCTCCAGAGGAAATTCTGCAAAAAACTCTGGAGCAGCGGCCAGGCTGGACGTTATTCAGCTTGGCTGTCAAAGAGCTCTAGAAGATCCACAGGGTTGTACAGCTGGCACTGTGTGTGGATCCGTGTAGCCCTGGCGTCTGGAAAGGGCCTCAGAAGCTTATGAAAAAATAACTTTTGGTGCCAGACAAAGGTACGTAGAAATGCTCCACTATGTAGCAGAAACCGACCAAGATAATTTTAGGCAGCACCAATAAATTTATAGTTTCCAGGTCAGGACAAATAATCATTCCACTTTACTCTGCATTGGTTGATCTTGTCAGGTTTAGCCCAGGAAACTCCAGGAGACAATACAGATTTAATCCAGCAAGGTTTACTTGGCTTCACCCTAATTACAGAATCTTCTCAGACTGAGAGCAGTTCCCAGGGTCAAACTACAAACATCACTAGCATTCCTCAGGGAGGGGCCAGTCTCATCCTCTTATCTCTTCTTCGCTCCTCTGGGGATGAGAGTCCATGTTTCACACCCCTGCTCCACACTCCCACAGATCTCATCTTGAGAACCATGACCTGTTCTTAACACCAGACTTTAGGAACTGGAACAGGTTCAGAGAAAGACAATAAGGGTAGTCAGGGAACTAGAAACTAAGTGCTTAAGAACAGAGATTGAAGGAATCGGGATGTTTAGTCTTGAGAAAAGATAACCTGAGGGGGGATATAGTAGCACTTTTCAAGTACCTGAAGGGGCAACATGAAAAAAGATCAGGACCTGTGTTCCATCATTCCAGAATGTACAACATGAAAATGGATTTAAGTTACAGGAAGGTAGATTCTGACTGAATATTAGGAAAAACAGCTTGACAGTGGAATCAATAACCCAGAAAGGTGATGGTGTACAGGGTCTGTTCATGTGGAGGTTACTCAGCCATCTGTCAGGGATGCTTTAATTTAGGTTCTCACACTGAACTGCACTTGATGGACTAAAGGGCTCTGTTCACACAATTAGTAGAAAGCCAGATCAACATGGATTTTATGCTATGAAGGAGAATGTAAGAAAGGCTGTTCTCTCTCAACAATATACAGAGCTGCATGGACAGCTGTCTAGTTATATTAATTTATTATAAATGCATCAATGAAACACTGGATTATGAAATATTTCCAGTCCCTGAAAATATGTCTTCTACTTTACCTGTAAACAATTGTTCCCTCAGCTCCATGTCCAAGAACATCCTTTGGACTGAATGAAATCTTTCCAACCACAATGGTGCCTGAGTTTCCATCTGAAAAACCATGAAAACATGATGTAACAATTCCATTTCCAATTCCTAATGCTATCCAAGAACATATCGGAAGATACCATCTGTACAATAAAGACACATGGAGCATAGTTCTTTTCCTTTGTCTCACTGCAATACGACCCCCTTCCTACTTGCTAACTGTCAAAGGCTAAACCAGAAAACGGGTGTCTATGATTTTGGAGATCCAAATAATACAATGACAGCCTAAAAGTACTCAAAAGCTATTTAAATTACATTTTAGAGAAAGCAGACTTGGTTTAATGTGCAGTTGTATGAGATTTGCATCCAGTGTTCAAAATCAGATTAGATCAACTAATATAAACTTGAACTTAGAAATAGCAAAGATGCAGTGCCCAACCCCCCAATTCTAACTCATTTGGTCTGATGGGAAATATCATTAAATCGTAGTCCTACTTAGTTGAGTTTTATCACCTCCTTCTGGTTCAGTGGAAAGGCAGCTTCCAACATCAGAGGCAGAGATGTTGGAATACGCAGAGTGGTTTGATGTTCTTGGTGACATGTTTGGTGAACTGGTGGCTGAGCCATCTTGCCTGACACAAGAGCCATCCAGAAGTTCTGCCTCGGGAGGAAGATCTATGGCAGGTGTGAAGGGCTGCTGCTTCAACAACTGTAGCTTTTCTTCTATCTGTTTTTGGAACTGCTGATGCTGACGTTGTTGCTGATGGTGCATGCTCTTAAAAGGAAAAAAATAATGTTAAGCAACATGAATGAGCTTAAATGACCTCATAGGGACCTCCCTTTCCTTACCTCCCCATCATGCTTTCAATTCCATATGTAGTTAATATTAAGTATAGCTTAGTTTAAACAAGCCAACTTTGAATTACGCATTATGAAGACACCTAGATTTAAGATTAGTTAAGGGTTAGGACAGAGATACAATCTGCATCTTCCAGTTCCTTTTCCTGAAATCTCAGAAACTTCTTATAACTCTTGCTGAATATGGTTTACACAGCCCTTGCAGTTTGGAAGCAAGAAAGCTGGATGTTAGTGGTAAAACAGACTTAACTTAGTTTGAAAAACAGATAAATCTCTAAAAACAGTCCCCTAAACCAAAAATTGCAGCCCCACCTAGTACATCGTGTGGACCTCCCCAATGCAACAATTATTTTCCTGACCAAATGCAGCCCTTAGCCTCTCCACCAGTTATTAAATGCAGCACTGGCCACCCAAAGGTAATCTTCCAGTGGTTAAGGGTATGATGTGATACTGCGCTGGGATGACTGAAATTGAAAGCAAAAGTTTCTGATCAAGACTTATCATTGTGTTGGTGCAGCTTCAATCTGCTTTTTATGCTTTCTGTCTTTGCCAACAAATCTACATAGTTTTACTGTCTATATTGTAATGTACTGCTTTGTAACCAGCTCTCTGTTTCTATTAGTAAAAAGACAGCATGTAAGCTGAATGAATCTAAAGGATCCAGAAGGAAAAGAGCATATATTTATTCTATATTTGTTCATCAATTTCAGTGTAAACCTGCCTTCCTCAGCCAGTGCTTTCCCAGATGCTGGCTGGGAATTCTGGGAACTGTAATACCAAGAGATTGGGAGACACTTGGCTGAGGAAAGCTTTTGTAAAAAAGCTCAACAGTACAAAATTTACTGATATAGAGGTATGCTATGTAATGGTTAACTACAATATCATTGTTGGCTTTAATTTTCACACCAGAGTGCCCAACTCCATTGAAGTCTGGTTTCATGTGTTCTCAACTACGTAGAAAATTCTTGGTAATTTAATCCAAACTATATTTTTGTATTAAAAAAATATTATTTTACTTTTCACTTAGAAAGCAGAAATTGATGGACCTGGGACTTCTAAGGGGCTCTTTGTCAAAAAACTGAACGTGTCTGTACCTCCTTATCCATGCCCAACCATTCACTGTTGTTATATTATGAAGACATTCCTGGTTAAAGAGTTCATAAAATTAATTCAAACACTGATATTGGTTTAAAATGATTACTACACACATACCATGGGATACGTGATAACAAAGGCTACCCAGCCAACAAGCAGGAAAGTGCTTAAGATAACAGTGGCAAAGTCCTTCAGGATGGAATCGACTGGAGTCTCTGGTCGGGGCGTAGTTGGACTGGTCGTCTCTCCAGCATTCTCTGGAACAGGGTGTGGCAAATTTTTTCCAGGACTTCCAGCCATATTAATTGCCTGAGAGAACCAAGAACTGCATTAATTTGAATGATCCCCTTTTCTTTCTTTGTTATGACAGCTCAGCTGCTTACAATGCAAAGTTAGCCACAAGGTTTGTTTCTTGAACAATTAGCACACAATTAGAGAAAATAATGCAAAGATACGATTTTCAACCCTTGCTAAGAGGGTATGAAAACTGCCCCAGCGAAAATAAGATACCTAAGCAAATATAACATTTAATGTTTCAAGTTTAATGTTGAAAATTTCACATTTCAGATTTGTGAAAGTTATTTTGGTAATTCTATATTCAATATAGAAGTTAGCCAACTCCTCCTAGCTATCTATTTCTTCTGTCTACTTTCAAATGTAGGCTAGCAATATTTCTCAATCAATGCTGGGTATTCCATTCCTGCATAGGGTCCCCAATCAACTTCCATCCAGAGGTCAGGCATGCTTAATTTAGCTTCAGCAATGCCGGTGGTACTGGGGGGTGGGAGGCTTACAGGTTACACAGGAAGCACACCCACCCTTAGTCTCCTATTCCTCTGCAGGACCTATAAAATCACTGATTCCTGCCAAGAGAGCCACAAACTCTTTTTGTGCATCTCCTAGAGGCTGAAATGCAATGATTCCATTTTGAATGAGGTGTTGTTACACAGGAAGAAGATATAACTAGGAATTAGTGCCCAAGAGTCAAGGTAATGGCCAAACCATATGAGCTAGTGTGAGGGTTGGCTCTGGTCTTAAGCCCACCAACAGGGCCCATTAATTTGGTGGCACCCACTTTTTGGTGGGAGCGGCATCATGCTGGAACTCATTGTTGGCATATTAGAAAGTGTGTCAAAAAACAACTGTTCACATCTGCTTTTAAGCAGGTTAATTTGAATGGTTAGGGTTTCTAACTGATTTTTAAATAGAATTTTTAATTCTATTATTTTATTGCTGATTTTAGATAGTTTTGTGGAATTCTGGAGATATCGATACTCATTTTATATTTCTGTTTATCTTTATTTTGCATGTAAGCCAATTTGAAAAGGCTGCATGGCCCTTAAGGATGATATATAAGCAGCTGAATAAGACACAAATAATATATTAATGACTGGGAAAATGTACTGACGACGTTTGTTGGTTCAGTCTATTGAAGAGAGGCTGTTAAAAGAGCTCATCCTGTAATCTGCAAGAAAGTGCATCTAAGATCTTTAATATGCTGACTGTATATCAGTTCCTCCCACACACGTACATTTATTTTACACAAGTGGAATATTCACTTCTCTAGTAAATTTGTTAACAAACACTTTTAAAAAACAAACAAACCTCTTCAAAAACAGTTTTGTCTGAATCTGCTGGGATCACATTTTCCTGACGCTTTGGCAAATTGCTTGGAAATTTCTCTAGGATCCTGGTTGGGGCTGATAATGGTGTCTCATGATGCCCTTGAAACAGGAATATGGTTTCTGTTATTCCCAAAGGAAAAAAAATGTCCAAGAAACAGTTTCACGTGGCATACTTCCATTTGAATGGCTTGGAAATATGGCAGCACGTTCAAGAATATAAGAAAACAAAGAATGGTTCCAGTTGGATATAATTCCATTTCCAATAGTAACCAACTTCTTGGAATATTGCTAACAAGGCAGGAAGCCAACATTAGCCCTTCCCTGTTACTTGTCCCCAAGGCTGGCTGTGACTGACTAGCAGTCGCTCACAGGGTTGCCTACTAAGACTAGAATCTGTACCCCTCCAGATGTTAGCAGATAGCCCTTCCCAGCATCCCTCCCCATTAGCCAGGCTGGCTGACAATGCTGGGAGTTGTAGTTCAGCAAATATCCAGAGCCAAAAGATCTTTACTCCAGCTCTAAGAGCTTACCCAATCTCACTTAAAAAAGAACGCAGTCATGATGTGTTGTGATTTTGAATTCTGCTGTAAAGGGAAAACTTGCATATTGTATCCTTTAAATTAATCCCCAGGATCTGAAGAGAATCACACTGCTAGTTCATTAAAGCTTCAGTTCTGGATTTCAATTTACTGATAGCGCATGATCTCAGCAAGTCACGATCTTACTTTTCTTAAAATTATTTTTTCCTTCCAAGTTCCCTTCCCTGAGACATATTTTGCGAAAGCCAGAAGTACAGAGAACTGTCTTTAACACTTTAAATTAAACAAGTTATACTGTGGAAGCAATTAACTGGCTTCTACAAAACTGTTTTTTAATTGCATTATTGTTAGCATATTCACGGAAAAGAGAATTTCACTATTTTTCCATCTCTTGTTTATTAAAAATCCATAAAAATGGTCAAGTAGTTGGGTTACTTGAACAATATGGTTCAAGAATGCAACACTTATTTTAACTTTGCGGTTTGTTCACCAGAGGGCAGTGCAATGCAGAAAAAGCCTTCCAGATACCTATTAAAAGCCAATGGTTCCTCAGATAATGGAGTCCTTTCTTTGATTTAAATCCAGGCTGAAACCTTAGATCAGTACTTGGGGTGATCACACATTCTTCAATGGTGACACCCTGTGTTTTGGGGCCTTCTATCAATGGAATGGGGCTTCCCCGAGGCTGGAGAAAGAGAGAGGAAGGAGAGCAAAAATGTGGAATTATTATTCTTTAGATACAGCAATGGAACATTTAATGCTTTACAAATGTAAAACAAAATAAATGTTTTCAGGATTTAAACATTAGACATTTATACATTGCTCTGTAGAATTCATATAGCTTTCCCATTTTTGTTATTCAGTTTGGAGACAGGTAGCCTAGTGCTCTTCAGAAGTTTGGAACCGTAATTCACACAATCCATTGTCATCGGTCGTGCTGGCAGAGGGTCCTGAACATGAGGTCCAGAACATGTGGGGCCACCAGGTAGCTTATGTTAGATTTAAGCAGTCCAAGTATTTTTTCTTTAATTAAACTGAATAAAGGGAAGTAATCAGAATTCATTAAATATATCGGATACAAATCCAAATTGTGGAGAAATAGGCAAAGGAGCAGGAGATCTGATTTCTGGGTTACATTGGCTCTGCACACTTACCATAATAGCCACTCCTTCGTGTACCATAGATGGCGAAGCGTATAAGCCAGTAGAGTATTTCCCTACATAAAGTGTGGGCCTAGAGGAAGAACACTGAGAATCAGGAAGAACATTAACAATGCCATGTCTGTATTATCCAGTAGGCTCAGTAGGTACAGTGCCTAAGGCTTATACAAATGTTCTAAGTTAAGAAAGATACTGAAAATAGGGAAACAATGAAGTAAACTTGTTCCTTGCAATTACACTTGGAAATAAAAAGAAATGATGCTTGAACTGGAAATATTGCCATGTGCTCTCAGACAAAACAAATTCCCTGTGACTTATTAAAGAATGTAGTTGCAGGGAATACCTTGATAACCCCAAGCATCCAGCTTATTATTGCAGAAAGGCCCTACAGAGATCAGTGTGCCAAGGACCTACCAGGTCCTTAACGCAGACTTGAACAACACACACACTCCCTTTTCCTTCTGCCTCTATTTTCAGAGTTATATATCATCTATAAATATATTTATCAACAGACTTATGCTGACTAGGACAACATGCATTAACAAGAAAGGACAGATCAGAAAGAACAGGTAGGCTTTAAAAATGTTTTTTCCTGTTTCTGGGTAACTCCTGACAGTATCACCTCTACATAGAAATTACTAGAAACTTTCTAAAGTGCTGCAAGAGGGCAGTAACATTTTTTCTTAATACGGATTAACTATTGGCACAGCCCGGTTTTTCCTTGCACCAGTGCCTGCATGATACACACGCGCACACACACAATTATACATGTGGCTCACTGCATCAGGACCACTGATACAGTGAACTACGCATGCAGCCCTGATAATTAATGGCTGCCCTCAAACTATGTCCTAGAGAGGCATCACAGGCCTCAGGCAACACAGCCCCCACCTAACCCTTTGGCTGAACTTCTGCCACACCTGTCATTCATCTACATCTGTAGGTTTTATTAAAACCGCATAGGAGGTATTCCTGCAATAGAAATCAAATCTTGGATTTCTATTTGCATCTTTTACAGCACCTGTGCAAAAGCTTCTTTTTGCTTTTGTGGTGGGGTGAAGGTTACAGTTGTCTGTTGTGTTACACTAATGAGCAAGTGTTAATAATGGGAATAGAAGAGTTATCTGGAGTCTATGACATCTGAATTCTTTTTCATGCAAGGTGCTCTTCATCCATTACCCATAAACTAAAATGAAACAGGCTGTTTGCAAGTAATGGGAGACTGTATTTGAATCCCACATTCTTTCCCTGCAGGAGGATGACTGAGCTGACTTGATATACTAAATACAATTTTTGAGAAATAACCAAATAGCATATGATTGGGGAAAAACCCTCTTATACTCACATCAGTTTGCTTTTGGCCTCTGTTTCTTTGGGAAATGGATATTTCCATTTAGTGATGCGCCCAACTTCACCAGACATGAACGTCAAGTAGCGTAGGGTTTCGACTCCCACGTTGGTGTGCATCACTTTCCATAAGCCTTCCCGCTGCCAGATGTAAAAAGCCACAACAGGGGAGCCATAATTCTGGATCCACAAGACATCCCCTGACTCGCTGTCCACAGTTACCACTAGTCCATCTCCATTAGATGCAAAGTGGGACATTTCTGGAATGGGCACAGATCAAAACCGTCACATATTCATACTTAGACCAAAGAAGCATTACTTCAGCCTGCAAGGAGGACTAATATTCTTACTATATTGAACGTCTTCATCAGGCAATGTGGCTGCATAGTTGAAGTAAGTGGCATTCCAGCGGACTTCCTTACTCTTGGTATCATACATTGTGATGGTATACTCTGTTGAAAGGAAAGCAACACTTTGATTTGAATTTTGGGAAGGAGAAGAATAACAATGGCTTCTAGTCATGATGGCTCTCTCTTGCACAGAGCAAGAGTGCACAGTGGAATTCTGGGAGCTTCTCACCAGCATCTGGTTGGCCACTGCGGGAAAAAAAGGAACCACACAAGCGTTGACTCTAATGCAGCAGGACTCTTACGGTCTTTATGAAATCAGGGACTGCTAAGCAGTTTTCTCATCAGACAAATCCTCAGAACACTTCACTGAATGTCAGCAAGTGGTACTACCTCACTGTGAGTGGGAGGCTAATCATTTCTGTTGGCGTAAGGGTCTCATCTTTATGGTTTCAGAAAGCAACCCTACCTATGAAATAGGGTTAGGGTTAGGACTGAGGAAGGACTGTTCCCTTTTCCTCCATAGGTGATCTGAGACACCATGCATGTATATACACACATGCATTGGAACTAAATGAAGGGAACACTCCTAGCTAACTCTGGAGCTGGCGTGGATTATCTACCTGCGGAAGCCTCTGAGTCCCACAGGATGGCAAGCCTTGTTTTAGCGCTTCCAATGTTGACAGAAAGTCACCTCAGAGGCTGTGGGGCAAGAATGTTCATTCTGATCTCTGAGAGATCAGAATGGATGCGCTCCTAGGGACTACATGATTGCAGCTTAAATAAAAGCCATCAGTATAAACATCTCCCTTTCAAATGGCTTAGCTTTCAAAACCATCTTACCTGTTCGGCCAAGATACAGCAATGAGGTAGACGGGCACAAGCTTTCAGCAAATGAAGAGGTTAAAGTCTGCTGTTTTTCTCCTGTTGTGAGGTCTACCACGTACCAGCTGTCCTGCTTCTTACCTAATGACAAATATCAGCACAAGTATAATTAAGTTTGGAGGGAAGTAGTCTTTTCAGAATCAGTTCCCTGCCTGCTAGCAACTAAAAATGTATGCGTTATCATCTGGGTCTTCTATGAACATAAAAGAACAGAAGCTCACAGCCTTGGCAAAAATCCAGCCACTGAGTTAACTGCTGAAGATTAAGTAAAATTCAGTTAATCCAAAAACAAACAAAAAGCCAAAAGCCAAATAAGCAAAGAACAAACAACCCTACATAACTATAGTATGGAGACAGTTCTTAGTAGTCTGTCAAACATAACATTGTACTCAAAGCAGTCTTTTGCACTTAAGCGTGTTGCATAAGGGATTAAAGCCTAGATTTAAACTTGAGAAAATATCCAAGGGCCCCAGATGGAAAGAAATTTCCATGCAAGTATTCCGGAGGTGCATGTAGCCATGTTTTATACTTACATGGAAATGCTGTAAAATAAATGCAAGTTACTTTTCAGAAGCAAATGGAACATTACCCATGTACAGAATTCCATCTGAACTACGGCAAGGGGACGCCTGGACGAGCTCAGGGATGGTGAATGGCAGTTTCTAGAAAAGAAGTATTCATATTAGCCATCTTCGCTTCATATTAAGCATTTGGTGAGGACTGCAAGATAAAAACAATTGGTGAATCTTATTTCTAAGCATGTTGCTATTTAGGGGGATTGTCAGATTCTAGTAGTTCCATGTACGTCAATACCAGTTACCAATATCTGCAATCTGCATTTGCCTTGCGTCATACAGAATGACAAAGATTTGTATCAGCAGTAACCCCGTGGTATTGATTTTTTGGTCACTGCAACTTTCTCAGGGAAGTGCTATCGGTAAGTCTTACCCTTTGGCCTATCTACTCTTGCAATCCTTTTTGCTAAAAATACTGTATCATCTCCCTTCTTTTATTATTGACTGCAACTCTGTTCACATTCAACAGGGAGCATCTTAAGTTTCTAAACTGAGAAGCAAGTATAGGAAGAAGCAGCAGGTGCTACTGCTCTGTGATGCAAGACTTCTTTTAAGAGTGAAGGAAGGTGATAGATCTATTTGCCCCAAACACTTCAAGATGTATGAACACAGAAGAGACTAAAATGGAAGACACTAGCATGGACAGCAAAATATAAATACATCCTAAGCCAACCCCCCCAACAAAAAACCAACCCCCATCTTCTAAATTATTTATCTAAAAAGAAAAGCAAACGATCTTTTAAATGTAGTTATTTATCTAGTCCTGTACTTCCTCAAAGGAGTTCAGGGTAGCATATACAGCTCTCTGTGTTTTATGCTCACAATAACCTTGTAAAGCTAAGAATCAAGGACCAGCCCAAAATCACTTGATGGGCTGAATGTCCCATCTTGGATTTCAACCTTGATCTTCCCAATCGGTATCCAATGCTCCTACTTTGGGTACCTCCAGAAATGAGATACCTCCAATGTTGAGAAGCGAAAGCCAAAGGGCACACTTTTAGCATTGACTATCCTGCTATCAAAACCCAGTACAGAAGGTCAAATCCCACATGGTGCCCAGGACTGTAATCATTTGGAAGAACACACAGTGCCCTCATCTAGTTTATGTGACATTTACACACTGGATACCTGTTTGCACAAGCAACACATATCTTATCCTCACAGCCTTTGTATCACAAAACTACAACTTACGCATCATATATACCACTATAAAGATGTGGTATCTAAAGTCAAGCAGGCTGGTCATGACAGGAGTAAAGTAACTTAATGTAGGATTTTAATATAGTATGGAAAAAAGCAATGTACAATTTTAACATTTTAGATTTAAAAACAGAGGCACTTTGGTATATTTGTATTACCCATAGCCTCACACCCATGCCACCCTCTGATTGCAGAGCCTTTGCCAGCTGCTATGCCATCTGGCAATTCTAGGATTTGCAATCCCCACACATCTGGAGGACACACGGCGAGAGAAAGCTCTCTGGATAGTTCACATATTGTGCTTTTATGTGCAATACAGTCAAGATAGGTAGATCACCATTATTATGGTCCCTGAGTGACCAACATAAAATAGCAATTGGCAGACAATACTATAGAGCAATAAGATGACACATATTCTGCCCTTAGCTCTTTTTTTTTTTTTTTTTTGGTGTCTTCAGGTCAATGTTGACTCCTGGTGACTACAATGACAGGTTCGTGAAGTTTTCTTGGCAAGATTTTGGAAGTGGTTTGCCCTTGCCTTCTTTTTCCTAGGGCTGAGAGAGGGTGACTGGCCCAACGTCACCCAGCCGGCTTTCATGCCTCAGGCGGGACTAGAACTCATGGCTTTCCGTTTCCTAGCCTGGCTTAAGCACTACACCAAACTGGCTCTCTTAGCTCATTAACCTTTGCCGGATTATTCAGGCCACAAAACAAAATATTGCAACATTTAAGGAAATTGATGAATTATTTATTCTCTGACTGAAATACAAGTGCCCAAGAATTTTGTAACTAAAGGGATTGCAAGGAGAAAGCAATATTCAGTAAAAATGATGAGATGAAACATTGGGTGTGATTTCAAGAGCTTCAGCGCAGCAAGGGTGCCGTCCAGTTTATAAGGAACTGCAGTGAAAATGATCTGTACCTCAGTCAAAAGTGTAACTTTATTTGTGGGAAGAGCTTAACTTCCAAAAATAGCAATTTTGACTCTCCGTGTATATGGGGAAACATTGAAAAAATGAAAAAATAAAAAGGCAAAGTTCAAGATCACAAAAAGTACTTCATGTTTCATATCTTAGGTCTGTGGGCAGGAAAATAAATATTTCCTGTGCTGAGATGAAATATGCTATGAAACAGATCTGAATCTTCCAAAGAAATTGGTGAGAGCATACCAAACCACTTGAGTAAGGTGCATTTTAGATTATTTCTAAACACGCTGTGATTTTTACTTTCTTGTGGGAAGATGAAAAGTCTAGCATAATTGCCACCTTCAGGACCTCAGTGTGCTTCAAAGATCTAAAGCGATGTCTTTTTGACACTCCAAGGGCTGCAGGTGCTAACAAAACAGTGTTTAGAAGAGGTTGTCACCTACCCAGAAAATGGAGAAAAGGTGACTTATACCATGAAAAACTATTTCTTCACTTCATGCTGCCTATTTCAGCCTTCCCCAACTTGTTGCTTTTCAGATGTTTTGCAATTCCCACTCAAAATTCCCAGAGAAAGGTTTTTCCCATCAGCTATTTTCTTTTATTTCAGATGCAAAGAGATTGCACTTTCCCCCAACTTAAAGAAAATGTTGTTACCACTGTGCCTTTAGAGGCATTTGAGAGGAAATACATTTTTTTCAAAATTATAAGAGGAAGCTATAACAGCTTCAGGAGGAAAAAAAAACCTGATAGGAAGCCAAATTTAATCTCTATTTCATCACAAAGCTGCTGTTCTTAAGTAACTAAGCAACAGAAGTCTTTCAGATGATCACATCAGTCCTGTTTAACACTTTATGTACTTTGAAAACAATGACAGAGGCACTGAGGTCTGACATTAATACTGGAACTACCCCAGACACACTTCTCTTGGAATAGGTTGGATTTTCTTTATGTTTGCTTGCTGATCTCCTTGAGACCATAATCAACTGCCTGGCTGACACATCAAAAGATGCCCCCAAGTCCATTTAATCTCTTTCAATATTGCATGTGTAATTGAAAAATAAGCCAAACCATTTATGAGACTTATTACAAAGCCAAAATCCTTTTCCTCAGGACAACAACAAACTTTCCGAATTCAGTTTTCCCTGCCTCCAAACCAGGAACTTGGGAATCCAGACACATTGGCATCACCACCTGGGTGTATTCATTCCTGGAATTAGAAGCCTAAAGTTGGCACCAACAGATAAGCTTCTTAGACAATTACTGAACTTGTGCAATATTCTGGTAAATGCAAAAACTTCATCAGGAGAAAAACAGCACTTCAGCGCAGATACAGAAATTTACAACTTCAGTATTGTGGACCTGGTTAGCTGACTAAGACAACAGATACCACTATGAATCTAGGGAGAATACATGTGCCCAGTAGTAAAAAAAAAAAAAAAATGCTCAGGATTTCCTGTTGTGGATACCAGGTCTATTTGGGTTGCATAAATGTCATACATACTTATTTCGATAATTTTTAAACTATTTTCCAAACAAGTACATCTGCAACCTTCTAGTAAGAAAACTAGATCACGTATAATCCTAAAACAATGTGGTTTGTTTTGGCTTGGCAAAGCCATTCCAAGAAAGCAGCCACAGCTTACAAACCACAGTAGATGGGATTGTCTATCACCATGTGCCATAAACAAGCAAGCATCCTTCTCAGTGAGATTTATGAACCCATATTAATCAAGCTGCAATGGAGACATTTTGTTCCAACATTTGTGCATCCTTTTTGCTCTTCTTCCAACTACTTGTTGATCTGCAATTGAGATGGGTTACAGTATTTAAAGACATTTTTGCATAATCATACTGTAGGCCTCTGAATCTTCTATAATGTGACACATAAAAATTTCCACAACAGATACATTTATTAATGTAGAACAGCTCTCCCAGGGACAGAAATGAATGTTTATCTTTGGAGATAAACCATTTTACAGAAATCTTGCAGCTTCCCAGTTTTTCTTAAAAAATAACTCCAAATGTGTTATAACTCCAAACCCTCCAAGTGAGGGTTCACTTTTATATAATATAGGAAACAAAAAAAATGAACATTTTTTGTTTAGGAAAAAAAATCTTGAAAGTTACTGTATGTATGCTTCTTGTCCAGTATTATTTCTCATAAAATCAGAATTTTACAGAGGCTGTCAAAAGAGACCTCCCTTAAGCAGCAAGGCGAAGTAGATAAACATGCTTTGTTCATCTGCAAAACTGTGTTTCTCATTCAGTGACAACAAAATCATTCCTTTGTGGTCAAACTATACGTACAGTTAAGCCTTCATTATTCTTGCCACCAAGAGTGTAGAGACTTCCATCGTTAGGATCCGGCAGAAATGCTGGCCTAGGACTTAAGCAGCGATGAAAACAGCAATTATTGTTCGGCATTTGTGAAGAGAAAAGGCAACAGAGTGGTGGCCAATGTACCTTTTCCTGTGAGGGTGGCTACGTTACAAAACAGGTGTGCCCTTTTCCTTTAAAGTGAAATATGTCTTTTTAATTAAGCACAGCAATTTAAAACCCCCAGTTTTGCATACCACCAGCCTCTGACATTGGATTGACATAGTAATCTTTCAAATTACATGTCATATTTCAATTTGAAAATTAATTAGATGGATTTATTTCAGTAATAATTTCTAATTCGCTGTTCTGGTAAAGCAGGAAACAGGTTGGGCAGACGTTGCTGAATTACAAGCCCAAGCAGACACTTGGTGTGTAACCAGAGTTACTGTCCCTGCTCCTGCTAAAGAGTAATACATTCGTCAGCTTACAAACCAGGATGTCCCCTTTGAAGCAAATACCATACTGAACTGCTCTTCACAGTCAAGAATAAAGCTGTGATTTGTAAAATGAACTTCAACATGTTAAGCACATATTAAAATAAGTGCCTTTCAGTACATATTTTAACTTAAATCTTGGGTTGACATTTTGATTTTCAGAAGTCATTTAAGCCACAAGCTTCTGGCTCAGACACCATAGGAAACTATTGGGATACTCAGAGGTTGTCAAAAAAGTCAAGATGGCAGCCACAACCACAGAAAGCCCTGCCCCTTTTTATGTGCACTGCACATGCAACACACAGCATGCTGGCTAGGGAATTCTGGGAGTTGCAGTCCACACATCTTAAAGTTGCCAAGGTTGAAAAACCCTGCACAAGAACACAGTATTCTCTAATCCTCCTGTTGCTGGTGGATCATGGAACTTCTCTCCCCAGCTTTCCTGTTTTCTAGGAGATGAGCAAGTTATTGATTTTTCCATCCTTTAGAGTACACTTGAGGTACATTCTAGCTTGTTCAGGTTCACAGGGGAGAAGGGCCAGGCTGACACTGGGGAGCATGATCTCTTGTGCTTGATGGAATTTAGCACTGACTTTGGGCGTGAAGCAAGGTCTTAGTACCACAGGGTCTTGAGGGAAATATATAGATTTCTTCTTCTTAAGACAGCTCCTACTTCTCCCAGCTTTCTGGCTAAAGTTGGGCCTACCAAATAGCTGCTGTCTTCCAGGCAAAGATGTTAATGGGAATTTGACTGACAGATTTGAAAGGAACAGACATTAAAGTTTTGAGAACCAATGAGAGGTCCCACGAAAGGAAAGAGTGAGTGAATCCCTGGAAATAAGAGGACGTGTGTACCTTGGAGGAAGCAAGGTATATCTAGGTGGCTTTTGATGGGATGCACCAACTTGTTTGGGATGTGAGTTCCCCACACTACCAGGCTGGCATCTGTGACTACCAATTGGCACTCCTTGTGCCAGATTGGCTGGGATTAATCAATACGATTGAACCACTTGCTTAGCACCATTAAACACAGGTGAAATATGCTGGCGATTTGGTCCTGGAGTGGGAGAAGGCGTCCAGTACCTCAACCACCTTCCTCTATAATTTTGCCTGAGAGTCAGCCTCCTTAATACTAGGATCTCCCTCACAGTCTTTTGGAACCTGATACACAAACATTTTTCTTTCTTCTGTGTTGATGGAATCCCAGATGCAGGATTGGCTCCAAAAGCCTGAGCATGCTCTTGTCAAAGTTAATGGCAAAATGTGCTCCTGGCGACAGTGAAGCCTCAATGTGACATTACTCACTGCTATCTGCATAGAGGTTACTCTAGTAAGCCTGGTGCCTAGTTCATTGGGAAGAGGCTGCTAAGTCCTGCTGTACAGTAGGTAAGCTCAGTGCCAGTGTTGCTCTTCACATGTTGGCGGGGGCGGGGGGGTTCCTCTCAATTTGCTTTGCTGCCCCTGGGGCCTTTGCTGCCCAGTTTGGCTCAGTCAATATGGCTGCTTGCTTGGGATAGCTCCAATGGCCCACCTTTCCTTGGTCTTTGGCTGACATGTGGCCTCTTGCCTGCAGCCTGTGGCTGGTGCGTGGTTGCAAGGAACAGCCTGCTCAGTTACGTGCTGTTGGTACTACCAGTATTTTTCTCCTATTTTTTCCCCTCAACTCTCAAAATGCAGGGGAAGCCTCGGCTTTCTCCTAGAAGGCAGAGTTAAAGAGTGAAGGGAGGGGCTGCTCCACAGGACATGAAGAAGTCTAAAGCTAGGCCTTTTAGAGCCCTTCCCTATTGGCTCCATTTTTAAGGACCGAAAATGAGGTTTTCCTTCTGGCTACATCCCGCAATACCTCCCCAAAGTAATACTAAGAGGGGTATGTAGGGATTTCAGCAGAAGAAGAAATCAGTGGGAACCTTTCTTAGACAAACAAATGACTGCACTGCTCATATAACAAACCATTTTGATCTAACTTACAAAGCCTGTAGAAGTGCTTTCATTTTAAAAGTTTGGAGTTATATTAGTTCGTATTTTCCAGTGCAATAAAAACCAAGCTAGGAACTGTAGATCCTGGAAAAGAAGGAGCACTTACTCTTCCATGTGTAGTGGCACCTGAAGTACAGGATCTGCAAACAAAACGAAAAAGTCAAGGTACAAGCAATTAAACATTCTGGCCTCACATCAAGCTTATAGTCTGTGACCCAGCTGGCACCTAAGAGGGTTTGTAGTTTGCAAGAAAAGTAAGATGTTTGCAAGAAACAAGTTCAAACAGCAAAATGCAGTTGAAGACTAACCTGACTAGCAATCATATTCCAAATGCTACAATTCAGGGACTTGGCAAAAATGAGGTCCCTGAATTGCAACACTTAAGTGAAAGTTTATAGTCTGAAAATCCTTTCTGTTCTGCTCCCTGTGAGTTTTGCTTCTCCATTAACATTCTTATCTTCACCTTAAAATTTGTCACCCCTCTCTACACTCCTTCCCCAAGTTTTATGTTTAATTTGTCCATTCTTTAGACTACGTATTTATTGCTTAAGTTACTCTGTAAAATATCATGTAAATGAATTGCCGTACACAGACAACATTCACTGCACTGGAATCCAATGATCTCCCTGGCCCTTAGTGGCTGCTTCCACATCACGTAACAATGCCGCATTATGATCAAGAGCAGACTGGAGAACTTGTGAACCTCCAAATTCTGCCAGTATCCCAGCATCTCGAGCCTGTACAATCAATGATAAAGAAATCAGAACTATTTTTTATCACTCTTTCTCTAGTTCTTATTATCCGAACATTTATTCTGTGCAGGAGAGGCTGCAATGTGCTTGCTTTATGCATATTTTCTACATGCAAGCAATAGAAGGAAAGACAAGTACGTTGCAAACCTTAATAGCTATTTATGAGAGCAGAGGTGGGTCACACATGGTTACTCAGTACCAGTATCATTGCAATTTTTTAAAACTTCTTAAATACGATTTTAATCAATATATATCGATAAATTCAGTAAATACATCATCTTACCTGACACAAAATAGAGCAATATTAATGATGTGATGAGTTAACACACTTTAATGAAATACTTATATAAAGAATACATTCTGATTTACACAAAAATGCAGGAGGATTTATTTTTGCACCTGGTTTTTTAAAAACCAGATTCCTTCTTGGAAAGAAAACAGATCTACACACCGTCACTGTCTAGTGCTATAAACAATTGCAGATCAGCTTCTTCCCCACATAAACAAAATGATGCAAGAGCAAAGAAATAAGAGAATGAGCAGTCCTCTTACAGGGAAACTCAGCTCTGCTTTACACAAAACCATTTTTCACATAAACAGGTTGCTACCTTTGACCAAACTGCTTAGTAGCTGATGGTTTCCCATTACTGAATTCCATGAACAAACAACAACAACAACAACAAAAAACCTGTCAAATTGTTGCCTGCCAAATAATTTTTAGGCACAGAAATATTTCCAAGAAAAGGATAAATCTTGGATACCTCCAGACAAGATTTTCCCCACTATGTCTTCCTTTAATTGTCATAACCCAGAAAATGCATTAAAGACAGAATAGCTGCACAATGTCTTTGGACTGGTTATGCTAGAAACCTTTTACCTGGGCCCAGGTCTTACTTCACTATAGGATACTGCCTGCACATATTAACAGTAAGCAAAATATACATCTGTTTTGTCATGTCCCTTTATGGTATACACCCACTTTTTTTTTCAATATGGGAAAAAATAAAGAACTGTGCCTTTCTCACACATTATGATGCAGGCACCATTTTCATTTATGAAACTGATAATCCTATAGGACAAAAAAGCCTACTCATTTATTAATATTTTCAGACCCAGGACTCACTTTTTGCGCAATCTGCATCTAAATATTCATTTAATTTTGGCCATGTATTTGTCTTTTCTAACTATTCTCCTTTCTTTATTATTCTGCTCCTTTATATACTCTTCTCTCCAAATGATGATATAACTAGATAACTCTATCTATCTATCTATCTATCTATCTATCTATCTATCTATCTAAAAAAAAAAACATTATAACCAACTCAGAGCCTTTTTGTAACTGAGAGGCATATAAATGGCAGTAATAAATAATCATAGAGCCATTCACTAAAACGCTAAAACTACAAGTTTTTCTCCTTCATTACAGAGGCTCCAATATAAACTGGGCCCTATTCCTCCTCCTTTTTTTTTTTTCAAACAAGGACATTGAATCACAGAATCATAAGGTTGGAATTGAACAAACAGAATACCCAGGTACCCAATGTTTCACAAATATACTTATTTTCCAGTGTTTTTTTGTGCTGCCCTAAAAAAACACTGAGTTTTCATTCACACAGGGTAAATTCCACATCAGTTATAGAATCCTGGGATTTGATGGTATGCATTTCTAGCAATGGTCCAATGGTTTAATTATATAACAAGCTTTCTGAAGAGACCCTGTCCACTTCCATGCACACTTCCAAATTAATTTATCTGTATATAAAATAATACATCTTAAATCCTGAAGTGTGTCTCTCAAGTAAGTTGAAGGTCACTTTTTATCCCCATATTGAATGTGGAGTCTTTAGGAGACAAAAACCATACAACGCTCAGGCTCTTGTCACCCCTGGGATCATCTTATCCAGATAATATTGGCTGGCCAAAAAGAGTCAGGCTGGGAGAGGATACAATGGGTGCCTGCTTGTGAAGTGGTAAGGCCATGTTAGCTCTTCATGGTATACCAGCTCAAGAAACAGAAGCCACAGGGATTCCAGGAATGCTCTGGAACATTGTAGGATAACAGAATCTTGAAAGCCAGTCAGAAATTCTCTCTGCCTCATCTTATACCACACAAAATCAAGGTGGGCAAGACTCTTTTGAATTTTTCTCGTGCTTTCTGCTTCCTAGAACTGAGTTGCTGTTTCTCCTTCCTTAATGGTTCATTGCTCTTTTGTCTTTTCCCAAGGCCAGACCTACATTCTTCCACAGGCAAGGACCCTGAGAAGGATGTTCTCACTGGCATTCCCATTATTTGGGAACAGCTGGCCCCCATGTTCATTTTGGACCTCACCCTTTTGTCCTTCAGGAAAACTGGTGAACACAGCTTTCTTCCACAGTGCATTCAGAGATTTTAACAGAGGGCACCAACAGATTCTGACTGAATGTTGGAATGTTTTTATGGATGTTTTAATGTATGTATATTGTAAGTCATCTAGAGTCTTACAAGTAAACAGCATAAAAATGTTAGAGTCAGGTGTTAGAATGAAATCTAGTGAAACTTTCAACAAAGTGTTGCTTTGGGCAGGAATCTGCATCCCAGAATCCTGCAGTCCGGCAGGAAACTCCATCCTAGTCCCTCTGACCTCTGACTCTTCCTTCACTAGTATTCAGTGTTTGGTAGATAGTGAACATCTTCACTCCTCATTGGGTGTTTTCTGGAGGATGATATCCCTCAGGGAATACCCTCCTTGCACTCTGCAATTCTCTTTTCATTTCTCTTTTCATTTATTTATTTAAAAAGCATGGAATCAAGAACAAAAGGAGGAAAAAACAGGAAAAGAATAGAAAAGAGATTTGCAAGCAATATAAAAATAAAAATTTCAATGTATCTTAGATTAGTGCTGCATATTGAAATACCTTGTATCAATTGAAGACTTCAGAACATTATTGGAGTCAAATTGATATACAATAGTTAAAAACAGTAGCCACTATAATTATAAATCAGAGTAAAGAATTAACAAGATTTCCATCTATCTAAGAATTCTATCCTTATTTAATGAATCAAATAGGAATTGATATATTAAAACCTTATCATAAGGGAAATCCAAACTTTGGATGCAATACATGTCCGTATGTAGAATTGTAATCCATACATAGTTTACAAGCTGAATTAAATTCTATATCAGACTTGTTCTTCAAATATGAGTGCACAGCTTAGTTAGCCGTTCTTCTTTATGTTTTACAATAAAAGGCATAAAGTGTCCTAGCAGCTGTTCACGTATACAGAGCGAGTTTAGCGTACCTTATGGGAATATAAGGGTTGGTAATGTTTTGATAGAAAAACAACTGGCTGGAAAGATAATTCAACCTTTAAAATTTGTTTCATTCTACAATAAATCATTTTCCAAAATTGTTGAGCTTTACAATATTGTCACCAAACATGAAAAAAATTATCTGATCTAAATAGTGCATTTCCAATTTTTTTTTTAAGAAAATGAATTTAGCAGTCAATACTGGAGGTAAAAGATCTTGTACCAGTTTCCTCTAAGTGCAACATTCACAGTAACTTTAATATTTGTTTTCCATTTATATTTTCATTGCTGCATATCAACTGTCCTGTTTAAATTCTGCATCTATTTAATCATACCATCTTTAACTTGTTTGGCTTCTGAGTCATATTTTACTAACAACTTATAAATAAAGCTCAACTGATGTTTTGAGTTTTGTGTTAGAAGTTTTTCAAATTCAGTCAAGTCACCTTATTCCTTTTGAACTATGTTGCTTATTTGAAGTTACTGGAACCAATAAGATGATTCTGATCATTCTGAAGAAAGAATCTCAAAAGATTTCACCTTTGTTTTGTTAATAATGAGCTCTTGAGTATGAACGCATTATTGTTTTCACTGGTCATTTTTTTCAGAGCATTCACCTATATGAAGATAAATATTTATTATTGAAGCAAGGGGAGATAATCTGGATTGATTCTTTTTCTTTTATTTATCCCATATTTTAATACTCTGCTTATGATCAGATAGGTTGAGTGTTTCTGTCTTTATTGAACCAAATCATCATTTGGGAGTCCTACTCGCTCAGCAGAAGCAACCCATCCATAAAGTGATATAATCCGGTCAGTAATCCAAGTTAGACAGCTAGTTTGATAATACAGGTTGAAATTTCAATCAAACAAACCTTTATTACGGCCTTTAGGCCAGAGAGCACAACAATAAAATACATAAACCTGTAATTATTATTAATAAAACTGAAAAAAGTCTTTTTAATGAAATTTTATTAATAATAATTATAAGCTGAAATTTGGTATTGCCAATCCAACTCATTATTCCATGTCTTGCAAAATCTTAAACCTAATCTGTGGCTTTTTATTTGACCATTTATTTGACTCTGCCACTCATGTAATAGCTTGTCTTCAATTCCCATCAGAAGTAGGAAGTTCAACCTTGATAAAATATTCATTTTTACTACCGCTCTTCTTCCTACTTAGTTTTAGTTTTCTCCATATTAAAAAGTCTGCTACTATGTTTTTTCAAGTTTGTGAACAATTGTTCTTAAATAAAATGTATTGTTTTTTGTTAAATAAATTTCCAGGTATCTAATTTTTTAAACAGTAGTATTAAGCTCTGTTATTTGCTGCAAATATTGCTTTTCTTCCGAGAAATTCCAATGTAATCATTAGAGTCTGATTCTTATTAATCTGATACCTTGATACCATGCTGTATGTGTTCCATTCCCAATTTTAGAGAATGCCTTGGATGAGTAATTGCAACATAATCTGCATATAATTTTAATGAATTATTTTGATTTGCTAATTTAATTCCTGAAATTTTATTTATCATTATCTTGGTGTCTTGTTTTTTTTAAGTGCTCTGTACTCATGGGAAAAAAATGAGTCAAATCTTCTTCAGAGTTGTAAATATGAAAAGCCATTCAAAATTATCAAAGACTTTCTCCACAATAAGAAAGGTCATAGCTGCTTCCTTCTTTTTCTGATTTATGTTATCAATATCATTCAAAACATATCTAATATATGTATCAGATTGTATTTGTTACTTAAAGGGCATTTAATCTCTTCACAAGTATTGCTGTAAAGTCATCTACGTTCAATAGAGAGATGGGTTATACAACTCTGGACCCAGGTGATCATACCCCTTTTTGTAAATCAAGGAAATAAAAAGCTTGATGTGAAAGAGGAAGTACTTGATGTTACTATATCTCATTTGTTACCTGAGTTAATGGTTTAATGAAAATTTCCTGAATATTATCAGGAATATTATCAACGAATATTATCACAGAAAAAACATCTGGTCTTGAGGATTTTCCAACAACAAAGAAAGGAGATTTAACCAAGTGTGCAAACTATCATACAATACCCTTATTTTCATATGCTAGCAAAATAATGCTTAGGATCATCCAATGCAGATTAGAGCCCTACATGGAAAGGGAAATGCCAGATGTTCAAGCTACCTTTAGAAAAGGCCAAGAACATATTATTGCTGACACATGCTGGATAACTGAGAAAGCCAAAGAATACCAAAAGGAAGTCAGTACGTGCTTCATTGATTACAGAAAGGCCTTTGATTGTGTTGATCATGTCAAGTTGTGGAATGTGCTTAGAAAAATGGGAATCCCAGAACATCTCATTGTCCTTATATGAAACTTATGCATACGTCAGGAAATTACAGTTCATGGTGAAACAGACTGGCTCCGGGTTGGCAAAGGAGTGAAATGAAACTGTATACTCTCCCCTTATTTATTCAAACTATATGTGGAATATATATTGAGGGAAGCTGGACTGGAAGAAGATGAGTGTGGTTTTAAAATTGGAGGAAGAAACATCAATAACTTGTGCTATGCTGGTGACGCTATTTTAATAGTCAAAAATGCAAAGGATCTGCAACGTCGATTAATTAAAAGTCAAGGAGCAGCAGTCAGGAAATACTCCAGCACTTGGCAGAGCAGCAGTGAAGGCCCTGGGAATGGTATTCAGGTGCCAGTATGTGTCTATACCTACAAAGTTCAGAATCATGCAGGCAATGGTTTTGCCTGTGACATTCTGTGGAAATGAAAGTAGGACTTTTAGGAAGCAGGATAGAAAGAGGATTGATGCTTTTGAACTTTGGTGTTGGAGAAGACTCAGAATCCCATGGATAGCCAAAAAAATCAAAGAAACAAATAGATCACTAACAAATCAACCCAAAGTTCTCACTTGAAGTACAAATGTCCAGGCTTAAATTATCTTTGGATACATTATAGAAGAAGAGGATGACCAGAAGCAGGGTGGATGGACTCAATTACAGTGGTGATGGGTGCACTGTTGGAAGTCCTGAAGGACCAGGTTGCGGATGGATCATCATGAAGAAAATCTATATGGACAATAAGAGTTGACACTTGACTTCATGGCGCATAATCAATATTTTATTCAATTTCAAATTCTGAACTGCTTCACTGGTTTTATTTTCTGTAATTAATTTATTGAAGGTTTTCTTTTCTTGATTTGTACATTTTATAATCTGTATTTTATTTAAGTACTTTTCAATCTTTTCTGGATTAAATGTCTATTTACTGTATAACTGAGAATAATATTTAACACATTATTTTATCATCTCTTACACTGTTGAAATACTTCTTTCCATCCCGAATAGAGGTACAGTAATAATCTTTTCTCTTGTTCTTTTCATAGTTTATTACCTTTTATTACCTTCTTCAAAATATTTCTGTTGGCAAAACTCATCTTCTTGTAAGTTTCATTTACTTCCATTAGGTCCAATTGAATCATTCTAATATTTTGTTCTAAATCTATGACCAGGTTCTGCTTATGTCTTGATTCTAATTGTCTCAATTCATTCATCAATACGTTTTTGTATGGCTTTCTTTCTGTTTCTGTTTCAGGCCAAAGAAATTACACTTTGCAATTCTTGAGGTTTCCTCAACCTTCTTGAGACTTCTTTTTTGTTTCTGGATGGTGCAATTTTGGTCACATAAAATTAGCAGAGAACTACGTCCACTATTATCAGTATATAAAACTGTCTAGAGTCCAAGTGAATTGAGGTGGTATATACAATTCACACGTAATGCAAGAGTTACATGAAGTCTTGCTGGAAATTCTGCACATGACTGTTCTCTCATATGTTACAATTTACTGAAGATTAATGTTAAGAATAACTAAAACGGAACAAATAATCAAACAAACTAGGAGCTAAAACATTTATTTATAGTCAGCTGGATTGTTAATAAGCAAAAAGCAAGCATATGGTGATTAGTTATCATGTGACTATAAAAAAAAGCAGAAAAGTAGTACCTTTGCCAGATGAGCCTTTAATTGAGGTGCTAAAAGCCATGCTCATCAACTTTCTTTCTAAGGTGCCTTTGTGAATTGATTAGGAACAGAAATTTCTTGTCTGGAAAGAAGCTGTCCATATTACTTACTAACTTGGACACTTGGTCAGTCCTGTTTAGATCAACATATCCTGATGTCAAAAACATTTTAATTATTACTTCAAACTGTAGCATTATACATAAGAGTCACCTGTTGGGGGAGATGGGCGGCATACAAGTTTAATAATAAATAAATAAGAAATATTGATTTTTAGTTAATCTAATATATAACACAAACTATAACAGGATAATATTGCTCTGAACAGAGACTTGGTCCTTTGCTTTAATTAAATTATTAGCATAATTTAGATTTTTTTTTTTACCAAAGACAGATGAAGGTGGCAAATATTTGCCAATATAGACATCAGGAGTTGAACCCAACTCGATAGTGCTTAATTATGATTGGGTAGAATTTCAGGACTTAATATTTGTAGATAGAAAATGGCCCAACCACAATTAATTGGAGGAGGAGGAGAAGCAGCAGCAGCTATTGAAAATAGCAACCCTATTGCTTGTTGCCATCAATAAGCCAAGGACAACATAGAGCCTTTCTGTCTAGTCTTCGGAAAAAGAATCAAGAACAAAATATGAAGTGCCAGTTTGGGTTCTGGGTATTGCAATCAGCTGAGATCATCCTACTCAGAAAGGATATTACAGGAAGCAGCCAAAATGGTTTCCCCAGTTTGAGGAATAGCTAACATTTGGACCTGGGATTAGTTTAGAAAAGCAGTAGCAATAAGGACCAGGATAGCAGTTAATATAAACATGACAGGTTTGGATAAAATGGATCACTATCTATTTTCTTTCTTCTTCGATAATGTTAGAACCCATGACTTAGTGGCAGCTTCAGGAAAGCTTTAAGCACGTCTTCCCAAGGTATTTACAGCTAGGAATTGTGGACATGGGATTAGACAAATTTATAGAGAACTAGGTTTTTCCCTGTTTATTACCAGTGGCGGTTAAATAATTTAAGAGCAATAGAGTTTTGAAAACCAGTTGCTTGCAGCTAGTGAGGAGAGGGCTATTGAGTTTCATGATATATAATGATTACAATTAGAAACTTCTCAGAACATTAGATTGTCTCTAGTGTCAGAAAAATATTGCTGGACCAAACAGCTCCTTGTGAGAAACAGTTTGGTGTAGTGGTTAAGGTACCAGGCTAGAAATCAGGAGACTGGGAGTTGTAGTCCCACCTTAGGCTCAAGCCAGCTGGGTGGCCTTGGGCCAGACCTTCTCTCTCAGCCCAAGGAAGCAGGCAATGGCAAACCACTTCCAAAATCTTGCCAAGAAAACTGCAGGGATTAGGCTAAGCGGTTGCCAGGAGTCAAAAACTGACTCGAAGGCACCAAAAAACCCCCCAACTCCTTAGTCTGATCTAGAAGATCTCTTCCTGCCTTGTTTTGCAGCAGCTCCTTTGAACAAATGTTGTTACTTACTTTTCTGTGTAATACCGATGTGTTTGAAATAATTGCTGACTGAGTTGACAGGAAGATGACAATGAATATGGGCTGGGTGTTGATTTTGTTAAGAGAAAGAATACTGCCTTTGATATTTAATAGAATCATAAGAGCAGAAAAATAATAATTGGACATGGGTTTTCTAAAGGATTTAAATAGAACCAGGGATGGAATGGGAATGCTAGCAGTGGTCCTTACTTTATAACCTTTAAAAATGCAGCAGTCTTTGCATTAGCAATGGCAAAACTGGATGCAGTATTAAAAAAATTAAGCCATAATTCTACAAGATCTGCTGCAGTGAAAAAGCAGTTAAATCTTTCCCCATAGTACTCCTTGAAAAACCTGAAATACAACAGTAGTTTAAGAAAGTGTTCTCTGTTCAACCCAACCTTAGGGAATAACAAACAGAAAGGGAACATGCTTATGAAGTTTTTTGGACTGTTGTTGACCTATAAAATACTGGCTGTCAAACAGGTTTTGCCATGTGTACAAATGAATCTGACAACTTGGGTTTTTCCCTGCTAGTGAGGTTATTGTGGATCTTGTATGCATTTTGTTGTTGTTTAGTCGTTAAGTCGTGTCCGACTCTTCGTGACCCCATGAACCATATTGCGCCAGGCCTTCCTATCTTTCACTGCCTCCCTGAGTTTGCTCAATTTCATGCTCATTGCTTCAGTGATGCTATCTAGCCATCTCATCCTCTGCCGTCCTCTTCTCCTTTTGCCTTCCATCTTTCCCAACATCAGGGTCTTTTCCAAAGAGTCCTCTCTTCGCATTAGGTGACCAAAGTATCTGAGCTTGAGCTTCATTATCAATCCTTCCAATGAGCAATCAGAGTTGATTTCCTTTAAGATTGACTGGTTTGACCTCCTAGCAGTCCAGGGGACTCTTAAGAGTCTTCTCCAGCACCACAGTTCAAAGGCATCAATTCTTCGGCGTTCAGCCTTCTTTATGGTCCAGCTCTCACAGCCATACATTACTACTGGAAAAACCATAGCTTTGACTATGCGGATCTTTGTCGGTAAGGTGACGTCTCTGCTTTTTAATATGCTATCTAGGTTTGCCATAGCTTTCCTCCCAAGGAGCAAGCGTCTTTTAATTTCATGGCTGCAGTCTCCGTCTGCGGTGATCTTGGAGCCCAAATAAATGAAGTCTGTTACTGCTTCCATTTCTACCCCTTCTATTTGCCAGGGATTGATGGGTCCAGATGCCATGATCTTAGTTTTTTTAATGTTGAGTTTCAAGCCAGCTTTCGCACTCTCCTCTTTCACCCTCATCAAGAGGCTCTTTAGTTCTTCTTCACTTTCTGCCATTAGGGTGGTATCGTCTGCATATCTGAGGTTATTGATGTTTCTCCCTGCAATCTTAATTCTGGCTTGTGATTCTTCCAGCCTGGCATTTCTCATGATGTACTCTGCATATAGGTTAAATAAGCAGGGTGACAGTATACAGCCTTGTCGTACTCCTTTCCTTATTTTGAACCAATCGGTTGTTCCATGACCGGTTCTAACTGTTGCTTCTTGGCCTGCATACAGATTTCTCAGGAGACAGGTAAGGTGGTCTGGTATCCCCATCTCTTTAAGAATTTGCCACAGTTTGTTGTGATCCACACAATCAAAGGCTTTTGCATAGTCAATGAAGCAGAAGTAGATGCTTTTCTGGAACTCTCGTGCTTTCTCCATGATCCAGCAAATGTTGGCAATTTGATCTCTAGTTCCTCTGCCTCTTCGAAACCCAGCTTGTACATCCGGTAGTTCTCGGTTCACGTACTGCTGAAGCCTAGCTTGTAGGATTTTGAGCATAACCTTGCTAGCATGTGAAATGAGTGCAATTGTGCGATAGTTTGAGCATTCTTTGGCATTGCCCTTCTTTGGAATTGGAACGTAAACTGACCTTTTCCAATCCCGTGGCCACTGTTGCGTTTTCCAAACTTGCTGGCATATTGAGTGGAGCACTTTAACAGCATCGTCTTTTAGTATTTTAAATAACTCAGCTGGAATACTGTCATCTCCACTAGCTTTGTTGTTAGCAATGCTTCCTAAGGCCCACTTGACTTCACCCTCTAGGATGTCTGGCTCAGGGTCAGTGACCACACCAGCATGGACATCAGGGACATTAAGATCTTTCTTGTATAGTTCTTCTGTGTATTCTTGCCACCTCTTCTTAATCTCTTCTGCTTCTGTTAGGTCCCTGCCTTTTTTGTCCTTTATCATGCCCATCTTTGCACTAAACGTTCCTTTGATATCTCCAATTTTCTTGAAGAGATCTCTAGTCTTCCCCATTCTATTGTTTTCTTCAATTTCTTTGCATTGTTCATTTAAGAAGGCCTTCTTATCTCTCCTTGCTATTCTCTGGAAATCTGCATTCAGTTGCTTATATCTTTCTCTTTCACCCTTGCTTTTCGCATTCCTTCTTTCCACAGCTATTTGTAAAGCCTCATCAGACAGCCATTTTGCTTTCTTGCATTTCTTTTTCTTCGGGATGGTTTTAGTTGCTGCCTCTTGTACAATGTTACAGACCTCCGTCCATAGTTCTTCAGGCACTCTGTCTACCAAATCTAATCCTCTAAATCTATTCATCACCTTCACTGTGTACTCACATGGAATATGATCTAAGTCATACCTGAGTGGTCTAGTGGTTTTCCCTACATTCTTCAATTTAAGCCTAAATTTTGCAGTAAGAAGCTCATGATCTGAGCCACAGTCAGCTCCTGGTCTTGTTTTTGCCGTCTGTATAGAGCTTCTCCATCTTTGGCTGCAAAGTATGTAATCTATCTGGTTTCGGTATTGACCATCTGGTGATGTCCATGTGTAGAGTCGTCTCTTGTGTTGTTGGAAAAGAGTGTTTGCTATGACTAGCTTGTTCTCTTGACAGAACTCTATTAGCCTTTGCCCTGCTTCATTTTGTACTCCAAGGCCAAACTTGCCTGTTATTCCGATTACTCCTTGACTTCCTACTTTAGCATTCCAATCCCCTATGATGAAAAGGACATCTTTTTTTGGTGCTAGTTCTAGAAGGTCTTGTAGGTCTTCATAGAACCGGTCAACTTCAGCTTCTTCGGCATCAGTGGTTGGGGCATAGACTTGGATTACCGTGATGTTGAATGGTTTTCCTTGGATACGCATTGAGATCATTCTGTCGTTTTTGAGGTTGTACCCCATTATTGCCTTTCCCACTCTCTTATTGACTATGACTGCAACTCCATTTCTTCTAAGGGTTTCTTGCCCACAGTAGTAGATATAGTGGTCACCTGAATTAAATTCACCCATTCCCGTCCATTTCAATTCGCTGATTCCCAAGATGTCGACGTTCAATCTTGTCATCTCATGTTTGACCACATCCAGCTTGCCTTGGTTCATGGATCTTACATTCCACGTACCTATACAATATTGTTCTTTACAGCATCGGACCTTCTTTTCGCTTCCAGATACATCCACAGCTGAACGTCCTTTCGGCTTTGGCCCAGCCGCTTCACTCTTTCTGGAGCTACTTGGAATTGCCCTCTGCTCTTCCCCAGTAGCATATTGGACACCTTCCGACCTGAGGGGCTCATCTTCCGGCATCATATCTTTTAGCCTTTTAACATTGTCCATGGGGTTTTCTTGGCAAGGATACTGGAGTGGGTTGCCATTTCCTTCTCCAGTGGACCACATTTTGTCAGAACTCTCTGTCATGACCTGTCCGTCTTGGGTGGCCCTGCACGGTATAGCTCATGGCTTAACTGAGTTACACAAGCCCCTTCGCCACGACAAGGCAGTGATCCATGAAGGGGTCTTGTATGCATATTATAAAACAATAACAAAACTAGCTGTTTCTTTTCGTGTGCATAAGCAAATTTGAAAGTGTACAGCTAGACATCTGAAATAGTGGTCTTTTGACTGTGGTATAGTGTACTCCCTGAAACTTCACTAATTTGGGAGGTAGCTATTTCTAACTTAATTTGGAAATTAGTTGGGTCAGATTCTTAAACTGAAGCTCAACCAATTGTCATATTCACAAGCAAAGGGAAAGTATTAGCACAGAGAAAGTTAAAAAGATCAAAACATTTATTTTACACACACAAATATATAGTCCCTTATTCCCAGCTGTTACAGAATTTGTTAACTTGGCTGATTTTTCCTGAACAAAATGGAAACATTTTGCTCAGGCATCTGAATAATATCTATGAAACCTGCAAATTCAGCATGGCTGAGTTTGTCTACCAGACTGCAGCTTTCTGTGTGTTGGGCTTCTCTTCAAGAGTCAACAGTTTCATAGGGATCCCATTAAAGAGCAAATACAAAAGTAATCATATTATACAGGTGAAACTCGAAAAATTAGAATATCGTGCAAATGTTCATTTATGTCAGTATGGCAACTCAAAAGGTGAAACCAATATATGAGATAGACGTATTACATGCAAAGCGAGATATGTCAAGCCTTACTTTGGTATAATTGTGATGATTATGGCGTACAGCTTATGAAAACCCCAAATCCACAAACTCAGAAAATTAGAATATTACATGACATCAATAACACAAGGATTGGAAATAGAACAATATTGGACCTCTGCAAAGTATAAGCATGCATATGTACTCAGTACTTGGTTTGGGCCCCTTTTGCAGCAATGACTGCTGCAATGCGGCGTGGCATGGATGCTATCAGCCTGTGGCACTGCTGAGGTGTTATGGAAGACCAGGATGCTTCAATAGCGGCCTTCAGCTCCGCTGCATTGTTTAATCTCATGTCCCTCATCTTTCTCTTGGCAATGCCCCATAGATTCTCTATGGGGTTCAGGTCAGGTGAGTTTGCTGGCCAATCAAACACAGTAATCCCATGGTCATTGAACCAGGTTTTGGTACTTTTGGCAGTGTGGGCAGGTGCCAAGTCCTGCTGGAAAATGAAGTCAGCATCCCCATAAAGCTCGTCTGTGGAAGGAAGCATGAAGTGCTCCAAAATCTCCTGGTAGACGGCTGCGTTGACCCTGGACTTAATGAAGCACAGTGGACCAACACCAGCAGATGACATGGCTTCCCAAATCAACATAGACTGTGGAAACTTCACACTGGACTTCAAGCATCGTGCATTGTGTGCCTCTCCATTCTTCCTCCAGACTCTGGGTCCTTGGTTCCCAAATGAGATGCAAAAGTTGCTCTCATCAGAAAAGAGGACTTTGGACCACTGGGCAACAGACCAGTTCTTTTTTTCTGTAGCCCAGGTAAGACACTTCTGACGTTGTTGTTGTTCAGGAGTGGCTTGACAAGAGGAATACGACATTTGAAGCCCATGTCCAGGATCCGTCTGTGTGTGGTGGCTCTTGATGCACTAACTCCAGCCTCAGCCCACTCCTTGTGAAAGTCCCCAACACTTTTGAATGGCCTTTTCCTGACAATCCTCTCCAGGCTGCGGTCATCCCTGCTGCTTGTGCACCTTTTTCTACCACACTTTTCCCTTCCACATAACCTTCTATTGATGTGCTTTGATACAGCACTTTGGGAACATCCAACTTCTTTTGCAATTACCTTTTGGGGCTTTCCCTCCTTATGGAGGGTGTCAATGATGGTTTTCTGCACAACTGTCAGCTCAGCAGTCTTTCCCATGCTTGTGATTCCTACTGAACCAGCCTGAGAGACCATTGAAAGGCTCAGGAACCCTTTGCAGGTGTTATGGATTCATTAGCTGCTTAGAGTGGGACACTTTGAGCCTAGAATATTGAACCTTTTCACACTATTCTAATGTTCTGAGATTGTGAATTTGGGGTTTTCATAAGCTGTACGCCATAATCATCACAATTATACCAAAGTAAGGCTTGACATATCTCGCTTTGCATGTAATGCGTCTATCTCATATATTGGTTTCACCTTTTGAGTTGCCATACTGACATAAATGAACATTTGCATGATATTCTAATTTTTCGAGTTTCACCTGTATCTGCCTGATTTTCTTCTACAGGGAGCTGGAAAAATTTACTAGAAGGACAAAGTTATAACATAAGAATTCCAGCTTTACTTTTACACGAGGTATCTCTATAGTCAATTATGGCAGCAAAACCCTTGAGTGTTTTCTCTGGCTCTTTTGACCAAGGGGGCTGGAGGGGAGGATGGGCTGCCCCTTTTCTAAAGCTAGGGCAGCCTGCATTTGCTCATTGTTTTGCTAACTGATCGTCCCTTTCCCAGTCTGAGAATGGATTCACACACTCTCTTTTGCAGGTTAGGTAAAATATTGGCTTGAGCGGACTTTCTGTCTTCTAAATGTGTAATAGGAATGCGTGGACCAGAATCGAGCGCAGGCAGGCACAAATGTGGCATTTGTCTGTGACTCCTTGAACCAAAGGCTCACTTTCCCTGGATTGTGTTGCAGACACGCAATCCTGAAAAAAGATGCAACAGCCTTAAGGAAGGGCAGAGTGGTACTATGGGAGTGCCCCTTGCATACTTTATTGCCAATGGATCTGAAGCACTGCAAGATGTACCAAATCTCTACCATTTTTTGTAAATTATGTCTTATCTCTAGCCACTGTCTTTGTGGCATCTGCTGTTACCTCCTAGAGTGTTTTCTCAAGGTAAAACAATACAGTAATATTTGTGCAATTACAATGCAATTATATTTTGAGAATAAACTGTACTGCATTTTGATATTGTGATTTTTAAATTGCTGTAAGCCACCTTGCCTGTTTATAAATAAAGAAATGCTGATGTGGAGTTTGCTCTTTTCATGGCTGCTACTGTCAGATATTTAGATGTTTAATAGATAGCTGATGTTCTCTTAAAGTGAATCATTTCATGTTAGTCCTAGCCAGGTAAGCCACTATCAACTGGCATATGCATCAAGAGGTTTTTGGAAAACCACTAATCATATGTGTATTAGATAAACTTTATTAGAATTTGTTGGGCAAAGAATTCTAAAAAGTTAACGAGGCAGAATTTTTCTTAATGAAAACGACGTGTATTCTTCTGCAGAATCTGTTCTACTGTATTTTTAATTATTCTAATTTAGATGTTGCTTTCCACAATGTTTTCTGGGACTGTATTTAAGCTACCATGTCTATAATTTCCAGACAACTCTCCGGCCAAATAGATCTTTTTTTTTTTAATTGACCTTATATGATTTTAATAACAAGTCGCATATCAGCTGGAAAATCAACAACTGTACCTTTGAGCTCTTTAAAAACTCCTGGGCGTATGCCACCTGGACAAAGTAACTTGTTAATTTTTAATTTGTCAGTTAGACCTAGAACAGTACTCCTGTTTGAGATTTATATATATATATATATATATATATATATATATATATATATATATATATAATATATTATATATTTTTCTTTTCTTTTGCTTTCTTTTACTTTCCAGGATGTGGAAAGTATTTATATTTATATTTATTTTATATATATTATATAAATATATATATTATATAAATATAAAATATACTAATTAAAAGTCTGTGAAGTCTGATGGGTGGGAAGAAATGGTGATATCAAATTCTTTCTTCAACCCACATTGCATATTCTGCCAAAGCATCAAAGCTGGCTTGATTCTAACCCTTGCATCTGGACAATTCCATGAGGACTGATTCTGTTTTCTGCACCATTAATCCCACTTCTACCTGTATAGCCCCATTTTAGATTCTTGGTCACACCAGAGCAGGATAGGATTAAATACTGGGAATTATTTTTGATAGGCAGATCAATTAAAAAGCATTACATTCAATATTTATTTCTCCCTTTGGTCTGTTAGGAGGTGGAAGAGATTTTGCAGATACTGCAACTTTTTTTAGGGTTCTGGAGTTCTGTCTTCCATAACTCTTGTAAAATAAACAAACAAAAATGTAGCTTTATATGTCTAAGATTCTTGAATGAAGATCATAATGAGTCTTCTTCAGAAATTAAGTCCATCAAGCTTTGCCTCTCCAATGATTGTGTCAGAGGTAAAGTTTAAGATTGTATGGCATTAATTGGTACTTGAGTATACTTGAATTCCCCTCCTCAACTTTTGGCTTTTTTAGACTCTAAGCCTGAGATAGAGGTTATCTCTTTTTATTCTTGTATAAATCCAGTTGGAAGCTTGTCAGTGCTTGCTACAAACACTTTAAGCCAAACAGACAATGAAATGCTGGTGGCTGTATTTTTCTATTGCCTCTTATGATTTTTTATTGTGGGTGGACAATCTACAGCCCCATGTTTAAACCAATTGAGTGGCAAGCCAGTAAATAACAGTGGCACAATTTTTTACCAATATTCATGGGAAAGAAAACAGCATATTAAGCCTTCAAGACACTGTTTTAGAAAAGCGGGATTTTAATAGCACCATCAAATGAGAAACTGTTGAACTCACATACATCAAAAGGTTTCACAAACACAATGGGTTTTCAACACATTACAGCTGTTAGTCGATAAAGGACTTTTCATGTGTCGCACATGTAACCTGCATATTTATCATTACTTCATCTTCTCTCTTTCCACCCAGCACACCCTAATTTAAATCCCACCTTAGACTCATAAAAGCTTATGCCTCTTGATAACATTTGTTAGTCAGAAAAGGGTGCTACCTGATTCCTGATTTTTTTCAAGAAACTGAACACGCCTATAAAATGTATATACAAACAAAAGAGGGAAAATAAGGTGGGCTTCTTCCAAGTGATATCACTGTGCTGCTGCTTTGCCTCTCACAAGCCCTGGCAGCTGAAAAAATGAATTTTAAAATATTAACTGCAAACAACTGTCTATTTATCCATCCATCCATCCATCCATCCATCCATGGAAGATAACTGAGGGATCTACACTACTTAGATGAACTTTCTCAAAATATGGAGACAGGAGAATGAGTTCTCAAATTCTTTTTTTTAAAACTTGATGTGCAGGCACCCCAGAAGAGAATATTAAGATTTCCAAATGTTTTCTATCTTGTGCAATTCAGTATTACTGGTTCCCAATTAAGCTCTGATTTACCATTACCATTACCCGCATTTCCTATTATCTTTCTCTTAAGACTTTTGGTCATGCGAGGACTGTGTTAACAGTGGGAATTGTTTTCTTCCAAGCTTTATGCACACACACACACACTGTATATATCATAATGTTTCTTTGCCCACTCTGTCTCTGTATTCTATCATGGATCCCAAACTGACTCTATCTGTACTGAACCAAGTCTTCTATTTTACCTCTTACATAGGGTCTAGTAATATTCCAGGTTAGTTGGAACGGTTGTTTGTTTGCAAATGTTTCATTACCCAGCTAGGTTTTCTCCTTAGTAATTCCCTGAGTAGGATATTGCAATACCACACCCCCACCAAAACTGGCAGGGCAAGCTACTGTATATTATACCGTATATAAACAGACAGCAAACTCCACACTTGCACTGATGATGTTACCTAGTTAGGTAATGAAATGTCTGCAAACAAACAACCAGACTCAGAGAGCACCAAGGACTCCATGGTTCAACCCAGAGCTACAAATATTGTCTTCTATTGTTATCGGAACACTCTAGCAACAGCTTTCAATAATGTGAACAATATAAGTTTCTTATATAAATAAATAAATAAATAAATAAATAAATAAATGGATGGATGGATGGATGGATGGATGGATGGATGGAGATAGATAGATAGATAGATAGATAGATAGATAGATAGATAGATAGGAAATCTTGAAGGGTTCTTTTCATGAATTGTAACAGATTCAGGTAAGAGAATGAAAATTGGTTCAAAATCCATTTTGGTCCAAATACAGATGAAACAAGATTTGATTAGGCTTTTAATCTCCACTGTCAAAGGAATCTCATAGTTTTGCATTAAGAAATGTCAATAGCAAGCTTAGTTCATGTTGTGTCCTCAATCAAGAAATATAGTATTAAGCCAGAACACAGAAATGCTTTTAAAAGGAGTTTAGCATAACTAACTCATAAAGGTCTTTTTCATGTACAGAAATGTGGTTTTATTGTATATGGAGCCAAACAAATAAGTATTAAGTATCTTACAATATATCAATTGAGAAGGCTGTGTTCAGATAAGGATCTAGAGGAATGCTTCAAACGCAATAACATTTTTAATAGAACTGGATTATCCAGTCTGACTGTTCTAATTGACCAAATACATTTTGTAATACATTTGCTTTGAAACTAATGGTTCCTCTGTACATATGTCAATGTGCCTTCCTGTTCCCATCCCTCTTACCGCACTTCTCCAGCAAGGCTGGTAGTTGGTGCTGGATCAGAAAGTAACATGTGTTACTTCCTGTGCTGTGACTGCTTGTTCTGGGTTGGGAAAGAAATGGCTCTTGCAGGCCTGTGCTGCTTTTTCCCAGCCCCAAAGTAACGATCTCCTGGATGGGGAACAAGCAGCAGGCAGCATTTTCTCTGCTGCAAGTGCTGCGTTGACAGCCCACTCCCCACCTTTCCTTCCCCCACTGAGATACCCCCCCCGAACTTGCACTGGAAAAGGAAGGTGTCAGCCCTTAGCGGGATCCAGGCAAGAAGCACCAACCATGATTCCTAACACTACCTTTATTGTAAGGTCACAGTAACAGAATCTTGCAAGTCTGAAAGTGCATCTCTCTCCACTCACCTTTACAGCCCAAGAAACTAGGGAGGGTCCTTCTGAGATGTTTGACAGGCCCCCATCGCTTCTGAGGGCTCAGCTGCCTCTTATCTGACCATCGCCTAGTCTGCTGTCTCTCAGGGACATTCTCACAGATCAGCACAGAAAGTCTCTGCTGCTTTTTCATTCTTTCCTGCTGCAAGCACTGTGTCCAGCAGGCTCTTTCAAACCTTTCCCTGTGCCTTCTTACCGTCAGGTTTTTGGGAAGACTGCTGGGGCCCAGTGGGCTGGAAGGCCAGAGGTGTCCACAGGAGCGGGGGGCAAACAGTGAACCCAGCATAGCAACTTCTGCCCCTTTTGAAAGTGTACTGTGACACTGCACACATGGACAAAAGGGGCAGAACATGCACACTGTTTTCCTCACGTTGGCAAAAGCCTCATATCCTGCAAAAGCCTCTGGGGGAGATTCCGCTTCCCAAGTCTTACTGCCCTTGAAGTGAGAGGCTTCCAGACATCCTGCTCCCTCCAATGGCCCTACCACCTACACATTTTTGCCACCGTGTTGTACCTCCTGCAGCATCCGGTGCCCCCAACCTCCAAGAGGAAAAAACTGGGGGCCAATCCAGGGCTGCTGAGGGAGGGCAAGTGCTCAGCTCTTCAAGGTGCCCCCTTAGCCATGCCAGCTGGTGTCTATGCCACTACCACTGCATTCTTCTTTCCCTGGACTCACTGCTGCCTCTTTCCCTTAGCCCAAAGCCAGCTAAGTTATTTTGGCACAGGAGGCAAAAAGTTCCAGAAGTATCCACATCCATATGCAATAAACCAAATTGTCAGTTTGCATAACTCTTGGCAATGGTTATCAGTATTTAATGATTTATACTTCACTTTTTTAGTCTAGTGTGTATTCTAGTTCGCTATTCAATACTCAATAGAGTAGCATGGCAACCAAAATTATTAAATAGTATTTAACTGTACACTTAAACTAGGCTAACGCATGTTGCTATTATACCTGTATCAGGTATAGCCAAATACTTTGAACTTTAATTCCCACGCCTTAAGAGCAAGCCAACAAGGCTGATGGCAAGGAATTGGAAGGACCAAAATATCTGGAGGGCTCAAAGTTGCCTACTCCTATCCTATTAATAAACTGCCAGCTTGTTTTCAGCTCTTCTGTGTGTGTGTTTTTAAAGCCTTACACGTTTATGAAGAAAATTTCTTTTGTGGTGCAGTTGCCTTGAAATGAGTTTGCATCGGAAAATTTTTTAACACTCTCATTTAAAAATATAATGTATTTCCCGATGAAAAGTAACGTGCAAATTCCAATACACAGTTTTACACAGGCTTCAATTCCAAATTAACTTTTCTGAAACTAAGGATCAGTACAGTCAGTACTACACACTTTTGAATAATTGCGCCCTTATTTTCTACTGTAGGGTGGTATCCATTTAACAGCTCCCAGCAACTGAATAGCATCTGTCACTGGAATGGCAACTTTCTTCCTCTCCACAGCCCCCCTCATCCACATATGCTCTGCAAAATAGCTCCAAACAGATTTAGGGAATTATAGGAGTGTGAAGGTCAGTTCTTATGGCATTAGATTTTATTCTTAATTTAAAACCGTAATAAAATATGACAACCTTTCTCTCTCTCTTACATCTACTCATTCACTCAGACACATGCATAGACCTCTTTTCTATCAAACCATTTGCCAATTTTATTTATTTATTTATTTATTTAAGCCATTTATACGGCTGCCTAACTCAGTCACAGTGACTCTGGGTGGCTTACAGAAATAAAACCCCAAATACAAACCACTACACCCCCACCTGCCTGGCGACAACAATACATTCAAATACTCATATCTGGCTAACTGAAGTGTTGTTTCACATACCCAACCAGTTTTGGACTGAACAGCCCCAGGTACACTTCAATGCAAACTTCATGTGCATGACAATCCCCTCAAAGAGGAGCTAAACTGTTTTTGTGGTCTAGAACATTTGCATAACCATTACACATTCTTGCTGTCACTTAAAATAAATTCCACAATCACCAAAATGAACAGAGAGAATACATGTGTCTCTGTATTTTGGAGCTCATTAACAGCTTATCCTAAGGAGTCCATTTATTTGTAAACTAATTCAAATGAAAAGCCTCTTTATTTAAGGGAATAGATCTACTTATCCGTTACAGATAAAAATATTTCTATCTGAGAAAAAAAGTACTGTACCAGATGGCATTTTCTCATAGTTTTTGTTGGGAAATAACCAGTCTGGGCATATAAAGTACACTTTATCAAGTTGAATCATAGCATGCCAGCCAGTGCAACAGAGGAAAAAAACTCTGAAGTCTTGGAAAAGGCCACCCAGAGCCTGGAAACAGCCTGGATTTCTCATCAAAAGCCATGGTGCATTTTAATTAAGGCTAGATGTTGTAGCTTTCTGATGGCATTAGCCCTTTTTCCTATCCTAGACGCTGAGTCCACAATTACGCTACCACCTCTCTAAATAATCTGAAGTTAGACTTTGAAGGCAAATATTAAAAAACAGATTTCCAAGATTCCTGAAGATAAGCAGGCCAGAGAAATTGGTAGATTTGGCTGCACTGTACTCATGTAGAAGTAAGTTCCGCTTGAATTCAGCAGGACTTCCCTTTGAATAGTCATGCCAAGGTTTATTCTCTTAGTCTGCAATCCTGTGTATTCTAACTTGGAAATGCGCCTCACTGAATTCATAGGACTTACAATCAAATCATGAATAGCCATGCACAGGCTAGCAGACTCTTCAGAATGTGAGATTTGGTTTTTAAAAAAACCAAACCGATTCCAACATATGTTGACTTTGCAATTATCAAAAGTTAATGAAGAGAAGGGCAAGACAGCATCTCTTATACTCACCTTCCTTTAAAGTCCATTTAATTGACCCTGTTCTCTTGCTAACTGCATGTAAACTCCCATCGAGAGTTGAAACGAACAATAAAGTCTCTGGCAAAGTCACTGAATTGGCATTTCCATAGTTCTGAAAGAAAAAAAATGCAGAAACCATACATTTATTTTGTTGTTGACTGAGGAAAGTGAAGACTTGGTAGGGAGGGCAAACACAGGAACTATATATTCCTTCATGTAATGAGCAGTTGCTCTTCCTTGCAAAATACATAGACTAGTTAGCACAAGCAACCTGAGCAGGATTATACTATTCCAAGCCTGTGCTTTTTACTAGCTTTCCTACTGTTGCTACCATATGTTGAATGCTTGGGCACGTTAGATGTTTAGCTAGGAGGAAAAGAAGCTGCGGTACATAATCCTCCTCAATCTGTAGAGCACGTTGTGCTAGTTAGGCCACAATTGAGATCAGAACACAATCCACCCACCTCATAGGGAGAAGCAAAACAATATAGAAGTTTTAGTGATCAGCATTCACAAACTTGATTTGTCTTTTTTCTGCTTCCCTTCTGCTGCATGGGCACCAGGAGCAGAGAACTTATGGCCTTCAAGGTGCTGCTGAACTAACAGCCTCACTCCATAATGAACAGTGGTAAGAGATCCTGGGAGCTGTAGTTCAGCAACATCTGGAGAACCCCAATTTCCCTACCCTTAAAGAAGGGTGAGGGAAAGGATCTGCAATGATGCTGTAAAGCTTGTAGTGCCATGTCACACAAGTAAGTGAGATTAGGATTTTCTCTGTGGTTGTTGTTTTCTCCCCAGGTTTTATGGGACATATTTGGTGCACATTTTTAAAACGAAACCTTCTTTTACCATTTACACTATACTTTTTGTATATTTCCTACTTCAAAATGGTAGAAAACTGCTGTTGATTTGGGGAAAAATCCTACTCAGAGGTAGCCTCAGAGACTGCAAAAAAAAAAAAAAAGGGGGAGGGGGCTAGGGCTAGGCCTTAATTTATCAACCCTAAAACCAAGAATTGCCACTAAATGCTCACTGCCTATAACTCACAAAACTCTGGAGTAAGGCATGTAAAGTCCTGAGACAATGCACTGGTTTATTTTAGGGAACTGAGTAACAAAGAACAGAGCATAGCCAGTGAGGTGGTTGATCATAATAAAGGGTTAAATGCTTTCTCCTTTGGAGGAAGAGAAGGGAGACTGTCTGAGGGAAGAGGGTTGGGTGTTGGGACAGTTGGGAGTTGGGTTCGTTGGTGGTTGACAGAGGAAGGAGGAAGAAGTGCCCTACAGATATTTCCAAACATCAGTTTCCATCAATGAAAACTTAGCAAGAGTAATTTTAGCAGGGCTAAATGAAGGTAGAGACATTAGGATATTTTGTCTTTTCCTTTTGCTAAATGTGCTTGGTTTTGTTCTATAAGAACACAGTTGTACAATCAAGCTTATGTATATTCAGGCTTCATGTACTGAAACAAGAATTGCACTGAAACAAGAATTGCACTGAAGCAAGTAGCCTCTTGAGTACCTGTACTAGTAAAGCCTAGCCATCAGAATTGTCCATCTTCATCCTGAACCCAAAATTAAATTGCAAAGGACCTTCCTGGGAAGCCTCCCATTAAAACACATGGACAAAGCTGCTGTACCAGGAAGGCACCTGTAAAACTCTTGGTTGTCTCCTGGCCAAGGAAAAAGGGAGCCAGACAGGAAAAAGCAGATCCTGCTTCAGCCAGAAAATGAAAGAACATGATTAATTTTGTCAGCTAAAATATTGGCTTAACCCAGAACAAAAGTTAAAAATCTACCAGGCATGTCTTCTTCTTCAACTCTACCAAATAGAAAGAAAAGAAAAGAAAACATTGCTACAAGGAGCTCTGCCTACAGAGAGACAAGTGTCCCAGGATGATTTGGGACACCACTAAAGTTGGTAGAATCCGAGAGATCTGATCATCAAGACATCATCCTGTGACAAGGTCTCATGCACAAACGTCACGGAAATAAGCAGATGCTCTGAAAGCCTGTTGTGTTCCACGTTAACTGGGGATAGAAAAAGAAAAGGTACCTCATGTCCCAAAATGTCTTTTCATTCCATTGTCTTAAATGACAATACCAATAAAATAGAGGAACGTGTAAATTAAATGTTTTCGGGGGCTTACCCCAAACTGGGGTTCTCCTCAAAGTCGATCAGGTTTTTCACATTCCATCGGCAAAACAGAATAAAAAGGAAAGCTCTGGCCATGAGCATTTTTGCTGTAATTCTTTCTTTAAAACAACTGTTTAGTAACTACATTTGATTGCTTAGCCACCTGCCATTGCCTGAGAAGTTTCAAAAGTATATTTAACACATAAGTTACTAATGTCAGCAATATGAAACTGTTAAGGGCTGAAATGACATATCTGGGTATAGGACTGAAGTTTGCCAAAAGACAAGAAACTGTGACTGGAACATGATCTGAAACAAAAATGTTAACCATATCAAATTCTTTTACAAGATGCACTAGTGTTTGAAAAAGGAAGATACAATTGGTTTCAGAATAGGGTTTTTTATTTTGAGGAACTGAACGAGCATTTTTAAACTACTGAGTTACCTTCTGTCCAAACATAGCTATAATTTGTACATGGTAAGGAAATGTGCCACAGGATCAAATGAGTTATTTTACCCAATTCATATGGTCCCATAGCAGATTTGCTCATCACGCACGAGTTAATTTTGGAGGTCCCTAATTAGAAAAGAACTGAGCCCTTTTCAACTTCCTTATTGAGAAATTCAAAAGAGCTCACAGAGATATTTTTTTTTGCAGTTTACATGGACTACAGTATATGTAAAACAAAAACAAAAAACAACCCAAAAATGGGACACTGTTCCTCTACCTGCACCTCTAGTTGCTGCTTAGGCTCACCAGCATCTCTTCCTTGTAATAAAGAGTTATTCTCACACCCAGAGTATTTTATAACTTTGTATTTTGACGATTTTGATGGGTTTCTTGAAAGAAGATTAAATCAGAATATTTCTGAATCTGTATATTAATTTTATAGCAATCTCCACAGCATATACCATATTATAATGATTTATTTCATTAATGTTATGCTGTTTGTTTATACTGTAGCACCATATTTTAGACTTTGCAGTTTTAATATCAATAATCAATATCAATCAATAATATCAATTAAAAGTACCATTCTTATAATTAGACCTTAGTGTTATAAAGTCCATTAATACTATTTAGTAATCCCTGTAATAATATTATTAATACATTATGCTGTACCTTAAATTCTTACTCCTGAAATGATTTTAAATATTTTATACTGGGTCTATGACCGATTGACAGATTGATATATACAATGTTTTTTGCATTTTTAATTCTCCCTTTAAAAAAGAAGGCAGAGCTTGATTAAATGTTTGAAGTTAATTGGGAGAAATGTAAATACCTATTTTGATTAATCTCTTAATTATTGCATAAAATTTTACATCTTGTGCTGTGTTTAGTGTTCTTCAGCCCCATTAAAAGAGGGATAAAACTTAAGATGAGGGATTCATTTTCATGATATATAAAGTTCTGTCCTAAGTAATATCACATTGCATAATCTTTATGTTTTCCTCTTCAAAACAGGTGAAATCTAATGATAATTTTCTGCTGTTGAAAGTATTTCAGTCAGTGGAACTCCAAGGACAGATTCAGCTCCATCTTGCACTCCCAAATCTGCCCTAGTGGTTTGGAAGATCCTTTAGAGCAGATTTGGAAGGGGCAGAGGGAACAGAGAGTCCAATCAGAGGACTTTAAACTCAAGCGGGCAATGTTAAACTTCATCCTCTAGAACTAGCTGAAATGGAAGTACAGAAATTGTACCCTAAATTAATGAAATAAACTTTATTACAAAAATAATTACTAAGTTGAATGGGAGTTACCTTTAGTTAATTGCTTTTTAATCAACAAATCAATCAACTAATTAATTACATTTAAAAGACTGCAACTTTTAAATGAGGTGCAGGATGAAAAGAACTTGCTTTTATCTTAATCATCTTTAAGGGGCATATATCTAAGCAAAACACCTACTAAGTTTCAGGAGAAGATTCAATAGGCTGTTTTCCAGCGACGGAATTGATGGGATCTTTCAAACTCAGGCTCTAAGCAACAATATCAGTTGCCTTACATTCAGGGCTTGCAATGCATAGGAATATTCTTTTGACCAAGAATGTTGTAGAATACCCTAAACACTTCTGAAATTCTATGGAATTAGCAGAACAAGAAATGCTGTATGGTATAAAGAACAGAGATAATTAAAAAAGGTATACTATACTAAGCACTAAGTATTTGACAAATATTTCTTCAGAAAAAAATGTCAATGTGTCTTTGATTGCATTATCAGTATAGAAATATTTTACATATTATCACAAACAAAAAGAAAAACAAAGGAGAAACATTGTTCAACATTTAACTGTTTGCAGAATTGTGCAATTTGCACATTCTTTTTTGATGAGTTCTTAGGAAATTAACAGCCACATCCAATAAAAGGGAGGGCATAAGGATGATCCAGTAAGAGCTGCACCACATTCGCTTTTTATAAAACGGCACTGGCATCGATTAGCTTGTAGCTTGGGATATTGATATCTGAGATAGCAACTTTTATTCAGTTAAATTTTATCTAACAAGCTGCAATGTAAATACAAACACGGAAACAGCCACACTGCATTACATATTTGAAACCATTAATATTGGATGTCCATCCAATAACATATCATGTAAGGCCAATTTTTTTCATGCGTGTTATCTTGTATGACATTGTCCATACAGCATTTTTGAAGCATTATTTCAAAAGATATTGTTTCAAATGGAAGATTTACTAACTCAACAAGAGGGTTTTCCCCCCATGAAATTGCACTTACAGATTTTTGTTGAATTTGAACTTCACAAAAATGTGTAATCGCATCCCAAACATTTGCTAACAATCCCAAATATTTTGCTATATAAACTTCTGTCACTTGCTCCTTCTCTTAAGCTGGAGGCATAGGGAGGTGATAAGTGAAAGGTGGCAACCAAACTATTCACAAATTGAGAAAAAAAAATCAGAAATCCTGGCTGTTAATTATTTGTTTCCCAAAGTAAACTAATACCTCTTTATGCACAGTTATCTTTCCAAAATAGGGAGTTATTTGATGTTGATACTCTCAGTAATAGATTTCTTTATGTAGTTCACTAAAATTTCTGCATTTCCTATGATACAAGCACTGACCTCTCATTTTAGTGTTACAGCATCAACAACCTGAAGTACAGTTCACTCCTCTGAGCAACTGGAACTTTGAGATAACTAGTCAGTTTATCACATAAACAAACAATGAAGCATATGGGTAATTCCCACAGAAATTAATGAAGAAATACATGAAATTCGTCCATTCACTTCTGAAAAGAAAATATCACTCTATAAGATTTGTTTTGGCTAGAGGCCTCAGCCTGAGATCTAACTGACAATATTCACGGTTAGAAATAGAAGAACATATGCTTGTTTTTTCCAAGAAACACCTCTGAAGTTCAGTAATATCTTCACCGTTCAACTACTCTTTAACAAAACCTCTCATAAGCACAGGGCATCAATAATCAAACTGGATTTTTTTGTCTCTGAATATATTTTTCTGACAACAGAAGTGTGTTAAGGACAGGTGTACAACATTGGGGAAAGGTAAATGTAAATATTTCAATGTTAAAAAAAGAAAAGGAATTTACACATTTACTCAGAGTACTAATGCAGCTTTCAATATCTCATTATTATATATCCAATATATATAATTTATTATCTTCTACAATTTATAGCGAGAGCCAGTTTGGTGTAGTGGTCAAGGCACCAGGATAGAAAGTGGGAGACTCGGAGTTCTAGCCCTGCTTAGGCACGAAGCCGGCTGGGTGGCCTTGGGCCAGTCCTTCTTTCTCAGCCCTAGGAAGCAGATAATGGCAAACCACTTCCATAATCTTGCCAAGAAAACTGGGGATGGTCCAGGCAGTTGCCAGGAGTTAATACTTGACTCAAAGGTGCACAGACACACACAATTTATAGCAGGGAATTTGTTGTGCACTTCACCATTGATTGCTAATGTGGTTTCATAAAACCCAGACACTACGGGAGAAAACAGTACTTAATTGTTTTCTTCCTAGTCAGCAGACAGAATATTGGATTTCTCTCTTGGATACACATCTTTTAAACAATTTCAGAATTTGCAAGTGAAAGTTTGTGTGATGCAGCCTATGACTTTTGCTCATTAGTAAAATGAGTTATTACTCATTACTAATAAAATAAAATGTTCAATAACATTTAGCTCTCTTAAATTATTAAATCATAAAAGAAATAAGAAGTTTTGCTCCATTTGTTTTGCCTTAAAGCTAGATTGGTCACAAAATTCTACCAACAAAGGAGACTACTGCTTTCTGCTTCTCCTCCCAGACTGGGGCTGAGAGAGAGTGACTAGTTCAAAGTCACCCAGATGGTTTCTGTGCCTAAGGGAGGATGACACCCAGGTCTCACTACTCCTAGTCCAGCATCTTCACCACCATACACCACTATAAACAGAAACAAATAAAACAAAATGATCTTCTAAGTTTTAAGATTAGTCATTGCTTAGCTCAACTGTGAACAAGGTCATTTCCATTTACGGTTACCATCTTCCAAAGCTAACATCGCTCTAATGCCTGGCTTTGAATGTTATGTGGAGGATATATAGACATATGCAAACATATGGGAAACAGAAGACCTTATCAAAAAGATACATACTGTATGTCAGGTATGATGGATCATCATGCTTTCAGAAGGAAAAGTGGAAAGAGGAGGATTAATTGGGTTTAATGGGATGAAGAATTATAGGGGGAAAAGCACAGTTAGATTGAAGAGATTTGTGCCCAGAAGAACAGATTTCTGCTACAATGATAGATGTAGGCACAGGTTGCTAAGCAAAACTGACCCGTATGTATGTATGTATGTCTGTGTGCAATCTCTGCGCCAGTGTTTCTCCACCTTGGCAACTTTAAGATGTGTGGACTTCAACTCCCAGACTTCACACACATGGAGAAACACCGCTCTATGCATTCAAATTTGGCTTCCTATCACTTTATTGTTTTTAGAGTCATTTCAGTGAATATTCAAGTAGTCGAATTCCCCATTCTATGCTGAAGAATGAACTTTCAGCATGAGATGCAAAGAGCTTCTTCTCCTAAGTGATTTGGGAAGGGCAGCCTCTTTAGAGGATCAAAAGAAAAGAGAAACTGGATCACATCGTTCCATCAATATCGAAATGTGTTGCTTAATCTTTAACAGACAATGTGTTGCTTAGCATCATTTCATAGATATCAATAGTTCAGAGTTTGAGAGATGTGCAGATACAGGCAATCCAATCCTTGCAGAAGCTCATGCACGAACACACAGTAGTAGTGATGGCAGTCCATACAAGTCACATCTTGTAGTAGGGATATGCAATTTTTTGGCAGCCAAGGGTGCCTTTTACAGTTTTAGGAGGAGCGAGAGCTGTAGTATGTGGAGCTACATCATACACATGGATATGGGTCCTTTCTCTAGATTTAGGGGGAGAATTTGGAGTCCACTTTAGGGTTTATTCCCCGCCCCGGCCCTTAAAATGGAAGGAAACCTTTCTACCAATTTGGTAGCGGTGATCAGAAAGGATCACAGCAGCCACAAAAAACAGCTTTTTAGCTGTTACCTCAGGTTGCTGCCCCAGAGAACTTCTGAGGAGGGGGATGCCATCAGAGAAATAACACTAAAAAATCTGGGAGCTCCTACCCTGGAACATCAGTGTAATGCCTTGTATTGCAGCCATAGCTTTGCCAAGTGTCAACATCTTCCTCTCACCGGCAGGGAAAAAGGAAGGAAGACAGGCTTGGCCTATAATTCCAATCCATCTTTCTAGCTACACTCCTTTACACCCTACTTCTTTACACACACCCTCACACCCACCATTTGGGGCTTTTGTCATAAACTATTTGTTCACTTAGCCTCTTCACTTGGTCCATGAGCCTCCTGCCTCTGTGGGTTATGAACATGTGATCTGGGAAAAGGGGCAGGGTGGGTGAGATGGAGAATTACAATTTGTGTAGTTACCTCAGTTTTCCTTCTTGGCCTGATTAAAGGACTGATGGTATACATGTGAGGAATGGTAGAGGAACCAAGAACTAGCTGACCCTCTTGTTCCCAACTGTTTGTTCAAATTATCTCTTTCCCCACCAGCTGCTTTTATCCCTACGGTAAAAAGTTATTAAGCAGTCCCAGTGCATCTCCCATTCTGAAGCTATTCACAGCTGTTTTATATGATAAAAGTCAAGTCTTTAGAGAAAAGATTTACCACAGGTTGCAACTGACAGCTGTAGGGAGCTCTTACATATACCCAGAAGCCCACAAAGCAGAAACATCTCCTTTCACTTCAACTTTAAGAAGTGATCTGTGCAATTGGATGATCCTTAGCAAAAGTTCCACAACATTTAGGAAGTAACTATTATTGCCAATCTGATAATTTGTCCGCTCAGAAAGAAATCCATATTGGACTCCAGGGGCCCTATTCTCAAGCAAGTGCTACACAGGAATACTGGGAAGTGCAGGTACATATCTGGAGGCTACTATGCTGTGAAAAGCTGCTGTACAGGATTGTAGCTTAACCAAAAAAACATAAAAACCCAACCCTCCTACTTATTTTGTCTAAACTGGCCTTTTTAAAGGAGACTTTAAGTAAACAATTTTCAGACATGTCTCATAAGGGCTGTTGGGTTGCTGTGAGAACAGACGATTCCTGATGGGTAACTGGTAACTGGTCCCAGGCCAAACTAAGCTGGGTCACACCAAGGTTACCAACTACTTTTGAAAACAAGAGATTACAACAGATAAATGGGGGCAAGGGCAAGAAAGGGAAAACGCAGCATGTTTGCCCTATCATTTTTAAAATGTAAACTGATTAGGCAACATGGTGCCTTCCAGATGTTTTGGACTTTAATTCCCATCTATTCATGCCAGCTGGGTAATGTCCAGAGATTGTAGTATTTTTAAAGCAAAACATCTGAAAAGCCCCAGGTTGGCTATCCCCTGGCTCTTGTGTGTTGATATTCAGGCGTATGTCCCACGGAATGGGCATGCTCCAGGTCCCATCTTTAAAGCAATGCCATCTGATGGGTGCTTTTTCTGTCTCAGAGGCTACCTTCTGGAATAGTAACACCCCACCAGCATGAGTAGTCCTGACCTGCTGTCCTTTAAACGGGGCTTGAAGACCTGGCTCTTTCCCCAGGGACTGGGTTAGGTGGGGTATCTGTCCGCCTGAATGAGATCATTGTATCCTGGGTTCTGTTTTTAATTTGTACGCTGCCCAGACTGGTTGTGAGCTGGGCAGCCTTACCAGCTTGACAAATAAATATTGAAGCAAGCTAGAACTTGGGCTGAAAAGCTTGACATGTACTGCAAAAAAGGATCTCACATCCATGTATTAAAAGGCAATGTGGGGAGGGAAGACATCAGGTGTGGGGATGGCTAGCCCCTTAGAGGCCTGGCGTCTGCTGCTCTGAACCATCGGCCTCCTGGACTCTTTCTTTTTTAGTAATTGTTTTGTGCAGGTTTTAGGTTTTATGTAATTGTATATTTATTTATTGTTTTAATGAGTTGTGAGCCACCCAGCGTCCCCCATTGGGGGAGATGGGCAGGGAATGAATGAATGAATGAATGAATGAATGAATGAATGAATAAATAAATAAATAAATAAATGTCATTTCGTGTAATCTTCATAATTCTCCCACTTCTAATCCAGCTATTTAAAAACTGCAACAATCTTGCAAGTAACAATTACAAGCAAAGTCTCTACTGTAAGACTAAAACAAAATGAGAAATGCAAGGGTGTGCAAGTACAGAGATGACAATTATTTCAATACGTTTCTGAAAATGGGAAAATGAACATCTATGTTTCATAATAATTTCAAGTAACCTTATTTATCTAACTTCTGTATATTTTCAACTTATTTTCTGTCTTAGTCTCCAGTTATTTCTTAAATTTCAAAGAGAAATAGGAGTCTGAATTTGACAGTTTTCTGGTCAAGGACAAAATATAGTGATTATCTCTCATTTATTTATCCCATTATGCCTCTTCTTCCAAATGTTCTTGTGTTCAACAGTAAGGTCTACTTTAATCACAAATTAATCAGAATGCTCAGCCATAAATAACAGCTATTCACATTATAACTTACTGGTTTTCTTCTGTTATCATTACATTACCTGCAATATCCACAAGATTAAACCAAAAGAGCCCTAGAAAGAAAATGGGGTTAGGGAAACCCCACTGATGACCCCTTTTATTTTTATTTATTTTTCATTGCAAATAATATTTTCCCCTATTTTGCTTAGGATACCCTTTCCTGTAAATATGTTTTGGCACAATAACTATCCGACACCCAAATATTTAGGTTATATTAGGTTAGAGCTACCAAATCTGGCCTGCAAACCTCCAGACAGCCATTAGGTGGGAGCCAAGGGTTGCCCAATCTAGCTGCAATTCTTACAGCTAGTGCTGCCATAATGCCATCTCTTTTTTCTTCTTTGTATATCAACAAATCAGTGATATCAACATTTTGTTATTTCTGCACGCAACATAAAACATTATATATGTTTCTACATCATAAGAGGCTTAATGTACTATAAAAGACCTGAATTTACGTTTCAAGGAGCCGAAGAGCTAAAGTCTGTTAACACTGGTTGCTTTTTTAAGCAGCACCATCAATATCAAAAGTTACGCAAAGCAATCACAGCCCTATTGGGCCGTGAAATGTAGTACGTACAGACTTGAATTCAGTCACAGCACCAACATGTTGGAACTTTAGTATTTTAGACTGACATGCACTAAAACCCAAGTGACTTTCAGAAGCAAGCCAAGACTTCTGATGGCCCGACATATAATAAGAAGTTGCTGGTAGGAATTTTAACATGTTATGTCTTTTATTTGATTATTTATGGCATCAAAGAAAGTATTATATTTAAGCCACTCCTTCTGATTACATATAGCCCTCCTGTAGTTCCTGCTTATTGTTTAACAGGGCTGTATGTTCAGAACAAGTTGTTTTCCACAGCCTATCAGAGGCAGCACATAATCCTATGAGACTAAAATCCTGAGCATGCTTATTTGGGAATCATGTCACTGAATGCAGTAAGACCTGCTTTTCGCTAAATGGCACAGGACAGTGTTGTGTATAAAACACTATCGATCACAAGTGTCTTAAAAAAAAAACTCTGAGGATTAATCTTCATAGAAATGTTGCAAAGCTGAATTGGACTTACTCTTCAAAATAGCACAGAATTAATTCTACAATTCTATACTATTCTACAATTCTATGATCTGATGCCCAGAGGGACTTCTGCCCAAGTAAAAATGCCCAATATTGTGCTGTTAGAATCACTGTGGTGGCACATGAATATTCCAAAGCAGTGCTTCCAAAACTTCTTCCTTCATTACCCAAAACTGCTTATTAGAAGGAGGGCACTGGTGGGTGCCTGCGTGCGAGTGAAGGGGGGAAGGAAGACATGGTGTGTGCAAGCAAAGAAAGGCCAGGGTGGGTGGGGGAGACTAACTCAAGTGACTTGCAACCTCCCCTGCTGGCTTCCCCATTGACTCTGATTGTTTCAAATGGTGATCACGTGACCATGGGACACTGTAACCAGTCATAAGTGCAAGCTGGTTGCCAAGTGCCCGAATTTTGTTCACGTGACTGCAGGGGTACTGCAATGGCCAGAACTTTGAGGACCGGTCATAAGTTCCTTCCTTCAGCACTGTCGTAACTTCGGTCACTGAACAAATGGTTGTAACTCAAGGACTACCTGCATTATAAAAGCAGTATCACTGAATGATCTTTATGTCATTTCAACAAATTACCACTACTAATTTCATCATTTTTTGTCTTAATAGGAATACTTTGGGAGATTTTCAAATATATTTTAGTTCACGTGGCAATCTTTATGTCAATTTAAATGTCCCTGTTGTGATGGGTAATGGGTTCGTGTGTTGTTACCCATAGAAAAAACACTTTTACCCAATTTTGGGTAATTTACCCAGGTTTGAGAAAGTGTTTCATATGTTTTTAATTTCATGTTGCCCAATTGGGCATCAGGGATTAAACAAGCCAAACAATTAAATGAATGATACAATAATCAATTCTGCCTGCCAGACTTCGGCAGTTAAATAAGGGTATAATGGAATAATTTTTGCTTAAAATGAGTTTGTTACATTTATTTTCTATGGTGTTATGAAATGCTTGAAAGGATACTGTAATTTAACCAGGTTGTAGCAACTGTTCCACTAAACTACCCCATTTGCCACTCAAATAAAGTAGGTTTTAGTATTTATAATAGGAATATTCCATTTTGCTGGAAACAATAAAAACAGAATATAAGAAAAAGCTAAAAATTAGGGATAAAATAAATTCTAAAATGTGTTAAGGGTTGAAAGCCTGGAGAAAGAGAGGGTTCTTTACAGATTTCCTAAACCTTGAGAGAGTGGGGGCCAAATGCTACTCTTAAGGGAGGAGGGCGCTCTTTAGCCTGGGAGTAGGACAGGAGGAGACTGTGTATGCGAGGATGATGAGTCTTTGATAGTTGGTCATCTTCAGAGGGGCCTTTCCTGTTGATCTCTTTCCTGACAGGTTTGTAATAAGAGAGGCTGCCCTTAAGATAATCAGTCTTAAGCAGTATAGGGGTATAGGCTTTAAAGGTTGATACCATCACCTTAAATTGTGCCTAATAAACAACTCGCATCAAATATGCATCAATCAGAGCAGACATGACATGATCCCTGCATCTTGTACTGATTAGCAGCATGGCTGCCACATTTTTCACTACTACAACTTCCAGACATTTTTCAAGGGTAGCCACACATAGAGCATGTTTCATTAGTCAAGATGGGATGTAACTATGAAGTGGATAACCTCTGCCAAATCTGACTAGCTCAGGAAGGGGTGCAGCTGGCACACTAGATGTAATTGTGTAGAAGAGCCTCTTGCCATAACCACCAGCTGGGCAGCGCTTCTAGACAGTAAACCTGCTCTTTCCAAGAAACATAATCCTGTCCCAAGCAGGATAAACCTCAATCCCTGAATCCTATTTACCAACAGAATCTCCATCTTGTCTAGATTTAATTTCAGATTGTTCTCTCTCATCCATTATCAAACTTAGATAATGCTCAGGGAATTGGAAGGTAAGGAAAAATAAAACTGGATGTTATCAGTATATTGATAGCACCCCACTTCCAAACTCAAGATGATCCCACTCCTCAGTGGGTTCATATATATGTGGAGGAGCATAAGGACAAGATGGAACCCTGTGGGACACAGCAGATCTATCACCCATGTGTTGAACAGCAGTGCCCTAGCACTGCCTTTTCAGCACATCCTAACAGAAAACACTAGAACTACTATAGAACAGTGCCATGAGGGCCAATTCTGTGAGTTATCAGGAAGGATATCATGGCCAATGATATCAAAAGCTGCAAAGTGGTCCAGGAGAAATAGTGGTGCTGCACTCCTCCTACCCAATTTTAAGTATAGGTAATCTACACGGATCACCAAAACAGCTTCTTCTGTACCATATCCCATTCAAAAACCTGATCCAACCAGATTAGCGAAATCACTGAGATCTCCAATAGGCTGTCAAAGTGGCTGCTAACAGAGATCAAAAGCTTGGGTTTCATCTGCATTTTTACAACTTTCAGTCGGTTTTGACACAGGGAGGCAAGACCAAGCCAGAGATTCCTCCTATGTGAGGTGCCTTAAGGCTCCACACTCTCATCCTTCCTGTTTAACATCTATATGAGGGTGCTGGGTCATCTGTCGGTTGGGGTCTGGTATCATCAGTATGCCGATGATTCCCAGTTATACATCTTGGCCCTGGGCCAATAAGGTGATGCTGCCAAGGTCTTGTCCTAGTGTCTGGAAGCTTTGAGAGTCTGGACAGAGAGGAATAGGCTTAGGCTCAATCCTGACAAGACTCAGGCTATCCATGTTTGGACCACCTGTCTAGAGTGGTTTCCTTCCTTCGCCTGAGTGGGTTACCCTTCCCTCTTCAGCCCTGCTGCATAATTTGGGGGATTTCTTGAATTCATGGCTCCTGCTCAAGCAGCAAGTGGCAGCTGTGCCCAGGGGAACCTTTGCACAAGTTCACCTTGTGGGCTAGATATACCCATACCTGGCACAGGAGGCCTTAAGAATGTCCCTCATCTTTGGTCACCTCATATTTCGATTCTGGCTATGCTGTCTACAGGGGGCTGCCCTTGAAAACCACTTGGAAGCTGCAGCTGATCCAAAAGGTAGCTGCACCAGCAGTTATGGGTGTGCCATGGTGTGCCCACCTAACATCTCTACTTTGTGAGCTGTACTGACTACCAGTAGTCTTCTGTGTGTAATTCAAGGTGCTGGTTATTACCTGTAAAGCCTTTCATGGCATAGGACCTAGTTATTTGAGGGAGCACTTACTTTCAGTAGTTTCTGCCTGTCCTATATGGTAGATTTGATATGGTCCCATTGATTAAGCAGTGTCATCTGGTGGGACCCAGGAAGTGGGCTTTCTTTGTCATGGAGCCTGTCCTCTAGAACAACATTCCCCCTGTTATTCCTATGGCCCCCATCCTTATTTAAATGAGCCCTCAGAACCAGGCCACTCCCCCAGGGCTTGGGTTAAAGTTACACAATTCTGGCAATGGAGCAAACTTTGCTACCAGCTGCAGGAAATCAGCAACCCTGACCGCTAGCATGTAGAGATAAAAACCGTTACCCCATTGATCCTGACTGTGTGTTACATGAATAGATATAATGGGATGGGATGGGATGGGAAAACTGGGCATGTGTGTTTGTGCAAAAGTGTGCATGTGTGCTTATAGCCTCAATCCACCAGCTGACGCACCTTAGACAGATGCTATGTGGATATCATCTCTCTCCATAAGATGAAATGGAAGAAATGGGAATCCAAAAAAAGATAATAAGGGTGGGGGTAGGATATTAAAAGAAGATTCTGCCTTGAACTATTTTAGCAAGTACTAATCTAAATATCAGCCAATACTAATCAGGTAACCAGACCACGCTTCCTCTTATGATAGCAACCACAAGGATAGCAAGTGGCACAAAAAACCCCAGTCTTATTTCCTGAAATGCAAACAAAGTAAATTCTCTAAAACAAGTTGGGATCTTAGTATGTTATGGTTACAGAAACACATAAAGCAGAATTGCATGCCTTTTGATGTACCATAAGCCTTTCCATTGTTGCTAATAATCAGCATTATTATTTACCATATCCAGTATCCAGCAGGAAAGTCTTCCTGACCCACAAACATTCAGATGATTTAACTGTTCTGTTTATTAACTCTTGATATACTCTACTATCTTAATGCTCAAAGTGTCATACAAAAGTCAACAAGTATATGCTAGATGCAACAGGTATGTATTAGGAGCCAAGTAGATATTTCTATGAAGAAGGTGCTCCAAGGTCTATGGCTACCACAGAAAAACAACAAGCATAATTTCCTGTTCAGGACGCTGATCATAGAAATGGATGCTCTGCTGAGAATTTGGAAGGTATCTATCTTTACTTTTCTTAACATCATTGGTTAAGTTGCTGGGCTGATGGGGGACAGGAGAATAAAGCTCCAGGGTGAGAGAGTTGTCTGTTCCAAGAGCATTCCTGAACTTTTTGTGAGTTCTCAAACTGGGTGCTTGGGAAAAGCACGAGCTTTTGGAATTATTTCCTAACACCTGGAAATGCCTTTGGGGGCTGAATATGGTGGTGCACCTCTGTTGAGAGAGAAGAGGACTTGGAATGCAGGTGTCCTCACTTGCCTTTTACGTAATTCCTTGAAGAGGCATGAATAACCTGACCCAGAGCACTAAGATGTATTTGGACATAGGATCTCCCTGACCATGAAAAATAAACTTTATTTTCTTAGTAGGTTTACTCTAGCTGAATCAGAACAATCCCATGTTTCAATGAAACAGGGACCTCCCAGTCTGATTATTTACTTATGTTCAGAGAGCAAATGGAAAAAAGAAAAGAGAAGCAGTGTATATAATTGGTATAGGATAACCCCCCCGGCCACTCCCAATGCTGCCTTAATGCAATCATGACAAGGAAATATTGACTGGGTCTTTCTCCTAATTAAACAGAGTAAGGAAAGAAATAATGCTAAATGCATTGGCTCCTAATGTAAGCTTGATCTTATTTGTCTGGGTTCCCAGGCATATTGGACAGAAGGTAGGGTCAGAATGTAAGTTACCTTTGCAAATATTTTACTGAACTTAAGTCTCTGATCCTGCTTCTAATTTTGATGGGAACACAATTTCAATTAGCTGAAACATCAGTTGTACTTCTGAGAGCTTGCCCTGGACCGTGTTTCTCAGCCTTGGCAATTTTAGGATGTGTGGACTTCAACTTGGCAAGGCTGGCTGGGGAATTCTGGGAGTTGGAGTCCACACATCTTAAAGTTGCCAGGGTTGAGACACCCTGCCTTGGACATATGGGCAAGGCAAATATTTAGGACAGTTTCTTCCCCACAACACAAGCAACCAAGATGATCATCGCATATGCTCTATGATTCATTGAGCTTATTTTGTCAGCTAGTGCTCTAATTACATTGCTAGGTTACAAGATGATAGTGTGCATAGGTTTAAAAAACAAGTCACTAAAATATGTTTAATGGAGAAGAGGGAATGGTTATTTTTATAAAATAATTTATGTTAAAAGGGGAGCAGAAGAAAATATGACATATATCAAATGAAAGCTAAAAGAAGATTTTAATATGCTTAAGCATACAATAATTCTAACATTTTCAGTGCTTTCTCTGATTTTTTTATTCCTTCTCAGTATAATTTTAAAATTCCATATATATCCTACTCTTCCATTAGGGAATTTCTTCCATTTACCTTCACAGAAGCAGGCCTGATTACAATAAGGTCGCCTGCAAATTAGATTACTGAATTGAAGAGGCTATCTTTAAGAGTCTTTGGATAATGCAGTTGCTCCAGAAAGCAGCAATGGGGATGTTAATAAGCAATCTCCATTGGATCACATTGTGCCTGTTCTGCTGGGAGTGCATCGGTTGCCAATTTGTTTCTAAGCACAGTTCAAAGCATTGATGATGATTACCCTTAAAGCGCTATAGCAATGGTTAGGAATGCAATCAGCTCTCGCATTTAAGAAGGGCGCTTAACTGAAAAAGAGAGATACAGTAAATGGTGATCTGCAATTCCCAACATACCGAGAAATGTGAGTAGGTAGAAGAAAGAAGGAAAACCATACTCTCTCTTAAATATTTATGATTATCCTTTGTTAGTATATGCTAAGTTATATCAACTCATCAACTCATACAAATTGTGGAGCAACATAGCTGAGTGTGACACTTTGCTCTATAATATGGTAGAAGCACCTTGCAATTGTACTCATATACACTAGCACCAAGAGAACACTCAAAATTAGTGTGCTTAACTTTATATTAGCAAGAAAGTATAGTGAAATCAAACGTAAGCTTCCATTGCACCCCATGGTACACAATTTTCAAGACAGCCTAAATATTTGTCAATTTCCCCTCATTGAAGTTAATGTGATTTTCTTCAAAACAAAAATCTTGACAGCCTTCCAACCCTCCAAGCACAAACAACAAAACAACAACAAAAAATAGCTGTATGATTTGCTGACCAATACTTTTCTTCATGTTTTTAACTTAGCAAATGCATGAATATTTGTTTTGGAGGGATAGAAATTTATAAACAATAATAAATATATATGTGAGCAAATTAGTAGTTACATCCCCTTTGGTTCATGACTAAATATAAGCATTCTTTTTTTTAAAAAAAGGTGAATGTCTAGCCAGATATTTTTAAAATGACAAAAACATTTTTATTGAAATTAAAGAAATGCTGTATCATGTTATAACATGATAATGCTCTGTTAATTTTGAAGCATGTGTAACCCCCCCTTTCTCAACATTACCAAAATGATGAAAGAGAAAGAGCTTTCTCAAATTATTTTTCCACGTTCTCTATTAAATTTGCATGTTATAGCATAAACACCACCACACAAATATCAACTTGAAACCACTGAACCATATTTTATACTGGTTATGCCACCAGTCATGGGGGTCAGAATATGTGACAGAGCCCATGGGATGGTTGTGTTGATAGTTGTGATGATTTTTACTTTGCCTATTGATTGGTATTTATTGTGATAGTGTTATTTGATGTTTTTAAGTGCTGTTCGCTGCCTAGAATCACATGGTTGAAATGGATGGCCATATACATTGAAATAAATAAACAAACAAATAAAGCATATTACTTTCATTAAAAGGAAGGTCTTAATGTGTTAACTCCTAATGATGTAACAGTTCAGTTTAGGGATGGGTGTTGGCACCAATTACTAGTACTTTTTAAAAATATTTTTATGAAAATAAGCATGATTACAATTATATATCAACAGGGTTGCATTCCCACATTTCTAGAACCATCCATTAGGGACAGCAAAGAATCATAATTAATGTTGGGCTGTGGGGAGGAGAGACTGGAAGGGGGATCCATAGGGCTTCAGAAAACCCTAGTTAGCTCAGTTGCTGAGCTGTGAATTTATAAAGAGTGGTGGAATGATCTGATTCATCTCTATTAAGTGGGAGCAAAATTTCTTAGAGCCCAAGCTTTGATCAAATTGACTCACAAAAGGTATGCCAGCTATATAAATCACCGGCTAGGACAATGAGCAAAACAGCCAAGATTTTTCCCTCCCAGAATGATGCCTCCCACCCCAAAGAAGGCAGAGTAACATTAGAAAAGTCTTGATCCATCAAGACAATGGCCCATCTTGTCCAGTATTTTCTGGACCAAGAAGTGCCCGTAAGATGACATGGATGAGAAAGTGTTAACTATCCAGTCTTCCACTGATGGTTTTCTAAGCAGACCACTTGTGATTCCAGAGTCAGCAGAAAGCCAACATGCCTAGTAGAAACTGACAGCCTGATCTTCCATACATCTGTCCAGTCAACCTTCTCAAACAATCTGACATGAGCAACATCATCCCATCCAGTGGCAGCACAGAAAACCTTCTTTCTGTCAGGGTTTTCCAAGCTGTGCTGAATTTATACATAGCTCTACCATGTCTCCCCTAAAGCCCCAAACCTTGTAGTCTTTCCAACTGTGTCTTTCTATGTGTGAGGCAGATCTAGCCCCTAGGTTGTTGTCTTTCATGCCCGGGGCAAACCTTCCATGCTCTACCCTGTAAAAGTAACTTCATAGCATCACCCAGCCATTGCTGAAGTGATACAAAGTTTGTTCTCATTGCTGTGCTTTTGACACACAACAATGGCTGGATGGATGACCCCTGAAGACACTGTAAGTCACTTGCTGGGAAATGATCACAGTCTCAGTGCGGTGCAGTGGATAGCACAGGAAGATGTGAGATAAAAGGGACCCTGGCATATTATGTTCACCTCCGTAGGCTCAAGGATGAGGCAGAACACAGTTTGCAACCTTATCAGCAGTTCAAAGAACAAGAAAAAAATGTCATCTTATTTAAAGTAACAAGAGTGACCAAAACTACAGGACTTCCTTTAAATAAAAATCTAGTCTAAATCAGACCAAACAGCAGCACTTCTAAAAGGCAGGAGTTACTTCATATTCTCAGTATCTTAAAGAGGTGGGGGGAGGACCTGAGCGGAAAACCCAGGAAAGATGAGACGAACTTTCCCCGGCCTGGCGCCCCTCAAGCGGGCTGGACTGCCACTTCATCGATCCCCCGCCCCGCCGGCAGCAGCGTGCCGAACAGGATGAGGCCGGCATCCACCCACGGGATGGTCTGTTCTGCCCCCATCCCCACCCGGGGCCACCGCCGCCGTTTGCGCGCGCGAGTGCGCGCGCGAGTGTCGCAGCTGCAATAACAGCAGCTCGGGACACGCGTGTCCCCTCCGCTGCCCTCCTCACAGCAAGAAAGTCTCTGCACCCCGGAACTTAACTTCGCCCGTTCTTTGCCTGTCCTCATTTCTGTTTGCGATGTTGCAACCGGCTGTCACTTCTTTCCTCCTCCCCTCCAGGAGCGCCCGGCGAGAAGGACGCCCTGCCGGCTAGCCCTCTTCGGCGCCCCTCTCTCCGCCGGGACAACGCCGCCCAGCCCAGCCCAGCCCAGCCCAGCCCACTGCCGCGCGTCCTTACCCGGGGCCCCAGCGAGAGGAGCAGCAGCAGCAGCAGCCGCGCGCCCAGCCGGAGATCGCGGCGGCGAGCCAGGCGCCCCCGCGCCCCCCGAGTGCCCCGCTCCATGGCTCGCCCTCGCAGCCAGCACCGGGGCCGCCGCGGCGCACACCAGGAAGCCCGGCCCGCTCGGCGTTCGCCGGCGCTCCTGCCTGCAGCGTGTCCGGCCCTTTCTCCTCCGGAGGCGGAGCTGAGCCGCAGGGAGCTTTCCCGTCAGCCACGCACCGGGGGGGGGGGTGCCGGGCGGGGGAAAAGGCCGCGCGAAGGAGGTGGCGCGGCCGGGCCAGGGGCCTTCGCCCGGGCGGCCTGGCCCTGCCTGCGCTGCCCTTCTCCGTCCGCGGGCAGCAACGTGGGTACGGCTGTCCTAGGTGGCTTCTACGCCCCCCGGCTGTATAAATAGAAACACAGAAGTCTGCCCCTAGCAAAGCTCCGCCTCTAGCAAGTGAAGGACTTGACTTAAGCAGCTCTGGAAATAGATCTGTCTGTCAGCCTCCACCTGCCCCCAGGTGTATGTGACACCTGAACTCCCGTACGTTTGAATCAACTCTCCAAAGGCCGTGCTGGTTGGGGATCCTGGGTTATAGTCCAAGGTATTGGCAGAGATCTAGATTAGGATAGGCTGTCATGGGGGAGCTTGGGATGGGCAAGGAACAGAAACCAGAGTACCTGTGTTCACACGACTCAAGCAATCCTTAACTACCTGTTCTTAGACCAGTTTGTGATTGCAAGAATCCTGGCACTGATGCCATGGTATATCTGTATGCAAGCTGTATCCAAGCTGCAGGTGAGGGCTTAAACAATAACCCCTCAAACAGAAAAATTAAAAGAGCTAAATATCATAGTAACAAGGAGGAGGTTTCTAACTCTCCATGCTTTGTCATATGAAGGGAACAGACCTTTTCTCTAAAATGATACATCCCTAATATTTATTTTATTTATTTTTATTTATTTATTAAATTTTTTCAACCGCCCATCTCCCCCCAATGGGGGAACTCTGGGCGGTTCACAACAAACATTAAAACATAAAATATATAAACACATAAAACCTTAATTAAAAACATTACTAAAAAGAAGAAGGAGAGACCAAGAGGATGAAAAATCTGAGGCTGACGGCAGAAGGCCTCTATGGGGCTAGCCATATACATTTACATATACATACAAAGAAATATACATTAAAGTAAAAAATACATAGTTTTTATGTTTTATATATTTATTGTTTTAATGGATTTTGTTAGCCGCCCAGAGTCCCCCATTAGGGGAGATGGGCAGAGATAAATTTAATAAGTAAATAAAATAAACAAATGAGGAGCTCACTGTTGTATATAGGGCTAGCAAATCCGGCCTGCAGAATTACTACTAGATGGGAGCAAAGAGCGGTTTTCTGTATCTCTTTGCTGCCCCCTACAGGTCACCTAGGATTCTGCAGCCTAGATCTGGTTGCCTTACAGTAGTTGTGGAACACAAAATATCTGTGGCAAGGGACATACAAAAAGGGATATAAAGATAAATAACTCAAGACTGTAAAACTATTGAATGTCAACATCTTCCAATGCCAACAATGTTTGTTGGTGGTGCCTAGGAAATTTAAGAACTGGATGTTATGCAGAATAATCTATGCCTAAACTCGTAAGAATTGGCAAATTTAAAACACTATGTAGAATGCTTCATAAATACAATTTGTGCAAATTTTTCTGTATGAAAACCGCTTGAATGTTATGAGAGTCATTTTAGAGTAATTGTGCTTTGAACCTTGAAAGGATCTTCCTCAGTTACCCAGAAACCTTTAGTCATTGGTCACGCTTGCACATAATCCTTGCTATTGATTCTGGTTTGTTAATGGAACAACAAGCCAGGGATCACATTTCAGATAAAATGATAAACACAAATTTCCTGTCTTATTTAGCCATTCAATTGGCAGAAGGAACCTGGAATTATTTTATAGCATGTAGAAACATGCTTGTTCATGTGGTTTATCATGGTCATAGCATTATGTTTCTACAGTTTTGTATCTGTGTTTACAAGCAAGCACCCATAATGCTTTTTCACTGAATCAACTTACCATGCAGAGTAGTAATAATTTGTTAGATTTTACAAAAATAGAAAGTTAAGAGTAATTGAGTATCTTCTTTCAATGGGGAAAAATGCTTGATAAAATAGAGGGCGGAATCCACCCTCCAGCTAGAAGTTGCTACAGAAGTTTTAAATGTAGTATGAATAAAGTTTGTTTAAGGTCCTGGCAATTTTAACTTATAGACCAAGTTAGTCCAATGAAAAGTATATTTGCTTTGCACATTGGCAGGAAAATTAGGTGGAGAAAGTCACCATGACCCTCCTATGACTAAGTGAATTGCAGCTGTAATAAAAAAAGAAGCCATGGATTTCCATTGCCTATTCATTAGTACCAAAGGTCCTTGAACAAATACAATGGTGACCAATGCTGCTTAGCAAATGATTTTCATGAAGGCTCCTATTTAGAATTCATATTCTATGCGGCATTCACCATTCCTTGATGGATATCATTTTCTGTTATGATCTTTCCTAAGAACAAAGCAAATACTGTACCATGCTGTTCTTTTCTAAATTGTTTCCCCTAAATGTGAAATTCGGAAGAAACTTCTGGTCTCTCTATGGCCAGAACAGCAGACAGCAGAAGGGGGGAAGGAAGGTATCAGCAGGGTGAGATGCCCAAGAATCTGTAAAAGAAAGAAACATTTAAAAAGTGGGAACCCAAATTACTAAAAATGTATTCACTAGTTATAAAATATATGGGAGAAATTATAACTGTCATTGCCAGGGAGAGTTTCTGTGATAAAAATGAATGTCTTGTCTAGAATGATGTTTTTGTTTCAGACAATACCTGTTTTGACAACTGAAACACCATTTAAACAGTGGCAGGATATATCTAAATTTGTGTGGCAGGGAAAAAACATGAGTTAAATATATAAGGTGTTACAAGATGCAAAGGAAAGAGGAGGACTGGGTTTACTTGATTTGAAATTGTATTTTGCAGCCTGCTGTTTGGTTTGGATGAAAGAGTGGGTGTTGCTGAAAAATAGAAGGCTCTTGGAGTTAAAAGGACATGACCTGAGATTTGGATAGCATGGATATTTGTGGTACAACAAAGCTAAAGTAAATATAGATTTTTATAATCATTATGTCAGATGTGCCATATTGAGAATATGGAATAGATACAAACCCAGGTTGTACCTGAAAACACCTTTGTGGATCTCAGTACAAGAAGCATTTTATAGACGAGAAATAATAGGCAAACACAAATGGCTAACTTATTGCGAGATACTAGAATTTTGTCAAGGGGAATGTAAAATAAAATCAAGAGAAGAACTGGTGACAGAGGGATATGGTTGTCAATAATTCTCTTACAGGTAGTCCTCAAGTTACAACCATTCGTTCAGCAACCGTTTGAAGTTACGATGAACAAGGATTTATGACCGGTCCTCAAAAGTTCTGGCTGTTGTAGTGTCCCCGTGGTCACGTGAACAAAATTCAAGCGCTTGGCAACCAGCTTGCACTTACAACTGGTTGCAGCATCCTGCAGTCACGTAATCACGGTTGCTGACCTCCTCTGCCAGCTTCCCAGAAGCAAAGTCAATGGCAAAAATGGAAACCAGGTGTCTTAATCTCCAATTGTGTATGCTTGTATAATGAATTAATTGGACATGATGTATGAGAACAGTGACTCTGAACCTTTCACATCTTAAGTTCCACCAAAGAATGTTGGTCCTAACAAAAAGGCCATTTTTTCCAATAAGGACATAAATATAGTTAAAGGCATTCCTTTGGCTCCAGTTAGCCCTTTGAAGTAGACCAGGGCAAGAAACAGGATTCCAAGAATGCCACTTTATTGTCGTAGGGTATGTTTACAGAATCGCAAAAGCCTGTCTGAAACCTTGACTGCTCCTTTTTAAGGACAGCAAAGTCAAGGCAAGGCTGTTCTGAGGGGTACAACAGGGGTGTGCATCTTTCCCCAGAGTAAGGGCTACACTTTGCCTTCCAATGGTGTGCTTGAAAGTAGTGGGTGCAACTAGGACAAAAACTGATTAATTTTAAAATTAATATTAAACTTAGACAAAGCAAATATAATTATTCTGCAGTCAGGCATCTAATCATTTCTCCTTCTGTCTCAGTACTGTGACAATAATATCCAGTGCTCCTCTGATTTTGCAGGCCAGTTTTGGTAGCCCTCTTTCCTACTCTATCCCAATGCCATTCATTTTCAACTCATCCATTTTCAAAATGAGCAATGAGTGCCCTCTAGTGAACAGAAACAGCTCACACACTTTGGAGGCTAAAAAAGACTTGGTTGAAGTCAAGGCGACAGTATTATGCAAACCATCTGGCTTGCCTTAGCTGTAGGACTTGCCCAGAACGAAGTAAGTGAATTCGACCAACTCGTTTATAAATGTACAACATATAATAAGTGTCATTCTTAGAAAAAAATCCACTGAGTTCAAACTACCGACGACCAACAAGAATCAACTAATTGATAAATACGATTAAAAAGAAAGACAATCTGTAAACTGCGTAGGATAAAGCGATGTGGAAAAATCGAAAGATCCTCGCCTATCATTTATTCATTATATATTTTCTGGAACCCGATTGATAACACGTGTACTTAGAAATTAAGCACATCAAATGTACATATGAAGAAATATGCATAAAACCGCAAATCTATACCAACGCTTCTGGGAGAAAATCTCATTAAAACCGGTGAATAGACATGCATAGGACTCAGATACTGTAAATTTGCTGTGCTTTCTTTTCTCGTGCTGTAATTCTTCAGAGGAGCGTAACACTATAGGACCAAAAAAAACAACGATCAAGAGTACCGTGGGAAAATATCTGCAATGCGCATTACCGGCATACTTGCCTCGAGTTGGCACCAGTCACGTGACAGCGCCACAGTATTGCAATTGGTTTCTAGAAAAGGGGCGTGTCTCTAGGCGCCATGAGTCATATAAATAGAGACACAGACACCATGTTAGGCCTTTTCGTCGCGGACACGAAGCAGAAGGAGGTGTGTGCTGGCTCTCTTTGTTTTGGGTGGCGTAGCTGCTGGGGGAACGGAAAACAAACGAGGTTGTCTCTGATGACAGTGTAGGGCTGCTATAACTGCGCTACGGTCATTAGGTGGCAAAGAGTTCCAGCTTTATATGTCTCTGGTGCCATCTGGCGGTCGTTGGGAGTTTTGCAGCCCAGAGATGTACTCCAGTCCTAGCTGCAGTTGAGGGTTGGCAAACGCTATTGACCTAGGATTTATTTTCGAGTAAAAACGCATGGAATTGGAGCGGACGCGTTGGCCGCGGAGCCTGGTATCGGAGGGATCGGGCGGTGGGTGCCTTGCTGCTGCGGTTTCGTGGACTTGCCTTACTTACTGCGCTCGTACACCTTGCCTAAGGGGGTTAAAGCTCTCTCCAACCTTACGACGGCGATTACTGGATTTTAGAGCTGTTTTACAAAGCATCACGTGGAACTATTAACTGAGGGTGGGGAAAACGTATTGCGTTATACAGTAGTTTTTGAGCCTGACCTCGTGGTTAAGTTGGATGTGCTAAATGTATCGTCCTTAGTACTGACAGAATTGAATCTCTTCAGTCCATGGAAAGGGAGACTTTCGGGCTTTTTATGGTGCTGTATTGTGATATAGAGGTGCATTTCCCTCTTTCGTTTTGTTGTTCTAATGGCTGGCCTGAGTACGCTGAGATACAACCAGGATAATAATTGGGCAGTGCATGTATAGTTTGCTTTTGCATGGACTGAAGAGAGGACTGACATACCTCTTGAATCTGAGGATAGATTTGTGGGTTTTGGAATATGTCTTTGCTGATGCCAAAGTACTCCCACCTATGCTTTCAGATGTGTTGCACTCCTAACTTACATAATGCTTTGTAGTTCATGTGTTTGAAAAAGCTGGAAATGGTACGTAATATGGGCATTCAGACACCTTCCATATGAAATAAGGGTTAGAACTTTTTTTCTAGCATATGATCTCACTATATGGCAAGCTGGAAAAGGAGAAACTTTTTTCCCCCTCAAATGTGCAAAGGCCGGTGGTCATGCAGTGAAGCTGATTAGAAGATGCTTTAAAGCAGACGTCTCCCCAAAAACATTTTCACACAGTGGAATACATGGGCACAAGAGTGATGGCTAGTGAAGAAATTTATGGATGACATGACTGATATGGACTATTAGTCTTGAAGACTTGAATGTCTGCCCTGGATTGGAGGCAGCATGCCTCTAAGGAACATTAGGAGAGGGATATATTTGTATCCCCTTGTGAGCACATCAGAATAATCCCCCATGAGAAACAAAATCCTGGACTAAGATGGACCTTGGTCTGATCCAGCAGGGTTGTTGGGTGATCTAAACTGGGAAGACTATGCTGGCTGCTGTGATGATTCTTTTTTTGGCGTGTTAGACTGCTGATGCAGATGAAGAGACACTGAATCTGAGCCACCAGCATCAGTTGCCCGGGTGCAGGTAATGGTACACTAGCTCTTATGTTCAGTAGACATACGCTTTCAGTTAAAAAAAAAAAAAAACTGATTTTGCTAGGTTTGAGCAAAGGTATCTCACTATTTTTAAATCAGTATCCCTAATTCTGCTTTTTTTGCCCTAGGTGTGCCAAGATTCTCACTTGATATTGAATGAAAACCCCTGGAACTACTATTTGCCGAATAAAGCAATGCAAAGAGGGCTGATGTGGGGATGTCCTGAATGTAAATAAATAATTTTTACAATTTAAAAACCCTGTTTACTTTGGGCATTTTTTCAGACAACTTTGAAGCACTGCCTTTGAACTGGTGCATGGCCCATTCATGGTCTCACTGGCTACGCTACAGTGCAAAAATAAAAAGCTTGCTTATAACTGGTGTTGCTCAGCTTAAACCTGAGTGATTCTTTTAAAGACAAGTTACAATCCATCTTGTGCTTAATGCCAAAATATATAAGTACATCAAAGAATTGCAATGAATGTTCAGAGTCTTGATCTTCTGGAAGAGGTATAGTGTGCAGGAGAACTTTGATTCTATCTTGTTCACTAGAATATCTGAAGATACTATGAATTAAAGTTCAGATGAGGAGAGACTGAAAGTGGAGATTGGCTTATTTATATTTCAAATTTAGTCACCACCCATCTCACTCAAGGAGCGACTCTACTTGGGCTTATTACCTGACAGTCTTTGCATAACCATCTCTTCAATGACTATAGTAATAATCTAGCATCATAGGAAAGTGTTGTACAAAATCCTATTCAGACAAGCCATAATGCACTGCAGTTACTAGAATCTTATTGGTGCCCAATTTTATCAAAAAGTGTATGTCCACCCAACTGAATATAGCACACATGACCTCCTGCTAAAAGGATAACTGTCCTTTACCGCAAAGATGTGAAAGGTTAGTCATATGGCATAATTTTAGCACACAAATCAGCAAAGTCCATATACATCTATGCAAGCCCAAAGAGAAAGCAAGACTAAAGATTACGTGCATAGAAGGTGGACACCACTGCATAGGACAGATCTTTGGCAGTCTAATGGAACATCTATGAAAAACTGGTGGTCAGAGTTGGATGCAGCACTGCTAATTTCCCTCCGTGCTGCCTAGGACGCAACTTCAATAGAAATGGAAATGTTAGCACAAACCAGGTTTCAAAAGTAGTAGTTGCCGGGTTAAGAATGACCAGTTTATGGATGACCCATAGTTAGGGATGGAGCCTATTGTTAGCAACATTTGAATTATATACACAATGGTTTGAGTTAATTACATAATATTACTTACATAGTATTATATAATACTGTTCAGGCTTATGTACAAATTTTACTTGAGAACAGATCTTGGGAATGGAACTAGTTCTTAAACCGGGGACTACCTGTATAGCCTCTGATGTAGCTGCACCTGCAACCCCACAGTGTGTATAAATCGTAATCGAGTTCATTTGCAAACAACCACCCATTCAAGTGTGTGTGTGTAACTGACATGCAACTTGCCAACCAATCACCCACATCTGCTTTAATGCTACTGAGTATAGTAATGAGACATGCAACTCAAAATCCTATTAAAAATGCAACACTATTTGAAGGAGAGTGAATTGGTCTATTTCTGGATAGAATTTTCTCTTGGGAACAGTTACAATTCTACAGAGCAGCCTCTCAACCTTTTTTACCCTGGAGCAGTGTTTCTCAACTGTGGCAACTTTCAGATGGGTGGACTTCAACTCCCAGAATTCCCTAGCCAGCATGCTGCTTATGGGGATTTCTAGGAGTTGAAGTCCACCCATCTGAAAGTTGCCAAGGTTGAGAAACACTGCTGTGGAGGAACCCTTAAAATAATGTTCACATCTCAGGGAACTGCTGCATAAAAATACTTGTATCTATAATTTAAAAATTTTAATCTCTCGCAGAACCCGGGCAAAGCTTTTGTAATACTGTCAAATAGTTGATGCTGATTAAATTAGCATAATCTACTTGATTGTAATGTAACCCAATCTGGGTTCCTGTGATATTGAACTGGAAACTAACAATTTTGCTTAGGTTTGTGGTGCTAAACCACGACCTCTTTTTGGTTCAATGTGATAAGGCAAGTACAGACACTGTTCCACGAAGTTGCCAGTTCCATGTTGCTTGAGGAAAAGACCTGCACCCTTTGTTGTGTGTCTGATCTCAGATGCAGCTTTTAATTTACATCATGGTGAAAGGCTGATTGTAAAGGAACGTGGAGATGGGTGCACCTCTTGGAGCAGCTGACCAAGAGACACAACGGCCTCTACTTACTGAGCAGAAATTTTGGAGAAATTTCCTGAAGCACTCAACCAGATGGCTTGCACAGCTCTGATAATGAGCCACAAACCACATTTTAGATAGTGGAAATCTAAAATTGGAAAGAGCAGTCTTTAGGAGGGACTGTTGGACACACAGCAAATCTTCCTCTCTGGGAAGCTAGCTCTGTTCCTTAGAAAAGACTGGTGGGTGGAAATGGATTGTATCCCCTGAGCCTTTCTCTACAAGAAAAAATAATTTTACAGTACTCTGTCAGAAAAACAAAAACCTGTGACCTCTGCTTGGGGGAGCGAGATTTAGGAAGTGGCCTGTAGCAGACTTACAAAATTAAATCGTGAAGTTATATGCTATTAAAATTCTAGAGCTTTTTATGCTGCAGCTCAGCCCCCGCAGAATCTTGAACAATTTTGGCTTAGAGAAGGACTGACTCCAGGTGCCCTGAGACATGATGTATTTTGCCTGATTATGCCCGCGGAACAACACCTTTTATGAGTACAGCACTGGAGACAAGGGCCTCCTGAAATGTTCAAAAGACTTGTAAGGAACTTGAATCCAATTTGGTAATTTTTCACTGTTTCGGCCTCACTGAAGTGAGTGCTATACTTCTGGATATGCATCCCTACCCCCTGCCCCCACAAATCTCGAGACAGATTTTTGACATGGGATAAGTTTATTTCAGAAAACAAAGCAAGCCCACTGTAGTAACCCACGTAGTCCGATTACGAAGTGCAGTGAATTCACTTGTGCCGAACCTGGATAATTGTTTACATATTTGTGCATCTAGTATTTGGACTTATTGCACAGGGGAAAAAGAGAGCTGTGAATAAGACATGCAGATTTAAGAGGAAGGCAAATGCTTTCATTGTGATGAGAAGAATAGTACACAAAATAGAATGGTCCCATAGTTGAGGTAACAAAATAGTTGTCCAAATAATATGAATATGTCCGTATATTAAATGCTAAATTTTAAATATGTTTCAGCCAAGGTGCTTTTAAAAAAAAACTTCAATCAGCTTCATTTAGAGATGGCAAATCACGAGGAATTTTGTATGCAGTAACCTAACACAACATACAAAAAAGATTTTAAAAACATGTAAAGCGTAGTACACTATCAAAGAGTGAACTCCATAGCTCACCTGCTTTCTTTGTAAACTAAATTAACATTCTTTCACCATAAGTAGTTGGCAATACTGAGTATCAAAAAACACTCCTCGCTTATGTACTGTTTAAAAGAGTTAGATTCAGTATAATCCATACAGAAAAGGAACAGCAAGGCAATGTTCTCTTGGCCATTCTCACTCGTGCGTTGTAGTTGATTTGCACCTCCTTAATTGGTTAAACAAGAGGATCCACTACACAACTGCGAACAAAAACAGAACTCTGAACGTTTTGGTTGGTGAAGGTGAATGGCTCCTTCCATGCAATCATTTCTAATGAGTACATGCATGGCGTTGGGCATTTCCATGTGTAGTCATCTCTCATAGTCAACATTCATCATAACTACTGCAACTGTAATATACTAACTAGAAGGCTTACTGTAGTTTGGTCTCATGGCTTTGTCTGATTTCTGTTTCTTTCCTAAAGAATCACAAGATCCCTTAGCAAAACCAATTCTGTATGTTTGCATGTTTTATATGGCTACTCATTTCCAAGAAACTCAATTTCATATGAAAAAAAAATAAGTTACTATGTATAATCTACATGAAGTGATTCACAATATCACCTATACATCCAATGTACATTCTTAGCTCCAGAAAACATTTCAAAATTGCTTGACACAAGCTATTGGGATTGCAGGAGTGAAAAACATGCCTCTTCCATTTATATCTCCAGCTGCTTGAGAGGAGAAAGTCTCCCAGTTAGACATGTTTGTTCCTTATTGAAAAGAGGTTCCATATGGCTGGATGAGACCATCGGTGTTCAGGGTGTATCCTGAATTACTGCACATCCATAAAGAACTCCATTTGGATCAAAGCTGTCGGATCAATTGCTGCTAGTTGGAATTTTTTTCTAGTTTACTGCAGAACAGTGCACATTAACTACTAGGTTTAAAGCCTAGCAGAAATGGAACTAATGCTCTAAGTCAATAGAGAGCAATAAGTGGAGCAATTATTGGCATAAGCAATCTTATTTTTAAAAAATAAAACATGGCACAAGGACAAAAATCAGCTAGACAGCTTCATTTGAAAGAGAACATGAAAACGACATCTGTTAATACTGTAAACTGCAGTCTTCACACTTCATGGCTGCTCAACAGTTTCTATATCAGAATATTTCGAAGGGCACAAAGATGAGCGGGGGTCCATGGCTGAGTGCATTAGAGGAATATAAACATCGTCCATGTTTGGCATGACAAAAATTTTCTGCAAGGCATAACAATGAGTTAGAATAAAATTTGAATGTAAAGTCACGTGAACTCAAATTCACTGAACTCATATTTTGGACTTTCCCATCAGGCCAAGTAGAACCCTAAACAGGTTTCTTTGAATCAAGCAATTTCATGGGTCACTAGTAAACATCTACTTTAAGCATAGATTTGGAACAGAGTCATTATGGTATTAAAGCAACACTGCTTTTCAGGGGTTACAAAACCTTACATTCTATTCCATTTCAACAAACTTCACCAATGCATTTTTAAAAATAGTTGATGCCTATCTGGTGTAGCCCCTGGCCTCCATCATCCCAAATTTTTAAGGGAGATAGCTAGAAATTTGAACAGATATTTCTTTTCAATCTTTCCGTAAATTCATGATGAACAGTATCCTACAAATATAGTCTGACAATAAAAAGTATGAGCAATACTATAATCTATTCAAACCATTTGTTTGTCTTAGGCCAAAACCAGCCTTTCTTTATGAGATTATCCACAATAATATTCCTTCAAATTCTTTGGTATCACTTGAAGGAAACTAAAATCAGGCAGTATCCCTGTACTTAAAAAAACTGGGTACACAAGTTATTTTTTAGTGTGGATATGGCACACTTCGGGTCCAAAGTCAAAAAAAGTGTTTCGGGGCACCAGTGGGCTCACTTGGTGCCTCCTTAAATCAAATGCATCTTTTTCTGGAATCATGCAATGCTGTTGAGCCCAGAAAAAGATACAGCTACTTGAGGGAGGCACCAACAGGTGCACAGTATGTCCCTACACCTATTTTGATGTATCTTTATGGCTTGGATCCAAAGTGCAGTATGTTCCTATGTGTATTATCAAAATAAGAACCTGAAATTCTCAGAAGCAATGACTGGTGTTAAACCCATGGGCAGCCATTCAGTGTGTGTGTGTGCTTTTTCATCTTAGATACATGCTACCATCATCAAGCGTACAGATGGGTTAGCTAATGACATATTTATTATTTTGACACAGCTAATGGTATTTGAACTACCTGAAATTCTTGTTCCAGTTTCTTCTCTATCCATTCAGTCACATGAACCAAAGTCACTTCTCTTTCACCAAGCTTTGGCCGAGCTTTTAGCTCCAGATAGGGTGGTTTTCGGAAACCATACCTGGAGATAGAGAAAATAATGAAGGTTAAGATATGTTTCTATCTCAGATTTGTCTCCTATATTTTCTCCAAGGCCTCTGGGAGCATATAATCCATGCTCAGCTAAGATGAGACATGTTTATCCAAAGCCATCTTGGGATATTCATGGATGAATAGAAAATTTAATTTCTGTCTCCTTAAACCAAGTCCAGCAATGCATCCACTACACAATGCTTCCCAACTCCAATCATGCTGGCTATGAATTCTGGGACTTGTAGTCCCAGTCATCTGAAGGATTCTAGGTCAGGGAAGGCTAAAGTACCTCATATAGCCTAACCTTCTGCATTTGCTTTTTCAAAGATATGCATTTTCAAGGATTTTGTTGCTGGAGGAGGACTGGAGGCTCTAAACCAGGCCTGCACAACTCATAGAGGGGAAAGGGTCACGGTGATTAATTAAAAATAATTGCGGGCCGCAAAGGAATATCTGGCATGCCAATTAGCTACTTGGCAGCTAGCAGTGGTAGCAGGACTGAAGCTGGTGGCAACAGTGAGGCTTGGAGGTGCTTAGCAATGCATCTTTTGGGACAATAGTGAACTTATTACTTTTTAAAAAATGCCAGCAGGCATATTGTGCAGGGCTAAACTATTGTGTTAAACTAAACAAAATATTTATTCCAAGCGAGTACCTATTTCAACATAAAAAAATAGTCTCATTTTTCACTCCAGGTCAGGGGTATAGTTTTGTTTCTTCTATGTACCCTGTAAACAAATGTGCCCAGGTTCACAATACGTCATTTTGAGATCAGATATTTAACAACAATCAGTATTATTGCTGAATTCTAGTACTGAGTTGATACTAGTTACTGAAGAACTTGATGTCCGAAAGATTTTATGTATCTTGACTGAAATTAAGTCCTAATGATATAGCAGTGAGTACTATGTTTCTCTCAAGGATGACCACCGTGAGAAATCAAATCAACACCTACTTATAGTATATTCTTACTTGCCATTAACGCTTTTCCCAATATAATGTAAAATAACTCTGTATTGCTGGACTGAGACAATGTTTTCTGTACTGAACTACACTGTACTCTTCCCAGAAGTTAATTTCCTCAGATTTGAGGATCTCTTTTCAAATATTTTCACTCGAAGAAAATGGAATCCCATCTCAATTAAGGCAGCCAGTGGTGAAGATGTTGCACTGAGGAGGCCCAAGTTCAAGTCCTCACTGAACATGGATCTCACTGAGTTGTTGTGAGAATAAATGAAATTAGGGGCAACCCATGCAAACTGCCTTGAGCCTCCCAGACAAAAAAGGCAAGGTACAAATGTTCAGTGAAACGCTCCTGGATAAATGAAAACTGAACTTCCGTCTCAATTTCATTCTGTATTTCTTCCGAATAAAAAGAAGCATTGAAATTGTTCTCCTTTGGCAATATTGTCAATTATGAGAGAACACTGGAAGAAGCATTGACATTGACCTTTTAACTAATACCTCTGTAGATCCTCATATAGTTCAATATGCTGTTTTACCCAGCAACCTTCTGTATTATTCTGTGTTAAAGGGAGGGGCAGGTAGGGGAAGAGAAAGAGCAGGTGGTAATCTGTCTTTTTGACCTAATTTCTGGTAGCTGCAGCTTTTATTCATGGATGATAAAATTGCTAGACTTTGTTAGCTTTTCAATTTCTGGAAGTTTACAAAATGCATAATGAGAAATGGAATTGTACATTTTTACAATAGATCTCTTTTTGAACAGAAGAGTAATTCAACCATATGAGCAATTTAAAATAACACCTGGTTCTATTATCTGTGTCAGTAACTGTTCATTGGAATTAATGGCAAAATCCCACACATTTTTTCTCAGAATTAACTCATTTAACCCTGTACAAAATGATACATGTCAGATTGTACCGTATGACTCACACATTGGTACTGCAATTTTCTAAAAAGGATCCTTACTAAGGATCATGTGAATGCTTGTCAAACTCCATAAGAATGATCACACACCGCAGATCAACTTTCACTTTATAAGCATGTTCTCTTGTGTGACGTCAAACTACATTTTTGCTGCATAATTTTTTATAGTCCATAAGTCAAATAGTGCAGCTTCTTTTCTTTGATGTGTGTGAGAAAAATGGGAAATAGGGGAACTGAAGAATAAAATGTGTTTTAGTGAAATCTTTCACAGCACACATAAAAATAAGAAATCTATTTTGACACTTTTGTAAGCTCAAGTGACACATTATGCATGATGGATTCCGGAATCACAAGTCTTCTTAATACACTTACCATATACGATCAGTGGGTGGGGGTGGAATGTTAATTGCTAATGTCCCTTTACACTCTTGTACCTCCACCGTGAGCAGGAGTGGTGTATTTGAGACTTCCTCAATCTTTTTTTTAATGAATTCTGTCTCAGTTGCCTTCTGGAAATATTTTGACTTGGTAATTTTATCCACAAATCTCATTATTTTACTTGTTCGGTGACCTACTCCATACCTTTAAGGGAGGAAATAAGAGGAAGTCATCTAAGTGAGCTTCAGCTGTTCCTTAAAAAACAAAGGTTAATGCTTTGTGATATTCTGTAGCTGAAAATACAACATGTTAAGGGCACAGAATGCCAACCTGCTACTGTAGATTGTGAAGTGTTGTGTATTAGTGCATAAACAGCAAAGACTTACAGTCCTCGTGAACAAAAATGGAAAGATTCATAGACCTGGCTGTGACATTTGCCTGCATTGTAAATCAGAACTAAAATGAAATTCACAAGGAGAATCAGACTTTATTTACTCGCGCATTAAGGATTTTGGTAAAGCGTTCTTGGCCCCAAAAGTTCACTATTATTCCTGGATAGTCCTACATCCTGGCTGGGATTTCTCCCAAATATTTGAGAGCTCTGGCCCAACAGGTTGCTTACCTAGCTGTGATGGACTTTTCAACCCCAAACTGCAAATCCAAGGATTTAGCAAGAGAATGTACAAATTAAGAAATTTTGGATTTTTCCTTATAGTATTATTATTCTCAACTTTTTATACAGTAGAGTCTCGCTTATCTAACATAAACGGGCTGGCAGAACGTTGGATAAGCGAAGATGTTGGATAACACACAGTAACGATTGAGTGCAGTAAAAAAAACAACAACCCCGATCTGCTGTGCCTGTTGCAATCGATTTTTGCGTTGCGGTGCCACACCGTCAGGAGCAACAAGAAAGAGTACACTCACGCTTGCAAACAAGCGGCACACTTTTCTTGTCGCCGATTTATCCGTGTTGTGTTTTTTTAGGGGCATCTGATAAGATGGAATGTCAGATAAGCAAAGGTTGGTTAAACGAGACTCTACTGTATTATGATTTTGCTGTACTTTTATGTTTATTACTTGGGTATGGATTCCAGTAGATTAGAAATGTGGAACATAAGTGTTAGATATAAGAAAATAAAGGAAGATTGTAATTAAAAGTGTGATCTTTTTCTAAAAATAAGTAAACTATGCCTCCTAGAAATTTGACAATGCTGCTAAGCATAATCTACGTAGCACAAAGGTAAGTATTAGTTTAACATCTACTGATTAATCTCTGGATGATCTGCAGTAGATTGGCAAGAATGGCAGACACACAATTATTAAATGACAGTACAGGTAGTCCTTGAGTTATGATTGCAATTGGGCTGGAATTGCTGCTGCTAAGAGATGCGGTCGTAAAGTGTGATGTCATGTGACTCCATTGCTTAGCGATGGCAATCCAGGCAGGCCTGGTTGTCATTGTAACCCAAGACGGGCGGGTCGATAAGCCAGAAGCGGAAGGAGTCCCAGGTGAGGAGTGCAGGGGTGCTGCAGGGGGGTGGGGGAGGCCCATCGCAGGCCATGTGCGAGTCAGGGGAGGGATGCTCAGTGCAGCATGAGCCCAGAAAGGCCAGGGAATGAGGGTGCAGAGTGCATGCGAGCGCAGGGAGGCTGAGGAAAGAGGGTGTGGGATACATGCGATCGCAGGGAGGCCATGGAAAGAGGACACAGGGTACGTGCGTGCGTGTGTGTGTGTGATTGCAGGGAGGCCGTGGAAAGAGGGCGCAGGGGTTCGTCTGTGTGAGTGCAGAGAAGCTGTAGAAAGAGGGCACAGGGTACATGCTTATGTATGTGTGATCACAGAAAGGTCAGGGAAAGAGGGCACAGGGTGCGTGTGATCGCAGGGAGGCTGTGGAAAAGAAGGTTCGGGGTATGTGCAAGCGAAGGGAGGAAAGAGGGCACAGTGTGAAGGGGGAGACTTGCCCCACTGACTTGCGACCTTCCTTGCCGGCTTCCCACTGACTTTTCTTGGAGGAAGCTGACAGGGAAGGGCAATCCTGTGACTAGGATGCTGCAACTGGTCGTAAGTGCAAGCTGGTTGCCAGGCACCCAGATTTTGTTCACATGACTACAGGGGCACTGCAACAACCGGAACTTTGAGGACCGGTTGTAAGTTCCTTTGCGGTCACTGAACAAATGGTCGTAACTCAAGAATTACCTGTAGTAGCAAATCCTCTCTGCTGAAATAAAAGAAAAATTAGGAAAATCTAATTCAGCAGATAAAGCAGAATGATGTCTACATATCTCTAATAAAGATCTTTAAAAACAGCTACAGCAAAATAATTATTTCTGCAACTTCAATCATCTGTTATAGTTACTAAATTATTTATAGTTTTGCTAAGAGGGTGCACTATCTATATGCTAACCCAAACAAACATTTAGATTTCTGTTATCTAAGTGTTTGCTTGGACTAGCATACAGCTATCTTCTGACATTCAGCTAACCAGCAATTCACCAAAATCCATGAGAAATTTCTTTCTGCTTAAAGAACTATATTTCATTCAGCCCAGATTATTCTCCTTTCTTGGTAGCACTTGAAATATACAAGTTGGATGTTCTTAAGCACTGAATTTGTTTACTGTAAAGGAGCTGCCATGTAAATGAAAACGCTATCATTATCATAATTCTTTCTTGTACCTATTTCATTCTAGATCTTTAATCCAGTAACAGCAGAAAACAGCCATCTGCAAAACCAGACAATAATCTTCATGGATGACTTGTAAATTAATACTAAGGATGGAAAAAATAGCTGCCTCTTATCCCCATTACTTTTTCTACTGATTAGCAAATATAATTAGAATCACCCAATGAGATAAGTCCATTTGGATTACTGTAACAACAAAAAGTATGTAATTATTTCCAGATGATATGGCCTTACTAATTAGTACTTTGAAAACTGAATCACCAAAAGCATTAAAATGATAAATATCATAAACTGGAAGCATTGAAACATTTATAGAGTAAACTCTGAGTTTAAATACCCAATATAGATCAAATTTAATTGGAGACATTGTGTAATGGTTTCAAGGCAAAAGCTACTTCAGAGCATGTGAGGCAAACATGTAAGACGTTCCTGCAACTCCTTAAACAAAACATGTTGCTATTATTGACTGACTTCCCAGTTTTTGTAAACTATCCTAATGTGCAGCCTCTGAGTGGTCTGTACCAAATTTAAAATACAATATAAAAACAGAAAGACCTGCAATCAATAGATGGCCCCCAGAAACATTCCATCCTGGTGCAAAGCCCAGGGACATAATACTGTTTTAACAGCTTCAGGAGTGTCAGAAGGGAAGGGGCTGCTAACATCTTCAGAGGCAAGGAGTTCCAAAGTGGAGGGCCACAACAGAGAAGGCCCTGCTGTCTGGCCCATGTTCTTCTCATCTCAAATACAGTAGGAAGTCTTTGATTCCAAGCACTACACAGCCCTACCATGGAATGATATAACCACTAATATAACCATTCTGTACATGTATGTGTGTGCATGTATACACACGCAAACTGGATTTTTTATTGTTATAGAACAGTGTTCTGGGAGTTGAAGACCACACATCTGAAAGTTGCCAAGGTTGAGAAACACTGTTATAGAAAGACTGAGAAGACAGCTTTTATGGATTGGCTAAACATGGAAGAAAGATGCACCACTGTTGATAATGCAAGCAGTGGGCAGGGCACAAAAAGGCAAAGACCCACCCTTCTGCTAAAGGCAAAGGCAAAGGCTCACCCTTCTGCTCCTGGCACTAAAGTCTTTTCGGTTCCTGTTGCTTCTGGAGCATCATCTTCCTCTGAGGATCCTGCACTAGAAGATTCTTCATCGCTGTCTGCAAGGCAATATGCCCTTGGCCTGGAACTGAAAGGAGGGACACATGTCAAGACGGAAGCAGCGCTTCATTACTCCTGGTCAGGATAGCTTTTTTATGCCTTAGGCAATTAGAGACTCTTTCCACCATTCATGGCTGTCTCTCCAGTTTGCTTTTAAGTGCACTGGAGATCAGACAAAGGGTAGAAATGAAGTTGTACATCAATCTGCTTTCCCTGAACACAACTGTGCCAAACTTTGCTTAAAATGAAAGGAAGCTGGTTTGAGTATCCTACATGCAGTCAAACGAAATGTCAAATAAATTAAAGACATATAAAGATGCATCTCTTTCGTACCTAACTTCTCAGTATGATGGAATACAATGCTAGCAATTATAATATTAAGATGATGATGGTGAGAAACGTGGCATGTTCTTTCATTTTTTAAACTTAATGGGATATGCTTCTGAGGTCCAAATGAATTGCTGTATGAAAAGTCAGAATTGATTTTGTAAGTGCTGCATGCTTCCAGAAGAATATACATTCCTTCCACTGTCTCTTTAACACATACACACCTAGCCTATTACCCCTATACCCACAGCTGAGTCCTAGCTGCCTTTAACTCTAGGCTGCTAGCAATAATGGAATTAGAAGTATTCTAAACAAGACATGGTAAATAAATGCAAAAGACAGTTAGTCTCGGATTCAAAGCATGTCTGAAATGCTAATGGGCCTAAAATGATTCAGAACAAAGGAACAGTTTCGATAGGGCTTGGGACTTCTTTGCAGGATTTCTTGAATTTAAAGTTGTCTTTAAAAAGAAACATAGAGTTGATTCTATATGATGCCTGGAGAAGAGATTTCCTCTTGGATCTCTTTAAAGGGGAGACTTACAGAATTCATACATAATATTCAGCATCTGTATATGTCATCAACAGCCTTTCCTGGGAGTGAAATCTATTCATAATCAGTTCTTGAGAGAACCTTCTTTAAAACTTGTTAAGTAGGAAAGTTGAAAAGATGGACAATGCCTTCAGCCAAGTTTGATTTGTAGCAACCTCAGGATTCTTCCCAGCTGAGAATGGACTTCTTATTTTCTTTGTGCAAAACAGAGAAAATGCTTGTGCAAAATCTGTGCAACTGCCCATCTATTAGCTGATTACATAATGTACCCCGTAAGTATCTGATGAACTTTTAAAAACAAAACAAAACACTGCTCTATAAAAATTCAGTCACTACAGAGTAAAGATTGTCCAACTAGGATTGTTAAACTTTTTCTTGCCAATAATCTCTTGTCTCCCATAATTCCCCAAGATAGTTTTCCCTTAGGTTGGATTTGGAACCTTTCTAGATAAAAGAGGTAAGAGGGACAATTAGGAATAGATACCACAAAGGAAGAAAAAGTTTAAGCATCCCCACCACCACTGATCCCCCCTGAAACAACTTTTCTGTTTTATTTAAAGTATTGCAGCTTGGTATGTATTGTACATAACATGTATTTAGCCCCTTGCACAAGCCCCTAGGAATAAATGGACACTTTTAGCTTGCAGAAAGCTTCATGCTTCAGTATTATGTACAGAGAATCTCTCATTCTTTCTCTCTCCATTACACACACACACATACACACACCAATAACAATTTATAATCCTCTATCAAGATGCAGCACAGATCAAAAGAAAAACAGAATAGCTAGAAAATTCCATCCAGTAGAATTACAAAGCTTAACAAACCAAATATTTAAAATGAAAACAAATCAAATGCAACAACCTTATAAATTTAAGAAACATCCTCAATACAGCAGAGTGTACCTCCATCCATAATTTATGTAAAACAATTACTAGCTTGAAAACTACCAGTCTTAATGAGAGTAAATAATAAGGCCCTGTATTAGCCCACTAGACAAATGTAAAGATCTTTAATCCCCCTTTAAAAGCCGTCAAGCTTTCACATAGACAAAAGGAAAGAGGGAACTGATTCCTAAAAGCCCAGAGACTGGAGACTGTGACCCTGGAATTACAACCCCGATAAGCACAGATATTTGGGGAGGTCAAACTGTTGCCGGATCCTACAAATACTCATTAAAGGAAAATTTGCAATCCTCGCTGTAAGAAAACTACCACCCAAATCCTAACCATCTGGAAGAGAGAGGCCTAAAAAACAATTGTTCCATAACCTGTCATTTCTCCGTAACTTCTATGCCAATCCAATAAGAAAGAGTTTCACTCAAAAATTATATGATCAAAACCTCATATCCTTCAGTGATGTCCACAGCAAACCATGCTAACGTGAAAATGTTAACACAGACATGGTGACCATCACTCAAACGCTAAGTATTTGCATCATGATTTCGTGTAATAAATATATTGCATTGTGATGTCTGATTTGTTACAGCAATGAGTGTGATGATATGGTCACACATGTGCCATCATTAGCCTCCCCTGCCTTAGAAATTAGGTCAGATTTTTGTATCTCACTGCAGTATGACAAATGTTCCTATAACTGCCTGGGAAAACTAATAATCTATTCCAGCCTGCCAAATTTTATTGATTGCTATGAATACTTCTTTCCCACTCTCCAGAGCTTCACCTGCTGCTCCAGAATGATTTACATGACAGTGTCTAGCAACTGTCAGCTAGGGGAGCAACATTCTGTCCATCTTCCAATCTATTCACAGCATACCTCTTGGTCGTTTTTCAAGGATTCCAAATTCTTCTGTTCACTAGGCCAGATTTAATAGAAAGCAGGAGCCACTGCAGACAGTAACTGTAGTTTGGAGTTTCAGGAACTGCTTCTGTAGGTTTTTCTGAATCTATGACATTCTTATAGTCTTTGCCATAAGACAGTAGGAAATCCACCACTAATCCAAACAAATTATTTTTCCCTTGTTGTGTCTATTTGGTAATCTGTGCTGTCATCTTGTGTTTTAAGCCAAGGATAAAATAAATGCATTAACTTTCAATTCTGTCCTTCAAAAAGCTAGCTAGGTTCTAATCCCCATTCAGCCACAGAGATCAGTGGTCACTTTCTTTCAGCCCAATCTACCTCAACCTTATTGTCGTCCAGAATATAATGAAGGAAGAATCCCATATACACTGTCTTGAGCTTCCAGGAAATAAATGCAAATAAATAAATAAATATCCTTGTTATCTTTTAATTCATTATGATGTCTCCAATAGCAAGAAAAATACTTCAGAATGTTAAAAACTTTCTTATAAGTGTTCAAATTTCTCTTTAAAGCCATAAAGAAGGAAAAGCAGTGTCCTGCAATAAAATATTAAACATCTCTGGCCATAAGCACCCAACCATGAAGGAAAGGGGCTATTCATAGGATTTTCTGGTATTAATAGATCAGAATAGCACCGAAAGCTGCATTATTATTTGTATCTTGGCACCTTCAAGATTTAGCACATGATTTTATTTGCAGACTTCAGAAGGTTAGCTCTGAAAGGTCTTTTAAAAAATATTCAAATTTAGGAGCTTTCATACATATCATTCTACCCGTGGCTCAATCTTTCCAGACTTACTGCTTTACACTGCAGGTGGGAATAAGCTAGATATTTAGACACGAGTAGAGAAAAACTAGAGCGATGGAACTGCACCTTCCTCAAGCAGTATCAGTAGTACTAGAGAAGTACCACTTGTAATGAGTGATGTTTGCCACCAAATATAAAGAGGACACCCTCCTCCGATCCTCATCACCTCCACAGACAGACGTACTTCAGACATTCCAAGAACTGTGGAAAGAAAACGCATCTATTTAAGACTCCCCTTCTTCTATTACTTCAGGAGCTGCTGCAGTGACTCCAGCTAGAACTAGAATCCAGCACATACAAATTTGAAGTGTGGAAATCATATAGCTTTGATCAAGCATTTGAGAAGGCAATTATAAGTGCATTAAAGCTAATTATCAAGAAATACTGGTTCCAATGAACTGACCTCTCCACATCCAGACTGTGTAGCAAATACACTGTACAGTGCTTTCAGCAATGGGAAAAATAAAAACCCTTCAAATTCAACTGATTTATTTAAGAAAACCTTCTGAATGTTTCAGCACTAACAGAATCAACACTCTACAAGGAATGGGATGATATGACACATACCACTCACCAGAAAAAATCCACAGATTGACGAATCCAAATATTATTAAAAAGAAAAGAAAATGAAGGGGAAATAAAAACAAATTTAAGTTAGAGAAGAAACAGTATAGAGAAATTTCTGGCTAATCTCAGTTAAGACACTTTATTTGGCCAGCAGAATTAACAGAATTAACAGAATTAGGTGACCTTTTTAAAAAGTGTATTTTGTTAGGTCACATAGCACAATCTGGACTATTATTAAAGTATCATATACACTGATTGTGAAAACATAAATGAAAATATATAGCTGCTAAGATCTTATTTCTTTAAAATGTACATGAAAAGTCAACCTTTTTTGGGGGGGGGGAAGGGGAGGTAAAAATTTACACCACTGCAGAGTTATATGAAACGTAGATTTAGCCACATCTAGTGTCAACATAGACAGGAGAAGCTAGCCAGCTAAAATATAAGGATATGAAATCAACAGAGAAGGATCAGATAGAAAAGTAATTTAAAAATTAGTCACAATTCATCCATAATATGACCTATTTATTTCTGTTTTTATTAAACCATAGTGCACAAGGCCTGGGGCTCCCAGGGGACTGGGGAGATTTTACGATGGCTCCCTTATTAATTTTATCCCCTCCTGTTTTGTGTGCTTTACAGTTTTTATGTGTTTATTTTTTAATTGTTGTACGCCACCCAGAGTCATCTTGTGTGAGATGGGCGGCTATAGAAATATGATAAATAAATAAATGTACATATGTTCGTTGATCGTTGCATGTCTGCATGCCTTGAGTTACTTAGCCATATTCTGTAGCAGTACTGTCTTTCCTAAGAGCTCTGGAGCTGTGCCAACAGCAAAATGTTTTTTTCCCTCCATTTAATGCAGGGTGTGTGTATGACAGCTTTACTGCAGTTTGCCCATCCTCCTGCAAGACAGATAAGTAGGACTTCCAGCAGGAAAACAGAAAAACAGCACAACAGGGGAACCAAACACATGTGAGAATTTAAAATCACATCTAAACCTTAAGCAAAGGCCAGAACAGGAGATGAGGAGGAAGTGGGGAGAAGGAAGAAAGCAGAGAGAAATGCTGCCTTGTTGCGTTTTGCAGCTAGTCGAAATTTAAAGCGGTCTGAATATACATTCCTCTGCCAGAGATGCACAGATATTTATATTTCAGAGCCAGTTTGGTGGGACGGTTAAGGCAGAGGTCTTCAACATGTGCTGTAGTCCACTGAACTCTTTCCTACAGCCCACAGTGGCTCAAAAAGGTAAGGTGCTGCTGGAGCCCAGATCCTGCTGGACCAGCTCTGCAGACCCTGCTCTCTCCTGCTGCCATCATTACCGTTATCATATTTTTACCCCACCTTTTTCATATATAACTCAAGGTGGCGAACGTATCTAATTCTCCTGCCTATCTTCCCCACAACCACCCTGTGAGATGGGTTGGGCTGAGAGAGAGGGACTGGCCGACAGCCACTCAGCCAGTCTCCATGCTTAAGGGAGGACTAGAACTCATGGTCCCCGGGTCTCCATGCCAGCACCTTCACCACACCACACTGGTTCTCGGTCTTGCTGCTTTGCCTCATGTGCAGGCACTGTGCTGGCATGTGATAGTCATGTAGGTGCACAGAGGAAACACGGCTGGTGATGTTGCCATTTGTCTGTATGAACTGATCCCGGGTGGGATGTAGAACAACACAGCGGTGAGGTGTGGAACAACAGACAGCTCAGAGACTGCGGCCACATGATACAACATTTTACTGTTTTATAGTAGGCAACATGTTTTTGCCTCTATTAGCATAAAAATGCCATTTTAATTTAATTTTATAATTATAATAAATATTAATTACAATACATTATTTTAATTTAATACAATTAATACTTAGCAGATATTCATATTTAATCTTGGTTGCATTTTTGCACGTGTATGAGTGATCAGTACCTTTATGAAATGTACCACTGATCAGTACCTTTATGAAATGTGGCCCCCATATTTGAGACCCTGGGTTAAGGTACCGGACTAGCGACTGGAAGACTGAGTTCTAGTCTTTGGACTAGACTTTGGACTAGTCCCTTTCTCTCAGCCCAACTCACCTCAGAGGGTGACTGTTGCAGGGAAAATAGGAGGAGGGAGCATTATACACACCACCACACTGAACTGTATGCAATAAAGAATATCTTGTATATAAATCTAATGAGTATAAATATAAAATATTTATTATAAATCTAATAAATATAAATATATTTATGTAATTGTAAATAATATAAATCTAATATAAATAAAATTAAAAGGTTTACCTATTTTATCCATTTCACTTACTCCTTATCAGGACTGTTGTTTGGTACTTCCTTGCCTTCTTCAATCTCAGCCTGAGGAGAGTAGTTACTCGGCTGAGTAATTAACATTTGTTCAGTAAACTGTTATAAATGCTTGGATTAATTGAACTCTAACGCAACAATACTAATTATGAGGTTGGTATTTATTGTTTGTCCCACAGGAGGCCCCAAAGCTGAACAACAAGCACATGCCAGCTGGATGACTTTGGGCCAATCACTTTCTCTCTCAACCCACCCCACCCCACAGGGCTGTTGTGGGGAAAATAGGAGGCAGGAGTATTAGGTATGTTCGCTGCCTTGAGTTATATATTAAAAAAGGTGGGATAAAACAACAACAGCAACAATAATAATATACAAAAGGCTCATCAACACATTTTGACCCAGCCTTTAACAAAATTAAACTACATACAATAGCTTCCACATAAACTATTACTACATTCACTATAAAGAATTCATTGGGTTATTTTATGGATAAAAGCAGAAAGTAAATCGTACCAATCTCTTTCTGAACAAAAATTTAACTAATAACAATATTCCTTACCCTTCTTTACCAAATTCTCCAGATTTTAATGCTTCACCCAGGGGTTCTTTCCCAAGTTTGGTCAAATTCATCTTTGTCTCGAGGGTCATCAGAAAAGATCCATTGTAGGATATTTCCAAGTCAATCCAAAGCCCTAGAATTGTTGGGAGAATATAATTTTAAGCTTAAGCAACAAATATTGGGAAAAATTTGTCACAGGATGCAAATGCACATGTGTACCCAGATTGTTTCCACCCCCCCTTTAGAAGTCAAGGCTAATTATATAAGGGGACTACATTATATAAGTCAGCAGATTTATAAATGTTAGCACTTTAATTGGTATATTGTTGGTATCTGCTATGCAGATCTTAGTATCAGATGATGTTTCAAAATCCTATGAGTTTCTAGAAAATAAGAGAATTATTTTCTCTCAAAAAGAGACCAGCTAAAGAGGTTTCACTTTCACTTTTTAAATCTTAAGATATCTGATGACCAATTTTTATCCTGTTCAAATCATAAAATTCATAGATTGCTAGCTTGTGACAGTGGAGCCTCCAAAGTGATACAGGCAAAAGAATTTTATGACGCATTCAGACAGTAGGAAAACAGAACCTGAACTCAGCTAAGGCAAGCATGCACTCAACCTTACATTCATTTGTTCTTGTGCTGCTGGATACCTGCATTTCAGTGTGGATAAGAGGCAAATCTATTCAGAAGGATGGAAATAGAATATTTTCTACACTGCACACTGGAGTAGCACTACTTACATTATATGGAGGATCTTTGCATAAAAAGTAGGCTACCCTAGATGTAAGTCTATGCTATTTTTTTTTCCCTTCTACAGCAGAGGTAATCAACTTTTTTCCTCTTTGGGCTGCAAGGGAATATGGTAGGTGATGTGATGATGTCATCGGAGTCAGTGGGGTTGCAATTTTTGGACCATTTAAATTTACATTGGTGGCAGTTAAATTAAACATTTTTTTTAAAAAGCGTTTAAAAATTGAACCACTGAAAATTGCTATTTTGCCACCTAATTTCAGTAGCATAATCTTTGAAAGTTGTAAATCAAGAGAGATCTTCTTGCTACAAATTGCCCATCCCTGTTCTTAATACTGCATTCAACAATTCTAAAAGCATCCCAACCTTGGCTTTCAGTTTTCTCCAAAAATGCTGCCCCCCCGCCCCCCCTTATGAACCCATCTTAAGCGGCAGTTAAAAAGCCTGAAAGAAGAAACTAAACTCAGAAAGTCAGCTGCACGTGAAAGCTGCCCACACCGCCTTTGACGATGTTTCAGCACCGCAACCCGGGTCCTGTCATCTGCTGTGAATTCCATAGGGGGGCATTCATCTATCTGAGACAGACTAGCAATAACCTGCTTGCAACCGCTTGTAATTGTACTGTTCTGATCTGTATGTAATATCCTGCAATTATATAGGGGAAAACGTTAGAGAGCATCTGCGAGGCAGAGAGATAAAACAGCCACATAACAGACTCAAAACATTGTTCCTATCTCGCTGAAGAAGACAGGAAATGAAAAGGATCAGCATTTCAGAGCATCTGCAGCAGGTTATTCACCATCAATTGTGAGGAAGCTTGTTCATTTACAGCAAACAAAACACACAAAGCTGCTGAGGGAGGGGACACTTTGAAATGGGATATCCACAGCCAAATACATCTAGTGCGGATGTGCAAAACCTATCCCTTAATTTCCATGTCGTAATTTTGGCTATTAAAAAACACTATGTGGAACATTTCTAATACTTTTGTTTTAAAGAATATCAGATCTGGATGCACGAACATGTTCAGAGTGAAGCCACTGGCATAATGCTTAAGGTGTCTGTCTAGGTTCAAATGTACCTTCCAGTCTCTCAGCCCCACCTACTTCTGGCCAATCATATATTCTCTCCAGCAAGCCTATTTCCCAGGGTGGTTACTGCAGGGGTAAAATGAAGAGAAATCCCCAAGTAAACTCCCTCTGAAGCCATGGGATATAACTCTAAGAAATAAATAATAAACTGGGGCAGGTGTACTGTACTAAAAACTCAGGTGTGTTTACTCCAAAATACCTCAAAGATTTATCTCAAAATAATCCTAGTAAAGAATTATTTACTAGGATATTACACTGAAGCACAGTGCCTGGCCCAAAGGCATCTGGTCTCCTTCTTCTAAGTCCACATTTTCCCCCTTATAATTAATTACTTATGATATTTCCACCAAAGCATTCCTAAATTGAATATGCTGCAGTTTCACAATTAGGATAGCTTTTCAACTCTACAGTTGAAAGTGCCCTCTTTTCTTTCATCTAAATGCACATCTAATGGAGACAACAGGCTCTTTAATGATGTTATCAAGTGATGTTATATTGCTTGTCCCTGAAATCTCTGTCAAAGTTTCAATTTCTTTCGACAAGCAATTCATGCTGGGTCTCAGTAATAACCAGGTTAAAGAGTAGTCACAAATTGCTCTACAAGGGAAGGGGAATTCCTATTGCAGTAAATTGAATGAACTAATTCATAAATAGTGTGTATCACACTATTTTTTCAAAATGAAAAAAGGTATTGCTTTAAAAAACCCACTATCTTGCAGTAAGAGCAGACTGAGATCTATTTCTATGATAGGATGGAAACAAAAAGGGGTCATTCAAACTACAATTTTGTTCTTCTGAGTTCATTAATTTATACTCAGGTACTGTTCTGATAACTGAATACTGCCTTAATATAAAGTAACAGATATGAATAGAGCCTACTTGATTAATCTCTACCAAAATAGACCCCCTGGTCAAGAACCAAAAAATACATTTTTTCCTGTGATTTCAGTTGGTGAAATTGTCAAATTTCTTCTGTAGCTATATCCTAATGCTTTCATTTATGTAATCAGCAAGCTCCAAGTACCAATTCTTTTTAATAACATAATCAAATTAAACAAAGATAACAATTCAAGGAGATCACTGGTGATATAATTTTTCCATTCATGACAAATCCAAATTTTCCAATATCAGAGACACCACAGGCAATAAGACGCAGTTGTGCTGTTAATCTAGCTGAATATTTTATGTTCTCTTATTAAATTAAAAACAAAAAGTGCTGTGCCTTGTTTTTACTGGGTAAGCAGTACCCAGTGCCTTGTTTTTACTGGGTAAGCAGTAAAATAGTCCTAGGTATGGACAATACCTAAGACTATTACCTTTCCCCACAGAAAGTCCATCTTATGTGCAATTACGTTAGAGAATAACATATGGAATGCTGCCCATCTAAAAAAAAAAATATTGCATTCTGTCTCAGAAACAAATACCACATTAACCATCTACCAGTCCAGCAAATTTTCTTCTGGCTCAGTCACAGTATGTGCTGCCACAGAAATCACAAAATAGTTAGGAAAGATGTTCCCATTTCTGTGCAAAGCATAAACCATAATATATTGAGTGGAAATTAAAAGAGGAGCTCAAGTTTGAAAGCTCCCTTCCAAAAATTCATTTAAAATGATGGAAGAAAATACTAATATCTACCCTTCTCAATCAAATAATTCCCCATCTCTAATGGACACATCTAGGTAGCAACAGAAGAGAATGTATGTAGCTCAGGGTTGAACTGCGGAGTCCTTGGTGCTCTCTGAGCTTGGTTGTTTGTTTGCAGACATTTCAATACCCAACTAAGTAACATCATCAGTGTGAGTAAGTGTGGGGTTTGCTTTATATACGGTAGCTTGTCCTGCTAGTTTTGGTGGGGGTGTGGTTTTGTAATACCCTAATCAAGGAACTACCAAGGAGAAAACCTAGCTGGGTAATGAAATGTCTGCAAACAACCAAGCTCAGAGAGCACCAAGGACTCCACATCTAGGTAGATAAACAAATTCAAAGACATGAACTGTCTTCCTTGTGGATTAAAAAGACCATATAAACCAAGTAAACGGAAGCTCTACACAATGAAGCACTCAATTCAAGTAGCATTTACATACACAGCTACTCCCCCATTTATTTATTTATTTGCTAACAAGATTTCCAGCCCAAGCCAATCCCAAAAGGAGGGGCAAACAGTGAAAACAAAACAGCAACCAAACAACGTTTGTTAAAAAAACCCTACCCAGTCACAGTACTTCCAATCAGCTCAGATGAAAGGCACCATGCAATAGTATTCCCCCCTTTTTTTCCAAAATGCAGGGAGGGTTAGGGACATGCCTACTGGGGGGGCAGAATTTGATAAAGTGGGAGCTGTTCCCAGAAAAGGCTGCTGCCTTGTTCACACCTCATGTACACTGCAAACGGGGGCGGGGGGGGGGGAATCTAACAGGACCTCTCTAGATGATGGGACCTGACACGCAGGTCCTATTTGGGCAAGGCACTGCCTGAGATAACCTGCTACTCCACTATGTAGACCTTTAAAGGTAACCTGAGCACTCTGAATTGGGCTTGGAAGCCTACTGCTAACCAGTGCAGCACGTTTAAATAGGTGCTCTTCTACACTGTGGTAGTGTCCCACCAGCAACCTCCCTGCTGCACAGATGTGGCTTGTGTGTTGTTTCCAAAGGCAGCCCCATGCCTAAAAACATGGTATAGTAGAAGAGTCCTTGGGGTTCTCCGATCTTGGTTGCTTTCTTGCAGACGTTTCATTACCTGACAAGGTAGCATCTTCATTTCAGTTAAAATTAAAACTGAATGCAATACCTTTATAATCAACGCTAGGCTTATAGGCTTGAAGGATTTTCGGCAGTGCAATTCCCATGTCCAGTTCAGTTAGTGTTAATTCATTCATGAAGTATGGCAGCTAGAAGGGGAAAAAAAAATAGAATAAAGCCGCATTTTCTGTCTTCCCAACATTCATGGTGTTTGAATGATTGACAATGCCTGCTGCAGACATACATCCAGGGTCACATTAAGATCCTGAGAGGCCCCTGGAAGCAATAATCCGGGTTATTAAAATATTCCCTGGACCTTTACTTATCAATAAATCACATAAGTATGTGCATAATAAAGTAGCAACAATATCTTAAATATATATACATTTTAATTTAACTATTACTTTTAATATTTTTTGAAAGTTAAAACATTTCCATAGCACCCCTCCCCACCCCCCTGCAAAGTTTTGTAGGCCCTGGGCACGACCAAGGAATAATGCAGGCATTCCTCCATTCCAGTCACTGGGCAGTGCCCTCCACAACCATTTTCATTTGGGCTACAGGAGAGGCCAGACACCTGGAGGCACCTGCCCATGTAATGCCTAACCTGCATTTTGCAAAGCGCCATTCAAGCATTATATGGGCTCATATATACAGTGGTATACTGGTCTTTTGAAAGGTTGCTAGAATGTTTCCTAAATCCATGTTTATCAGTCTTTCAAAAGATTGGCAGACTTGTCTGTTAAAAACAAACAAACAAAAAAGGTTCCAGGTTGATTTAAACTAGAAGGACATATATCACTGACTCTCAAATGAGGTGTGTGTGTGTGTGTGCAGGTGCACCCCCCCCCCCCTTTGAATCAGTGTTGACTCCTGGCGACTGCCTGGATAAGTCTCTGCAGTTTTCTTGGCAACATTTTCAGAAGTGGTTTGCCATTGCTTTCTTCCTAGGGCTGAGAGAGAGTGACTGGCCCAAGGTCACCCAACTGGCTTTGTGCCTAAGGCATGACTAGAACTCTTGGTCTCCTGATTTCTAGCCTGATGCCTTAACCACTGCACCAAACTGGCTCTCTTGTCCCAAATGAGTACACTACAGGTTTTCTGATGCTTCTTCTATGCTTTCTACTATTTTTTATTTCTTGAGAGGGGTGCTATTTTGCCTACTCCAATACTATTCTGCATATTCCACAGGATACCTCTGGATTCTGCCAGCTGCAGCCACTTGCTGTCAACATCACCACTCCCTTGCAGTGCATATAATTTGGACATATCAAAGCTGGAATGAAATTAATAAGAACTTCCCTTTCTAGCTCAAGCCACAGGAAGACCATAAATCTGTTTCCAAAAATAGCCTGGTTGACAGATCAATGGGGTGACAGAACTGTCTCAATGTGATATAAAAGCTCTCTCCTGCTTCACCCTGCATGCCTTCTCCACTCCATCAATCTGTCAGCTGGTCTATTTCTTGGCACAGATCTACTAGTCTTCTGAATGACCAGTACAGCTGTATTCAGAAAGAGCCTAAGTGACAAATTACCAGTGTGGAGCATCTCTGTACCAGTGACAAGTCACCAGGGCAACTGGAATGATGGATAAATGCTCTACATCAGGCACTCACCCAGATACCAAATACTACTCCACTTTAAGGAGTACCCATACTACTCTACTTTAAGGAGAGCAATTAGTCCTGCTAGCTAGTGACACAGAAGGGGAAGGGGAGCAAACCTTGGGGAATCACCAATTGCTTCCCTTAAATTGTCCTGGAGTGAAGTCCTAAGGATAGGACTTTGTTACTGAGGCAGATTGGAGCTCAGCTGTCAGGGCAGTGCATACTTTGTTGCTGACGAAGCACATTAACACTGTGGTGAGGAGGAGTCCAAAGTCAAACAAGAAACCCAGAACTGGCTCTGCAAGAAAGTAGAGAAATCTCTTTCTCACTCTCCTAAGGAATGCCATTTAAGTCACTATCAGAACCTGTGACAGAGATATGAAAGGCACAAGACATACTTTGCTGAATTGGACTAAAGGCCCATTTTTCTCCCCCAACAAAAGCCATCTAGAAGTTACTTCTTTCTATTTAAAAACAAAAACAAAAAGGGGAGGGGGCAATGCACTTTTACATGTATGCTAAAAATGAATGGCTACACCAAACTTGTAAATGACAGTGCCTTGGCATCCATTTCAAAATCTTCCAACAGTGCCTTATAATCCCAAATGTCTCCATAAGCCTAAAATGGGTTGCCTGCCCCTGTGTTAAGGAAAAAAAATTAGGATCTGTTAAAGGAAAACTGATTTGTTTTATCTCCAGATCTTGTGGGAAAAAGAGAAGTGAAAGAGAGGAGGAAGAGAGGACACATTTTACTAGATTAATGTATGATTTAGTAATCATGAGCTAGTTAAGAAAGTGCTCATCTTAAGCAATCTTCCTCACTAGGGTGTTGCCAGATAGATAGTCTCAATGCATTTGGAGGGCATCAGGTTGCGGAAGGCTGTTCATAAGAAATGTACTATAGAAATGTAGGGGTGTCCTGATTTAGCCTGATAGCTTTTGGGATGGGGAGTTCTACTTTTTATCCGTATTGTTTTCCACCTCACTTTCCAGCTCCACTGATGTACAACAGAGAATGGGTAAGAATGTGAGACTTGATTCTAGCACCATTTTCCTAGCTTTTCTGGTGCTCAAACTTTAAATAGGTCCTTGGTTTTGCTAGCTACTAACGGATAACTATTGGAGCAACGTTGAACTGGGTATAGCAACAAGATCATTACCAAGATGACATAAATAAGAGAGAGGGTGTGTCAATAATTAATGCAACTAACTGAGTGAACTCCACGTAGATTTCTAATATCAGAACACTATTACTTCATGTACATTGGAACAAAATTCTCCTAGCCTTCAGTAGGAAGAACAATAAAAACTTGGCTTTTTGAAGTCCACACATCTTCAGTTGGCTAAGGTTGAGAAACACTGCTGTACAGGGTTCCATCACAGAGAAGAGATTATCTGAAATTATATGAATGTTTTTCTATGGGAAAGAAAGGATTACTTTCCAAACTTATGTTCTGCTAGAGAGGAATTATACAATATATTCCTAAGAAACTCTGTAGAGGATAACAAGGACATGTATGCAAAAGAGCAACTCTCTGATCGAGCAGGGAGGAAATAGATCATTTCCAAAGCCGTAAATGATCTTCCTACTCAAGTGCGAGTCAGTATGTGAAATGGGTTTACTCTGCTGGACTAGACCTGCAAATTTGCATGAATCAGACCATGCAACTTCTCCTAGTTTGTCCATGGTTAGAGGCAGACTTGTTGCAGCCTGAAGGACCTCACTGAAACCAATGCACAAGCATTGAGTTGTGCACAACAGGTAAACGGTTGTTGGGAGAATAATTATTGTTCATAATGTAAAAGAAGAGGATAAAACAATATTTATATTATTAAAGAAAATTTATTACTTGAGTTCTAAAGGGAAAAAAGTATCAGACCTCCTGGGAGACCATCTCCATGAAGTTTCACCATTCAGTAATTTTGAGTCAAGGGAGAAAATATGTTGTCTGTTTAAGGGCAGGCACTATTATTACTAATCTTTGTAACCCGTTCTAGGAGTTTATTTTAGCTAACAAGTGGAATTAAAAAATGGTTCAAATAAGAAAATAAACTGATGTTCCCTCAGGAATTAAAAAGACAGAAGTAGAAAACCTCTAGAAGGTTTTAGACTTCCAAAAGTGTCCAGAAACTGCCAAGAGTCTGAGTAACAGTTATGGTAAACATGCTAAGCAATATTATGGCTAAAGAGAAAACAGACTGGTGTAGTCCCAGCACCAGGGTGCAAGGTAGCATCCTGCATCACCACCAGACTGAAGCTCTACATTACAACATGCTTCTTGTTCAAGAACAGGCTCCTCAAGTGGATAGTAGATACTTAGGAAAATATTCATACCTTTATTTTGCTCAGCTTCATCTGTATTTTCTTTGAGACCAAGTTAGACCAGTATTTCTCTCCCAAGAAATCCCAAAAGATTCTTCCCAGCAGAGCATTTACCCAAGCTTCCTGTTCCTCATCATCACTATGGGAGGTGGCTAGCAACTGGCAAGAGAATAAAAAAAAAACACTTAATAAATCTCACAATGCTACCGAACATATAAAATTAACAGCTAATATTAACATGTTTATTGAAATAATCCATTTTTTGTACCTATCAGCAAGTTAGAAATATTCATATGCAGGAGTCTAATATATTGTCCAAGGTAGTCAGCTGTCATGCTTCAGTATGTAAAGCATCAGTGCAGGAGGAACAAGACAGGAAGCTGAAGAACTGGGCCCCAGAAACAGAAGCCAAGCAGAGCCCCGCCCCATGAAGACTTTGACACTGATCTAAAATCAGTCAATCATCCAGCCCAGGAGATAATACTGCCAGAGGTGAGCAGTATCACCGTGTTTCATTAAAAGCTGGCATTCCTTCCCAGCATAAAAGCTTCTATGCAAGAGCAATCAGAAGTTGGAAAAATGTTTTGATCTTGTATACTTTCATGTCTGATCTCTAAACAATCATTTCCTCCCAAGGACATTCCTTGGCCAGGATCTGACAATGCTTTCTGCTTTGCCCAATGATCACAGCAGCTTTTTTAGTAAGGAATCCTGTGCCTTCTGAATCTTGGATCAGACTGGGGCTGAGTCTTTTCTTACTAATTCTAGTGTGAGTGTTCCTATTAATTTTGAATTGAAGCTGTTAACATATTTTTTTAGAATTTTTTTATCCTGCCTTTATTATTTTTATAAATAACTCAAGGTGGAGAATGTACCTAATACTCCTTCCTCCTCCTGTTTTCCCCACAACAACCACCCTGTGAGGTGAGTTGGGCTGAGAGAACGTGACTGGCCCAAAGTCATCAAGCCAGCTTTCCCATCTAAGGCGAGTCTAGAACTCACAATCTCCTGGTTTCTAGCCTGGAGCCTTAACCACTAGATGAAACTGGCTCTTTCCTAACACCTTTCCTATTGGATCTTTGGGTCAGGCAATATGCCTTATGCGGGAACAGGATGACGTTTTTGCAAATAGTCAATAGTTAATGAATGGCAGAAGACCATGGTCAGGCCACCTGCAAGTTAGGGGGAAGATCTATGCATTCCCCATCATCTCTGCTGATTTCCCACTTGCTGACAAAATGAGGGCCAGCTTCCAATTGCAGCTTATAAACAAAAACAGAACTCAAGGTGTCTGAGTAGCCTTGGGCCTTACCAATGGCACTATGTTTGGGACTTGGTATGAGGTGGCAGAAGAGGGGGGCTATGGTTGCTACCAAAGGGCCACCACTGTGGTGGCAAAGACTCACCTTAAAGAATAAGCCAAAATGATTGAAGAAGTCCAAACTGGGTGCCTCATTAAGCTAGCAAAATTACAGCAGTCACTGGGCTCCCAACCAGCAAAAGCTAAGAGCACAGAGACTGATCAGAGAAGATCTTCCACAGGGTCCACAGGGAACAGAAAGGGGTATAAACACAGTTCAATCTCCTCACAGGAATACTCTACAACTGTAAATTGTAAATAATTTACAAAGAAATGTGGATGGGGTTGCCCAAGGAATCTTGCCTGTCCTTCTGTCTGGTACAAGAACATTCTGTATTGCTATGTCATTTAGCTTAACAATAACACAAATGCCGTATTAACTGCCATTTGTTATTTTAACCATATGACCCTCATCCCACCTCAGGGGAAGCTGTAAAGGCATCCCTTACCTACACCCTTGAGGAGATTACTATTGTAGAGGCATATAGTTTGTAATTCAAAGCCATCCATAACTTAGGAAGGACAGGTGCCTAAGGGAGTTCGTTTGAAATGAATAGAAAAAGCTACAACAGTTAAATCTATTGTGACTGACCTGCATCCAACACAGAGAGGAGATAGAAACAAATTCAGAGGTTGAACTAATATTAATTTATGCACAGAAATGTGAGATTATTTATACAGACTAAATTGTAAATGTTGCCTCCGCACAACAATAGGGCCTGTTGGGGTTATTGTTTGGGGAATGAGCTCATGGCAGAGCCTTGTTTGTGAGAGATTAAATATGTGGGCCTTTGAATGTTAATTTAAATTTAAGTTCAACTGTGAATTAGAAGAAGGCACAATTCTTGCTGATAAAAGTGTTTCTATTATTGAAAAAAAAAGAGCATTATATTCTCAGAATAAGTACTGGATTAGGCACAGCAGCCTGGACAGGTCAGTTTATGTTGCAGACCTAGAAAAGGCAGCTATTAATTCAGGATGGAGACTCTAGACTACAGGTAGGAACTGACATAGCAAGAGAGGAAGAGGAAGTTGTTAATGGGGAAGCAAGATAGCATCTATGCGCTGCCTTAACACCAATCTCTCTGCCAACCTTGATAATATTGCTGACATGCTGTTAATAAGTACCAGATTGGTTAACAGAAAGGTATTTGCATAAATAATCTCTTCCAAGAAGTATATCAACCTTGCTTATTTCACTGGTTGGTAGAAGGGGACTTGTATTAGTCTTTTACGGATGCGCACCCTAGTTTTCAAGTGTGTACAACAGCTGGGGCTTCCAAGTAGGGGAAAGGGACTTTCTTAGACTTTCTCTAAGAAAGTCATCTATCTGCTCAAGTATCCTGGTTGGCAGTGTATACATTTTCACTGTGTTGGGAAAATGAGACAGGACTAGATTGGGTTGGTGTACCCTCTACCTCACTGCTCAGTGTTTTAGGCAAACCTGGGATAGGAGAGAAAAGCTTACCCCACTCACTATGGAAAATACACAAACATCTATATTGGACATTACACATAAACAAGGAGTGAAAGGAATCATAAGTAAGTCACATTTCATAAATAGTATTCAGAACTGACAAGAGAGACCATATGGGTATGTGAGGGATGATTTTCATAGAATTAAAGTTGGATGGGGCAAATACAATTCTCTACTCAGTGCAAGATTCCAAAGTAAAACATTCCCACAATAGATCATTCTACTCTCTGCTTGAATACATTCAGCAAAAGGGAACTACAGTTTTTCTGTGTAATGGGTTCCACCGTCAAGCTGCTCTTATTGATAGAACAAGACTTCCTAATATTGTAGTTGCCTTCCTGTAATTGAAATCTATTACTCCACTTCCTGTACTGTGGAATGACAGAGAACAGGTCTTTATTATCATTTGCTGATTTGATTATATCCCACCTTTATTTTGTACAACTTAAGACAGTGTACGCAATGCTTCCTCCTATGAACCGCACAACAACCACCCTGCAAGATGGGTTATGCTGAGTGTGTGTGACTGGCCCAAAGTCACCCAGCCGGCTTTCACACCTAAGGGAGGGCTAGAACTCCCAGACTCCCAGTTTCTAATCCAGCACCTTAACCACTACACAAACTGGCTCTTTATCTTCTGGGTGACATCTTTCAGCTATTTGAAAAATGTGATCATATCTCCCCTATTCCAAATCTGTCTGCCTTCTCAAGGCTAAAGATGCCCAGGCCTTTGAATCAATGAACAATTTTCATTGTTCTGCTCTGAATCTGTTCCAGTTTCTCTAAAAAAATTTAAAGTGTGGAGCCTAGAAACTGGACACAATACTTAAGTACTGTGACCAAAATAAACTGAAATGATTACTTTCCATGAACTGAGAACTATACTTCTGTTAATCAGCCTAAAATTACTCAAGTGTTTATTTAAACACAAGTTCACATCTTTTTAGATCAGTTTAAGCCCTAGTTATGGTTATTCTGTCTCTACTAAAAAGAACAGTTTATACAACATTTTTAATATTGCTCTCTAAGATGCAATATTGCTCTCTAAGATGCACTATCAAGTACTGTAGCTCTATTGATGGGTGGTCCTAGAAATGTAAGAACTAAATAACATACCTACTGTTACAGAGATACTTTAAGCTTCATCGAAGTAGAAGAATGTTGAGAAAGTGAGCATATCATACAAATGTATCAGCCCCACACTCCTTTGGGGGGAAGAAAAACCCAACTCCCTCTTGAGCCTAGCAGACACTACAGGGTAATCATAACACTTTGATCAAGAATATTTATAGAATATACTTCACCTTTTTCACAGCTGTGGGGCTACTGTCAGCACTGTGAATGGGACTAACTACAGGGCTTGGGTGTTCTGGTGGAATGCATCTCGCCATGTACACATTATAGTCTAAAAGTATTTTCTGTCTCACGATGGACCCAAGTTCCTTCTGCTTCGGCTGAGCAAGGATTTCTTCTACACTTCCTTTACTGCTGCTACGGCTGTGTGTAAGAATCCCAGACTGGCTATTGGATCTATTGTGTGCTGGCAAGACGCCTGAACACAACAAAAAGGGGAAACAAGGGGTTAAGCATGAATACATAAGCAAATTTGGAACATAATAATGAAAATCAGAAGTTCACGATGCTAATAATAAAAAAACAGCTATTATGAGGCTGTCAATATGACAAGCAAACACACATTATGATTTAATCTATTCATTGTAGAAGCAGACACATTACTATTACACACCAATCTATTCAAGATTACTGTATGATAGTTTTGACTTTAATATACCACTGGAGATGTCACTCTGTAGCCTTGAGTTGTTGTTGAATTCCCAGGGCCCTTGCTAACATGGAAAATAGTGAAGTATGTTGGGAAGTTCAGTAACATCTGGAAGGCCACAGGTACTCCCCTGCCCTCTGCCGCTCTAAGGCAAATGGTAAGTAAAGTATCTGGTAGTATGTGTTTTTCAGTGCAGTATATAAAGATACCAATCCTTAATTTTAAAAAAATGTTTCGGCAATTACAAGAAACTATCTGAAAATAAATCATAAATAGAACACAAGAATTTTAGAGGAAAAATGAGAGCCAAGGATGCAGAAGACTGCACCACATCTGATATGGTGAAGAATGTTACTCTAGAAAAAGAACATGAATGTAAGCAGAGCTATAAATTTAAGAATCATAACTTCCAGCAAACAAACACACACACACACACACGACAGCCTGAATTCAAACCTTAACAGAACTGAGTAGGTGGAACCAATTTTAATTATCATTCCCACTTCTGTGAAAAGGTTTATATTCTTTCATAAAATGGGTTAAGAGGAAACATTTCTGAACTATACTGCATGAAAAATAATGTTCAGCTTTTCAGAAGTTTGCCATAAGCTTGGCAAACATTTATATATAAACAGTGCAAATATTTTGCACACAGGTAACTTGAAGGTTGATTTGGAATAAAAACAAGGACTTTGTAAATTATATTTGAACAATTTGCATGGTGTTTAGTAAAGAATATTTCAGTTGTTTTAAAAAGAATAAAAACTGAGATATTCCTTGCCTAAACATCCTCTGTAATTATTAAGCATGTAATTATTGCCATATTACATGCTCAAAGGTTCAATTATGGCCCAATTTCTGGATCCTAAGATTTAAAGATTGTGGTGAGCCACAATCCTAAAAAACAACATTCTAGAAACATTGTTAAAACAGAGGGCGGGGGACTTGTAGGAGATGAACAAAAAAAAAATACATTAAACATTAAGTGCTGTAATCTTTATTACATTTTAAGATTTGAGCACTGTGTCAGGAAGTTTAATATTCCTATAACTTTAAAATGTATAGAATCATATCATTCTGAATCAATACCATGCCTTCAACTGTTTTTCTAAATATTTCTGTAAAAAGGCTACACTGACATACATTGCAAAATGGCATGATTACTTTTTTAAAAAGGGAAACTATGCCCAAAGCATTAGTGAGGATGTAATGGAATTGGAACATATTTACATATGGGATGGTCTTGTGCAAAAATTCAAAGGTTCCGACAAAAGGCTTTTATTGAAATAGGGAAAATAACTAAGATATTGTGCTAGGTTCTAGGTTAGCCTTACTATTAGCATTTGAGGAAGCAAATAAATTACTGCATAAAGAATTGATAATACTGTATTAGTAGCTACTGGACAATTTATCATTCAGGAATGGAAGACTGGGAATAATCTTTCAATGTCAGTTTGGATTCAACAATGTTGGCAAATAGTCCTAAAGGAGAAGTTGACAAAAAGAGGGGAGGGGGGCAGGGGGGAAAGACTTGGTATAGCTGAGGATATTTTCAGATAGTTTCACATAGCTTTATTGTGTATACATAAGAAGGCATTTAGATACTCCTAATACACATCACAATATATGGTCAAATATTTATTAGTTTAAAAAGAACCACTGTGGAGCTATGTTTTTCTGCTTGAATTTTTAACAGTCGTTTTAAGATATTTGGAAATTTTATTTTATAATGAAAAAAGATAACTGAATTACATACTTAGTATTAATAAAGTAAAAATAAGCCTCATCAAGAAATAATCTTTAAAATAAAAGCTTATGTCTGAAATGCATGTGTATTATGTCTGGAAATATATTGAAGTCTCATACCATTTTAAAATATTCTGCAAAAAAAAAAAAGCAGAGAAGGATTAATTCTAAGTCTCAAGTTTACTCAAATCGGCAACTTACATAAGGCTGGATATTAGAATGTAGATTGCTAAAATTTATAGAATGTCTTTAGAAGGAGTTAAATTGTTGTCAGATTTCAGGCTAAGCATATCTTGATTAACACACTGATTAGCAGAGTTCTTTCTGGATCATGCAATCCCAATGAATCTTAATAAGTTGATATTCTGACCTCATTACATGACGTCTCAGCAGAATAAGCAAAGAGGTTCCTACCTGACTTGCTTCCCCATGTGACAATTGGCTTTTTTTCTTCAGATTTTGATCTGCAAGCTAGAAGGAATTTCCTAAACCATTCCTCCTTCTCTCGGCCTGTCCTTCCAAACAGATAAAGCACTTGGCTCTTCGGGTTACCAGACTTTGCTCCGTCCTGAGAGGGTTTCCTGGATTCTTCACTGCTTAGGTTTACCTTTTCTGCAGAGAATTTTTCTTCTGAGGTTTCTTTGTCAGTCTGGGCTTTGGCCATGAAGTCATCTTGTCTCCCAAGTTCAATGCAAATTGGATACTTTTTATTCCAGATACGTTTTCGTGCCAAACTTCTGGGAACCAAATAAATCTGGAACACAAGTTGTGAGACAGTTCCATATTTCACCTCATTACAGAAGAGAATACAGAACAGGGGGCATTGCCATAATCAAATACACAATTGGGCCAAAACCATGTTGGCCAAGCTGCCTGCCCAATATACAGGAGTGGTAAAGTATGGGTTGGGAGCTGTTGTACTGAATCAAAGAATATCTGGGCTTTTTCTGTATTTTCTTTGAAAGGTTGGAAAGACCTGGTGCAGGGTGGACCTACATCAGCCCAGTGTTTCTTAATTAATTTTTTTTTTTTGCTACTGCACTTCCTTCCCTACAAAAGTCTAGGAAACAAAGCTTAAGGGGTATAGTGCTCTGGAGAGCAGCCGTAGCAAACTGTTACAGGAGTGTGGGCATGTGGGTACAGAATAATTGCTACCTGTAATTTCATCCTCAGTCACGAAGCATGCAATCTTACAGAATAAACTGAACCATCCAATGTTTATTTTAAACCATTTTTTCTGGGTGTACAAATAATTCAAAGATCAAGAGAGAAAGGGACAGAGAGGATTTCAGATGGTTATAGAAATTTCAATCATTCTTTGATGGGATTAGAAGCATGGTAAAAACACAGCCCAACAGACCTAAATAGTATCACAGAAGTGGGTACTGGCATTAAAAACAATACCAATAACTCTGGGAATAACACAAAAGGGCATTTATTTATTTATCGTATTTATATAGCCACCCATCTCACATAAAAGTGACTCTGGGCGGCATGCAACAATTAAAAAGAATAAATACATAAAAACAATTACAAGTAAAAATAACTATAAAAGCACAAAAACAGGAGGGGATAATATTAGTAAGGGAGCCATTGCAAAATCTCCCCGGTCCCCTGGGACCCCCAGGCCTGATCACACAGCCGGGCCTTGAGGGACTTGCAGAACGTTGAGAGGGATGGAGCTAATCTCACTAATGGGGGGAGAAGATTTCACATGGCATGCAACATAGAGAAGGCCCGGCCCCTGGGACCCACCAAATGTAGCTCCCTGGCAGATGGGACCCGCAGCATGCCACCTCTGCCAGACCTGATGGGGCGGGCAGATGTAATTGGGGAGAGGCAGTTCCTCAGATAACCCGGCCCCATGCCATGAAAGGCTTTAAAGGTCAAAAACAGCACCTTGAATTGGACCTGGAAGCAAACTGGCAACTAACGCAGCTTGAGGAGCAGAGGTGTAACATGTGCCGCTCTAGGGGCACACATAACTGCCCACACTGCTGCATTTTGCACGAGCTGAAGCTTCTGGATACTCTTCAAGTGCAGCCCCATGTAGAGTGCATTACAGAAATCCAAATGGGAGGTGATGAGGGCATGAGTGACAGTCAGCAGAGCCCGCTGTTCTAGGAACGGGTGCAACTGGTGCACAATCTGAAGCTGTGCAAAGGGTCTCCTAGCCACGACTGCCACCTGCTCTTTGAGCAGGAGTTGTGAGTCCAGGAGGACCCCCAGATTGTGCACAGGGTCTGTCTGGGGCAGTGTGACCCCATCCAGTACCAAAGATGGCATAACCCTAGCATCAGAAGGCCCCCAAACCCAAAGCCACTCAGTCTTGCCAGGGTTCAGTTGAAGCCTGTTTTTCCCCATCCAGACCTTCACAGCCTCCATGCACCGGGATAAGACATTCACAGCATCACTTAATTTGTCAGGGGCAGAGATGTATAATTGGGTATCATCAGCATACTGATGATACCTCACCCCATGGCGACGGATGAGCTCACCCAGAAGCCTCATGTAGATGTTGAGTAGGAGGGGGGAGAGTACTGAATCCTGTGGCACCCCACATAACAGGGGCCGAGGGCAGGATCTCTCCTCCCCAACCACCACCTACTGGAATCGATCCTGGAGGAAGGAGGTGAATCAGCACAACACAGTGCTGCCCACCCCAATCCTCTGAGCCAATCCAGAAGGATACCATGGTCGATGGTATTGAAGGCCACAGAGAGGTCAAGTAGGGCAAGGATGCATGTACAACCCCCATCTCGCCCTCGCCAGAGATCATCCAAAAGCACGACCAATGCTTTTTCCATCCCATACCCAGGCCTGAATCCCAAGTGAAAGATATCCAGATAATCTGCTTCATCCGAGGCCCTCTGAAGCTGTTGCACAACCACCTTCTCAATCGCCTTCCCCAAAAAGAGGAAGTTAGATGCTGGATGAAAATTGTCCAGTATAGTGGGGTCTAGCAAAGGCCTCTTAAGGAGGGGCAAACCAAAGCCTACTTAAGAAGCAAGGGAACAATCCACTCACTCAAAGAAGCATTAACCATCACTAGAACATACTCTCATGACACCTCCTGGGCCGCATTAACCAGCCAGGAGGGGCATGGGTATAAGGAGCAGATGGCTGAGTTCACAATCCTAAGGACCCTGTCCACTTCCTCAGGTTCAACAGGTTCAAACTGTTCCCAGAAAACTGGGCAAGACTCCATCCTAGGCATCTCCTCCAGACCTACAGCAGGGCTAGTGTCCAACTGTGAGTGAATCCGAGCAATTTTGTCCAACAGATGCTGAACAAATTCTTCCGCATGTCCCTGCAAAAGATTCCCTAGGCCCCCTTTACCCAAAAGGGCTCATGTCACCCAAAACAGGGCTGTGGGGTGGCCATCTGCAGATGCAATAAGGGAAGAGAAGTACTGCTGCTTTGCTGCTCTTACCGCCACAAGGTAGGCCATATTTGGTCAAGTTCGTCCTTAGCTGAGTGCCAGCAGCACTCTAGACATCTCGTTTCAACTCCCTCAACTCTTCCATAAACCACAGGGAGTGATGGGATCCCCAAGAGGGGAGAGATCGCATAGGTATGATCTGATCCAATGCTTCAGGTGCCCCATTATTTCAAGCAGCAATCAAGGCAGACCAGCAGGAATAAACCCCAGCTCCCTCTGGAACCCATCCAGGTCCATTAGTTGCCGGGGGCAGGCCAATCTAATGGGTCTAGCCTCCCTGCAGTGGATAGTGGCGCTAGTGAATCCCATCGTAATCAGGGTATGATCTGACCATGACAAGGGGGACACCAATTTCAGATCACATAGCCACTGCTTTGACAGGAACACCAGATCTGGTGTACGGCCACTGTTCCGTGTCAGGCTCTGGATGATCTGGGATAGGCCCATGGCCGCCATGGTGGCCATGAACTCCTGAGCCATCAAGGAGCTCAGGTAGGGAAGTTGCTATGCAGGAGGGAGGCTGGTACAACAGCAGCAGTCCCAACTGATCCCTACAGCCCAATTTAATGAACAGGATCTCACATCCGGTGACCTGTGGTGCAGTGCCCCTGAATGCCATAAGAGATTCCCGGATGACAATCATCACACTCCTACTCCTGCCCCAGACTCTCAGCTGACGCCACACTTGAAACCTGGCTGGGCACAAGGCTACTCCCCCCTCCGGATCCAGCCAGGTCTCAGTAATGCATGCCAGGTCAGCCCTCTCATCAGTGATGAGGGAGGCCTTATTACAGACCGACCTGGCATTCAGAAATAGCAGCTGGAGACCAGAGCTTCTGAAGGTAGGCTGAGGGTATCAGGGCTAAGACTGAGGAGCTAGAACATGAGACCGGTAACAAACAACTAATGAGTTTCACTCAATAGGATGATTTCCTCCTACCCACCATTCCTCCCTTCCCTTCCTCTTTGTTGATCCACTTTAGCGTGAAGAGGCAGAGAAACCAGCAGCAAGAAGATATTATTTTGAGGATTCCTAAAAGTTATAGAACAAATGAGTAGTTTGACCAAGGCTCACAGATCTTATAGTCAGCAGCTGTCTGTATCAATTGAAACTACTAGTTCAGATGAAAACAATGCAGGACAGAAATCAAAACATACTCCATTGTCAGATAGGAATTACTAATTCTGAACTCACCTTACTATCTGTAAGATCATAAATTTTCTGGCTAATGTAGGTAACTTCTGGCTTGGTTTCATTGTAAAGAGCTCTTCTGGAAACATTTTTGTTAGGTTTTGAAAGTCTTAGGATGCTTCCTTCGAGTCTCACAAAGACAGAGTGAGTTAGCGTAGCATGGTAGGTTTCTGGATCATAGTTACAGATCTCATTCATCCAGCCCTAGAGAAATTAAAGAAATGAACAGATTTTTCATTCTAAGACAAAATTAATTAGATATGTTGATTGCTGAAATCTTGAATTACTTTAGCCAGTTTGGTGCTTTCCAGATGAGTTGAGATTACAACTTTCAAATTTCCCCCATAGTAATAATCTTCAAAAATATCTAAAGGACATTTGATTAGTGAAGGCTAACCTAAATGAATTCCCAAAAGAAAAAGTTGAAACTTTTTTTTACCTCTGGAAAAATATATTGCACAATGCTAATTGCATGTGTTACAACAGTAGCTGATCCCTGTATTTCACAGTAAGTTGAATGAACTTCTATAATAATGGAAGGAGATAGATTTTTAAGTTATCAGAACTGGAATGGGACAGACAGGTAAGAATGACATAAGATCGTCCACTTGGAGTCCTTGATTGCTTCTCCTAGCTAGCCAGACATGAAGCAGTAAGGATGTAGCCTGATAGTTGTACTGGGACGGAAGATGCCTCAATACAAGGGATTCCTGACAATCCAAACTCTCAAGAACACACATCCAAGAACTACATTTCTTGCACACATTGTTTTCATCTCCTCTGTACATGTCACAGCTTGTGCTTAACATGCTACCCAAACACCTTTGGCTTGTAATTCTAATATGTCCATCTTCACTCATGTTAGAGATGGGCTGTGCTAGAGAGGCTGAGTGCTACAATTTGGCCTCCTAATCTTCTGAATGACCACATGGGGCCATCAAATGATGCTGTGATGCCACCAGAAGAGATGTGGCTGAACTCTTTGGCTTTGGGATGTGGTAGTTAAGAGTGGAAATAAGAGTGGGGGTCTTATAAAAGCAAACTATTCTTACCCTTAAGACCACACCAAGCCCTAAAAATGAGCCAAAATTGCACTTTTGAAATTAGTCCAATTTGTCACTGAAATTTGGCAATACAATATGAGGGTGCTGGGGGGTGGCAGGTGAGCTGTGGGTGGCCCATCTCTGTCTTAGGTAATACAATATGATTCAAAGCTCAATAGAACTCTGTTGGTCAAACTGAAGTGTACATAAAGGGATTGTCTAAAAAGAGAAATATTGTGTGAATAAAAAATTTATAACTAATTACATTAGCATGCTGTTTCTTTGCTACACAAGACTTGGTGCATTTCTGTACTTATGTAAAAGCAGCAGGCTCTGCATGTGTGAAGCAATTCTATACCTCTGTATTACGTCACATAACACATTATCAATCAATTATAAAAGTACAGTATGTACTTTCTGAGAGCAAGAAGAAAAAATCCATAACAGAATATAATTCTACTGCAGGATATAAAACTAGTCCTGAGGAGGGATGCTTTTCTACAGAGACACACCTTTTAGACATGCATCTCATCGTCTGTTTTCCATATTCCTATCTGTCTTTACATTTAATTAGATAACAGAAAAACCACATGCTGCACTATTGATTTATTATCCTATTGGTGCAAGTTTTCTGGATAAAATAACATTAAGCTTCACTAGTCTAACTGCAGCAAAGTACCTTTGTCCACTTTAAAGGAATGTGTATTTTTCTCCTCCTCCACGCTAAATGCTATCTGGATTTTTCAGGAACATTGGAAAAAGCAAGGCATATTTAGCTCGGAGAAGAGATGAAGGAAAGACATGAGGACAGCTTTAAAATTCAAATAGCTGTCACCCTGGTGGCACAAACTTGCCCTCTAATGCAACAGGAAAGCAGTGAAATATTAAGAGAACTTATTTGCCAGCAGCACAGAGGCAATGGCTTATCCGTTGCTAGAGATATTTAAACATAACTAGACAACCCATGACCCATTGGGTCATCGCTTCAGGATACTTCCTTACCAGATTCCTCAATGCCTTCAACAATGACAGAGCTTCTAATGTACTGCCTTCACTGGAAAAGTTCTTAAAAAATTCAGGGAGATATTCAAAGATGTATCTGCCTTGAAAATAGCCTATGGCATTCATATGAACTATATAGAACAGTTAAACATCAGGAGCTGACCACAGGAAATGATTTATGACATTTTTTATTATATCATAAAATGTATTATGATAATTTTTATGTCATAATATGTTTTATAAAATTTGCAAAATTTCAATTCCACAGGAGTCATGGGTCATGGATTTTGGACACATTTTGTAAGTTAGCCCATTTGTGGTACCTTGATTCAAAAATTGTTGGCCTATGATGCACCATTTTGCCCAGTTAAAGGTTACAAACAAGCAGATACGAGAGTTTTAGTAGTATATAGATTTGGGCGGCCATCTTTCAAGAGCTGCTATGGCATATTATCCAGTTTAATAGGCCTTCAAAATACTTCCCAATTCTGATTCTAAAATAAGCATTTTCAGAAATGTTTAATTATATAAAGAAATAATATTGCAAGCTTCCAAAATATAATAAAATTAAATTAAAGGGCAAAAACAAACAAATCAATCTCTGACTCAACAAAGTAAAGTCTGCTTTGTTTCCTGTGCTTCTGGTGCTATGCAAAAATATGGCATCAATCCTGCTGACGGCTTTGTGATGCCTCCATACTTACCTCTTTTTTTTCTACATCTTTTCCCCCTTAGGTATACATGTTAATGTCTTAATTTCTTTCCAAAATTTTCCTGAAAAATGAGTGGAGGATATTACCAAAATATTTGAAATAAATAAGTCACCTCAGCCATGGTTGGGACACAGAGAAAAGAGTACAGTATCTTCCCCTGGCGCAGTCAGGATGGAGCTAAGTTATTTAGAGTCTTAAAGGTATTCATCACCACTGTGAATTACACCTGTAAACATATTACTGTACTGTAATTATATGATGGGGAAGTGCCAATATGCAATAATGGCTTATCCTTTTTTTTTCTTTTTACTGTTTTCAAAATGGCTATTTTCTTTATACCGGGAGCCTTTGGGGCCTCAGATCCTAAGGACAGGACTATATTGCACTATTAAAGCTGAACTGTACCATTTTCCCAAGTGCCTCCAGGTGTGCTTGAGAAGCTATCAAGGATGCCCACTTGAGAGCACTTAGCCCAGGTCCCTATCCAGTCTGTCATTGGCTCCACTGGACAGCTGCCCAGTCACAGATTGAACAATGGAAGTCAGGTCTGCCAACACCCAGACTCCACTGCTTCCTGGATTAAGCCTCCTTCAAGGCTGCAGACCATTCAGAGATCCTTACAGGAAACAATGAATCAGTAATTATTTTCTTTAATGCCACACTTAGTGTTTGAACTGAAAATGTCCCCTATACAGTTGCACATATCAGTATCACTTTGAATTTCAGAACCAGTTGGTGCTCTTTATAAATGTCAATGTGCCAAACAATTTATTTACACAGATATGGAACAGAGCTGCTCAAGCTCTTTTCAATTATCAAGGGCTTGAATAGTCACATTGCAGTTCTACTAGACACAGTTAATCCTGTGGAACTGTTTTCAATCATCCATTGACACAAAGAAAGATTTTTGTGCTCCCTTTCTCTGATACAGGTAATTCTAATCTAAATTATTATTATTTTATTTCTGCTTTTTCTCTTATCTGTTCTCATTCCTATTCTTTCTTTCTCATCAGCTACTATGCTTCTAATCTGTGCAGCTATCAAGCCAAAATATTTCCCTAGTATTCTTCATGTCATATTTGGTAAACATGTCTTTTTTTCCCTCTTTCTGCCCTTCCTAGAATATTTAGAATTCACAAAGTAGTGCCAGAGTAGATGCTAGAAGGTGAATTATTGTTGCCCCATCCTATTTTTTTGCTTATGCGTGTCAAATAAACTTGTTAATTCTTAGAACTTTAATTTTCATCTGAGCTAATTCTTCTCTTGTGTTTGTAGATTATTTGCAGAGCTACTGATTTTCTATGGATGGGACAGTAAATCTTGAATGCATTTTGAACTAATTATTCCACAAAAAGAGTCAGAAATATCAATTCCCTAAACAGTAGGCCAATTGTACATAAATCAGCTGTGTACCCACAACACTTCAATTAAGTCATAGCGCCTGTCCTCCAGAATTAGGTTCCCCCTGAGATCCCTGATGGCGTTCCAAAGGGCCTTAAAAACCTGGCTCTTCTCCCAAGCATTGGGCTAAAGTGGTTGGAACCCTTTGTGGGTGTTTGGCACGTTTGTGTTGATGACTGGATTTGCCATCTTGTTATTGTTACATGCTTGTTTTGATTGTATATTGTTGTTTTGTTGTTATGTTATGAGCTGTCCAGAGTTGATTGGAGTGAGGCGATGCCTGTCAAATGAAATAAATGAATGATCCTTTGTATCAGCTCTAGACTGCATGTATGTGAATCCACCTAAAAATGGGAATGGAGGTCCACCAGAAGTACATCTACATACAAAAGCTGATCAGACTAATAGCTACATGGGACTTTAACAGTGATGACAGGACAATACTCTCCAGCCACCAAGAACAGCAGCAAGGTTTAGAGAGCAACAGGATATGATACATAGCATATATAGAGCCTGAGGGGAATACCTTGTTCTTAATGCTAGAGCATGGGTCCTTAGAATAACAAGTTGTTAAGACACATAGAGAGAGAAAAAACATGAAGTCAAAACATGATTTTACACAAAACATGATTTCTTTCATAAAGGTTAATAACACTTCACATCCATCGAAGAGAAAACCACCATTTTAGACACTAAGCCTCCTAGGATACTGTTAAGGAGAACAGTCTTGTGGGTAGAACTTTCTACCCTGCTGCCCCAGCAAATCTGCACCCCAGGCTTATCACAGAAACACTGAAAACTCAACAACACACTATATGGTGTAGTTGTCATACATATTGCATACACATCTTAAAAATCAAATCATAGGCACCACTGGAACAGTTTTTTGAGGGGGAGAAAAGATTCTAAGCCTTTTTATAAGTTAAGAATACTAGTATAACCCTTCAGTACACAAATTAAATTCATTCCTTTGCTTGCGCAAGCCTTCCGCTTTTAAGAAGTGTACAGTAGCTATTAAAAACCATTTTTCAAACATTCAATCACACTATCAATGTGAGCTACAATTATACTAAATGAAGAGTGAGTAATGTGTGGCCTTGTATTAGATCTTCCAGAACTTCTAACTATTGGCCATGATGGCTGCAGCTATTGAGAAGTAGAGTTCAGCAACATCTGGAAGGCTGTAAATTGCCCATTCTTCTATAATCTACAGTTTTCCTATTAATCTATATCTGTCATAATAATAGAAAAGATATGAGCTTCGACTTTCTATAATAGTTTTATGCCAGTCCCTCAAAAGGATAATTTTATTGCTCTGGTTCCCACATCTTTATGTGAATGATTTGTAACTCCCTTCCTTTTAACCAGTAGTCACCTTCTCTTCTAGACTTAGTCCACTTCAAGTTAGCATCCCATAAAATTTCCCAATATAGATATGACAAATTTTATGTTGGGAAAATGCAGATATATTAACAAAATTTTGCTATGTTGTTACCATGATGTAGTCCCAGGATATAATGTAAACCTTCTTTTAAAAAAAAAAAAAAATCCAAGATGAGTAAAAGGATCAAGTTCAAATGCTGTGAAAAGCAGTATTTTCCCCAAAATAATCTCTAAAAACTGCTTATATTCCATCTGGCTGCAACTTGAAACATTCAATTATTCAGTCAAAATAGTCTTAACTCAGAGGTGAAAAGTACTGATATGTAATTCTGTTTCATCTGAGGTTGCAGAATGAACTGGAGGAAGGACAAGCTAACAAAAAGCCATACTATTTTTTGTGAGATAGTGAAGAAACAAGACAGTGAATGCAAATCCCAAAACAGTGTATCTCTGGGACCTGCAATGACAAGCCTGAACATTTGTCATCTTTGCTGCTTCTTTTATTGCAGTCTTGTTCTTATTGTTTTATAGTTTTCATGTTTTCTTATGAACTGCCTAGAGTTGTTGGGAGTTGGGTAGTGTACAAATTGAGTCAAATAAATAAATAAGTAAAGTTGAGGGCTGATTAACACATTTAAATCTGTGTTATAACATACACCACAGTAAAGCCATCATTTGACCACCTCATTAATCTTCCAGATAACAAACCATAGCATGATGTACAAATTACTCTGAGGGAAAAAAAAACTTAATTAAATTCATCACAGTCTAATAGTTCAAGCAAGAAATTGGCATCCAATCAATGTCTTACTTCAACAGAGAGTTACAGTAATTCCAATATTGTCTGTAATAGGTTCATGTTTGAACAACGTACACAACTTCAGAAGTTTCAAGGCAAAGCAGTGACTTACCTTCAATATCTCAGGTTCCTGAATATCCAGAGCTTCTGTATTAAGCTGGCTGTTCCAACAGGTATATCGCCTATTATATCTAGCACTTGGTGTAAAAAGCCAAATTATGCAGGTAGCAATAATAAATCCAATGGCAATTCCCAAGAAAAGTCCACTGAAGTAACTAGGGAGAGGAAGTATAAGGTAAACATAGATCAACATGGTGAGAAAGTACAGTGTCTTCATCGGAAGCCTAGCTTGCGGTGCTGGTAGTTCAATTCCACCTTCACTACTAATTGGTGTAGAAGTTTCTTCTTGTATTTCTGCCTTCTGCAAACTTTCCAATTGTTTGTCAGGTCTTTCATCTTCTATTAAGCAGAAGTCCTCAGAATACAACTCGCAGAACTCTTCATCTTCCTTACTTGCCAGGGCAGACAGGCAACACCTTTCAAGTACTAGAGAAGCCTTAGAACTGGAATCCTTTGTGCTTAACAATGGGGAGTTTCTAGGTTCAATCTCTTTTGCATATCCTTCAGCAGCTTGCATTTTGGTATTCTTATTTACACTGGAACTACTTCCATAGAAGTCTCCTTCTGAATCACATTCTTCTTCCTTTATGCTATAGTTATTATTGCTTTCCAAATGGCCATTCAAGCTGGAGAGATTGGACAGTTCTGAAGCACTTGAAGATAAGGCTTTGGGCCTGTGGCTACTACTCTCATCACTCATTATTTTGCTGAAGAGCTGAAAAGGCTCATAGATCACTTCTGAAAATCGCCTCTTTGTGTTCTCAATTTTGGCTTCCATTTCAGGTACTTTAAAAAAGGAGCGAGTGTCTGGAGATGTCAAAGGAGAAGAAGGAGCTGTTTTGGAATCACTACCTGTGCTTTGAGGTTGGGTGAACTGTTTGAAGAGGTGCAAGTTCAATTTAGAGTCAGGTGGTTTGAACGACACTGTTTCAGGCTCCTGCTTAGAAGTGTCTGTGGATAGAGACTTCACCAGAGTTTTCATTAACTGTCTATGTCTTGTGGGTAGAGAGGGCTCTTTTGGTTCAATGTCTGTGGAAAGGGACTTGACTAAACTCATGAAAGGCTTTGAGCTAGTAACAGTGGTTGGCGTGCTAGACAAGATGAGTGACTTGGAAGGGGAGGGCAACGGAGAAGATGAAAGGCTGGTTCTCAGTTCTGAAGGCAATGCCACACCCAGTGGGCTAGGGGCCTGGACCAAATCTGAGGAGGGTGATGCAGCCAATGGCACCACACTAAACCCGTGGGACTCCAAGGGTTTCGCAGTTGGCAGAACTGTGGGAGATGCAGTCACAAAAAGCGAGGTAGTGGGAACAAAAGAATTCTGCTCACCATGATCAAAGCATAGGTCTTCCTTAGCTTCAAGTGCAGTTACAATGCTTTGGTCATCTGGTGTCTTAGAAGGAGACTCCGTACACTTTTCTTCTTCTTCTTCTTCTTCCTCTTCCTTCCCAAATGCCGAGAAATGAATGGTGATGGTTTCTCGGGAAACAGATCGCTGAACCTGCACTTTTGGCGCTGGCTGCTTTGAGGACATTTCACTGGTTTTCTCTGCATGGCTAATGTTCAGACTTGTCATTGCAGGTCCCAGAGATACACCAGGGTCTATGAAGAGGAAGCCAAACATAAATTAGACTGAAATGTTTTAATGTTGCACAAGATAATACAGGTACAACTGTAAGAGTAAACCTAGCCAGCAGAAAGTATGAGCCTCTAGCACCCCGCATATCTCACCTAATAGGAGAAATAATTATAGACAGCCAAAAGGTGGTTAATGGCAAAAGGGACATAAATGGTTGCATTACAAAAGCTGAAAAATATTCTCTGAGCCCATTGGGGTCAGTCCAAAGCCTTCTTACTAAAACTGTGAAGACGATACAAAGAGAAATGAAGAGAGAAAACCACTGGCAAATCAACACATCATAACTGTATGGGGAAAGGACACTGAAAATGGATTCCCATATGTTTAAAAGTTGAAACAATGAAAGCAGTGTGGTTTGGATTCAGGAGACCATAACATGAGAAAAGATTTTGAAGGTATAGCATAAGAATATACAAGTCAGGCTATTCCAAACTGATTCCGCGCACTGAACTGAATCTCTAGACATTGCAATGGTTGTTGGCAAGGGGCAAAAAGTAAACTGAGTTCAAGAAATTCCATAGTCTATATACATCTGAAGCAATTCTGCATTATAATTTCCACATAAGTAAAAAAATCTCCCTAGATAACAAATTATAAACCACGAAAACTATATAAGGTGATTGATGATTATTTGCCTCTTCACCTTATTCATCAGTCAGGATAATTACAGTACTGTGATCGTTCTATTCATTCCAGAGATTATAATGGCAAGCAGTTAAGTTTATTAATCAAGATTGGGAGTTCATAAATCAAACATTCTCTACCCTTTATCTGAACATGAATCTTTCAGAGAACAGTGCTTTGGGAGAGTGTATGTATGTATATGCATATACACACAGAGAGAGAAAGATTTGTGTGCACACACATCCAGTAGTAAGACTACTGAGTTACATATGTGACTTCTGTATTCCAAGATAATGGACTGTACCACCATGCTCGTACTGTTGGGAAAGTGAACCAGAAATCCCATTGCAAACCGAATCTTTCCATACAAAAATACCTGTATGCCAAACAAATAGACTTGTACTTCCTAAAATTCAATTTTCATATAAGAAGAGTTCCTTGACCAATCAAAAGGGTTGAGAAAGCAAGCTACCATGAGAAAAAGCACAGTTCTAAAACATTTTTTAGCTCAAAAAGAATTGTATTATCAACTTCCTGGGAGGATCTGGATGCTGGACAACAACTTAAAACCAGGGCAACCACACAACTGACAGGCAGGAGAATATGATCTCTAAGAGTGCAAGTAATGTACAGCCCTCAATGACAGTAGCCACTAATAGCCTTTATTACTTTATTTAATTTCTTTTAAAAGGTATTCAAGATAGTTGTCACTACTATGTTTAAAACTACTGCTTAGTTTTAAATTAACAAAGGATTGTGTGAACAACTTATTTTTATTTCTCCTGATCTTCTTCTATTAAATTTCATTGGATGATTCCAAGCTTTCACTTGTGCAAGTGTGTATGTGACAGAATTCTCTCCCTATCCTTTCTCTAAACGATGTTACTCTAAAACCACTCTAAATACAGCACTTTTACTTTTGTTTGCATTCCCGATTTAATTTTACATTTGAAGATACCTTTATAGGTTTTGTTAAGAGGAATGAGAGCAAGCGATTGATTAGTACTAAGTTATTTCAGGGATATGGTGTTGTAGCCCTTAAAGATTCTGTGGAGGAATTTCTAATTTGAAATTAATTTAATTAGATTTAGTGATGGCCATATTCCATTGATTTTTCTTTGCCACTAGTGGGACATTAATACCACAATTACTCCCTTCACTGCTAGCAGTCTTAAAAACAGAACGCTATGCTCTTGGTTTAATCCATAGTGTCCTATGATATGAAAGAACAATAGTACCACAGAGCGAGAATAAAGACTCTCTGCAATGCTTTTAAAGGGGAAAAGGGGCCTGGTAGACTTTTCAAATTGCAAAATCAGTAGCAAATAGTTCGGGAAATAAGAGCTACAAAAAAGAAAAACAAAAAACCCCTGCACCATTGGATAGCAGCTTACTGAGCTAGTCATGCATATTTGATACTTGTGAAAGAAGCCAGGCTCTGATAGGATGCCACAAATGCTTTAAAGGCCAGATGTCTAATGGTGCAGGCAAAACCTGCACATTGCAGCAGAGGCTGAGAACATACCAGAGTGGGACTTCTTATTTTTGCATTCTCCATATTATATGCAAATAAATCATAACTTACTAAACCATTTAAGAAGGTATACTGGAGTTAGATGGACTAGCTAGTTAGGTTCCAGTGAATTGGTTTGACTCCCAGTGAGTCTATGGACAAATGATTAGTAATAACTCAAGCACTTCCAAGGGCATTTTAGTAAGCTCTTTGTTCCCATCTAACCACCCAATCCATTTTCTTCTCCATCTTCTACTTCTCTCAACCTTGCCAAGCGTAGTAATGTGTTCTAGTACATCATGCACTCATATTATATGTCCAAAATACATGAGTTTTGACTTGCTGGTCATGGTCAGAAGGGACTACCAACCATCCTTTATTTGGTCCAGAACTGAATATTGGTTTTTCTTGAAGTCCACGGTATACTAAGCAACCATCTCCAAATTTGTAATTCAAAGATGTTTATCTTCTTCCTCTCACTCTTTCACAGTCACATGTTACGACTGTTCTTATCTCTTCTATTTTTTTGTCACTGAAATACCCTTATCCATCAAAATTTAGTCTAGATGTATCATTATCTTTCTCCCTAAGAGTAATCTATTTACTTCTCCAGCACGCTGTTGATTTTCATTTATTCTTAAAGGTGGGGCAATAGCTAGCTACCATCTTTGCTTCTCTATCATCAAATTTAAGCCCACCAAGCATGCTGGTTGACCAACAACTCTGGTTTCTTAACAGTTAACACTAACCAGGCCTTTTCAATTTCCATTTTTACTTTATAATGAACCCTTCTAAATTTTCTTTACTTTTGTCTAACAAAGTGTTATTATCTGTATATCTCAAACTGTTAGTTTCAACCTCCAATTTTGATTTCATCTCCCATCTCTTCCACCCTGCCATTCTCACAATAGGTTTGTGGTACAAGTTAAACAGCTAGGGGGTCAATATGGATCCCTGCCTCATTCCCTTTCATGTTCTGAAGCACTTTGCTTCTTCAGGTTGTTCTTACAAGACCTTCTTGTTGAGATTCCAGAGAATAATAACCAGGTGTACTGGCATATTCATTAGCCTAAATGTTCTAAACAATCATAGTCTTCCTTTACTCAAGGCAAAGATAAACCTTATCTTCTCTATTATCCATCTTATGTTAGTTACTTGATGTTATGTTTTTCTGCCTTTTCTGAAATCTGCCCACTCATTTGACATTTTCCCTTATTCTATAGGATTCATAGATATTACCTTAAATAATTAGTATGTCCTGCATACTTTTCTTTGCTGAAGCCCAAGGCATTTTACTGTTTGAAATGCTACTTTTTACATTTTTTTTTTTTTTTTCCTTTTGGAACTCGTAACAGACAAGTCACAGTACCAAAAGGAAGTAATTATAGTAACTCAATATTAAATAAAGTAGGACAATATCCTGGAACACAGTATGACTACGTCCTGGATATTTGTGAATGGTACACATGTATATAAGGCAAAGGTTAGTCTGAAAACACACGCAGAAGTACAAATGAATCTGAGAACATAATAATTTTATGCACAGCAATATTTACAATTTTTGTTTGTAATGCAGCAACCCAATTATTTGCTATTTGTAAGGAATGTAATTCCACAATATGATCTTAAGCACATAACCACCATTTTCAAAGAGAATATTGCACTGAAGTCTGAAATTCATTGATTAGGGAATCAGAGGAACTTTGGAATAAAATCAGATAAGCTGTTCAGGATGAATGTGAAACGAGACTGCCAAAGAGCAAGAAACAGAAGAAAGCAAACTGAATGTTAGAACAAATGATGGTAATTGCAAGAAGAAAAGAGAAGCCACCCAATGCCAAGACAGACCAAAAAATCTCATGAAGAAACTTAACATTTTTCAGAGAGCTGTGAGAAGAGTCGAAACAATATTATAATGATATCCATGAAGATGTAGAAGATAGAAACAGAAAAACAAGACAAGTTTTCCAAAAGATCTCTGAACTCAGAAGGAGGTTCTGGTATGCTAAAGGATACCAATGGACAGATAGTAACTTATTCAAAGATGGAAGGAATATACTGAAATTCTGTACAGTAGATATGCCAACATGCAAGATAACTTAGAAGATATTCCATATTTACAAGAACTTAAGTACTAGAAAATGAAGTTAGATAAGCATTCTGCTCATTACCAAGTTAGAAGCTACAGGAATTGATGGTTTATTTAGAGAAATATGGCAAGCAACAGAAGAAACATTAAGGATTCTAACCAAACTATGCCAGCAAATCTGGAGAACAACACAGTGGCCAACAGATTGGAAGAGATCAGTCTACATACCAATACCAAAGAAAGGATGCTTAACATAGTGTGCAAACTATCACATGGTATCTTCAAATTCACATGCTAATAAAATAATGATTAGATCATCCAACACAGACTAGAGCTCTGTATGGAAAGGGAAATGCCAGATATTTAAACTGGTTTTAGAAAACGCCCAAGGAACAAAACACATACTGGATAACTGAGAAAGCCAAATAATATCAAAAAGAAGTTAATATATCCTTCATTGGCTATAGAAAGTTGTTTTGACCATGTCAGACTGTAGCTATGCTTAGGAAAATGGGAATCCCAGAACATCACATTGTCCTCATGTGAAACCTATAACAGAACAGGGAGCCATAGCCTGGATGGAACTTGGTGAAACAGTTTTGCTCCAGGATAGCAAAGGAGTATCACAAATGTATATTCTCTCCTTATTTATTCAAACTATATGTTGAATATATATTCAAGGAGGCTGGATTGGAAGAAGATGAGAGTGGTTTTAAAACTGGAGGAAGAAACAACAATTTGTGCTACGTTGATGACACTACACTGATAGCTGAAAATGCAAATGATTTGCAAGCTCTAGTAATTAAAGTCAAGGAGCACAGTGAAAAAAATGGGATTAAGATTAAATATAATGATAACAGGTACAGCAACTGGCCTTAGAATTGATAGTGAAGTGGTAGATAGCTTCTGCCTTTTAGGATTATCAATAATAAAAGAATCAGCAGTCAAGAAATATACTGCAAACTAACCCTTGGTAGGATAGTAAAGAAGGCCCTGGAAAAGATATTCAGAGCTGTGATGTCTATCCTACAAAGATCAGAATCGTGCAGGCAATGATTTTCACTATGACATTCTATGGAAGTGAAATTTGGAGTTTGAAGAAGCAAGATGGAAAGAGTTTTGATATTTTTGCTGTTGGAAAAGACTCCTAAGAATACCATAGATAGCCAAGGAAACAAACGAGTGGATCATAGAACAAAGTCTATGACAAAGTATCTGACAAGTCTATAATGCTGGAAAGAGGAGAAGAGGATGAGTGCACCACTGGAAGACCTGACGGGTAATATGGGAACAGATCATCCGTGAGGTCTTGAGAAGGTCTATCACATTGACTTGATAGCACATAAGCAATCAAGCAATGTGGACAATATCTGTTAGGATGGTAACACAACATAGTTAAACATGTCATTAAATTTTTATGTTTAATAAAGTTATAATCCTGTACAAACTTGGGAATAAACCTCATTGAACACAACAGGGCTTAATTTTGAGTAAATATGCATAGGCAAATAAAACACAATTCCATGCTTCCTGATGTTCATCTTCGGTGCTCTCAAACAGCTGAAAAAGTTACTCCCTCAGATGCAACAGTTGATGTCTTCATTTTATAACTGTGTGTCAGGAATTGTACGCATCATTTCTCCAATGATGTTAAACGGATTCCTCTGATAAAACGCTGTGCTATCAATGCCCTGCTTTATTAGAGCCAAATACATGCATTTTACTAGTGTACTCATATTTTAACTTTTAAGCAGCAGAGATACCAACTTAATTCATTTTTTTCCATTTTCAGCAAAAAGTCCATAGTAAAAGGTGATTTCTGGATTTGCTGATTGAAAAAAAGGGTAGAATGTGGGACAGAAGGGAACCTTGTGATGCAATTTCAAAGAGGGAGGAGAGATAAGAAGTTCGTTTGTAACTGCTGTAAAGAAGATCAGAAGTCGCTTCTTTAATTATCTTTTTCTTTTTTCTTTTTCTACTTGTACTGTTTTCTGCACCTTTTATCTTCTTTCTAACTTTGTTGTATGTTTTCATGTTTATCTTTTACTTATGTAAAAAATCTTTAATGAAAATTATATTAAAAATATGATTTCCTGTCTTAAAAGAAACCACGGTTTATTCACAACTCCTTGATTCAGACACCACACACCACAACCCAACACACCAACTGTAGTTTAGCAGAACGTGTGAATCCCATTTTAAATGTCCTCCTCATCCAAACATGCCTAAAACAGCAACAATAACTCTGGGATGAACAAAAAGGCAGTTGCCACACGCTCAGCCCCGGCAAGATCGACCACAACTAAGCCACTTAACGGTCCCAAATGCTGCTCTTCTTTATAAGGACTATCAAAATGGGAAGCATAAGCTTGGCAAGTCAAATCAGGACTTTAAAAAATCCTTCACTGTTTGAAAATTCCCCCGATGTTAATTCGGAAAGGAAACCAGCATAAGGGATATTTGTGATGTACGGAGGACTGGCATAGTGGATGCTTTCAGCTATGATCCCTTTTGAACTGCTTGTAGAATAAAGGCAACAGTGCAGAATAATGCGCTTTGTTCTCTTCTATTCACCATTTTGGTCCCACACCTTAATCCCTTTAAATGTACCAGAGTCAACAATTTTTCATCCCTCAGTCTTATGTCCAACTTTTTTTTTTTTTAACTTTCACACAATATTTTCTCTAGCAGGAAGCCTGCTGTCCTTTAAACTAGGCCTTTCAAATGTATTATGTTATGTAGTTTCCACAGTTCTTTTAGTCATTAATTACTAATATATGTTGTATTAATTACCTGAAAATAACAGAGTTCCTGTTAATGAATTAAATGGAAAAATATTGATGTATTTTGAATTAATAAGCATTAAGTAAATTAAAAGGTACAAGTATGCATTTAAATGGTGTCTTTTTGAAGCCTCACTAATAGAAGTAGCTGAAATTTTACACTTGTGTTCAGCATAATGCAATTACCTAACATCTTTTATATGCAACTATAGATTTGCACAAAGAAATACTGAATACATAAGTTACAGGTTTTAGAGGACATGTTTGCCATCATACATTTAAATCAAAATAATAAATAATTATTTTTCTATTTTTCAGGAAAAACTAATTTTCTATTCTGCCAGTCCAGCAAAAATAATATTGTCCCTCTATTAACTGAAAAAAAGGTAATCTAAAATATTAATCTTATATGTTTAAATAGTGCTATAAAAAAGTCCTAGCTATGCTCTTGCTGAACGTTCAACTACTATTTAAAAAATCCTCCATTGTTGAACTTGGGGGAAAAAATCTGCTTACAAAACAGATATGCCACATTTATTTGGATTTTTAAAAATGTAAAATAGAAGTGTAATATTTTATTTATTACTATTTATTCCATAACAACAGCAAAAAATCCTCACTGTGAAATGATGCTAACCTTGTTTTAGAATCTGACTCCTCAAAGTTGTATGTTAGGTATATGTAAATCTAACTCACCATTTGGGGGCTACACATGCTTCAAGACCAAACAATTTTTGTGTTAGACACAGAGCTACCTGGTTATGGCAATTTAAAATCCATTATCTTTCTGATTATAAAAATATTAAGTCTTTTCTCTATAGCAAATGCTAAAAATCAGGTTATCAATTTTGGACTGTATTATCAGATTTAACAGTGTTATTACTATTCAATCTTAACATTAATTAAGTTTTACAATTCATTTAAACCTCATATAAATTGATGCTCATATTGCCTCTACTATGAGTTTTATTTGGAAACCAGAGAAATAACTCTGTTTTCCAGTGAGAACATTACGAATGTTGTCTGCCTTCACATACTTAAAAGTAACTAAAAGGTGATTTATACATTTAGGTTCATGTTTTGATTTGATCTCATCCATTAGCACAGAGGTATGAAGTTTTTTTTCTGAATAATCTCTTTGGATTGCATCTCACGCTGTGGTGAAGTGAGTGCTGGCCAGAACCAAAGGGAAGCATGTCACCCCGCCACCTCTCTCATTCTGACAGCCTCTTCTCTCTCTTTTCCACCTGACCACACAGAAGACTGAATGGACAGTTTGCTTTTGAAAGAAGTCTGTGTTGCTTGCAAAGGGCTTTTAAAATCAGGCTGAGAACCACATAAATTTAAACCAAGGGCTGCATATAATCCTCTGATCTAGGGCTCTAGGCTGCTTTGGTTCCTTCAACCACACAGTCCTTGCTACCAGGCTGCACATCCAGCTGAAACATCACAAAAGGACAAATGTCAAGCTTCTGTTCACAAAAAATGTGCAACCAATGTCAGAATTTTTTAAAACATTTTGCCAGATTGGAGAAACGCCAGACTATGTTCTTCACTCATCAAAACATATTTAGGTGTGAGTCTACTATTTGGCAGTCTCAAAACCTGAAGTGCAAGTAACATTTCAAGCCAACATGATTTGAAAGTGGGGATCTCCAATACATATAAAATGTTTGTGCATGAGCAAAACACCTAGTAAATATACTACTACATTTTCCTCAATTTCTTATCTTAACTTTCCTCCTGGTTAAGGCAAGCTGTACAATAGGCAACATCAACCATATATATGATTCTACTATTATGCAAACATCTAACACATTCTGGTTTCTATGCATGATAACAATCCCAGAATTCACCATGCAGCTATGAAAGGAGATAACAAACTCTTAAGTGCTTCAAACTGCATCTTTATCATTTATACACTGAGGAAAACTACTCCAAACATCTTACTTTGTTTCCTTTCTCATTAGAGCCAAATGACATACCTTAATTCTTATCTTCTACTGAAGCAACGTTTCACAATGGCTAGGTCCACACATCACAGTAAGTCATAATGTAGTTTTTTTTTTGTGATCCCAGCCACTGTGATCTGTAAACTATGGCTTATGGCTTTGTGTGCTGTGTGAATCCAGCCAATGCTAGCTTATTAAAGAGTGACTAAAATATGGCTTAATGTAATATAGTAAGACGCTAGATATTCATTTATATTATGACTTACTCCCTCCATGTTTTTCCTTCCTTCCCAGACAGTGTCTTCACCAATGATAAAATTCAAATTGCAAGATAAGGGGGAGTGGCCTCCCCCCACCGCCCTCTCCACACACTTCTGTGCTAACTGATACTGGTATAAGGCTGCACTTTTTTTTTTTTAATCTGCGCTCAGTCATTACTGACTCTGCAGTGACTGCTTGGACCGAGTCCTTGCAGTTTTCAAGGCAAGTGTTTCGGAAGTGGTTTGCCAGAGCCTCCTTCCTAGAGCAGAGCCCAGCTGGCGAGTGCAGGAGGCGGGGTTTTTGTTGCTTTGCGCCCTTTTTGGGCGCACGCGGTTTTTCGCGCTTACCGGCAACTGCTCCCGACTCCTTTTGCAAGGCGCCGCCAGCATTTTTCCTCCCACCGGAGTGAGAGGACCCATTTATCTACTCACACACTTAGTAAAATACTAACCTAATCATTTTCATAGTAACATAAACTTACCTTTTCCATTTACTCCTATCATCACATGCTTCCAAAAAGCCTCTCAAAAGCCTATACAATGTCTGCCACAAGTTCCATTCCTCATTTAAAATTGCATCTATTTCTTCATAATTCTTAATAATGATAAATGTGAGGTTTTATTAGGATTTGGATATCTTCTGTGTCTTTCTGCTAGCTATCCTCTGAAGTTATTCAGCTACTTTCTTAAATCTACAAGAAACGATGCTTATTTATTGACTCCCTGATTCTCCATTCTTTCCTGAAAAGCCAGCTTTCTCTCTCCCAGCTACCATGGGGAAAAAACAAACAAACGGTCATTCTCAACCTTTAAAGAACTTTATAGTATTAACATTCTTATTTCCTGTTAAAGGAACATCACTGTGCTGAGTGAGGACCATGGCTGGCCAACAAATGGTAGCTCACTGAATCAGGAGTGAACCAATTCTTGGTGGCCAGAAGCCTCACCTAATCCTTTTTGGGACATCAGTGGGCTGCTGGGGTTGGGGTGGGGGAGGACTACTACAAAATGGATGGAGCCCAGGTTGTTTAGCTTTGGGTTTTGCAGGAGAGTTGTTTTTTTTTAAATAAATTATTGGACCTATTTCAGAACTTACATTACAGTTTTTGCCAATGTCAAACAGGAAAAAGCTACTTTCAGCAACTGAGGTCAACAGAAGCTTCAGGGCTTGTAAGAAAGGTGTTGAGAAAGCACATGCAGCCCTGTAGTGTCATGCAATATTTCAGAGGGACATATGTAGACTTGATATTATATATGGCATATTTGAACTCTCACTCCTAATACCCTAGAAGAGGTTTCAAGCTTTAGAAGGTGGGGGGGACAATATATTCTAAAATTCAAATTTAATCACTAGAGAGATCAGAATGAACTTAATTGGCACTGCAAAGGTCTTTGAGCTCCATCTCTAAGGCACTGAAACACTGGAAAAAGGTGGAATGATAATATTGTTCAGAGCATGAATACTTGCTGAAGATAAACCAAAATGAAGAAAAAAGCAGGGCTGACCATAGATTGAGATTCAAAGCTGACTTATTAACCAGATCACTGCAGTTACAAACACTTGCCCTTTCATCAAGGAAGAGGGTAGTAGCTGGGTTCATACAATATGCTGATCCCAAACCAAACCAGCCACATTATGGCTTAGTATGTTCTATGTAAACCACAAGAAGCCCCAGATTTAACTCAGACTTACCATCCAGTAAAATTGAGAATCCCAAACAGAATAATACTTTATCTTTTAACTGTCCAGTACAAACAAAAAGTATATCCAAATAATACTCATAAATTTGGTCAACAGTTAGTGGCATATATTTAATGTGTCTGTTCAATAAACCACTGTTTAGCAAACCATTGCATAGTGTGACATATGAACCAGATCTATGACTGGATCCTTGTAGTGAATTGGAAAAATCTCATCCCAAGATATTCGGACACTGAAAGTATTAAAGGAAAACCATATCAGTCGATCCAGATAAATGGGCAGAGACATCCAAAGTCTACAAAAATCAGTTTGAGGAACCAATCAGGAGTAGGAAATTTCCCATTTCAGGTGGGCTTTTAAAAGAAGATGGGATCAGTTCTGTTTTCCTTTTATCTTTTCCAATGGAGCTCTCCTCTTGGGCTGTTTGGATACCTGGTAAGAAAGAAAGCCCCAACACAGAAATCTGGGTTGACAACTGAAGAATTTTACAGTAAGTTAGTGTCTAACAAAAGTATGATGTGGTATATAATTTGGTTTCTCTTATGGACTGTGAGCTGAGCTGGGGACTTTGTGTTGTCCATGCGCGCTTGTGGGAAACCCTAGGCTGAGCAGGTAGCTGACTGGAATCAACTTCTTCAGCAGTCATTGTTTATTTCTTCTCTTTTTCCCCCTTTCTCCTTTTGCTTCTTTCACCTTCCTTCTAATTCTTTGTACATAAGAGAGGCTTGAATTCTTAATTAATCCATTATTTTCCTTCTGGGGAAAGGGATTAAATTTAGCAGAGGTCTGTCCTCCTATTAGGTTAAGCTACTGAAGGAAGAAGGAGTGCCACTCCCTCAAGGCTTCCTGTTTTTATCAAGAGATAACTTAACCCGGCAGGGTAGAGATTTCTCTGGAGTGGCTGATGGCAGCATTATTGAGGTGTTCCCAGGATTTGTGAGGAGGATTGTGGATGGAGGATTTATAGATCCCTCGTGGGAGCTCTACCCCATTACACTCCCTTTCAAGCTTTCTTCCTCAAAAGCTGATATCTTGTGGACAGCAACCCTGTCTACTGAAAAAGTTAATTTGTCACTACTTTGAAGGGAGGGTTATCCCATGCTTGTGGGTGCCGACTCTTAACAGGAATTGTGCCCAACAATCCACAAAACATGAAGCCAGGCTTTGAAAAAATCACCTCCAAAATAAATCTCTTCTCCATAGGATTTAGATGGGATCACATGACCTACAAGCCATCACATTGCAATATAAACACTGCACAGAAGTGTACATAAGAGAGAGACAATCACTGTTTTTCCCCCCCCAAATTCACATCTGGAAGGCAGAAGATTTTATGAGAAACTTGAAAAAATCCTATCCTCTTTGGATATGTTGGCTGGTCATTATGGAATTGGCCCAAAACAACTGGAGAAGACTGAGCTAATCGAAGTATTCAGCATTCAACCTCAGAAGCCCCTGGTGCTTTTACAATTTCACTTTAACATAACTTTTTTCTGAAGCTCTTACTACTTCAAGTCCCTCAGAGATCCACTTGAGTCAAACCTGATAAAGGGGTAAGGAGTATTCTTGAAACATTTTGCAAGCCCACATTTAATTAAAAGTCATCAGCTGAAAATGGGAGTACCTCAGAAGAAGATCATAGTTTGAAAAAAGGTCAAAGTGGGTTTAAAAAAAATCACAATAAAGCAACTACAAATGTTTGGCTGTGAGATGTTCAGCCAAATCTATCTCATGAGGTAGGTAAGATTGGAAATAACAATGGGGTTCACACTTCACACTAAGCTGTAGGTAGTTTATTGCTCTTAGCATGCTGTATAAACTCAGTCACTGTGGTTTATAAACCATGGTTGATGGCTTAGATGTCCAAATGCAACCTAATGTGGTTTATCCAGCAAGCAATAGTTAAACAAACAATAGCTTGGTGTACAAACTCAGTCATAGTCTTGGCTATGTTTTACTATCCTGTAATTTTGACTGACTAAGAGAAAATTTTAAAAATCTGGTACAAACAAAAATATCCTTGTTTAAGTAGTGGAATATCCATTCAGTTATCAATTACAAATGGCACATATATATTTCATACGTCTAGGATTTGTTATAATAGACTCAACTGTTAATGTTTGGAAACCAGGCATTTAAAATACATATGCAATATTCATGACGAGAGAGCCAGTTTGGTCTAATGGTTAAGGCACCAGGCTAGAAACTGGGAAACTGAGTTCTAGTCCTGCCTTAGGCATGAAAGCCGGCTGGGTGACTTTGGGCCAGCCACTCTCTCTCAGCCTCCGACATCAGACTTGGGCAACAAGCTGGTCGGAAAATTCCTGTCGCAACCAGTGGATCAATATTTGGTTGATCCAAAAAAGCAGACCCTGCACCTGTGGGAAAATGTTAGGAAGAAAAAAAAATCATGACAAACAGCACCTTATTTATGTTTATCTATGTATACTTAAGATCTATATTCAAAAAGGTACCTATGTGTAAACTGGGCAAAAACACAAATGAAGCTTCATCCCCAAACCAGATTACTTAAATCACTATACTATTAGTTCTGGAATCACAGACTTACCTCCCACTGAGTGAAGTGCTTCCCATCCATTCTTGAGTCCACAGAAAACTATCAGCACGAAATCCGTTGTCCCCACTGTTAATCCCTGTTTCAAGACACTACCAGTCACCTAGCTTCCCTCCAAGGCAATGGGTGATAAAGCCTAACAGATTTTACATATCTCCTGGCTGCCCTTGGAGGGTGTTGGAATATGGAGGAAAATACTAATGCTGGTACTGCTAAGGGCGACTTAAGGCTGCCTTATCCATAAGATGAAAGCAATGTCATAGGGACATGATACGAAAAAGAGGTTGTCAGAGCATGTTTGTGGCATGGCTAGATACAAATGGGAAAGGCTCAAGAGTTTTTATCAAAAGGTAGCCTAATTAAAAGTTGAGCCTTTTGTACCGTATGTTTAACACGCTGCAAGAATAATTGTTAGGATTAATGTGTGTTTACCAAATAGGATGTGGTTGACATCCTATCAGAACAGAGTAGAGCTTTAGTAAAAACTATCATGAGCTGCACATTACTAAAACCTGCTTCCTTGTAATTATAACTTTTAAAAATTGTTCTCAGAAAAGAAGAAAACAAATCTTCAAGAACCACCTTAACTGTCTTCTCATATTTCCTGTCCTTGTTGAAAAACCAGTTTAATATTTCAATGGTCTAATGAATGAGCTGTTGGTCTGCTTTTTATTTATTCACACACTTAAAGCATAATAAATAAATAAATAAATAAATAAATATTTACCAATTCTTTAACCAAATTGCATGAATAAGTCGACCTCTATCCTCAGTCTTACAAACTAAAGACATAAAAGGTAAGAGGATTGGAAGTGAGAGAGCTGAGTAGAAAAGCAAACTTAGACCCAAGTTCTTGATCACAAAATAATTCAGCAGATTGCAGAAATGGATCTGAGCTCAGCAGCCTATCTCCCACCATGGTGTCACTAGAACTCACATTGCACTTCTTGGTCTTAACTCAAGGTTGTGGTGTCTTTCACTCCTGACACCAAAGTGTGGTATGGTATGCTATAGCATAGCAACACAAAACTTAGTTCTTATCCTTGGATTTGCCATCTGCCTGAATCTATCTTAAAAACAAACATAAGACTCCCTGAAAAATTCCACCTATCATTATTCCACTTTAAACAAACTACACTACAGAGACCTAGTCCACAGGTAATGTAATGAGAACCATGAAAAGTAAGCCTAGTTTCTTTTAAAACAGTTTGCCTTTAACTTACATAACTGGCTTTGATATAGGAAAGATGGTTCATTCTGCCTATTACTCATTCTGCAATAGCATTTGGCTAATTTTATGCAAAAGCATTTTATGCTGAGTTAAGACAGCTAGCGTCCATAGAAATATGACAATTAGCAACCCCTATTTAATTTGGGAGGTTTCCAAAACAGTCTTGATATTAGTATTTGGAATATTACTGCACATTCATAAACACAAAAAAAGCCTTGTACCGTACTGATTTGAAACTCTAAACTCTATATAGGTGCACACATACATGTCACTGATTACATCAGACCAGGACCAAATTATCCATTAGACACAACAGACACAGTGTCTAAGGCCCATAAAAAAAATTTTTTTTTTAAATCAGAAAGCATAAAAATGTAGAATTTATTTTCATGCCTTTTAATAAAAACAGGCAACAAATGCACACATTTTGAACATCAAACTGATTATCTGATTTGTAATCTATAGGCATAGCGTGAACACTAAAATTTAATGATAGACAGACATCATGCAACAACTGATTACTATTATAAAATAATAACATTATTTACTTTTCCTATTTCTCTGTAAAAATATGAAGATATTATTGAAAATCATATGAAATATAATTTTTAATACTGATATTATTGAGGAGGGAGGGGCCCATGAAGGCAAAAGGGCCTATGGCCCACAAAAGTCATAATGCGGCCCTGCATTGCACAGATAGACAGACATCACATCAAGAGAAAGTCTTCTCTGTAAAAAAAGGAAAAGCCTGCAAAGAAATCTACCTGATCTAATGCTTTTCGGTTATTATTGGACAATTAGAGAAAATTATCGATTATTAGCCAACTCTGAACATCTTCCAAAGCCATCAGCAGAGTTTCCTAATTTAACTTTTTGTCAGCTATGAAATCCATGCAGATAAATATCACAAACTCTTTTCAAGCTATCTATCAGCAATTCCTGGATTACATCTTTGTGAATCCAAGTGTTGCGCTGCCTGCATATTTTAGACACAGAGAGAGACAGGGAGAAGCCTTCAAGGGCACAGGACAGATAGAATATGTGCTCTGACAATGTTATTTATATTGTTGAATTAAGTACTGAGGTGCCCATTTATCCACTCAAACTTATTTGGGGACAAAGCCAAGCAATTTTGTTGTTACCACTACTAAATAATCATGAATTAAAAATCCATCGCTGATACCTGGAGATCTACCTTTTGTCCAAACATAATGCAAAAATTCAGTTCCTGAAAATATCTTCGCTAGATGTTTTGCTTCTCTAATAACATTGCCTATTTTTACATTATACCTAAACTTTCATTAACCATTCAGATACTGTATGCTCTTTCTTTTTGATTTGTGTTCTGTTCCCATTGTTTGTTCTTCCTCCACTTCCTCTATTTACTTATTGCTGATAATGACCCAAGTGTCTTTTCATAGCATAGTATGAAGGTACTTCACCTATTTGCTTACCATTATAGAATAAGAGGGTGTGGAAATTCTTTCAGCTCTGTCTAGCGAAACTCAGAACACCTCAAGCCAAGGAAAATAAATGATCACAGCCCTTCCTTGCCCATCTCCTTCTGGAGGAGACAATAAGAGGACTCTTGATTGCACCATTGTTAACCCTTTCTTACCATTATTAATTGTAGCAAAAAGTAGAAACAATGTTTCACTGCCAAATCTTTTTGCAGCAGTCACCACAATGTTCTGTTACTCTATTTGGAGAGCACCCTTTGGATTGAGTAGGAACCAGAGATATGGCTGTGTGCTTTTCACCCCTACCCATCTTCGTTCCAATGATTCTTCTTATATTCCTTTGTTTTTTCCTTTTTATGTTTTTGTACAAGCTGTGTTTAGCATTGCAGTCTTCATATAGTAAAATGTCTCCTTCTTTCTTTGCAAGTAATTTCTGTTGATGGTCTTTCAAATTACTTTCATTCTATTCATTTCCATGTTCCCTAGTAACCTTTTGTTAATTCCTATAAGGGAGTAGCAAGAGTGAGCTCTTTCTAGAGTCAAGAGACAGACAATTGCTTACTCAAGCAAGGACTATTGATGTATTGTTTTAAAGCTATTGCTCTTTCTCCAGCTGAGTGAAAATGTCATCTGCCCATCTTTGAGCTGACAGAAAGCCACACTGACATGAAAATTTTTGTCCCTATTGCTGATCCCCATTCTGCCTCTACTGCCTCTGTTTTAAGACCCTGCCAATCCAAGGGAGTGGGTGGTGCTAGAACAAGAGGAAAATAACACTTCACTGCCAATGCAGCTAAGGGCAGTTCAAGCCTGTCTCAGTCATGGGCTGGGGACAAGATAAAAGCAAAGTTATAGAGACAGAACAGAGAAATTTTGCCAAGGCATGTCTATGCTATGATTAGGTATAAACAGGGAAAGGCCTGATATTTACTTCTTTTAAGCGCTTATTATTGGACAAAGAAACACAAGAACAGCACACTAAATAATGAAACCAGCAGCTGGAGCCACAGTTCACACACACAAGTGCCAGGAATTGGTCAGCTTTAACAGAAATGTTTTAGGAAAACACAGGGTTTGCCTGTACTTCACCCACTGTGGGGAAAAGTACACTGAGCTGAATGTCTACACATTGCTGTCACCATCATCAATACACCCACTTGAGAGAGAAAACAAATACATTCTCTTATAATAAGAGGGGGAGGATGAAAATCTTGCAACAAGTGCCTGAAAGAATGCCTGGGCACCAAAAATCTGTGTATTTTGCAGAAAAAGAGAACATTCAGATTCACCTGGTTTTGCAATGGAGCTGCATTTTGCCCCCAGACAGCTTTTTCCCAGCCTAACTGGAAAATTCTAGATGATGTGATTGCAACACATCTAAAGGGCATCCTGTTGGGGATGCTTGCCTTATGTTACTCCTCCCCTTGCACCTCTATTTTTTCTTAGGGCCCATCCACACATCCCCCTAACTGTAGCTCAAAACACGTGCTGCTAACCATTCCTTAGACGTGTCTTCATGATGCTGCCTTTGTCTCATCCTAGCCTCTGGTTTTGTGTTTAGATTATCTATGCTAAAGAGGTACTTTCAGTCTTCTCCCATCTTCTCTTGTGTGCGCAGGATTTCTGGCACTTTAATGGCAACCACAGTGATGATGCATTAAAGGGCTGGGTTTTGCTCCTTCTGTCTTGTTGCTTAGCTTAGCCCTGTCATCCATAGCCATTTTGGCTTGGATTGCAGAAGAAATCGGACACCTGGTTCTACAAAGGCGAATGCTGCATAAAGCCTGACTGGTGTTTTCTGAAGTGCCTGTCAGGTGTCAAGCAGACTCCAGTTTAAAAAAACAAACAAACTGAACCAATGATCTCCTGGCAGAGCTGTGTCCTTGGATAGGCATGTGGGCCCATTCCCTCATTTCAAGCTGTTCCAAGCCTCAAAAGGATTTAACAAAATAAAAAAAATTACAATAGGACTCTTGTTCTCTTGATCAATGGGAGTGTCCCAATAACAGAGTGACTAATTCTCTAGACAGTAACTCCATAAGTCATAAGCTGCTTTTTTTTCCCCTGCAGGTTCCTGGGGAAGACAAGAAAATAGAAATGGCATGGCCACCTCCCTCTTCTCCCTCCCTCAGTTCATTTAGGGTTTAGTGAAACAGCCCACTGTGAAACTGATTACAACTAAGTTTGGAAATTGTCAAAAAGTTGTCTCTAGCTGAGACCCATCCATCAGATCTCAATTCAGTGGCTTCTCTTATGCCTGCATGCATCCACCAGACTGCATGTCGGTCAAGCTGAAAGTGGAGTGCAAGATGGCGCACACTTCAGCTTCCAAAAAAGTTTATTCTGATCTAGAGCTAGGGATGCAGGGGAGGAGACAAAGCTACTTTATGTCTATATGTGGGAGGTGGGGCAGCAGAGCCCTGGGTTTTTGTTGTTTGTTTTTAGTGTAAACTTCCACTATTTAGTGTTGTTATGGAAAAGGATTAAACCTGAGTCCAAAAGGCACCAAACTATCAGCTGATAGCATCTCAGTCACATTTCCAATCTGCTAGATATATCTCATTCCACAGTATATTTGGCATGCAGGGGCCCTGGTCTCCGGCTGCTGCTGCTTAATGCCAGGTCAGTCAATAACAAAGCCCCCCTCGTATGCGATTTGATCACGGAGGAGGGGGCAGACCTGGCGTGTATTACTGAAACCTGGCTGGGCCCGGAAGGAGGAGTAGCTTTGTCGGAAATGTGCCTGGCTGGGTTTCGGGTGTGGCACCAGCCAAGATGCCAGGGCAGGGGAGGTGGGGTGGCTGTAATCATCCGAGAATCTCTTGTGGCCTTCAGGGGCCCTGCTTCACAAGTAACCGGTTGTGAGACCCTGTTTTTTAGTTGGGGGCCCGTGATCAGCTAGGAGTGTTCCTGCTGTACCAGCCTCCCTGCTGCGTAGCGACCTCCCTGCCTAAGCTGCTGGAGGCCGTCTCGGGGTTGGCAGTGGAATCCCCCAGGCTTATGGTTCTGGGGGACTTCAATCTGCCATCCCTGGGACGATCCTCGGAGGGAGCCCAGGAGTTCATGGCCACCATGACGGCCCTGGGCCTGACTCAGATTATTTGGGACCCGACTCGAGACAGTGGACTCACATCGGATTTAGTCTTCTTGTCGGAGCAGTGGCAATGTGACCTGAGGGGAGAGTTACATCTTTCCCCGTTGCCATGGTCAGATCACACCCTGGTGGCCTTGAGGTTCTTGTATGCTACCCCCCTCCGCAGGGAGGCAGGACCTATTCGATTGGTCCACCCCCGGCAACTGATGGACCCATTAGGGTTTCAGAAGGAGCTGGGGGTCATCCCCGAGGTCTTGCTGCATGGTCCAGCGGAAGCCCTGGCTGCTGCCTGGAATAGGGTGGCAGCTGGGGCCTTGGACAGGATCGCGCCTGTGTGGCCTCTCTTACCCATCCGGGCCCGTTGCTCCCCATGGTTCACGGAGGAGCTGAGGGTTCTGAAGAGGGTTAAGAGACGCCTGGAGCGCCGCTGGAAGAAGACAAGGACCAAACCCAACCGAACACAAGCTAGAGCCGTGCGGTTAAGGCCTACCTTGTGGCAGTAAGAGCCACAAAATGTATTTCTCCGCTCTTATTGCATCCGCAGAATGCCGCCCAGTGGCCCTGTTCAGAATCACCCGATCCCTGTTGGGGAGAGGGGGTTCAGAAAACCATCTACAGAGCCGTGCTGAGGAATTTTCTGAGCATCTGCAGGATAAAGTCACTCAGATCCATTCTAAGTTGGATGCCAAGCATGAGGCATGGTCTGGTGAGATGCCCAGGGAACGTCTTTGCCAAGTTATCTGAGACCAGTTTGATCCTGTTGGTCCTAAGGAAGTGGACAGGATCCTCCGGAGTATAAATGCCACCACATGCCTTTTAGATCCATGTCCTACATGGTTGGTGAGGGCAGCCAGGGAGGGGACATGTGGCTACATCCTTGAGAGAGGGGGTGTTCCCGGCAACCTTTAAGGAGGCGCTGGTGCACCCCCTCCTCAAGAAACCATCGTTGGACCCTACTGTTCTGGATAATTTTCGTCCAGTCTCCCACCTCCCCTTTATGGGGAAGGTGGTTGAGAAGGTGGTGGCACTGCAGCTCCACAGGATTCTGGATGATACGGATTATCTGGACCCCTTTAAGTCAGGTTTCAGGCCCGGATATGGAACAGAAACAGCACTGGTCCCACTTATGGATGATCTTTGGCGGGGGCGGGATGGAGGTGGTGCACCCATCCTGGCTCTTCTTGACCTCTCAGCAGCTTTCGATACCATCGACCACGGTATCCTGGACCGACTCAGGGAATTGGGGGTGGGCAGCACAGTTTTGCGTTGGTTCGCCTCCTTCCTCCAGGGCCAGTCCCAGTCGGTGTTGATAGGGGAGGAGAGATCGGGCCCGCAGCCCCTCCTTTATGGGGTGCTGCAGGGTTCGGTACTCTCTCCTCTCCTTTTTAACATCTACATGAAACCACTGGGTGAGATCATCCGTCTCCACGGGATGAGGTATCATCAGTATGCCGATGATACTCAGTTATACATCTCCATCCTGGGGGAAGTAAGTGATGCTGTGGCTGCCCTTTCCAAGTGCCTGGAGGCTGTGGGGGTCTGGATGGGGAACAAGAGGCTTCAACTGAACCCTGGCAAGACGGAGTGGCTGTGGGTTAATGGCCCCTCTGTCCCTAGGAATTTGCCATCTTTGGTTCTGGATGGGGTGGCACTGCCCTAGACAGACCCAGTGCATAACGTGGGGGTCCTCTTGGATTCATGACTCCTGCTCGAAGAGCAGGTGGCAGTTGTGGCCAGGAGGGCCTTTGCGCAACTTCGTGTTGTCCACCAGTTATGCCCTTCCTGGACTGAGAGGCCCTTCGAACAGTCACTCATGCCCTGGTCATCTCCCATATAGATTATTTTAATGCACTCTACATGGGGCTACCCTTGAAGAGTATCTGGAAGCTTCAACTGGTCCAGAATGCAGCGGCACGGACAATTTTAGGTGCATCAAGATCAGCACATATAACACCTTTGCTCCGTGAGCTGCATTAGATGCCAGTTTGCTTCCGGGTCCAATTCAAGGTGTTGGTTATCACCTTTAAAGCCCTACATGGCATGGGACCAGGGTACCTGAAGGACCATCTCATCCCCATTACATCAACCCGTCCCACCCGGTCATGCAGAGAGGGCATACTACGGACCCTGTCTGCAAGAGAATTTCATCTGACAGGGTCTAGGAGGCGAGCCTTCTCTGCAGCAGCCCCTGCCCTCTGGAACACCCTTTCCCCAGAAGTGAGGTTGGCCCCCTCCCTCTTAGACTTCAGAAAGAAACTGAAGACCTGGTTTTGTTATTATGCATGGGGTGGGGATGGGAATAGGCAGTTTTGGGGATGGCTGGTTCCCTAGTCCTGCCTGACCAATATTATCTGGTCACAGGCTGCAACAATACCAACATTGCTTGGATTTTATCATATTTAATAATTGTATTTTATGCTGTATTATTTATGTTTTTATTGGTTTTAAATTGTTTGGTTGTGAACCGCCCAGAGTCCCTCCTTGTGGGGGGGGTTGGGTGGTGATATAAATTTGATTTATAAAATAAATAAATAAAATAATATGCAGAACAGACTATTTATCAACAAAGAATATTAGCTGTTAGCTAATAGTTGGGCTCCCTTTTAATCCACCAGAACAATACTGTTGTGCAAAAACAAAGCAAGTTTTGACAAATTTTGGCTCCTCTCTAGCTTAAGCCTCAGCCCACTCTAAGGGCAGCAACTGTTGGATGTTCTTCTCATCAGCTGATGAGGTTTGGAGTGGGAGGGCAAATAAAACTTGGGAAATCCACCAATTGCTTTCCTTAACTTGTTGTGCATTCAAGCTATAAAGGCTTGCTGGCCTCATTACCAAGTCAGAATAGACATTAGCCATAAGAACAGAACAAATCAGAGAGCCAGTTTGGTTAAGGCCTCAGGTCAGAAGCCGGGAGATGGTGAGTTATACTCTTGTCTTAGGCACAAAGCCAGCTGGGGGACCTTGGGCCAGTCCCTCTCTCTCAGCCCTAGGAAGCAGGCAAGGGCAAATCACTTCTGAAAAATCTTGCCAAAAAAACTGCAGGGACTAGTCCAGGCAGTCACAAGTCAAAAACTGACTTGAAGGTGCACGCACCCAGAACAAATTACATGTTGTGCAGTCTCACAGACTGAAGGAAAACACATTATAGCAGCTATCTGGATAAGCCCTCAATGTTTCTCTGAAGAAATCAGAAGATTATTCTGTTTATCACCCAAGAGAAAAGTATACATTTCAAAGCTATAAATGTTCCAGCAAGTAAGACTGCAAAGTGAAAAATTCTGCTTGATTTCTTTACTTTTAGCAGAACCATTCTGAGCTTCCCTTATGCAACCATCCAAAACTAGAAATCACTTCTAAATGAAGTTTGCAATAAGTTACTCTTCAGGTTGCAATCAGCTTTCCAATGCCACATCCTCTCAAAAGTCCTCTTTTACAAACCTCTCAGACTAAGTTTCAGGACATTGGCAGTTGCAACTAGTCAAGCCCTCATGTCATACAATGATTAAAGACTTTTCAATTCATTTTTTCTGAAAAGCACACACACATTTTCCTCTGGAATCCTATCTGAGGTTTGGCATAAACAAGTAAGAAAGCTAGATATAGTAGGGTAAGATAATCAAAATTAGACTTTTTAATTTACAAAATAATGTATATTGCTGAGCAGGTGCTGGCAGAGTAGAGAAACTGAATTATCTCTACAAAATACATTCCAATTTTAGGGAGAGGAATATTTTGCAACTCCATTTAGAATCAGAAATTTTAATTTGGGAATTGAAATCCAACAATTATGGAGGATATTAGGTTAATGAAGACTGTGTAGTTTAAGACCAAAGTGTCATATTTCATCCCTTTTAAACTGTAATTCATGTATTTTTAACTTGTCTTTATGCTTTCATCCTCACCATAACTATAACCCAAATTTTGAGAGCATCAAAGGTTGCTCTCAAAATCTGACCATGCTTCAGGTACTGCCTATGGCTTCTTGATGAGTCAGAATGCAGAGTGTATATAAAGCTTACCTTCGGAAACCAGACTCTGTAATTAGCAAAGGCACTATTAGTTGCCTACCAATTTAAGTATTTAGGATTCATTCAACCAGCAACTAGAAGAGCTACAAATTGCAGCTTTTGGGTACCATTGGATATTTCAGATTTTATGAAAAGCTAATTAGCTGCTCAAAAATTGAGCTGTGTTGTTCATTTTTTCAGCCTAGCATTGAAGGAACAAGATTCAGCATACAAAAATACAAGGAAACTCCTCTATGGGAGCAACTACCCATATATAAGCTTCCGTGAGATCATGACACTGGTGCAATCAGTTGACAAATCAAGTGGAAGTGTAAATATGAGCAGCTGCTCACACAGAAACATCCCCTAAAAAGAGAACTCTACTAATATATGAACATCTGCAGACAGGATTCACTGAATGCCTGGTGCTGGGAGTGAGCCAGAAACAGTGTAAGAGTAGCACTAGCCTTTTATTCATTTCAACAGCTTTTAAAGAGCAAAAAGATATAAGCACAATTACCTATAATAAAATGTACTCCTTAAACTATGGCTAATCATTGCATGTGTAGTTCTTGGAGCCAGTGGGCTTCATATTCTCCTCATGTCATCATGAAGTAATAAGCTTTCACTCTCACTTGCAAGGAAACAAAGTCAAAGCAAACATCATGTTTTAGCACAGGGTATGAATTAGCTATTATGTCCAAACCTAAACCAGGACAACTATACAGTAACTTAGTCAATTTCACCCTTGTTTACAATCCTGGCTTTTTCCCAGTGTTCTCCAACACTGGCTGGGAATTATGAAAGCTGTAGTCCAGCACAGGTTGGAAAACACCAAATTGAGGAGGGCTGCCTTTAACTAAAGAATAGATCTAAGTTCAGAGCAGATAGTTGAAAACAGAACTGAAATCTTCAGATTTCTTCTTCATGATCACGTGGAAGAAAGACTGAGTATGTGAGTCTGAGATTCATCTGGGCTAATTCACATAGCAATGTCTAAACTGAAGTTTGAATTATGTCTCAGTGGTACCTCTCCACCTAAAGAGTAGGAAGAAGAGATATCCACAACCATTAAACTATGAAATAACAAAAATCTTAATAAACAAAGGTAATTTTTGCCTCCCCCACCAAAACAAAAAAATTCCAAAACAAAAAACAGTTGACTCTTTCGGTAACTGTAAATAAAGAATTTGCTGACTGACATCCAACTCACCTTTGATGACAGGGCTCTCCAGGCAAAGGATTCATATTATATTAATACTTTGGATAGTACTATGAATGTAGGCATCAAAGCCCTTTGAATGTTGAACTTGAAAACCAAGTTTCATATTATAGACCCTTATTGTTTAAGATTTGTATTTCAACTTATATTCAGGACCAGATTCAAACTGTCTACAAACTGGTCTGATGTATTGTCGCCCTGATCCTTTCATGCTGCTCACGGTTAGGGAAGACATGGCCCATAGGCCCCTCTCCCAAGAAATTCAGTAGCAAACAACCAAACAGCAGTGCAATTTCCCATTCACCTTTGACAAGAAACAAAGCAGGAGTGTTAACCTTGGACAGTGAAAAAAATACTTAGAAAACCTTTTAAAAATCAATTCCCTCAGAAAAAAGAGGACCGGAAATCCACCTTACCTATGTCACAATATTATCACTCTGCCCACTGCAGCTCTCAGTCAGTACTATACACACACAAGTGTGACCTCGCCATTAGCCACTAAAAAAATCACCACCTCAATCTAGCAACTATGTTCTTACATTACTTAAATTTCTGGATAGATTACAAACAGTATATCAGCTACAAAAGCACTGGAATAATTACACTGTAGATTACCAAAGCATGGAAAAAACACAGTCAGGCTGTCTCTGTCTACACTGGTGATAGCACATACAACACTTCACAAAGTTACAAAGAGTAAGCTTCACAATGAAGAGGCAAATATATAAGCAATCTATTTGGCCAACACAGTGAGGTCCTGGAAGACCTACAAACAGATAATAGTTTGTCATGAGAATGAAATAAAGTAAAAGTCAAACTCAGTCCTTCATGACTTCATGGATACATCCATGTAGTTCTAGAAAAGGGTTTTGCCTCTACCTTCTCCCAGGATAGGTCTTCAACCTCCCAGTATAGTCAACCACCATAGGATTTTTTTGATGATCTCCCATCCAAGCACCTTCAACCCCGCTTAGCTTTTTGAGAGCAATCAAGGTTGCCTAGTTACTGTCCCCCTGCAGGGCAGGCAGAGTAAACAAATGATTCAAATCACAGAAAGCAGTATACTTAATTAACTTGGTTTCACAGGGATGATCAGGACTTTTTTTTAATAGAGAGAAATGACAGAGCCTTGCAAAACACTGTTAAGACCCCACAAAGGAAATAAGATTCTGTCTTAATCTTTGCCTTTTTGGTAATATACCTTCTACCCTGTGCACAATCTTAACCGATTAACACCACTGTGCAGAAGAATGCAATCAAAAGAAAAAAATATTTCAGCTGTGTTCTAAAAACGTAATATAAGCTCTGAAATATAGAGCAGATCAGAATTCAAAGCCTTAGACAATTTGGAAATTGCTCTGTGTTCAGCCTGTCAAGCACAATTTAATAACAAGGGATTAAAAAGTTTTATAATCCAACATTTTTGTCCTGGAATAAAAAGGAAGAAATTTGCCCAAACTGCAGAACAATTCAGAAAAATAGCACTCAAGCACATTAAAAAAAAATAAATCTTAAACATGACCAATTTTCATTTGTCCTGCAATTAAAATATGTTGAAACAAATACATGTTGATGGCTGATCTGCCTTTGAAAAAGGGGACTCTATACTGACATAATGAACATTTGCACGATATTCTAATTTTTCGAGTTTCACCTGTACATTGTCAACCCTGCCAGATATCTTAGCCAGTTAGAGACAGCGAACCATCAGAAAGCCTTTTTTATGGATTTATCTTGATATTTTGCTGATGTCCTGTTTATCTTGACAGAGACACATGAAGACATTGCAACAGACTATTTCAAGAAAAAAAGCTGCACACAAGTGTTTCCTAGGAATGAAAATAGCGCTTTAATTATCAGAAAGAAATTATATACAAACTAGAGCTCAAAATTAGTTAGCTGCCTTTAGCACAATGGATCATATAATGATTATACCTTTGCTCTGTGGAGCATCCATCAGCAACTTTGGAGTTGTCAGCAGTATGCTGCTTTCTTGAAGTCATCATTTATTCTTGATGACACCTCAGTCAAGCAAAACCAAGGATGGATCAACTTGCTCTCTGTCATAAACTGAAACTAAATCCCAATGAGATGGAGGCGCCCCTGGTAATTGGTGTACAGCCAGTTTTAAATGAATTTAGGCTTCATCCAAAACATCATGAACATAGGTCAGGATCGCTTTTGTATCCAACACTGCCTATATAGACCTCACTAGCTCAGAGCTCCTTGATCAACTTTGGTTAGTTAACAGCCTTGCTTGGACTAGAACAGCCCAACTCTGTTCATCTCTAAGTTGACTTATTAAGATGAAAAGCACAAGGCTGCCAGCAAAACAAGAAAGTCCGATGTGCAGAATTTGGCAGCTGAAGTTCTGATTCATGTAATATGACTTCAGCTTTTCAAACTGATCCTGAAAGAATTACACTTTTTACTCACTTAATTCTGAAGCCAATCTGTAATATGGTTTACTTTTAAAGCCCTAGACAACCTGGAACCTCAATATCTTAAATAATGCCCTGTCCAATACTATCTAATCTATCCGTTAAGATTATTTGAGGAGACACTTCTCTAGTAATCTTAACACATAGATTAGATAGTATGGGAAAGTATAAAATACACATTTTTACTTGCCTGGACATTTTGATTGGCTTTTTAAGACACTGTTTTAGCTGCTGATTGCCAAGTTTCTGATCAATTCATTTCTCCATCACCTTTAATAAAATGGATCTTAATGTATTTTATTATTTTACTGACTTTTATCTTTCATCACTGTTCTTGAATCCACTTTTGTGGATGGGGCCAGGTTACCTGAAGGACCGCCTCGCCCCCACGATTTCAACCCGTCCCACCCGACCTTACAGAGAGGGCATGCTCCGGATCCCCGCGGTAAAAGAACTCCGACTAGCGGGGTCCAGAAGGCGGCCTTCTCTGCTGTAGCCCCCGCCCTTTGGAACATCTTGCCCCCGGGGGTGAGACAGGCCCCCTCACTCCAGGCCTTTCGGAGGGTTTTGAAGACCTGGCTCTGCCATCTGGCCTGGGGCGGGGAGGGAGGATACCAGAAATGGGGTGGGCTGGCCCCTTAGCGGCCTGGTGTGGCCCTACTGGCCTGTTTGAGTTTTTAGCTTTTTATCTCTATCCTATTTTTGTAAATTTCTAGTTTTTATAACTTTTATAATTTTTAAACCTTTTATAATTTAATTATGTATTTTGATTTTAGTGGTTGTAAGCCGCCCAGAGTCCCCCGTTGTAGGGGAGATGAGCGGGGACAAATCAAATAAATAAATAAATAAAATGGAAATACATACCGAAATAATAATTTCTGTCTGTTAAAACATATAAATGAATTGCCTTTTCATAAACACTGTGCCAGTTAAGTAGTCCTTATCACAAAATCATGTATGCAGCTCATGAGTAACTACATTTTTTTTATTACTAATGGTGACAGAACATTCAATGAAAAGTTTCATCCCTGAAAAACACCAAGAATTGTTCACAGTAATTATCTACTTTTGTGGAACTGCGTAGCCTTTAGAAATGTCAAGTCCTTTCAGGTAGATCAACCTCAACACCTAGGCCTCACGATGGTCTCTTTTACCAGTTACAATTTCTCAGACAAATACCAGGGAAAGGGCCTTTGCTGTGATGGCACCAACCCTACCTTCCACACACAGTCCTGCAGAATCCAGGAACTGTATGCCAGAGGGGAAAAAATGTCTTTACACTTGTACCATTGGCAATCTGCACTGAGCTAGTTGTAAAGAAAGCCGAGATTTTAAAAAAAATGTTGCAACTGTTTTGCAGAATGGGAACACAGATTACAGTGGCAAGAGAGCTGGTAGAATTCTGATTATTTAATTAGATTTTATTCTGGCTAGAGATAATTCTCCATTGTGTTATTATGGTATCATTGTTGTTTATGTTATTATTCATTATTTTTGTTTTGTTGGTTTTTACTCCTATGTTCACAGCCCAGAGTTGTGATTGTGAGATGGGCAGCATATAAATTGATATAATAAATAAATAAATAAATAATTTATTGCAGTAATTCAGTCTTTACCTATAAATGAAGAGATTGTTATAATTCAGTGAGTTTATCACAATGTTTGCAGTTGCTACCCAGGTCTAGTGCGAAAATATACAATCTTTTCTGCAGTCAGAGCAATCAACTTATTTAAGTGTGAAAAATCCTGGGGGGAAGGGAAGAGAGATATGGAGTGAAATCAGCATTGGGCATCATGCCTGAACTCTGGATAACTTGTGGGTACAATAATACCTCGGTTCACGAATGCTTCTGTTCACAAACAATTCGGTTCGCGAACAGCAGCGTTCGCAAAATTTTGCTTCCGTTCACGAACTCCGCATTGGGTGACGAACACGGCCCGTGGCCATCTTCCCTGCTCTGACATGTGGTTGTGGCTTCCTCTAGGTGAGATTGCGGTCGCAGACAGATACTTGCTGTGAAGCTTTCTGGTGTCGCCTCAAGCAAGGTTAGTGTTCTCTCTCTTCATACTGTACTGTACTGTATTGTACTGTGTTTCATATTTTTGTGGTTAAAAAAAATACATATGGTTCAGAACAGATTAACCTTATTTACATTGAACCTTATGGGGAAATTTGATTCGGTTCGCGACCAATTCGGCTCATGACCAGAATCGTGGAACGAATTAAGTTCGTGAACCGAGGTACCACTGTATATAGAAGGCAGCAAAGAGTAAGTTTATTCTAACAGTAAGTAAATTACATCAGATATTTTCTCCTTACACCAACAAAAGAATGAGCAATTGGACCAAGAGAGTCACAAGTCTAGGACAGACTTGGCAGGGGAAAAAACAAAGCCATAGAAAACTCACTAGGAGCCAAATAAATAGAAGCTTTCATCTAAGATATCTTGGGTGAACAAGAACATTGGTGGAAAACCATGTGTCTGTTAATGGAAAATCTACAAAGTGTTTACTTTGCATATTTCCCTCAAGCTATACCAACAGTTAAGACTAATCTTGGAATAGCACACACCTCTACACAGAGAATGATTTAGCATAGGCATTTTAAAGAACATATACCCATGATATCTTATGGACAACTGATTCTATGCTTCAGACATTCTATTCCAGAAAAAAAGCCTTTCTAGAGGCCAAGATGGGGCCAAATAGTAACACCCCATCTTCTTGCCTTTATAAATGTTACATTAGTATGAGGCCGAGCTGGGAAACAGAATTAAGCCCAAGCAAATACGGCTAATTGGGAGGAGTGCTAGGAATTGTAGTTCAGCAAGTTATATGTGCAAATTACTGCAAAACATTTCAATTTTGAAACTGCAGTTTCAGGTATTCTAAGCTTCAAAGGAAGGAGCCTGTTCCTAGAGTTTGTTTTGTCTTAGAACAAAACTTGGTTGTTTCAAGAAAGACCACCCTGAATGTTCCAGTCATATGAAAATGAACATTTAAGAGTGTTCTAGGTTCAAAATACCTACGTTTTCTGAGTTTTATTTTTTGGGTCAAAACAAAACACTGGAACTGTTTTCAATTTTGATTCAAAACACCAATGACAGAACACCCTTGGTTGGTTTTGCCCCATGTTTCAAACAAAATGTGTTTAACACGTCATGCATACATGCAGTTAACAATATGTAATGAACTACAAGTTCCTCACCTTACTTTAAAACAAAGTCCTAGAGCCAAGTGGTAGACCATATTATTTGAACTTTAGAAGTCCCATATTTAACATCCTCCACAAATATGAAGGCAGCCTCAAAACCTGCATTATAAGGGAACTGGGTTAAAGTAAAAGTTAAAATGCAAACCATGAAAGCAAGGGGGGGGGGGGGAGAGAGAGAGAGAGACCATAGTCTACGTATCTGTTCATGACCCACCACTTCTGAGAACTGCTGAGTTTTTAACAGTTCTTGACTTTATTTTAGGAATCTTTTTGTCCTTAGTGCTCTGATTTCATGTAAACCACCTTACACGCTATTTTCCTTGCTGGGAAAGTAAGGTATAAATTTCTAAACAATTATCACAATATATTCTTAGATTGGAAAAGAGATTAATGACAGCTACTGCTAATCAAAAGATATATGGAAGTGTCACATGCAGGTACTTTAAATGTACTCTGCATCCTAGTTGTACAGTACTAAAAGATTCATTGAACATAGCTTAATGATAAGCTCAAGCATTTGTTCAGAGATGCACACTTTTAATATTTTATATAAGACCTTTATATTCATACAATATTTTTAATCTGCTCCTGGTCTAAATTTGTTTAATGAAATCTGTATTGTAAATTTTGTATGTTGTACTGATTTATTAAATGTATTGTACACTATGGCAATGTATAATAAATAATGTTCTTATATAGTAGTTTTTACTCCAGAAAAATGGTTCCAAAGGGAGAGAAAAATTGCTCTGTGACTGACACACAAGTCAGCCTATCACTGCTATACAAATCTGATGGGCTGCAAGAAGGATAGCACAGGATTCTTGATCCAGAAGAAAATATCTTTAAGTATTCCAAAAGGTTTGTTATATTTTCATAACGGATTAATTGATAAATTTATATGCTTCTGAGTCTATTATTATGAAAAAAATCTAGTTTTCTTTATCATCCTGTTTATAGCCCCAGCATCTCGAGCCCTTATCAAAGTGCTGGACACTGAAACATTCTCTCTGTGTACGTAAGTGTTCCAAAAGAGTGTGAATCTGACCTGAACAAGGAGTAGTGAAGCAGGTTTTGTGACTATAACAGAAAGGATACACACACACACACACACACACACACGCAGGAAAGACATTATAGGGGTAGGCAAATCTACATCCTATCAGGAGAAGAGACCAGGAACAAGTGTTTGCCTGGAGACAAAGAAAGAAGGAAGCAATCTCAGGTTGATGAACTTTAAGGCAAAGAACAGGCACAGTGACAGACAAAGAGGGGCACAGAGTAAATCCCTAACTCTTTCTCTACAACCTGCCTCCCACTTGAGGCCAGTAGGTCATGAGGTGCTGAAGAGCTAATAGCTACTGGATTCACACCTCCAAGAAGAATATGTAAATGCTGGGCAAAACTATTCCAACTCTCCATTCGCTAGTTTTATTTTTACAACTGCAGCAGTATTTTCTCCTCCCGTTCCTCACCCCGGCCCCGCTAATGCCTATCTCCCCTTTCACATGTACCCATCTCCTGACTGAAATTTCACTGCAAAAGGTCAACCAATACACTCCTAACGCTGGGTTCATATTTCACACTAGGCCATAATGTGACTTTTCCGAGTTTGGATTTGTACATTGTATGAACCACAAACCACAGTTAAGGAAGCCATGCTTTGCGTGTTTTGTTGCTTTAATTATTTTAAAAGGCCCCCATTTTTATGAAGAAACTTAAAAAACGAACTGAATTAATAAACTCACTCAACTACCCTAGAAGAAGCAGTAGAAATCAGTGCAGCCAGGTATGAATTTAAGAGGTTCCTTCAGCCTCCCCTGAGCCGAGCAACCTCTTAGCAGGTTAGCGTGCTGAAGGGCTATGATCGAATGGTGCAGGACCATAGCCCATGCAGATTTCAGCAGATCTGAAATTGCTCTCCCAACCCAGTCTCTTCGGGTACATAATTTTGGACAGGGAGAAAAAGCACACTTGGAAAAATATTTAGGATTGGATTAATCTAAGATGACACATTTTAAAGACAAATCTGGTCCATGAAAAATCTCAAATAAGCCATCTGTGACAAGTACAGAACTTTTAATCAAACAAAATTCCCAAAACGAAAAGCAGATATTCTGGGATTCAAAAAAGACTAGCCTTTCAATAGGCCTTATGTCCAAAAAAGGAGGGAAAAAAAGGTAACCAACAAGGATTGCTCTATTAATACTGTTTTTACACTACGCAGCAAAAAATAATGAAGATACTAAAGAATCAGCACAACAACAATTAGAGGTAAGTCTCTTTACTGGGTGAAAAAGCAGCAGGGAAAATGTCAGGGAGAAGCAGACGCAACAGGAGAAAGAAGCAACTGGTAAAAAGATATATTTACTTCTGGCAACACCCAATGATCTTGCAGAAAGTTTCTTGACCCCAGGAAATCACAGCTAAGATTTTCATCTCAAACAAATTACAAGAGTAAGTGGAGATCTGAGTTTGATTTTAAATATATGGGCTGAATATTTGTAAAATACCAGACAATGATTTGAAGCCTGAAGATAGCTCCAAAATGCATATTTGGTCTGAAATAACATCAAGCAAAAGAGGACAAGCCATTTTTGTAAAAACACTTCAGAAAGCACTTCTATCTGGAAAAACTGGAAAGTTTCAAATAATTTTTTTCTGAAATAAACGGGGTTATGAAGTGTGAGAAGTCTCTTGACTTAACAGTAAAAATATTTCTGAATTATTACAGATCCAAAATGGAAACTGAGATGAAATTCTTCTCAAAAGCAACTCAACAGTATGAGTAGGAAAAATCAATGACTGACAGTTTGCTGTGGCTATTTTTTTTTCTAATTAGCAAGTTGGCTTCCATGAACTATACCAATTATGTGAGATCAATGCAAACAGTCCTACATCTAGAGCTGCCTTTGAAGAGTGGAAAATTATCTGAGAAACCACATGGCAAATACCTAGTTAAGGGATTTAATTATCACAGTACTGAAAAAAAAATAATAATCCAAGTCTCTTGATCTGAACAATTCTGTAGACAGCTTACTTCTAGACACGTTTAATCTACAGCAAAAATGTTGCTTGCCTAGCTATACTGCTCACAATTCCTTGGCTCCCAAGCTAATTGTTCAAAAGCAAGAGTTGTCTACTCCCTAGCCTCCCCTCAAGAGTCCACAATCTCATGATCACTGATATACCGCAATCTCTCCAGTATCAACTTTCATTTGCCTATACTGGAATCAGAAGCCTCACATACTGAAATGCAAGGACGCAAATCTCTGAAAACGAAGTCTATTGCAAGAAATAGGGAAAGTGGTTAAGAATTCTAGCTATGGCTAAATATGAAATGGAAGCCCTATTTATAAGTGACACAAGGTTCAATTCTTGTGTCTTTTTCACCCACCTATGCAATGTAACTGGTTGAAGATGTCCTGCTTTTGAGTAGAAGACACAATCACCACACATCCATTGTTAGGGTAACAGATTAGTCTGGTTTTGGGCATTTTTTTCTGACCTTTCCAGAACTAGCCCTCACAAAAGGTTTAGCCGACCTTATTCTGTTCTGGAGGAAACACAGACATTGCTTGACATACTGTTGGATGTTGTCAATTTTTGTTCTAGAGTTACAGGAAGACAAACTTTCCTACATATCCAATAGCTGCCTACAAATATAAGGAAAGGCAGTTTCTTTCAGATCCCACCTGCCACTGGTTCATGGCACACTTTTCTTAACAGCATATAACACATAAAATAGCAGTTTTGGACCTTACTGTTTTTCAATGAAATCCAAAAAATAAACCAATATCTACCCTGAGAGCAACCAGGTCAGCCTCAGGGAAAAATTATTTTCCTCCCACGCATATTACAGAGTAGCAGTCCATAGCAATTGAAATTTAACATAGTATTGCTTCATGCTCCTTTCTCTCCATTTCATGTCTCTTTTGACATCTACTACTATTCTAGTTGCCGAATCTTTATTCAGGATTATTTGACTACCATCAGTCTGGGAAAATTAGACAGCAATGGTTAGATGTCTTCAATTTTATCAACTCAGCAAATCAGAATTTAAAAACATGAAAGTCAAGATCCACAATACTCGTAGTCTTTGCTTAACAACTGTTTAACAATGGTTTGAAGTTACGATGGCCTTGGAAAAAGTACTTTACGACCTGTACTTGCACTTATGACCACTGCAAATCGTTGCACCACCCCCGCAGTCACATGATCACAATTCAGGCACTTGGCAATAGGCTTGCATTTACGACCAGTTGTAGCATCCTGCAGTCACGTGATTGCAATTTGCAACCTTTTTTACCAGTTTCCGGCAAAAAACATACATTGAGAAAGCTGGATTTGCTTAACAGCCACAGTGATTCACTTTACAACCATTGTAAAAATGGTCATAAAATCAGTCTGGTCACATGGTGACTCACTTAATTACTGCCCCACTTAACAACCAATTTTACAGACCCTATTGTGGTCATTAAGCAAGGACTACCTGTATCTATTCAGTACAGTATATATATGGGAACCCAAATATACAAACTCCCAAGTTCCGGCTTAAATAAAATCATATAGATTTTTAGAACTATTAAAGACTCGTTCTTAGCCTTATCCTCCATCTAGCCAATCTAGCTTAATGTACATCTATTCAAACCTAAACCCAATCAGTGCACAGAACCCTCTCTTCATAACTTATATGCAGAGATCTACAAGCAGGAGATATACTCCTTTTGGGATTGAATCTTTTAAAGACAGCTTTTGAATTACTTTAGTAATGTTTTCCTCATATGATTTTAATTTTTCTATTAGATTCCTTAAGCACCATAATTAATACACACATGAATAAATGTACACACCACCATCTTATTCCTTCTCCTTCTCCCTTCAAATGCAATTCTGACTTTCCAACAGACTGTGGAAGATCATCAAAACTGTAGCTAAAGCTGGTGATGTTCAAAAACTAATATTCTTCACATGCGTTCCACATTTGTTCCCACCTAAGGTCTAGGATATCTGAAACTGTTACTAACATTGTTAAGTCTATCACACAGGTACAGCCTGAGATCCTAGGTTTGCACATGGCTACCAAAATCTGCAAAAGTTGCCAACAAATTATAATCCCTAATAACGACAAAAGGAAGAAAGGGTGAATTATGGGGGAGGGGGGAGGTTAATAGTGTCAATTGTATTTAATTAATTTAATATTATGTTTAAATTAATTCCAATTTAGTTTTTGTTCTAGCCCTACCAACTAGCTTTAAAGGGTAGCCTTCAGCTTTAAAAAAAAGTTGTACACAGATTGGTTAAACTGATCAAGTGTCTAATACAGTATGATACCTCTTTATAATAAACTGTGCACCCACCATCATCATGGAGAAAAAGAGTCAACAGCCCAACATTAATATTTTTCCAATCAGTGCATACAGATCTTGATTCTTTTCAGTATTTTTGGGGGGTTGACCAAAAGCATGATGGAAAATACCAATACGTTTAAAGGCCATGATTTCCAACTGGGAAATCTCAGTCCAAGAGAGGAGACAGAAAGAGATAGGAATATGTCTATCCTCTTCAAATTCATAAAGAAACCACAAGATGTGCTGGAAAGGGCACAGAGAAAACAAAGTGCTTCCGATTCCTCATATAACAATTGCTCAACATTCTTTTCATAGCGATGAAGCTCCAAATGGATTCACAAGTCGTACTAACATAGCACTGATGTAGTTAGCTCATTCATGATTCAGTCTGTTATGTAAGCCCAACTGCAGGTTATTTTATAAACAATGGTTAAACCAACCATGGCTTAGTGCAATGTGAGAATCGAGACTCTCAAAACTATTCAGTGCTGAACCACTCTAATCCATCATAAAAGACTTGGCTTAAATATAGGGCTCCATGATAGGCTCAATTTCTATGGACTTTTGCTTCGTACTAAGAAGAATGCCTTGGAGAAAGAGGGGTTGTTATCCCAAAGCTAACTTACCTATTGATAAAGGCCATATAAGCTACTGGGAAAGTCATTTCAACTAGTTGCCAAACTTGCCTTAATCTCTACCAGACAGGTAACAGTCACTTAATTTTAGAAGAGCTTGTTTTGCATAATTAATCAACTAGTTAGATGTTAGAATTCACCTTTATGAAACTGTATTCTGTAATTAACATCTTCTGTAATCTTCAGGCCATTACTTTTAAATGAGCTAGGGATTAAGGTTCTCACAGATGCTTCCCTGGCAGTCTCTGTCTTCTCAAGGTCTTCTCACTCATTATTTCAGCTTTACTTTTCCTTCCTATCTCCTTGGGTTTTTTAAAAAAAAATGATTTCTAAGGTGCATTTGAAAAAACAGTAAAGGAGCTGGAAATTTAGGATTAATCAAGGGAGGGTTGAAATGGCAATTAGTCTCTTTACTACATAAGACATCTGAAAGCACACAAATTAGGACATAAAATATTAAAGACACAGATAGGGCTATCAGCTTGAATGCTTCCTCTGAATGTGCACAGTGAAATGCACACTGTTCTAAGTATATCCATGTTATAATCTTAGCAGTCAAAAGTAATTAAAAAATAAACATGTTTATTTGTTACTCTTATGTTTCTGCTCATTATCATGTTTTTGCTTCTTTGCTTCTAAGAAAGAATGATTGGCCCCAAGCCATTCACTGAGTTTCCATGGCTGTAGACTTGAACCTTAACCTATACAGTTGCCTAAACATCCCATGAGGTATAGCAATGTGATTTCTGAATTAAGCCAGTGAGAAAGGCTGCCCTATTTAAAAAATAAACCTCCTATTCAGAAGGAAAGTTTCTATAACTGTTAAGAATTAATCCATATCTACTTTCACATTTCTGACTACAAGACATCTTTCACCAATATCATGCTAGCAAAATATAACTAGAGGCAGGATTCCCATAGAAATGTTTTGTTGGAATGCCGTAATCAGGAGACCTACATTTTCACTGAGCAACTGGCAATTTTAGGAAAAGAGACCGTTTCCAGTTGGCCATGTCTGTGTTAACATGGACATCCGAAGCCAATTTCCCATCCATAAAGCAAAAAGCCACAGGCTGCACAGGTGAGAGGCCAGCTAAGTTTCCCTCTGGAGAATTACTCAACCCAACACTCCACTGGCTCTTACAGAACAAGACTGAATGTCTTAACCATGAGCACTTATGAGTTAAGTGGCAAAGGAGTCCCGGGGTTAAGAACACCCAGGTTACAGACAAGCCATAGTTAAGAACAGAGCCTACTGTAGCAAAATTCAAGTTAAATACACAATGGTTCGAGTTCATTACACAATACTACTTATACAGTATTATACAATAATACTGCTCTGGCTTACGTACAAATTGGGAATGGAACTCGTTCTTAAACTGGGGACTACCTGTACTCTATTCTGAGCTTCTCTCAGAAAAAGTTTGGGAATTAAAAAAGTAAAGAACACTGTCGCTGAGTTGAACACACAAAAAACAAATATAAAACCCAAAGGCAATACATATTTTGGATTTTTATTTACATATTGGTGCTTCATTCCAAAATACTAGACAGGATTTCCCACTTCAAAGTATTTTAAACATGTTGATAGAATAGATTTGTCTAATCTTTACTTGATTATGTTTTCTTATTTTAGTAGTTTTAAATGAGTTCAGCTAAGTATATTTAATAATCTACTTCAAATTGGAGAGATAAAAGGTAAAGTCATATGCTGAATGTTGTGCTTTTACAGATAGAGATTCTAAATCCCTTCTGCAAGGGCATTACTTTCAGAGAATTGAAAAACAGGTGACCAGTTACATAATCCCTTTTGAATTTTCCTGTTTCTCTTCTAGGAATAACAACAACAACAACTGCCTACCCCAGGTCCTTAGGAAGGGCTCGATAGGTGGATAAAAATGCCAAATCCAGTCTAAACATCTGGCTGATTGTGCTGCCAACAATAATAACAATAACATCCACACAGCGATGTTGACAGACTCTACTTACCAAGGAGCATAGGTGGGCAGGGAATGTTACAAGTGCACCAGACAGTTGAAGAAGAAAAAAGGGCATTAGAAGAATATCTGGAAGTCAGTGAAGAAGAGGCACTGAAGCCAGGACACCATGAAGGCTTCTGGATACTGAAGAGACCAAACTGGCCTACAAGAAAGTCCAAATGAAGATAGAAAAGAGACATGGCAAGGCAAAGTATTACATGGCCAGTACACACACACAAAACTACCAGGCAAAGCAGATAACAAGAAGACCTGGCAATGGCTAAGAGCAGGAAGTTGAAGAAAGAGACAGAGAGGCTAATTCTGGCTGCACAAGACCAAGCCTTAAGAACAAATGCATATAAAGCCAGAATTGAGAAGACAGCAACAGACAGCAAATGCCGCCTCTGCAAAGAAGCTGAAGAAACAGTGAACCACCTAGTTAGCTGCTGCAAGAACTGCAAACAATGGCATGACAAAGTAGCAACAATGGTGCAATGGAGTATCTGCAAGAAATACCATTTGCCTGCAAGCAAGAACTGGTGGGACCCTAAAACAGACAAAATAATAGAAAATGAAGACGCTTAAGTGCTGTGGGACTTCAGAATTCAAACAGACAAGCACCTGCCACACAACACCCCAGGCTTAACAACTGTTGATAAGAAAGGCAAAAAAGTCTGGATAGTTGACACTGCACCTGGAGACAGCAGAAGTGAAGAGAAAGAACTGGAGAAAATCACAAAATACAAAGATCTGCAAATAGAAATAGAATGACTGTGGCAAAAGAAAGCAAAGACATTACCAATAATAATAGGTGCCTTGGGTACAATCCCAAAACATCTGGAGCACCACTTGAACACCATCGGCATTGACAAAATCACCATCGGTCAATTGCAAAAGGCAGCTTTACTTGGAACAGCTTACATCCTGCGACAATACCTTTAACACCATCAAACAACATCTGCCTATCCCAGGCCCTTGGGAAGGACTCGATAGGTGGATAAAAATGCCATATCCAGTCTAAACAACTGGCTGAATGTGCAACCAACAATAATAAAAATAGAATGTTGATTTTGGCTCTGTTCCTTATTTGCCAGTTTCCCTGTATATCTATTTCAGTCACTTTCAACAACCATTTCTTATCTACAAAATAAGAAAATTGTTGCCCAGTAGCTAATCAGTTGGACTTCTCCAGCTCCACAGAATCTAGCTAGTGGTCATGATGTGGTCTGGTTCCCTCTTCCCTGAGCCAATTTCTGCCTGGGATTTTCCCAAATGTTTATTTCTCATAAATTTAATTTGGGAGATGCTGAAATGAGAAGGGGCAGGCATATCAGCCTAGAGGCCGAATCCTGGAATCAGACTCTTCCCACCCCTGATGCAGAGCCTTGATGGACAGATGATTTGTCTACTGGTTGGGAATATACTGAAAAGGAATGGCAGCAAACAACAGGAGAAAACCAATCACCCTGGCACATTGACAACTATGGTCAACAACATTCAGTGGTGGTTTACACAAAATACAACAGAAGCAGGACTGGGATTAGCAATATGGGCACCAAGCTTTTATGCCAGCACGGTTTTGACTCAAGGATGGATGGTTAGCACTGTATCTCCATTGCAGGGAAACATCCTAATCAATAGTCCAATATCACTATATGTCTCAATCTACCAAAACAAACAATACTGCAATCCATACATTCTGAAGAACAATATACATTCTATAGTAAATTTGTGTTCTGAGCTATTTAATACTCTATATTTGTGCATCCAGTTTGTCACATAGGTCAGGCCAATAGTTTTGTGATACTGTACAGCTCTGAGTTTTTTCCTTGATCCACAAGGGAACTTTTCCCCATGCATTTCTGTGTATAAGGTGACAATTTTTATAAAGGGCAGAAGAAACTAAAACAAGGGTAGAAACTGAATAACTTAAGCTCTGTAGCGCTCAGTCCTAAAAAGCTACTGCAACCAGTTCTTAAGATGCTGGACAGGTTTTGTATGTAACGCACAATGAACAATTTCCTCTTTTTGACTAGCAAGATATGAAAAGGTGGAAAGCTCAACATAGGGCACGCTTAAATGAAAAGCTTGCCTTATATATTCATAGCCAGAATTACCCAGAAACCAAGCACATGATGCATTCTTTCTACAGAGCTTTGTAACTAAAGCAACTAATAAATAACTCTCTAATGCAGAGACAAAAGGCAGCACCAGGGTTTTCCAGCAGGGCATGCTTAAGCTAACTGAAACATAGATTCATTAGTAATTGCTATACTGATTAAAAAGAAACTAATGTCAAAATAATTCCTACTTAAATGTGTACTGCCTTCGAATAAGAAAGAATAGAAAACCTCAACAGGTTTCCACCATAAGTAGTTGCATTAAAGGGAGTGAAAAATGAGGCGGAACACCCTTTAGCATCTCTATTTTCAAGGCAATTTGAAGCTTATGCCCACTACAGTAGATTTTGTAGTCCAGGCCCTCATTTCATGGGCAAATGCACACATGCACAGACACAGAGAACTAACTGAGATTGCACCATAGCAACAACAGCTGCTTAGCCTCTCGGGCAGCATAGCCTAATATAAAGTCAGGAACTAGTTCACTTCAAAATAATTTCAAGCTGGCCAGGAGCTTTCAGCTTCAGTTGCTCATAAGCCATCATGACTTACTGGGGAAGGAGGCTGGTCATGATTTATTTGGTCCATGTAAGGTTGCCTTCACATATATTAAGAATTTTTAAACAGTCTGTTGAACAAGACATAATGATTGTATTTGTACTTCTTCCTAAACCATAAACCAAAGTCCTTTGTTCTTTAGTGCAATGTGTGATTTGGTAAGTCAGTAGCTAATGCCCTAACTGTGTAAAACAACTCCTTCCAAGGTCTCCTTAATTCTTTTTAGTCCTCCACTGGAGCATGGACATAGGAATAATTATGTCAACATTCTTCAAAGGGAATTTTACCAAAAAAACTGGCATCAAAAAGAATAATGCTTCTGTCTAAACAAGACCTCAAAATGCCTTTTACTTACAGGGATTTTTTTTTTACAGTAACTAAGGCTAACATAAGAAAACACCACTTTAGAAATAGTATAAAAGGTACCACTGAGTATAGCTGACACCTCCAATTGCAGCCTCCATTTCTCCAAGTGGTGTAACAGCAATCAGCTCATTTGGCTCCTACCCTGATGATGTCCCAGAAGCCTTTAAAAACCAGGCTGTTCCCCAGGCCTTGGGGTAGGGTGCTTGGGGAGCCTCTGTTGGTTGTGTTTTATGTTATAGAGTGTGTATCTTGGCCAGACACATAGGAGTTTCTTTTTATTGTTTTCTGGTTTTTAGTGTAAGCTGTCCAGAATCTTCTGGAGTCAGGCAGCCTACAAAAAAAGCATTAAAATTTTTTTCAGCTGTTTCCTCCAGGAATTCTCTGCGGTCCATGATCCCTGCAGTGATAAATGAATCTGTGTAACCCATCATGAATAAAACTACAGTTTAAATTGGGGTTAGGGTTGAGAAATAAAATATACCACTTAATTTTAATAATTAAACTAATCTATATAACATAGGGGTTCTCAAGCTTGCAGTATTCCAACTGCTATCTGGGGCTCACTCAGTGAAATTTTAACAGCCTTCCCACTCTTCCCATGCAAGGCTGATAAATTTTTGTAAAAAAATTGTGAATGCTCACCCTCCATTGCTTATGAGCCCCTGGGGGATCCCAACACAAAGTTTGAGAAATCCTGCCTTAATCTGTTACTTCAGTTTCTGGTAGTTTCCAGTTAGTCATCTTTTTAGAATCAAGAACTAACAGCGAATCAAGTCCATTGCCTCCATAATGTACAGTATACACATTTCAGAAGCCAATTTCCTTGCACAATCATTTACTAAATTTATCTTCAGGTAAAAGAGTACGATACACTTTCAGCTGACAATGTGTGTCACAGCATGAATCAATGCCACTGACTTCAGATGTGTACATTTCTAGATATTTTCAAGCCATGGGGAAAAAGACAGAACAGAGAGCACTCACAAAATCTTTTTCAAACTTCTAGGAAGATGAAACTTTGGAGAAAGTGAAAGATATAAAACTGATTTACCAAGTCCCCCCTCCCTCAAAATAGAAATAATCCATACATTCTTAACCAAGTAATTAGCATTTAGCATATAAAGTAGCACTGTGAAGCAAGTAGTAAAGTAAGTAAAGTCTCCTTTAAGCCATATTTGATTCCTGGAGACTTCATGGGCATGCCCATACAGTTTTCTGTATTGTTTCCATGTTCTGGAATGTTTTTTCAACTAGCCAGCCTAGCTTATACCACTGTGATTTCCTGATATCTCACCTTCAAACATTAACCAGGCCCAACGCCACTTAGCTTCTGAGCCTAACAATGTTGCCAAGGTATTCCCATCTACTGAGATAAAGCACCAATACAGTAATCATATATATTGTATAAATAACTGAAGCTGTGTAATTCTTCACCTTATGCCACATCCCCAGATCTTTTTACTAGTTAGCAAACAGTCAAAAACAAGATGAATTGAATATGGAAAGCTCAAAAATGCTGCGTACATGCAAAGGAGGTACGTTTCATATTCTAAAGTTATACTTTTGAAAAGATGAATACGATTATAGAACAACATTTAATAAAGGACTAAAACTGGTCTCTAAATCAACTGATCAAATCTATACCGCTGCTTCAAGACCAGCAACAATAAAAGTATAGGAGAAGAGAGGCCCTAACTTTCAAAATGCAATGCTAACAATTATAACTGAACAAACTGATATGGCATACTTATTTATGCAGAGAAGATGTAGCACGGTTGCATTCTCAGGTTTTTATTTATCTTATGGAAAGTCAGTTACCAAATGATTCCTATCCTACTGTAGTTTCACACATATTTATTAATTATGAAATATAAATTGTTTCACTGATCCAGTTTGTACTACACATTTATCCTGTAAAGAGTGAATTAAAAAGAAATAATGAAAAAGTTTTATTCTTGGTTGTTAAATGAAATTTGTTTCATCAATAAAAAATGTTTTATTGATTCAATATTAACAAGAAGTCACATTTCTTAAAAGAGTCTCTCATCACACCTTCCTCTCTTTATTTAAGGCCAATAAACAGAAAATGACCTCCAAAAACTTACTTCAGATGTACTTTGTACAGATTAGGATGGGTGGGGAATATTCCTCATGCGAGTGCAAACCTGCAGCAAATTCCCAGCATCTCAGAAGATATCTATGTGAAATCTTAAAACCTCTAAAGCCTTTGATGCAGATTTTATTATCTGATCAGGTCTATTTTGCCCAGGTAGCAGAACGGCAGTACTACTTTAGATTGCAAATGTGGAATCCCCTTCCCTTAATGAAGGGAAAAATTAGGACCATAAAGAGGGGCCAAGCCAACAATACAATATTTTTTGCTTTACTTACCAGAAAAGTTTTTAGAGACTGCCTCCACTACTTCCAATCTAAAGTACTGTAGTACAGTTCAGTCTATGACTCGGGCTTCTAGCACTTTGGTCTAACTTCAGTAATCCTAGCAAAGCAGGGCAACATTGCTTACTTCTTTGCTTCATCATTAAAATGCGCTTACTTCCTGCTGTGGAGCAATGCTTTCAGGCTCCTGCAGGAGTAAATAATACTATAGAAGTTTAAAAAAAAAACATGGAAAGAAGGAGAGAATTAAGCAACTGTATTGAAACTACCCAGTCTGAATAAAATCAGAGCATAATAATTTTAAAAAATTGAACCAGCAGGAGAGCCTTAATGACTCATGTGGACATGGTCCTCGTTTTTTTTAAGTTCACAGTTAAAAGATTCAGACCTAGATGTTTGGGTTTATATTTCACATAATCTTTTGTTTACAACTTATTCAAGAAAGGGGAACTGTATGAACTAATAGGACACATACAAGATGGTTGTACTCTGAGGCTTCAAGATTACTTATTTAGAATCATCTATTTAAACTGGCACACTAAAAATATAAATGTTTTCTGAAAAGTGCATTGCTTCTCAGAAGTTTGTCCTTCACTCAGAATTCTCAACAGTACAAGGAATCATTGCTACAGCTTTGTTTCAACTTGGATACAATTTCACTAGGTAACCAATTAACTATAACAAAACTTTTTGGATTTATAACTCTCATTAGCATTAACTAGCATGGCTAATATCAAAGAATTATAGAAGATGTAGCCCCAAATGTATGGATGGCAACAGGTTGCCTATCCCTGATCAGCAGTTATATAAGCACTTTAAGCATGAAGGGGGAGCTTGGAAACCCTCTTTGGACTTTTTGCATGAAACAGAAAAAAATGAAATTATGATATATGGGTTTGATGACTAGAAAAAATAGATGACAGAAAAAAATGAAAGTTGTATTGTAACCACAGAGTAAGAGTTTAAATTTATACATATAACTGCTGTAAAAGAAAATCGGAAGTAATTTCTTTATATTTCTTTTTTCTTCCTTTTTTCTGTACTTTTGCCTGCCTGCCTTCCTCTTAAATATTAGTTTCTGCTAGTTTTATCTTTCTTGTTTCAAAATCTAATAAAGTTATTATAAAAAATAGAATGAAGGGGGAGCTTAACACTATTTTCACAAATAGCAGTCTTTCTCTGAATCCCTCCTATTTCTTTTGACACTGAAAAAGAGCTTCATAAAAACTTGGGGTATCACACAGAGGTCAATTTAACAGAGGAATCAGTGACAAGTCACATGGATAGTTTCCAACTCCTTTAGGCATACCTGAAGTACCGTTTGTTTGATCCTAAAATGTTCAAAATAAGGTTTCTACATTTTTATATTTGGGACAAGAAACAAGGAGTCACCTGTCTGCTTCCTAAAGGACCACTAAAATGACCACATCATGTTAATACTTAGAACATGGCTTACAAAGTTGACATTTTATCCTTGAAAGCTTCTTCTGCAAGTCCACATTTTGCAGTTCAGTATTTTGTGCTGGATCAACTTAGTCCTGTTTCAAAATTACAGTTACAATATTTTACAAGCAAGGAAGATGATTCACCCTTAAAAAGTAAAGGGAGTAATATGTTCCTATGCAGGGAAACCAAATGCAGGATTAGATGGGTTTGTAATCTCATGGAGATCCATAAAGTTTTATAAGCAAGGTTGAGATTGCATCTGTGGAGCAGTATTATTTCACAGAGAGGAGATTTCAGGAACTGATCATTTAAAGATCTGAAAGTATGGTTAATTACACTGCCTCTCCCACTGTGACCATTTGGTGTAAGTTACACAGAACATATAGTCCCATCACATCTGCAGGGAGCCAATACAGACCCCAGAAAGACACACTTAAGAAGGGCTTCCCTGTATACAACGATCAGTGGAGTGTCAATCATTCATGTATTTCTTATACGGCTGTCTTAAATGCTCCATGAGCTCTGGAGTGTCCCCATAATCTCCCACAAGTCATTTGGCTTAGTGAGTACATACAAATGTATGTTTATTTCATTTAAATGAGGAAACACTCTCAATTCTACTCCTTTCTCTACACTACTCACTATGGTTGGGAAAAGCCAGCTTCTGTCTTTTCTTTTCTTTTGGTTGAAATTTTATTCAGTACTTTTTAGAGCTGAACCTAAGAGTGACTACACATCGGATAATTTACATTCCAGTTATAGCATTATATTTCCAGATATAGTCCTAAGGTGGAGTTCTTATATTGTGATAACCCAGGTGTATCTTCCTGAATCATGATTTACTGAATACAGACAATTGATTTGGTTCTTACAATATGTTAAGCCAAAACCAAGTAATCACATTATAGCTTAGTGTGATGTGCAAGGTACAGAAACCTCACATTAGATCCTATATGTAACACGTTGCACTGCTGATGCAAACATTGACTTCTATGGACACAAATGAGCAATCTCCATGCTTTTAGTTTATTTGTATAAAAATGTAATGACATCTGTTCAGGAGGGGAAAACCTATGGCCTTCCAAATGCTGCTGAACTACAACTTCCAAGTATTCCAGCCAGCACAACTAATAGTGAGGGATGTTAGGAATTGCAGCTCTGTAACATTTGGAGAGACAGACATTTCCCACTCCTAACAACCATAAAAGAAAGTGTATCTGAAAAAGCCATAAAGCTCAACATCATTTGGTCCACTTTCTAAAAATAAATCCAGACATATGCAGCACTTATTTATATTTTTCTCTTTGATCTGCTCTTATTTTCTGTGAGTGAAGACTAAAGTGAAATTGTTGATATTCAAATTTTATACTAATGATTGGACATGTGGAGGAAGGAAGCTAATAAGACTATTCACATAATTATGTCTGCTGCATATCAAACAGAAACACCAGCACTTTATTTATCTGCTTTTGAAGAGTCACTTCATCCAAAATCAGATTTTAAAGTTTTCTTGAGGAAAAGAGGCACACCAAGCAACAAACAGGAACATATATCCATTTCAAATGTATCTTGCCCAGAACAAGAAACTGATCATTTACTCAGAAGATGATATCAAGTGATCTTGCTTATTCTCAAATTCTGCATGTGGCAGCTCCATTAAAAAGTTTCAGTAAGTTTAATCCTCAGCATATATCAATAAATTTAAAGAGCAGGAGACGCAACAATACATGTAGTAAGTACAATTAACATGAGCCACTCAGTTCAGCAGGTGGCTTAGTTCTTCATCATCTTTTCAGAATCATGTGTGTATATTTGAAAGCTACGCAATCACAAAGTTAGTACTGAAGCAGAGACTGCTTCCAACCTGTACAAACCTCTCCACCATAACTAGGTAGAAAGCACCAAAAAGTTCTATGCAATGGTTCATTTAAACGCACAGCAAAGGCATTCAGCAAGGCCCTGAATTTACCACCTGTTCAGTCCTAAGGCATATGTGTACTAATTATTACTATGTAAATGACAGGTGCAGGTGCAATTTACATATCCTCCCACAATTCAACTGCGAGCTAATAGTAATGCATACAGAAGGATGAGAGTTACAAAATACTTTACAAAGAATTATTCTGGAGTCAGTAAGAAACAAATACAATATTCAGAAATGAAACAGATCAATGCCTCCAAACTGCAAGAAGCATTGCTAAAGCTACTTTTTGTCATTGTTATGGAAATATGCAAAATATTTTAAACTTTTGAATTTTGAATTTTTAAAAGGCTATTTTGACCTTACTGCAAATGTTCCAAACACAAAACAGGACCAGTTCAAGGTCAGAGCACTTTTGGCAAGGTCAAATAGATGTTTCAACATTTAGCACACCTTTCATTGTTTTTTAATGAAGTCATTATTGGAGTGAATTGAGGATAAGAGTTAATATTCTGGTTTTGTCAAGTCAAAATCAAGATTTAATGTCAAGAACTTTCCCCAACAATGAAAACTCAGCCTATTGCAAGCTAATTGTTGTGTGGGGGAGAAAAGGAAGTGAGGTTCCTTGGATTACAAGGCTCTTCTCCTTACTGCAGTCAAAAATGATCATTAAAACCCCAAGAGCTTGTTTCAGTAATGCAAATTTACTCGGAAACAAATCCATTACATTTTCTTCTCTTGAAAAGGGGGGGGGGGGGTTTGCTATCAATCAATCTAGGAGGGAGCAGGAGTATATATTTACATTTTCAGGCACAGCAAGCAATACTTTTGATGCAAGCAAGCTAACCAGCATACTGTAATCCAATTAATGGAATCATAAGGCTTCTTTTCCAGCCACTACTCCAGTCGTACATCTAAAGTCAGTTGATGGTAAGACAATCTATGTTCTCCATTTAACTGGTCCCACAGGGAACAAAGATCCTGATGCACATCTTATTTTCATAATATATTGTTTAGCTCTGACACAGCCATGGCACAAAATGAGCTACACCTGCAAATTGAAAGCAAGTCACTTCCATTCATACTAAGGTGCAGGTTACACAAATATGCACCTGTTGCCAGCTTTACTTCTGCTTTTTTATTCTACTCAGGTTGTGATATTTGCCAGGTAATCTTACTGTATTTTGGAAAGGTGCCCTTCCAGAAATGCTTAGGATTGAACGGTATTTTGAACAAAGATCACGCCTTTGTATTTTTGCTCCAAAACAAGCAGCTGATGCCCAGGAAGCATGACATAATCCAGAACTGCTGGCTGTTCTTGCTATGTCATAAGGCCTTGCTTATTGCAGGGCTGGGCTGAGGACAAAATTTGGATAGGGGCAGCCTGGATGGCTTTGCAGAGAGTATTCTTGATGGATGGATGTTTGTATGAAAAATGAGCCTGCAAAGGGACACAGAGAAGACTTGCTCTATTTCTCCCCCTCATGCACCTTGGGAAACAGTTTAGCAAAGAAAATTCTATTCTTGTAGGAAAGCAACCCACCCACAAAAGTCACATGGCATGGCATTCTCCCGTAAGTGCTCCCCCTCAACACCCCTGCCAACAACACAGTATTTTCTCTCAGCCACAACAGCTATGGGCTTGAGCTACACGAAATGCTAAGCTGAAATGTGACCGGCTAGTTTGCAGCTCAGTGTGTTGTGTAAATCCAACCAGACTGGTTAGCTAGGTTCAGTTAACCGCGGGCTAATATGTTGAGCCAGTACAGCTTTGTATTTACCTTCACATATTGGACATTGTTGCAAAGATCAAATAGTAGGGGAGTCCTTCTAAGAACTCTAAAAGGATGCGATTTTTCTTCAACAACTTGCAATTTAATAAACCAGGATATACACATAAAACTATGCCATTATTTGTATTTATTTGAGTGTTAGATTTACATACCGACTTTTTTTCCAGATCCTCAAGATAACTTTCAAGGGCATCTTCCTTCACTTTATCTCCACTGCAACAGTTCTATAAAGTAAGTTGCGCTCTCTGAGTTTTCATGGCAGAGAATGAACTTCAACCTGAGTTCTCCTAGTTGTAGTCCAACATCTTTACTACAACACAACATGTTTAGCTAAAAGACAACCAGTTTTTACAAAACACAACAGAGCACAATGTGACTCGGCAGAATAAACCAAACTGGCCACCTTAAAGTTCTTGGAAAGACCTTCCAGTATTAGATTACTAGAATAACAAACAGAAGCCAAAGCAGGTTCAACACAGATAATGAGACAGAATTCATAAATCATCCTAAGCCATAGAATAGCTGTTTAGTTTTGGTTGTTGCATAAACCCAGCTGAGGCTTATAAATCATAGTTTATGGACCATCATGAATATGCAAACTCAGCCTGTTGTGGTTTTATTCAGTATATAATGTTCCAATGAACCATGCCTTAGAGCAGAGATTCACAAACATCCTCAGTTCACGGTGCCCTTAGTGTCTCAGTAATTTCTTCACAGTGCCCCAGGCTGAAACCGTAAATTACCTTGAGCTAGCAGTTTGTGCAGTGTCCGACAGATGTTGAATCACAGTGTTTCCCCTGAAAATTTAAAACATCCCACATCACTCCTGTGAGTTTGCTGAGGGCCCCAGGGCACCACAGTGCAGTTTGGGAACTATGGCTTTAGAGTAATAGGTGAATTCAAGAATAGAGGTGAACAACTGAAATAAATGGGTCTTAATTATAATTAACTTCCAGTTACTTCAATAGGCCTACTGTAAGTATAAACAAATCTGAATCCAGCATATACTGTAGTCCTAAACCAAAGTACAATCTGATTTGTTTGGGGGTTAATATACAGTACAGTATTAGGAGAACTCAACTTTTGGTTCGGGCAAATCCAGCCACTTATGATATACTAAACCATAGCTTAGTCTCAAACACATTCACAAAGCACACGTGCAATCTGCCTAGTTGTGATTCAGTTTGTTTTTCAAACTCAGACACTGGTGTACAAACAATGGATCATAGTTTATAGTTGGATAAACCCAGCAAACTGTGGTTTATTCAATAATTCATAATGAAGCAAATCATGACTTAGCATATTGTAGTATGTGAACACAGCCATAGCACTGAACTTATCCCAAAAGAGATAAGTTGCGGGGAGATGGGCAGGGATAAGTCTATGTATAAAAAAAAAAGAGAGAGAGAGAGAGACTTCAGCCACAATGGAGGGATGTTCATGTTCCACCAAAAACAAACCATATCACATGCTGGTTTAGCAATGTGTAATTGCCAAAACTCCAATCCTATACAGAGTAATGCACATTTAAATTCACTGAAATAATTGTTTTAAACATTCCTTAAATGCTTCAGGGAGAGCCAGTTTAGTGTAGTGCTTAGGGCACCAGGCTAGAAACCAGGAGACTGTGAGTTCTAGTTCTGCTCGAGGAACAAAGCCAGCTGGGTGACCTTGGGCCAGTCACTCTCTCTTAGCCCTAGGAAGCAGGCAATGGGAAGCCACTTCTGAAAATCTTGCCAAGAAAACCGCAGGGACTTGTCCAGGCAATTACTAGGAGTCAACACTGACACTAAGGCACAAAAATAAATAAATAAATAGCTTCAGGAGGCTCAGGTCACAAGGCTCCATGAATCTTAACATTCAAGCAAATGTTATAGTTAACTGTGCAAATCTAAATCTGATTTCTACGACATCTCTTATAGAAGGTAGCCGAAAGGCAGATATAATCATGGGATTTGGGGAATTGTTCAAGAGCATATTGTCTTACTGATGTTGTGGAAACAATTATGAAAATGTTAGTTTTGGTTTATTATTAACAAGTTTGGAAGATATAATGCTTGCTGATTGCTTGTAAAAGAACGTCAACCTGGATTTGCATATAAATCAATCATTACAAACTGCCAACTTGCTATAATCAGAAAGTATCACAATATCTGAAATGTATATTCAAAGAATAACTTGGATAAATAAACTTGCTTGATCTTCTATTTTTTCCCATGGAAGTTAACATCTGGCTTAACTCCATAAAACAAAAATAAAATTTTAAGCAAACATCCAAGAAAAAAATATCTTGCCTTTTAGCTCCTGTTATCAATTATCCTCCTCCACCCAGCACTTCAAACTTGTAGCATTCCATCTTCTTCTGCAGCCTTAACATTTCAGAAGGTCAAATCCTAATCCCACTTAGAAGTTACACTATCCTTCAGGTCTAGCTCAACTCTCGGTGCCTACATCGACACACCCATACAATTTTCTTGGCAACCCTGTGGAAAGTATTTGCTACTGCCATCTTCCTTTTTTAACAGCTGTGGGATTTCCTAGCGGTCTCCTATCTGGGCCCACCACTGCTTAACCTTTCCAAGATCAACCAAAGTCAGCTAGGTGCTACCTCTTGTATGACATTTAAGCCAGAGCTAATCAGGAAACTTTCTACTGCTTGTATAACCTGAATAGATCAGGACTGACTCAAATTTAAAAAGCAGTCAGATTAGAGAATTGCCTTAGGACAGTGTTTCTCAACCTTGGCCGCTTGAAGATGTGTGGACTTCAGCTCCCAGAATTCCCCATGCCTTAGGATCTTCACAATTCTCCACTATCTCCTTTCTGTAGTAGTGTTCACCCTCTGAACACCACTTTGGTAAAAAACAGAACCACCACTCAGTGACAACCCAGACCAATTTAATACAGCACAAACTGTACTCTTGTAGCTGAAAGTCCCCAGACTATTTGCCTGTAAATTTCAACTACAGCAGAGGCCAATATAAAAATAAATTCCTCCCCTGAGAGTCTCCCTATGAAAACCACTTTTCTTATCCCTAAAGATTGAGCCAGTTTGCAGGTCCCCTTTTGGGGGGGGGCGGGGGGGGGAGACATGTGGCCATTGGGAGAAGTACCAATATGTGCCCCAAGCTTTGCAAAGGCTTTCTCCTCCACCAACATCTGCTTAATTTCTCATACTGAGACATTAGTTTCACCCTAAGTTTAAACTGCTGCTATCCTTTGTGTATGCAGATGACATTCCCTTACCAAGGATGTGGGGGCTATAGCCTGACACCTCTGGGGAGCACCAGGTTAAGAAAACTGCTTTCCTAAATTTGTTAGTCAGAAAAGATGCTACTAGACTCCTGATTTTTGCCACCCTAGACTAGCACAGCTCTTCTTCCACAAAGCTTTCCTAGAGAAATCCAAACCCCAACCGCATCAGCCAAGGCTCCTCTGCTGCTCCGTTTAGAGATCTCCATTTACAAAGGCATCTCTTTACTCAACAACCATCACGGCTTAAACCCAGATCCCTCTCTCTTCAGAGATTTCCTTCTGCGAAAGCTTTCGTAACTCAACCTTTCTTACATTGGTTACTTCCCTAACGCACGATGCACGACGGCAGCTAGGTTGCTCCATACTGGGAGGCGCTGGGGCGCGAGGGAGAGAGGAGAAATACATAGCACGCAACCTTCTTTCTTAAGACTTCAAAAACTCAAGGGGGGGGGGAGGCAGCGGGGAGAAAAAAGTTCCAAGGCTAAAACAGGGTCGCCGGTTAGTATATAAGTTTCTCAGAAACGTAAACAGCTAGCTGCCTCCCAGCACGGCTTCGCTCACTCGCCGAAAGTCGGCTCAAAGTCTTGCCAAGCCCCAAGCATCGCCTGGAAGAGATCATCTCTAAGGCGGAAGGCTCCGACCGGCTCAAAGTCACGCCATTCCCGAGGCGAGGGGGCAGCGTCCCCATCCTCAACAGCCGAGGCGCGAACCGCGAGGGAACTGCACTCTTCCCAGGCTCAGAGGCACGCGCTCCCTCGCCGCCCAGACAAAAGGTCCAGGCACCGTGAGAGAGGCTGCTCCCGGAACCGAGTCCCGGCTGTAACGACCGATTCGGCAACTCACCGGAGCCGCTTCTCCCCCAAACGCATCCCCAGGAAATCCCCAACCCCCGCGGATGCCAACCGGTCGGGCTCACCTAGGCTCTGCCTGCGCCGCCTGCCATGTGCGCTCCCCGGAGGCTGGCGGGCTCCCTGCTTCGCGGCGGCGTTGCCCCAGCAGCCCTAGGCCCAGGCAGACTCCGCTGCCTCCGAGGCCGAAGGTCTCCTCCTCCCAGCAGCCCGAGAGAAGCGTGAGGGAGGGAGGGAGGGAGGGAGGCGGGCGGGCGGGCGGGCGGTTCGAGGAGCCTCAGCCCGGGCTCCTGCTGCCGCGACTGCACCAGGGCGGCTGCAGTTGCCTGTCAAACGCGGGCGGCCACCGCTGGCGGCGTCTGGCTTACCTCACCTGCGGTAACTCATGGCATCGCATGGCACCAGGCTGCCCGGGCGGCGTGGCGGGCGAGCGCCGGGGGCTTCTTCCTCCCAGCCCGGTCCCCAGGCTCGCCCAGTCTCGTCACTGCCAGCGCGAGCCAGGCGGCAGCGCGAGGGAGACGCGCGACAGGGACCGACAGAAGCACCGAGGCAGCCCCGCCCGCCAGTGGGCCGGGTCTGCAGGAGAGGCCGCCTCCCCGGTGAAAGGCGCAAGGGAGCGGGGACGAGGGAAAGTGAGCCGGAGCAGCCCGCCGCCTTCCTCCAGCGAGGCCTGGCCGAGAGCTCTTCGCCCCGGAGTCTGTGGAGAAGGTCAGGAATCCAGGCGGAGTTCACGCAGATCCCGCTCGCGCGTTCCCTAATGTGCTGTGCAAACTGGAAGGGCAGGGTCGTTCAACAGGCCTAGCAAACGATTCACTTTTAGGGTGTGTTTTTTGTGTGTGTATACACACATATGTTGCTTTCTGCCTGTAGTAGTCAAGGGTGCTTAGCGGGATGGGCGAACAGACACAAACTCAAAAGGCTTTTGTAGGCATGTGCAGAGTGCAGCAACACCGCTAAGAAACCCAGTCAGAAAGAGGCTAATGAGTTGGTGTTTATAGTATCACAAGACTTTTTGGTGCTCCAGCCAGAAAATATGGGATTACAGGGCAGGGCCATAAACTGATGGCCCAACCAAGTTTCCTAACCAGTTTCTTTCCATAGAATGGTCGAATTCGCACATCTCCTTAAATCCTAATGTAGATTGTTGGCTTGGAGCTTAATGTGATGTGTCATTTCAACTGACTTTCCACCACATACTTGGCTGAAAAGTGATCGGTTAAACTGTGGTTTGGTTTTATGCAGACCTATCCACTCTAGTATGTGACCAAACCCGGTAAGCTGTGGTTCATTTTATAATGGCTAATGTGTTGTATGAACACTGTCACTGTGGCTCAGGTTTAAATGTGAATTGAGAGTCTTATTCAACAAATCAGTTAAGAATTTTGGCTTCAAGTGATGTGTCAAATGCTTCCTCTAAGGTTGTAGTTACTAGTATAGTATCAATTTTATTTACAAATAATTAATGTAGGGTGCTTTTTAAATATCTGCTGCCAAATTAATTGGGATAAACTTTTTAATTAATCAAATGATGATCATTTGACTAAACTTAGCAAATGTTTAAATATCGCAGGTTATTATCTTTATTGTTGTTACTAGCATCATTTAAATGCTTTGTTCTTTCTCTACATAGACACCAAAAATGTAGATCCAGCTGCCTATTTATAATCTATACAGGGATGTCATTCTCCTGCTGATGCTAAACTACAACTCCCAGTAGCCCTGCCAACATGGCCAGTGATAAAGGATGTTGGGAGTTGTATTAGCAACACATGGAAAGGAGCAGGTTCCATATTCTGAATATAAAGAGTGAAGGAAAAAGAAAAAGATGAGGTAAATATGAGAGTGTACAATTACTATGTATAATAAATACATATAGTAAATTAATTTTGAGGATTTACTTTTTAAAAGTCTCTTTTTTAAAAAATGAAAAATAAGAATCACCTCTTCCTATTGCAGCGGAACAGGGTAAGCCTAACTATGAGACTGCAAAGATACTTTATCTTGCCTTCATTTTAACTGGAGTTATCTGAGATATCCACTAGATGGCAACAAAGCAGCTTTTTTCCCTCTATGCCATTGCGGCCATCTAGTGGTCTCCTGGGTATGTGCAATCTAGATATGGGAGACCTAACTGCAGCTGCCTAAATGTCCTGTCAATTTACACTTTCTCCCACACCAGCCCCAGGCTGATAGGAGAGAGCTGATGGTGGACAAAAAGGGAATACATTGTCTGGATTCATATTGTAAGTTGAGCCATAATACTGTTTCTCTGTGGCTTCTTGTGTTCTGTGAACTCAGCTATTAGTATTTAATGTATGGCCTTAGCTGAACTGTGCTATTTTTTAAAAATAAATCATGGTTAAAGCTGAGTGTATTATGTGATACAGCTTATTGCCTTCTTCTGAGATGTTTTCGCCTTACCAATTTAACCAAACAGCCTTGGGATTTCTTGATCATCTCCCATCTAAGTACTAACCAGGTCTGACCCTGTTTAATTTCTTTTTTTTTTTTTTTACTTAAAAATATTAATGGTTCTGCTTAGTTTCCAAGCCCAGAGAGAGTCAGCCAGACACTACTAAAGAACAATTTGCTTGGGTCAGTGCATTTAGGAGTGAATCAGTGGCTGAGCCTTGAGTCCTGGCTCACTTAAAAATGTGGGGCCCTGCTGGACATAAATTGCTGTCTGAAGTTGCATATGATTTAGTCAGAGCAGCTACGGAATGACTATATATAACCATTATATTGTATGTATGCCTGTTTACCATTTTATATACATATATATATACATATATATATATATATACACATACATACATACATACATACATATATATATATATATATATATATATTTAATTGTAGCTGCTCTAATAGGCTTTTACCCACATGGATTAAGCAAATTGCATTATTCCATATGCTGCAGCAGTGCTGATGCTAGTCTATTAGGTGCCATTGAAAGTAGGTACAATCCTCCCTTTCTCTTTTTCTTTGATTTAAAAATATTCCACGTTTGGAGAAGAAAACAGGGGAAAATGTTTTGTTTCCAACAAAAAGTGACAAGCTATCCAGAATTCTGATTGGCTGGCTCTTATGACAGTTAGGAAATCACAGCCTCTCACCTCTCCAAAGAAGTAAAGAAAGAAGGATTGACTCTTTCTGTAAAAAAAAAAAAAGTACTATAAATACATAATTGCATAAGCATTTTAGGGATCTCATTTGTTTGCAATTAAATGTCTGTCTGGGATAGTCATAGTATTAGGGGTCATCTACTCTACCTTTATGGTCTTGGCAGGGAAAGAAAAAAAACCTTGAATAGCTGTGGGGAAGAAGTGGAATCTGCAGCTACACAGAGGCTGGAACTTTAATTCATCATTTTAGAACATTTAACCACAGCATCATAGTATCTTATTCCCCAACATTTTAAAATTTTTTCTTATTATTGAGAAGAAAAACATAGACAATGCTTTAACAAAAAAGTGAAATAAATAGAACAAAGAAAAAAAAATGTTAATATGTCATAACAGTAAACAATTACAATTCTATACATACTTATCTAATGCAAATATTATTCTAGTATGTATATATTTCTAATACACTTATATGACTATCATGTTTTTTTTAACCTACTGTATTTTGTATAAATGAATCTCATTATACTTGTCCATACAAAGTCTACTTCTATAGGCAATCCATTCATAAGTGGCAAGTGCAATCAGGTCTTCAATCCATTGTATAAATGGGGCCATACATTTATCTTTCCAATGCTGCAATATCAGTCTTTTGGCCACAGTAAGGGCACGGAGAATCCATTTATATTGTCCGGTTGTCAAGTTCCATGTACTAGGTATATAGTTCAAAAGAATATTATCCTCTGAAAATTTTAGCTTTTATCACGCAATCATATTTATATAGTCTGCTACTTTCTCCCAAAACTTGGTAAGTATAGGACATTGTAGAAACATATGTTTTAAAGAAGCATTATCCTTATTACATTGCCAACAAAATACTGTTTTTGACAATCCTTTTCTATACAATCGTAATGGAGTCCATTAAATGCTAAATATTATTTTTTGTTGTATAAGTCATAATTTGAGGTCCATTGACACTCTTGCTATAGAAGTTAAAACACTATTCCATTGTCTACACAGTATTTTATTCCCCAACATAGCATTAATGAGCACCAGTGTGCCCAGTAGCACCTTGTTTGATACATGCCAACTGCCTGCCTTGTCTGATGTTATATTATCCTTAAATAGTTCTTTAATTAAAAACAATTAAATGGGAAGAAAATTCACTTCAAAGAGTAAGCAAAGGGTGAGTCTCCAGCACCATCTTTACTTCCAAGAATACCTTGTTTCCCGCATAGGCTTTCTTCAAAAATAAAAAATCACTGAAAGAAACACCAACAACCAGAGAGGGTCGGGTTTTGGGGGATAATTTATATAATTATTCCCAAAGCTAAAAGATTACAATGCATCATTGGTGGTGACTTTCACCTGGAATGGTCAAGAGCAAGGAGCTCCAAGTTTACACAGTTCTTTTAGATACTGATCAAAGGCAAACTAGGCATGTTCATATACTCAGTGGACATAACCACAAAGATGAAATTGTTTTACAAGGAAGCAGAAGTATCATCCTCAGGAGGAAACAGAACAGCTTCGTTTTTTGAAGCACAGGGTAGTTGCTTTAATATGGGAGTGCACCAAAACCTTAAATGTTATCCTACAGTAATAGTCTGACCCTGTATTTGACAGTAGAAGGAGAGGTGATAATGATGTCATTAATCAGCATCCTTGAGAATGTTACAGTTCTTCAAGGAACATAAATTTTATAGGAATTTGGGGTCATGTATAATATCAAAGGAAGTAAAGGCAACATGTCTAAGTAAAACTACTTAATGAATACCACAAAGATTAAAAACATAATCAAGATAAAGATCACACAGGATATAACTTTAGTATATGAATTAAAGCATATATCTTCAATACAAAGGTTTTCTATTTTCCTCCATAAGAAGAACTTTTACTTGCCAGAGCAGAGGGATATCCCAGCTTCTGAAGGGAGAGTTGTGGGGGGAAGGGAGGGAAATCTCATCTGTACATATACTTCTAGTTTGATGATTAAAATCTTGTGAAGCCCTCAGCAGGAATGAAGAACTTGTGGTCCTCCAGATTATGCTAAACAATAACTCCTACCACCTTTTGCACTGCCCACGTTGGCTGGGGTGGTTGGAAGTTGTAGTTCAGCCCACTAGTGATCTGTCTCAATATCACTCACAGTACCAATACATTTCATCCATTCTGAAGCTTGCCAGCTTTCTCCAAACAATGTCATCTAGTGGGACCCAGGAGGGGGGCCTTCTTAGTCACAGCAGCTGCCTTTCTCACAGCACCCTCCCTGCAGATACATATGGCCCACCATTTTGCCTGCCTTGAGGTGTCCTTCAGAAAATGGTTTCTTCCCCAGGCCTAGGGTTAGGGGGTTTGGTCAGGCCCTTTTAAATTGGGGGTGATGTGGAAAGATGTTACATTCCCTCAGATAATTGTCGGTTTTTGTATAATGCTATTCCTTTAAATTTGAAAAGCCACCCAGAGTCATTTTGGAATTAGGCATAAGTAAACTTCCTAACAGAATGGACATTTAAACCTTGTACTCCTTGCATGCTTTTTAGATTTCAGGTATGTTTGGTTTAGAATGTAAGTATATTAGATTTTGTATACACACTCTGTTGTTATACTAATTTTATTGTTTTTTTACCTGCATAGTTGTAGTTTTTGCATTCTGCATGGGATAACCCAGTAGAAACAAGACAAGACATTTTATAGGTCCCAAATCCACCTAATTTAAACTTAAATCCACTCGTAATTTAAACTTAATTAATTCACTGGATATAAAGAAAGGCTTTGTCTTCTGAATTGTAAACCTTGCAGCTTCAGTCAAAGCCTATATGCATACGCACACAAGGAGAAGAAAGCAAAACTCATAAGCAGCTGCAATTGTAAAATCTTCCCTCCCCTTCATGTCTATCCAAATGAACATAAACAAGTTAATTATGTAGGCATGTCTAATTTTGTCCAAAATCTATCTATCTATCTATCTTTCTTTAAAAAAATGTATGGCCGCCCAGCTCAAACAACGTGGCTCTGGGTGTTTCACAAGAAAAAGCCATCCAAGATAAAACAACAATCAATAATAATAACAACAACAACAACAGAATGTGTGAAGATCCCAATAGAATCTGTGATTTTTTAAACCATATCTAAACCACACAAAAGATTACAGGACTGTTATTTTATGTTCCTGCACTTTATGGCCACAATTTAAAAGCTTAAACATACTTGAGGTCATTAAAATCAATTGGCTTAGACGTGTTTAACTCTTGTTTCATTATGGCCCATCCTGGGCAGAATTATTTTATGTTAACTGCCAGTTCATCATTTGTAAATTATTTCTTTATAAGCGAGAAAGGTAAGTTGGTGTCTACAAGTTCAATAGAAACCAGTGATTAGATGATTTCCCAGTCAAATTGAGAAACTGTGTATTTCCTTCATACTTTTGTGGGAAGTTGTTGCTGAGTCACACAACTCAGGCCCTGAAAGCCTCTGGCGTGGCCCTCAAGGATCTTCCCAAAAGAGTTACCAAACAGTCATTATTAAGGCAGTAGAAGGGAAAACTCTTACACAGGTGCCTGAAGAGAAATCATATTAACTATATTCACTTTTAATGAAATTGACACTAAATAAGATTTAGGTTTTGCCCTGATCCCATCCATTACTTTTCAGGGGATGCTCTCCTCCGAGGTACGCCAACCAGACACGCAATGCCATCTGTCTTCGGTGCAGAAAAAGATTGTGCAATCCATGCTGAGGGGAAGGAAAAGATGTCAAGCAGAGGCGGACCACCCACACCCAACCTGCTATTCTCCAAGTCCTGCAAAGTGGCTTCCTGGATGATCAACTGCCCCCTCCCCCTTCTGCTCTCTCCCTGCTGGATTTCCTTATAAACTGGGCAATCCTTCCTAGAGGAGAGAAACCTCTTCTGCCTCAGGTAGCAGAAAAGGAAAGAGATGCAGCCAGCCCCCTCTGTTCCTCCCTTAATGGCTGGGGCATCTGGGGAGGGCAAGGGTGAAGCAGACTGAGGCAGAAACAGACGGGAAAACTGGTTGAAAAGTGGAGGCCCGTTAATGTTAGGAGAGCACTGGGAACCTTGGCTCCATATTGTAAAGACCAACAACTGGAGATAAAACCAAAATTAGGGTGTTTTGCAAAAGAGCCTAAAAACGATTCCTGGCACATCAATAAGGTTCATATTGCACAAGTTAAATCCCTGGGGGTGCTATTTCATGCCTCAGGTAGTCAAAGGGCATATGGTACCTGTGCTGCCTTTACAGCACAGAAAAGCTCAGTGGCCGTTTTGTGATTTTACTGGACAGAAGGGCATGGTCTTCCAGCGGCTCTTAAATTACCCCAAGCTAAGTCTTTGGCCCAGCTTATCCATGGAGCTCAGCTGGAATGCGTCCAGTCCAAATTCCTCGGGGTGGTGTTTCAGGTGCCTTCTGTTTCTAATGCATCCTTACACCTTGAATAGGTCTAATGAAGGTAGAGACCAGGCCTTGGTGGTAAATTTTCACCTGTTGGCTGAAACGTGTCTTCCTATCTGAGATCCTGGCCCCCTCGATTGTGTCAGAAAATTATAAATCTTCTTGGATGAGCTCTCTTGAAAGCAAACTATGGACATGTGGTATTACTGCACAAGTGGCACCTGATAAGGGCTATGACCAGGCAACATTGCTTATTAAACAATACATTATGGTGTGCCAAGCTGACCTAAGCAAAGCCCTTAAATTGCAGATGGACCAATCCCTAAAGTATGTCCTACAACCTGCCTCATATCTCTCACAGTTGGTTTATTCAGGGCATAGAACTTTTACCTTGGCAAGGTGCAGTGATTTTAGATTTATTTGCACCTTATCTATTTTATTTTTGCTTAGATTTGGTTTGTCTATTATAAATCTTTATAGTCCTGGTTCTTCTGTTATCTTGTTTTTTCTATCAATGGTGGTGATCCTGACATGATGATGATGATGATGATGATGATGATGATGAAGAATGTTTGCCTTTCCTCATGCTATTTTTTCCTTCATTTTTGTATTGTAATGCTCTCTGCTGTAATAAAGTTTAATGGAATAAATGTGGAGGTATGTTGGGAAAGCAGGATTTGAAGATCTCATCCAGAGAAGCAGATGTGCTACCTTGTAGGAATGTTCTAATGGAATGATGGTGGATGAGATAAAGAGCAAGATAACGTCACTACTCTGCAAAGCCTCCTTGCAAAGGAGAAAGACGGGACTGCATAGTAATGTTCTTGCTTGCTCCTGTCACATTTTAGTGTTAAAATTAAAGATTACCTGAAGGGGGAAAAAAAGGTTGGGTACTGTAGATGTCTCAGTCATCATTTGCAGGAGTTATAAAGTGGAGTTGCTAGCTCTTTGCTGCCATCTAGTGGCCGTGAAGGCTTTTGCAGCTCAGCTAGAGTAGCTCTAGGAAAGGTCAACTGGATTCCAACATTTGAAAGTAAGATCTTTTATTGTTAGGGTTCTTCCTCATGTCCCCCTAACTGTGGTATGAACATTCCATGGTAGCCACGTCTTCATGCCACATCATCATGATCCTGCCTTAGTCTTATCACCAGCCCACACCCAAAACAGCTTTAGTCCTCTTTAACTCTTCCAGTTTTGAAGTAATGTTTCCCTCTTCTCTTCACATAGTTTTTGCCATGAATAAGATCTGGCCTGCTTCACCAATGGTGTAATTGAAGATGCAGTCAGGAACAGAAAAGGCATGCTTCCGAGGTCCCACTAGGTGGCAGGATTTCAGGGAAGGGATCTGGAGCATGCCTAGCCTATCCAATCTGGTGGGACAGGCAGATATTCTTAGGGTGAGACAGTCCCACAAATAACCAGGTCCATGCCATGTAGGATCATACCAGTGCCAAGTGACCCTTGCTGTTGCAGGTAAGCCAAGGCAGTGAGTTTGCACAGGACTCCTCACAAGTTGTGAGCCCCGAATTTAATGATGCCTAAATTTATTATTACTATTTGGGGTTACTTAATTTTATGTGTGCTCGACTTTTTATCATGTGCATGGGTTTGACGAGTAGTGTGTGTACACACATGTGCATAAACATAGGTTAGTGCCATATCTAGGTTGCATACATCCAGACAACCACTAGATTTTTAAGGTTTTCTGCATCTTTGCTGTTGTCTGGTGGTTGTCCAGTGAGAAATGGTAGTCCTAGTAAATCATGGTTCATGCCATATTGTGTTGTGCAAGCCCAGCCAATTGTGATTTGGAAATAAACCATAGCTTAGTGCAGTGTATAAATCCAAGGACTGTGATGTCAGTTAGAAAGGAAGCTATACTTCCCATCCTTAAAGCTACTACAGCAACTTTGCTCCTGGCAGGACTATTTGCAGGTTCAGGGTCTAAGAGGAAGAAAAGTATCAGAAGCTGAGAAAGTATTTTATACAACAATACTGTAAAGCTGTTTCCTGTTCAATTATTATTTGCTGAAAAGATCACAAATATTTAACGGGGGGCTTCTGTTTCAGTACCTTTTGGTTCAAAATTCAAGATAACATTCATACAGCAGTAATAAGATCTGATACATTGTGCAAAAGAGTGCTCAAGAACTACCCAATCCAGAATCACCCTTGTGTCCCTGGTGTACTTCCTTCCTTGCAGTTTAAGGTTCATTGGTGTTTCTTTGTTTTTTGTTTAATGCACACCCTGTGATTTCCCTGTTGCCAATATTATGAATGATCTTCAGCTGTAAACAATATTTCTGAGCTGTACAAATCAGCTGGGTGATTATGCAGTCCTGTATAAGTAGTCCATTTAGCGATTGCCTCATCTGGCAACCATTCACCGTTACAATGGTGATGAAAAAGTAACTTTGTGACCAGTCCTCGCATTTATGACCTTTGCGGGTCTGTAAAACAAAGGAAAGCTGAAGTAAGATCATAAGCACAGTCGCACTTTCACTTAGTGACTGTGTCACTTAACTACCAAATTGCCGGTTCCAGTTGCAGTCACCAAATGAGGACTATCTGTACACATTCACTTAGAAGTCAATCGTATTCTATTGCTAGTAGGTATGTGTTAAACTTTGAGTGGCTATATCACCATAAACAAAATAAAAGTAAACCACTGATGCTGATGACGTGAGCACACACAGTTCTGAACTTTAATTCTGCTTCATGATCCTGTGCGTTATAACTTTAGCTTCTGTTTTTCAAGCCTCTGCAAGAATCTCCAGACTGGAGCATTCAGGATGTACATTGGATTGCAAGGCATAAATACATGACACACAATATATTTAAATACTCGTATGTATAAAAATAAAGGCTCTTCAAGTGAAGCTTGACTCTAATGACTACATGGACACGACCTTTAATTTTCTTGGCAACAATACAAAAATGATTTCTAGATGGTCTGTATACATTCAGAACAATATACAGTGCAATTCGATGTGTCTCTACTTAGAAATAACCCTCACTAAGTGCATTGAAGCTCTTTCTAATAAAACCTGTTGGTCCAACACCTGGAAGGCATCTGGTTGCCTAACCCAGCATGTAAAATGGGGTATGTCAGTTCTGAAATAACTCTGGGCCATCCACAGCTGTGGGAATTTACCACCAGGCTCCACTAGGGGGCTGAAATTCAGTATTGTATATTGATACCATCCAACTGGTATATATATTGCTGCTGGGGGAGGCGGATGAGCTGGTGATGCTTTGAATAAATACAGTTTGGGCAGATGTTGCACTACTTTTGTTTGCTATGAGAAAAGCTAGAATGATTTGTTTGAATGCTTATTAGTTCAAGTTGAGCTCTTTTTTTTTCTTTTTTGAATCCAGGAGATTATTTCCAGTACCCTTCAAACTAATTTAATTTGTTTTCCTTGGAAGCCACCTTGATCTCTCTCATTGTGTACCCAGGTGTATACGTGGGTATGCTTTGCCAGAGGCATGTTTCTTTCATTCGCTGCTGCTGCTGCTGCTGCTTGCTGGACCCTTTGTCTTTTCAGTGCAGCCCTCACTCTAGAGGCCAAATCAATGAGACCACGTGGGTCGTCCCCCACAATACTGGAAAGCATCTGCACCTCCCCAGAAGCAAGCAGCTGGTGGCTTAGAACATGTGGGTGTTTGCTGAATTAATCTCTCTCTTCAGTATTTGAATGAGCCTACCTGTCATTTGTAAGCTGCCAAGATACCGAGAATGTTCTTTTGTGAAGCAGAAATATAGAAGGCAACATGTCTCTAATTCCTTTTCCTTCATTGTTCTGCCAGTCACTGTCTTTTGGCTATGAAACCAAGTTTTCTTCCTTTGTTTGCACTTATGCAGCCATCTGTTGCTGTTGTTTCTTTTTTCTCTGACACCTGCTAAGTCACCCAGTTCTCCCTTTCCTGCCACAATACCTTCCATTTATAGTCATAAATGCCTGCAGTTTCAACCTTTGGAGGCTCAACCTTTGCAGATTTTACCAATGCTGTTTTTTGAGCAAACAAGTTTAATTATACCCATTTTACAGGCTTCTTTTTCACCCATTCTTCTGTAATAAGCTTTGGACTAATACAGTATGAACAATGAGCTGGTTATGGGGTTCAGTGGGTAGAAAGCTGCACTTTGAACTTTGATAGGAAAATTCCCAACTGTGCTAAAAATGTATCATCTCTTAATCCGAGTCTTCCCCGTGGGTCTCTATAGTGCATTAAGTCATAACTTTGTTCACTGAATAAGGTGGAAGGAAAGAGAAGAGGAGGACAACCAGCAGCAAGGTGGACGGACTCAGTTACAACGGCGATGGGGGCACTGTTGGGAGACCTGAAAGTTAGGGATAGATCATCATGGAGAAACTCTATGTGGTCACTAGGAATTTAAAATGACTTGATGGCACGTAATCAATTTTAAAAAATCATTGAATAAGTCAGAGTTGGCTGGGTTTGCACAACATGCCAAGCCAAAACTAAGTATATAAAATAAAGCAAAAATATAACTATGGTGTTATTGGCAACTTTGTACACACAATTGCTGTAAAGTTTGTGTCACACAAAGACAGCATGAAGCAGGGGTGCAAAGCATCTTAAAGTTGCCAAGGTTAAGAAACACTGATCTAAATGATACCAGCAGCATTTGTGACTTTCAGTCATGTATGCACACTTAGCTGTACTACGGAATGTGTAGCTTTATGCTTCCTTTTAAGGAGACAATAAATCTGATGATAAGGGGAAGAAGGTCAGCTTCCTGCAAGATAATTGATTTGCTTTGGAGAGCTTAATCTAAGCCTGGGCTCAGTCAGCCAAGGTTAAGAAACACTGGTTTAGATCATGAAAACATCTGGCAATGCTTCAAGGCACTTTGAATGACTGATCCTGAACTGGAAGGTGACACAGAAACCCATTCTTCTCTTTGTAAGAGCTGATGGGGTGATTCTGGTACAGCCTTGAGAAGCAACAGTAGCTCTGAAGGACACAACAAATACTGTGCTATAAATTCAATTTCATCCACAGCTTACTGTGCCAGAAACCCTTGACAATGCCATTACATGTCACAGAATCTATCACTGGTGTTTGCTACTGGTATTCTCTTCATAGAAAAGCAAAGGCATGGCAAAAAACCTAATATTAAAAAGGCTATTCCTTGAGTTATCTGTACTTTTTATGCATTCAATCCCCAATTCTATGACATCTTTATTTTAAAGTTGGCAAAGAATCCTCTTGATTTGTCCTAGTTCATCTGATTTAGCTTTCAAACCTGCAAAAGACACTCTGGCAGGCTTTACACTTTCCACTACCATCCTTTTTTAAACAGACACACACACACACACACACACACACTTTGACCAACATTTTGAATGCACAGGAGTGCAAACCTTGGTCAAACTATACACAATGTTAATGATATGATTTGTTCCTTTTTTTTAATAGTATTTTATTGAAATTTTTAAGATTACAAAGTTAAAAGTTAGAAATGAAAAAGAAAATTGGAAATACAAATTATAAAGCAAAGGAAAAGAAAAGGTGAGATAAAGTAAAAGAAAAAGAAAAAAGACATGAAAAATAGATAGCTTCCAATCAATCTCTGGTCTTAAGAATAATATAAGTGTCATAAGTGCTAGTTTTTAATGCATTAAGTAGGAACAATTCTTTGTCAAAGCATATCCCATTACATTTATAATCTAATCTTCAAATCCCCATGTAATTCGCCCCACTTGCATTTTGCAAATAGTCCATCAATGGTTTCCATTCTTTAAGGTAATAATTATTTGAATTTTCTTTTAATAAACAAGTCAGTTTATCATTTTCTGCCATTTCCATCAGTTTTAACAACCATTCTTGTATTGTTGGTAGTGTCTGGGTTTTCCAAAATTGTGCATAAAGAAGTCTTGCTGCGATAATCATGTATTGAATAATTCTAATAAGATGTTTTCCTATTTGGAAATCCATTATCCCCAACAGGAACAATTCTGGTTTAAATGGAATCTGTATTTGTAGTATGCTCTGCATCAAGGTTTGTATTTGAGTCCAGAATTTCTTTGCAATTTTACATGTCCACCACATGTGGTAAAATGACCCTTCTTGTTGGTTACATTTCCAACAAACGTTGAAATTGTCCCGTACATCTTTGATAGTCTTTGGGGTGTCATGTACCACCGATACAACATTTTATAAAAATTTTCTTTCAAATTATAACATAAAGTAAATTTTAATCCTTTAGACCACATATTTTCCCATTGGTGCATAAGTATATTATGTCCAATATTTTTTGCCCATTTAATCATGCATTCTTTAACTTGTTCTTCAACCATTTCTTCTCTCAACAATAATTTATACATTTTTGCTATTAAGTGTTCATCTGTTTCACATAATTGAATTTCAAATTCTGATTTATTCTGTTCAAATCCAAATTCTTTTTTATCAATTTTAAATTTTTCTTTATATTGCATATAAGAAAGCCATTGAAAAGTATGTCCTTCTAGAACCAATTGCTCTTTTGATTTGATTTTATATTCTCCTTGTTCTTTTTCTAATAAGTCTTTGCATCTCATCCATTTGTTTTTATCTCTTGTTTCAGTTGATACGATTTGTTCCTGAATCCACCATTTTCCTTTTTCTAATGGTAGGCTCCAGTCTGGGGCCTTCGCTCCTTTCAGGCTCTTCCAGTTTTGCAGCTGGGGAGATACATCATTTTGCTCCTAGGCAGTAGGGAACTCTCACCCAGGATCCAAAGACATTCAGCTAAGTTGGCCTATTGTCTTCAGACCCTTGCACAAGGCTCCAATCTGGCCCTATGTAGAATCATGGCATTTGTTGGCATGCCTCTTTGTTATCTGACTTGCTACTCCCCCTAAATTTTATTCCATGTTTTGTTCAATGTTTGTCCAACCTTAATGCAATAGTTAAGCCATGAGATAAAAATGCTAATTGCAGAGGAAAATTCCCTTCTGCAGTCAATGGATACTCTTATAGGCTAGGCGAGCCAGACTTTGTGATCTGCCACGTTGTGCAAACAAGGCCACAGTGCACCCATGTGCTTCAATGCGGCTTGAGAATAAAACAGAGATCTAGTTTGGTTTGTCTGCCCTTAACAGACTTTTGCATCTATCCAAAGAAACAAGGATTGATAATACCTCATTTTTATTTATTAAATTTACACTATTTCCTTCAGAATCACAACATGCATAACATTATATGAGGAGAGCTGTTGGAACTCACTTCATCAGATGCACAGAGTGGCTAGACTGATGTGGGATTTAAATTCTGGAGTTCTAGATAGATTAGAGTGAAACAGTGACTGGCTTCATCCAGAGAACTTTTGTGGTTGGGTGGAGTCAAACCAGGTGACTAATTTTTTTCCTAACATTTATGTGTATAAATTGGTTTTTACAAGACATGTGATACTATGTTACCATTAATTGTATCGGCTGAGTACTTTTTTGTTGCTGGTTCAAGGAAAGTTGACTGAGACCTTCTTGTCCCTGTGTACCCCCCCCCCCCAATTGTTCCTTGATTAATGGTGTTGGGAGTGCCAGTGTCTTTCACCCAGTTAGGAAATGTAAATTTTGTCAGCAGCACCCCAGCTACTCCTGTAAAGGTTACAAACCAATACAGTAGAGAGAAACTACTTCCCAGCATTTGTGTAAAGGTCAATTCAATAATAAATGCATTTTTAAAGCTTTGTAATGCAGGACCGCAAAACAGCCTGCAAGGAATTCAGTTTATGGCATTTGAGTCATGCAGGTTTGTCATTTTGATTGTGGATGTATTTAGTTCTTTGTTTTAAAAGGAATGGCCTTCATGCTGATAATCTCTTAGCACCTGTTTCTGTCTTATAATCAATAACGACTTCATCAAGGGCATCTTATTGTTAGACCAGTTCCAAACATGTTTACTTTAAAATAAAGATCATTGATTGAGATATAAGCTAGGCAACTATTGGGATGGTGTTTCTTCTTCTCTGTGGTGAGTGTTGAAAGGGAAAAATTAACAGAGCCCTGGGCGGGTACATCTACACAAAGATCCTGTGCCAATTTGGACCAGCTCCGGACCTACAGCCATCCCCCTGCCTCAACTGGCTTTGAGAACACCATTTTATTTTCCTGGTTCTGCTGTGATTTATTTGAAAAGCTGCTGTTTTATTCACAAGGCTGCTGCTCTGCTGAGTTTGTGGACTCTCTAGTTTCCCATTGTTAGGAACTTCATCCTCTGGAAAATGCAGCTCCTTCTCTTCCCCAGAGTTTCAGCATCTTGTTCATTTCAGACATACCTCTCTTTCTCTCCCACTTCAGCTGCTGTAAGTAACATGCAACCATGGTTACAGATATTGGGCAAAGCACAAGCCAACATTTCATCTTTTCATGGTCACAGCTCACAGGGGTTATGAAATGCGCTAAAGGAAAAGTGTTTTGGTGCATTTTAGCTCTTTTCCATTAAATGTGGCTGGGTGGGTGAACCCTAAACCTGTGCACTCATGTTTTTTATCATGTCTGTGGGCTACACTTTCTGACCTATACTGTAACCCCTCAAGTTATAGCCATTTGTTTAGTTCAGGGCGAGGTAGACTAATCTAATCTGCCCTAGAGAGAATAGAGAATTTTGTTTAATGGAAGGAGCTCTGGGGAACCAGTATTTTTGCCCTTAACAGCTTGTTTTAAAGGTGCTGCTGCTGAAGTGAAAATTTTTTGGCAGAGACAGGCTGCTCGTGAACAGCAAAGAAACCTCTCCAGTTCATCTGATAAAGAGAAGACTGCCACTGCCGTCAGAAAGAAGACAAATGAAGGGGCAGGTTTTCTTGACTGGCTGGGCACTGTGAAATCTGTGGTCTCATGTCTGTTGTATAAAATGTCTAGAGAAAGAGCAAAATAACCATTAGTGCTTACAAGGTTTCTTTTACAAATTCAGTTCCTACAATCCCTAGAACCTATAGTGTTACAGCCCCGTTCAAAGATAGCCGTATTCCTACTTCAGATCATGGGATTGCCTGGAATACTCAATTAGCAGAGATGCTGCATTTTGTTTCATTTCTAGAACACTCCCGTTGCAAACGCCAACTCATCATTTGCAAATACAGAGAACACTGACTGGAAGATGCAACACAAAAAAGGGCAAACAGTTTCCAAGCATACCCATGATAGCTAGTTTTCTGTAGCAGAAAATGAGAGAATTAACTGGAGAAAAAACTCCTACAGTAGTGTGCATTGCTGTTTTATGTTGTCAATCACTTGTCCTTCAGAGATGACTCAGGCTGTGATCCAGTAGGGCTAGATGCAAACAGACTCTTTTTCCAATTATCTGAAATTGCAGTTAGAAAAAGGAAAAAAAGGTAAGCAATTGTAAAAAAAAAATCTTGCAAATGCTAAACATACTAGCCCTAAAATGCAGAATGAAACGATCCACATGATGGCTAATATATTTATACAAATGTTATGGATTAGGTTAACCAAAGTACCTGTGTTACTTTGCATTGACCCAAGGGACAGTCAAGGTGTTGAAGATGTAGCAACTGCTCTCTGAGACCTTAAAGCCATAAAGCCAACCAAAAAATATATTGCTATTCTAGAGTTTAATTCAAGAAGTGCTCAACATATAACTGCAGAAATTAGGAGAACAATAACTCAGTTTAATTTTGACTGTCTTAACTGCTCAATCCTGTGATGGGGTATCTGTCACATAAGGAACTGCTGGACTATCCTAGAGTTAATCTCTCTAAAAATCAAACCAAACATTTCGTTTCTTCATTGCTTTAGTCAATTCCATTTAGTAACTTTATAACTGAGGCTATACCTGAATTAAATGAGTATTTTATTTTGTGTGGGCAATTGTACTTGTTTTTTTTAAAAGAAGAAGAAGAAGAAGAAGAAGGGAGTCTCACTCAGATTTGTGAATATAATTCTTTAAATCACCAGTTGATTCAGCAATAGGCTGGCCCTCTTAGATTTGATTAATATTACACATTCAGATAAGGAATTAATTCTTTAACCCTCAGGCAGTTAGTGCATCTCCCCCTTTTGAACATTATTCCAACAGAACTTGGATATTGAATCAGTATTAAAACTGATTGCCTGTTTTGGAAGGCAGTTGTAGGAAATGCTGAATGTTTATGTTTCCAATAGAGACTGCCTAGAAAGTGTGCAAATCCAGTGACTGTGAAATGCAATCTAAACATCCTCATAAACTCCCCCAAAGATTTGCTGATCCTATTGTTGATGGTGGGTTCATTTGGAAAGCTGGTGTGAAAATGAAATAGCATTCAGAAATTTTTGCAACACTATCCTAGATCATTGTGCTAGTGAATTAGCAAACAGATAAGAGAGAATCCTGGGCATGAAATTGAGCCAACTCAGGGAGGCAGTGAAAGATAGGAAGGCCTGGCGCAATATGGTTCATGGGGTCACGAAGAGTCGGACACGACTGAACGACTGAACAACAAAAAAGAGAGAATCCATAATGTAAACAAAGCAAGATGCAAACATATGTTTGAATATGGGAATGAAATAGATTTCCCAAGCTCATGACAACTGTGAAAAATTATAAAATCTACATGTGGAAATTCAGTTGGCTAAGTCTCTTATTAAAGACAGATTAACACTGGTGCAGTTTTCTAAAGGCTTCACGAAGTATGGATTTGCATTTCTCAGGGGATTAGCCTTTTAATTGAACCTGCGTTAACCATTCCAAATAATACAGCAACAGTTGAATGTTGTCTTTCTCATTTAATGTCAGATTTATGTCCACATCAATTGCCAATGGCTCATAAACCTAAAGCTGACCTTGTTCTTCTAACTTATAATAAAGATGTTACTAAAGCATTGGGTATGTATGAACTTGTTTAGAATCTTGTAGCATCAAAGTCCAGATGTTATGACCTATGCGATGCAGCTGCCTATGTAGCCAAAAGGCCAACTTTAATCAGAATAATAATTACAAAGGACATGGTAGAAGCAGATTAGCTGGACCCATGGCTTTGGGCCTGAGTGTGGGACTTAGTATGGTGCGCCTTGGATGGAGGGAGCACAGCTATTCTTGTCCTTCTGGATCCACCACCAGCTTACAATATGGCAACCACAGCAAGGCCACTTGCAAAGGCCAGGACTTGATGGCACTATGTTGTGCTGGTTCTGCTCCTTTAGTAGGCAGACTCACTTGGTGATGATCTGATCCTTGGATAGTCCATTATGGGGTAGCTAGGCTAGGCTCAATCCTCCTTCCCACCTGTTTAACATCTGCAGGAGCTACTGAGAGAGGTCATCTGCTGGTTTAGGATAAGGTATCCTCAGTAAGTTAGCAATATCCACCTGTAGATCTCCAATCCAGGCTGAATGGGGGATATGGAAGAAACCCTGATACCGTGTTTGGAGGCTGGGAGGGTCTGGATGCAGAGGAACAGAATGAATGGCTATCTATTCAGCAGGCTACTGATCCTGGGATTGCGCCAATTTTGGCTTTCAACAAGTAGTACCCCCCCACACCCCGCAATTTGGGAGTTTTCCCGGGCATTCAGCTCCTGATGGAAATGTAGGTGGAAGCCATGCCCAAAGGACCTTCTCCCAGCTTTGGTGGTGCACCAATTGCAGCCTTACCTATAAAAGCAGACATTAAAGATGGTCTTATCTTCATACACCCTTTCATCTCCCTTACTGTAATCACTGTCATTTGTATTACACAGGGCTGCCCTTGAAGACCACCCAGAAACTTCAGCTGGTGCGAAATGTAGCAGCCCATGTAATCACCAGGCCATCTCTCTGTTGTCATGTATCAGTACTGTCGTGGGAGCCGCATTGCCTATTGCTTTATCTCCAAGTGCAATTCAAGATGCAGGGCATCACCTATAAAACAGCATGTAGCTCTGGGCCTCAATATCTACAAGACTGTCTGTCCCAGATAGAATCTGCCCACCCAGTCCAAGTGAGCAGAGAGTGCCTGCTGAAGGTGCACGCCTATCAAGAAGGAAGATTGGAGGGCACTCTCTATAAGTGCTTTCTTGCTCTGGAATGACTTGCCTCTCAAAGCCAGAAGCTTCTAAGACCTTGACTGATTCAGAAGGCCTTTGGATCTTTTCTAGAACGGTTGGCAGTTTAATACTGTTGTGACTGTTAGTATTATTAGTTAAAATCGGGTTTTATTGTATTCTATTGTACCATCTGCATTGTTTGTGCTGTTGTTGCTCTTTATGCAACCCATAGAGTCCCCGGAGGCTGAAGTAGTCTATACACTTCATAAGTAAATCAATAGAAATTATCCTGTGATTCTCTGCTGTGGTATATTCAAGTAGTATACTTAAATAAGATGGTGGTTAAGGTATTTAGGAACTGGAACATCCCAGCACAGAAGAATCAGTTGGGGGCAAGTGTATTAGGGGCATCTGTTTTCACTGTAGAGCTAGGCCTTCATGTGGAAGATGGTCTGATAACAGATGCTGAAGAACTGCAAAGCTGGTTATGACTGACCAAAAGAAGGGCTAGTAGGAATAAGCTAGGCAAGAGGTTAGGATTAAGCAGTAAATTAGGCAGAGAATAAATTGGGAAGTGTTCAATGATCACAATCCTGGGAATAAAACTAAAGTGAACATGGCTGGGATTGGGGTCTTTTTGCAAAGATGGAGGCCTATTTCAGGCATTCCTCCAACCTGAAGCCCCACATATCAGCTGATCCTTCTTCTGTGCTATCCAGCAATAGATCAAGGGCTTTCGCCTGAGCACTTCACAGCTGGCTGATTACATTTTGCTGCCTGAGGCAAAAACCAAGATGGTACCTTCCCCCATTCTGCACAGAGGAACGAACTAGGCTAGTGCAGGTGGTCCTCGTTTAGCAGCGACCTTGTGACTACAGTCTCAACAGTGATGAAAAAGTAACTTAACAACCAATCCTTGCAGGAAGGCTGAAGTAAGATCATAAGCACAGGCGTGGTTCCACTTAGCGACCATGTCACTTAATGACCAAATTGCCAGTTCCAATTGTGGTCACTAAATGAGGACTATCTGTAGTTATTTCCATATGCCAAAGGCTAGTGTGTGTATAGTGTAAGCCCCCCCCCCCCCATGGATGAGAATACTACTTCATTAGGAAAGCAGAAGCTTGGGCAACAAAAATATTAGTTGTCTGGAAGGGTTTGGGGATTAAAGCATGAATACCTGTGAACAGGAACAGCAGTGGGCTTCTGAGTTGTAGGAAGCTTCTGTTCCTCTGAAGCAGTTTTTCCTAACCGGGGCCCTCCAGATGTGCACCTCCTTTGCCTTTCCATCCTGGCTGTGGTAAAGACTCACATGAGATTGCTTGCCCCTTTCTGCTTACCAAGCTGACTATATATTAGGTAAGCTGAGAGCCGTGCTGTTATTGCTTCAAGTGTCTAAATTGTTTATGAGATCGGACATTTGCTTGATACCATAGTTTTCCCTCTGAAACATTATTTGACAAAGGAAGACTGACTCAGCCAATCAATGCTATACACAACTCCACTCTGAAAAGATGGGAAGGTAACTTCATAATTGTTATAGGAGCTGACAGTCGTCAGCTGGTTTTGTGGGGGAGACATCTCACTGAGCACACACAGCAGCATTTACTTTGGAGTAAACATGCACAGGATTATTCCCCAAAAGGCTTTGCAAAGTTGGGACCTTGTTAATAAATATTGGGGGGAAATAACAATGACCTTTGTCATGTAAAACTGGAGTGCTGACTAATGTTTAATGGTTATTATATATGAAATATTATAGGCTGTTACTGTAGTACAAAAAGGCAGTAATTGTGTAAAGACTGAAATTATATGTTAATGATGCTGAGTCAAAAAAATACCATAATGTGGGAAATGTATAATTAAGAAGAATAAATTACCCTTTTCTTTAGAAGGAACATTTAATCAAGTCTGTTTTACTGTGTTTGATTATATAAATTAGTCCATAACACAAAAACTGGAGTAAGGATCAACATGCAAAGACAACTTTCATAGAAAAAAAAAAAAATCCTAGCTTTTAATAGCTCCCAACATAACCTGCTTCCCTGACAAGTGCAGGTATGAGAAATTTCCATCCCACAAGATCTTTGCAATGTGAATATATCAGGCCCTTTTTGAAACATGAGGAGCTGAACATCATGTATACAGGTAGTCCTCATTTGACAACTGCCTTGTTTAGCAACTGTTTGCAGTTATGACAGTGTTGAAAAAGTAACTTTGTGACCAATCCTCACATTTACAACCTTCACAGGTCTGTAAAAGGAAAGAAAAGCTGAAACAAGATTATAAGCACAGTTGCAGTTTCACTTAGCAACCACTTTGCTTAATGACCAAGTTGCTCCTCCCAGTTGTGGTCACTAAATGAGGACTACCTGTATAGGGGAGCTCCTCATTTAGCTCCTGCATTTTACAAGGCCCTTGGTCATATGCAAAGCCTATGTATGTATAACTTGTAGAGGCAACCACACAATTCCCAAACAGGCAGATGCTGAAAGTAGAGACAATTGTCCTTTCAACATGTGCATTGCATACAGCTTCTGCAAAACTGAAAAGAGTTCTAAATGTTTTGAAAGCATGGATTGCGCAGGATTGGTGGCACGTGGCTTCCATCTTTGTAAAAAGAGTACTTCTCAGGCCACACTCCACCTGCTAAGCAAGGCTGCCCTTCCTGAAGGGTGGAGCAGCTGGATCTGGGCCACCAAGGTTTCAGCAGCTCCTGACTCTGAGAAGGCTATGGAAAGTAGCATGCCGCAAAGCAATACATCAGCTTGATTTACTAGTCTGCCTCACATTTGCCCCATAGGCATTTTTAGATAATAAAAAGGATGAATGGCTGCAGCCCATTTCTTTGTTTGGAAATAGGCCCTCCTGCCCAGAAAAAAAAAAAAAGCAAAGGTAAAGAAAAGGGGTAGGGAGTATCCTGGATGTGAAGGGGAGCAGAGCCTATGTTCATACTGTAAAGCACTCTTTGCTACCCAAGTTTCAAAGAGCCACACAAAAACTTGAGACGAGACTTCTTTAAAAGTAAACAGATATATTTTGGCCAAGACACATCTGGGTGAGCCCAGTCAACATTGTGTCAATGAATGCTGATTGAAACCACCCCTTGCAAAGCAAACATCAGAGGCTTTATAGAAAGGTACAGGTGTAAAAAAATTCAAATCAGATAGTGCATCCTCTCATGCCCATACAAAGGATTTTTGGGATGGTCCAAGGGAGGGGTAAAGGTGGGTCCTAAAGAGGTGAATCTAAGTTTAACTTTCGTTTCTTGTTACCAAGGAAACATCCCGTTAGTCTTTCTTATCTCTTCTTTGTTCCTCTTTGAAATTCAGGGTCTCTCTCTTGGCAACTGCTCTACCTGGTACCAAGCTAATGTACAACTTGTTTATTCAAAGACAGTCAGGGATCTAATGGCTGGTTGCCTCAAGGCAAAGGAAAATGGGGTGGGGGAAATTCTGTGCTCTTTAAAAAGCAAACAGCAAGTTGCAAGTTAAAGTTTTAAACATAATATAAAATAGAGTGCACTATTAAATGTATGTTATACATCATGTGAAATATAGAGAGAGTATAAAATTGTGTATTAAAATAATGCCCTTCAATACCTTTGCCTTCTAGGAAGTGGGTGCTTTGTGACTGGCTAGATTCAGCATCACAGCTGTTTTGAGACTAGGCAGGACTGCCCCACCCTCATGGCAGCCATTCTGGAAGTGAACCCACAATATACCTTCAACATTCCCAAGGAGGCCACCACCCATCCCAGAAATTTGCCTACCTTGGGTTGCAAGAAAGAAAGTTAAATCTCTTATCCATGGATAGAAACTGAAGTGGTCCTGACACTGATAATTCTGTGGAGTCCTCGGGGTTCTCTGAGTTTGGTTGTTTTCTTGCAAACGTTTTGTTACCCGGCTGGGTAACATCTTCAGTGCTAGAATGGGATGGGGTTTGCTCTCTATTTATATACAGTGGCACGCCCTGCCAGTGTTGGTGGGGGTGTAGACTTAACCATAGTTTCAACTGGGAAACTGTCAGCATCTTAGACCAAACTAAATGCAAAAATGTGAGGGAATTCCTGGAAGCTTGGTATTCAGACAAGGCAGCCCTCAACAGGCACATAGAGAAAAACAACATCTACACATATTCAAAAGAGACAATAAAAAGGAAGACAAAAGACCAGAACATCTCCTCATCAGCAGTCATCACCCAGATAAGCAGAGATTAACACCAAGATTAACACCACCAGACATATGATCAAGCAGTAAACAATACCCTAATCAAGGAACTACCAAAGGAGGGAAAAAATAAAACAAAACAAACCCCCCCCCGCCCCCACCAGCACTGGCAGGGCATGCCACTGTATATAAACAGAGCAAACCCCATCCCATTCTAGCACTGAAGATGTTACCTAGCCGGGTAACGAAACATTTGCAAGAAAACAACCAAGCTCAGAGACTCAGGACTCCACAGTTCAACCCTGAGCTACACATATTCTCTTCTATTGGTACTGATAATTCTACGCATTGATGTTTAGGAGAATTATTTAGGGGAATTATTTTCCCTTTGCATCATTTCAGTGATTTCAGGTATGAAGGTGGAGCTAACTTAGACCTTTTATGTTACCACTGAGCAAGCTTGTAGACATTACAGGACCTTTAAAACACAACCGTTTTGGTGTTGTGTCTTTTGAATAAGTCAAGGAAGATTACACTTGTATCCATAAGCACTTTGCAAGCAATTGCATCACACTTGGATTATGCAGCCCAATTAAGACATAAGAGCAGATTATTTTGACTTGGACACCTGCTCCCAATGGACACAATTACCAGGGATTTATTATATCAACAGGAACTTGTTGCCTAAAGTTTCAAGAGTTACCAGAAAGGATCACTTTAACTAATTTCAGTGAGACTTCAGGCACTTCTACATGGCACCTTGTCCACTCCTCAGTTCCTCCAAAGGAGTTTGAAATGGGTTTATTCATCATCTTTATCTTGCTGGTATTAGAATTCTGAGAACATGCTGAGAATATAGTGAACATTCTTCCAACTGAGTGATAAAAGCTGGCAAACAAATTAAGTGAATGCCCTACTCTAGTTCTTGTCTCCTCTGGCGCAACCATCATAATCATCCCTCATCTCCACTCCATACAAAATGGAAATGAATTCTTTTTTACAATTTTGTTTTAATTTTATTTGCACTTTTAACATTCAGCAAGATACAAAACAAGATACAAGATAATATCCAAAAACAGCATATTGCAAAATTCAGTCATAGTTCCCAGAGATCTTTAGATTTGTCAGAGCTATTATTTGTGAGCGTAACATAGGTAGTCTTTCCAGATCCAGTAAAAGTGCAATTCATCCCTCTGAGAATTTAATATTCAAATGTTATCAGAGTTCTTCTCTTTTTTCAAGAAGAGCAAGTGACCAAAACTTACTGCACCAATTGTCCAATGATAAAACATCTAAGCATTTCCACTTGTGAGTAATTATTGATTTAGCAGCTAGGAATAAAAATACTGTATACTAAGGTCCTTTTTGTTTAATTGTTTAATTTAGAGTTACCTCCCTAGAAAATATGTAATAAGCTCAATGCTGGAACACATTCTACTTTTTGTTTAGTTCTTGTTTGAGTTGCTTAATTAGATTTCTTACTGAACTAATTTCACAGGTTCTGCAACAATGATTGATTTTCACATGCTCCATCAGAACATCATCCTCTTCCACCATTTCTTCTTCATTACAGAATGGAATGCTACTTCAGTCACGTTTGAATCATCCATATAAATCTTAATAACTCTGACCTTTTGGGGAATTATCTTTCTGAGACATGTTACTACTAACCTTGGCCATCAGCTAGATATTAGTAAAAAAAAAAAAACTGCAAAAATTATCTAAAAAGCTGTGTGGGGAGGAGAACAATGGACTCAGTGCACCATTTTCTCCGATGGCTTACCATGCTTCCTTGAAGTGAAATAAATTATTAACGACTCACCTTCCTCCATGTTTTCACTATATGTTATATCTGTTTGTCTAGTGGTTGGCAGAAATGTTTCAGCTGCCTGGCTATCAAGCAAACATATCTGCTCTATAAGAGATACTATTGGAAGTAGTGAAGGTGACATGAATGATACGATGTTATTAATTTTGCAGCCAGACACTTTCCCCAATGACTCTCATCATGTCTGCAGTAGTGACTGAAGTAGTGGTGATAAATTCTAAACAAATTTTTGGGTTTTGCTCTGTTTTGTTTTTGCAGCAGTAACTAGAGCTCACTGGGAGGATGCTTCTGCACCCCTATAATTTCCATTGCATTGATTGATTGATTGGTCATGTGCCATCAGGTTGGTGTTGACTCTTAGTGACCACATAGATAGATTTTCTCCATGATGATCCATCCCTAACCTTCAGGTCTTCCAGTGAGGCACCCATCACCACTGTAACTGAGTCCATCTCCAAGTCCCCATGGCCACCACCACACTCTACTCCACAAAGCATATTTGCTGGTGCCCTGCACAAAGGAAGGGAGGAAATATACAGAACTCCTGTCAGTTTCACCCAATTCCCTTTAAGGATTGTCAGCCCTCTAAGGTAGGCCAGGTCAGGAAATAGACTCCATAAATAATACTGCAACTCTACTTTATTGCTATGGATGATAGTAACAGAACAGTGTTTTCCCTCCTTCCCTCTTATACCCCAGGGAGTTGAGGTGGGGTCAATTTGTGTTTCTTTCTAATGTTTTCTTCCTGTCCTGGGCTTAAAACATGTTTCTAACTGCCATTGCATAGCTTCTCCAAGGTCCTCTACAGATGCACTAGAGATGCAAGTAGATACACTTTTGATTCGACCAAGGCCTCATTTTAATGGCCAGGGAAACATGCAATCCACCAGTCCTTGAGTCAACAGAAAAATCTGTGGACATAAATTGGGCTGCCTTGGTGACTGAGCCCATTTTACCTCAGTGATGAGGTTGGTGGCTGGTGCTGTCCTTAGAGTTTTAATGCAGGATAATTTAAGGGCTGCAGTTGCTGGACTCCCCTGGCTGCATTTCTCCTCTCCTCCAGGGTCACCGACTGGTAGAACAAACAACAAATATAGGATCTGGTCACATCATCGCCAACAAGATCAATGAGGTTTTGGGGATCTTTCGTACATCAAGACTTGATTGAGGCAACGAGAGAACAGTGATGGGTGGGGAAGAGGCAAAGGCAACAGAATGGAGACATGACCTTTAAAAATAGTGGGGCATCTTCAGGCCATGGGAAGAGAGGGTGAACAATCATCAAAGTGAATGAGCTGCATTCAAAGACTGTATTCAAAATACCTTTAAAAATGGTCTGCAAAACCTATTTGCCACTAGGGGTCAGAAGTGGTTTAGCACTGTATAATTGGAAATTTCTCAGTTTTCAGAAGTTCTTTAAAAATAAAGGAATAAACTTAATTAATCAAGGAAATGAGATTAGACTATGGGGATCAAACAGTAAAAGGAACTCTAGTAGTATGAGTGTATGAGTTTACTGACATTCTCAGTAATTATGATGTTGATGTTAACATTTGGGGGCACGGTTTACACACACACACACACACACACACACACATTCCCCAAATTCATGGTTATCCTCCTAACTGAAAGTTTGTCTTTATTTAGTTACACGAGTGCTAGTGTCAAACTGATTGTACACACAAGGGGGCACACAAGGAGGAGCAAGTGACAAAACCTGCATCTTAATATTGCAATGCCAGTTCCAACCCTTACCTACTTGTATGAAATGCCACAGTGCAAGTACAAAAGTTCAGAACCTGCTTTATGAAATCACAATACTCATTTTGACATCATCATAGTAGGAACAGACACATATGACTGCACTATCCTTAGATGGGAAGGGAGATGGAAAGGACTTGTATGTAATAATGGGTAGAATCAGGAAAGTTGCAAGTTTGGCTTGTCATTCAATTGTATCTACTGAAAGAACCTTCCTCTTTATAAAAGATATTCTAATTGCAGATGCCAATTAATGGAATTGGTTTGGTGTGTTTTCTCAATAAATCCTGTCACATCTACAATGTAATTTGAAACACTTCTGATATGATTTCATGTAGCACCTTGAACATCTCTGTTACTGGTGTCAGTTGACTTGGACGAGGAGGCTTCTAATCATGATGGCTCTCTTTTATATGTTTAAGCCCATTTCATGCATTAGAATTAATGAAGATGTTTTCAACAATCTCTTCATGTTGAGAATAATTTATATATGACTGACTCCATAATCTTGGATCTGAGATAGGGGGCAACTTCTGAATTAGGTAACTGATTCTCAATGGGTCATCCATTTGTAATTGTATGTTCTTTGTTCTTAATAAGTTTATCAAGTATTCTGGAAAGATCCTTAGTGATAAGCATTGGATTAACTTGAAAGGAAATTGACTGTTAATTTAAGACAATCTCCCTTACAAAAGAAAGATTGGATGAGGGAAAAACCTTGTCTGCCTTCTTCACTGTATTGAAGGTGAATCTAAAGACACTTCCAGATGGCCACTTACTTCAAGCCTTTTACCATTTGCAGCAAAGTTGCGTCATTGTAGGAATGTCCTTACCGCTGAATTACAGCTACCCTGTGGCCTGCCAGCCTTGCCTCCAGCTCAGTGATGGGAAGGCGCAGGAGCTGGGTGCCAATTGCCACCCCACCTGTTCTTCCCTTGCTCTGCAGAACAACATCTCCAACTGCCCATTGTGTGGGGAAAGCAGCCAAGTCATCTCTCACTGCAACTGCAGAGAAAGGGGCAGAGGGTACAAGGCACCACAATGCCTTGGCTGCAAAAGGAAGAGTGAAAATCTCAGGAGCCACTAAGTGGGCAGCAACCAATTGCTTGTCCCACAGCTCCAGAGGAAATGTGATGAGACTATCTTTCCCCAGTGGACAGTTAATTGGCCACCCCATGACATGGTGGAGGAACAGGGGTATAACTCTTGCAATGAAAGGGGCCCATGATGACCCTCCTAGTTTAAAAGTAAACTGGGAAAAGTCTTTTCAGGAAAATCCAGTACATTGCATATATAAGAGAAATATATACATTTTATTTACTTTTTCACAGTTTTTAATTTAGCAACCACGCAATCAATAAGTCCAGATACAGGCCATCTATTAACCACCAGTTTGTAGAGACCATAAGAACAGAGGAATACCTTGGTTTCTCCAGGCAAAGTGGATGTAGCTTCAACTCAGCCAGTTCTTAATGATTTAAAAATAATCTTACTGCTCCATCTAGTTTCCTTCTGGGGGTGAAAAAGGTGCTATTACCTTTGTGATAGTTTTTGAGATATTTATGGGGGCTTTCCGCTACCTCTAGTTCACATGTATCTTGTACAAAAGCCTTCCCCCATCAGCTATGTTCCTATTATAGCCCTCACAGCTCTTCCTTAGCATCTACGTTGCCTCAAGATGCATAAATGAACACAATGTATGAATCCAGATTACATCCCTTCCCGAGAGTGTTAATTTTGTATTTGATTTCTGGCAAGTGGGAATCCAGGGGTGTAATGTCTGGAAGCTCTAAGGGATGTGATATCATGATGTCATTAGAAGACTTTGGAGGGTGTTATTACTGAGTCAATTTGTATTCTGCTATTCTTGTCAGGATTTATATTGCCCCTTTCCACATATCCTCAGACTAAGAAAAATCGTGTTGTCAAATTTCAGCAATTTGCCACCTAATTCTGGTAGTGCAGTCTTGAAGTGGGGGGCAGGGGGAAGGTGCTAAGAACTGCAAAAATAAGGCTAGGCACCGTATGTTCCCATGGATTCTGGATTGTCCAGTCCTGGCTTATGTCATCAAGGTGTGCCTACGTTTTTGTTGTTTGGATGGGAAGTCCAATAAAAAAAATGCCTGCAGCATGTGAGTTGTGAAACAATAACACCATGAGATGGGTTTCTACATGTTATTGTAGGGAAACCCAGCAATCGTTTATGAAAGGGCAACTGGAGGGATTTTTTTTGGTAACAGGCTCTTGCTGATTATTTTTTCAAGTGGAAAATATGAAACAAGCCAGCAATTTCACTCTGCTAAGATATTCCTGGAAAACTCTGGACATTGCTTAATGTGTTCCAAAGAAGTCCGTGAGGTTCCAACCTTGATTTCACTGAACTTGTTTGTGCTTTTCACTGACTTTAGATTGGTTTCTTAGAAAATTTAGGATCTTAAAATAATGTCATTTTTGTTTTAATCTCCATTTTATGATACCATTTGTTATTTATTAATGTAATCTACTGATCTTATTATCTTATTACCTTACTGCTTTTAATATTTTGAATAACCTCGCAGTATTTCCAGAGAATCCCAGTGATTGAGCAGTAACTATATTTTAATCAGGCTATTCTGAAGCAAATCCCATGAGTTCAATAGATCTTACCCCTAAGTAAGTACAGGACTGCAGCCTTAAATATTTTCTCTGAGAGGTTTCAAAAATTGGATGTGGTTTTTTTTCAAATAACCAATAACTATATTTTAGATCAATAGTAGGGAGTATTAGAGAACCTAGCTGTTTTTTTGTAATACTTTGATTCCAAAATATGTTCACAAATGGTCATAAATTGGGGATAGCTGTGCCTGTAGCATAGTCTTTCATGGATCAGAGCCCAATTTATCTGATGCTTGAATGTTATCTTTAGTTGACAGCTAGGTATGCATAGCCACACTGAGCAAAACAAACAAACAATTAAAATATAAGGCCACAATGAAACACAGTGGGCTAATATTAGTAACCATATGGTTCTTTCTAGGGAGAGAACAAATGTAGCTTTCCTACCAGGTAGGATGAATGAGTTTATTGAGAACAACTATCACTTCTAGAATCTTTCAAATGAATCTGAACCAATAATTTTCTGTGCTAGACTTATTGTTCTTTTCAACCACATTGTGTTCTATAGCTGTTGATCCAGCCATGGTAGAACAGCAGAAACATGGAGAGCTTAAACATTCAGAGTTTTAATGGCCCATTGTTTGAGTGTTGTTGAAACTGAGCCCAGATTCGATTAAGGCTACACAAAGATCTTTCCGAAGTGCTATGCTTAGTTGCCCAATGGAAAAACTTGGCATCTGGGATTTTTATCTGAATTACAGAACATTAACCTCACTGCGATGGGATCTGTTTCCTTAAGAGATTACCCTCAAGTCACTTCTCTACTTGTACTATGTGTGCCCAAGCATTTAGTTATGAGAATGTGTACATGTTGACTGTTGGGGGCACAGCTGCACCAGAGCTTAAAGCTGATTGAAGAATCAAGATTCAGGAAATTCTGAAAATTATAGTTCTGAAAAGGAGGGTATTTTCAGCACCTATACTTGTATAAAACAAGCATTAAGAAGTTACTAATTATGCAATCCATACTTAAATACACACCTGCCATACCATTTTCAACACGGGTGGGGGCAACCTGTGATCCCAGAATGGCTTAGAATTCCCTGAAACCCCCCTGAGTCTCTAACCACAGTGGCTGAATACTGACAACTGGAAACAAATGTGCTGTGAGCCCTAAAATAGGTGTTTCCCAATTAAAAACAGCAATGTTCCCCTCCAGCTCTGCCCAGCTCCCATGTGTGATGTGGTCCACTTTAGGTCCTCAGCCCTCTCCTCACACGTTAAGTGCGACCTCTGACCATCCTACCTTACTCACTCCCATGTTGGATTATGTTAGAGAGCTTTTCAACTGTACTTTAGCAACTTAAAACTCCATGTTTGTGTTGAATCACCTTGGGGAACTCAGAGACTGTAGTTTTTAGCACGATGCTAGGGCTGACTAGCAAACCCTCACAGCTTCTGCAGTCTGTGGAGAGCTGATGTAGAGCCACTTTGGTGTAGTGGTAAGATGCTGGACTAGAAACTGGGAGTCTGGGCATTCTAGGCCTCCTCCCTTGGACATGAAAGCCGGCTGGGTGCCTCTGGGCCAGTTACTCTCTCTCAGCTCAACCCACCTCACAGGGTGATTGTTGTAGGGAAAATAGGAGGTGGCAGCATTGTGTATACCACCTGGAGATGTACAAAATAAAGGCAGGATGTAAGTCTAACAAAAATACCTTGTGTAAAAAAATATATATATTTTTCTATACTGCCTAATTTCTAAGTGGCAACCAAAAGATACTTTAGCAGGTTGCAAAGGCAGATTATTTTCTTCCTCCCATAAGCCCAGCAAAGTGAGAAATGGTGAGCAAGCAACATGTAGAAATGGAGGGCATAATATATCCGGATAATTTTTCTTCTATTTTTTTTTCAGGGTTCTTCCCCCTCCCCCCAACTCTAGCTAGATGTAGTGGGCTGTAAGAATAACCTTGGGAAACAGGAGGAAGAGCAGCAGCCTAGACAATGGTCTGATAAACGAAATCTGAGTCCAAACAAGGGATGGCAGTGGAGAAAGTGTCTCAGAAGGGACCTGTCAGCCTTGTGAGGTAGACCAGACAGGAAATTTGGCCAGATGAGCTAATTCTACTTTATTGTATGATTACCTTAACAGAATCTTGCAAGTCTGAAAGTACATTTCTCCCCCCCACACACACCATCCCCTTTACAGCCCAAGAAACTAGGGAGGGTCCCTTCTGAGCTGCTTGCCCCACCCTCATTCCTGCTGCAGGCTAAGTTGCCTTTTATCTAACTGTTCCCTTGGCTGAGTTTCTTCACCTCGTCTCCCAAGGTCATTCCCACATACCACTACACCACCTTCCCTAGTTCTCTGGAAAGTAAATGCAGGGGAGAGGGGAAGCGCTTTCAGACTTGCAAGATTCTGTTACTGTAACTTACAATAAAAGTAGCATTAGTATTCATGATTTTAGTTTCCTAGTCTGGATGACCACCAAGGGTTGACACTAGAAAAGCATGAATAGAGAATAATGTGCTGAAAACTAAACCAGTGCTCCATAGATAGCAGTTCAGCGATCTGCCGTATCTACCTTACCTCTTACTCAGTGTTGCAATTCTAATTCCTACCTATTACTGGGGCTGATCTCACCCAAATCATGACTGAGCCCATTAAAAAGTATTCATTGCCTAATTAAATGGTCACCAGTTTTTCTACAAACGATAGTTCCCAAGATCTTTTGGTGGATCTGCAACTGAGTAATGTAGATACATTGTCAGTTGGCAATAAGTGATCTGAACGCTCCCTTCCAACTAATTATATTTGTATTAATCAAGCATCCCAAGTAGGCTTTGTTCTCTGGTTCCTTAGAGGTTTTTGCTGAAGCTCCTCTTCAGGAGTCAGGAGTGGGTAGTTTTTGAGAGATCAGCAATCATAACTTGGCCTCCCAATCTTCCAGAGGGTTGCTTGGAGCAGGACACTGGGATGCTATTCCAGGAAGCCACATTTTTGGATCATTTTTCAGCTCTACCACTCTAAGACTATGGTGCCAAAATTGGACAGCAAAACAGCCGATTTTCAACTTAAAAAACAAAACAAAACTTAAGGCTGGGAGGCCTTAGGGGAGGGGGAACCATTGCCATTCCTATCTACTCAAATATGAAAAATGGCCCAAGATTGTGATAGCAGAATGGGCCAATTTTGGTGGCTATGATTTGAAGCTGTACGTTTGGGGGAGTTCTGGTTGGGAATGGAAGTGGTTTTCCTCCTACTTTCTTTCCCCCCTTTGATTTGGAAAAAAAGAAAAATGGGTGAACATTTATTCTTTTGCTGCCCAATTTGACAGCATCATCTTAGGGAGCTGGAGGGCCACAAATGAAGCCCTGTGGGGTATATACAACCTGTGGCCCACTCCCATCTCCATTTCAGTCTTTCCAAGCTCACACCCATGTGAGTAGGGAAGAAAATGATTATTTACAAATGACATTCAAATGATTTCTTTAATAAAATACCACATCAAATTCTGTATAATAACATCTGAATAGGAAAGCATGGTCTGGATTTTCTATGCATGTCAAGAGGCATATTGCAAAGACTGTGCAGTGTGATTTTCACGTAGTGTTTTGAAAAGCTGAAGTACAGCATTTTAATATTTTGCTAATGAGGACCTAAATAGACTCACTCTTTGTATAAGTCACAACGAAGTTTTTTGAAACATGGACACTGTCCTTCAGGTTAGAAATGATGTTACAAATCTACAGAGACCATGAGAATAATCACAATATTTGCTTACAGACCATTTTACAGAAGGAAGAGACTACTTTAACATTTGATTGTATGGTATATTAGGGTTAATTCATGTTTTACCGATAACTAATGTTTTTTTCTTTGTTATACTGGGGGGGGTGTATGTGTGTGTTCCTAAACACTAATAAAATATGAATTGATCAAAGATATCATAAAAACAGAGTTGGAAGGCTCTTGTAGGCCGTGTAGTCCAACCTTCCACTCAGTTCAGGAAATCCCTAAGAGATGGTCCAGCATCTGCTTGAAAACCTCCAGTAAGGGAGAAGCCACTGTCTGTCTGCGTCAGTGTTCCTCAACCTTGGCAACTTTAAGATATGTGGACTTCAACTCCCAGAATTCTCCAGCCAGCATGGGTTCTGGGAGTTGAAGTCCACAGATCTTACAGTTGCCAAGGTTGAGAAACACTGGTCTACATAAGTGATTTAATTGTGAATTGCTTTTACCACTGAAGCATTTATCTTGATTTTTAAGCAAAGTCTACTTTCTTGTAGAATGATCTTTGAGGATTTGTACATTGCCTTCCTTCAATATGGTTAATCCTGAGTTTGTACTGGCCCAGTTGTTTAAGCTGAAGTCTTTCTTGTCTTTAACTCAACTGAAATTGAATCAGTACAATGCAACTTAAATGAAAGCCATATGTAACATATGCAGTATTCTAAATTAATGTCAGATTTAATTCTTCTCACCAATTAACACTGAGGTAAATTTGAATGACAAAACTTCACTTGATCCTTGAATGTGGATAATTTATTCCAGTGGCAAATTGTCATCACAGTCTGCTCTCCAAAGATTTGATCCTCAGAAGAAGCAATGGCAAAAACAGCAGCTTATATGCAAATATGGACCAAGGATTATTTGAAACCCAGCGAGGAAGTAAGACAGTGGCGGAAAACCTGTGGTTCTCCTGTCAGGATAAACAGCCATTCCCACAGGCGCAGCCAGCGTGGCTGAGAATCAAGAATGCTGCAGCTGTAGTGCAGCCCTTGTTTTATGCAGATGTTACCATAGAATAGACTGAATGGACGCTGGAGATGGAATGCGGTCATGCCAACCAGCTGCCCCTCCATTTATTTTCCATGTAACTTCTGAAATGGCAATGTGTACACATAGCCACTACATTGAGATCGTATGAACACTGATTATGTTGAATGTGCACTGGAAAAACAGACAGGAAGCATGCTCCTGATCCTGTTTTTAATGTGTTTTGTTCCCATATTTATGTTTAGTTTAATATAATATCTGCATGCTGTATCAGTAATATATATTTACCACTTAACCTTGGCTTATTGAATATATCATAATAGGCTGGGGGGGTTCACATATTGTTAAGCCAAAGTGTGCCTGTTTGGCATTGGCTTAGCATATTGTGTGAACCAAGCCACTGTGACTTAGGAAACCATGACTAAGTAAACCATGCCTTAGTGTGATGTGTAAAATTAACATTAGCACCTTCATTATTGTGAGGACTTGGTTTTCTAGGCGTAACCAAGCAGCTCACCAACCATGAGGATTTTATAGTTTAAAGAAGTTATTTGAGATTATTTGACAAACAGCAATTAAAATTCAAGATTGCACCGCAATTGATTAGTCTCTTGAAAAAAGTCAAAATCCTTGCACAGCTATGCTGATTTGAAAGCTATTGTCAGAACGGCATTTGGTTCTTATGGGGCATGTTGAGCTCTGAAGAGTCAGAAGTAATATGAGAGCTGTTCATCAGAACAAGTAATAGCTCTTTCTAATTGCACATTTCAAATGGCAGATCCTTTAAGGGCATTTTTATGGTACATTTAAAGGGAATATTGGAGAAAGAAGACGGGCACGTGAATAAACATTTCTTACCGCTCGTCTGGCCAAGTAACATTGACACATTTCACTGATGATACAAAAGTGACATGAAGCGTTACACATTTTTCCTACGTGAAAGACTTTCTTGTGTAAACCACACTTTCGTCTGAAAGCCTCCACTTTGAAATGTTGTTACCAGCAGTGTTTTTACCTGCAAATGAATTGCCAGAATGCTTCCATTGCTTTCTGGGACAGGGAAGTGACCACCAGATGATGTATCTGGCAGGTTTATTCTCTTGCTTGAATGATTCAGAACAACCAAGATGGCAAATATTTCTTGTACATACATGCTTTCATTTAGAATGGCATTAAAGAAAATATGGAACAACAATTTGGAAAGGGTGTCTCACTATGTTATGGGATGGCAAGGGCAGACAGCAGTAGTACTGTATAGATGCTCGGTTCACCCCACAGGGGTTACCAACCGCTCAAGCAAAGTGCGACTTCTGAAAGCACCTAAATGCTGCAGAATAGCTGGAACTGGTAGAACATCCTTCATCTTGTTTTCATGGATTTCCTCTGCCACTTTTTCCTAAGTCCCATCAGGAGAAGCTTCTATTCTCTGCAAGCAATGAGATTATAATATTATAAGAACGAATGAAACATAACTAGCATCATAAATGCAATATTTCATTGAAGTGTAACCTCCATTCTATGAAGTAATGCATATTCAGCATGGTCAGTAACCGTTGATGGCCTTATCCTCTATACATTTACCTTTTTTTAATTATCCAAGTTGGTAAGTCATGCTATGTCTTAATATTGCAAATATCACAAGGCAGGTTCTTGGTATATGAAGAAGTTTAGCCTTTGTATACAATATGTCCTAACCTTCTACCATCTGATCCAGTTAACCAACCATTAAGTTGATCAGGGTTTGACAGAAAGAAAAGCTTGTCCCTAGATCTTCTCCATATCATGCAGTATTTTAGAAATCACTACCGTGCCCATCCTCTTAAATATCTGTTTTCTATTGTAAAAGTCCCCAGCTTTACTTACCGTGTAACTTTACTCATAGGTAAAGAAGTGTATTTTTATTGTATTACTTTAATTTATATGGCTGCCCATCTTGCTGCAGCAACTCATGGTTAACACCATATAAAAACACAATATAAAATAAGCATCAATAAACAACAGTATAAAAAGCCTATAATGGCAGCTGAGGGCAAAACCCAATCAACAATAAAACGTCAACATTTTAAGGGCACCAACTAACCTCCCAATCCCCGTGTCTGGGAATACATTCAATTTTTTAAAACTTTCTGAAAAACCGGAGGGTCTGGGCCAGTCTAACCTTGGGAGGAACATTGTTCCAAAGGGCAGACTCTGCGACAGAAAAGGCCTGCTTTCTGGGTCCTGCTAGATGACGCTCTTTAATTAACAGGACCTCAAGCATGCCCTTCCTGTCGAACATAACAGGATGGGTAGAAAGAATCAGAGAGAGGCAGTTCCACAAGTTATTCCAGACTTTTGATTCTAGTCTTCTACATTTTTCTACATTTTCTACATTTTTACATCTCTATGATAATCTTTTGAGGCTTAATTATGAGAATGGGACATCATAATCTAAGTGTGATTGTACTCTAGATTGTATAAAGACATGACAATATTGACAGTTCTTAATTTTCTTCTTAATGGTCTTTAGCACAGAAATTGCCTTTTTTACAATAACTGTACAACTGTACAGTTAGTGTTTTCACTGTGCGGAACCCCATCCCACCAAGATCTCTTTCTTAGTTAGTCATTGCCAGTTCAGAGCTTGTCAGAGTATAGATGAAATTAGACTGCTTAGCTCTGATACGCCTGACTGTACACTTTTTAAAATTCAGCTGTGTTTGCCATTTTAATACTTACTTCTCCAATCTGAAGAGGCCTTTCTGAAGCTATTGTCTTTTAACCACCCTGAATAATCTTTTATTGTTAGTAACAGTAATGCTCCATCATCTCTGGATTTGCCTAATTATAAAAGCACCAGTTCAGTCCTAGAATGCCTGTTCCTATCCTCTCTGGGCATTTTATTTTACTTTCTGCTCTCTTTAACTTTTTTTGTTTCTTCAGCTACTCATTGATCCACAAGAGGACCTCTCCTTTTATCTCGTGATCACTACGTTTGTTGAGGAGTCCGAGTTAATAACTGTGTCACAAGGATTTGAAAGTCCAAGTACAGTAATAATGTCTACAGATCACATCCACCTACATGATGGTTTTCAAACCCCACTGCTGTGCTGGCATGGATGCCCCAATAGCTCCACGTAGGTGGCTTTTCAATTTCATTTCAATATTTCCACGCATGCCACCATCCATAAGGTTTTCAAATCGTCATCGCCAGCAAACATCCACAGCCAAATGAATAGACATTTACTCGGAAGTAACTCCTTTTACCTTTTTAGGGATCGTTACTTTGTAATAGTGAAGGAGCTTGTACATTCCAACAACACTATGAGAGTGTACAAATATGCACTTATAAGACATATATCCAATGACTATTCTAGAGTTTCAGTTTGGGATGTTTGTGTATTTCCTAAGTATCTCACATTACCATTTTTAACATTTTCTTTGGAAGGGACGGTGAAAAGCAAGTTTACATCTTTCTCAATTTGCCACTTAGAACATATTGTATTTGTACTAAGATCTAAATAAAACAAACATTGTCTACATGATGGAGGGAAAAGGACTGAAGGAGCATAGCCTATGAAATCAAGTTGTACCTCTGAAGCAAATCAAACAATACCAAATTAATATTTTATGAAGTAGTTCCCTTATTGTTAAGATATTTCCTTTTAATATGTTTTCAGAAACTGGTGGTAATATTAAACAGCACAGAAAGATTGCCAGTTCTGATTCCAGGAAGGAAACCCACACCCAGTTCCTCTCTGAGTAACTCAAAATTTGCCCACGAAGCTTTCAAAACTAGCTTGGGATAGCCTGCATTATGAGTAACATGCCTCAGTGAGGGACTCAGCCACCCAGGATTCTGAACTGGACAATGGCAAGAAGCAGACCTAAGCGTTTGGATTTTGTATCCACTAGAAAGTACGATGACATCTCTTAATAAAGTCCAAATAATGACATAGTTCAATCCGTTCACATTTGCTTCAAGTTTTGCTATATTTTGAAAATAAAACTTATCCTAGTTTAGCTTGATTTCAACTAATAGAAATAGCTGAAGTTTAACAGGGACTATAAACTATGCTGATAGTGGCTGACCAGCTATGTGATTTCAGTACTTTTCAGAGCATCTTCTAAACAGGATAGTTTAACCCCATATAAATTGCAAGATTTGTGTATACCCACTTTTAGGTACATAATTAATTTCATTTTGCATTTTTCTCATACAAACAAACAAACAAACAAACAAAAACCTTGCTAGGAATTGATGAAGATGCAATGAAGAATTGTATGTATCCATCTCAGATAAATGCCAGATGGATAATGATGATAGTTTGTTGGTACAAAGCATCTTAAAGACATCGCTTTTCTCGGTGTTTCTGTGCTCGCTATGGTGGCAAAGCTCTTCCAAACTCACAGGTTTGACACATTAGCAATTGTGTGCTCTGGCTCCTTTTTCTAATCATGCCAGCAAGCTGCTGTAACAGGGTCACATCAAGTTGGAAGGTGAAGCAAGCTGAGAAGGGTCTATAAACAAGCCCAAAGCAGCAAGATGTGCCTATTCCTAATATGCATTCACTGCATGGAAACAACATCTTCCCATCCAACACAGGGATATAGTGAAATTGCTTACAATTGCAAGCCCCCAGTCATGATAACTGTGGGATCTGCATGGCATTCACAAGTACCTGCTTTGCTCTTTTTTGGAAATACCTCAACAGAGTTTAGCAGGACACAGGAGTTATATTGCCATTCTAAAAAAGATTACCGTGTGATAAACAAAGTTGTTCAGTGTGATGAACCAAGTTGCTCAGATCATCACCAAATCTTCAAGAAACAAGGATTCTGAGGCAGAAAGCTTTAAATAAAAGGGCAGGCTCTAGTTTAGATTATCCTTGAAAGCTTTCAGGAAAGGAAACTCCACAACAGTTTATTGCATGACTGAATTTGTGCTTAGGAAGTGCTCACAATGTTCGACCTAAATATATGTTGGCTTGGATTCAGAGTTTACAGGATACTGAAGGAGGGGAGGGATACTATTTGCAAATTCCTCTGTTCCCCTGAAAAATTGCTCCGGAGAGTTGAAGGACCCTCAAGAATAGTTTAGAAGGTGACATGATGGGCTCCAGGACAGGAGGATAAATTAAAATCATCTTATTTTCCAGTGGAAGCTGGTTCCCTTGGGGCTCTTTCTCATGGCCACATTTATGTGCTTTCCTCCCATCCTTGAATTGGGAGGAAAGTATATTGGCATTAATAGCATTGACCCCACAGCCTACCATTACGGCACCTCCGCTATGAGGCCAGGCAGTGTTGCTGCCCCCACATAATGTAATCCTGGGCAGTGGCTGGTAGATTCCCTGCTGCCCATTCCTTTCCCATTCAGTGTCACCTACACTGGGAAGTCCAACCACCAACTGCTCCTTGAACATGTGGTCGGGTGAGGTCGGGGATTTAAGCCTTAATTTTTATATTCATCTAGTTAACCTTAATTTTTTGTTATCTATTGCATGCTTCTTCTGACAAAACTATCAATCTTTTTTAGAGTTTGGAAATAATGTTTTTGAGAGATGCTTGTCTCTGGCACCACAGCTGGAGAAACAGCAGTAACGTGACACCAGACAGCCATGAACAGCAGAGGCATATCCTCACTCAGACACCAAGCAATAGCACCACCACCAATGGATTATGAGGGTAGCTTTGAGTTTTCAAGCACTTTTGATTATATCAGTAAAAAAGCATCTGCTCTCCCTTAAATAAAGGTTCGATTAATTGTTTCAGTAGGGTGTTGTGGGAGCCAAATAGGGTTATTCATACAAAGGACCAGAAGGCTTTTGTGGTAAGCCTAGAAAAAAAGGGTTTTTGAATAGTCCATTCTTAACCCATTTTTAAAAGTGAATGATCCAAGTTGTTTTGGGCTTTATAACTTAAATGGAATCTTGACAGCTGACTGAGAAGTTACATAAAGCTCATGCAAAGCTAGAATTTTGGAAGACATTATTAAAGGTAAGTATTAGAATCTTCCCTTAATTAACCAATCTGCAGCTCCTGAATCATGATTGAAAGGGGTTAATTAAGGCCTTAAGTCTGCTCCTTATCTATCCATCAAGCCAGACTTGAGCAGAAATAAACTGTGTTAGAATAATACTGAACCTTTCTTAATTTAGATTTTATTTTGAACTTCAAGCCTCATGGAGCAGCCCACCTATTCACCAGACTGCCTTTCCATGCTTCCTGATTCAAGCCAAGGTTAGGAACGAGAGAACAAAAGAGGGACTTTTGGCCAAAGTTACCGCCTTTCTGATCCAAAGTGAATTTTTACTCTTCTGACATGACTTGCATAAAGATTTAAGTTCTGGATAGCAAGGGTTAACAGGGTTGGCAAAAAGGTGACTATCAGGCAATAGATTAGGACCATGACTGATACACAATTTGTATGTATATTGTAGATTGTATTGTGGATTAGGGTCATATGTGATATACAACTTGCATGGTCCTAATCTAAAGCAATGTAATCCTTGGAACTCTTTCAAAGATTAAATTTGTCACATTTCTTTCTGTTTATTTATGGTATACCCCACACAGATTCACAATACACTTAATGAAGCGCAACGGGCTTTAAAAGGTATTTATTAATAAAATCCAGACAACTTGGCTTCTGCTTTGACAACCGAAATATTAAACGCATCTCCCAATATGTACCATTCAAATGAAATATATACTTACAGAACGTCTGTTCTCCTCAGTATCTGAAAATCATAAGATATAGATTAAAAATTACCACTCACATCAGTTTAGTGGACAAATGTACACTCAAGCACTCTAGGATTTGATTCCTTTCAATGACTCATTACTTATATTTATCTCACATTTCAAGGTGAGGTTTCCAGAGTCACTGCTTAAATAACCCCCTTTCATTTTTCAGATGAAAGAAAAGTGAGGTCTAATTGTTTTGACAGCAGCATCACATTTATTGATTGGGAGCATAGCAGTGGGAGCTTAGAACATTTTTTGATGAATCAGCCCTTCAGATGAATTTCAGAAATCAGGAAAAAGTTGGTCAAAGCTTTCTGATTTGGTGACCATTTGAATCCCTTTTGCTGCAGTCTGGCATAAACCCGAGCAATTTATCCCATTGAACAGAGGAGGATTTACTTTCAAATCAATACGCGTGAGGCTAAAAAGCAAAATATACTAGAGCAATTCATGTGCATGTCCACCTCATAGTATCTGCACAGAAAGCAAAAAAGGAAATGGCCACAAAACTGGTGAATTTTTCAAGGGCAACCCTTAAGCAACAGTAGTTCCAGCTACCTCTTGGTAGCATTAATACTACTGGCCATACTTGAGAAATGATAATTAAAATCATTTGTCGAAAGAGGCATATGACATATCTGATGCATGAGCTAGATGTGAATCTTGTGATGATATAAGTCCCCAGGGGATCAGAGAATTACGCTTTAATAATGCCACATTCTGAGGAAAGCAAGCAACATCAAACTAGAGAGTCTGTCTTCACCTCTAAAACTAAGAATGTTAACTCATGCCATGCAGTCCTGTTGCTTCCCACAATCCTCATGTACATTATCTACACAAAACTGACTCAGTGGAAACTTCCCTACTTCTCTGAGGTGTTCTAGAACATAATCACATAGAATGGCTAACATTTGTTGACAGAATTTTCAGCATCCTCATCAAATTATAGTTCTCAAGACTTTTAGAAGGAAACCATGACGGAACTGAGTGACTGATTAACTTATATTAATGTGATACTACTTTTGGTATTTATTTTACCATCCCTTTAAAAGAGACAAAACTTCAAACAACCTGTCAGCCCTACAAGGTAGACCAGACTAAGCAACAAATGCCATAAGATCAGGACTATTTTTACTGTAACAACTATAGAAACAGAACCTTGCAAGTCTGAACGTGCTTCCCCTTCCCTCACTTTGTGTGAACTAGGGAGAGGCCTGTCTTGAGATGCTTTCTCAAGTTATTTTCTTGGCAAGGGCTCAATCCCCTCTTATCTGACTGTTGCCTTGGTAATGGGCCTTCCTCCTGTCCTTCAAGGCTATTCCCTATTCCCTCTATATAACTCTTCCACAAAATTCATGGTCCACATTAGTTCACTTGTCAGCCATGGAAACTCAGTGAATGGCTTTTGATTAGTCTCCCTCAGTCAACCCAACAGACCACAGAAGATGGTTGTTGCAGGGAAAAAGAAGAAAGAAATGCTATGCATGTGTCAGCCCTTTGAGATAGACCAAGTTAGAAAGCAGACTTCACAAGAATGCTGGAACTCTACTTTATTGATCTAATCTATAGTAACAACATCTGAAAACTCAATTGCACTTTTCCTTCTCTCCCTGTTATACCCCATTTGTGTTTCTTTCTAATGCTTTCTTCCTTTCCCAAGCTTATAACATGTTTTGGTAACTGTCATCCCATAGTTTCTCCCAGGTCAACTCTGTGGCTCTCCACAGCATGCTGCCTTAAGCTTCTGGGGAAAGGTGGATATAAACCTAAAGAATAAGGAAGCAAGTGTTTTCCTCACCTCTCACCCAAACTGGCTCTGCAGTACCTGCTAAAGTTAGAAATCCCCTACTTGATATTGATCCCAGGCTCTCCTCCAATTGTTTATTCAGCAAAATAGGTTTCTTGTACAAAGCTAAGCCTGACAGGAAAAACCAGATGGAGGACATGGCTCAACCTTTTGTTCAGCTTCTCTAGTTTGATGAGTTTGACTTCACCTTCCATAACCCCCAGCCAACACGGTCTTGACTAACAAGACAAACAGAAAATATGGAAAACAGTTGTGATTTTTGTATCGGAGGTAAACCTCAGAACAATAATCCCCTTCAACCTGTTAAGATCAAAGAGCCATTTGAAATAACATATCTGAAATAAATTATCCAAGTCTCATGTAGTATGCTAGCTATTGTCCTGCCAGGAAGGAGGAAATTGTAAATTTTGTATATTTCCAGAGCTCCAAATGAAAGGTTATTTGTTAATTAAATGGGAGGTGGAGAATTGCAAAAAAACAGCGGATATCCCATGTTTTAGTCACCCTAAATCTGTCTGGGTGGCCAGCAATATTTTATGACTAAGTCTAACCTGATTTTTTATCTGCAACATAATCTTCTATGTTAATACTCTTCAGATTTTGATAAAGCAATACAGCTAAATCGTTTCATCTCCAAAATGTGGCTTTAAATCACTTTACATCATCTTTCCTTAATCTAGTACCCCCAGATGTGATAAGGCTATACCTCCTAGTATTACCACATCCCATTAGCTGGTTATCCTAGTTATTACTGCACTAGATATTTAGAATCTAATGCTTATCATTCATTCATTTGCTCACCCTGTGTTCATGAAAAATTTGGACACTGTTTCATTCTAGAGATTTCTGTCTTGTTCATCCAGCTTTTTCAGGCCTAGTTCAACTTAGTTCAGGCCTAATTCCAAGTAGTGGAATTTCAGGGCTTGTTCTTCTTGAATTAATAGATTCTTCCTCACCTCTTCCTGTTGTCTCATGTGGAAATACCCAAAATGTCTTTTAATTAAGCTCTCCTAGACATTTTGCTTCCCATGTATATCAACATGCAGCCTAAGAATTGGGTCATGCCACCTAACTCTGTCCCCAATGTAGCATGTGCCCCTTAGCCCAGTCCACAGCTATCTACTTGTATAGCCCAAATTTCTGGAGAAAGGCAACTTCCATATGCATAGGTGGAGGCGTGGAGGTTTCCAGTATGGCCCAGAAGCTGACAGCACAGGGTTTAAGACTGCATGGAATCAACTGTATATTCAAACACTGAAAAACACTGCAGTTTGTGCAGGTGCCTGTGGGAACGGATATACAGTATGACCCAGAAACGTTAAAAATGGAGCTAGCTGGCATTGCCCTGCTCCTGGCTTGCATGTTCCCATTTGCAATAAGTACCCTACCTGAATAGAGAGAGTATAATTTCCCATTCCTTTAAGAAAAGAGAGCTCTCATTGCTTGCCAAGGAAATTGCTATTAATTTCTCAATGTATAAAAAGTCAATTTTGTCATTTTTAATCATAAAAATAAAATTAAAAATAACAGGGAATTAGCATCCTTGCTTGGAGGAATAGCAAATGACTAATGAAAGACCAGTACAAGGAAACCAAAGCTTCTGATTGAATTAACATGAACAGTGAATAGTAGAATATCGGCAATAGAAAGAACTTACTTTTGAACAAACACAGTGTAGATCTTGCCTGGGGGGGTGAGCATTGCCATTCTTTTGCGGAGAACAGAGTGTCATATTGAGAACTGGACATTCCTATTCTTCCATTTGATTTCAGGATGCCAATACTGTACCTTAGGAGCTGATTTAATTTACGGACTGCTCTTATACAGGTTGCTGCTGAACTTCGGAGTTTCGAAACCAAACACTTTTTTCCAGACAGGCAATTAGCACTCTTATATAACTAGGCCCAAACTAGCCAAAATTAAGCCCCGTGACTCCCATTCTGAAGCGGCAAAGCACTTGCCTGCTTTGAAATTATGATGTTTCGAAGGACTTCTCAGCTAAACTGTAAAATTTAAACAAGTCCACATCCCACAAGAGTTTATGAATTTCACGGCATGATTTATACTTTCTATATTGAATTGTGTTTGTGATAATGACACTTCTAGTTGTAGTTGATTTAGTTGGTGGGTGGGTTTCAAATGTTAAATAGTCACCTAGGTTGAACCAGAAATACACACAGTACACCGCACTGCCTGTCTCTGGGTTATTTGTGGAAAGGAAGTAGAGTACAGTAGTTGACTTGGACTAGAATCTTGCCAAAAGGGACCTCTATTGTCAATTCATCTTTAAAAATTTATATTGAAAAAAGGAAATGAGTGGAGGGACTGAATTTATCTAATCGCATTTATTTATTTATTTATTTATTTATACATACAATTTATAGGCCACCCAACTCCCAAGGATTCTAGGCAGCTTGCAGTTAAAAAGTAAAAAAAATTACAAAAAAGAGATCATAAGCAGTTCAAGGACAAACCATCTAGTGGGGGCTCAAGCAGGGGCTTTGAATGAATCAGGCAGTTCTCTGACTGTAAGTTTGATATACAGGTAGTCCTTGCTTAATGGCCCCAATTGGGACCGGCAACACTGTCGCTAAGCGAGACAACACATGACCACGACTGACTTACAACCTTACTTCTGCCCCAGTCATTAAGTGAGATATCCTGTGATTTTACTGCAGGCTTCCCCATTGACTCTGCTTGTCAGAAGCCAGCTGTGAAGCGTGCAAATTTATTTATTTATTTATTTAACTTGTCCCTGCCCATCTCCCCACAATGGGGGACTCTGGGCGGCTTACAACAGCTAAAATCAATACATAATTAAAATTATAAAAAGTTTAAAAGTTGTAAAAATTATATTTACAGAAATAAGGATAAAAATAAAGAGGCTAAAAGATCCAAGAGTCCAATAGAGGCCACACCAGGCCGCTAAGGGGCCAGCCAACCCCATTTCTGGTATCCTCCCTCCCCGCCCCAGGCCAGATGGCAGAGCCAGGTCTTCAAATCCCTCCGAAAGGCCTGGAGTGAGGGGGCCTGTCTCACCCCCGGGGGCAAGATGTTCCAAAGGGCAGGGGCTACAGCAGAGAAGGCCCGCCTTCTGGACCCCGCTAGTCGAAGTTCTTTTACCGCGGGGATCTGGAGCATCACGGATTATGGCGATCACATAACCATGGGACACTGCGACGGTTGCAAAACACCTGAATCTCGATCACATGACTGCAGGAATGCTGTGATGGTTATAAGTGGGAAGTGGGAAGACCAGTTGTAAAGTTACTTTTTCAACACCGTTGAACGGTTGCTAAACAGGGCAGTCATTAACTGAGGACTACCTGTAGCACCAGCATTGTCATTAACTACGTATATAAACATCCATGCACTATGTGCTGAATATTATGTTTCCAATTATTTATTTCATAAGAAAATAATGTAGTAATTGCAACTCTTCTGTTCAAAAGAAAGGACTTTCTAATTTAGACTTGCAATGTTAACAAAGGTACATTGGAATAGCCAACTGTTTTGGAAATGCATTCAAGACATGCTTAAAGGTTGGATCAGCATATTAGCACTAAAAAGGCTCCTGCAAAAATGTGAATCCAAACATATATAAAGCCATGAGCAAAATGCATATGAAGGTCTTTTTGTTTTGAACATCACTGATCCATGATGCTACGTCCATTTACTCTTCCAGGTCCAGGCAAATTATCCAACCCTAGTATTTTTAAAATGATGTTTAACATTTTCATGAAATTCCAGACTAGGTTGGTATCTGCTGGGAAGGATCTTAGCTCATATAAGACCATCCTTTGGAGGTCTGAACTTTGGAGGCAGGAAATTGGCATGACAAGTTTCTAGAGCTCTGTAAAATGCCATGAGGCTTTCTCATGCCTAGTGCTGCTGAGAATATTTGTTTTTCCACAGAATGTTGTGGGTGGCAATACGTTGAGCTGAGCTCTTCCTGTCTCGACACTAAAACTGCCGCCTAGAAACTGAGTCATTCTTCCAGCACAAAGCACAAATCAGTAGTTTGTTGATTAGAACAACCTGGGGTGGGCAGGCAGGCTAGTTTTATAGCAAAAATTTTTTAAGATGATGAACATAATATCTCTGGACCAAAATGTACTTTATCAGTTCATGAAGGGTGTTTTTAAACTGGCAGACATAGTTGCACATAGATAGTTGGCTGTGGAAGACGGGCAAAATGGAGGTGAAAGATATCAGTAGGAAACAAAATATAAATGAAATAAATATATAATTTTGTGAAAACATTATAGGCAATAACTAAGGTTGTGTTGGTTATAACAGAAATGTTCTGGCATAGGTGACATAAGGAATAATGCTACATGACAGATGATTCAAGAAAAGAATCAGTGTATCAAAAACAGGTATATCATTGCTCCCTTCAACTTGGCACTGCTGAGACCACGCCCAGAGAACTGTGTACAATTCTCAGCACATTTCCAGAAGGATATTGACAGGTTGGAGAGGGCTCAGAGGACAGTAACATGGATAATAAAGATCCCTGAGGAAACACCCTATGAGGACAGGCAGAAGGAACTTAGGATGTTCAATGTGAAGAAAAGACTTAGGAGACGTAATAGCCATGTTCATGGTCATGAGCTATTTCCATGGTCACGGAAACCAGGACCAAAAATAAAAGGTATAAGTTGCAGCTAACTTGATTTTATTTAAATACCAGGAAAAACTTTCTGAATAAGATCTACACAACAATGGAGCAGCCTACCTATACAGGGTTCTTCATCTCTGGTGGCTTTTAAGAAGATGCTGGAAAGCCACCTCTCTAGGAGGGTTTCTCTGCACATTGCAGAGGGTTGAGCTAGATGATCCTTGTGGCCACCTCCATCTCTACAATTCTAGGGAAAGGAAACCTTCTTCAAACCATGGGTTTCATTCTGGATCTTTTCCTTGAGTTCTTATTGGTTGGTGTCAGTGATGTGCTGACTTTTTCTCCTCTTGGCTTCTAGATACTGTCACTCAATTATCAACACCTAGGGGGGTTTGTGGCTACTAAACAACAAGATACAAACAGCACAATCCCCAGCACTAGATGTGCATATTAATTTTGAGAGACCTGAGCAGTGCTTTTCTTCATTATAATATGAAGAGCCCATCAAGTTTATAAGATAATGAACAAGTACCCTAATTTTTTTTTGCAATACAGGAATATATCCAAGATAGTACATAGCTTTAAAGTACAACAATCAACTAAATAGTATAAAGCAGGACATAAAATAAGCGTCTTCAAACAGCAAGTGAGAGAGAAACAGAGAGAGATCTTACTTGGACAATGCCTAATAGAATGAAGTAATGTTCGCAGTCAATTACATTCTTCCATTATAACAAACGTTCAAATACAAGTGGGCAATATTCAAGGCACAACAAAAGACCACACACACAACATAGTCATCTCTATCACCCAGCAGAGAGAAAGAAAAGTTTCATAAGTAGAGTGAAGTGCACAACGGAAGAAATTTGATGAGGGAGGAGACGGGGGCTCCTCCTGTTATACGGGCCATCGATTCCAAAGAAGTCAGATGGGCAAGACAAAAACTAAAATAAACGTAGTGGCAGTTTAATTAAAATGAAGATTACTAAATGATTCCCCATGCATGTTATAATTTCCCCCTTCAATTACACTAAAAATTAAAATTTAGGGGCAACATTTGGGGAATGCATCCTGGCACCATGTTTGCGCCTGAGAAAATAATGTAAAGAAAACTATTTGGTAGAGAATATTAATTTTTACAATAAATAATAATAATGACATAACATTTTCTCTGGTCATGGTGTTCCTATAGGAACCAGACCTCTTCCTGCATATCTCCATAACTCTAATGTCAGTGTAGTGTTGGTGCAATAATTACAGTATTGGACTAGGAGTGGGAGACCCAGGTTCGAATCCTGGGAAGACCAGGTTCGAATCCAATCTGAGCCACGGAAGCTCACTAAGTGATTTTGGGCCAATCACCATCTCTCAAACTAATTGAGCCCACGTTATTGTTGTTGTAGGAACTGAAGGAGAACTACATTGACCATCTTGACCTCTTGGTGGAAAGGCACAATTCTCTTCTATTGAAAGGCATAATGTAAATGTAACAAATAAAATAAGTATATTTTTCAGTTATGAATGAAATGGGGGTGGAATCCTTCCAGATGTCCCTGTCAGCATCAGCATTGACCATGCTGCTTGAGATTGCTGGGAATGGTTAGTTCAGTACCATCCAGAAGGCCACCCACTCCCCTGCTTTGCATTAACGGATGGCAGGAATTAGTGGAGCCGGAAGACTTCTAAATGGAGTTCATAGGCCAAGATATTTCCCCACCTCCCCATTTTGTTGCATCTCCTGTATGGGTGGAATGTGTGTTTTTATATAAATACCATTATGAACTATCTCCATAAATAAAGTCAACACAGTTATGTTTCAATAAGTAACATAATAAACTTCCAATCTGCTTTTACTGTTGTGTGATGTCCTGCTTATCTATTTGAAACACTTTTCCTGTGTATCCCACAGGAAAAACAGATGTAATTAGAACAATACACTCTTACTACGTTTCCAAAAATAACTGAAGCTGCAGCCGGATATGTGCAAGAGAGAAGGTGGAATGCCAGATTAAGGGGTGCTTCTCACCAATCAAATCTAGAGCACATTTTTAATCAAATGACATTTCATTGGACTTCCTTCCCTACAACAAACAAAGTATTGATTTAAAAAGATTTGAAGTAATGCATGCCCTCCACAAACTCATTTAGGCTGATGAAGTAGGTAACAGAGAAATTTTCTTTAGTATAAATTTTCCATAAAGAGAATTGTTGCACAAAATGTTCCCTCAACCTAGGGAATAGTTTTGCATTCTAAGAAATGGAAACATTAATACTAACTCCCAGCTGATGTCACTCTACCTCTACATCGGGCATGTTTATAGATTGAAAAGACTTTTCATTTCATAGTGCAACAAATGTCTGCTCTCTGATCTATCCCCCCTCCCTCCCACCAACATCGGTGCACCATAAGAGTTGCAAAAAACTCTTCTAGAAGCTAGGATGATCTTTTTTAAGGTCCCTGGAATATTATCCCAAGATCCTTAGGACTGGAGCATAAATAGAATATAGAAGAAAGAAAGCAAGTGAGAGATCAGCTTATTCCTTAAGACCTTCTATATTTCTATTCCTATATTTCAGGAGTCTTTTTTTTAGTAGATGCATTTTTTCCAGAACAGTTTTCCAAACTATAAAAGATAAAGTTCAGTAAAACAGCACTAACAATAACATCCCCAAAAGCTTAAACTTCAATCTGGTTAAAAAGCCTTCCCATTAAAAAAAAAAAAAAGGAAAAGCTCAGAATAAAACATTTTAGTTATATTATTAACACAGAGGTAAAGATTATCATCCCATATTTTGGAAAATAAATTGTATATTTGCCAAGGATGTACAAATTAATGTGCACTATTTCCTGTGCAAATTAGCTAATGGTTGCCATTCATCCCTAAATAAAAATAAGTTCTGTACCTGAGAAATAGTAATTATGAGAAAACAAACAAATGGATCATGGAAGAAATCAACCCAGAGTTCTCACTTGAGGCGCAAACAACCAGATTCAAATTATCCCACTTTGGACACATTATGCGAAGACCCAACTCTCTGGAGAAGGCTCTAATGCTGGGCAAGATGGAAGGAAAGAGAAGAAGAGGATGACCAGCAGCAAGGTCAATGGACTCGGTTACGGTAGTGATGGGTGCACTGCTGAAAGACTTGAAAGACCAGGTTAGGGGCAGATCATCATGGAAAAAATCTATCTCTGTGGTTGCTAAGAGTTGATGGCACATAATCAATCCATTGAGTGGCCCAGCCTCCACAGGACAGTGAAAAGACAAGGTTCGTGGCACGCTAGGGTGCTCAGCAATATATGGACCATCATAAGAAGAGAGAAAAAAAATAAGAAATGGAAAGCAACAATGAGGTGTTTCTATTGGATGAGAAGCAAGGAAAGTTGTTAAACCATAAACTATTATGCCATCAAGCTTAAATGACTGCGTACAAGGAACTTTGGAGAGGTTTATTCAGATGGGGAAATAATAATGCAACAGGAATAAGACTGGGTAGGTCTTTAAGGATGTACTGAGATGTACCGTCAGCATGATGTTGATGACAAGTTTAATAATTGCCTGCACAGTAATCCCTGAGTTTATGACTACTCAGAAGTAACTCCCATTAATGGGATTTACTCTCAGCAAAGTTATAAGCCTTAGTTGATCTCCTATAATTTGCCAACAGAAGAATCTTATGCAGATGTACATTCAGAACTTAAATTCCACAGAAAATAATGAGAGTTATTTCCAAGAATATTCATAATGTCTGGTATGAGTTTGCGATCTATGAATTCATTATTTTTGCTTTCTTCTTTCTTTAAAAAATACAGTATATATATATATGTAAAAGTACCATAAAAGATACTTAACTTTTGTATCTAATTTTTCTCCATTTGTTTACTTACCATGAATAGCTTTTCTGATTTCAGTATAAACTGTCTCATTATTTGTTACAGGAGCTGGAAAATAAATCAGTACAGAATCAGTTACTGTTTGCTGCCTGTATGCATTTTGAACATCTGCTTAAATCAATAGACTTTCAGAAAAAGCAGCTGTTACTGCCAATTGGAAAAAGTGTCTTACTAAGGGGATAGAGCCATACCACATTTGTCAGTAATGGCAGTTCAATTCTGCACCACTGTCCTGTTTGCAATGGCCTGGTTCCCTGTCTCCAAAAATGGCCTGGTTCCCTGTCTCCATTAATAGCTGGGTGACTGTTCGACAGAGCAGAGAAGTGGTGGTGTGTGAAGCAGGATGGGGGACCTCCCTCTTGCTTCATCCCACACCCTTCTCCACTCCACTGACCTGTCAGCCTGGTGATTTTCAGAACATTCCAAAATGGCCATGGAGAGTTGAGACCAGAAGGAAGCAGTGGTGCCCATGACAGCCTTAGATGGCCAGTAGGACCTAGGCAAATCCCAGCTTCTGACTGTGTCATCACCAACACAGTCAATGAGGCACCATAGACTGTACATTTGTATGGCATGACATTGCTGGAAGAAGAGAGAAAGAAAAACTGGAACAGCGAAAGATGATTTTAAGCTGCCACTGTGGGAAGCTGGGGATGAGAAAATGACAATGTCATGAGAATATATTCCTTTAAAATGGTGCATGGGACATTTATTTTCTAGTCCTCACACTCCAAAAGGCTCTGGGCATGAAGATGAGCCTACAGAGATAAAGGTGACTCCAAAATCAGCAAACTGCTACACAATTGACCAAGGAGAATTAGCTTAACCTTATGTAAGACTGGGCCCATGCAGGGCTAAATTTGACCTCCTTGCTGTTAGATCATCAGGTCAAGTAACCCCTTTTGGGGGTTCCCAAAACACATTAACATCCTTTGTCCCACTGATCCAGTTAAGGATGTTGTGGAACAGTAGATAACAAATAAAATAAATGGTTAACAAACTGAACATAAATAATTAGAATATTTAATGGTGCAAACACTGTCAGATTCAGTCCAAATCTGTGAAGTCCTTGGTGTTCTCTGAGCTTGGTTGTTTTCTTGCAGGCATTTCATTACCTGACTAGGTAATATCTTCAGTGCTAGAAGGGAGTGGGGTTTGCTCTCTGTTTATATACAGTAGCTTGCCCTGTCAGTGTTGGTGGGGGTGCTGTTTTCTTCTTGGTAGTTCCTAGATTAGGCTGTTCTTTACTGCTTGATTGTTGTCTGAGTTGGTAGTTCCTTGATTAGGGTATTGTTTACTGCTTGTTTGTCTGGTGTTAATCCTGGTGTTAAACCTTGCTTATCTGGAAGTTGATTGCTGGCAAGGAGATGTTCTGATCTTTTTGTTTCCTTTTTAGCTTTTTTATTATCTCTTTTGAATGGTATGTAAATGTTGTTTATGTGCCTGTTGGTGGCTGACTTGTCTGAATGTCAAGCTTCCAGATATTCCCTTGTGTTTTTGGATTCAGCTTGGTCTGAGATGCTGACCATTTCCCAGTTGAAACTATCATTGAATCTGTCCATGTGTTGTGAGATTAAGGAGTTTTCATTGTGTCTTATGACTACTAGTTGGTGTTCATGGATGTGCTCTGCTAGTCTTTTGCCTGTCTGTCCTACATAGTGGCTATTAGAGTCCTTACACTGTATGTTGTAGATGACTCCTGTTTTTTCTTCTTGGGCTACTGGTCTTTTCTTTTGGTTTACTTAAGATGTTTTGGAGGGCTTTAGTTGGTTTGTGTGCTACGGTGATGCCATGTGGTTGTAATAGTTTGTTGGTTGTTTCTAAGATGTTTCTGATGTATGGCAGTGTTATCCTTTTTGTATCCTGTGTTGGTTGTGCTGTAGTGGGTTGAGTGGTCAGGCACTTTTTGATAAAGTGTTGGTATCCATTTTGTTGGAAGATGTTGTATAGGTGGTCTGTTTCCTTTTTCTGGTGTTCTGGGTTGCTGTAGTATGTTTGTGCTTGTCTGAATAATGTTCTTATACAGTTCCTCTTGCGGGAGATTGGGTTACTTTGGTATTGGAGCACTTGGTTAGTGTGGATTGTTTTTCAACAGACTTGTGTTTCTAATTTGCCATCATTTCCTCTGCTGATATGGATATCCAGGAAGGGTAGTGTGTTGTTTTCTTCTTCCCTTGTAAATTTTATTTCTTTGAAGATGCTGTTGATTGTTTCAATGTGTCTTCTCTAGTTGTTCCTTTTTTATTATGACCAAGGTGTCATCTACATACCGGATCCATACTTTTGGTTGTATGCATGGGAGTACTAGAGTTTCTAGACGCTATATTACAATCTCTGCTATGAGTCCTGAGAGTGGTGATCCCATGATGTTCCTCTGATTTGTTGGTATATTTGTCATTCAAACGGAAAATAGTGAGGCAGCAGTTGATGAGGTCCATGGTTCTGGGTATTTTAATCTTAGTGTATTTGGTTAGGTTGGGTGTGTTGTACCGTACTGCTGCCATGGATTTTTTTTTGCTAGTTCTGGGCCTATGGATGTAAAGAGTGCTGTGACATTGAATGAAACCATAATTTCACCTTCATCTATTTTTAGATATTTGATTTTCTGGAGGCACTGTAGTGGGGAGTTGATAGAATATTCACTCCCCTCTGTGAGATGTCCAAGCTTTTTTGTAAGTTCTTTTGCTATGTTGTATGTTGGGGTCCCTGGTAACGATGCAATTGGACGGAGAGGTATGTTGAGTATGTGTATTTTGGGGCATCCATATATTTATATTTAGAACACCCTTCTTTCTTTTTTGCTTTTTAAAAGAGTTTTGCCAGTTTTCCCTTTTAGCCCCAATGGTAGGAAGACTGGTGAAATGAAGCTGTTTTCTTTTTCTACCAATCCACCAGTAAAAGGTATAAGAAGGAGTCAAGAAAAGAAGGTTCAAGCAATGGAACCCACATGTCCATGGAAAGGAAGGTGATTGGTGCTTTTTTTCCTGGCTAGGAGGAAACAGCTAGGAGGGGCAATGAAGCATGGAATCTACCAATCAGAAGTTGTGATAGAACATTCTTCCATAGCTAAAGGAAAGGAAGGGTTTGAAATCTAGAACAGGATTTCCTAAGCTGATTTACATGCTGGAGTCAAATAACTTAAGGCTGCAGTGTGGGAAAGTCTTAAGTCACTCATGAAACAAGCCGTATGTTGGGTTAAAATGATGGGTGAATCCTGATACTGTCTGTTGATAACATACCTATTTCTTAAAGCAGCCCTTACTATAAGGGTAGACCTTTTTTCTACACTGGAGTCCACCACAAAGCCTCCTGATTTGCTGGTGAGCCGACACAACTCCTGCTCAAGGGCTGGGTGGCAGCCGTGGTTAGGAGGCCCTTTGCACAAATCCATCTTGTGCACCAGTGTGCCCATTTCTGAATTAGGAGGCTCTGCTCATAATCACTCATGCCCTAGTCACTTCCCACATGGATGACTGCAACACACTCTACGTGAGGCTGCTTTTAGAGAGCCTTCAGAAGCTTCAACTGGTCCAGAATGCGGTGGCACCAACATGCACCGTGTAACACCACTGCTGTGCAAGCTATATTGGCTTCCAGTAGTCTTCTAGGTGCAATTCAAGGTGCCAGTTGTCACCTTTAAAGCCCTATGTCTGCTCCAAGCCCTTCAGTGAAGCAATGCCATCTTATGGAACCCAGCAAATGTAACTTCTCTGTTTCAGTCCCTGCCCTGTGGACATCCCCCCCCCCCGCCCCAATATCTGGATGCCCCTGACCCTGTTGGTCTTCTGGGAGGCCATATAAATCAGGTGTTAGGGCTGGTTTGTTAGCAAAGTCTGATACAGGTGCATTTGGGACTGTGTTTGTGAAATCCCTCAGTTTTTGCATTTCTTATGTTAGCTTGTAATTGTATTTTTTGTTGTTTGATATTGGTTTTGAATTGTTAGCTGCCCAGAGTTATTTGCTTAAGATGGACAGCCATAGACATTTTCTAAATAAATAAACTGACATTGGACGGAGATGAAAAGGCACCATGCCATCTTTTCCCTTGAAAGACCTGCTTGGGGGCTGAAGTTCATAAATTGGAAAGCAGGGGTGAGGCAAAGTTCGCTGCAAATGGGGGGAAAGAAACCACAAGCTCTGGAAAGTTGCAGAGTCTCAAAGGAAAGAGTAGTTTTATTGCAGTTTCAAATTTATCACAGCCAAGTCAGAAGTAAAAAGACTCAGCTTTGGATTACAGGAGACACCACGGGAAGACAGAAGTCCAGTCCTAGTTTCAAACTGGTGCAGAGTCCTCATAAGAAGGACCAGCACCTCTTTCCTGCTCAATATTTAAACTTGCAGTATCATCAATTCCATAGGCAAAAGACAGAGGTTGCATTCATACGACAGACTTAATTAGATCAGTAAATGATCTACTGTGTGGTGTGAACCTGTAGCCAGGTCATTTCTGGACCAGGATCATGTTCAGACTAAATCCAAGAACCCCAGAGTAATTGTAAGTTGATTTATCTTACCTGGGTCTCTCTGTGTCATTTCAATCAGGTAGGAAGGGTTAACGTAAGGTTAATTGAAGATGAAACCTCTGCTTTTGCCTCTAGAAACAAGGATGAGGCTACAGTGGACCTACAGAAAGGAGCTGCTCCAACCATACCCCCTCTGTGTTTGCGTTTTCTTTTCTTTTCTTTTTTCTTTTCTTTCCACCCTTCCTGTGGGATATATGTGTGGGAAAGAAGGGCACAGAACAGTGGAGCAAGTTAAGCCTTCCCAACCTTATTTACAGTGGCTCTGGCTGTGATCAGGCCACCAAGGATTTTGTAAAGCTTTTTTCTTCTAAATGGTCCAAAATAAATTATAATTAAAGGTGTCTGGAAAGGTGTCCAAGATAGCTGCTTCCAGTATAACGGGCAGGCCATAATTTCTCTAGTTTGTCTAGTCCCTAACCAGTGGGTAAGGCACTTACCCATGGAGTTTGGGCTGCAGAGGTCATTTCTGCATCAGTGACTTCTTTGGCTTCTAGCATCTCCATAGCATCACCCAGCCACTGTTGAAATGATATAAAGCCTGTCCTCATTGCTGTTATTTTTGCAGAAGAATGATTGGATGACTCCAGAAGATGCTATAAACCACTCATGGGGAAATGATCTGTCAGTTATTTCTTGCAATTGTGGGCAGGATTTATTTCTATATCTTCCTATTTTTTCTCTCCTCTGGAAAGATGGTTATGAATGTGTTTCAGTAAGCAACATCCTTAATTCAGGCAATTAATTCTCTGGCAAGTTGTTCTTCTGATCAAAATACAATGCAGGTAACCCAGGTGGCTCCTGCTGTATCTTCCTCCCCATTACAAATCTTACATGAAATGATAGGCTAATTTTATCAAGGAAAGCATATCCACAGCCCATTCATCATTTATATTTTATGGGAGGATCCTACACTTTCAACAATGCCATATACAAAGATACATTTTTAACAACAACTAAGATGCCATTATTAAGTGTCGGCACCAAACTGATTGCATATAAGAAAAAAAAATTGGAACTTTATACTCAACCTGGAAGTGAGACATTCAGTTTTGTTTTGTTGAAAAAAGGAAATGTGCTGGCCTGACAGCTTGGAAGGTTTTTAACCTTTTAAGGATTTCTGTTTAAATTATCATATGAGATCATCTCTGCTTATAAGGCCCCTAAAAGCTCTGCATGGGTGTGGCCCGAGTTTCTAAGTTCATATATACAAAAGCACTCACAAAACTAACATTAACTGGTCACAATTTTGCCTAGGTTACTCGTACCTAAGACTCTGGATTCAGGGCATTATCAGACGTGCCTTCAAATCTGCTGGGAGAAATGCCAAAAAATGTGGTTGACCAATTGGGCGGCATTTTTGCTGCCTCCAAACTGGCCAAGTGATATCCATCCTTGCCACCCCCTTTGCTATTCTCCGCAGTGCATGGAGGTGGGTTCCCTCTCACACCAATCCATTTACTTGTCTACTGGGGAGACAAATAACACAAGCCTTTTTGAACCGACATTGATCGAACAAACGGCAGGATGGAAATGCTACAACAAGGGCTTGAGGCCAGGAGAAATTGGCAGTGAGGGATAGTTTTGTATGAACAAATGATACTTATTGCCCTCCAAGCTAGCCAGTGGAGAAAAATCCTTCTGTACACAGATATCACTCCTTTCATAGATGGGCAGAACTCAAGCCTCTGGAAGCAAGATAGTCAGGCGATCCACAGAGCTGCTAGGCAGCCTTATGGCATATATGAGGTTAGAATGTAGTACCTCTAAGGGGCACCAGGTTGGGGAAGCTTATTCAAGTGTCAGTTGCCCACAGCCATCTTCTGATGAGGTACCTTTTATACAGCCAGTTTTCTGAAGTCAAACTAATGTGGATTTGTTTGCATAAAGAGAAAAGTTATGAGGATGTTTCTCATGGTGGTGCCCCATAGTCTGATTTATTTTCCCTCCCCCCAAAACCTCTCTGCTCTGGAAGAAAAAGGAACTTTTCAGACCCAGTTGGGAGGCAGCTGTTTGAAGAAAAGGACAGGAAATTAGAGAAGTCTGCCTGTCCAACATTTGATTTAATCTGCCCTACAGAGGGCTGAAGGCAGAACTGAACTGGATGGCTTTAATAGCTTTTTCAGACTAACAATTCAGCGCAGGTGGCCCATCTTGTCACAATGAATAGGATAAAAGGCTTGTTTGTTAATTAATAAACAAGTTAGAAGGAAGACCTGCTGGCTCTTGAAGCAGGGGCTGTGTTTCTTCCTGTTTACTCAGGCCTAATTGTGGCTGCTTCTGAAAGGGGTTGGAGAATTACCATCAATCTCACAGCTGTTCTGGACCCACTGCATCCCAAGTTGACATCTTCCTTACCTCGGTAAGGGTCGGGCACTGACACTTCTACTTCCGTATATTCCACTTCAGGAGCCTCAAGGCCAGGTCCTGTCACAAGCAGAGTAAGAAAACTTTTCTTGCTGTTGCACTCCAAAACAGCTGAGAAATTGCCTATGCCCGCCTTTGGTTTAAGCTGATTATATTCCCACTGACTTTATAAAAATAATGCAGGCATTTGTCCAGGCTGAGGCCTGACTAAAAATGTAAATTTCCCTCCAGCAAACACCATAGAGTTTGGTGTGATGTGTAAACCTCCAGAATAAGATATGGTGGTGCTCATGCAACACATTAAGCCATGGTTTGATGGAAAAAAAACACACCAGCACAAAATGTGTGTCTCCACTTTTGTTTTGTATACTTTTTTTAGAGAAATATAACCAACCAACCAACCAACCAACCAACCAACCAACCAAAAGGATTAATACAGTGATAATACAGTAAGAAACTACCTACATTACAGTGATTAAAAGAAAAAAATGTAAATACTAATTTTGTATTGATATCATAAAGATCTTTTTTTTTTTTCTTTTTTCCCCTTTGTTTCTTAGTGGCCAGTCCCTGTGAACCTGCTTTTCTTTTTTCCCAGTTTCTTCCCCCCCCCTTGATTACTTGATTGACTGATTGTGTGCTATTAAGCTGGTGTCAGCTCTAGCAACGACATAGAGAGACCTCCTCTAGGAGGATTTTTCCCTTCACATTTAGTTTATTTTACCTGACTGCACTGGAGAAGGATGGTCAGCAAGGCATGACACATTTTACACACCTCTAAACTGCAATGGGTGCTCTTGGCTTAAGGGGGAAAGTATAGCTTTAGCAAAATTACAGTTAAGGACAATTTAAGGATGTACTGTGCATGGGTTGAGTATAAAATGAAGGTAATATCAAAGGAACACAGTAGAAAAAAAAATGGCTGCCAAGGCATGTTTCTCCCATAGCTGGATACAAGTAGGCGCTAAGCTGAAAAGTTAAAAATGTATTTTGAAACCAAAACTAAGATATTTTATATTGTATTTTAATTGATTTTATCTCTTCTGTAAACTGCCCAGAGTCGCTTTTTAATGAGATGGGCGGTGACAAATTTGATATGTAAATAAATAAAAATAAATAAATAAGATATTACCTTTATTATCCTCTTTTGCACTGATGTGATTTTTTTCACCACCTTCATTATAACCTGAACCTAAATTGCAAAAACGAAGAGAGAAAGACAAAAAGAAGCTTCAGGGGGAGAATGAGTGTTTCCATCCACTTCAGGGTCTGATCATTCCTATTCCTTATTTCAGCTATAACTGAATGTATCCATCAGTAGGAAAAAATGGCCCACCACTGTCCCGTGTTTTGTTATCATATCTCTCATCTACTGCATATGAACTACAACATGTAACCATGTTCTTGGTTATATTAACACTATTACACTGGGCCAAGACTGGCTAATGATCTTCGGCCTAGACTGGGTCATTATCATTGTCATCATCACCTCGGCAATGTTGGCATTATGTTGGTATTACAAAACAATATTGGCATTACCAAATAAAGGGTTCTTCTGCACAACTGCTAATTGCAGATTGCAGATGACCCACCAAATGAATTTAGAGGACAGACACAGACAATATTTTCAACTCACCTCCGACCCACCAAGAAGGGAGACTGAACTTAATCTGCTTCAGTTTTAAAGTGGTGGTTTCTAGCTTCTTCCAGCACAAGCTGTACTATCTGGTCCATCTGAAGTGCATCATACCAAAGCTGGGGCAAGGGCCACCTGTGACTGCTGTGGGTATGTCCCCCTTCTGGTCCTTGGCCACTGATTATCAGGGCCACTGATCTTTGGGCAGCAGGAGGGTCAAAGCTCTCCCATTGTGCCAAAATGCCGTCACTCTTGCTTCTCTGCCAACCATGGCTAGCAGGAGAAGAAGGGAGAGAAGAAGGAGAAGCCAATTATTTGGTAAAGCCATGGGCAGCTTTACCACATGGGTGCTGGTTAAAGAGCTACTTCCAGTGTAGCAGAAAAACTGGAGGAGAGAGACAGTGGGTGAGAAGAGCAGCTTGGATGCCAGTTCTCTTGATTCTGTTTCTCTACTTCCCACTTTGTTTGCCTTGGATGATCACTCATGGGACAGGAAACCTGACCATAGAAGTCCCACAGGTCTTCTCCTACCAGTGGCTGGCAGTAAAGGAGATGTTCTGGTGCAAACCGAATCCCTATTCTGCATTGTTGCCAGGGCCGATTAAGATAGAAGTGCCAGTTTCCACATTGGATGACAGCATTTTATTGCTGCTGTGAGGAAGTGCCCAGATCTGTAACAGGCATTGAGAAAGTAAATAACCTTACCATAATAGAATTCTCCTTCGTTATTCTGTCCTGTTGTCAGCTTCTCACCCACTGAATTGGGTGCTCGTTTGGATCTAAAATGAAAGAAAACAAGGGAAATGAAGAGGCATTTGCATTACAAATTATACTCAAGATTTTCCAAGATCTCAGAAATATAATTGTATACCTCTCTGATGCCTGATCGGCAATCCTTCTGAACCGGAGAGCCTATCTGGGAATATTATGATCATGTCATAGGCTCTTCCACAAAATGGTTGACAAGCCCAATCACAAAACACTCATTTATCAAAAGGTAACTACTGAGGTTGCTTCCTGACACTTTTCTAGCCCTCTAAGGTATTCCTTACCTCTTCACCTTTCTTCTGGGCAGGAGTACCAATGCAATTAATTGGGAAACTGTCTGATTCTATTTTCTCTTCTTAATACTTTTAATTCAATATGCCTATGTCTCCCAATGGACCATTTGCATAATAGAAACTTTCCTAATGCTCTCAAAACATACTCTGCTTTAATTAGTTGTTGTATCCATTTGTGCAGATAAATGAAACATTCATACAGAACAGCATTAGGAATCTATAGCTACATATAGATATACATATATCATCAATAACAATTTGAAATCCAACTTACACAGCCAGCTCCGTAGAAATGTTTTTAGCTTGATAAGGGGGGGAAAAGAAAAATTACTATGTTGTAGTTCATAAACAAATGAACATGGAGGCAAAGTTACTTCTCATACTGTTACTCCAATACTATATGAAGAACTCTAGATTCAGATGGATCTTAGCCTAAACCCATGTTAGTTTTCTCTAAACATTTAAGGAATAGTTTGTCATTGTAATTGTCAGAAATAACAGTAGAGTTTGTACAGTATGGCTATGTAAAATGGCAAAGGGAGCAATTATGAAAAATCTTGCAAGACAACATTTGTGAAAACAGGGTAGAGGGTCAAGTTATGAATCCAAAGGAATTCTCTAAAATTATAATTAATGACCAAAAATCAGTTTTACAAACAGCAATGTACATATCCTTTCCACTGACAACTGATAATCCCTTTAATCACATGGTTTTAAATAGGAGATTTCAACAGAACAGCACTATTCAAAATTTTCATGGCCTATCAAGCAGATACTTTCAATTATTGTTTGCTACCAAATACAGATTTTTAATAAAATCAAGGAAATTTTCAGAACACTGTTTTGTTTATCATCTTCAAATATACCATTCTTTTCCTTTTAAAAATATAAATCTGTAATGTGTATAAATGAAGTTTGTTTAAAATTATACAATTTGCCCAGATTTCTAAAATGACTGGGTTCACACAGTGCTAGTTCCCACAATATGCTATCTGTGGTTAACTTAATCATGGCTTATTTCATTAATTAATTCAATTTTCTTGGGTCACATGGAACTGAAAACTCACCATATGGGCTGGGTTTACACAATACATTGGATAAAAACATGGTTGGCTAATTGTTTTCCTGGGTATTGTGTGAGAACATTGAGTATTCTAAGCCATGTTCAGCCATGATGTGTTGAACACATCATATTGAATGATTTCACATATAACTTTAAATAACAATTTCAAAGTTTACCCAGAAGTTAATCCGAGACCAAGACAACTATATTTAGAGTTAGTGTGGCATTCAAACTCATGATTCATGGCAAGAAAATTGGGTGTATTCATAAGCTCAAATACTCCTCTCCATTTTATCTTGCAAATGAATTCTTCCTTCACTTCAGTTTTTGCCCATATTGCAGCACAATGTCTCCATAATTAATACTAAAATATTAGTGCAACTATAGTTAGGTGTGCATTTGCAAATTTTTAATTTCCAGCTAATCATACTGAGCAGAAGCACTATTGCAGGACAAATGAAGCACAAATTTAGTTTGAAAAAAGAAAGAGAATTAATTGGGGTAGGTGGGGTTGGGCTGCATTTCATTCCTGATGTTAGAGATAATATGGGAAATGTAGCATTAATTCTAGCAATCAGAAGATTCAGGTTTCTGTACTGTTCACTAATCAAGTAAGAATTAGGGAAAGATTTTTTAAATATATTTTACCCTTTGCTTTCAGACGAAAATTCAACCAAATAACTGCAATTACAGCAGCAAGAAAAATCAGGAGGATTGTGGCTATAATAAGGCCTTTCTTCCATGAAGCCATGACAACTAAAAATTAAGAGAAAAATAGGTCATGATTCAGGCATATTATACCATAAGGAACTGTTTTTACAGTGTCAACTCTTTACTATGTCTGGCTCACATGTGGCACTAAGTTAGGATTTATTTTAACTGCATAGCTAACCTTGTATACAAAGTTAAGCCATAAACTAGGGTAGAAAACGTTTGACCCACCAGCACCCCTTTCATGGTTTCCATAGCCCTCCCCTCCAAAACAAGGTGACCAAAAATGGTTCTACTGAGTCACAATCTACTCCAGCTATGTTAGAAAGAGGAAGATCACTGGAGTTTCCACTAGAGAAATATTAAAAATGTTATTTCCAATCAGCCCATTGCTTGTACCTGGAACTGTTATGGGAAGTAGCTAGACAGGCAGATCCTGCCTTGCAATCTTTCTTAGTCTAACAGTTGGACAAAATATAGGGGGCAAGGCCATAGAATAAAGACTATGATGCCCCAGTGTAATAGAATTCTCCCTGCCCCTTTGCTTGATTTGAAAAAAACACAAAAGTCTTTCCACTGGCATGTTACACCCCTAGTGACTACGGGCATACAGGCATCAGCTTCTAACACCAAAGTGACAAAATGTACATCAGGGTGCAAGTTCTACCCTTTTGCCTATATGGGCAGTATTTGTGTTGCAACAGTGTGGTACAAGTGGTTTCATTACTTGTTCCCTGTCTATGATATTGAAGAGCTGTCATATGAAATCTGGGGTAATCCATGTTTCCTGTAAGATCCTATCTAAGCTTCAACATGGCAACTGCAATATTATATAGAGTATAAATGTTTTCAGAAATACAGAAAAATTCTCCCTTATCTTCTTGTGCACAATACACATTTTTCTTGTTTCTTTTGTATTCTTATTCTAACCAAGTGGTTATCAAGGTTTTCTTAGCACTTCTTGGAAGTATTAGCTGAAATCTGACCTGATCTAGTACAACATCTACACCTTGTGTCATGATGTCACAATGCATGTTAGGAACAGAAGGCAGTGCTGATAGATATTGTCTTTTGTGTTCAACAGCAGGACATACCCTTGACCATGATCTTCTTGCTTTCCACAAAGGATTTTGCTTGGTTGTCAGCTCTGCAGAAGTAATTCCCTTCATTCTGACTTGTGAAACTTTCACTGTGCCAAATAGCTCTCAGTTTTTCCTTTTCTACTACCTGATGTAAGGATTTGCCATCATTTTCTTTAAAAAAGTTGAACTCAACAGGAAAAGATCCTGATTCAACAGAGCACAAAAATAAGAGGTCTTTGCCATCTTCTATGTCCCCTGGTGGGGTTCTTCCAAAGGTTATGTTAGCAACTGGAGCTGTGGATGAAAGTACATGGAAAAGCTTCAGTGGCAGACTAAACTGGGGTACCAAAGCCCCCAATCCTTCCCAATTGTGTAAATCATGGGAATAGAGCCTAAATGTAAACAGTTGGAGTTGCTGTAGGTAAAGCTGAAGGTCAGTCATCTGTAACGGAATCCATTTCTAGACAGCGTGCAAAGGAAAAGAATTCCTGTCTATATTATGTTCTTTTTTTTTTTAATTAGCAACATAAGAGTTCTAAGATGTCAAAGAAACCTCATGAAAACAACACAGACTGAATTGCTGAACAACCTTGACTCAAGACTGTTAATCTGAAAAGGGAGGATGAGACTAACGGCAATGATCAATAAGGGCAGTCTCCATGGTTTGTGGTTCCCCTTCAGATGCATCCCCATTATTTCATTATAGCATTGTTTCATTTTCTTACAAGCATTTGTATATTTTAACATTTCCCATGCATGCCCCGTCTTTAGTAAACATTCTACTAAGATACATAAAATATTCTGCCTGCTCTAACTTAATGCCATTTAAGTAGAACTTGCAAATGCTCACTCCATTTCCCCATCAAGCACAATTACTTTGATCTTCAAAACATCCATTTTCAGATTCATGCTTCTTATGGCATCGTGCAAATCATTTAGGTACTTAGTAAACAGCACATGTCATCACCTGCATACAAGGTGATGAAGTGTTCCAGGACAACCTGGGATGTGGATATTGTGTCTTTTTGAAGAGCTGAGACCCCGAATTCCCAGACAGAGTGGCTAATGGCTGAGAATTCTGGGAGTGATGGCCCCAACATATCTGGAAGAAGGAACCCTTTTTCAGAAGAGCCAACGGTTTGGGAAAAATAATTGCATTTTGATTCAATCCAGTGTTGCAAAGCAATTAATTTCTAGCCCAGAATCACAAAAACAAAAACCAAAAAAGAAAAAACTCTCCCCTGCCATGAATATAAACACCCGATTTGGCTGAGTCCTTTATTTCATTTGCTCACTATTATTTCAAACTTACTGCTTTGCAACCTTTAATTTTATTACATTTATAAAAGAAATAGAAAAGGCATAGTTACTGACTGATCATTAGCCAGTTACACACAGATGCCCACAATCTAACCTACCACATTGCACTGTTGCATGGTTAAGAGAGTCAGGAAATGTGTGGCTGTCCTGAGTTCCTTGTAGAAATTTACTAGAGGAATGAACCAATAAATAGCCCATAGTTTAGGCATATTAACAGGGATGAGGAGGCACAATTAGGAGTGAGGTCCACCCAAACCTTCCTTATTTGTTGACAATTATGCAGCTGGGAACTGGTGTGTTTGTGTGCACGTGTGTTAAAATAACCCTTTGCAGCTTCTTCAACACTGGAGAAATGGCTACAATGCATAGCAGTGTGGGAGGAGGAGGTATGTCCTCTAGATCAGATGGAAACCGGTGGCCTCAGAGCTCCCAATGACCTGTTATTACCACAGACCAGATTTCCCAACCAGGCACCCTTCAGATATATTCAGATACGAGAATCTCCAGACAAACAGCATGACCAACAGCAATTCTCACCTATCTTAAAAAAAACCATACCAAATAGTTACCTATTATTGTGATATTTAGCCCTTTGCTTTGTTTTGAAAGAGAGTGGCCATTGTTAGCATGGCATCTGTATCGTCCAGGCTCATGCACATCAGTTGCTTTGACCGTAAAGTTTGCTGGTGTATTTTCCTTTGCCACCATACTCCTGATAGGTATATTCCCTCTGTAAAGGGTGTACGTGATAGGCAGAGTTCCAAACTTTGAATAGCATTGTAAAACAAAGAACCTGTCCAGTACTGCCACTTGGGAAACTGGTTGAGAAAGAGCAGGCAGAGAAACTGGAGCTGAAAAGAAAGACAGTATTGGGAGATAAGTGGCAGTTGAAGTAATAAAACAGCACTGTTTCATTTGTTGTTGTTCAGTCGTTAAGTCGTGTCCGACTCTTCGTGACCCCATGAACCATATCGCGCCAGGCCTTCCTGTCCTTCACTGCCTCCCTGAGTTTGCTCAGTTTCATGCTCATTGCCTCAGTGATGCTATCTAATCATCTCATCCTCTGCCGTCCCCTTCTCCTTTTGCCTTCAACTGTTTCATTATGTTGCAGTTAATTTCTAAAATGAGGAATGAAAGTGCAGAAAGAGAATCACACAAAGGTGAGGGAAAATGTAAAAACATGTCAAGGCAGCATGTGACAGAAATGAACTATCACATGATACAGGTGATCTGATTCATTTTATTAAGCACGAGTAATTGCTCTAATCCTTCCAGCCCTAGGCAGCCCATTGTGTCTCCCTTATATATGTGCAATACATCCAATCTCTCCTTCTGTCCGTATAGGAGAATGGAAGGTATCCACATGGAAATGAATTGGATTTCTTACTCCCTTGAATCTTTGCCCACCTCCCATCATTTTCTTTACTTTCAGTGAGAAAAAATATGATTAAGATATACATGTACAGATGTGTGTGTGTGTGTGTGTGTGTGACCAAGAGCATGTTTTTAATATCTGGGTATATCTATAACAATATGCACAGAATAGCAAACTATCTTTGGGCTTTGAAGAGTTAAACCTATGTTGCGATGGTCAGAGAACTTTCTGGCTTGGGCCTACCATTTCTGTTCAGTAGGCACTAACTTGGCCCAGCAGCTGCTCCCTGCCAAAGTTGCTGTCCACTTCTTTCTCCTGGGCAGGTCCAAGGACTCTCCTTTTCACCTCTGATTTCCTTGATACTCAGAGTCAGCTATTCTTGCTAAAACTAGGAACACTTTCAGCAGAACTACCCAGTCACACTGATTCTCCTCCTGGTCAGCCCTCCTCCGATCACTTTCAACCTTTTATAGTCCCTTCAGATCCCAAACTAGATAGTTAGGAGAATCTGTGTTGCTTTTAGTGGTTTCTGTTCTAACTAAGTATTCTTTCAGCTGAACTAGATATACCATAAAGTTGTAGAGAGGCTTTCATTCAGTAAATAATTATTTACTATTTATCAAATAAGATAAAAGCCTTCCTCACTCTCGACTTTTCCAAATGCATTGGACATGCCAGGTAAGAATTCCAAGAGCAGTCATCCCAGCTCTCAGCATATCTAGAAAGCTCCAGGTTGGAGAAGGCTGAAATAAAAACAGATGGCTTCATATCTTTAAATCAACGTACCATACACTCGGAGAACTATTGGGTCACTTTCCTTGGAAATGTTGTTTATCTCTGCTCTACACACATAGCCTCCACTGTCAGATACACGGACTTTAGCCTGGTAAATGCTGGAGTTTACCAATATTTTGTTGTCTTTCATGAGTGAGAGATTGATTGGCATTGGACCATTAACTTGACACTGAATTTGTACAGTGCTGTTTTCATCCCAGTTGGTTTTATTAACTATTAAGATTGGTTTGGAAAATAGTTCTGCAAAAAAAATAAATAAATGGAGAGAACATAAATTACTGATGTGGGAGCCTGGAAGGTATTTGTTTATTTAGAAAATTTATATAGCTGCCCATCTTAAGGAAATAACCAATATAAAACAGCAAAAATACAGTTACAAGTAAATATAATACAGTAAATACAAAAGTCAAGGCACTTCACAAACCCAGTCCCAGATGCATGTATATTGGCCTCTGCTAACAACCTGGCTCTAATGCTGGAGGGAAAACCAGGGTTTCAAAGCCTTCTGAAAGGCCAACAGGGTCAGAATCATTCAGATCTTGGAGAGATGCTATTTCTTAGGTCAGGCACTGCCACAGAGAAGGTATATCTCCTGGGTCCTGCAAGACGGCACTGTTTCACTGGGGAGACCTGGAGCAGGTCCACCCTGTCAGATCTGATGGGATGGGCAGAAATGACTGGGGTTAGGCAGTTCTGCAAATAACCTGGCTCTGTGCCATACAGGGCTTTAAAATTATAGCCAGCACCTTGAATTATGCCCAGTGGTGTTGCATGGGCAAACTTAGGTGTACCCAATACTATGCATGCCACTGTAATCTGGACCAGTTGAAGGTTCCAAATGCTTTTCAAGGCAGCACAACGTAGAGTGCACTGCAGTAATCCACACAGAAGGTGACAAAGGCAGGAAAGAACATCCGCAGATCCAAGAAGAGGCAGAACTGGCACACAAGATGGATTTGTGCAAAGGTCCTCTTAGCCATGGCTACCACCTGTTCAGGAGGACCCCCAGATTGCACACCAACTCTCTCTGGGGGATTGCTAACCCTTCTAGAGTTATCAGTGGAACAGCTCCAGAATCTGGGCCCCCCAAACCCACTCAGTCTCGCCTGCATAAGTTGCAACCTGTTCATCCAGTAAAGTCACCTACCACCTCCAGGCATTGGATAAACACTAAGGTATGTCATCAAATGTTAGTTTTGCAGAGCATAGGCCACCTTTTCAGAACCAGAAAAATAATTAAAATAATTAGAGAGAGCATATTCTCAATAGATTAAAAATTTGTGAATGCAGGTTCCAAACACAGATTCTTTTCTTTCTGTCAACCAACAGGGAATGTTAGTCAGGAGTATTGGAATTATAGCAGGGAGGAGTTTGTAAGGTGATTGAAGAGGTGCAAGAGAGAAGGAGCAAGTGAAACCACAATATCTGCAATGTACAAAGCCCCTTCCTCGTCAATGTAACATGGGATATCAAGTCTGACATGACATATTATCCCAGGCCCAAACTGCATATCTATCTATTAGATGTGTGACCTGCCACAACCCCATGACTCTTGGCAGCTTACAAAATCAAACTGCATTTTTCTATTTTTGGTAGCCAAAACAGAAGCTCTATTGCCCAACAGAGAGTTGCCATTCCCAGGTTTGCAGAAATAATCATTTTTTTAAAATTTCTAAAGGATGGGGGGAAAAACAATCTATCAAAATGGCCTATTGAGTCCATAGGTTTCCTATTGCCTGCTATTTACAAGGACACATTTATGTCAGTATTCTCTTTGCATCTCTCAGGTGACCATGCAACCCCCAGGTAAAGCCCCAAATCTTTGACATGGTAAAGATAGCAGGCCTCTCTATTATTGGGTTAAGTTCAGGATTTCACAGATTTGTTTTTAGGAATCTGGAAATACAAATTTTATTATATTATATTATATTATATTATATTATATTATATTATATTATATTATATTATAATATACAATGCCTATATAACTGATGATAACTTGCACTTTTACGAAGTATGCAAAATTATTGTTTAAATTTCATGCATGGGTGATAGTGGCACAAACTCCACCCTACTCAACACATTTATGTTTCAGCATTATTTCTGTGCCTAATTTTTACTGACACTGTCAGGAAAGTCTGGACGATCCACTTTTACTCTAAGAAGGCTAAATGCACTCCTTCGTTCACCTGCTCACTGCCAAATGACTGGAAGATGGCTTTCATTTCTTCTAGGAAATTTAGTTCAATATTTATGCACTATTCTAAAAAGGCACTCAAGGGACAATGGAAATAAGAGAAATAATACAAATAATAGCACATTCCTGAAAAAGACATGAATTTATAACTTAAAATACATTAGACTACAAAAATTGTATTATAGTACTCATTGACATTAAAGAGGTATGTAATGCTACCTTCTATCCTAGAAGGCCCTGTGTTCAGTTAAAGCAAGTCTAAAGTATGCACTACATCAGAGTAATTCATGCCCACAAACTCCATGAGAGGGCTCAAAAGCATCCTTAACGCTATTTCTGGTTTTGAAAAGTGCTCCTGGAAAATGCTATTGTCTACTGTGCCTTCACAAAACTCAGGTTTCAGAGGTGGACTAAGGGTGGCCTGAAGGACTGCTCTGCCTTATTCTTGGGCAAGGCTACATGGCCTTCATACTCCTGCAGCTTGCCTAAAGGTCAAACAACACCTATAGAACTGTGGTATACTAACCCCCTATCCTGCTATACTTGAAATTTGAGGAAAGGAAAGCCACGTGTGTTTAGACGCTCCCTTGCTTTCCACCGGGTTCCCCTGAAACAGTTTCACAAGTGTGTTGAGCATAGGGCATCATGAAGCCACTCTGGCCAGAACTCACCTACCCAATAAATTTGTATCTTGAAAAAGTAAATATTCCACTCCATAGTTAGTGAAAAGAATAGACTAAGGTCTGCCTGTGAGTTAGTAAAGCAAGATGGAGAAATCTCTTACCAGCCACCACAAGTTCTTTTTTGTCAAATTTAGATACACTCCCATGCTCCACTTTGCAAGTATAATTGCCGTTGTCCTCCATCTTGACTATTTTGCAATATGTTAGGGTCTCTCTGCCCTTTGTGCTATTCAGAATTGTTCTATTTTTCTGCAAAATAATTTCAGTTTGATCCTGGTGACGTAGGACAGTTGAACACGTTATGCAGACTTTATCCCCTTCAGTGATATTCTGTGGGGGGTTGATGGTTATTCTGGGAACAGAAAATGGTTCTGCCAAAAAAGAAGCAAATCTATCATAATTTTAAAAAACAACAACAACAACCACAGTATATGGAAAGATTCCAGAGAGGTGGCTTTGTTACTCCACTGAAGCAAAAAACTGAGTCTGAGCCTTGTGGCATCTCAAAGGCGAACTAAGAATGTACAGTAAGATGTCATTGACTATGACCCACTTCTTTAAATATATGTAGTATTATCTGAGGGGAAGGGAAGGGAGGGGAGGATAAAAGTAAAGATTAGAGTAAAATAAAACATAGAAGGTAAAAATAATAATAATTTATAGATAGCAGGGCTGTACTACTAATTGTTTCTTGGGATTGTTGACAACCCGGGAAAGGATGCATTTCGTTTAAGGACTTGTTGACAAGTGGCATCCATATGGTGTGTGCGCGTCAAAATAGGTGAGATAGTGGTTGCAGCTGCGTAATCAAAGCCCCACTCCTTTGTACCTGCACGCAACGTTGACGTATATCCAAAAGAGACAGGGCTGGAATCACACAATCACTATCTTACCTGTTTTGACACACACACACACACAAGGATGCTGCTGGGTCCAAGCATGATCTAAAGCACCTTTTAACTTTAAATCCAGAGCACTGCACAGCCCCAGCCAATAATGGCCATTCATAACGTACTTCTGGGCCCCTGTTGGATGATACACACATTCTCACATTGGTGAGATTATTAATGCACATATATAGTGTTCTAAGAAATATTTATGTCTGTTCAGTCCAGGAGAAATTGTATTAAAACCTCTTAGTAAAATTCCATCTCTGATGCTTCATGATGGCGACCAGACTTCAGCAAAGTAATTGCAAATTCTGATGAAATATCTGAGTTGGGTTCCCCTAATTGCAGCATTTCCACTACTCCTAGATCAGCTCTGCACCTACATGAATACATGCTGTTGTGTGTATAAGGCAGCAGAGCCAATTAATTTCTCACTCGGTTGGGGTGCAAAGGAAATGACTGTGGAGACAATTCTGCAGCACGAACACTGGAGCTTTGGGGTGGACACAGACCTACTGGGCATCCTTGCCTTGTTGTGCTTGGTGGCCCCTGGAGATACCACACTACCCCTTTGTTGCTCTCTTACAGCAGAAGAGCAGCATGATAGCTTCCTGGAACAGCAGTCACTCTCCTGGTTTAGAAATCACTAGGTCAGTGTTGTCCAAACTTGACCACTTTAAGATGAGTTGGCTGGGGAATTCTGGGAGTTGAAGTCCACTCATCTTAAAGTGGCCAAGTTTGGACAACACTGCACTAGGTAAACAGGGAGAATGTGAAACAGTGGGGAGGGGGTTCTTTGCTGCCTCACTGGTCAATTTGAAGGCAACTCGTGAACTCATTAGCTGCTTTCGGTGTCTCATATCAATGATAGGAAGAGCAATTGTGGGATGGTTGAAAACAGTTGTTGGAATGAAAACAGTGGTAGTATGCAATGTCCTCTATTTCCCCTGGGTTAAAATGGTGACATTGTTTCTTATCACAGCACATGTGTTAATCAGCTGATCAATGAGAAAATATCAACTGCTGAAGGAAACAAAGATGCGTACATGGTATTACTCTCTCGAGGCAAAGCAACAGATATCTGACGAAGTTGTACAAATAAAATGGTAACTCTTTAAGATGTCACAAGACTATTTGTTATTTTAAGTTTTGTAATGATCTTTGTAAAAATTACTTTAGATACTTTGACATTTAGTTCTGTTCAAAACCCTACTATGAACAGAGGAGGAATTTGTTAAAACCTTTATTTGATTTAAAAATATATGACTGGGAGCATCAGGGATGATCCAGAGCCAGTGATTTTTCTTTAGGCAAATTATCTTCATGTAACTGCCAATTTTTATGTGTGCGTGTGTGCGTGTGTGTCCTTCCAAAGCAGCTTACAAGCAGTATAAACAATTGTAAGAAAAAAAATACAAATAAAACAATCCACAACAATGGATGTGCAGTCAGCGCCTAAAGCTGGAACGTCCCTGCCACCCCCTCCATTACAGAGCACAGCAGCTGATATGAGGCATAAGATCATGGATAAACTAGCTGCAGTTAACCCTCAAGACTGATTACCAAGGTTCAGAGGAGACGTACCATCAGATAGTAAGCTAGAAGAGGCCAACAGAGCCCTCACAATAATCCCTACTACCACCATAACTCAAACCAGTGAACTGGTATATGCTATAGCCGCTGTAATCCTGAAGATGTTTGGCTACACGATCAAGAAGAACAGTGGTGCATACCCACCCTGGAAAATGAGATTGGAGGCTAAGATCAAGGCAACTCGGAGAGAACTCAATCAACTGTTGGAACTACAGAAGGGTGTGGAGATTAAGGATAAGACTCGGCTACTGAAAAAATACATGGATCTGACTCCATCTGAAGCCCTAGAGACTGCTAAACAAAGGCTCACAGCACTGACTGCCAGGTTGAGGAGATACACTAGAGAAGCAGAAGCCAAGAAGATAAATGCCCTGTTCTCCAAAGAACCATCCAAGGTGTACTCCCAACTGCAGTGCAAAAACACAGTAACAGCAGAGCCACCAACAGCAGAAACTGAATAGTACTGGAAGAACATAAAGGAGAAAGAGAAGACACATAACACCAGTGCAAAGCGGCTGCAGGACCTGAAAGCAGACCACAGCAATCAGGAACCAGTCACCATCACAGTAGTAGACATCCAACAGAGGGTAAAGAACATGAAGAGCTGGACAGCACCAGGCCTGGACATGATCCACACCTACTGGCTAAAGAAACTAACAGCAGTGCATGAACGCCTAGCAGCACAGATGAACCAGCTGCTAGCAGCAGGCTCCCACCCAGACTGGCTAGCACAAGGAAGAACAATGCTGATCAAGAAAGGCCCCCACAAGGGAACAGCACTGGCCAACTATTGGCCAATAACTTGCCTCCCCACAACATGGAAAGTCCTATCAGGCATCATGGCTGCCAAGCTACAGGACCATATAGGCCAGTAGATGAGCACAGCTCAGAAGGGCATTGGGAACACCAGAGGTTCAAAACACCAGTTGCTCATAGGTAGAGCAGTCACCTAAGACTCAAAGTCTAGACAGACCAATCTGTGCACAGACTGGATTGACTACAGGAAAGCCTACAACTCAATGCCACACACATGGATCTGTGAATGCCTGGCGCTATACAAAGTCAACAGGACATTGACCTTCCTCAGGAACTCAGTGGGACTGTGGAAGACAACACTAGAAGTCAACTCAAGACAGCTCACACAAGTGGCCATAAAGTGTGTCATATACCAAGGTGATGCACTGCCCCACTGCTGTTTTGCATAGGTTTGAACACCCTCAGCCAGATAATCACGAGGACTGGATACAGATACAAATTCAAGAGTGGAACTACCATCAGCCACCTCCTCTACATGGGTGACATCAAGCTGTATGCCAAGACTGAACGAAACATTGATTCACTGATCCACCTGACACAGATCTACAGTGAGGACATTGGGTTGTCATTTGGACTGGAGAAGTGTGGCTGGATGGTAGTAAAGAGAGAGAATGTAGTTAAGACTGATGGGGTGGAACTACCACTGGGCCATATAGCAGACATATACTGTAGACCAGCTACAAGTACCTTGGTATCCCACAGTCACATGGGAACCATGATGAGGAGGCAAGGAAGACAGCAACATCCAAGTACCACCAAAGGATGACATGTCCTGAAGAGCCAGCACAATGGGAAGAACAAGATCCATGCCATCGACACATACGCCCTGCCAGTCATCAGATACCCTGCCAGTATAGTGAGCTAGCCAAAGGAGGACATGGAGACTGCTGATGTGAAGACCTGGAAGCTCCTCACAATGTAGAGGTTTCCACCCCAAACCAACACCCAGAGACGGTACACCAGCCAGAAAGAGGGTGGGCAGGGTCTGGTGAGTATCAAAGCCACTGTCCTGGATGAAACCCAGAGCATCCAGGAGCATATCAGTAAGACAGCACTCAAAGATGAGCTGCTGACAGAATGCCTGAGGCAGCAGCAGACATGGGAGGAAGTTCAAGTGGAAGAAGTACCATGGCAAGACAAGCCCCTGCATGGGATGTATCATCGACAGATAGCTGAGGTGGATGACATTGAGAAATCCTACCAGTGTCTGGAAAGGGCTGGACTAAAAGACAGCACTGAGGCACTGATCATAGCAGCACAAGAACAGGCACTAAGCACCAGATCCATAGAAGCAGAGGTCTACCACACTAGACAGGACCCAAAGTGCAGACTGTGCAGAAAGGCCTCAGGGACAGTCCAAAACATAGTGGCAAAGTATAAGATGCAGGCAGGAACAGCATACACTGAACAGCACAACCAAGTAGCTGGCATTGTGTGCAGGAACATCTGCACAATATATGGGCTAGACCCTCCCAAGTCCACATGGGAAATTCCACAAAGGTGTGGAGAATAACAGGGCTAAGATCCTGTGGAACTTCCAGATCCAGACAGACAGGCAGGTATTGGCCAATCAACCAGTGGTAGTAGACAAGGACCAGAAGACAGCAGTGGTGATAGATGTAGCAATGCCAAGTGACAGCAACATCAGGAAGAAAGAGTATGAGTAGCTGGAGAAGTACCAGGGCCTGAAGGAAGAACTAGAGAGGATGTGGAAAGTAAAGGCCAATGTGGTCCCAGTAGTGGTAGGAGCACTCGGGTCTGTGACTCCTAAGCTGGGAGAGTGGCTCTAACAGATCCCAGGAACAACATCAGAATTCTTGTCCAGAAGAGTGCAGTGCTAGGAACAGCTAAGATACTGCACAGAACCCTCAAACTCCCAGGCCTCTGATAGAGGACCTGAGATTGAGGAAGACACAGACCACCCATAGGGGTAAGAGAGGATTTTCTCTCTCTCTCTCTCTCTCTCTCTCTCTCTCTCTCACACACACACACACACACAGAGCTATTGGGATATCAGGCAATTGGTCTATCTTTTATCTATATCGATCTCTATTATCTATTTATCTATCATCTTCATCTGCTGCCTTTCAGGGTACAAATCCTTCCAAAGCACCTTACAAGTAATATAAACAATTGTAAGAAAAAATACAAATAAAACAAGCAAAGTTCTAGGAACTTTCCTGCATGTGATAATTATATGCATCCTGTATTTCTCCAAATATGAAAAGAAAATGTTAGTTGTGTAACCAGTACAGCTTTGCATAATGCAGAAAATACTAAATTTTACAAGCAATAGACAACAGGAAAAAAAATACATTTGAGACCCACACCCATATGTACCATGTTCTTAATTCATGTTGTGAGCCTTTACCTGATTGTATGCACAAAATCCTGCTGAGGGAGACCAGCAAAGGCTTCAAGCCATCATTTTCCTTGAAAGACCTGAAGCCCAGGAGAAGGAGACCACCCACAGCTTAAAAAAATAGTTCTACTGCTGTTTCAGAGTGAGAAATAAATGAATTCAACTCTCAAACAGCTAATGTTGTGGAATCACAGAGGACTAGAACTTCTTCTGAACTGGTGCAGAATCCTTATGTAGAAATGCCTGAGTAAATTATCTCCCTTCTTGGGTAACTCTTTTTTCTACTTAATTTGGATTTCCACCATATTCATATCTCACATGTTATGTTATTATGTCAGACCTAAGAATATGCAGGTAGTCCTCCTTCAGCGACTGCCTCATTTAGCAACCATTCACAGTTACGATGGTGATGAAAAAGTAACTTTAAGACCAACCCTCACATTTATGACCTTTGCAGGTCTGTAAAACAAAGGAAAGCTGAAGTAAGATCATAAGCGGTTTCACTTAGCAACCACTTCGCATAACTTCGCAAGTTGCAGGTCCCAGTTGTGATCATTAAATGAGGACTACCTGTACATAGATCTGGCACAGCTGTGTCTTCAACTTTTCTCCCTAACTTCAATTTCTGCAATTTAGTCCATTCAACCAAGGGTCAGCTATAATACCTGCAACATCTCTGTCAGAGAATGTAAGAACTGCCTTGTTGGTTCAAAGATCCATCCAGCATAGCAGATATTTATCAACAGCATGTAGAAAATTGGAATCATTCATAGATTTTCTCTTTTAGGAATATTTCATTGATTTTAGGAATATTTCATTGATTTGACTTTTAGGAATATTTCATTGATTTAACTTTTGAGTTGGCTACTAAAAGCCAAGTTGACCAAGATGTATGAGATGTAGAAAGAACCATTACTAAATAACTGCTTAATGAGTCAAGAAATGTGGAGGAGAATATGTTTAGGCTCTTTGGGCTCACAGTGAGAATGTGTGTATCTGGGATAATGGGAATTTACAACCTGGTTTGCAACTCAGCATTTTTTTAAGACAAAAATGTTGTGGATATAACAAATAAATTAAAAGGCATAATTTTAATGATTACTTTTAAAAGTAAAAGCCTAATTAACTTACCAGTAACGGTGACAATTATTCGGTTACTATGCTCTGAGGCCCATAAAGTTCCTGTTACTGAATTCATTTGGACAGAACATTCAAAATACAAAATACTGTCTCCAGCATCAATAGGGAATTCTAACTCAACAAAATTGTCATGTTTTGATTCCCGTTTCCTCTCATGTACAAATGCATTTGCAGACTGTGCAGTTTTATAAAATGTGAAATAAAAAGGTGGCTTTTCTTCTGGTACTTCACAGCGTAAACGTACGTTTTCACCTTCCATCACTGTTGTTTTCTTGGCAGTCAATATTGGCTTCATTATTCCTTCAAAAAAAGAGAAGCAATCATGAATCAGAATATACTTTTACAAGTGACAAACTAGAAGTCACTTTAAACAGCTTGATCTTGGGACTTTTCATGTGTTTTTACTTTCTGAAAAAAGGAGGCCTAGGATCTTGGATGAATTCTTTTCACTGCAGAAAAGAGCACCTTCTAAAATCTTCTAAAGGGACAAATAGCAGCTGAGGAAGAGAGATATTTTTGACAAAGTGAAAAAACAATGCCAAAAGTCTTTTTTTTAAGAAATGGATCATCTAAGCAAAGCCATCTTGTATGTCATGGCTTCTTCATGGATTAGAGCCAAATGCTATGGAACTGTTCCAAAGCCTCTCCTTGTGGAGTAGAGTTGGGAAAGGCAGTTTTGATGTTTTGGAAATTTGTAACACTAAATGGCAGAATAAAAGGATTCTTAACGAACAAGTGGATTGAAAGCAAAATAGAAAACAGGAAATCTGGAGTCCAGACAGATAGAATTTTACACAAGAGAAACTGCATCCACAGAGAAACTCCAGGAAAATGTGACTATGAAAAGCACAGGCAGAAGAGAAGTGATAAGGCTAGGTGCTTTCCAGGAGAAATATGTTAAATAAAGAAAGAAAATGAAAAATAACGCAACAAAAGATTTTCTGGAGCTAAGCAAAAAGAAAGAAAAGAGAAAAAGAAAATAAACATTAAGAGAAAGAAAAAATAAAGGGGGAAAAAATCAGAAAAAAAGCATTGTGATAAAAATACAAGGAAAATTTGTGGTTAATCTTTCCTGTCTATAAAGAACAATTCAATTTTAATATCCTGATATGTTCATTCAAAGTATAGAGATGCCTACCTTTAACTACAATGGTCAAAGGATTACTGGATTTTTTTTTCTCCTCAACACTTAATTCACATTCATATTCTCCTGAAGAAGAAAATCTAGCCTGTGAGATTGTATACCATGCGCTGTCTTGCTCAGTTGTGTTAGTGAACAGATGTTCACCATTCTTGAAAAATGAAAATGTATAATTCAGTTGGAAATGTTCATTCTTGCTAATGTCCACAGAACAGTTGAGGATGAGTGAATCTCCATTGTGCACTTCTTTATGTGGAAAAGCCTGGAGTGAAACTTTATTGATAGTGAACACTGGAAAAGAAGAGAAATGTTCATGATATTAGTTTCAGGAATAATCCACAAGCTGTTTTTTCCAAAAACTATTACATAGCATCCATACATCCAATGCATTTTAATAGGATGTTAGCTAGTTAAAGAAATCTGATTGGATTAATAGAATATACTTGATTTGATTAATCAAAGAATTATACGATTGCATGCTTTAATTTGCATCTGAAGTAAAATAATTGTATTAAAAAGGTGTCCTTTTCTGTTTTCACATGACATATATATATTTTGCATAAGAGCCATCTTAATGAATTCAGTCCTTTGAGAGAGGAAATGGAAGAGATGAGGAATGCCTCTGCTAAGACATATAAAATTCATTATAAGTCAGTTGATTGGATCACTGTTTTAATTGGCCAAAATGTATTCTGTCTACCGAGCTAGCCTTCTCCAACTTGATACTTTCCTAAGCTGGATAAAGATGATGAACTTGTAGTCCAAAACATACTAGATTGTGGAAGGCTGTACTATGTCTTTGTGTAGTTGTATAACAAATTAGCCATCTTTCACTTGATGGTTCTAAATATCCAGCCTTACCTCTCACAGAAGGATTGTTTCAGCTGATGGAACAACTCCCTTGAGAGCATAACTGAGGGATTAATAAAAGGGAAAACCTGAGTAGTCTAAGGGGCTGTCCCTTAACAATGAGGAGTGATAGTGAACCACCACCTGTAACAACTGTAAAGGAAATAGTGCCACATGGAAGTTGATGGATGCTATGCTCTTTGACTAACATAATGCATGCTGTGACAGCTACAGAAAAAAACCTTTCTTCTAGCTAGCAGAGACAACAAAGTGGAATTAGAATACATGATTCCCAGTTTCAAACACAGCTTTCTGACCACCTGTATCAGGACACTAAGATGGAGCTGACTTACTTTGATCCCCCTTTACAGCATCTAAAATCTGAATTATTCTATGGTCTTGGGACATCCAATTTGATTATTTCTATTGTCAGACGTAAATGGCAGCTAATCCTTATATTTAAACTTCTTAACTAGAGATACGTTTTTGAATTCAAACATGTCATAAACTTTTCTCCCCTCTTCTGCTGCAGCATTTTAGGGTCCCTTCCAAATCTGCCCAGATGGTCTGGGGAGACTGCATGGTAGAGGTCTTGTTCCCCCAATCATCCCTCTTCTTCATTTTATTTATTTTTCATTTATTTCTTAATTTTAATGTATATGGTCATCCACTGATAACTGACACAAACAATAAAATAACCTGTGATCAACAACAACGACAATTTAAGAGCAATTAAAAAGAGCTAATTTGATGTAGTGGTTAAGGCACCGGGTTAGATACCAGGAGACAGTAAGTTCTAGTCCTGCCTTAGGCACAAAGGCAGCTGGGTGACTTGGGCCAGTCCCTCTCCCTCGGCCCTAGGAAGGAGGCCAGGGCAAACCACCTCTGGAATCTTGCCAAGAAGACTGCAGGGACTAGCCCGGGCAGTCACCAGGAGTCAACACTGGCTCAAAGTCTCAAAACAAAAAAAAAAATGAAACAAAAATCACCCAGTGCACCTGGAGGAACTCAACACAGAGACCCACAGAACACCAAGAGACGCTCAGCCCGCAGCCTGGTCCGATGCCCTGCTTCCAGTGGTGGAAGCAGTTCCATCATCAGAAGGGCTTGACTGGATTCCACCCGGAATGAAAAGGAAACCAACAAAAATGTGGATGATTTCATTTCTATTTCTTAAAACTACATTAAAATAACTTCTGCACCAAGTGCTAAAAGAATAGTCTAACTGCTGGTAAATAGTCCAACAGCAGGTACAGGACAGTCCAATTAATAACAGGTAAATATGTCACTTCAGAAAGCCATGTGTGATGCAAGGGGCAAGTGGGAGATACTCCTGTACAGATAAAGGTGAAGGACCGGGTTTCTCTATAACCAGTTCACTATAACTCAGTCATGGGGAGGGACCTGAGATATATGTTTGCTGAGTGAAAATGACTGGGGATCTGACACTGGATCTTCCCAGTCTTATGCCAACACTCTAATAACATCACATTGTCTAATTATTTGTGGAAGAATTCACCTTGAAGACTTTTAAATATTAATATAATATTGTGTTACATCATGACTGTTATATCTGAAAGGAAGCCATAATCTAAGCTTCCCTGTGAAATTTATGATATCTCTGTAATCACTTGTTTTAGAAACATAACAAATCATAGTGGAAGCAAATAGGCTCTTATACTAAGCAAAACTACTTCTGGAGCCATCAAGTTTAGTTTTTATTACAACTATAGATCGTTTATGTTTATTATTATTATTTATCAACTTGGTTGGTTGGATTGAGGTGATACATACATTTCAGTAAAAAATAAAAATAAAATAAAACTGCTAATCTTGCATCTCATTCCCTAAATCACTGGTTCCCCAAAGCCTCCCTATGTTCGCTGCCAGTCAACTAGCCAGATCAGACCCAGCTTGCTGTCTTAGCCACCACTTTCCTGAACCTGCTGCCAGACATGTGACAATGGATCAGTGGCTGAAAACTAATTCACTGAAGGGTGCAAGTGATAATTCAAGCAGCATCATGACTCCTAAAATTCAGAAAACTGGCAATAGTGAACAGGTCACAGTTATTAACTGTGCGTCCAAGTTGAACAGAGATTTTGCACAAGGAACCCAAAAAGAAAATGCAAATAGCAAGTGTAGTTATTAGGCTCCAGTGCATTTGGAGATCCATTCTCCCCTAGCTGATTTCTACTGAGGAACATTATTGACCAGCAAATTTGTACTGAGAGTTGTTGTTATTGGATGCATAAAATTATTCAACTGGTAGTAAATACATACTTAATTTTAAATTGACTTTTTGATGCAAAATTTGGCTGAGAAAGGTCAGGGGAGGGAGTGGAATAGGAAGGTATACCCAAATGCAATGTTCCTATCCACCAAACAGTGAATTACTCTGCCCTTAAATATGAAAATAAAGGAAGGGGAGGTTGTTTAATTGAGGAGTCCCCACATTTTTTAAACAAAAATTATTTAATGGTCCATGATTGCAGAAAGTTTGAGAAACTGTCATAATCAATCCTGCCCATAATTCTTATCTCCCAAGCTTTCATTCCAGCTGAAATCCCCCACTTCCTGCCTGATTCTCTCTGCCTCTTCCTTACAAAATCCCTTTGGAATATGGCTATACATATTAATTTTATTATTTTGTCCATGGCAGGAATGTAGGTTGATGAATTAGTTATAGGTCATTTCCGCTAGTGACTCATCACATCTTCATAGCGGCATCCAGCCATTGTGAAGTGATATACAGCCTGTCCTTGCTACTGTTACTTTGGCACAAGAATGATTGGGTGATTCTAGAGGATGCGATAAATTACTAGTGCGGAAATGACTTCAGGATCTTTCTAGAGAAAGCTTTCCAGGTGTGTGCTATCAAGCCCTTGTAGAGTTTTTAAAAAAACATTTTCGGAGTGATCTCTCTGTAGTGTCATTACCACCCTGAGGTGGATCTGCTTGCTTTGTCTAAACAAGTGAGCAGGTGCCAGGAAAATTTGGAACTTGATTGACGCTAAACTGGCCAATCCACAGAACATATTGCAGGTCTTTCTCCCTGCAATTAGGGCAAGGTGAGAACTAATTGTTTGCAAATAAAAACTCTTGAAAAAGTATTGGGAAGTCAGCAAGGGACAGTGTATTCCTCTCTGCAGAATGAAAATTAAAGTGAGCTGTTTCCTCCCATTCCTGTCTATTGTAAACATAACACAAACTTGCTTTTCGTAATCAGAGGAACCTGTTGAGGGGAGAGCAGAGGAGAGCACCTATGCCTTGGAACTGACTTGGATTTTTACAGCTGATCTTTCAAAGCAGTGGAAATGGGGTGAGGGGGAGAAAAGAAAGATTGCCCTTCTGGAAGTGCCAAGTGACTTTCTTAAAAGTCTTCCAAAGTTGTAGAGACAGCTGGAAGATCAGGAGAAATGCCAAGTCTTTGGATGCCATTAACAGAATAGCTGCTCTTGGGAAAAGACATTAGAGATGTCTGGACCTTTGAAAACTGCCACAGATAGATCATTTTCCACAGGGAAAAACTGTGGAAAATTTTCCTTACGCAGAAAGAATATTTAAGCATGAATTAGGCATAGCTTGGGAACTGAATCAGGTACAATTAAGCACACTAAGGCTACCATGCCAGCTTGCTTACATTAAACAGGCATAACCTAGAAAGAGGCGTCACTTAAGTTGGGTTTTTGCCCCATAATCTTGAGACCATTCCCGTGGTTCATTAACAGTTGGGTTGGGTTGATATCGGAAACTGTTGGCAAAGCAACTTATATCAGTTAAGGATGAAAGCTCTGGAGTGGGGTCTGGGTTTTTCAGATTAAGACAAAATTGTGCTGTCTGCTGTTTTATAGTGGCACTGCTGCAGCTAGATAATTTTAGGCTCTGAGAACGTTCTAGAAGGCTATATCTGTTCCTTTTGTAAAATGGACCCGTGCCTGGTTTCCTTCTCCCCTACCCAGCTGCTGTTCCATTGGAATAGCAACTACTGATGCTCCATTCCTGATAAAAGCAAAAACCAGACAAAAGGTAGTTTTGCCAGTTCTGACTGAAACAAAAATAATACTTTTAGCATACAAAATCTCATGTCTTAAATTGACTAAAACCAAGGTCAGCTTCCATACAGGGAACAGAAGTTGGATATGACGTTTGCAGTCATTCATTTCCATTCAGGAAGCCTAAACTTAATCTCCATACCTAATTCACAAAAGGGGCTTTGCTCAGAAATGGTGTCCAACCAAACGAAATGTGCATTATAGCTGGTTACGGTACAGTATATTGTAATATGCCAGGGAATTTGCAGGGAAGCTTCTGGCAGGAATTTCTTGATCTTGGGGATTGGTCACTGCTTCTGGGCTGGTGCCATGCTGCTCTGATCCTATGCCTGTCACCATTGGGCCAAGCAGCCAATTTGCTTCCCACTTAGTTATGACTCAGAAGGAATTGTTTTCTTTTTTCTCAGGCTGCAACACTGGATCTTCACAGAGCTTAATGGCAGGCCATTTTCCCACTAGTGGGAATGCTTGCCCCATACCACCCCTTAGCTCCTTGGCTGCCTTCCCTCCACACAACTATGGAGCCATGGTGACTAGCATCTATTTTTATTACCTGAAAACAAGCACAATGAAGCAGAAATGGGGACGGAGGGCAGGGTGCAGACTGGAATGCCAATTCTGGCACTGCCCCATGGAGGAAGTGCTGGTCAGGCAAATGTGGACCACTGCTAGAAAGCTTCTGAGACTTAGGGGAGTATTTGGGGAGATGTATGGTGGCTGAATGGAAAAGTCATAAGGCATTATAATATCAACTGGAACTAGAAACAGGGAATGTTGGGAACACAAGAAATTCTGAGGGGCTGTCTGTATTTGAAAGAGGGAGTAAGCAGCTGAATCCAGCACGTAGATAGAATATGAGGAAAAGCCAGACCAGCTATTCTAGGTGGATTCTACAGAAGGACCATCAGAGATGGGCACAGCTGGTGGAGGCAGGGGTACCAGCTGTGTTTCCCTTCCCTGCATGACAACTGCAGTCTTTGGAAGAGCACAGCTGTCCTCATCACCAGCATCCAACCTACAGGACACCATCAATCTACACCTCCCCTAGAATTTCCTCACTAATGTGGGCTTGAAACTGTGTGATAAGACATATCAGACTATTTTTGTTCTTGCTGCCTTCTCCTTCTAGAACTCCACAAAACAGACCAAAGAGGTTTGGAAATGCTAAGGTGTCACATGACATGCACTTTCAGCAACACATTAAAGAGGTGGCATCAGCACATCTATCCATAACACAGCTTGGGCCAGAGGAAAGCAGTCATGCCAGCTGGTGCCTTCTTTCCCTTTATCAAAAAGCCAAGAAATGAAAAATGACCTTGGCAATGGCCTATTGTGGGACTTACAAAAGAGGGCCGTTAAAGTCTTTAAAAAATACTGTGATGTGAGAAAGAAGACTTGGATAGAGATCAGTTCCTACAACAGCATCTTAATGCCAAATTAAGGATCAAGAATGTTAGAATATTGTGCAAAAGAAAAGAATATAAAATTGACTTGTTTGGTCAGGAATAAAATAAGAATATTTTTCTGTTGTGTCCCCATGAGGTTGCCTTCATCTTGTTCCTAGCCCAAGAATGAGACAAGTGTAATACATCCTTTACTAGTATTATTCTGATGCCATCCATTGGCAGCCTCAAAGCTGATAAAATCTGTTAGGCGTTGTCACCCATTACCTTGGAAGAAGTCAACCGATTGTAATGACTAGGAACAAAGGAAATGGAGGCAGGATAGGGATTGGCAATGGGAACAACAAATATCATGCTGGTATGGTTTCTGCAGATTCAAGGAAGGGTGGAGAACACTCTAATTTAGTTATGGGGAAAGGCCCAAGAAATAAATGGCACCTGTAGGTTTTTAAGCAAAGTGCTCTATTGAAACAGAGTGAATAAGAACAAGCAATCAAAATATGCTTTTAAAAACTCTAAAAAAGTTCCTGTGTCCATTATAATGTGATTAGCAGCAAGAAACCAATGAATTGGTCATTCTTCTCCCTCCTCCAACCAGTTAATCAGCTTGGCGGATGGGGACTTGATTGCCGATGTCCAGTAATGGCAGTCAGGAACTAGCAGTCTGTTTCCCACAAGCTATCTGCCACCAGCTGTACACTATAGATCACAAGGTCTGAGCACTGTATGAAGCCCATGTGCCCAGCCATCCATCTGCCCAAACCCGGACGCCCTTCAGTTGTGTGGACTTTGATCCCTAGACTTCTCAGGGGAAGCTCAAGTGGAAGTCCACACCCAGAAAATACCAAGGTTGGGAAAGATTGCACCACACACACAATCAAGACAGATTGCCAGAGGAGATGTAAGCATCTCTGGAATCATGACAGCACTGATAATCTGAAGCATTTATATCCAAATTGGGAATGATAAATGCCTTCTAATCTGTTTACATGCATATGTGAAAATTGCAGAAAACAGTTTACAAGTGTCACTAACTTCAGATCTGTTAAAATAAACACCAACCATCTCACTACCTAAATTACTGATGGTTACCACCAAGAGTCCTATTTGATAATTCAACCAGCAAAGTTAAAAGTTGCATTAGAATGGCTCCCGAGCCTGCCTTTTTCAACAACTTCTTATTCCTTCACAAAGATGTTATTTACTGTACGCCCACGAAGCTACATTTGAAATGCACATTTTCAAAAAGTCAACGCCACTATTATTTTTTACCAGTTCATCTGTGATTTAAGTAATTCCAGCTTAGTCCCCGTTGAAGCCAGGAAATCTGTGACCTCTGATAGTTTAACACAACTCAGTTATTTTTTTTCTGCTTTGGATCATGGGTTGGAACCAGTGAATGGTCTTATTAATTATAAGATAGCATCATTCACAACACGTAAGTGCTGATCCATGAATTCCATAACTATGGTAGAGGTTTTCACAGTTTTTCAGGCTACAGAGCCTGTTACGTAAAAAAATATTCTCTGAACCCCTGATCAAGAGGCAAAGCTCTAGTAATGAAAAACTGGATGTATTCAAGTGAACTTTTTGCTGTTGTTGTTCTTAGGGTCTCAAGGAATCCCATCATATTCTCCTGGAATCTTAGGGTTCCCCGGAACACAGTTTGAACAACCCTGAACTAGAACACTTAATGGCAAATTTGGAACATGTCCTGCTTAATAAAATATCCTGAAAGGAGGCAGTCATTATGATCAATTGTATCATCTGGCAGAGCTGAAAATGATTTGGGGTCATTTATCAAATGAGTCATTTCCCCATATTTGGGGAAACATTTGGTGCTCCCAAGTCAAGCAAAAGTGTCAGAAAACAGGAAGATGCATTCCTCTTACTATTACATTGATTCAAACATTGCTGTACATTATTTCTAGGATCCTCTTTCTCATTAATTTATGCTATAAGGTAAGCCAGATCTCAGAAGTAATTAAAAAAACACACTATTATATGGAAAGAGAGCCAGTTATTGGGTAGTGGTTAAGGCATCAGGCTAGAAACCAAGAGACAGTGAGTCCTAGTCCCTCATTTGGCACAAAGCCAGCTGGGGACCTTGGGCCAGTCCCTCTCCCTCAGCCCGGGGAAGGAGGCAATGGCAACATGCTCCTGACATCTTGCCAAGAAAACTGCAGGGACAGGGACAGGCAGTCGCCAGGAATCAACACTGACTTGAAGGCAACACACACACACACTCTCAGGATTTATACCTTTGATAAATTAGAAGATGATTTCTTTTATCCTTTTCTGTTTTAAAGCACAAATATAATTTGCCTAGTATGGGTCACTTTCAGTACTGACAGTTATAATGGCTACTAACATCCTAATTTGGATCTGTGGCATTTTCAGCCTCAGGAACACTTAACTTACCACAAGCGATTATTAATGTGATTCAACCCTCCCCACCCCCCACAATTTCTCTTTATAAAATTCTGCTAATGATTAATCAATTTGTTATGCAAGCTTTAATGTTTGAATGGAATAAAGAATTAGAGACTCCTATTTTGCTCAGACAATGGGAAGAGGTGTTAACATTAATGCCAAACATTTCAGTAGATCTTAGATTATGTCTTATTCAACAAAAAATATATATTTCAGACAAAAATAATGCAAAAAGGGTAAGGAGTAATAAGCAAAAGAAATTGGAGGCTCAAGATAAGAAAAAAGAAAAGGAAATCTTCCATCTAGTTCATATGTACAATATTCACTACAGTTGTCCATATCTTTCTAATCTTCCAAACCATCCTTGATTCCATCACATCCATACACTAATTCATACATTGCCTCTCTCTCTCTCTTTTTAAATTACCTCTCTCTCTTTTTAGGATCTCATCAATTCCATCTAACCACAAATTTCTGTTGGTCTTCCTCTCAACCCATTTATTCTTCCTTTGTATATTCGTTTTCCAATTAATTCCTCATTCACTCTTTCTATTTGACCAAACCACTACAATCTACTTCTTTCATACTGGTCACTCCCTTTTCTATTGAGCCCACACATTCACTCATCATATCTTTAACCATTTCTCTTCTTGTTTACCACACACACTTCTTAAGTAAACCATTCCCACTGCAGGAAAATTACACGTATGTTTCTCCTGGCATATACTTTCCAGTTAACAAAGTGGGAAGAAAGACACTCCTATACATAGCTGTTTTTGCTTCTTTCAACAAACATTAATTCCTTGAAACAGACCTTATACTGGGGGTTACAGTTAATAGGTAAAAAAAAGAATGCATTGGCCAGATTTACACATCACACTTAGAACAAAAACCAATAAACTCCATTACAGCTTGGTGTACTGTGTGAACAACTGTAGTATGTGACCCATAGTTTGTGGCTATTATGGCTTGACAACAAATAACGACTAAGCAAAACTACTGCTTGGTGAAATAATTCTCAAAGTTTGTAATGTTGCAACTTCCAAAAATAATAACTGAATTTGTGTCTCTCCCCCTCTCCCCAATAATAAGCCAATTTCATTTCCTGACTTCATTTCCCGATTTCATCTGCTCGTCCCACTAGATCTAGCAGAGTGGGTATGTCACGGGCTCTGTTGTCTAGGGAGCTACGTTTGGTGGGCCCTAAGCGGTGGGTCTTTTCTGCTGTGGCTCCTGCATTGTGGAACCTTCTCCCCCCAGAGATGAGATCGGCCTCATCAGTCCAGAGTTTTAGAAGGTCCCTCAAGACCTGGTTATGTCAGCAGGCCTGGGAACCCCAGGGGACAGGCGAGCTAGTGAGGTGGCTCTATTATTAACATCCCTTTACCTACTATTTTCCTTTTCTGTTTTAGTTCTGTTTTTATAGTTTTTAATGTTTTTAATAATTACTATATAATAGTTTTATGTATGATTGTTTATATCTGTATTGTTTTATTGGACTGTCGTACACCACCCAGAGCCATTTTTTGTGAGATGGGCGGCCATATAAATTTGATAAATAAATAAATAAATAAATAATAAACTGAATTCTTTCAACAATGTGGCTGTTTTGAATACTTCGAAATTCAAAAATGTTGTGTAGTTTACTAGGACCACTGTTCTTAAAAACTTATCCTTTGAATAGGTTTCGTGGCATTAAACTGATGGTTTGAACTTAATATGATGTGACTTGTCCATGAATCAGATCTAAAGAATCTCTTTAAGCAGTCAATAACTTTGGTGACGATGGGGATCCTGAACAGTAGTGATAACTGCAGTGGACCCCATTGGGTGCCAGGAGTGTGTGAACTTTTTGGCCAACCATATTCTAAAAGGAGAAAAACCACATGTAATTTTCCAAGCAAGTGATTATGAAGTGTCTATTTTGCTTTCTGAAGTTTCTATTTTGCTCTGAAGGGCAATGCAGACCAGTGCCTTTATAATATCCACTGTTACTTTTTGTCCCAAAAACACACATGAACACACACACACAAACACAAAGATGATCCCCTCTCCCACCGCATTAGGGTTCTAACTTGAATTGGCAGTGGAGGTACAACTGCTACTGGCACGTTTGAAAAAAGTAGGAGACCTACACAATTAAGCCATTCTAGACATATTGAAACTGGTATACAATGAAGAATTTAAGCTTTAGTAGTTTATTATGATTAAGGTTGATAATTACAATGATGGCTTGGGTCTATAATAAGGAAACTCAATCAATACATACTGTGATTCATATATTAGAAGAACAACTAAGAACTTTGTGCTGTCTTAAAATCTAATCAATATTTTATAGATCAAGCCCTAGTGAATTGCAGTTCACTTATTTGGGTTCATGGAATATTATCCTTCCTGAAATGCTGTAGGAATAGCTACCGTATACCCACATAGTAGTATTATTTCAGAATACTCCAGGTATCTCATGCCACAGAATACATAAAGCTTCTACTCTGATAAATTTGCTAGACTTTAAAGGTGCCATAAGGAAGTGGCAGATTTGGCTGCAATAGAATAACATAGCACATAGTAAAACCACTCTAGAAATTGAAGACAGGAATAAAGAACATTCTGTGTATACTCTTCAAATATATTGTGACTTTTAAAGTTTTACCTGGGCCAATACTTGTCTCACATATGCAGATCTAGAATAATAAATATTTGTCTACTTCAAATTTCTTCTGAGTAGAATGGTATATATTTTTCAAAACATGCAGACTTACCATTATCTTGACTTTTCACCTTGCCGCCTAAGGAGAAGGAGAAGGAGAAGAGTATTAAATAATGGGCATGAGGAAACATGTATTAATTTTTCTGAATACAGATGTCCCATCCAGAACTTACAAACTAAGAGGATCGACAGCACAATGCAATACATCTCGTAATTGGAAAGCGGACATGAAACTCCAGTATAAAGAAATGTTCATGAGTTCCAGTAGTTCTCTCCTTTACGGACTTTATCTTTTCTAAAAAAAAAAACCTCCAGCAGCACAAAGTCCCAGTGGAAGATAATGGGGCAGATGTGTTTTCAGCACCCAAGTACTACAAACTGGCAAGATATTGGTCAAGTATTCATTCCCGTTACTGGAACTGGAAGTGGCAAACAATTAAAGTTTGTCTCCTGCAAACAGACAGGAAATGACTGGTCTTTCCGCAGAGCTTTTGTTAACACATTTGCTTTGTCCAATTTTCTTAAGGTACACTAAAAACAAGAAATCCTAGTGATATTTTTCCAGTGATCCCAGTTATTTTAAAATAATTTTGAATAGCTACTTTAACGCGTACAAAACTAATTTTAAGTGTGGTTTCACAGAGCCAGCCGTACATACTTATGGCCAGTTTTATATAGGTAGCAAGTTTTCACTAATGATGTTAAGTGCCTACTTTTCTTTCTCTTTTTTAATGGTGAAGTTGTTGAGTAATTGTACCTAGAACACAGCATCCATTTTTCGTACAAATAAAGGATTTCTAGGTATTGGTGCCTGTACTGGAAGATTTGCATTGTTTGCAGTGCTGGTATTTGCTCTGGTTGTGGTTCTGGTATTAGCCATGAAAGCTTGAAATGGTTAGGGCCTGCCTGCCTGCCTGCCTGTCTAAGGGCCTGTCTGTCTAGTTATGAAACTGTCCAGTGGTTCAGATTTGCAGTAGAGTCAAAATTTCATTTTGCTGCTCCTATTGAGTCACAATGAGTACTAAAAAAAGAGAATAAAGTAAAATCAAATAGCAGATTCTTAGCAAGCAGAAGGATGTTGGAATAACAATATATTTGCCAGTTAACACCCACTTATTGCATGACTGTTATAAAACATCTCAGCTCTTCTCCATCCGAGAATAGCAAGTGTGCTGTTTCTAAGAACTCAGGCATACGAATGATTAAATATGCAATGCAACATTAGAGAGACTTAGACTTAGGGTGATTGCACAACATTGTCCCATTCCAGTAGTGGTGATTTACATATAAAAGGAGGTTTTACAAGCAAAAAAGGTTGTCTCCAAACGCCTAGAGCCTTCTACATCTGTTGACCTTCAACTCTCATGATTTCCACTGCCTGTGCTGACCGAGAGCTGTGGAGATTGACTTAAGTCCAAAACACATGAAGGCCCTTGTTTAGGCAAGGTTGTTATAGTGAGATCCTACAACTCTCCCCTTCCTGTCCTTGGTGTACGTTTGTGAACTGCAATAATGACTGTGGAACGTTTGGTTTAAACGAGGATCCATATCAGTGGAAAGGGAAACAGAGATTCCATCTGCGGCCCATGACAGAAGAATTTGTAGGATTTTGAACTTTTTAAGCAAGCGAAATCCCAGGATCTTTCCTTTGTGAGTGTTTCCCTTCGCCCTCTCCCACACCCAATACATAGCCTGAATCAGAACCTGTTTGTTTTAGCTGAGGTCACTTTTTCCACAGGCTCTCTGCTGATGAGCATCTGTGTGCTGTCATTCCTTAGCTACTCAACCGTCATTTGTGAACGTTCGGTGTCCAAAACTCATTTTACTTTAAAGAAGTAAAAAGAACGACATTGTAAAAAATGGAATAGAAATATTGTTAGAAGAAAATGCAGAGAAGAAAGGAAATTAAATGCCCTCTCTAGAACGTTTTGAATCTGGTGTAAGTGTACTCCCATACAACAGATATACTTGAATTTCTGTTGGTTTTGTTCTGGATCCATGCGTTAAAGTATTTAAAGTAATGAAAATTACCCACTCTTTAAAATTCAATGTTTATAAAGGAAATACTTTAATGAAGCCAACTGAAAGTTTGCAAAATGCCAGCTTTAGCACTTTGGAAAATAGCCAATAAAGAAGTCAGGAAATTTGGCTGGTAAGTTTGGAGTAGGAATGGGAAGAATCCCAGAGGATTAACTGTACAAGACCTTCTCAGTGGTGGCTCCTGCGCTGTTGAAGGATATCCCCCAGGAAATTCATACCACTTCCACCCTTTTTGACTTGCAGCAAACTTTTTCTTTGACATACTTTGTTTTCTTTCAATTTTTTTATATGTATGCCATCCAGAGTTGCTATGGAGTTGGGTGTCCTCAAAACTGAATGAATGAATGAATGAATGAATGAATGAATGAATGAATGAATGAATGAAATCTTGGAAGGTGTCACTCCTTGCTTATAGCATAATCTGTTGCTCAGAGGTTTGTAAATGGAGCATCAAAGAATCAGAGGCTTAACAGACTTATAGTAACAGAAGCTTTAGCACAGTTTAGGGAGGATAATATAGAAAAACAGTTTGGTGGTGAAGGCACCAGCTAGAAACTGGGAGAGCATGAGTTCTAGTCCTGCCTTAAGCACAAAGCCACATGGGTGATTTTAGGCCAGTCACTCTTTCTCAACCTCCAGAAAAAGGCAAACCACTTCTAAAATGTTCCCAAGAAAACTGCAGGGACTTGTCTATGTAGCTGCCTGGAGTCCAGATGGCACAAAAGAAAATAAAGACAAAAAAAGGGGAGACAAGTTGGTGAAATGTATAAGGACTTCTTGAACTCTTTGCAGGAATTAGTTTCAAGAGATGACAATGTTGGGGCTTTAAGTTAAAAATCAGTAAAGACTCCCTTAAATCAAACTCAAAACCTGGTGACTTTATGACCATGGCTATGTTATTTTCTTGGCAACAGTATGGAAATAGTTTGCCCCTGCTTTCTTTCAAGATGTTTTTTTTCAACTTCCTAGATTAAGGTCAGAGTCCTGAGATTTCCTGGAATCTCCTATCCGGATAATAACCAATCTGATTCTACTTACCCTTCTGAGATCAGCCAAGATTGGCTTCAAGTATAATATTACACGCCTCATCTCATTATATTGTTGTTATTATACTATCATCCTTACTTTTCCTCCCTACTTTTTTGATCATCTTATAGGGATAAATTGCTTTGGATAAGCTGGGAATGGGAACCTGGGGGTATGTTGCTTGGAATACATTTGCCAGTTTCTGGCATCCTCCAGAAGTTTTGGACTACATCTCCCACACAATCTACTGCAACTGGCCATGCAGACTGAAGTAGGGATGTTTGAAAACACCAAGCTGTCTACTTCATACAACTGGATACAAAATAATGTAAACCCTTCAACAACAGTGGAGTGCTGTTTGTCATGATGCTGGCCTGATCCCCTCCATGCTTGCTTGTATATTTCAAAACAAACATGTATTATAGAATACAGTACCATAACCCCACAATAACCTCTTGACAACCAAACTGACCCTATAAATAACTTTTCCTGAACCTTCCTACTATTTTTGTGGAAATGAGAAACATCAAAACATCTTTGCATACATCTGAAAGTGGCTGAGTTTATTGCCCTCCAGTAGACTTGTGGAAACCTCCACTTGCGTTCACAGCAGCCATTCAGACAACAACATTATCTTCCAGTCTTCAAATGACAGTGATTGTACTTTTTAGAAGGGCCAGGTAAGTTGTAAGCTCCCCTTGGTCATACTTCTACTACTGAGGAAAGCAGAAATTATGAGCATCTCCCTTTTCAGAGTTATTAAAAAGCTGCATGTGGAGAGACTTCATATGATGGTCCTATCAAAGCCACCACAGTGACATCAGACCAAGTGGAAATGGAGTGCAACGCAATTAAATTCATTCATCCCACTTCTGAATGGGGAGGAGTTGGCTACAAAGGGACAACACTGACCCAGGGAATTCAATGACAAAAAATTGACTGGTATTTTAGAATATATTTGTATTTACTGCTGTCTCATTAGTTTCTAGAGGTTGTTTGAACCTTAAAGAGGTCCCCAATGCTCTAAGCTCACTTTACCTCCTCAGTCTTACCCCCAAAGTGTTAGCTTTTTTCCAGAGGAACTTCTTAATCATTCATCCATAGAGAAAGCTGCTTGTCCTACATGCCCTATTATTTGTGTTAGTACTGGACTTTAGGCTGCTTCAGAGTGTTTGCAAATCTAATCTAATCCCTGAGAACCTGTAGAGGGAAAACCTCTAGCAAGAAATTACTTCACAAAATTGGCTAACTATCAATTAACTTGCATGTGTTTTACAATACCTTTACCAACCTATGAATTTTCTTTACTATAAAAGCAATAGTCTGAGTAGAATGGCTTGAAGACAGATTTGATTGAAGAGAAAGATATGTAGATTTGCTGTTAATGGCCTAAAATTAAGCCCTAGAAAGGTGTATTAAGACAGCCCTTAATTAAGTTGGGTTCATCTCCTATGGAACATACTTGCCATCTCAGACTATCTCCAGCACTAACTTGTAGTTCTTCCCAGGATGTTCCAGGGATCTCTTTTATCCCATCCCTTATCTTAGTGTCTTCCCCTTCTTCAACTTCCCTCAGCCTTGCCAAGCATCACAATTTTTTGTCCCTAATCCACATGTGAGTCAATGCCCAAAGTATGTGAGTTTTTATTTTACTAGTCATTGCCTCTGAGGAGCAATCAAGCTTTATTTGGTCCAGGGCTGATTGACTGGTTTTTTTTCTGCAGTCTATGGTATTCTTGATAATCATTTCCAAATCCACTATTCCTCTCCCTCAATTTCTAGTGCCCAGCTTTCACAGTAGTACTGGAATTAGTAGCATTTGGGAATGGTGGAGGGGTGTCTTCGAGTCCATGTTGACTCCTGGTGACTGCCTGGACTGGTCCCTGCAGTTTTTTTGGCAAGGTCTCAGAAGGGGGTTTGCCATTGCCTCTTTCCTAGGGCAGGGATAGATTGACTGGGCCAAGGTTACTCAGCTGGCTTTGTGCCTAAGGCAGGACTAGAACTCACAGTCTCTTGCTCTCTAGCCTGGTGCCTTAACCACTACACCAAACTGGCTCTATTGGGAAAAAAGAAAAAAAGTGGATAAAGCATCCAAAAATTGGACTTGCCCACTCTGGTGGCATAATCACTATCATGCCTCCTTAGCTCCCAAAAGATGATGTAAAAAGGGGGCACCCGGGGTGTGTATGTAAAAATTGACTATCCTTGTCTTAAAATCAAAGACTGGGATTTGGCAAAAGAATATTAATTTCTGATAAAACAGAGGAGCTGGGGGGAGGGGGGGGTAACAGATAAATTACTAATGGTTTGACTGCCTAATAAATTATAGGTACAGTAAAAACACGTTAGGGACACAGACCTCCCTCAGGCTGATCTGAAGTGAATGGCAGATCTGTTACCTGTAGAAGGGCTGCAGTTTTCCTCTTGGTAGGCTTGATTATATTCTTGTAAATAAAGCAAATATTATAGAAACAACCATGGCCTCCAGTGCTCTCTTCTTGAAAGGGAAACCACGCTGATCTAGAGTTGCCCTTGAGAAAATGGAACATAAGCAACAGTAGTTAGGGCTTGCCCAAGTGTTTGCCTGATCTACAAACTAAATTTTGACCCTATCATTTATTCATCTACTTATTTTTTTATTTATACCATCTACGTATTTATGCCACCTATCAAGGATAAATTTTCTGGGCAATATAAAACATTAAAAAGAAGTCAGAGCATAATCAGAACAAGAGTAGATCTCTCAACAGAGTGAGATGACCTCGTTCTCCACAATCCCATGATGCTGATCCGGGGCGTGTGTCATTGGGCCAGCTTCTGGCTTTCTCTGTTGATTGAACTATGCCCTGATCTGGAAAAGCCCACAGAATCATAGAGTTGAAAGGGGCCATCCATAATGAAAATTAAAGATCCACAACAACAGCTTGTACCACAACTGCTTGAACACATGCAGTAAAGGGAAACCCATCACCTCTATAAGGAAACTAGTCTACTGTTGAATGGCTTTTATTGTTCTTCTAGAATCTGCCTTCCTATCACTTCAGGCCAGGATTTCTTATGCACTCTGAGACAACTGGAAATAGATCTTGGTCTTACATGCAACACTTTTTTAGGTACTTCAAGAGTGCTATTTTATCTTCCCAGGACTGAAAATGTGTGTGGGGGGAGGAAAGGGTGTTATTGTTTGGAGGTATGCATTCTTCAGTAGAGGTGTGTTGCCTCCTTAACCCAAACACCTGTTTTCCTGGGCCCAGGTAGCATCAGCGTAAGCCCTGGAAAAGCCATGGGTCTCTTAAGGAGCAACCAACAGGAACAGAGAGGTACAGATCTGAAGCAGCCTTGCTTCTTTGGATCCAAAGAGTTCCTTCTCTTGCATTTCTGAACGAGAAGCCCAATTAATTTTTAGCCCATTGATAAATTTATAGTATCCAGTCCTAAGGATTGGAAGAATTGACTTTTGGAGAACGACAAAAGCTTGGTTTGCACTCAGAAGTGCTTTGTTTTTTGCAGCGTATCTATCCGGAGTAAGCTGCAGTGTACATTAGACTTCGCTGGTATAAATCAAGGAAGTTGAAGAAGGCACTGCCTTTGTTCTCACAGCTTTCTGTATTTATATAAGGACTCCTTTGTTTTCTCCTCCTCAGTGGGAAGCATTTTTCCCAAGCCTATAACTTCAGGTGTAATCTCTGCTGCAGGCTTTATGTTACATTCATTCCCGTGGCATTTTGCAACAGGAAGCAGGAAGGATATATTCTTCTGTGTAACAAGGCCTAGCAAGTATAACCCCATCCTTTTATTAGTGGGAAGGGGGCACAAATACAGTTGCTGTAGCAACAAATGACCAGGAAGTAACTGGCAGGTTTATTAGTAAGTTCCTCATGTTTCTTATCGTATAGATGTTCTTGCAGCACAGCTTTGAACAGCTGCCAGGTTACATTGTTCTGACACAGAAGAAAAGAGGCATTTCCAGATTGCATATGAGAATGGCAAAGCAGGCCAAGGACTGACTTAGAGGCACTTCCAAAGGGGCTGTTTGCACAGTTGTAGAAGTAATTCTGTCCTGTGATTCTCACGTTGTTGCTTGCAATGAATTTCCTGCTTTAGTGCAGAGCACCGACAATAACCAAAACAGCGATCACTTCTTCTGCAGCTGTGAGCTTCTGTAGGGTGTCTTTGCAGTCAGTATTCTGAATGCGTTCTAAAATCTTGTCTCCCCCTACTTCCTGGCTCCAGAGATTCAAAGGTCCTGAAAGGGGAAAGGTAGCACGAGGGCTTCTCAGCTGTCCCTTCATAGCAACTGTTCAAATTCTGAGTTGTAAGACCTTACAAAGGCACACAAGCCTGCTGATTCCACTTTATAATGCGATGGGAATTAATTAGGGCTGCTTTGACTCTTTGCACATCCTTGCAACTGCTCTCTGGGCAGAGTGGCCCAGGCCAGGTGAGAAGGGATGAAACTGACAAAGTTCTCTCTCTTTCCCTCTTGTCTCTGATGGAAACCAGAGAGCTGCAAAGCATCAGGCTGCTGGCTGGTTTTCCTCTGCCGAATAGGAGGGGAAGAAGATGAGGGGACTTTTGTTATACCAGGGCCGGCTCCCCCCCCCCCCCACTTCCCTATGCTTAACTGTATGCCTTGTTTATAAGGAATCTGTCCTGTCCTCCACTCCAACACCATGTCACTGTCACAGTTGTGGGAAAGCACCTGGTTTCAAAACTGCTGGCATGCTATTCTTGCGCCATCACAGATACCAGTATGTTTTTAAATTTAATAGGCATGGTGGCCTAGCAGCTCTGCAGCTTCCCTTTAGAGGAGTGTTTTTAAAACTTGGCAACTTTATGATGCGTTAGACTTCAGCTCCCAGATTCCCCAGCCAGAAGGGGGGATTCTGGGAGCTGAAGTCCACACATCTTAAAGTTGCCAAGTTTGAAAAACACTGCTTTAGAGCAACATCTCAGATTGTATTAGAAACAACAAAAGTACATAATATGTTCTCAAAACTTAGATAGGAGTACACCCCTGGCAATTTATTTTTACTTTCTTCCTTTTTACTATGGAATGGGGAGGTGAGGGGATTTTTATTAATCCAGAACCTGCAGTAGCTTCAAGAAAGGTACTCATGTAATAACCTTTCGCATTCTCCTATGGGTCAGGTATCTCCTGCCTGCTCTCTGTATTCCAAGGTCTGCTGAACTAAAGATGATTGCTAAAAACAGCTTCAGGGTTATTCCAGTTGAGACGTTCAGTTCCGGTTTCTCAGGATTCAATTTTTCAGCTACATCTTTTTTTAAAAGGTGCCATGCTGCTATTGATATACATAATTACTGAAAAGACTTTTACTGTATTTGTATGTGCTCTGATGTATGTAATAACTATGTGTGACTTTGTTATTTAAAGCAATGAATAGATTATTAACATTGTGTTTTCATGTTTTGAAATCTCCTTATGAGGACCAAAAAGTAATATATAAATATCTGATTAAACATACTGTATTCATATTTAGAAAATGGGAAAACTGAGAAAATATCAAATGGTTGCAGAGAGGCAAAGAAAAATGTATGGAGAGCAAAATTTACCTTTGCAACCATAGACTCTGAGCATGCTTCTTCCTAGTACTGTAGTAGCAAATTTAAGAACAAATGCATTTCCCTCTCACGTACATGCCCCTACTCATTGTCAATAAATGAGGTATAGAACAAGATGTCTCACAAATAAAGCACTGACGCTTTCTGACAAGATCCTCAAGGGAGAATTCATATCCTGTTAAAGCAGATGGAACGGAAGGAATTTGCAGGGAGGGCAAGTAAACTAAAGAGCTAGATGTGACCTAAACTGAATTCAAGAAAGGCCAGGACAGCATTAAGACTGAGATTTAATCTGAACTGGGTAATCTTGGTGTTCTTCAATCCACAGCTCTATATGATACTGTAGTAGTTCTGTTTGAGGACAACATAAAGTGACCCTACACAAAGGTTCACTGGCTCCCATTTTGTAGGGCAGTCTACAAAGTCTGGGTTGAATGAAAACTTCCCAGAGACACAAATAAGCAAAGCAGATACCTATATGGGGTACTGAATTGTATTTTTGGCCATTCAGACTAACTGTTGCTCTAGTTGAGGTTTTTGAGGCTTTACCTACGTATCGCTCCTCCTGAAGTCTGTAACCCAGGAACAAACAGGAGTTCTGGACTGATGCCCCTGTATTTTTCCACTGAGCTCCAGCTTTGCAGAAAACTCCCTTATGCCTAAGCCGCATAGATTGTATTATCCCAAACATAAAAAGGAGCACATCTTAAAACTTCGGGAACTTCCACACTTTCACTTTTCTCACTCCCCAGGTTTGAAAGCAATCCCTGGCTCTCTTCTGGCAGCATGAAATGCTGAGAACAAGGAGGAAAAAGCACTGTCCCACTTCTATGTGATTCATCTTCTCCAGCTTGATCCTTGCTGATAGAAGGTTGAAGCTCTCACCCCAGTGCAGCATCACTTCTGGCTCTTGGCTGAGGTCCAGATAAGCTTTGCATCACCTTTGCTTCCAAAAAGAGCATATTTATCAAGGTATTCTTACTCCCCTCCTGTAATGCGCAAAAGGAATAACCTTGAAGAACAGGAGGAAGAGTTGCAACCAAGACAACAATCAACAAAAGAAATTTGGGTCTGAGGTAGAAACATAACTTGAGAAAGTGTTTCAGACTTGACCCTCCCTAGTTCTCCCCAAGATAAAGGGAGGGAGGGGGGAAGTGTATTCAGACCTGCAAGATTCTGTTACTGTAACCTTATAATAAAAGTAGTATTAGCATTCATAACTTTGGTTTCCTAGTCTGGTCTATCTTGAAGGGCTGATACCTCTTGGGTAAACAAGTTATACAACTAAGTTTTATAAACTTTTAGGTATCCACTGAAGCCTGAACCAATGTCCAAGTCTCCATCTTTGTCCTCAGTTCTCTACAGGTAGTCCTTGGGTTACAACCACTTGTTCAGCAACTGTTCAAAGTTAGATGGTGCTGAAAGAGGGGGACTTATGACTGTCCTTGAAGTTGCAGCCATCGCAGTGTCCCTGAGGTCACATGATCACAATTTGGGCGCTTGGCAACTGGCTCGCAATTACAATGGTTGCAGCATCCCACTGTCATGTGATCGCCATTTGAAACCTTCCCTGCTGGCTTCCCATAAGCAAAGTCAGTGGGAATCTGGGCTTATTATTTGTATTTATTTATTAAAGTTATATCCCACCTTTCCACCAGGAGCTCAAGGTGGCTTATGTGAAGTTCCCACTTCATCTGATTCTCACAACAACCCTGGGGGCTGGTGAGGCCGAACCTTCTACTCACAATCCCTCTAAAACTGCCCAGCCTGATTCTTCCAGCTTATATAAGCAGCATGCAAGAAGCTCTTGTTTTATCTTGCTTCACAGCTTCTGGACTCAAGCAACACATTACCTGCCCTCTTCCCTCCTCTATCTTCCCTACCCAAATGTTGCAACCATGGTTGAACTTGGGAAAAGAAGCCCATGGCTGCTAAATGGTGGAGTGATGCCATCTTCTCACCTTTCAGTGGGAATTGATATGCAGGAAGGACGATGCTTTGAAAGTGGGCGGCTGTCCCCCCAAAACAACAGCTCAGGTTTTGTTTTATGTTTTGCAAAACAACAAGACAAATGCAAAGGAGTATTTGTTACTCCACGAGCTACTACAGTTCAGAAACAGGCACTGACTGAATTACGATTTGTGCAACTTACAGGTTGGCAGGAGGAAGCATCAAGTGGCTTAATATTCTGAGGTTATCAGAAATGAAGACAGTCATACCCACTTCTGAATGTTTAGGAGACATTTGAGGAGTAGTCATGGTGCTGATTTAAGTGCTAACTGCAGCACCACCAAAGACCACAACTGTTTTCAAGTTCACATGCAATCCTCATGTGGAAGTGCTCCACAACAAACCTTATTTCTGTCTGTTGCCTTGGCTGCCTGATTAAAGCTGGCTGTGTAGAACAGGAGTTCTTGCTGTTAATTCCTGTTTCGTTCTATCATTTCCCTCTAAAATAATTCTTCGCAGAACAAAACCAGGCTTTGCCTTGTGCTGGCCACATTTGGATCTCTGTAGGAGGAAACTAAAACCAGTATCTCCTATTTCCCACTGAGCTTCTAGCCAGGGTCACAGGGTTGTCTCTTGTGAGCTTGCTACAGCAGTGCAGAGGTCTCCTTATCAAACTGGCTTTCAGCCAAAATGCTTGTTCTCCTCACACCAGTCCCAACACAAACATGTTGACGGCACATTTCCCAGCATTGTGTGGCTGAAAATCTTGGTCTCACAGCAAAACTAAATTCCTTCTCCTTGGAAGCCCAGGTACCACTACAGCAATCTCCCTGCAGGCCTTCTTCCAGACTGAAGTAGCAGAACTTTTTTCTTTCCCAACCCCTGGCTTTGACTTTCCCCCAAAAAAGAAGTTGCAGGAACTCAGATTCTAGCTACATGTTGCGCTGTCTTGGGGCTAATTGTTGTCTGAGTACAGTTTTCAGTCTGCTGGCCTCCCTGGCCACTGGGCTATACGTACATAATTTATGGAATTAGCTATTACAAGCTGGTTCTTAGCTTAGATAGCTTTCAAAAATGATTCTATACTGTATACCATTGTTATGGATAATCTATCATTTTCTTCTAAGTGATAAGTGTCAATGGGAACTGAGTCAAAAGTGGGCTACTAAACAGCAAGAGAGAGACACCAGCATGTCCAAGGAAATTATGAGATTGCAGAAGCACATACACCCTTTAAGAAACCCTAAGGAGGCACCCCCTTTGAAAGATGAGTCTGAACTTCCTCAGCAGCCAAAAGTGCCTGTAGCAGCATGCTTTCACTTCCTCAGATCTCTAATGTAAGGATATGGTATGATAGTTAGAATAGCAATGGCTCATGTACTTAGCCTGTAGAAAGTTCATGCATCAGTATCTAACATCTTGAGAAGGACTAGGAAAGTTTCTTATCTGGAATTCTGGAGAGCTGCAGTCGATCAGCGTGGGTGCTACTGAATTAGCTGGACTGATGATCTGACTTACACCGTTGGTCAGTATAAGAGAGCTTTTTACGCTCGTGTACCATGCTAGCCATAGCTACAGCACCAGTACAGTTAAGGCTATCTTATTCATATGGGCTGGGGAGGAAATGGACAGTGTCACAGGGATATCACAGAAATAAGATGTTGCCAGGACATATTTGTGCCACGGTTACATGCAAGTTGGGAAAGGTAAACCAAAGTCTTCTTGCAAATAACCTGATGTATTTTCCTCCCTCAACATTTTCCCAAGTAGTGAAAAACCATTTTTTCCTTTGAAATTCACAGTGTTATTGGCATTGTTATAAAATGTGGAACCTCCACCCATAGTAGCTCTACAGCACATAGCAGCAGCCTGTTTTTCCTATTTACCTTTCCCCTTCTGCTCTTGTGCTGAACTTCCAGATGTTATTTCTGTTTGGAAGCAGGGCATTACAGCATCTGCAGAGACATTTCACGAACTGTGAGACAGGTAGACAGATAGATGTGTGGTTTGTGGGTAACTGCAAGTAGAGAAGCACTAGCAAGTTATCTTATTTTATTTTTATGAAGGTGGGGATAAAGGAACTTTTATTAATTTACAAAAGAAGGGCCTTCAAACAGGCACACTATTACTGGCTAGCATAGAAGTAATTAGGACAATCACTGGTTGGTTAATGATTATCAGGAGCTGTAGATCTGCCCATGATTATAGCACAAGGAATATAACTTAGATTTTTAAAAAGATAAAGGTAACTTGGAAGTATTCCAGATCCATTTAAACCGGTGTGGTATAGCATCAGAGTAGGAGAGGGGAGATCCAGGTTTTCATCCACTCTCAACCATAGAAGCCCACTAGGTGACTTTGAGCCAGGCCCTCTCTCTCAGCCCAATCTACCTCATAGCATTGGGAGGAAGATAGGAAGGAGTGCTGTGTATATGTTCAGGAGTGCTGAGCTCCTGAATGAAATCTAATAATTTAAGCAACAACAACAACAACAATAATGTGCACTGCAATTTCTTGGGAAACAGATGGTTGTGTAGTCTAGAAAGTGATGAGTGCTCTAATCTAACACATCTGAAGAGCATCAGACTGGGGAAGGCTGGAATAGTGTATAGGAGTGGCAGTATGGCATCCATCTATCTGCCAGTGAACCAACCAACAGGTGGTTCCAACAAGAAAAACCCGGGACAATTTCACTCCACGGTGTTTATTGGCTGGATCAGTAGTCACTGGCGTACATTCCCTCTCATCCCTTTTACCTCATTTTAATGCGGAATTCTTCAAAAAAAGAATCTTGGGGTTCAGAGCCATAAGCCAACTTTAAATTAATTACATTCAACTAATAAGTTTTAAATAACCAGAGAGGAATAGTTTACATTTGTTTGGCAGGACAAATCATGCACACGTGACAGTTTTTTCTAAACAGGCTGATTAAAACAGGTTGCAATTTTAGGCTTTAAATTTAAAAAACGTCTTGAGATTTAGCACAGAATTATACTTTTGTGTTCATCTTTGTTTTAGCTTTTGAAAAAAGACATTTTTGCAGATGGCTCTCTTGCCTTTTGCTTTCGGTAGGTTCATGTAGAGGTAATATAACTTTGTGTTTGCTCAGCCTGCCCAAAGCAATGCCTTACTACAGCCGATCCCATGACATACGAAGTGTGTATGCATTTGTGTGTATGTGTGTGTGCGCGCACGCGTGCACTTCTTGGTGGGGAAGAAAACATCAGATAATTCTTGGATTTCAGGCTCATCAAATGGGCCTGAGTCAGAGCCAATTTCATGACGTGAGGAAACACTCAGAAGCTTGCCAGCTGTTCCTTAAGAAAAACAATGAACAGGAAAGGAACAAGAGCAGCTAGTAACAATGGATGCCCCTAATTTCAGAACACTGGAAGTCTGGACATCATGGCTGTGACTGTGTAGTTACCGTCATTCTCTTTAACAGTCAGTTTGGAAGGTTGAGGGCTTAGTATGGACGTAAAAGAGTCCCACCAAAAACTAAGGCCATTTCCCCACTACTGAGCAACCATCCATCTTTGAGCTGGCACAAAATAATGCCAGCAGAAAAACTGCCCATCCCAATTCAGCCCCTGCTGCATCGTTCTGCGTCACAGCTGATGGCTGAGTGTGCCAGTCATTATGGGCAGGCAAGATGACTGGATTTTAGGAGACCAGCCAGCAGCAAAACCTCCACCATTAGGGCACCATGGCAGGAATGGGACGGGTCTCGCTTCAGGACTCTGCCAGAGTGCTCTAAGCTACTTGGGCCTGGTCTTCCTCCTCCCCTTTTCCATGTAGGCCTTTATCAAGATAAAACAAAGTGTAAAATCAAGAAACATGGGAAGACAACAGGGCAGAAGAGCCAATTCACTAGACCTTGTAGACCAGGAGGACTGAAACCAAACAGCTATAAGCCAGCCATTCTCTTCCTTCAGAGAAAGGGTAGTCCAGTGTTTCCAGCTGGGGAATTCTGGGAGTTGAAGCAGACATCTTAAAGTAGTCGAGGTTGAGAAACACTGGGCTAGAAGAACTATCGAAACTGATAGATAACAACAGTAAGGGGCAATAAGTGATAAAAGGCCATGTCCCTCGTTGTTCTTAGGATATTACAGTGAAGAAAAACTGCTGCAGCTTAAGGTGGCCCCAGTTCTGCTCACCTTTCAGAAAGCCTTGAAGGCCTGGTTATTTTCACAGGCACGGGGGCCAGGAGAATAATCGAGCCCACACTTTTGGTGAATGGTGTGTTTGGGAGCCACTCTGTGTTAGTCAGCTATAAATGGTGTTTTTATTTTTATTATTATTATGAATAGACATTGTGTTTACAATGTATTTTAATTCCTGTTAGCCACCAGGAGTTATGCTGGTGAGATGGGCGGCCATATAAATTGAAATCAATACAGGTAGTCCTCGCTTACCAACCACAACGGGGACCTGCAACTCTGTTGCTAAGCGCCGCAGTCACTAAACAAAAAATCACGTGACTATGCCAGACTCACAACATCACTTCCGCTTCCATCCTTAAGCAAATCACCGTGGTCATTATGTGAGACACTTTGTGCACTGTGAAGTGCACAAATGGCCATCACGTAACTGAGGGATGCTGCGACAGTTGGAAATACGAAGATTGGTCGCAAAGCTTTTTTTTCCCAACCATCATAACTTCGAACAGTCACTAAACAAGGCAGTTGGTAAGCAAGGACTATCTGTAAGGTGCAAATACATTGCAGAACACAGTGAAAATGAAATAGTGAAAAACACTGACAGTTCTTCCCCAAAATAAATTAGTGGTGCTCTGCTCTTTTCTCCTCAAAATCTGGGGAAGAGCTGGATCCAAAATTAAAGACGGGGCGAGGTGCCTGGAATGGAAGGAACTCAGGAACTTTGGCTGGAGGTGATGGGGACTGAGAATGAGGAAAGCTTCACTGTAACAATATAGGAAAGGCCTTGTCCACCTAGATTAGTCTAACCTAATCTTTCCTCTCCAGCTGTGCTTGGACTGCAATCCTCAGAATTGGAGGGGATCCAGTTAGGGGAGCGAAAGTGGCTAAGAAAATAAATCCCTTTCCCCCTTTCTTTACTCCGAACTCTCCCAGAAATCCTGAACAGGACACCAAGGTTTTTCTTCCAAACTGGATAGCCCTCTGAGCAAGGGCACTTTGCTTAAGCACGGCCACATTTGTGTGCCCTCTAACTTCCCTGAGAATTATGAAAAGTGGCTTTCAGGGAAAGTATCTCAGATGTGCAACCAGATTATAATAGCGTGTTTATTAGCATTTTCTTATGGATCTGTATTTTATTTTCTAAATAAACCAGGGGCTTCAATAGTTGTAGTGATGTTTAGAGGACTCTAAAGTCTATGTTTTTACTGTATGTTCATGACAAGAAATCCTAAGAAACCAATCTTTGCTCTCATTTATCACGCTCCTGCTCCTGCCTTGCTGGAGCAGAATATCTGTAATATCTGCCTGATGTACGTTGTGAGAAGCCGGCCATGCTTAAAAACATAAGCAAAGACGCATCATTCTGGGTGGCCAAGATACAATTGTGCACTGCATAATGGCACCATCTAGTGGAAATAGCCGCCACATAACAAGTTGATCTTGTTTGGGCCCGACCTTCTACCGCTCACTGAAAGACTGATTTTATGAATGAAAACTTACAAAAAGTTTTGCTTTTGGCCTTACAGGGGAGATTGTACCTCTGACAAAAATGAAATGAGTACAATTCCACTGTGACTGAACTGCTTGGATAATGATTTTAAAAGTATCTTTTGTGTGAAAGATAAAAATCCAATACCTTTTTCACACACTCATATCCTCCTAAGGAGCAGTCATCTGATGTGGCTCAACTATTAAATCCAACACCAGTTTTTTGTTATTCTAAACTTTTCAGTGAAATATGTCACTTCATGGTAAAATAGATAACTTCAGAAGACTTGTTTAATAAGAGTCCTTCATCTTCTTGGAAATATTAAATATTAAATAAATAATATCCTTCATCCTGGAAATATTAATGGCAGAAAAAAAGATGCTGGCAGGGCTTGTTGTGCCATGGTTAGGTACAAATGGGGACTTGGCCTCAGAACGAGGCATAGGGGAGGAAGAGAGGGGACTGCCCAGCTGTGAGCTGCCTCTCCAGGAGTGTTTCTGAAGCACACCTGGCCTTAGTGCCTTGCCCCTTGGCCAGGGCCCCAGTCTGGCATCCACTGAGTGCTTGTGAGGCTCCAGGCCCACCTGATTGTTTTAATCTAACAAAATAATCAGAAGCTAGCATGCTGCAAAGCTAGGTGTCAGCCTAACACATTATCTTCATTTAAAAAAAATGCCTCTGGGTCTCACAGAGAACCCAGAGACATTCTTGGGAAATAAACACGATGGGTAGCTGCAGCCAGTAGCTCTTTGTTCGGAAGGGTACCTCCTTGCCCTGCAAAAGGATAAGATGAGGTGATAGAGGGCATCATAGGCTACAGGAGTTGTTAGGAAGCAGCCTGACCAGTTTGGATAGCCATTCTGTGAGCACGCCCATGCATATTCTCAAAATTTCAAAGTCGTTCCCCATCCCCCAAAGATTTGAAATTCCTCACTCTAAATTAAACCGTGGGTTGTTTGTTTTTATTGTAGTGTATTCTGTGAATTCAGCCACTGTGACTTATAAGAAAAGTGGTTTATGGAGGGGATGGGTGGAAAACTGAGCTATTGTCTTCTGTTGCAGAAATCTTGCTCCATTAGATTAAATAACTGTACTTTCACCCTTTCCAATTGCATGAAAATTCACTATTGTCTCAAATCTTCTCCATTTCAAGACTTTGTCTCTAACTGTGGATTAATGAACTCTTAAGAGCTTTAGGAATCATTTTGTAACCTTTTCCAGATTGATAAGCTTAAATTACTTTTTGTGGAGGGTTTCCAAAATTTATTTTCAGCAAGGCATGAAGTGCCTTTAGAATTTGTGTGATAAGAACTTCTCTATGATGAGATGAGTCAAAGAAGGTAAGATTTCTATGGGCAAGGCTGCCCCAAATCAGCCTTGATTATTTAATGAGGTACCCTCTATTTGGGTCTTTTGGCTGAAATAAACATTGCATATGTATATATTGCTGGAGAAAATTCCTGGGAAATTCCCAGCACCCTTCTCAGTCACCTGAATGATGAGGTTTGGGCCCATTCCCTTACTCAGTCAGGACATGGTTTAGAGTCTCCAAAATACCTTCACTCAGGGTCTGCAGAGTCTGGGTCAGGCATACAAGAACATGCTAGATAATCTTCTTTGAGCAAGACCCTGAGCAAATACACAAGCAAGCATTTATAGTCACTTTAAACCCAAAGAAATACAAGTGTTACATTTGCACTGGCTACTACATGAGTTATTCTATGTTGGGTCATCTTCTAGCTAATCTTGAAGTTCCCTGCTTATAGTTTATCTTGCACATGTGTAAAAAAAATATCTGTAATGCCATGGCAATGTACAATGGGTAACTGTAGAAATTTCCAGGTATCTACAGCTTTCACGTTGATAAAACCCATTTTTTTTAAGACTGAGGCCTTTTCCTGAAAGATGGGGACTTCTGTTCCTTTGTGGTTGTTCTACTTTAATACTTTGAAGCAATTATTTTAACCACATCCTTGCACATGCTAACTATCAGGGATAGGCATAATAACATCATTTCAGCTGCCTTGCTTTTTTGTTCCATACATCCCTTATAGTACATAATGAAGAACTCATTCAACTGGTCCTTGTTCTCCCTTTAATTATCTTGACTAAACTAGGTAGGATGATTATGTTTTCATCCTGGGATATTACATGTTGGATGACTTTGTTTATAAAATGAATGAAACAGACCCCAATCTTTGGTGTTATTTGTTCATTCAGACCCACTTTATGTACATTAGGACTGCATGATATGGCTTGGCATGCCCAAGCACCTTTGCTTCGTGAGCTGCACTGGTTGTTGGTTAGCTTCTGGGTGCAACTCAAGGTGCTGGTTGTTACCACTAAAGGCCTGCATGGCATAGGCCTGGCTACTTGAGGGACCGCCTGTCTCCCATAACATCTGCCTGGCCGGTTCAATCTTGCAGGGTTGGTGCACTCCAGGTTCCTTTGATTAAACAATGTCATCTGTCAGGACCTCGAAAGCACACCTTCTCTGTAGCAGTGCCCGCCCTCTGGAATGAGGTTCCTCCTGAGATTCGGATGGCCCCCAGTCTGCTGTTGTTTAGAAGAGCCATGAAGACCTGGCTCTTCACCCAGGTCTTTGGCGAGGCAGAGCGAGACCCCTCGCTTCAGTCCATCTGGTCTGTTGTGTTTTCCATCTTTTATCTTTTATTGATTTTATTGTAATTTCTTTATTTGTTGTGAGCTGCCCAGAGTTGTTGGGTGTCTGGCAGCATACATGTTTAATAAACAACAACAACAATAATAATACAGGTAGACCTTGCTTACTGACTGCCTCGTGGAGCAACCGTTCAAAGTTACAATCTGCTGAAAAAATAACTTTGCGACCAAGGTGTGCATGTGAGACCTTCACAGCATCTCTCTTTCAGCCACATGTTCGCCATTACAGTCAGTTATTATACATTGTCCTGTGCCTGACCATTTTTTCCCCCTCTTGCGGAGCAGAGAGATTGCCTAAACAAACAATCTCTTTAGACAATCTCTCCGGTGCTTGACCCATTTTTTTTTGTTCCCTGTTAAATAATAATAGGATTGTTTATTCTGTTGGATTTATATCTATGATTATCATTATAGAGCCAGCTTGTTGCAGTGGTGAAGGTGTTGGCCTCAAAACCAGGAAACTGTGAGTTCTAGTCCTGCCATAGATATGAAAGCCGGTGGGTGACTTTGGGCCAGTCACTTGTCTCTCAGCTCAACCCACCCTCAGGGTTGTTGTGCGAAAATAGGATACAGGAGCATTAGGTGTGGATACTGCCTTGAGATGACTAAAAATAAAGGTGGGATTACAATTAAAGAAATAAACATGATTACTACAGTTGGACCTTTGGCTTCAGTCCCCAACTTCCCTGTTTTAGTTATGGAATCTATTTCTTTCACTTCCCTTCTCAGTTCTTTTTCTCCCAGACAGATGTGTCACTTTCACTTTTCAGCTTACCTTTTTTTTCTCCAGGCATGCAGTTTTAGGAGATGTAATGAGCTTCCTGGGGACTTTCTCAATGTTGGATTTGCAATGATGACATGAATCCACTCTGAGCTTGCTTTCCAATTACTAGATAATGCTTTTTATCTGAAAATAGCTTAGATTAAGCAGAAACAGAAACCAGTATGGAGAAGAATCATCGTACTTTTTTAGCAAACATTTGTAACTTTTCATTCCGCTGATTTCCACCCATTTATTGCACAAGCTTCCTCTTCAGACAATGCTTTATTGGCAAAACCACAGCCCTGCACAAAGCAGGAAACAGCTTCTCCATTCTTGTTTTAAGATGACCAAAAGCCTAAGATTTCTATATCTCCTGTTAATGTTATGTAAGGATTTCTTTGTTTTTAACAATACTTCTCTTCAAAAGGTTTCAATTTACTTAATGTCACTCAGTATTAATTATTTTCTTAATTTCAGTTCATTCAGGGGTGCAAAATATGAAGGGTGGTGGTGATGATGACGGTAACAGAGCTAAAAATGGTAAGTTTCTCCTTGAAATTATAGAACTGCATTTAATATAGGTTATATTAATATTTTCTACTATTCATCTAATATTGTTTTTTCATTTAGGCCATCATTTCATAATCTTTGTTGTGATGTGTGCTAAAGCATCTGTGCTGAGGATGCAGAACCATCTGTTCAAACATAATTTAATATATATATCAAATCTTAAAGAAAAATTTAACTTATAGAAAGTTTTAATTGTGCGTTACTCGCTTTGGAAATCTGATTGTATGTTATGAAAGCCGAATGGTTGAAGATTTTCTGTGTTTCCCTTGCTCAGACTGCAGAAAAAAAATACATTTATTATAACATTTTAATTCCTTGTATTTGGAATTTATACTCCAAATCACTCCTGCAAACTGATTTCACTTCTCTAAATTGGAGTGGAGACTGTTAATCTCTCTTTCCTTGCTTCAAATCCACCTAGTCTTGCCTATGGATGGTCATGCTGTTAGATGTCATTCAAAGTTGAGAAAATTCACGAAGGACAAGAATATAAATGATTATATGGAGATTCAGCCTGCTACTGTTGCCAAGAGGGGAGCAACAGCAAAAGTCAGCAACTGCCATTCCAACCAATTTGACTAATTTAAGAGTCATGTCCTTGCATTATTTATTTACAGTATTACATTTGTAAATACCTATCAGCAGTAACTCTCAACAAGCCATGGTTAACAATCTATGGCTTAGCATGATGTGTGAATCCACCTATTGTGTCAAGATTATAATATCTGTATCTATATATTATGATAATAGCAAAACTTTGATCAGAATACATATGATGTTCAGTTACTCCCTTTTGGTATCCAGTATACAATAAATAGTTATGATGACATGTTGTGAAAATTGATACAAGGCTCTCCTGAGACAGCTACCATTAAGTGACAACCGAAGTCTAAACAGAACTCAAGGTGCCTACAGGGTGGAAATGTTCAATACAGAATAAATGCTTCTGATGAGGTGATGATGGATTTTAAGAAGACTGTCAAAAATATACAACTCAATGTCTTTCCAGAAGGTAAAATGTTTAACTCTAGTGGCAGGAGCTTGAATGGAAATTATGCCGACACACATCAGCATGCCAGCTATTTGGAAAATGAGACTGGGGGCAATGATGGGGAAGAAAGCTTTGCGCCACTGTTCAGACTTTGGAAATCTCAGATTTCCAGTTTGGTATGGAGACTCTCTCTGATCTACATCTCAGACCTCCAACAGTTTAAGAGGCTATCTGTTCATCGTTGGAGCGCTCTATTGCTTACTTACTCCATGGAAAATTCCTTTTGTCTTCCTTCACTTATATTACTGCTCTGTGGTGATAACATATACATCCAGTGTCAAAAAAAACAAAAAACAGAGAAAGCAGGAATCATACAAACCTTCTGTTGCCTCTGATGGAGAAAGCTTCTCAAAGCTGAAGCTGGTGTTGAAGAATAGCTAAAAGCTGAACGTTTTTCTGACCAAAAAGAGGAACTACCCACAGAAAGAAGTGGAGTTTATTATTCTAGTTGCTGTTGCTCATGATTTACAGTCTTTGAGAATTTATGCAGATAAAAACAGCAGTGGATGAAGAGAAACAAAGCTGCTAGAGACAAAATAATTTGATTCTCTAGATCAGAAAATGTCAGAATTAAAAGTGTTAGTGAGATGCTCAAGATGAACTTTTGTTTACAGGGACTGCTTCTGAGAAATCATTTAAAAATTCCTTACAACAATGAGCAACATCCATTTTCTGTAGTCTTTATGGAAAATGTTATGTGAGATTTTTTTTTATAGCAGTTAGAATACAGCTGGAAATTGAAGCTGCTTATCATGTGGACTTCCCTTTCCATCCAGTACAGAAATCCAGCTGTACTTTTAAGATTTCCAATACAGGTCCATATTCTGCATTTATTTGGGGAACTGGAATATCTGGAATGGAATGCAGAAAGATCTGCCTCCAGAGATAGTTCAGAAATGAAAGCTATTCAACAAAACTCATTTGGCAGCAAAACCAAAGGTATTTAAATATTTTTCCCAATGACTTTCATTATTGTCATTTATCCATGGACGATGGATTTGTTTCTATATGGATTGTGTTGGTTTGTTTCTTTATCCAGAAGCTGCAGAAAAGTTCATTGGCCTAAGCTCAGCTAATGTAAAGTAGTAGCAGTAACACTAATGAAACAAGGTTTTTGTACTGTTCACAGAAAGGTTTCTTAGAGGATTTCCGTGAGAGGAGAAGAGCAAATCCGAGCTCCTAGCTTACTACATCCTATCAGGTGGAGACTCAGGCAGAAGGTGGGTTCAGAAGAAAAAGGCAGAAAGGTAGCAATCTAAGATTAGCAATCTCAGACAAACAGCAGACACATTGAGATATAAATAGGGCAGGGAGGAAATTTGTCTCTCTCAATTTATACCCCACATTTGTTTGTAGCCAGGACCTTGTCAGAAGGTGCTGAAGACTCAGTGCTACTGAAGTCACACTTCTAACACATATTGAAATTTGATAATCAATTTTTATTACAGAATTGTCCCAGAATGTTACTTCTTGCTCAAAGTCTGTGAAGGATCTCAAAATCTACAGTCCCACACCAGAAACCACCATTGGAGGAAACGTGACACTGGAGTGCTACTGGGAGACAGACTGCCTGCCGATTGACTACACCTTATTTTTAAACAAAATGAGAGCGCTACGTCCTGCAACACAGAACAGGAGGGAAGAAAAAGTTATATTTAACTTCACAATCAATTCTAGCAGTGAACTGGGTCAATATAAGTGCAAAGCTGAGGGCAAAATTGAGCCAGCATATAGCCAAGGTTTCAACTTTACGTTAAGAGGTATGCATCTTTTCCAGTAGAAAGACCTGATTAAGATCACAAGTGGATTTTTAGGGATTGCTTTTCTGGTGTTTGTTTGTTTGTTTGTTTATTTGTTTTAGGCTAGTGGACCTTCTTTTGTGCTCATGATATTTATTCCCAAAGAAATGGGGCAATTTGTAGCCCTTCCTAATTCTGCCTGATTACTATCTCTGTAAGTATAGCTACATCAGGGCTCTAGACTAGATGATAATGCTTTATTGATTAGCCATTAGGCCATATCAGAATACACAATATAAAATACAGAACAATAAAAGACTATGTGTTACAAAATAGGGTAAAAGGCAGAACTAAAAAAAATGCAAATCATATTTCTGTGTCACCCCTACAACTTGCCCAAATCAGATCCAGATATGCGGTTCTCAACTGTACTGCTTTGTTCTGATAAAGGTCCGTATTATATGTAATTTTTGAGTCCTAACCACACATGAAATATGTTGTTTAATGTAAGGGTCCCAATAGGCCGTTCGTCTAATGTGTGGTCCACGATATTGATCTCTCTCTTTCTTATACAGTTGACATTCAAATAATACATAAGCTATGTCCTCTACCTCTGAGGCTCTGCAAATACAAGTACATTCATTGCAAGGTGCTTAGTTAAACCTTCCATATTTAACCGTTGTGTCCAGCTGCTTAAATCTCACTCAAGTAAATACCCCCCTAAGATGCTTGGGCATTTCTGTGTTTAAATATTTGGCAATTCAGAAGGTGAATTTATAGTGGCTCATCCATTTCAACGTGCCAACCTTACTGACAGCAGCTATAACTCTGAGCTTCTATATCCAAAATTCCTTGTGCAGCAATCTTTTTAACTTGTTTTCCAGAGACAGTTGGAAAGAAACAGGGAGACTACAGCTCCTGATATAATTTGCCGGTTGTGCAATCCAAAAGGTCTGTAGTTGAGATTTAGTCTGTACACAATTTTGGGAGTCTGTCAATTTCCATAGCACTGATTTTGTACCAATAATTGTATGCCCTGATTTTAGGCAAAGAACAGATTGTATACATTCCCAATTCAGCTCTAACTAGAGTAACTGAGGTCCTTTTTTCCACACCCCAAATACTTCTTAGATGCTGTGATTGTGATTGCTCTAGTAATGGTACATGTCTTAAGCCCCAAACTTCAGCTCCATATAAGAGCATAGGGGTAAACCTGGCTTTGTATCCCTTAATAATGTTGGAAAATGTGGGGTTTCAACCAAGCCTGTCTCACACGAGCACAAAGGGAGGGGCAGCTCCGCTGCGGCCTAGCTTTGCTGCTTTGTGTGGGCGGGGCTTGGAGCCCGCCTTTTTTTTCCTGTTTCCCTCATTTTTCTCTCTTCTCCTCATGGCTCTCCACGAGGTAGGAATGAATCCTTTCTCCTCCTCATGGTTTTTGAACTAACATTTCACAACCCCAACAAATGATTGGGGCTAAGGAACCTGGATAATGGTGATTTATTAATTTTAACAATGAATTTGTACGTGCCCTCACTCTGAGTGAGCTCCTTTGATGATGAACCAAGATCCAGTCTCAGAGAAGACTATTCCTAAATAAAGAAAGGTGTGGACTTGCTGTATTGATCACCACCTAATAGCCATCTATGGCTCTGATGTTGTCTTCCAAAACCAAGTAAAATGATTTTTACTTTATTAATAATCAGAGAATTATTATGACAATAGGAGCCAAGTCTTCTTAACAACCCATGCAACTCAACTTGCAAATATGATAGTAAAGTCATATCATCAGTGTATGGCAAGGAGTTGCAATGTGTGTTGACTGTCTTAGGCATGTGTACTATACTTCAAGATCCTTCATCAGTCCTGGTAAGTCATTAATATATAGACTGAATAGCAGTGGTGCAAGTATGCACCCTTGTCTTACTCCTTTGTGAGTATCGATCCTGCTTGTCATGGCTCCATTAACCCCAAATCCACTCTCAAGCTAGTATTTGTGAACAGAGCTTTGATCATTGCAAGCAGCCTGGGTTCCATATTGAGGAAAATTTCTCCATAAAATTTCTCTGTTTACTGTGTCAAGCGCTGCACTAAGGTCTATAAAAGCAGCAAACAGTTGTCTCCCCTTACTGACATAGTCAGTAATTAGGTGGTTCAAGACAGCAATTGTCAGTAATGGATCAACTCTTTCTAAAGCCAGCTTGTTCTTTTGCAAGAATCCACTTTTCAGCTACCCAACTCTCAACTCTACTCAAGAGGAACCTGGCATATTTTTTAGCCACGATATCTATTAGACTGATGGGCCTGTAATTGCTAGGATCCTTTTTATTCTCTTTTTTGTACAGAGGAACTACAATTGCTCTCTTCTGCCCAGCTGGGATATGGCAGGTATTATTTATATGCATGAATAAGCCTGCTAAGAGAGGGGCCCACATGTCAGGGTATTTTTTTGAATAGCTCGGCCAGGAGAAAGTCTTTACCAGGGACTTCGTTGCTCTTCAGGACTTTTATTATAGATTTAATCTCATTTTCTAATACTGGTGGCCAGAGGGGTATAGCTTTAGTAGGTGGCAAACTGCTATTTAGTAACTGTTTCTCAGCAGGTTCTGGAAGGGCGAACAAGTGATGGTAATAGTTTTCCCAAACCTTAGCAGAGATTGGTATATTGAATGCAAATCCCCGTTCTTTCAGGATTCCAGCTATAGAGTGCCAAAATATAGCCGAATTATGACTTTTTGCTGACAGCTCAAGTCCCGACCAATTTGAAGCAGCATGACCTCTATTTCTTTCATTTAATGAGTTTCTTATATTCTCTTCTTGGAGACTGCATCCTAGCTTATATTAGTATGGAGGAATGCCTCTAAACAAGTCTCATAGTTGCCTTCAGTTTCTTTGTCGTCAAATGACATACATTGTCAAACCAGGGAGATCTACTGTATCTATAGGGAAGCTTTTACAGCAGGATGTACTTAGCAGGCGCTTCTTCAACATGTGGCACAAAGCTATGAATGCGTTGGAGACTGACTGCCAGTCAGCTGTGGGTGACCAGACTGCTAAGGCTCAACCGATAGCATTCTTTGACTTGAGGCTATCTACTTTTTAACCTTTTATTCTAACTCACCTCTGAGTTAGCTATAACCCCCCTATCAGCCATGTTATATGATCTTAAGTCTGAAGGATCTAGGAATTTCATATTCACTGGCTGATGATCACTTTCTCCTCTTAGATAGACAACGACCTCTGAGAAGAGGTTGACTTTACTTTTTGATACAGTGGCTTGAGGGGAAGGTGTATAGGTATACATAATTATTATCCTTGCCTCCCAGAATTTGAATATTACATTTAAAAATCTGAAACTAAGTATAGACCAGCAGTATTACTTTTGTTATCTCTTGAATACCAGTGTCGATGATTACTAAAAAATTCATTTGGGAGTCCACCGTATCGAGCAAAATCATAAAGAGATTGGCCTAGTTTAGCATTAAAATCACCAAGTAAAATAATAATGGTTTGGGTATGCAAAGTAATTATTTCTTCCCATATTGTATCTAAACATATCCAATAGTCAGAGTTGTAATAAGAAGATGTATTTGGTGGAATATAAACTTCTACCAGTGCAAGCTCAAGATCTTTATATCTGAATTTCATGGAAAGTATATGAGGCGGATTATCCCCGTTATATAATTTCTCACCCTGCCATTGCAGTTAGTCCTTGCTTAATAAGAATGTATAAGACCCCTGAGGCTTGCCCTTTATACTTTAATTTTTAAGCAGGGGTATACCAGCATTGAAAACCAGAGAGTTGTACTGGGTCATCCTCTCCTGCTAACCAGGTTTCTTGTAAAGCTCTTATCTCAAATTCAGAAAGGAATCTCACCAAATCACTGTCAACAGATTCTTTCCAGCCAGTTACTGTACATTCCAAGTTACAATTTGTAGAGGTCTCTCCAAGGCTACCTGTTCAGGATGGGATGGTTGAGTAGAAGATGAAGATTCAGACAGTTTGTTTCTGGAGTTGGAACAATATTATCCATGCTTTCTGTATATGCACAGTTATTATAAAATTCAACTTTCCTCTCCCTAAATTGTAACTGCTGTTCTTCTTTATCGTAAGAATCAGCGTTCAGAAGGCTCAGCAGCTACTGATAGTGGCAATGAATTCAGTCCACTCCTCTCATTTTCTAATTGCTGGGCTTGATGGCAAATTGGATCAAATTGAGGACTGATAACAGAAAGCTGTCCAGATTCAGGGTCCTGCAGATATAGCTGACTTGCAATAATGAATGGCAAGGTATGGGTGGAGCATCCACCTGGGGAATGGGGTCAGGGTTAAGGTCAACACTGGGGACAGCAGATGGAAACATTTCTGTAGATTTTTCAGGCTGATCCTTGGAGGCCAGTTGTAATAAATCATCAGCGACAGAGCTATACTCCAAGTAGTTACATGAGGTTTGTGCTACATAGACCAGCCGAATTTTCTTTTCTTTTGTATAGTTTGCTTTGGACTGGAACACCTTTTTTATTTACTGGGGATAAATGACCCTCAGAAGCTGGGCTTAGCAGCATTTCCACAGAGCAGCAACTGGAAGGCAGTAAGATGTTAAGACTCTCAGTTGCAGCAGTGGCTGAATGCAGCACAGATTTAACTGTTTCAGTCTTGCCTAAGATCAATTGTTGCTCCTCTGAGGAGAGAATGGCAAACAACTGAGTTAAATCTTCCTCATTTTCCAAAAAGTCATCTGAAGCCTGTATCTTTCTTTTGATTAAATCTAGGGTATTTCTTTCCCTGTGTTTATCCTGTTCTGACCTTGATGTTGAAGGAGTTCTCCGTTTTACAGATAGTGGATGGTTGTGATAAGGTGCTCTAGAGCTTGAGCCCTCCTCCCAGAATTTAGTAAGGGCTGGATACTAAAATACATGCTGTGAAAAACACATCTTGGCAGAATGTAAAACTGCCTTAAAAAGTTCTTGAGTTTGAATAGCATTGAGGAAAAAATAAACCGCCTGAAAGTTAGCATTATCCTTTTAGATCCATGCCTGCTATGAAGACAGGAAATTTCTGTAAGCTCATTAGAGTATACTTTACAAGGAAGAAGTTGTGAAAGGGAGTATAATATTGCTTGTCCATTGTGCCACCTGCCCTCATTTAAAGGAGTATCAGCAACTTGAAGCGGGCTCCTGTGTCTGCAAAATTAGTTTTCCTCAGTGGCTTCTTTAACTGGGAATTGTTGTACAGTCCTTGGATTAGAGGTAAGTTTTGAAACATATGAGTTACAGTATTTGGTTCCATAACTGATTTGGAAAGATAGTTTTCCATTAAAGTCTTTAATTCATCTATTTTTTTATTGGCATCCAGAAGCTGATCAAATATAGCAATGACTGTTTGGGCTGTTAGAAGGCAATTCTTAGCAACCAAATCCAGGTCTCCATTTAACTTACATAAATACAGTAGCATCCTCCCTTCTATTTCCTGTTAGAGCCTCATCTTCAGAGGAAGGGCAATCATCCACCTCCCAGTCTAATGAGGGGTAAGAATTATTAAGGGAGGTTACAAGAGGAGAGGGAGGCTTACATGCAGAGTCCTTATGCTGGAACAAGTCCTTTATCTTTGGTTGCCCAGAAGTCATTGCAGCCTTATCTTGTTTGGGATTTCCACTCTGCTGAATCTCAGCCTTGTTCTTCCTTTTGAGCTTTCCTTTCAGATTCTTTTTTGTTCCTGCTTTATAATTTCACATCCTCAGTTAATTTTAGCGCTTGTGCACAAAATTCTAGGATCCCAGCAAATATTAATTCTAATTACTATTTTAAAAAATTAAAAATAAGAAAAATAAAAATATAAGGGAGATAAAGAATTGAATAACACCAAGAAAAGTACTAAAACTACTTGATTAAAACTAGATAAAAGAAGTAAAATAAGTAAAAAATCAGGAACTCTTTACAGAGCTGTCACTCTGTCACCATCTTGAGTGAACTTGTGAGGAGATGCTGAAGACTCAGTGCTACTGAAATCACACTTCTAACACATACTGAAATTTGATAATCATTTTTTATTACAGAATTGTCCCAGAATGTTACTTCTTGCTCAAAGTCTGTGAAGAATCTCAAAATCTACAGTCCCACACCAGAAACCGCCATTGGAAGAAATGTGACACTGGAGTGCTACTGGGAGACAGACTGCCTGCCGATTGACTACACCTTATTTTTAAACAAAATGAGAGCGCTACGTCCTGCAACACAGAACAGGAGGGAAGAAAAAGTTATATTTAACTTCACAATCAATTCTAGCAGTGAACTGGGTCAATATAAGTGCAAAGCTGAGGGCAAAATTGAGCCAGCATATAGCCAAGGTTTCAACTTTACGTTAAGAGGTATGCATCTTTTCCAGTAGAAAGACCTGATTAAGATCACAAGTGGATTTTTAGGGATTGCTTTTTTGGTGTTTGTTTGTTTGTTTGTTTTAGGCAGTGGACTTTCTTTTGTGCTCATGATATTTATTCCCAAAGAAATGGGGCAATTTGTAGCCCTTCCTAATTCTGCCTGATTACTATCTCTGTAAGTATAACTACATCAGGGCTCTAGACTACATTTGCTCCATAACCATTCAAAGCTAAAGAGCAGGAAAAGGTACTGGGAATGAGACATAACGTTACTGGGAGTATCTGCTAGCCAAGTGAAGAGACTCTGGAGCAGATGAAAGACTGTCCAGTGAAGAAGGATGCTGAAACTGTAATTCAACAACCTCTAGAACATTTCAGATTCTCCATTCCTAGACTAGCAGGAAATTAGATTTTGCATATCTTTGAAGCGAGGATAGTGTTCTTTTTATTTTTTTAATACATATTTTTATTATTAAAATAGAATATGGAACAAAGCAAGAAAAAGAATAAGGAACAATATAACATATAATAATATATATCATATAAAAATATGAGAAACTACTGAATACAGATTTAAAGAAAAGCATAGTGAGAAAACTTTCTAGTGACAGATCCTCCCTGTCCCATCCATTTGTGCCCCCAATTGTTAACTACAGTTTAAATATTTATGTTTTACAATGAACATTAATGATTGTTGTTGGTTTCTGTGTTAGTCTTAGACACCATATTCCAAATGGGGAGGACAGTGTTTTGTCAGGTGCTCATAGCAGCCTAGACAAAGGAAATATCCATTTCTACTTTTTTTTCCTTGACTTTACTGAGTGAAAATAATAACACACAATAAAGAACTGAGGGGAGAATAGTAACCAAACCAATCAGGTTTCCCAGTCATCAAAAAGTTAATACTGAAGTCAGTCTCTGCCTGTATTTGTCTTTTCTCTCAGTGACTCTTACAAACAACAATAGAGAATGTTTAAGTGGGGTTCTCACTTTTTTTTATTAGAAAAAATAATTCTACATTGCACAGTGTTTTGTCTTTGGCTGTAAATGCCAGAAAAAACAAAACAAAAACCCAAGCTCCTCCTCCCCATTAAACATATGCTTTAAATTGGATTTTTAAAAAAATCCAATGAAATATTCGTTTTATAAAGTTGCAATGTTCTACCATTTATTTTATTTTCTAGATTAACACTGAATCATTACAAGTCACTGGTATATTTATTTTTTGTCTGACTCTAATCCAAGTGAAATAATTTGATTTATTTATGAGGGTTGCACAAATTCTTTATAATGTTAAAGGGTCATAGTATCACAACATTTGAAATCTTCTGTACTAAGCCATCATGTGTTTTGTTTACCTTCAGCTTAATGGGGTCCAAACTGAGACGGTGTGGTTCTAAATCTTGATTTACAGCATACTATTAAAACAGGTCAAGACTTAGTATGCTATGTCTGCCCAGCCGCTGATTTTGATCCTTTTATGAATACAGCAGAGTTTTGCTTAGGTTCAGGAATTTGCTGTCTCTTAGTTGGCTAGATGGCTGGAATTTTGCTGGATATTCTGTCCCTATTTCTCTGCATCCTGTCTCTCTCCAAATCTTGCTCCTGAGAGTTGAGCATCCACTTGGGAGTAACAAGGAGGGGAAAGTCTTCAAACAGAGGAGGAAATTGCTGCTGTCCGTGGACTAGAAAGTACTAATTCGTGGAATATCAATTTTAGGATCCAAGGCATTGCTGTTTAATTTATTTAAAATTCCATCATACTGGATGAAAGATATTCATCCAGGCTTACCTATCATTAATATGAATATTTTTTCTCCTTCTAGCAGAAGAAAGGAATAATCTGGTTGCTTTCATTGTGCCTCCCTTGGTTGTCCTGCTGCTACTGATTGCAGTAGTTGTGGCAATTCCACTGTTGATCCTTCCTTGGTGTAAGACAAGTGAGTATTGGCTGGGCTTGGTTCATTACATTCCTTTGGTCAGAACTGTTTGGTATCCTACAAATTCTAGAAAATAGAGCATAACACTTGCAACTTGCTCCTCACAAGCTAACAGCTTTAATTTCCTTTACTTTTCACTTAAATTATAATTAAATGAGTGCACATAATTAGAACATGCTTATGCAATATTGCTATTTTGTGAGCTGCACTGGCTTCCAGTGGGTTTCCAGGTGCAATTCGAGATGTTGGTTATCACCTATAAAGCCCTACAGAGCGCAGGGCCAGGTTATTTGCAGGACCTTCTGAGTCTGATTGTTTCTGCTCACCCCCGCCAGATCTGACAGAGTGGGTATGCCCTGGTCCCTTTCGTGAAGGAGTGTCATTTAATGGGTCCCAGGAGATGTCTTCTTGCCCTATAGAACAGCACCCCTGCGATCCCCAACCCTGGCCACCTTCTGTAAGGCTTTAAAGATCTGGCTTTTCCCACAAGCATTGAGGCTAGGATGTTCGGTTAACCCAGTTGGTCTATTTGTTGTTTGTCAGCTAATTGGTTTGCAAGACAAAAGGGATTCTTTGAACCTCAGGTGCTTTGGTTTTTATTGTTGTTGCAATTGTTTTTAATTATCTTGGTATCAGCCTTTTGAAGTAGTCCAGGTCAAGAAACAGGGATTCCAGGAATGCTGTTTTATTGTTGAAGAGTATATTAACAGAATTTTGAAACCCTTTGCTTCCCCTCTTTTAAGGACCACAGAGTCAAGGTGGAGCTGTTCTGAATCTCTTTTCCACAGTTTCTATTTTCTCAGGGCTGAGGAACTGCTTTTCTTCCCCCAGTTCCTCTTCAAGTCCAGAGCTGTTATTGTTGATTTGGTTTTTAAATTATTATTAGCCACCCAGAGTCTCATTAACAAGATGAGCAATCATATATATTAATAATAATAATAACTTAATATTATACATGCTTTGATAATTTATTTTATCATTATTAAAAAATTAAAATATGGGGACAAATTAAGAATACTCTGTGGGCCATGACCAAAGTTTTTGAGGCCATCCAACTTCTTAGGGTGCCCCCATATTCTAAGTTCACCCTTTGTTTAGAACTACTAATCTGCCTGGTAAACAATGTTCTGTTAGCCAAACTGGGAACTACCTGAAACATGTTTTAAAAAAGAAAGAAACATGGCAAAATAATAAAAACAACATAATACAATTAATAAATAGCAGAGGAAGTATATAAAATCCACTATCTCAGTTTAGAGACTGCATCTGGGAGAAGAGGAATGTTTTAGCCTGAGGCCAAAAGCTTCCTCAGGGAGTGATCTTCATTAGGGGAACCATGTGTTTGAGAAGGTCCTCTTGTTTATAGGCACCTAACTTCATTTAAATTTGATTAAAATTATATATCATTAATAGGATTAACTATTAATGTGTTGAAAAGAAATCTTATCAAGTTCGTTTCCGGGTCAGGAATAAAATGCGCAGGCAGTTGCTTGAAATAGAGATGAAGTTTATTTCCAAGAGCAAATGTTGAGTCAGCTGTCCGGGCAGCCGCACTGAGCCTTTTCCTTTAATCCCTTTATATCAAGAAACATTGCTATTGTTCCTTGAAAGAGCACAAAAGCCCACCCTTCAGGAATTCTGAGAAAATGCACTTAGCCAGCGTTCGGAGAAGGAGCCCTCTGTAGTTTAGCACCCTGCTGAGTTGTGGTTTTCCATTTGTTTAATATTTGTTGATTGAAATGGTAATCTCCTAGGATCCCTCCTTATTTGATCAAAGAGATCTCCTGCTAAACCTCAGCTAGGAAGGAATGTTATTAGTTTGGCATCTCTCGCTGCATTTTAATCTATATATTTGGCCCATCCTAATTGTAGTTTCTCACCTTTTACTTTGATCACGGCAGAAAGACTGATGCGGGGAGGGGGATTTCCTTCTCACAAATGTGAAGGAGGAGGAAGAAATTAAACTCTGGGGTTTAATCAGGTACCATACCCAAGGCTTTGTGGGATCATATATAACCCTGAAGACTCAGACTGAGCACCTTTGGCTTTAAGCTGAGAATCCAGGATCTAATTTAATTAATTTAATTTAATTTAATTTATATGGCCACTCAATTCATCAAAGCAACTTTGGGCAGCTAATATAACATTAAAAAAAAAGAAATCAAGAATAACAGAAATTAAAATCGACCTACATTGTGGTCATCAAACATATAATATCACCTCCCAAGACAGGCACATATTACATCCTGAGCCAGATGTGAGACAAAAAGACAGTTTTTCAGGGACTTCTGAAAGGCTATCAGAGTTAGGGCCAATCAAATTTTTTTTCGGGGGGGTGGATGATTGTTCCAAAGGACAGGTACTGCTACGGAAAAGGCACGCTTCCAAGTTCCAACTAGCTTACCTGGATTTAAAGAAGGTACTTAAAGCATGCCCAGCCTAGAACAGCATATGGGATAGGACAATATAGCTGGAAATTGGTGGTCCCACAAATAAGTCAGTTTTGTGCCACATAGGGCTTTATGGGTGATAACCAGCACCTTAAATGGTATTGTACATGGCATGCCCATAATTACCTGCGCTGCTGTATTCTGAATCAATTGTAACTTCTGGATGATCTTCAAGGGCAGTGCCTAGTAGGCCACATTGCAGTAATCCAACAGGAGGATGTAGTTTTACCACAGAGAGGAAATCATTTTTTACTTGAACCTATTGTTCTACCACTGGAATTCTTTTCTTTTCTTTTTTTGCAGGGAAACTGAAGTCAGCCAATATTTCCACTGCATATGATGATATTGGTAACTATCAACATTTTATCATTGCTGTAAAATATAATACATATGCTGACATTGCTGCAGGCTAATAATAAGTAGGAAATATTTTGAGCTTTTGAAATAGCATGTAAATCAGTGATCTTTTCAGCTTTGAAACAAATGGAATTAGAGGCTTATCTGGTGCTTTTTGGCAGCGTTCTGCTAAACTACTGTATAGCACTGCAAATATTTTTGAAAAAATCAGCAGCCTATTATTGAAACCTTCCTAGGAATGTCATGAAACCCATCATGATGGACTTCTTCATGATACTTGCCACCCATTACATTTTTCTATATTATTTTGTGGATTAAATTTTGCTTAGTGTAAACAAAGCCAAACAAAAACCAAAAAACAACCATAGTATCAAGTGTCCTAACTGTATGCAAGAAAGCTAGATTCTCAGAAAGTCTCATAGTCAGGTCTATTACATGGAAAAACAAACAGAATCTTAGAAGCTGGATATGTGAATATTTTAGCCCCCCATTCATCAGTAAATACATTCAGATGGGTCCTCCTCAATGCCTCTGATCTTCTTTCTAGTTCTCTCGTGACTTAAGGGGCAGCTGGCTGCCTGTTGAGGAGATATGAACATCCATTGTTCTACAGTGTTTTGCAAACATCCATCCTTGTTCCCCAGCCCAGAGAATTCCTTTGTATCTAGCTTATTTTTCTTGACAAAATTGTGAGAATGGCAGGGAATTAGGAATATTTAAACCATCTAAAAGCTATAGATGTCCAGGAGTGGGGTAAGGGACAAAATATGTGTTGTGACACATGTATGAAAGGGAGAGGTTTTGTATGTTTTATCATTTTGGCATCACTGTGGGTAGGTATGGATGCCTCTGGCAAGCAAATTAAAATTTTGCAATTACAGCAGCACACCTGTTGACAACCTGGGCAACTTCTAAATATGTAGACTTCAACTCCCAGAATTCCTAGCAATGGCCGTGCCAGTTCAGGCATTATATGAGGAGAGGTTGGAATCCACACATACAGAAGTTGCCCAACTTATGAAACTCTGTTAGCTGATTTGAGTTGGCTGAGAGCAGAAGGCAAGACTAAAGGGGAAGAGCTGCAATTAGAGAATTGATCCATCATTTGGCTCTAAAATTACATGACATAAAGATAAGAAAGGACAGAAGTGCACTCACCCACATGCATGCACGCGCACACACACATACACAGAGCGGTTATCTACCCATGCTAAAGACTCAGGCTGAGTAAATGAGGAAAGGTGCCTACATTTATTTTATTTATTCATTTACAGTCAAACCCTAAAACCATGATGAAGCAGAAATAAACATAAACATAAAGGAATGCTAACTATTGTTGAGATGGAATAATTAATAAAACCTGTAACAATACCTAGTCAAAAGCAATCTCAGTTTGAGGATAACAGTCCCAGCATTAGCGCCAAGTCTCCCTTACAGCAGCTGATGCTGAACAGAACTGAGCGGCCTTCCTGGTTATTTCAGGAGGGTGGTCAGCTAGCAGAAAGCCTTCTTTTTCCTCACCAGCTGACATAATTAGCGGGGTCATTTTTAGACCAGTGTGCCACAGTTGATACAGAGGACAATGCAGCAAACATGAGGAACTGATTCAATTGAGCCTTTCCAAACAGGGACAGAGACAACTTTGTAAGGCAGTGCTTCTCAACCTTGGCAAGTTTAAAATGTGTGGACGTCAACTCCCATAATTCCCCAGCTAGTGTACTCCAATTCTGGGAGTTGACGTCCACACATTTTAAACTTGCCAAGGCTGAAAAACCCTGTTGTAGGGGGATGTTCGTGCACCTGCCCTGCAGGGCCATCAAGGACCTTAAGCTTGGCTACCAAAAACACTCTTTTGTGCAAGTCAGACTGAGTATCAGAGAAATAGCTGGCTAGGATAAATCCCCTTCTACATATGCCACCCTTACAGTAAGGGAGACTAGTCTTCAATCTTTCTGGATGTTAGACTGAAGTATTGCTTTAACCCCAGAGATACTTTCTCATATGTTCACTGAAGCAAGAATTGAGCTGAGAGGCTACAGTAACTTAACTTTGGGCCTATGCTTTTCTTCCAGGAGGAAACCAACTTGACAATGAAAGTTATGTGGGTAAGAGAACCTTCCACGTAGTTATTCAACAAATTCTCCAATGTGCCCCTATAGAGAAAAGACCAGCTTCCAAGTGCAAGAATGCACTTGTCACAGAGCAGGGGACACAGAGCATAGATCTTACAAATGCAGTCTAGGCCCTTCTTAGACTGAGCAATGAGCCACAAGGTATAAGGCTCCACCAATCCTTCTGATCAGGCGAGACAATCTTGTAGGGGGATCATTATATCTGCCCTCCAAAACCATTGGTGGCATTAAGACTAGCCAACAGAAACACTCTTCTGTACAAGCCCAGACAGAATATCAGAGAAAGAGTTGCTCTTATAAATTTAGTCTAAGTCTCTTCTTATACATGCAGAGCAGTGTGCCATAAAGTAAAAGGCTCAATACATTGGCCTTAAAAAGCTTTCCTGGTTCAGGGACAAAATTATTGCCTCTACAGCTAGCAAATCAAACAATCACATTGGACAGCTTTGGTCTTGAACAATGCCATCTTTTGTTTGATTCTTCCATACTAAGGAAGATGACTCTCAAATATTGGAACTTCACTTCTTCCATACAATAGTACTGTTATTTCTCTTACAATTATTACATCTCTTGGTAAGCACCATTATTTTAGTTTTTCTGCAACAGCTTGCAAACTCTTAGGGTTGGGGTGCCTATAATTAGTAAGTGGAATAGAAGGGTAAGGGCACCACTAGTTTTGAGACAATACAAGCAGAAGAAGAAAGGATAACTAGCCAGGCTGTTCTTTCTTAGATTTCCAACTGCCCTCTAAGGAGCCACCAGCTGAGAACTAAAAAACTGGGAGAGAATTAAATAAATACCACCACAGGAAACTCTGAGTTGGTGAGAGGGAGACAAGGGGCAGGAATATCTCTTCTCTGGTTTTACTTTCTTGGCCTGAAGAAGATTATGGATTCTAGACATATGGATGCATAGATCTTGCTAAAGGTGGTTTGTTTGTTTCTGGTTCACTGTGATATACAAACCCAGCCATTGTCACTGTAAAAACATTTTTATAGTTTAGCATTATCTATGCACCAGGCTACTATGGCTTATTCAACAAACCTTGAATAAAACAAACCATAACTTAGCATGTTATGTGAGCCCAGCCAGTAATAATCTTGTTCTAATTCAAAGTAGATTAAAAGTGTCAAAAATAAAGGCTGCATTCATACAACATGCAAAGTAACCTTTTGCTTAACCTTGTTTATAACTAAAATATAATTGGTTGAGTTCACACAATGCACTCTCTTGCAATCATTGTCACCTTGCAAATTATATGAACCAGCCATAATAACTAAACAGTGGCAAAACATAATACAAAAGTATTACAAACAATATAAAACATACCTTTCCAGCAACATCCATCATTGTCTGCATCAACAGTATAGAAGAGCATGATCAGAGTGCATACACAAGCCTACATTTAGCAGGCCAATCAACAAAGTCATTTGCATTTTGAAATGCACTCCAATGGCTGCACAAATAAAAGGCATATGAAAATGCACAAAGTACAATGATAAACACCAAAAACACAATAAGCCAACCTACTGGTGTTAATCTTTTTGCTTTTTCAAAAACTCCAAAAGAGCCAGCGTTCAAGCAACCAACCAAAGCAAAGCAAGCCATCTACTGTATATAGACGACATTTGGGGGGAAAAGATCTTATATTGATGGCTTGCTAAACTTAAGTGTGTTGACTGATGTTGAGACTCAGGATGCCTTTATAAATGCAGTGAGTCTTTCTCTTCAAAGGTACTCTGAAAGCTCCACGATCAAGCAGACAGAAGAACCTGCACAGGATACAGACACACACCCTTTATTAGACAGGCCAGTCAAATCAACCCTGTATCAATACTTTTTGTATTTACATTACAACTGGGGTTTTTTTGCACACACATAAAAAAAAAGACAGACAGTAGTTTACCTTCTAGGCCAGTGTTTTTCAAACTTGGCAACTTTAAGGTGTGTGGACTTCAACTCCCAGAATTCCCTAGACAGCATGGGTACACTGCACTGTTCTAGGCAGTTGGGCAGTGGCATGATGAGTCAGCTCTAGAACAACTCCCTCACAGCACCATGTTTCCTTACATGCCTGTTATTTCACTCCAAAAGTCCATCTCCAGGTCACTTCCAGTTAGTCTAAGTCCATAACAGCAAGGGAGTAACAGGTCCTTCCTGCTGTATAGCCCAGAGAGGAAAATTCAAGATAACACTCCAATTGCAAGGGGCAAAACAACTTCCAATCCTATCATCAAAACAACAGAGAAAACTTTTCCATTCAAAACAGCTATTTTATTTCATGCTTCAAATCAGCCTGCATTGTTTTATACTCAAACCAAAACTCATGTGTCTTGTTTCAAGTACGAATAATTTTGAACTTGAATCATTTCAAGTTGGAACCATTTTGCATATCTTAATTTATATGTTTGAAACCCTTTTGAAGAAATGTCACTTAATTCACTGTCCTCGTTATTTTACCTGATTTCTTTCTTGCATATCATTCAGCTTATGGAGTAACTGAAGAAAATGAATATTGCAATGTGAAAATTAAAACCAAGACAGAAGATTACAGAAATGGTAACTTTATCTTGTATGGATCAAAAGCATTCTAATTATGTGTGAGGGTCTATGCACATGCCTATATCTATCTACGGATGACCACGTGTGTACACGTGGGCTGGTGCAACTAGCCAATAATTGCAACAACATTAGCTAGTGCTGCATACCTAAACAGGAGCATATAATTTTTCCCTAAAAAAGACAATGAAAAAATCCACATCTGAGCAAGAGCTCTTTGTTGTTAGTTAGTAGATGATCTACTGCTAGCTTATATGCAGTAAGTAATATCTATAAAGTCACTTGAGGGTGAAGCAATGTAATTAAAATGCAGAGCATATACTAAAATAAAAATGTTTGTTTCTATTCTAGTGATCATCAGTGAAGACAGTACAGTGAACTATGCAGAAGTCATCTGTAGATAAGAGTGATTCTTTTATACAACAAGGATGAATTTTTAAATTATTCTTTAGTTCTGCATTATTCTTGTCACTCTTCATCTGTACAACACAGCAGGCAATCTAACATCTAAGTGTCTAACATTGATGTGGTCCTGGGGTTCTCATCATTTTCCACTATGCCAAAAAATTTTGGTGGTGAACAATTTTGAACCATTCTAGTTTACTCACAAGGGTTATAGTAAGAGTTAAGAGAAAGAAGCTGACAAATGACAAATATACTGTATATAATATATATAAAATTCAAAACTATTTTTGAATGGTCAAGCCAAGAACTGATCAGGTCTTTTCTGTTCAGTTCTTCAGGAGTTCAGCATTATTTATTGTCCGTTGCTAATTTGGCTCCAAGCTGATGTTCAGTTTTTATTAAAGTCATATAAGACCAACGTGATGGTCACCAAGGCACGTAACACCAACTTTTTACATTAGCATGCCCTCAAACTTTTGGAAATGACGTTTATGTATATTGTTGAAAATGGGCAAAAAGAACAATTTGATTAAATATATTAGGATGGTCCTTCTTCAGATGATAGATGTCTTATTAACATATCCATGCCGATTTCTATTCAAATCTGAATTACAGAGAAAAACAAGTAATACTGAACCTCTGAAATACCAGTGTGGTTTTTAAAAAACAAGATCTTAACTTGGAAACTGAACATTAACATATTATTTCTGTTTATATTAGACATGGTTCTGTAATATTATGAACTGACTGTTGTAGCTAGCTCTATATGTGCAAGATTTGTCTGCATTACCTTTCCATCTCATACGGAAAGAAGGCATCTCCCAGCAAACACAACTGCATATTAGAGAAGACACACTGTAGAAGACACACCTAAGGAAGAATCAGCATTCAGAAAGGAAAATACAAAATTGCCTTTATTTTAAAAATTCAAGTATTTTTAGCTGCAGATACATATTTGATTAAGAAGTCCTTTAATCTAGATATATGCATCATTTCCTTCAAAGTAGTATCTCTGCTTCGAAGCTGCACCAGCCCATTCTCTAGTGTGGCATCACTGATCAGGATTGTGAAGAGCACACCCATTTCATCATACCTGCAACAGGAATAAGAGCGCAGGGTTTCTGCTCTAGTGTATACAGCAGCAGCAATATCAGGCATGTATATTAGGAAAGCATATTTTAGGAATCAGAGAGTAGATATGAACCATTTAAATCTTCTAAATTACTTCTAAATTACTTTAACAAATGTTGCTTACTTTTCAAATGGAGTCCTGAATTTTCAGAAGACAAATAAAACAGTAGATGGAGTTACATTTCACTCCAAGCCATAAAGTACTTTGTTTAAATCTGGCTTAGGTGAGAACTTATTCAAGTGTGATTGATTCAATAAACCACAATTGAATTGTTAATTTATTCTATGAACTCAGTAAACTGTATGTTAAGGAATATGATTAAACTCAATTTAGAGATAAATGCAGCCTTTTTTTGGTATCTTAAGGCTAATTGGTTCAAAGAGACTTTGAGCAAATTTAACAACTTATCAATGTTGTTAATTTTTTCAACAATGTTTAGCTCTCAACATTAAATTATGCATTATAACCTTTTTTCCCCTTCTTACTTTGTATAAAGCTGCTCCAAAGAGGATTGCATGGTTTCAAGATAGCCAGGCCAAACAGAAATCCCATTTTCTAACAACTCCTTGAACAACCCTTGGCATACCTTTGAAAGAAAACTGTCCATCACTTTCTTGAATCATTAAATGAAAAAAAACTAGTAGTACAAAATTTATATTTGGCACTAAGGAGATTTAAATTCATAAGATACTTTCTGGGTGAAAGAGAAAAGGAAAAATACTCTTATGCTAACATTGGTTCATTTCTTCCAATATATTTTATTTTCAATTTTCTACATTTTTTGCAAAACTCAGGATCTAAACTATTTTTGGGTAATTAGTTTGATTTATTAGCAATCCACATTCATTCCTAGGAATAAAAGCTTGGTGCTCTCAGCTCCCATCCATTATAATCGGGCCACACAGGGTAGTTTTTCATTAGACTTTATCCTACAGTTCAGTTCTCATATAGCATCTTTATAATATGATGTACTTCTAATATTCAGTATAGGTTTACCTACACTAATAACTGAACAGAATTATAAAGAGCAATCCCATACTTGAGTCCTGGTAGCCAAGAAGCCAAAAATATGAGAAAAGGCCCCAAAGATGTTAGAGGGGCAAAGAAGCTTTAGAGAAGCAGTCAGAACCTGCTTCTGGAAGATTAAAATAATGGATCAAAGCTATAGGCTGCCTGTTAAATCAGAATCACAAAATTGGAAGGGACCTCAGAGATGATGTAGTCCATCACCCTATTCAATGCTCATCACATAGATCCTCAGAATTATTCGATTGTTACAAATAGGACTTAGCTAAAAGTGGCTAATTGCAAATGACAACTGATGAAAGACAAATCGACAGTGTTTACTCACTTATATAAATTTACATTCAATTTATTTTAGATACTTATTTTCCATTTTAGATGCCTCAAGTTTAAATTCTACGTGGTCAAAGGCAGCATTGCCAATCTGCATGAGGTACAGAGGCTTAACAGAACAACCTTTATAACCCCAGTGAATTCTTGGGTGAGATCAAAACAGGATGGAGGCTCTCTATCCAGTTCTCCTACAGTTGTCATCTTTGGGTGGGAGGAAGGGCTTGAAAACCCTTTTCTATAATCTGTAACAACTCCTCCTACTGTAGAGTGAAAGCTTTTCCAGTGCAAATCTGACTGCACAAGATACTTGCATAGGAATCAGCTTCAGTACCGGGCATATTAACAAGTTGGATCAAGATTTTTCTCCTCTACACAGCAGGATCCTCCATCCAACAACAGGCACAGAGAAGCCATATATGCATGAAGTTGTTTTCTCTGATTTATGTAGAATTAAATCTGCCCTATTGTCACACCATGGTTACTGGAAACACCCCAGCACTGAATGTAGATTCTGGCTAGCTATTTTTCTAAGAGAAGGGCTTCTATCTTTTATTAGAGCTTAACCAAAAGAATTAGATGAAAAGTGCTTTAAAAAAAAATCAGCTACTTTCATTCAAATAGACGCATAAAAACTATTTAAAAAGTCTTCCTGTGATAGCTCACCTGCCTCAACTCTATTGCTGGGCCCCTTCCCACATCCAAAGCTACTCTGATGGGTGCCAAACATGGGTGAAGCTTAAGGACCTGAAATAAAACATTTATAAAAAATAAAATCATGTAAAAATAACCATTGCAAATATTCACAGAGCAAGACAGTTCTTGGAGCCAGCTTCTTTTTTCCCCTCAGTGGAGCTCCACACAGAATGCTCCTGCTGAAAAAATTAAGGTGATATTTGCTGACTTCCTGCTTCTTCTGCAGCCTCCGGTACTGTTTCTTCCATGCTTTCAAACTTCGGGGAGGGGGGTGCACATAGATGGGGAAAGTGGGGAAGGATAAAAGATCATACTTCTTCTCTATCAGCACATCAGAACTTTCCTATGGAAAAGGTCTAAATCCAATCCACTGAAAGCAAACAAACTACATTTATATTTTCAAATCTATGGCGATGGAAGCTTTAATTCTCCAAATGAAAAGTCTCAAACAGGAGATAGCACACCATCAAAAATTAAACACATTTTCTAAACATGATGCAACAGAAGAATCTTACACTCAGCTTTCATTTGCATTAATTTAATTATTTAAGGATATGAATCACCTTTCTCTGCGGGGCTTTCTTTTTTGTCAAACCATTTTCAGCCACTTGCATGCTATCACAGAGATATGCTAATACTCCACTGTCCAAATTGCCACTCACGGAGATGATATGAGGAACAACATGCTTTCGCCCATCTCGACCCTGAAGAAGAAATATCAAAATGTGCATTCAGTAAATGTGCATTTCAGTATTATCACACTGAAATGTACATTTCAGCATTATCACCTATACCACTTGTGTTACTATGTCAAAGGAATGATACAAAAAAGTGACAGAACTAACATAACAACAGCACCAAAGAGTTTAATAACACTTACATGCAATCTTGATACTCTTCCTGGATACATTTGTAACAGTTCATTGTCTCCCAGAATCCGCAGAGTTTCTATTGTTTCCTTCCCCCAGGGAAAATTATAATACAGATTGTTTCCTCTTCTTCCTTCTTCATTGTGACTGCTACTGCTGAAGTTGGACGGGCTTATTGCAAACTATAAGAAAGTAATACAAAGATGCATGGATTTACAGAGTAAGCGTATGTAAGGTACACCCAAATTGAGTCTATCAATACTTATCTTAATTCTCAATACAGCTGAAAACTCTGCTTTTCACTTTGGAAAGCAAGTACATATTCATTAAGAAAAATCTGCTTAGAAAACCCTGTGTACCTCAGGGCCATACTAGACAGACACTAACTGCAATTTTGGTGATACCAGAAAAAATTATCCTAATTGCAACGAATTGTAAAAGCTTACCCTAACATTCCCTAAAGTAGTTGTGAAAAAATGTTTTTATTTATTTATTTATTTATTTATTCATTCATTCATTCATTCATTCATTCATTCATTCAGCTTGTATGCCGCCCATCTCCCCCAATGGGTGACTCTGGGCGGCTCACAATAAAAAACACAGTTTTCTCCAAAGATGGTTAAAATCTATAAATAATCTATAATAATCTAAAAATAATTAAAAACATATTAAAAATGCCCTAAAAAACCTCCTCTGATTTTGGCCCTAAAAAAAAAAAAAACCTGTAAGATGCTGGGGGGGGGACAACCCATCATCCCACCAGCCATCTCCACAGGTGTGGGCCCCCCTCTGGCCCCCAGGTCTTCTGGCAGAGCCAGGATTTGATACCTTTCCTGAAGGCCATGAGGGAGGGGGCACACCGGACCTCAGGAGGCAGGATGTTCCATAGGGCGGGCGCTGCAGCAGAAAAGGCTCTCTGCCTAGACCCCACCAATCTAAATTCCCTGACTGGCGGGGTCTGCAACCTGCCCCTTCTGCTGGACCGAGTGGGATGGGCTGAAGTGACCAGGGCGAGGCGGTTCCTCAGATAACCTGGTCCCGTGCCATGAAGGGCTTTAAAGGTAATAACCAACACCTTGAATTGGACCCGGAAACAAACCGGTAACCAATGCAGCTCACGCAACAGTGGTGTTATATGTGCCCAAAAATTGTTTGAAGTTTCTGTTTAAATTCCAAATTAACTTGGGACTGTTACATATAGAGACCAAATCTTATGGTTTTCTGCATTACTCAGATGGAAAGTAATTTAGTCACCCTTAGATTAACATTTAAGGCAATGAGCCGCATGTATTAAATGTAAAAATATCCATTTTATTTTCACCCTCACAGCAGCTTTTTCAGAGGAACCCATTCAATATTTTTATAACTTTAACATATAATACAGGTAAGATCTCATGAAATACCTTTCTCCACCACTGGAGCCGCTGACGTAACCAGTAGTCAAGCCACTGTCCAGCTGTTCTGGCAGAGCTGTACCAAACTAGGGAGGCCATTGTCCTTTCACCTGTTCTTTAAAGAATACCAAGAAGAGGCCAACAAATAAGCAAATTGTTTTTCTTCCAGAAAAGGGCATAAACCTACAAAAAAAGAATTTCGGAAGCTGGATTACTGTACCTCATGGGATTTTTGTCATTTGGATGAAAGCATATTCCTATTTGAGCAAGTCCAAAAGGCAGTCTCTTGTTTACCAATTCCAGACATTCAACATAATGCTCTAAAGCACCTATCAACATAAATTAATAAACAACAACAGTTGTTGCATTACAATATTGCACGTTAATTTCATTTATCCAGGAGAGAGGCAGGATGAACATATGCAATTATGCTATGCAGTGATGTAACTAGTTTACCTTCTCATAAAATCTCATGATTCAAATGCTTGATTATACTATATATAAAATGACCTAATCTTGGACATAACTACAACACTTATCAAATCAAATATTTATTACGGTCATAGACCAGCATAAAACACTTAACATATCTGCATTTTCAATTAATAACTACTGTACATCTCTACACCTTCAAATGAAAGCTTAAACCACACACAGGAACACAACAGCCATACAGCTGTAAAATAACATCTCTACACCTTCAAATGAAAGCTTAAACCACACACAGGAACACAACAGCCATACAGCTGTAAAAACATAGAAGGGGTCCTGGACTAGGCAATGGCTGTAAATGTCTGTTCCCAACCACAAATGTGCCAAAATGACAAAATGTGCATAGTGACATTAGAATGCAAGCTCCACCTTTTTCATGTGGACCTGTGGCAGAATTTGCACCGTGATGCATTTTTGTCACTTATTGTCAGCCCTTTGAGGTACTCCAGACAGGAAGCACCAACCACGAGTACTAACACTGCCTTTATTGTACAGTTACAGTAACAGAATCTTGCAAGTCTGAAAGCAAAGTACCTCCCCCCTCCCTCACTTTTACTCTCCCAAAGACTAGGGAGGATCCCTCCTGAGACACTTTCTCCACCACTGCCCACTTCGGACTCAGATTTTGTTTATTGGACAGTTTGTCTAGGCTGCAGTCTTCCTCCTGTCTCCTAAGGTCATTACACTTATCACACTTTATTACACGTCTCTTACTTTATAGGCACCTGCGTCAAAAACCCATCTATTCCAACATTTTCTGACATGCAGTGATCAACAGAGTGCAGCCTGTTCACAGATTCACGGATACAAGAATTTTAATTGTGTAAGTTCGCTTATTTGTGGTATATACAGCTGCTATGAACTGAGCGTCCGACCCTTAGACATTCCTGGTGATCTACCTATAAGCCACATCCCCAACTACCTGCTGACCTCCCCATCCCCACCCCCGCGTTTCACACCTTTTCCCACGACCAGGAGTTTAACATCCTACCGTGCAGAAGGCTGTCCCGAAGCATCCCAGACTGCGCTAGCCTTTTCTGCAGGACGGCTAGCGGCTGCTCTCCGTCCGGCTCGGCCTCCTGCAAGGCCTCCCGGAGGGCGCGGGGATGCACCACGCGCAGGGCCTCCCCCAGCGGCCCTTCGCCAGCGCCCGACTCGAGGCCAGCCGGGGCCTCCACCCCCAGCACTTGCTCTCGAAACACCACCACGGCCTCCCACCACTGTGCAGCCAGGTTCTTCTTCAGCGCCACCCCCAGAGGCCCAAAGGCCGCGTGGTCCCCTCGCAGGTAAGACGCCCAGGTCTGCTTCCCGTGTTCTGCCCCTCCGCGGAGGAAGTGCCTCCTCTGACAAGCGTGCAAGGCGGCTTCTCCGCACTCCTCGCCCACATGGTCGGCGCTGTTCCCGCTGCTGTACGAACTTAGGCAGGAGCGCGACTGGGCCACCAAGGGAGCGGCAGAGCCCCGGAAAAGCTGCGACGGTGCTCCGCGGCTCCCTCCGAGCAGCTTCAGGTTGTCGGGCTGCCCCCACGGGGCTCCTGGCCGCCTCTCTCGCCACCTCTTTCGAGAGGGCTTGTGGAGAAAACTGAGGCGCCTAATACATGCGGAGCAACCGGAGCCGCGCCCTCGGAGGCGAGCTAGGGAAGCACCAGAGTCTGCAGGGCACAAGCGGCGCCACAAGGAACACCGCCCGAGCCACATCTATGAAACGTCCCGGGAAGCCGATTGAAACGCGCATGTGCCGCTTCGCCAGACACTCGCGGAGGACGTAGGCGTGCGCCGGCGCGTCCGCTGTTCGTCACACCTTTGGCAACACGGACGAGTAACGCCGGGCCTTCCGCGTGATGCTGAACTACAACTCCCGGCACTCCTCACTGTCAGCCACGCCGCCTGGGGCTGGGGGAGGTTGAGATTGTTTTAGAGACTAAGCCCAATTGCCTTCCGCTTGCGGGCGGGCTTTTATCTTCGCTCTCGAGCCGGGAGTAAGGCCCATCCGTACAAATTAGGGAGAGGTTGGAGTGATATTCGTCATGGCCGCATCCGGTTAATTCAAGAAGCTTAAAGGAAGCTAAGATAATCTGATCTCTCTTGCCTGAGAAGAAGCCCTGTGGCAGAGGGGTAGAACGAGGGGTATTTTATATGGGTTGGATTGTTCTACAGACTTTTATCTACAATCAGAACTGCATTAATTTCAGCAGCGTACACAGCAGGGCTGTCCTTAACACAGGCTTTTCCCATTAGCGACCATCAGATACAATTCTATGAATACTCAGCCGGCATGCCTTTGGGGCGTTAGAGTCCAAAACATATGGAAGACATCAGGTTAGGTAAGGCTCACCTAAACGGTCCTCATTCTCCCTTTGTTTCACAACCGCCGCTAATTAAACCTGCAGGAGAGAGCACCGCAGGTACTTCGTAAGGGTCTCTCTCTTCTTAACCTAACGTGCAATTAAACTACTCTCATCCCTCAAGCTTAACCCCGGCCCCCAATTTTAACCTTGGCTCGTACTGTAGGGCTATGTACGTCCCTATCTCCTAGCTGCCTCTATCAATTTGCAACAGGGAGCAGAGCAACAGCCAATTAGAAGAGAATGGACGGGAAACGCAACACTCAAGGAAATTTATTGACCGTAAATTTGGCAATACGTTCCCGACTCCATCGTAATGACATTAAAATAAAAACTGTAATAGGGTCTGGTAGCAAATACTGCTAACTACTTCTTTTCATGGATCCCTATATAAAAACGTTTGTGTCACATCTGCAACTGATCCATTAATCCTTAAAATGCCTTAGAACCTGATTATCTTTACTACAATTTGCAGCACTTCAAATCCATCAGGAATCAAAGGCAATCATTTTCAGAGAAATCAGTATCATGGACCACAGCCTAGATATACTAAAGTGGAGCCCTTTCTACCACTGCTCCGTTATTGCGGGTTTAAACTCAGTGTGGGAAATTCGATGTGTATATGGCTCTGATTTTCTATGGCAGGTCAGGCTTCAGGAGCCCTGAAAGAAAAGGTCGAGTAACACATTCCCCCTCTGTCTGTTTGCAGGCGCCTCCGTTTTGTGCTGCTTTCTTTCATTTAATTTAATGGCTTTAATCCGAAGTATTTTCTTAGGTAAACTGGTGCAATCTGATTTAAACTTGTTTAGGATCTTGCTTGGCTATATCCTCTGTAGTCATGATTATAACGATAAGGTGATTTACAGTGCAAAACCTATTGTACACCCCAGGCATACATGTCATACTATAGTCTTAGACTGTAGTTCTATCCCTTCACTTTAGCAAGCCTGTTGAATTTAACGGGCTTGATTCTTCAATAACCCTAATATTTCATTAGTAGCCAAATTGCAGTAATAGTGAAATTGCATCATTTGCAACATAGTTTTGGCAACATAGGTAAAAAAAAAAAAAGAGTTTTAAAAACAGAATTTAAAGCCTTACTAAGAATGATTGAGAGCCAGTTTGGTGTAGTGGTTTAGGCACCAGGCTAGAAACTGGGAGAAGTTTCATAGGATGGAAATGGTAAGTTTTTTGCAGTCTTGAAAAGACAGGCAGTTGCAGCCAAATGACTACTGTAAGAACTAATCTAGATTATATAGCCAAACATTATATAGCTAACCAAATGGCAATATTGTCTGTTTCTGAAGGGCAAAGACTTGGGAGATGTTATCTAGTATTCTATCTTAAACTTCAAGATAGCAATAAAATATCTTCAGTTAAATCCAAAAGAAAAAGACAGCCCGCTTCAGCAGAGGGGAGAACCTACATTACAGAGATCATATTCCCATACCCTCGTATCTTCTATCAAAATGCAATTACAGTTCTTATATCCAAGTAGGACCAGCAGGTCTATGAGGACACTGGGGCCACAAGCAACATAAGGAAGTTGCAAGAAGGCAATGGGCATTCCTGAACTGCCACCAAAAACACACAGGTCCATGTAATCACCAAGAGTCATGCCTGACTTCAAAAACAGATCAGGTACCAAAAGCAGTGGGAAAAGAGCAAGCTTTTCCCTTGATTTAAAGATAGAAGGGAAATAAGGACATAATAATGTCAAGTGTGGATTTGACAATGTGAATTCTAGTTATAAAGGCAACTTTAGTGAGGCAGAATCCATATTTAGGTGGGTCAAGACAAGTTGGAGGGCAGTGAAAACCACTGGAGTTAATAGCCTGACCCACTTTAGAGGCAAATGAAAATTCAGATATCCAGTTTTTAAGTACCGGTAGTCCTCACTTACCAACCGCAACTGGGACCAGCAACTCTGTCACTTAAGTGGCGCAATTGTTAAGTGCGACATCACATGACCACACTGACTTGTGTCAGTTATGGCTGCAGCTGTTAAGCAAATCACCGTGGGTCATTAAGCACAGCATCATGTGACTGCGACTTACGACTTCCTGCTGGCTTTCCCACTGACTTGTCAGAAGCTGGCTGACAGTCACAAATGGCAAACATGTGACTGCAGGATGCTGCAATGGCTGCAACTTTGAAGACTGGTCATCTCATTTTCAGGGCCATTGTAAGTTTGAACGGTTGCTGAACGAGTGGTCAGTGAGCAAGAACTACCTGTATGCAGTAGTCATGGCACAGCAGACAGCAGGAAGTCAGTTGAAAGAACTGGGTTGGTAGTACTGTATAGTAAACAGCAATCAGGAGCTGGTTAACTTTTGTATAACTTCTGATGTATGCATAATTGCCTTTTGGGTTATTGTATTGCAAATACAAAATTTAGTAAAAATCAGTGTGCAACATGTCATAATGTGTTCTTTTGCTACCTACATTTAAGATCAAATGTGTTTAATATTTTTCACAAAATTTTAAGTACTGCATGCATGTTTCAATATTATGGGTCTCAATGGTGAAGATAAATACATTACAACTATTTGAGTGCTGAAGGCCAATTTTAAATAACTAGGTTCTTGTCCCCACGCCAATATTATTTAAGAATGTATTTATCTCCTTGGTGAAGATCTGCAAACTTACCACGCAATTATTTTTGGTTTGACACAATCACTGACTCAACAGGCCAGTGGAAATTTCCATCATGCAACATGTTAAATCATGTAACAATGTAGCTAATGTAGTTCCATTAGATGGAGCTTATAGAACAGTATTCAACCTGCTGAGTTTATTATAAAGAAAGCAGGGCATCAGTCATGTTTAAGTTTCAGGAAATCAAAATAATCTTATAGGCAAGTTGAAACATATCCCCAGCTCAACTCAAATCAGCACAAGATTATTTTCCAGAAATCTAATGATCAGCATTTTCTGAAAAGAGGCTAAGAAGCCATTTTAAGCAAACAAAACCCACTATAAATCATTCAGATTCATAATCCTAACTCTTGTATAAAAATATTTGCACTTAGATTCATAAAAAAGGCAAGGTACTTTCATGAGTAAAAGTAATGTATTTAGAAATACTAGGATATTAGTTTTAATTGAAAATGTATTCAAACTCATGTGAATATTGGGGAATTTTAAATTAGATCAACTTGGTGAGCACATGCAGTCTAACCCCATAGTATATTTATACAAGAAATCAATGTACAGTATGTATATAATGGAAATGTAACGTTCATAATTTAAGTATCCTGAATTCTGATTTAGGAATGCTGCTTAACATATTTGATATTTAAGCCTAAAATAGTTTAAGAGCCAGTTTGGTATAGTGGTCAAGGCTAGAAACTGGGACAGTGAATTTTAGTCCTGTCTTAGGCACAAAGCGAGCTGGGTGGCCTTGGGCCAGTCACTTTCTCAGCCCTAGGAAGCAGGCAAGGGCAAACCACCTTCAAAATTTGCCAAGAAAACTGCAGACTTGTCTAAGCAGTCACAAGGAGTCAACACTGACTCAAAGGCACAAAATATGTAGAGCATGTGTTAAGAATGTTTGGCACATTTGCCAGCCTTATTATGGTTGTTATTTAGAATTTATCCAATTTCCAAAACTGTTTTAGGCACTGAAATATCTGAAGCCATAATCTGCTCATATCAGGAACCTAGAGTGTTTACACTGTAAGAGGAGAGCTGTGTTAAGTCTATGGTGGTAAAAAATTAGGTCAGGTAGCACCTTTTCTATTAAGTTTTATTACAAGGCATAAGCTTTTGTAAGAATGTTTAGTGTCCCCTTTGTGTTCTTCCCCAAAACTCAAGAACCCAGTTAAAATTTTTCAAAGCTATCTTCTTTGAAGGTTCTCTCAGCTCCATAGCAGCCTGCTATTTCCCATCTAGCTGCACAGAGCAGGTGCTGGGGGAAAGCAGCAATGAATATTTTCCAATGACATAATGAACCAGCTCCTGCTCATCCCCAAGTGAGAATTGCCAAGTCAGTCTCAAAAGGCCTGAAAGAGATACAGGCAGTCATGTTCTCCTTTCGTTGGTTTCCAAAGATTTCACAACTATTGGATCAAACATCTGCCCTTTTTTAGCACTGACAGACTAGGCTCTGGTTAGACTAATACATCACTCAAATACCAAGGAAGTTCTGTTTTGAAATACCTTTATTGGAAGGCCATGCAATGCCTCCTGTTGCTGTTATTTCAAATCACTGTACATTTACTTTGTGAAAACACAGTCTGCATTTTCTAGTACAAAAAACTAAAAATCATTCAAGGAATGTAGAGAATATTCAACTTAAATAGCGGAAAAAGTGCACCATTGTTACTGCTGCACCGCAGACCTTTCTGCATGTTCCTTAAGATATTAAATAACTATCCTTTCTCAACACACAATATAAAGAGCAATTATGAAAAACAAGACATTTAAATAGACTAAGTTATTGGGTATAATTTGCTGGCATTGGATAACCTATCATTGGCGTACCACCAGTTGCCGGGTATGCGTACTGTTGTTGGTTCATTGCACTGTGCATGTTTGCCATGTTATTTCCATACTGCTGGTCATAGCCATTCTGATAAGCTGGAGTGCCAGCCCTAAATCCACCTTGCATGCCAGCTGCTCCAAAGTTGTTGCCAAAGGTAGTTCCGTTACCAAAACTTTGAGCACCAAAGCCACCATTCTGAGCTTTTGCTCCAAAGTCTCTCTTGCCCACTGCACCATAGGTTCTCTCAAAGTTTTCCCTCTCTCTAAAACCAAATCCACCTCTTTTACCCGCAGAGTATCTGTCACGTCGGTCCCCTCTGGAACGACCTGTAAGATGAAAAAGCAAATTAACAGGCTCATCCCACACTCCCGTGTTCCTTCCCCCAAAAGTGCTCTTCTTGGAGACTTAAATATTCCTCATGCAACATGGATACAAATGTGTTCTGATTCAACATATCTTTACCTCATATACATTAAAGCACTAAAAGTCTACCTTTGCTAAGCATCGTTACCAAAAAGTTCTATTTTAGGCACTGAAATATTTAAGCCAAAAGGCTATTAAGAATCAATGGATTAGATAAATCATGATTTACCTGAGCCTCTGTCTTCAACCAACTGAAGCAATTTGGGGTTGATTGCTTGATTAGCTTCACGAAGTACAGAGATGAGGTCGCTTACTTGTTTTATATTATTAGGTGTAAAAAATGTGTATGCTGTGCCTGTTTTGGTGCTGCGGGCAGTTCGTCCAATTCGGTGGATATAGTCCTCAGAGGAGTTTGGGTAGTCATAATTGATGACAAATTTCACATCTTCCACATCTGTAAAGTGTTGCAGTGCAGCAAAAGCAATGTACAAAATTTTGCACACCACAACAGCCAGATGAAAAAGCAAGTTAGACAGTAACAGATCTTAAGATGGTAACTGCTGAAAATAATGTTAATTATTCCAAAAAAGAAAAATTGAGCATCGATGCACTTTCCCCTCTGAACTTCTTTGTAATTTATCCAATGATCTAAATCCTTACCAGAGTGCCCCTACAAGTCAAGTGACATCTGAATGCTTCTTGCAGTAGGACCAATAAGTTCACAGTAGCCTCTTCATGTGCTCCCAAGGACCTCACTTTAAACATGAGGTCTTGCCACGCACCAGAAGCTCAAAAAGAGGGCCACACTGCTCATCTTGCCAAGACCTTTTAACCGCAGCTGCAAGAAAAACATACCTGTCCCCGAAAGGTCATCAAGTTGTTTTCATGCACTGTGTCTCGTCTAGGCAAGAGCTTCCAAGAAGCCAGCGTTCACTTGAGTGTCTCTCTCTGGCAGGTCTCGACATGACGGTTAGGGTATAGGTGACGGAGGAACTCCAGGTTTGAAAAGCCACTGCTTTCCCACCCCAACTTGTAAATGAGAGGTGGACTTTCAAATTTCATGTGCCAGTACTCACCAATTTGTTCAAGGCTCAGTACATTTTAAAGCTGCTCTCTCCATTTCAAAGGTTGGGGGGAAAAATACCAGACCACTGAAGTTTGATTACTCTTCGACATTTCAGCAAACTCACTGAAATCCAAAGACTCACGGACCACAGCAAACAATATGCACACAGACTAAACAGCAGTGCACCATGGCAAGTCATGCAAAGCATGGAACAGTAGAAATAACCGGGCAAAAGTGAACCGTGAATGAAGCTACCGTTTGAGAGAACAGTTTATGGGATCGTAGTTTTAGTCTTTGCCTTTTGAAGATTACTGGCACACAATGCTCAACTTTCACCTCTCTACTGGACTGGAAGCGTCCAGACGATCACTTCCACTAGTCCTCCATCCCCCTCGAGTCCTCCGATAGTCATGCCTAGGCCTTGCCACAAAGACTGCACCTTTATGTGAAAAAACTTAGAAAAATGCAGAGGTTAAAGAAAGCAATTAACTTTCTTTAAAAAAAATTGTGTATCACCCAAGATTAGAGTTGTACTAACCTAGACCTCTGGAGGCAACATCTGTAGCAATCAGAATAGGAGCCTTCCCATGTTTGAATTCTGCAAGAAATAGCCAATTAGCTTGTTTTACTCTCAGTATTTCACAGAATTATCAGTAGCATTATTAAATAATTTAATATCCATTTTACTCACCATTTAAAACCCAGTCTCTCTCCTGCTGACTTTTGTCACCATGAATACCCATTGCTGGCCACCTGCAATTATATTTAAAATCATATACTAAACACATTCTCAAACCAGTAATTCACTGATACTGCCATTTATCATACTGATTGGTAGAAACGTATAGGATTCCTGCACCAAAAATTATTCCATTTTCCACAAGAGCCAACTACAATGACTGTGTTAGCAGAACTGTTATTTAAAGAGAATGTAACGATATTGTTTTGTGCAAGAGGGACAGTATCCAATTAGGTCTCCTTTGCCACTACCTGATTTCCAGCAATAAGGCTAGAGAAGAGCTACAGGCATGTACTGTAATGTATTTGCACTAGGAGTGTACTGCAGAAGCTGAGTATCAGAGAAGTAAACATGGTTACTTCAGGCATAAAGCCTTATCCTTCAAATTATCTTACACATATGCTTACCCATCTCTCCTCATTTTCCTTGTAAGGTCATCACATCTTCTTTTGGTCTCCACAAACACTATTGTCTTGTTTTCTTTTTCACTCATAATTTCTTCCATCAACCGAATAAGCCTACCACAATCAAAGTGGATTTTATTGGCAAACTTGACTTCAAATATACAATGTTTAAAAATATCTGTGCCACTGCTGTTAAGAATGGGGAACCCATGGCCCTCTGAACAAGCCCCAGCAAGCAACTCCAGACCAAGTACAGCAAAATCTGAAGTCACAGGCTCCCAATTTCTGATCTGTCTTGAAAATGAAAAGTCAATCAAGTTTACTTACTTGTCATCCTTCTCTACATCATGACATACATCCACTATCTGCAGAATGTTGTGGTTTGCGCTCAGTTCCAATGCCCCAATATTGATGTGTACATATTCTTTTAAGAAGTCTTCTGCAAGCTGTCTAACTTCCTTAGGCCATGTTGCACTCCACATCAGTGTCTGCCTATCAGGCTAGAAGTAAATTAACACTTTTTAACAATGTATTAGCTACTTGGATCACTACCCACAGAACCTAGAACAAGCATGTTCCAAGGCAGAACTTCCTATAATTCAGTATATCACTAAGCGTGAATGTTTACACTTACTCTAATCTGTTCTACAATTTTTCGGATCTGAGGCTCAAACCCCATGTCAAGCATTCTGTCGGCTTCGTCAAGAACAAGGTAAGTGCATCTCCGTAAGTTGGTTTTTCCGGCTTCTAAAAAATCTATGAGTCTACCAGGTGTTGCAATGCAGATTTCCACACCTGAAAATAGTAATAAATATGGAAGATACACAATTTCACAATCTGTACAGCGTAAAATTACCAGGCTGAGACATATTTAGGAGAAACCTGTTAAACAGTCCTTAATACCTCTTTCTAGATCACGTATTTGTGGTCCCTTTGGAGCACCTCCATAAATACAAGTAGACTTCAAACGGCAAGCTCTACCATATTCTGCAGCCACCTGCTGCACTTGTTGAGCCAATTCTCGAGTTGGTGCCAGCACCAGACACTATGAACAGAAATGCAAATACCAAATTACTGAACACTGAGGTTGTCACTTGAGTTATATTAAATACTACAAGCACTTGATCTAGACTTAGTTGTATTGAAAATAAACCCACTGAAATCGATAGGATTTTAGTTACAATCAACATAATTTGCATTGATTTCACTGACTTCAGGCTGGTAGGTATGTTACTTCATTTAAGAGAAATGCCTTAAAACTGGAAACACTGATATAAGTTGGTTTGACTACTTTCTTAAAATGTAATGCTAAAATTATACTGATCCTATTTTCCCATTAGCAAATGTCAGTCAAATTTCAGCTTAATTCTACCAAGAATACTACTGTATTGCAGGGACAATTGACTAGCTTCACCCCCCTCCTTTCCAAAATAAGGTTCACAGAGCTAAATACTTACAATAGGCCCATCTCCTCGCTCCAAGAATGGTTGATGATTTATATGTACTATAGCAGGCAACAAATACTATTAAGGAAAAGGACAAACAATTGTTACTTCTCCAAGGACATGTTATTTGTAAATTTAAGACATGTCAAGGGCTCTCTGCAGTAATTACTTACAGACAATGTTTTCCCTGATCCAGTTTGTGCTACACCGACCATATCTAGTCCACTCAAAGCAACAGGCCAGCCTTGTGCCTGAATAGCAGTTGGTTCCGTAAAGTTCTGTCTCTGGATTACTTCCATAACATTTGCTAGAAGACAAAGCAGCTGTCTAGTTAACAGCCCAAAGCCCATTTTAAAACTATGTTACAATACATTACCAGCAATGTTATTATTTTCTTACCAGGAAAGTTTGCTTCATAAAAATTCATAACTGGTTTGGGACAGTTATGGCCTTTAACAGTGATTTCTTTGCTTGCTCTATATTGTTCAATCTCTTGCTGCAAAGATAGCAAAAGAGCATCATTTTAGTTCATAACATTCACAAGAATCAATACCGCTTCTAGACTACAATCCTACTACCAGAGCTTAAAACACAAGATAAGCAAGCAAGCAAAGCAGTTTCCATACCATAGCACGCCGGGCAACATCAGGATGTTCCTGATAGAAATTTTTTTCAAATTTGGGAAGCTCATCTAGGTTCCATTTCTTCTTGGTAAGCTTTTCTCCAGGATTTCCAAATTTCTTCCCCCCTAAAGATCCCCCTCTACTTCCTCCAAAACGAGGGCCACCAAACCTGCAAAGGTAAATTAAAAAAATAACCAAAAACTTGAGCCAAACTGTTTTACAAAATGAAACTTATATTGTTATGGCACGAATGTTTATTATTGTAAACCTCAAATTAATCCACAGTAGGCCCTGAAACACAAGGGGAAAAGCTAGGAAAAGAAATCCAGGTTATACTTCCAAACAGATGTCTTAATGGTTTGGCACTCCCTCTCTGCGTCAGACTCTGAAGTGGGCGGGATTAATTATGAAACGTACTCGATTTCAGCAAGCAGCTTGCTTTCAAGCAACAGGATTGTTACTTTAAGAGATTCATAAAGGCTTCTTGCACGGCGTGGGAGAAAAGATTTGTGCGCAAGCGCCTGCGAATACCGAAGAATTTCTAAAGCCCGACCAATAAAGCCTCGCTTTCCCTCCGCGCAGTAAATCAGCCGCTGCTCCTAGCTCAGCTTTTGTCTGCGGCACAAAACAGGCGCGATGGCGGGGGACTAAGGGGGCGGCCGGTGATGTGCCCTCCCACACAAAGGAAATTCGGTCGAGCGGCTCCAGAGGGGTTCCCCTTTGTCTTTTTCGTCTACGCCACATTTTCCCGTCGGCGCGTCCATTTTAACGCCGGGGCGGGGATAGAGAGGAGCAGGCGGAGAGGAAGAACAAAGACGACGACAGCAACAGCAGCGGCCGCCGTCGCCGGCATTTTGATTTTTCTCTCAGCCGCCGCATGGCGGGGCCAACCATTATCAGCCGATGAAATTTTAAGACAAAAGGAAGCCGCTTTCGGCGAAAAAGCAGCGAAGACGGTGCTTTTAATCACACCTCTCCACACCCACTATTCCGGCCCCTTCTCATCGCTTTTTCCCGCCAACGCAGCCCACCCGCCCCCTAACCCTACCGCCTCTGCCTCGCCCCCTCCCCATTTCCCAGCCCTCCGTAGCCCTAGCATCCGACGGCAGCTACCAAGAATTTCACGAAGCGCTCGGTCCTTCTTCGATAGAAGCCTCAGGCGCCGTTGCCCCCTCCCGCCGCGGCCGGCGGCGCCGGGGATAACGGCGCGTTAAACCTCCGCCGCCATTTTAACACCCTAGCTTCCCGCCCGGCACAAGAAATGGCTGAGCCTCGCCAGCGGCCGAGCCCTGGCGACGGCAAGCCAATTAAATCGAGCCCCCACGGCTCACCCGCGGTCCCTCTCACTGGAATACCCAGGCATGCTGACGACGGCGATGAAAACGGCCTTAACAGCAGGGATCGAAAAGACCGCAACCGAAGATGAAGCCGATGACGAGGGCGACTGAATGGGGAGTGGCTGAACAGCCGGATGCCGGTTATATACCCGGCACCGCCACGAATGTCGGGAAGCCGGCTCCTGACGTCACTGAAGGTCCCGCCCACCTCTCCTGTGGTCTACATTCTTGTTCGAACGGCTGAAGGCTTTCTCCGCTTTTCCTTGTAGGCGGGACTCAGACGTGAGTGGCGCGTGCGTTGTAGCCTATGAGATCAGCAGGCGCCCTTCTGTGAGCGCGAGGGAGCCGGTCGGCGGCGAACCATCGTGTCTTTTTCATCTCCAGCAAACGGAAGAGCCCAGCGCGCGATGTCGTCACTCCCGCTCTGTAATTTCGGACCCGCTTATAAACCTTTGCCCTTCCCCCATTTGCCTGGTTTTCAGCTGCGTGCTCACGCAAATCAGAACTTGAGTTGCCCACGTTTGTGCAGAGCCTAGTGTATTTCGTTTATCTCGAGGGATTTGGCTGTTTTCCTGGAGCCGAAAATAATACAAGCAAAAGGTTGAGGCTCTTCTGTATCCGTCATCTTCTTGTACGAAGCAAGTCTCCGAGCATCCCGGGTTTATTATCTTGATGTTCAATTCTGCTTTCATTGCTTACCTAATGGACCTAGCGTTCTTGCACAACGAAATGACCTTGTTTTCCCTTCCATTTGAATGGATTCTCACATGGCTGTTTCAATCACCAGTTTTACTCCAATTTATGACCTTGTTGAAGTTTCCATATGCCCATCGTGCTTATTGTGCAATCAGTTCTCTGCCAGTAACATAGTATTACACTATTTATAATACATGCTTATGTATGAAAGATTTCAGGAAGCACAGCCACGTCCCTACAAACAACATTAATGTCTAATCTCAACTACTTTGGTTGGAAAAAAGGGTGCACCTGGTTTTCATTCCACCACGATCATATCCATTTGGTAAAGCAGATAAAACTACGCCATACAATTAACATGTGCAGACAGAACCCCATGTGCTTTAGAGAGTTTTTGTAAAGAGACATGTATCTGGTTGTATAATAAATGTTGCTGCTACTTTTAATGTGATGGGATATTCAGATTGGTTGGGGAGTTGCTTACCACAGTTCTTCCAGATGGGCTGCTATACCTTTATTAAGAGAGCCCGTGTGGTGGAGTAGTTCGGGGGTGAATTAGGAATTGGAAGACACAAATTCCATTCTATTCCCAACTATGGAAGCTCACTGGAATTTTAGTCACTCTCTCCCAGCACAGCCTGCTTTATGAGGTTGCTGTTGTGGAGAAAAATAGATGGAGCAATATTTATGCCCCTGAATGAAAAGCAGGATATAGAAATATCATAAATAATAAAATATGATAAGTAGAATGTCAACAGATTGCTTTTCCTTTCATTGTATTTCAGCTTAGAAAGCTAGGGTATACTGAATATGTGACTACCATAAACATTTATTAGAGACATAAGAGCTTTCTGCCTCATACTAAAATTAGTACAGCAGCCGTTCAGAATGCCCAGATAGGTTAAGGCGTATATTTAATACAAAGGAATTTAACTACATTTTTGTAATACTGCATGATTACAGAGTCAGGTCATTAATAACGTGCTGCATATTTTGTTTAGTCTATTTTAGTATTAACATCAGCAATAAAGTAATAGTACAAGAATAGCAATACATTCTCACAAGGAAAAAAGCTCACACTTTTTCACATGTATTGTTTAGCAAAACGTAACACAGCTAAGAAACAAAAATATTTACAACACTAGCAATTAATATTTTTATTGATCATTGGGCCTAACATAAAACAAGCAGAAATATCATTCCTAAATCTGGAATAGCACAGTTGATGCCAAGTAAACCTAACCTAAAGAATGAGAAAATAGCATATAGCCCCACTTAAGCAATGGATTAAAGCCCCATCACAGTGACAGAACATCAATATGCAAAAGGCATTACTGCAGAGTTTCAGAGAGCTCTAATGCTAAACATCACACCAATGTAACTGAAACAATCATAGCATAAAACCATACTATTCTGCTCCCATACTACAATATACAAGGAGAAAAACATCAGAAATAAGGTAATGGCAACACAAGATTGTCAACTTCATGCAGGAAAAACAGGGATTAAAAACAAGTCAATCTGAACAAACTGAACAATGGCAAATATAAGCCACAAAAAAATAGCAATTAGCAGTACCCACAGGACTTCCATGCTTTTGACAAAGATTCCAATGGGACTTTCAGCAGCTACAAGAAGCAAAATATATACATGTTGCTTTTGAAGAAGGAGAAATAAACAGCCTACCATTTATTTAAGTTGCTGTTTTTGACCTTTATAAAGGTCTTAATGACTTTCAGCCTGATAATCTATAGGACTGCCTCTGTGAAGCAGCCCAGATATTTAGATCAGGAGAGGCTCTTCTGAAGATGTTCCTACTGCCAGTAGATTAACTATAAGGTGCATGGGAAAAGGTCTTCCCCTTATGGCTCCCAAGTTATAGAATGTGCGCCTTAAGCAGGTGGATTGGTATCCAAATATATAGGAAGTTGTTAAAACACATCACTTTTGCCAATTGTTATCTTAATCACTAACTTAATTTTGATTTTGATTTTAGTTTTAATTGTATTAATTTTTTTTACTGTATACTTCATATTTTTTATTGTAAGCCATCTGGACCATTGGAATAAATGAAAAGTTGGGGTTTAAATTCAATAATAAATAAAAATAATATGCATGTTGGTGTTTCAGGCCTGTTATTTACTACTTTCTACTTATATTCAGTAAAATAATCTTATTTTGCCATAGATAGTGGTGCAGTATGTATGGAAAACTTTGCCAGATGCAATGCAGTCCCATCATATCCAGGATAATTGCCAAGACATGTAGATGGTTTGGGAATGGCCCAAAGGTGTTTTGTGAGTATAATGTCCAGCTATTTATTTGTCTACTTTCCCTTAGTAACATAACTTTCTTGTGCTGTGGTTAGTGCTGCTGTACATATTAAAAAAGCCTTGGCTGGATAAGATACAATCCCCCCACGTCAAAGTCACTTTTCTAGATTTATGGGCATATGGTTTAGTACTTGATGTATCTCACAGATGTTTTGGAGTGTTCAGACACTATTATTCATTTCTATTGTATTTTCATCAATATTAACATGTACCATAACTGAACATACAGTAAGCCTTGAGCCAAACAAATTTCAGTAATGCTACATCCTGGACGGTTTCAGGCACTTCAAGGTTGATGATTCAGGATGACCCAAATAAGGGGTGCTACATTTCAGATTTTATGTTTAATTTTTGTATGGAGTTAGCATGCATTACAACTTCTTGTACAAAGACAATTATTTTTATTATATTGAACTACTGTTTATTTTAGGGTTTTGCAAATATTCCACGTACAAACCACTTCACAGATGGAACAGCAGGTTTTGGATGGTCCATGCCTGAAAGGAAATATGTTTCCTGTGGATTGCCTGCAGATGGAACGAACAAAACAGGGTTTTTTTGTTCCGGGTTTGAACACAGCTGTTCCATCCAGAAGCGGCTGGGTGGAGTAAAAATGAGGAATAAAAAAGGAAATCGGTAACAGGAGTGGGCATGAAAGAGGGAAAGGAGGACGCTAAGAAGACCGGGAGTGGGTGGAAACCCTGCTCCTGGCTCCTGAGACCGTGCAAATAAGAAACAGGCACGCAGGCCATTGCCAAGCTAGCAAAGGCTTTAAGAGAAGGAGGAAAGGCATCGAGAAGATGGGAGCGCGGGTGCGACCTGAGCAGCAACCGAACGGAGGGAGGGCAAGGCAAGCACTGGGAAGATGAAAGCAAGCGCCGGCAGCAGCTGGGGACGGAGGAGGGCAGCGCCTACACCGGCTTTGCCCAACTCACCCCATAAAATAAATCACTGCGAGACCCTCCAGAATTTGTTTCATTCCAAACAGGATTTTTTTTGCAGCCGACCCGAAACATTTCGGCATCATTTCCGGAATTCAACACAAAATCTATTTGCGTTTCACGCGCACGCCGATTTTCTTTGGCGGGCATAGTGCTCTGATTGCAGCGATAAATGATATATAGGCTGGATTTATTTTTATGTTTAGGTCAAACATAACATACGCTTTAGATTCTTCATGTGTGCCAACTCTTATGCTCGAGCTGTCTTTTTGAGGCTTCGCGCGAATAAGAAACTGGGAATGAATCACCCCTTTCAGCCTCCCGTTCCAAATGAATGTCATGGCGCTGCGACTCCTCCACAGGCAAGACCGTTCCTCCTTTTCCAGACTCGCGGATTTCTGACCTCGTACTTATGGGATTGGTGCCTTTCCCATGCCTCCCTTCCCTGTTTCGACGTCCCCGAAGACCTCAAGCTCGGAAAGGCTGGGGGGCCCTGCTTTCGTCAGGGGCTTTGCATTTTGCCCGTGGCTGCCAATCTGTCTGAAATCCCTGCAGGAGAAGCTAGATACCACTCAGCTATATCAGGGCTCCCACAATTCTCTGCATGAGCCTGGGCAGGCATCTCAGTCCATCGCAACTCACAAGATTGTTATGAGGGGAGGGGGAAAAGCCAGGTGTGCCAACGCTTCCAAAAAACAGCGTAACGCAACAGGAGCAGCAGCGCCCCATTCCCGCTCAGGGCTTCACGTTGCGCGCGCGGCACTCTGTTTTCCCTCTGGGAACTTTGTTTTAAAAAAAGCCTCCGCTAATAATCCCCCTCCCTTCGTTGCCGTAGAAACCGAGCTCGGCGGAAAATAAACAATGGCATAACTGAACAGCTGCAACACAGCCGGAAGTAGGAGAAGGGCAGGCACTGAGGCCAAGAGGAAGTTCCGCCTTTTCCGCTTCTGGCTGGCCAATCGCCACGCAGGAGTTCAGAGAGCGGTGCAGGGTTTAAATCACCGGAGGCTTTGCCGCCTTGTGTCTCGGTTGTCGTCTTTGTGGGGGGAGTTGCGAGATGGCCACTGCTGCGGAAAGAGGTGGGTGGGATTGGGGAAGGCTCCCCGGTACGAGAGACCTTATTTCCCATGCGTTCCTGTTGTCATCCTCCTTGCACAAATGGACGGTGCTTCTCAGCGAAAACAGCCTTTTAAACTCAGTTCCTGAAGACGTTGTACGAGGAGAGCTGTGTTAGTCTGCTATAGCTCCAGAGCAGAAGAACTTACACGTGTCATAAGATCCCATACGTGTGGATGAGCATCAAGATTGGAGCAAGTTGTTTTCTTTAAAAAAGAACAGTATGGTTTAAGAACCTATTTATGCTATAAACATAACTGTTTTTGTAGTCAATCTCTCAGGGAATAATGGGGAAAGGATAGTAGGGCTCTCTAGCATGCTGTAAATTAGTCTACGAGATAGCAACTTTAAAAACAGGAGGAGAGGAAGCAAAGCCTGTAGTAGGTTGTGATGAAATGGATTGTATTGTTGATTGGAGTGAAGAGTAGTAATTACATAAATCTCATGTTGCATAAAGCAGGAGGAATTCTTAATATTCTATAATGAATTTCCCTATTTAAAAATATAAAGGTTCTTTGGTCAGTTGTATGTGTAATCTACTGCTTATCCAAAATTGATATTGATTGTGCTCACATGGCCTGCTTACCCATTAACCCAGTTAATATTCTAGCTATATAATTATATTTGCACAATATGCTGAATAAATCATATGAGCTGGATTAACACCAGCATACTACAATGTAGTTGGTTAGAGGTAGTTCAGTGAGTTGTAGACCATTATGAGAAAAAGCAGCTGGGAGTCCACATGTTCCCTACTCTGCCTTATGACATAGTTGCTGAGATTACTGTACTGCAATAGTGTATTTGAAGCCTTTTGAATATTGTGAAGTGCTATAGAATGCTGAGTATGTCACATAGTAGTCCTGTACCCAGATTTGAGTTCCATTAAATAAAGTTGACTTATTGTAGATAAGTATGAGAAAAATAGTGGTTATTTATTTGCCCTACGTTCTAGGTAAAGTGGAGGCACTAATCCCTACCGTTCCAAGGTGATCAATTTTTAACTGGTGGCCATGTGTACATTTTTTTTAGAAAGAGGGAGTTATAGTGGATTGGACAGGGTTCTCTCATAGGTGGGTAGGGTTTTATGTTTTTGAGGGTGAAGAAAAGGACTGGGTGGTTCATTTAGTTTTACAATTGTATTAAACTTTGTGCTTGCATGACAGTTTTCTTGTACAGTGGTGAGAAAACTAGGCCTCTAATTTTTGTAGTTGTGTTAAGAGATTCTGGAAGTTACCAAAAAGGGACTTGACTGCTGTAAGTTACACTATGGCATTAGAATACTCTATCCAGTTATACACTTATATTTGGAAATAGGTTCTGTTGAATTTCATTGGAATTACTTTTGAGTAAATTTGTATAACTGTTGGAAAACCAGACGGACCAGGTTAGGGACAGATCATCATGGAGAAAATCTATGTGATTGCTAAGAGTCAACTTGATGGCACATAATCAGATTGGGATTGCATTGAAGAACTGTCGGCTTTGAAAAACCACATTTGTAATACTTACAGTTTGTCTTTGCTTCTTCACTTGGCACTATTGCATTGTGGGACTTGTTGCTTGGATCTCCGTTATAGTCATTGATAGTGGCCAAACAGGAGGATAAAAACCTAACATATTATCTCAAAACTGATTCAGTGTTCTGACTTGTATATTGAAATGGTCAAATAGATACTGATAACTGCTGATAGATACAGTCCAGTTAATCAGAAATTTATTAAATGTTTCTAACAGAGCTATTGAGGTTTGGTATACGAGTTGACCTATATCAATCATTCCAATAGTTCTGAGATAACTTATTTTAATATAAGTACTGTAAGCTAACATGTAATATTGATAGTGGCATTGCAAACATCATTAATAGACATGTTTTTTTTTCTGTGCTGCTATATATAAGCAGAAGGATTGGAAACTTGTGGTTCTCCACATGTCACTGAACTGCAATTCCAGCAGTTTCAACCAGTATGGCAAATAGTAACAAATGCTAGGAAGTTGTAGTTTAACAGCATCTGGAGAGCTACAAGGTTTTTTTAAAATAAAATGATAGATGGAAGAACTAAATTGTATTTTTCCTGTTTAAATAGCTTAAATTCAAAGAAATATGGGTAGAACAAAGGTGAAAAAAATCAATTATTTCCAGTGAGTGCCAAAGACAATATTTAGTACTTGCGTTCCTTGGGTTTTGCTAATAATCTCCAGGATGTAAACAAAAAAGTCTGTAGAATTTGGGGAGGGGAAGGAATTGAATTTTACTAAATTAAATATTACTCTTATGATTGCCATTTCATTTTGGGGGATTGATTTATTTATCAAATTTATATAGCTGCCCATCTCACAAAAAAATTACTTTGGGTGGCGTACAACACTTAATTTACAAACAATAAGTATCTAAAAACATTCACCATTAAAAAATATAAAAAACACAAGAACAAGAGAGGATAATGTTAACCACAGTACAGGTAGTCCTTGCTTAACAACCATTTGTTTAGTGACTGTTCAGAGTTACAAGAGTGCTGAACAAAGGGACTCACAACCATTTCAGTACCCCCATAGTCATGTGATTGCAATCTGGGCAGTTGGCAACCAGTCCGCGCTTACGATAGTTGCAGCATCCCAGGGTCACATGATCGCTACTTGCGACCTTCCCAGCCAGCTTCCAGCAAGCAAAATCAATGGGGAACCACGTGATTTGCTTAATGACAGCATGATTCGTTTAACAGCTGTGGTGATTCACTTAATGACCGCTGCAAAAAGGGTCATAAAATTGGGCAGACCTTGCTTAACTGCCTCACTTAACAACAAATTTTCCAGTCCCTATTGTAGTCATTAAGTGGGGACTACCTGTAAGGGAGCCATCTCAAAATCTCAGTCCCCTCGGACTCCCAGGCCTGATGATATAGCCAGGTCTTGAGGGACTTGTAGTTATATTGCTATATAATTATTATTTTATTTATAATTATATATAATATGTTATATAATTATAGTGTGATTTACTGCATTTTGGTAAGCACATTTGGATTCAACCTTGTTTATGAACTGTAGCAGAGCTTTATTTTTAATCCTAGAAAAAAAAAATTAAAAATCTTATTGGGATGCTTGGTAAAGCATTTTGAATCCCTGCTCATGCAGATGCATCCTCTGCTTTTTTCTAAAACCATAACATGTCATATTCTTTTGTAATTTGAAAGCAGATTGGGTCAATGTTGCCAATGATCTTCTGACAAAATGTAACATCCATCTGCATGTTAGTAACCTGTCTGACTGTGGAGCTGAAGTTTTTGTTCATCTTTATGAGTCGATATTAGGAGAAAAAGTCCCAGGTAAGAATACATGTATCTTACACTATTCTCACAGTAGGATAACAGTTTTATATTTACATTTGAAACAGGTTGGGTGTAAATCTATAGCTAAGAGGATTTAATATTTAATTTTTTTAAGCTTGACTTTCCTCACTGCAACTGCAGTTAAAGGAAAAATGTTCTGAGTTTGAGAACCAGAAGTGTAAAAACACTTAAATAGAGAATGAATCTCAGTTTAGACTTTAGTATTTGTCTTGTCTGCCTGTTTCCCAAGTGCTTTCTCCCTTTCCCTCCATCTCCTGTATCTGGAATTTTCAGAGTCACTCTCGGGGCATCAGTGTGTCTGAGCTGATTCATTATAAACCACAGTAATCTATACTATGGAAGTAGAGCCTCATTGAAAGTAGTGAAACTTAATTCTGAGTTTATGTGTATAGTGTGGATAAGCTATCTTGTGTTATATATATATATACATGTGTGTGTGTATAGGTCTTTTTAAAAAAATGTCTATAGTGGCTTGAAAATACATTGGGGTATTTTTCTACATTCCATGCATTAATTTATTGTTCAACTCAAAATTATATACATTTTTACAAGCCCACTGATGTGAAAAGATTCTAACTTGCTCTCAAATTATTTAAGATACTGTATAGTTCATTTATTTAGCTTTATAATATATTGTCATGAGTGGTAGTAGTGTGATAAAAAGTTAATTATTTACAGATTTCATAGCTGTTCCTACTTGCCAAGAAGACAATGTTCATAATGTGCAGGCAGTGATAGATTCTTTGGCATTGGACTACTTGCAGATCAGCTTATCACATATAACTGGTGAGTATCTATAACTGAAAAAACAATAGCTTGTTGCAAAAATGTACCATACTTTTGTGATACAAGATGGTTAAAAATAGTAATTTACATGTGATCCAGTGAAAATTTATTTCATGTTAGATGCATCTTTATCCAAATCTTAGAGCCTTTTTTATGACACTGATCCTATTTTTTGCTTACAAATAAGGCCCTCTGAAGATACTGTGACTACTGCTGAGTAATCAGGTCCAAGATTGAACTCCAAAGCACTTGCTCACAAATAGTTCTAGTAAAATCAGTGAAATAAAACAGGGCTGGCAGTCCTAGACATGTCTGTTCAAAAGTAAGCTTCGGTGAAGGATACTTTTAAGTAGGTGGATACAGGACTGGAGCTTTTATCTGCTTTACAGATTTTAAGTCCATTGCTGAAAACTTGAAATAGGTTTTGATGGCATAAAATTACAAGGGTACTTTCAGACTTGCCTTACTTTTATAAATATTGTAGTCAAAATGAATGAAAACACAATTATACTGGAGACTTTTAACTATTCATAGTAAAATGTATGGCAATTATGTATTGTGTTCTGCTCAACCAAATCTTGGTCAGTCTCAACGATGTGGAAAGCTGCACATTGCACTTTTGCACTGACACCAAGGAGAACACTTTTATACTACACTCATGCTTCGGTAGTACTGAAAAAATGTAATTAACTTATTAAAAAACTTGCATTTAATACAATAAACTTCTACCTGGCCATAATAATGTTTTTAGCTGGCAGATAAGTAAAAATTGGTAATGACAAAGTGAGTTGTAATTATAAGTAAATGTTTTAAAAAGTACCTTGATGGTACATATAATATGTACCTGTCACCTTTGTTTACACAATACGTGATTCAATACCTAGGCTTATAATTGGCAAAGAATCAATTTCTCATCTGTCATTTGTCCTAGTGGGACTTAAACTCTGTAGGATACACTTTCAAAACATTATGATCTTTGTCACTGAATATGTATTGCAGGCAGCTGGAAGGGGCCACCAGCTGTACCTTTTCCTGGTTGATTTGCATTTGTGCAAGCAATCCTCCTAACAGGAATGTCTCAGATTTAACGAACTGGCTTTTCTTGAGACTATTTTTAGCAAAATAGCAAAAGCCAGGCCCCCATCAAAACTGTGAAATGCAAGTCAGAAGCAATTATTATCCCTTTCTTGGCAAAGCATATGGGTGTAGAGGGAAGAATAAAGGAAGGATATGTTTTGAGCCTTTAGAACTCATAATAGCACTAAACATATCATGAACTAGATGGTGTCTCAGATGTTCTAACATTTTTCATCTAGCTGATTCAACAAACCACAGAATTAATATTCTCTGCTTCTCGTTTTTTCCACTCAACGTAGCCATTCCTAACTTGGTGCCTCAGTTGTGTTGGTACTACAACTTTCTACATTGGGTGGCTGGGTTTTTTTTGGAGGTTTTTGTCTCGATGCATTTGGACAGCAGATTTGAGGTAGCTATTTTAAAAATTATAATCCAGAAGTGTAATTATGGGAATTATATGGTGAGTTTTCCTTTCAGCATTGCCTTCCTTGGAGGATGTCCATATTCAGAAGGCTGTCTGGAGTGAAAGAAACTGATTTTGCATGATGTCTTGTTGCTGAAAGAAGTTTTTCTTCATTAGAATGAGCATTCCAACAGAATAAAATGGACTCCACATTCCCTGTAGAATAAAATCTATGACATGGTGCAGTTATTATTTTTAAGTAGACAGGTTCATATATCAGGAATGCTCTTTTAAGCAGAGCTTGAGTATTTTGCTCTTAGGCCTGTTCAGTGTACACCCTCCCATCCTTTTACTTCTTTTCTAAGATAATGCTGTGTGTTTTTTGTTAAGGTGAGAATATTGTGAAAGGAGACAAGGAGTCTGTTAGAAATCTCTTGGAAATATTTGATGGCTTACTTGAATATCTTACAGAAGAAATCAGCGAAACTGCTTCTCAAAATGACGGTGAGAGAAATGGCTTACTAAATCACAAATGATCTTTTGAGAGATAATGTCCTATTTTATTTGTTAGTACTTGTGCTACTTCAAGGGATGGGGATGCGATTAAAAACATTTTTCAGAATGTTTTAAAACAATCACTATTGAATGATAGATACTTTCTGTGTCATTAATTGATCACTAGCCTTTCTTATAAAAATAATTGCATTTTATTGTTTGGATATATGCACTTTGCTATAGTGATAGAGGCAAGCACTGAAATTATGGTTTTTACTCTGTAACTGTAGATCCCAGGTATGAAACATGCAGATTTAAAAATGTGTCATGCAACTATCCCAAATTGCCTTTGCTGAAAAAGGAAACGTATTACATTAGATAAATTAGCAGGAGTGTGATGGGTTTCATTTTCAGCAAAAGCAATTTGGGATATTTGCATGACAACTATGTACTTATGTGAAGTTATATCTGTTCTATGGGCACATATGGAGTGCCCTCATTAAGTGGGTCCATATATTATGCAAGCCCTAATGTGGCTTGTTTGGTTTGAGTAAAATGCAAGTTGTGAATCCAGCTGATTTTGATTTATGACCAGGGCAAGCAACCTTTTAGAGTCTTAAAAATGGAATGTTGGCTTCTGAAAGCTGCAGAGGGTACGGAGGTGACCCACCAGCATCTTGGGAGATGGTGAGGCTGATATATTGGGCTCTTCTTTCTTTAGGGTTGTTTTTAGAGGGGGTTGCTTTTAACAACAAAAGAAGGTTTAACAAATTTTTCACAGCAAAAAATATCAGTTTTCTGTGCTTTGCTATCAAATTTCAGCAAGGTAATCTAGGATGGCTCTGGTTTATGATTTTGCTCAACACATGAGTGCAGCAAGTGTGACATACCAACAAACTATGGTTGAAATAAACCTTTTATTGTACAATATATTAATCCAGTTGTAGAATGTACAGCCATTCTTATGGATAGATTGTGAATTGTAATATCCTCTTCTTGGACATTTTGTGGTTAAATATCTTTCCATGAAAGTAAGAAAAACAGACCTATAATTAGAATTCAGAGGGAGAAAGCTGTTGTATCTTGGTTAAGGACTGAACAGAGTCCCTCTCTATGAGTATTTCCTGGGAAGCAGGAGCCTGTCTACATCCTTGCAGCTTCCTTTTTGGGTTTGCTAAACATACCTTCACAATTCTGATATGTGCAAGACAGGCCTGAGCACAATTCTCATCCAGGACTGGGTGGGGGATGTGATGTTGCTCGGTGAGGATTATTCATGTTCTTTCAACTGCTTGCTCTCTTCTTTGAATTATTGGAAAGGGATTGCTGATGAAATAACTGTTCTATTTGCAACAAAACTAGCATGTGATACAATATTTGCTATTCTGCTGTAGCCATCAGTGGATTTGCCTGCTAGTAAGATAATAGAAACAAGTATTTAAACATACATGCTATTTGGATGTAATCATTTCTAAATGGCAAATGTTTCACATTTCTAAACTGTTAAAGCCACACTGCAGCAGTTCAGAACCAAACCATATGAAAGGAAGTGAAAAGGTTTGACTACAGCTACCGTATACATGTCTAAGTTAATGTTTCTTATTGTGCTTCTTAATTACCTGCAGGGTGGGGCTGTGGTAAAGCTTTCTGAGGTGATACTATAGCACCAGGCTACAATACAAAACAAGCCTCATTCTGCAGAAAAGAGAAAATCAGTTGATCTCTTTGGAAGAAGTACTCTACAAGATCTGTAGGATTTGGAATACTGAAAGCAGGAGCGGGCACCTTTTTCGTTGGCTGCTAATTTTTTCCCATTTTTTTTTCAACATCCAAGGACTGGAGGGAACATAGTTGTAATGTCACTAATGGGGGCAAATCTGAATTTTGCTCCCCCTTTTTTGAGGGATAGAGAGGTTTTAAGGCAAAATAGGTACATTGTAGCCTCAGTTTTAAAAAAAAAAGCCACAAATCTTGTCATTGATAATTATTTTGTTGAAGCTGAATCTTGGGGAGGGATTTGTAGGGACTGCAGAAATGAGTTGAAAGGCACATGTGATTTGCATCATCCATTTAAAGCTCTGTCTGCAATAACTAGCAATTGTGTTGCATATAGAGGTTAGCAAACAGCCAATTTGCTGTTTTAAAATGACATTTTCAATTATATGTTCCTTCTCAGCATTTCAGAAGCCAACTGTGATGTAAGTAATCTGAATATTTAGAAAAGTGTTCTATGTCTATGGAATTTCAGACCATTGGTCATCCTATCTCAGTATTACCTATGCTAATTCACAATGGTACTCTAGACAATCTTCTATTTTCATTACTACTAGAAGCTTAAAATAGCAACCTGATTTTCTCCCTTGCTATTTTCTAGGTGGAAGAAGTAATCTTTACTGGAGGGAAATAACTATGCTTAAGATTGTAACAGGCAGTTGGCCTTTGGCTAAAAAGAGTCTTTCCAGGACAGCTGAGCCTATTAGATACAGAAGTATTCAATTCGCAACAAGGATCCTGAATTAAATTTCATAGCAGTGTTTTCTTATGGAAAAGGAAGAGGCAGATTGTTGACACCATTTTTCCTGTGCAATCTGAATTACTAAAACTTTGTTCTTTTATTTCGTTGGCCAACAGATTCTAAAATATGCCAGGAGTGATGTATGCGTTGGAGGGAAGGGTGCTAATATAATTTCATCTTTTTGGTAGACAGAGTTTTTTCATGTTCATCGCTATTAATAGTATTGCTTATGAACAGGTGGTCTTAAGCAGATGGCAGCAGAGGAAGTCCAGTGTACTTATTCAAAAAAGCAAGAAGATGGCTGTGACATCCCAGTTCCCTCCCTGGAGCAACCATCAGCTGTAAGGTAAGGCGGGTCCATCATTGCCTGCTGCTTTTCTGGGTTACAAAGGACTTACTAGTACTAGGCTTCTTAAACAGAATAAACCTTAAACCTTCTTAAACAGAATCAATAAGGAATAGTACAACTTTTGAGGCTACTTTCAGACATTTCACCTTTGGCAAGTGCAGTCAGCTGCACCTTTCAAATACTTGCCTGATCTGTTTTGTATATGAGCACAGGATGCCATAACCGTGCCTTGCACATTCTGTATGAATTAGCGTTAATTAAGTATGTATCCTTTCTCTTCCAAGTCACTTAGAAACTACTACTGAAGCAACATGTGCTACCTTCTTATCATTGCAAGTGCAATCAGATTTATTTATTACACATATTTGGCTAAAAAATTGGAAAGACTCAAGGTGGCTTATCTAACAAATTATAGGGAGTCCTCAGTTAACAGTGGTGATTAGGACTGGAAGTTCCACTGCTAGGCAATGTGGTTGTAAAGCGTGACGTGACCCTATCGCTTAGCGATGGCAATCCCGGCATTCCCTGTTGCCATTGTTAACCGAATCCCACCGGTCGTTAGCCGAGGACCCACCTCAATCCAAGCCATTCCAGATTGGTCCCTCCCAGCCCTGATCCTCGGTAAGGTAAGGGACTGTCTCCCCTTCAGCCCCCTCATCCGCCTAACTCCCCCATATCTCTGCCCTTTTGGCTACCTGCTGCCGCCAGCTGCCCCTGCAGCCTCGCCCTGCCTGCTGCCAACATCATGTGCGAGTACTGTACCAGCCAGGGCTTTCTTTTGTGCCACTGCCTGTCATGCTGGTGCAGCCGAGGCGTCTCTCGCACCCTGCCCAGAGCCTCCGTTCATGCCCGGCCCAGGCCTTCTTTCACGAAAGAAGCCTGGCACATGAAAGAAGGCCCCCACTGCACCAGCACAAAAGAAGGACCCAGCTGGAAGGTTGAAGTTAAACTTTTTCTCAGTTAGTGTCTCTCTGTCATGGTTCTACTTTTAATTTTTGCTATTTTCTAATAGTTTTATTGATCTGCTTTGTTCTATTAAGCTTTGGGATTAGATTTACTAAAGTGGTAATGCTAACAACCCCCCCCCCTCAAATTTTGAACCACTGAAGATGTTGATGCTTTTTAGGTATTGCACCACTTTGTGGCCAAATAAAAAAAACACATTTCTGTACTTTATTGTGTTCTGTTTAGATCTCCTCAGTCATCAGAGATATTTGATCCATCTTGGGAGGGTGATGGTTCAGAATCTACAAGTGAGCTAATTAAGCTTGGTGATACAGCTTATTTGTTTTCTCTAAGAAATGAAGGTGAGCAGACTCAGCAAAAAAAAAAGAACAGCCAAATGTGACTGATGAAATGGTTGTTGCACGAGGAACACTTTGGAAGTCTCAAGTGTGGGCCCTTTCCATCCCCCTGTTGGCCCAGTCCAAAGCTGGGTAGTTTGTTTCACCTGGTGCAAGTAGCCAAAGATCACACAAAGGTGGTGGAAACAAGAATTCAACTTTATTTCTGTGCAGAAGTAAAGATTCACGCTCAGGACTCAAGTTGCAAAGCAAGCACCCCACTTAAAGTTTAATACAGCTTTTTATATATTTTTGAAACAAAAGAGTGTACAAGCATTGGTAGGTAGTGATTTATTCACACGCTCAGGTAGATACTTTTGCTGTATCAGAAAAAAAATGACCAGACTATGACCAGGTTCTTAGCACAGCTGCTTTCTAAGAGTTAATTGCTTGTTAATACTTATATAGAGCTAGCCTATAAGGGAAACATTCCTCTGTATGGGGGGAGGCTTTGATCTAGATTCCTTAGCAGAAGGGAGTCTAACTAAAACAGAGCCTGCAATTAACCTGTTTCTGGTTCCTATCCAGTGACAAACGAAAGTTAGCAAGCAAAGATAAATCCAAGGCTATCTAAAGGTCCTCCCCCCCACATCATTTCCCCCCTTTGATACTCAGCATCATCATACTAAAGAGATGCGGATGTGCCACTTTCTGACTGCGGCAGACAGTTTCTATAAGTGGGATCATATTGTGCAGTAAAAGATTTTAACACCATAATTCTTGCTCCAGAAGGCTTTGGCTATAAAAGGGTAAACACAGATGTATACAAAGGCATGCAACTCAAGCAACAGCAAATTAAAATCTCCATTATTGTTAATAAAACAATTAAACAGCAATTTCAACCACCCAAAATTAGGCAGCCTGGAGGTAAGAGAGTCCCAAATATAAAAAAAAAGGCGGGGGGAGAAGGGAAAGAGCCATCAGCGTGTGCCACAGTGTGAAAGGTAGCCAATTGGTTTAAAATTACTTGACATCAGCAAGAACCTTACCCTGCTGGTCAATGTAAGTGCAACAACTAGAATTGATGAGAGCACAAACTCCTGCCTGGTTAGCTAATAAAAAATCTAAAACTTACCCATTTTATAAAACCATTATTTGAATTTCACCTTTATTCTTGGTTTAATTTGTCAAGGGCTCCAGCAATGCTCTTGCCAATTTATAACTTATGTTGTGATCTTACTAGGGTTGATTCAAAGATGATGGCCCTTTTCTATCTGTTGGCTGATACACAGTTTATAAGGAAGGACCATTTAAGCCTAGGAGAGAGCTTTGACTGCCTGGTATCCACATAAAAACCAAATACCTGGTTACCTCAATTGAATTTCACACCTCCTGATTGTGGGGTAATCGATAGGTAGAAGAAAACACATCAGTAACATAACAATGCTATTGCCGTGCATTGTTACCCCACCTGTTGAAATCTTGATGTACCTGATGAGTGTTTTGTTGTATTTGTGATGTGATTACAATTGAGATAATTCCCAACTGGGGCAATATCGACAGCTTTGGTCTGATTGGTGTAATTTTGACCAAAACATAATGAGGCTAAAGCAGTGTTGTCCAAACTTGGCCACTTTAAGATGAGTGGACTTCAATTCCCAGAATTCCCCAGCCATGAAGTCCACTCATCTTAAAGTGGCCAAGTTTGGACAACACTGGGCTAAAGGAAAGTAAAAGCGGCCCCCAATGTGTAAATTGGTCCCGTGTAGTTTGGTTGGAAATATCCAATAGATCTGTTCTATTTACCTGGACGTGGTCAGTTCCTATTCCATCCTTCAGTGGGTAAATTGAAACACATCCAACAATCTGTGGAATTTTAAAACTTGTGACCAATTGTTCATTAGCCCCACAGAACACCCCCCAAACCAGATGCTTCATTGAACAATTGCTTTCACACAGAGTATAGGTCAGTTCACTTATCTATACAATCCATGCAGTTTTCATCCAAACTGGGGGATCAGCATCCTCCATGCATTGCAGAATAAGAGTTATTTTGAAAATATAATAGTGGGACTGATTTTCTTTTAATAGTGTAGGGTAATATTATACTATATACAGCTCCAGGTTTTGTATATATTTTCCCCTCCATTAGGGCTATTTCTGGGAAAGAAGGTGTGGATTTAAATTATTTCCCAATCTGCCCTTTACTTCCTGTCCAAAATACGTTCATTTCTTTCCAGTGGGATACCACAATTGTAGGAAACCTTTGTTGATGCCTAGAAAGAAGACACTTCATTGTATCCTCTGCCCCTACAGCCGCTTCCTAAGGTTCAAAAAAATTATACGGTTAAATATTCATATTCTGCTAATGAATTTTTTCAGCATTACCAACAGGAAAAGAAGTACCAAAAAAGGCTGCAGGATCTGAAGAATGTGCATCTTTTAGAGAATCATCTGGGGTATTCTTCAGTGGAAAAAATACTGTTGTTAGAGAAATGCAAGGTGAGCATCTTTCTAAGATAATGACGTTGATGTTCAAAGGTTTCATTCCGGGGATGATTGTATGTTGGTGGGGAATACAGCAGTTACCTGAGAAGGGCTTCCATAGGCTTAATCAGATGGATTTGAACTGGGGTGATCTAGTAGATAAGAATACAGAAAGTGACCTCCTAACCATCTCATTTTCCACCATTGTCTCACAGTCTCACTGTCTGTTTCCCTGACTTTTCCCAGGCTGCTTCTTCCAAACCCAGTCTGATCCTTCCCAAGCTGCTCACGAAACTTCACATAAAAGCTTCCTCTGCAGAGGGAAGACGTTAGGTGGTTCTGTCTGTTCCAAAAAAAAAAAAAAAAGGTGTTTTTTCATCAGCAGGCAGTATTTAATTTTGTTATATTTCATTAACTACATTGAAAATCTCTAGCTTGTGTTCTAAATGATATGAGAAGAAAATAACTCAGCCAGCATACCTTGTTTGTTTATATGAAAATTCAATCAGTAATACTTGTTTTTAACATTTTCACAGGAAACTTCCCCAATAATGTGCTCTAAGTATCTTAATTCTAGACTTTTAAATCACTGTATTAAGTGAGTGTCTGCATTGCTTGCCTTTAAGCTACGGCGAAATCTGCTCAGTTATCTCAAGAGCAGTTGAGTGCCAGTGCTAAGAAGCTTGGGGAACCAATCCGTCCAGCAATTGCTTTGCAGCCACCCTACCAGCCTTCAGTCACTAGGGCCTCCTATGTAGCAGAAAGAAACAGTGAAAGTGGAGGCAGGGATTCCCCACCACCTTTATTACCACTTAAACCTCAGGAACCACCACCTACTGTTGTAAGTGTGATATTTCCTTTGTTTTTGTTTAACTGTCAGCATTTTTATGGCATTGTAGAATTTCATTAGCTTGGAAGATTTGGTTGAGTACTGTCCAAGTTATCCTTCCTAGCCTTCCTATTCATCAGAAAATCTGGACTGGGAATCTAATATTCATGTCTTGGACACATGAAATAGTATGGGGAGAAAGTCAAGTACCTCAGCCTTCCCCAATTCAGTGCTCTCCAGATTGGTTGGAATTCAGTTCCAATAAACGCTAGTATGAATGTGCTAGGGATCTAGCTAATTAGGAGTGATGAGACTTGAACTTTGACATGTTTGGAGATCATAAGATTGAGAAAATCTGCCATATCTTATTGGACAAAAGGAGTGGGCATATATACATTGTTGAAACAAATAAACTTGACATGATATAAGGAGGGAAAAGAAACAATAGGGGAGTAAGTGAACCTCATATGAGAAATTACTTCAGTTTCTCGATTGATGGAATATGTGTTTCAGTCAAAATTTGCCATCGACTTTAGCTTTTGAGATGAGAAATGGCAAAACTGATAATTATGTGATCTTTTATTTACAGATTATTTTGTAATTTAAATTTTAAAGTATAGGTTAATGCATCTTTCAGGTTGCTTGTTTTGATTATATTAATGCGCGTTGCATTTCTTTTATAGCCTGCAGAACCTCCTGTGCACGAATCTCCTATTTTTTCAGATGGCATCAATTCTTTTCCAGAAGCTACTTCATGTAAGAATCACACCATAAGATGTTGTGCTCTAATCAAAATCAGATTCTCTGCTATTCTGAATTGTTGTTGATTTGGAGCATGGAAATAGGCTTGTAAGAATCCAGTGCCTGCAGACTTAAATAGCAAGTTCTATTTTGTATGTCAAATAGACAGTTCTAAGTGAAGAGTGGAGAGGTTCTGGCCTTCCAGTTGCTGCTGGATTCTTCCTCCTTTTATCCTTGATGATGCAGGCCATGCTGATTATGCCAACAGTCATTAGCATCCAGCAGGTTTCCACTCTCAGTCAAGGGGACACCCGTGCTTATGTTTTCACACCTTTTCCAAAATTAGCTGAATTACAGATTTTATAGAGGTGTGGCAAGTGCAGATCTTAATTTCCGTCACAAAACATTACCACTGCAAATCTCCTTGAGAAAAAGACGTGACAGTAATGTCCCTGTGGCTAAATCTTGTTGAATATGTTACTTGAATAAGTCATAATGGCTGAATTCACAGATAATGACAAGCCGTAATGAGTGAGTAAACAGATTCTTAGTCAAAGCCCCCCAGATACATAAGATGACCTAGACTAAGGGCAAACTATGCCACAGTGGCTTGTGCAGCAATAAAGTAGAAGACTTCTTGTTGGCAGAAACATGCAGTTACTTTTAGCTCCACTAATCCTTACAGTCATTTTTCTGCTAATGTAGCATCTTTTTTTGCAAACAAAGTTGCTCATTTTACATTAGCAGTATTTATAGTTGGAGAAACCACTTTAGAAATGTGGTTAGCTATCATGTGATAAACAGAAAAAACAAAGATCTTCTCTTGGACATCTGGATTAGATTGATAAGTAAAAACTTTTATTACCAATCATCTTGATCAATGAAAGCCTATAAAAGGTTTCATGTCTTTAGTCATAATATCAACTAACCTTGGAATGTCTTCTGTTTTAAAAGAGCACACACAAATCCCTAATAGGATAAATAAATTGAGATAACTTTATAATAGTGAAGTCTTTACCTTCAGCTTTATCTTATTGTCCCTTGACACAAGAAAGATATTTACCATTGTTCTTTGAAAGGAAAACAACTCCAAATTAAAATGATCCCAAAAAAGAAAAAGGAGAAAATAAATAAATACAGATTAAAAATGCTGTGCAATGCCTAGCTTCCCTACCTAAGCACTCCGGAGTTACCAGCTCCAGCTGAAAATAATACAGGAGATGTCCTCTTTATCCAATAAATGTATAAATGTGTCACATTTGTGTGTGTGTATATTATGCGTGTGTGTGTTACGCATGTATATGAATATACAGCTGAATATACAGACAGCTATACCTGCCTGAAGCCACATTCTAAGAAGGGGCAGGAACATGATCAAAAGAAATGAAGCAATAACGGAATGAAGGGAAGGAGTAGCTGCACTGGGAAGGAAAGAGAAAGGGGAGGGACAAAGAGAAAGAGGTAACTGAGCAGTGAAGGATAGAAAAGGAATATGCACATCCAGAAACAGTCTCTGCCAGGCTGCAGGCTGATCTTCAGGTTACTGTTCAGCACTGCAGCCACTTGTACTTTTCTCAGATGTAGTCCTTTGTCTCCTCAGTGGAGGCCTTGGGTTTTTTGGGGCATCACTTTTTTATGTAACCTCATAAGTGAATGTTTGGTATTTATTGAACTAAAGATATATTTCTATACATAATTTATCTAACTGATTTCTTTGGCTGGATAGTTCTCTCTGGAAATGTTCAACTGGCTGTAATGGATTAGTTTGTAATATCTACATTACTATTTTTGATATGTAAATAAGGGGTTACTATTTCTGGTAATGTTTAATAATTTTTAGTAATGTTTAATTGTTAACTGGGATTAGATTTTGATTATTAAAGAGAGGGATTGGGGGATTTTGATTAAATGGGAAGGGGGACTATGTACTTAGGTTGTTAGGTATTTCTGTTAACTTTTACTGGACCTTTGTTGACTAAAAAGGAGAGCTGAAGATTTAGAATGAGTTTATAGAAAATGGGGTGAAGAATGGAATGAAGATGTACAGTATTTGGTTGTATTTTAAAAGACAGTGGTAAGTTGTTAATGTTGAATATACTTGTTGGGGATGAAGGGGGAAGTTTTTTCTTATTCCTTTTTCCTTTTTTGGGGGAGATTTTTTTCTGCACTTTTAAAATATTTTTTTATTTTGTTTTTCAAAACTATTTTTGTATTAGGTTTTTGTGTTAGTTTTATCTGTTTAATATAATTCTTAGTAAAATTATTGGGAAAAAAAACTTCTTTGGGCTTCTGCTCAGATTTTCCAACTGAACAGTCAGCAACAGGAGGTGGTGTAACTGATGAATCAGTGCCACAAGATGGACCACATGATGCAGGCAAGGTAATTGATAATGCATTGTTTCTGTGGCTATAGATGTATCTTTTTATGTGTTCAAGATAAATCAGCAATGCATATAAACTTTCCATTGTAACCAAAGCAAACTTCATGTCTTAAGAGCCTCAGTCTAAAATTCTAATGGGAAGCTTGAGAAAGAATGCAGGATGAGACAGAAGAATACAAATATGTGTTCAATGCATAGGTTTTAAAGCTCAGGAGAGGATGAAGACCAAGGGTTTGGTACAGAATTTCTCAGAAAAGATTCACCTGTAAGGAGCCATGTGGAAGTATTGGATACAGCACTGTGTAAGCGTTCTAGGAGGTTATGCCAGGCTTATAGGAAAGAAACCATGAATATTCAAGCCATTTAATAAAGCAGAAGACCTTAAAAGGCTAAGTCCTGAGGGTGAAGTGAAGATCATAGATGACGGATGTATTGGGATGCAGAGTGAAGTTGGTGACAGTCTACAGAGAATTCCAGTGGTAAGGATGAGGAGCTTGAAGTGGATCTAGGAATGGGCAGAAAACTAGTTTAAGGAGCTTGTGTTCCTTTTGTATCAGGGTTTTTTGTTTGCAAAAACAAGGCATTGATCATTTTTCTGTACAAGGTTAACTATGATTTAATGCTAATATGTCTTACTCTAGCTTCCAATAATATTTCAAATAGAAATATTGATATTACGGCAGCTGATCAGTTTAATCATATTTTTATTTGTTTGGCATATCTTTATTATGATGGTCCTCCGGTACAACCAACTGGAATGTTATAACCATCCTAGCTTAAACATATATTGTTGGTTCACAGATCATGTATCTCTTTTTCTGAAAACTTTTTTTTAGAGAAGCATACATTAAAACAATTCCCATCAGGAAAATGCGATTCTAAAAAACTTGTGGCTGATTTTACTTTGATCAGATCTGGGAATGCTGAGATTTTGAGACACTGCATTTCCCATTTTTTTCTTAAACAGCATTTAATTTATAAATGATTGATATTGATGGCTTGGAACTCTAAATGCTTTTCTGGCCTGGTAACAATGCTGTAAATATTGTTGTTTGAAAGACTACTGATACCCTAAGCCAGTGTTTCTCAACCTTGGAGCTTTAAGCTGTGTGGACTTCAACTCCCAGAATTCCCTAGCCAGTTGGTCCACACGTCTTAAAGTTGCCAAGGTTGAGAAATACTGCCCTAAGCTGCAGTATTATCATACCAATTCCATTAGGCAATTCTTTTTTATGCAGTCTGATCCTTATTACTTTAATACCAGTTAATCTCTTGAATTTACCCTGGACTGTTTGAATTAAAGTTTTTCCCTTCCTCCCCTCTAAAAGGAAATGGATGAGAGTTCACAACATACATCAATTCAGGGTTGCAAGGAGAATGCATTACCTCAGTTCACCTCTATACAGACCACAAGACCCAAAAAAAGAAATCTGTTTATTGGAAAAAGGTAAGTGTTTCCTTCAAACAAAATGGAATTTTGAGTTCATCTTCAGAATAATCTCTTCCTCCCAGTCCAATCATATTGCCATCAACCTAGGGCTTTTAACCTTGTGCTGCTCTACAGCTCTTGCATTCTATTGGCTAAAGATGATGGGAGTTGCAGTACAACATCAGCTAGAGCAGTGTTCCTTTAACTATGGTCTGTGGAACACCAGTGTTCCCTGAACAATATGAACTGTTCACTGATCACTTTCAAAATCATACTACCTTTCCTTCAACATACTTTTGTGAAAAGTAATTTTTCAGCACCTTCTTACAGCCAGATACAACTATTGCACTGGACTGAATGTTACACTGTCTCTAAGACTTCCTTGAACAAATTATTCCATTAAGATTTTTAATCAATACGTTAATGTAAAGGACAATAAAGTATTATTAAAAGAGGTGTTATTTATTCATTCATTCAGTTCAGAGGCTGCTCAACCCCAGATAACTCTGGGCAGCTTACCTTAAGAAAGTAGAACAGTTAAAAGAAGAAACAGATCTTAAGCACCCAGAAGACAGACTCTGAATTACAATAATTTTATTGTTGTTTTATTTCATGTTCATTTTATTTTTTCCTCTTTCAGTTCCTCCCCTTCTCTCTCTTTTTCTCCTCCACCTACTTGACTTCCTGTTTGCCTCCTGAAAAATAGGGATAGGGATCCATACACTGAGTAACATGCTTAAGATGATCCCATGCGTATTACACTTTCAATGTTTATCTTTAAAGCTCACAGATGAGCATTGAATACTGTTCTTTAATTATCAGGCCTACCATCTAAGGAAATAGCACACAATTACAGCTGTGTAATTACTATGACCTATCTGTGAATGCTTCTCATATTGCCAAAATGCAGCTCAGGGTAGGTGCGTGGATGGATAGGTAGATATGGTATTTTATCATGTTTCACTCTGATTTCTCAGCCAGAATGAACGTCCTGCTATGACAGACTTTCTTGTAGAAGACTCTGTTCCCCATAGAAGAGCCAGGGAAAAACTCTGTGAAATGTCAGATAAACTCTCCCGCAGGCTGAATGAACTGGATGCAGTAAGTTAACGCCAACTATTCTTGGGATTATGCTAACCCAATATAATGCTTGTACCTTTCTGCCATAGAAAAGCCATGTGAGATGACCCAGAGGAGTAACATGGCTGAAGCTAAGCAGACGGACCTGACCAATTTAGAATCCTGCAATCATACTCAAAGCTTTGTTAAATGCTAAAGTACAATCAAGTAAATGTATGCTTGGGATCGTTACTCTTTACAAGAATAACTTTTCTCCAAAACAATCCAACATTAGCATTATTAATGTTAATACCATATTTTTCTGACAGTAAGACGCCCCCCTGTACAAGACGACCCCCATTTTTCCAACCCCAAATTAAGAAATCAATATTTTAAAGATAGTGCAGAACACATTTTTATTTAGTAATTAGTTAACATTTACCTGATACACTCGGTGGGAGGAGGTCCAAACCGTCTCTCTGCAGCTCTGTTTCCATGCTCTTTTGCATAACTGATTACATTCAAGCACGAGTGAAACTGCCGATAGCTTCTCTCTGCAGACAGCCTTCCTCTAATTGGTTTGTTCAGCATCAGCTGACATCAGTTACATCAGGCTTGTGATTGGAGGAAGTCTGTTTGGGAGTCAAGCTATTTCACTCGTGATTGGAGGCTAGCAATAGGAGGAAGCCCATTCGCAGAGACAAGGTATGGGCAGTTTTGCCACCGCGCGATTCTCTCCTCGGCTGACTTCCTTGAATAAGACGCCCTTCAATTTTTAGGGTAAGGATTTTAGAAAAAAGTATCGTCTTATAGTTGGAAAAATATGGTAATTAGATTACAATTAATATAATTAGAAGACATCATCCTGTATTTTATTGCACTAAAATCATAGCAGGCTTGTGGTGACAACTGTAGATTTGATGTGGCATCTGGCCATCTCTAATGAGAATGGACACAATAGCAAGTTTGACATTTGCCTGGATCAGCTATCACTCCACCTGAAACTGACTCTTGATCTGTCATTTAATTGACTACCAGAGTTTCCTGGGTTTGCTATTGTGGGAGTGTAGAATCAGGGTCTTTGATCCAAGGCTGACTAGCCCAGTGGCTCCTGTATTGTTTGAAGGGGGAAAAAATGCCTGCTGGAATATATTAACTGAAATCACACCTCAGAATATGACATCGTATGATTTGTTCTGTTTAGCTCTGTGATTTGTGGATTGCAAACTGGTTTGTGGCTTAGCATGTTGTGGATTCTTGGTCAGCAGAGGGATGGAGCCAACAGGAATGGGTTCGGTCCTCTCTTGCATGAAAAGTCGGGGCTTCCTTCTAGGGAGGAACGGGGATTTTTTTTCCTCTTGGCCCCAGACTCTAGAACAGAGTGTGCATTCTCGACTCCCCTCTTTCCTCCTCAAATTAAGTACTGTACAGTAGGCTAACCTAAGAAGCTGCCCACCATGAACTTTGGCCCCCAACAAATGATTGCACTACAATAGTTCTTTAGCACAGCAGGATGTTGAGGGGCTAGCAGGTGAGGAGCTGTCTCCATTGAAGCTGGACTTTTCCAGTTTCCATAACTCCCACCATTTACCATCAACTGACTACCACTGGACACAGCTGCAGTGGCATGTGCATTTTCCTTACTTTGCTGCGTCAAGCATTTTATTCTCTGCTCAACCATCTGTTTTGTTATTTCTTAACCTGATCTGAAAACGGCCAGTTCCAGAGCCAGAAGCAACACCTAGCCAGATGGTTGCATTTAGTAAAGCAAAATAGCTATGAAAGCTGCTTTGTAAAAGTATGGAACCCGTTTGGGCCTTGATACTATAACCTGGTACTAAGAATCTCTAAGTTCTCCCTCCATAGTGCAAATTATCTAAGTTTGTAGTGCTTTTCATTTTGAAAATGAATTGCACATTATAGAGATTACATATTGCAGAAAATAGTTATTTCCCATTGCCTGGTGGTATAGCAGAAGGCCTTGGTTCCCTAACGTCTGAATACAGTTGAAAGGAAGAAATACTTTTTGTTATTTCTTTCTTTCTATGTAAAATGACCCTTTTGCTCATTTTTATCTAACTGCTGAATTGACCTGTGAGCACAACGCAGAATGAATTTGCCATTGCTCCTTGCTAAATTATATGGTGCAGAAAGAAACATTTTGAAAGGAAGTTCAAGGTTATAATGTGTTTATAAGAATCATATTATCAGCCAGTACTGAAAAAGTTCTGGATTTAGGCCTGGCTTATACATGCGGTAGAAGGAGATACTAAAGTCCCGCTTGATTAAATGCAATGCATGGCTTCATACTTTTAAGTGTGAGCTCACATTTCTGAACATCAATCTTCAGCAAAAGAAAAGAAAGGAAGAAAAAATATCTACCTGTGGAAATTGGAAAAAAGGAATCTTGCATACTAGTTTCTTACTTGAAGGGAGTTTTCACCCTAGGAAGCATAAATAAAATAGAGTAGAACCTTTCACTCTGGTCTTTAATAGTACAGTCACCTCTTGTCACTTTAGGGTTCTATCAGCCATTCCGTGGCTCGTGCAGAACAGGCCTACAGTTGGTGGCGCAAAGAGGTGACCTGGGGTGTTTGGAATAAATATTAGACTTTGTGTATTTACATGTGATTTTTTTCTTACTTGATTAGAAACAAGTGTTTAGTATGTAAAACCATGGAAGTTTACTTTGGAGTGAACTCTGAACAGACAGACATCTTTTTAAATCATAGATGTTAAAGCATGCTTTGGGTGAACGAAGCAGGGATGACTTGTCAGCTGATGAGGATACCCTTTCTCAGCACAGTGATAGCATCATGGACTATCGCCAAATAAAACTAGGATCAGGTAACATTCTGAACATGAAATTTATTAATGAGTGAATTGCATTGTTCTGTGTTGGGGCATATAATTTCCATTACATACCTGCCTATCATCTAGCAGTTTTCCTTGACCCGATCCCCTCTTTAACTGTTAGGGCTACAACTTCCAAATTCCTGTTGCCCGTGTGGCTAGGACTTCTGAGAATTGTCATAGCAACATCTAAAAGCACTAGGTTAGGGAGATTTCTTTGTATAATGGGCATCACAATAGCTAAACTGAGAGGTTTGAGCAACATCACTGTTGGGAACTGTGTTAACTCAGAAGTTTAAAAATAATGAATAACTTTACAAAAAGCATGAATCTGGTTGCTAAATGTAAAAAAGAAAAGAAAAGAAAAGAATCTTATTTGAAGTAATACAGGGCAGCCCACTATCTGATCCCAGAGACATGACAGGGCAAGCTTTAGAAACAGAGCTTCTGAAATTTGCCCCATACCCATTTGATTACTGAAAGGGCCTTCATGATCCTTTGTCCTTGAACTTATAACAATTTAAACAAAAAAGAACTGATCATGGTAGACATGTCCAAAGTTTGTTTCTTTTATAGATGCTCGCCTTCCAAGGAAAGCACCCAGCAGGCGACGGTCATCTTCTGCTTCCCCACCTCCATCTAATTATCAGCCATCACATGTATCAGATAGTCCACTCCAAAAGGATTCAAAAGGGTCAGTGGGAAGGATACGAATATGTTTGCAAAATGAACAGGATCAGAGGAAGTTAAGAGCAAAGGTAATGGCAGCAGGAATGGAAATGGAGGCACTAAATAAATGCCTTAATGAGTAAATGTATTACTAGATGCTTCTAGCATAGATGGAACCACTAGAACTGGAGTGAAAAGGACTTCTGGTTGTCCAGTTTAGAGGTTTTATACTTTCTTCAAAGGAAAAACACATTCTGAATGTGACAGTACACTGCATGTACCTCCTAATGGGTGGGATGCTAGCATCGTATGTTGGCTTGCCAGATGATCTTTAGATATCCCAGATTGGATAGAATAGCATGCCCACGCTTGGGGTAAAACTGGCCCTTGATCATGCTTGTGACATACTGGCCAAAATAAAGCTGACAGTACTGTTTGGAGGGAATGTTGCATGGAGCATGGGCATGGTTAAGGCTAGTAACCATACTAAAAAGTACATGATTGACCAAAGCCATAGTGGGTGGGAGAGGTCAATGTTTATGGGCCATTGATTGATGACTGGCAAATGGAAGATTGCAACTTGGAATGTTAGAAGAATAAATTGTAAACAGCCTGGATTAATGAATGTAAGAAAAATAGATACATTGTGTGTTTATGAAACTAAGAATGGGGAAGGATGTAAAGGATCTGAATGAAAGTGGCCCAATCTTGTGGTATGGCATTGACAAATCATGCAGGGAAGTGAAAGTATAGATTTAATTAGGCTAACATGTATACTGGAAAGTATGAATTGATGTCATCTAGATTGTTGTGGATGGGCATGAAAAAAGGAATTTATAAGCTGGTAATGCATGCATGTTATGGTCCAGTGAATGATGATAGTAGAAGAACCAAGAATAAGTTTGGAAAAAATTGTGGAACATTCCGAATGGATGTGATCCATGTGTGTGGGGGGGAATATTCTGTTAGGTGACATGAATAGGTAGGTTGGAATGAGATAAGAGAGTACATAAAAAGTGATCACACCATTTGGAGTCACAGCAATGAAAAGCTGATCATTGGTGAGTATTTGCGTAGAAAAATGGCTTTTGGTTTCAAATCTGTGGTTTTGGTTTAAGTCTCCATACATACACATGGAAAGGGAATGAATCAAAAGCATGATTGATTTGATTAGTTTAGATGAAAGGTTGAAAGAATTACTGAAAGATACAAAGGTGATTAGAGATTCTAAATACAGGCTAGACCATTTTTTAGAAATGTCAGTAGAGGAACTTGGGTAAAAATGGACATGGAGGAAAAGAAAAGAAGTGAAAAAATTAGAGTGAAAGTAGAATGACTACAGGAAGAGAAAGTGCAAGTCCTCTTATTTGTTTTATTGAATGAGTCTATAGGAGTCCTACAAGAATAATCCATCTGTGAGGCAGGAGTCTGCCTAATATGGGCTAATCTGATTGAGACTGGCCACTGATCACATCCACTTAAAAAAAACTATTCTGAGTGATAGCATATTTCTGTCAATATTTATGGTCCTGGTTCTTACTTTGTAACTCCATGTTTGGTTTGGAACTTTATCTAAAGAGCATCTTTTATTGTAGATCCACGTCGATGTATTTCAAATTTATGTCATGCCCTGCCTTCTAAATTTAAATAGGTAGAACCAGTGAAGGGACAGCCTTAATATTGGTCCACCTTTGACTTTCTTGGATCCCTTTTGCTTTCCCTGGGTTTTTTAAAAAAAACTGAGTTCATCTTGTTCTCTTGCTCTGAAACTTTCAGATACTAATTGCTCTTTCAGTATGTTAGCTGGGTTTTTTTTGCTCCAGAATGGCAGCTGAATCTTTTGCAGCAAAAAGAAGGGCATATTATGATTTAAGCTTTAATGGCCTAGAACCCACTTCATTAAATGAAACTCCTGATTTTTTTTTAATTTAATTTAACTGCATTGAGAATCAAACTATCAAAAGACATGTTTCATAAATGAATACAATGTTACAGACAATGATCAGACTTTATTGTATCTTCTAGCTTTTGAGTAAAGCTTATGATGAAGAACTAAGAGCATATGAAGCTAGTGAAAGATTGGAACTTGCAAAGCTAAAGGGACAGGCTCAGGAAATGGTAAGATGCTGAACAATGCTGATGTTCTATGCATTTCTTTTTAACTCTCAATATGGTTTGGAAAATTAATATCTGAAGGGCAGCTTTTGCATTAGTTCTGCTCTCACATATTTACATTTTGGGGAGGATTTTCTCCCCACCAAATTTACCTGAGTAGAACTTTAAATAGTGGCCACCTTTTGCCTTTCTCATGCTTCAGGTCAGTTTTCCTGAGAATCTTGTGAAGGAGTTCCTGTTTTTCAAAGCGTTTCCTTCTCATTGATTGTGTTTTCACTCTGTGTTAAAAGCCGGAGAGATCCATTGATATTAGGATCAGACATGACCTGATCATAAATTTTGTTTACTGGAATCAAGATCTGTAGAGCCTAGTATGGGTAACTGCTTATTGGTAGTATTAGCGTTATTATTGTGGGTGAAGGAGAAGGATGAAATTCCAGATTTGGTTCTTCAACATACGTAGCATTTTCTTTTATCTGAATTTTAGTTTTATAGCTATGAAAATAGTTAATTTTTATACCTGAAATTTCTTAGGCACTTAAAGGTTATGGGAAAAACATTCTTCTATCCGTGATGACTGTGAATTTTAGTAGTTAGTAATAGGTTATCTCTGTGACTAGAGTCAGATAGATAGTGGCATTTAGAAGGTGGCCGGAGACTTATTGAGTATTATTTTCTGTAGTAAAATGCCACTTGGACAGGCACTGGTTACCTGATTTAATATGGAAACATTCACTGCTCACTTGATAGGAAGGTACCACAGGTGTGATGGCAATATATAAACTTTTTTTTGGAGACGTATATTTGGATTGAAGTATCACTTCCAAAGATTGAGGAAGAGGAGATGGTGAACCCTCCCCCTTCAGTATGTGTCCAGGGGAAGCCATTCCAGCAGACTCTGAGAGGAAACCAATAATCTTTCTCCTGCATGAAGTGGAGGGTGTTGACATCTTTAGCTCCAAACCAGATACTTGAAGATGGAGGAGTACAAAACACAATGTTCTGTACCTGGGAGGGCCAAGGTGTGCTCTACTGTTGGTTAGCGTGATGTGAAAGAGAGGCCTTTCTGCCCTTTAGGGTTGTATTTTAAGTCCTTCGTCTTAAAGCCACATAGCCAGATTAACCAGGCATTGGACAGCATAAAAGTCTGCTGCGCAGAAAATCACCAGCCTCTTCTTGCACTCTGGGTTTGGCTCCATCTGCATGAACCATGTGAGCTGTCATTAGGACCTGCCTGCATTGGAGTAACTAGTAACCCTGTCACTATTTGTTCTGTGTGTTTGCATTGAGGAACAAAAATTCAAAGAGAACATATCTAAAGAGACTCCAAGAATCTCACATGCAACGAAGATTTATGCTCGAAAAAATATACCTCGGCATTCCAAACTCAACCAGAGGATTTCAAGAGGAGGGTTTGTGAAGCCAAAAAAAGCAGCTCCAAGTAAGAACTGAACACTTCTTGGTAGAGAGCCTGGCAGCCTCTGAAAGCATGTGCTTTCAGAGCATGAGCCAAGAACACTGGCATTTTGGCAGCATATAGCTGTGAAAAACACTTTTCTGATTACCTCCATATGTCTAGACCTGTGCGAGGGAAGTGGAGCATTTAGGGAGCCTTAAGAGGGATGTGCAGTTTATCCCGCAATTTCTTCAAGGTCATGAGGAAGGCTGGGCTTCTACAGCTGCATTAGTTTAGTCTGACACAGGGCTGGTGTACTGCTTTCAAATCAGTACTTCTCCAGGCAGAGCATTCCAACAATCCAATCCTTTCCCCTTTCCCCCCTCCCCTCCCCTCCTCTCCCCTCCCTTCCTATTACGATTAATGATCCAGATAAAAAACATAGTAATTGGGGATGCTGTGTTTGCTGTCAAGCAATATACAATTTTGTGTGGGTAACTCAAGAAAAGGAGCAGCCAACGCATTTTGAGCTTAAAATAACCTATTCTACTTCTTTTGATTTCAAAATGTGTTGATCCTACAAAAGAACATAAGAGTGTCCTAATGGTTCTTTCCTGTACGCTTTATTCTCACCCAGTATGTGAAGTGCAAAACACCAGTCTGGGTAACTTCAGATTTGTTTGTCAGTATGCAACATTGTTTAGAAGTATGTTAAGACACATGTAAAGAAATGCCCAACTTGGTAGTTTGGAGCATTGCATTAAGCTGTTATACTGAACTGCTGTGCTTGTTTGAGATAGGCAAAGAGCAGGGAATATTATACAGTGACTGTACTAATTAAGTACAGTGGTACCTCAGGTCACGAACTTAATTCGTTCCATGACTCTGGTCACGACCCAAATTGGTCGCGACCCGAATCAAATTTTCCCATTAGGTTCAATGTAAATACGGTTAATCCATTCTGACCCCTACAAATTTGGTCGCCAACCGATTTTGGTCGCGACCCGAATCAAATTTTCCCATAAGGTTCAATGTAAATATGGTTAATCCATTCTGAACCATATGTATTTTTTTTTTTAAACCACAAAAATATGACACAAAGTGCAGTACGAAGAGAGAGAACGCTAACCTTGCTCGAGGCGACTTCTAGCGTGGAGGACAGGAAGGCGGGTGGGGAGGCGGTTATTGCTTGGAGGGAGAGTCCCCCTCCCTACAGGAAGCCACGACCACGTGTGTCAGCAGGGAAAATGGCCGCGGATCCTGTTTGTCACCCGATGCGGCGTTTGCGAACAGAAGCAAAATTTTGCGAACGGTGCTGTTCGTGACCCAAATTGGTCATGAACAGAAGCATTCATGACCTGAGGTACCACTGTATTTCTATGTGTTTATGATACTTATCTGATGGAGCAAACCTATAGATGATAGAGTCTAAGATAAAGCAGATGCCTTATCCACCACTCTGCTGAGCTTGAATGGGAAGGGAAAAGTCAATTTCTTTTTCCTTGTTTTGATTTTTTCCCCTTTATTTTTTAAATGAATATACTGCTTTATATTAGCTTCCATACAAACATAACAAAAACGTTATAATCTGTATTTAGTTCAAACACAGCCAAGTATCTCAATTTGCAATTTTATTTTAAAAGAAGAAAAATCTGCATCTGTAAGGGTTATATAAATGTAGTAACAATCAGTAGATAAATTATGCATTTTCAAAAGTCAGTTCACAGAATAAAACAGGGTTCATGCACTGAGCTTCAACACCAATGTGACTTGTTTGGCTTTTAGGTTTACAAACTGAATCATGTGTAAACCATGGTTTATACCAAGCAAACTGCTTTTTATTTAGTAAACCATAGGTAAAACAACTATTGTTTAGTGTGATGTATGAACCAATTGATGAGTTGCAGTGAGTCCCAGCTGGCCTTCAGTGTCAGTTTTATTGGGCTCAGTAACATGGCCTTAACTTGCAGAGGTTCCTAAAACTCTGTTTTTCTTGGTATAGGATTAGAAAGTCTGTCTGAATCCACATATATATCATTATTACTGTTTGGGAAAATATAGGCATAACTTTACCAGTGGTAGCTATTTCTCACTACAAATGAGACTGGCGAAGCAAGGGATAATTCTTGGCTGCTATATTCCCCTAGATAGGGTACAATTGTCACTATAGAGCTGGCCATATATGAAAATAGCTAGAACAGAATATAAAAACCTTTTTAAAAAGAAAAGTAGTTTTGGAGATGCTCATTTCTCTTAGTTGGACTCAGTTACAGTGGCGATGGGCGCCTCGTTGGAAGACCTGAAAGACCAGTTTAGGGATAGGGCATCATGGAGAAAATCTATCTGTGTGGTTGCTGAGGGGCAGCACCAACCTGATGGCACATAAACATTTCTCTGCTCTCAGAACATGTTTGTGTGGTAAATTTTTTCCATGCCCATCCCTTTTTTGATCTAGTTACAGCTCCTAGACCAAAGCAAGCGGTGCTGTTTATGTGTTTTCACACACCATCTACAGTTTATAAGTAAGAATGTTAAGGCAAGTAATGTCATGTGCAGTACGGTGACTATTAATTTGTATTCCCCAATCAGGGCGGCCTCCAAATGAGGGTGTCCAGGTGGGGGAAAGCTGTTTTAAATGGCAGGTTAAAGCATAAGGCCCAGTTTTCAGCTGTTCATTGCTTAAGTCTGTGTCTTTCTTCCAGTGAAAGTCAACGAGAATGATCTCTTGCCTCTGCTGCTTGAAGACTTTCCCCACCTGCACATTTCCCATCCAACAATGAACAAGATGTGGCAGCAGCAGCTTACACAAATAGAGCAATTGAAATGTCCCAGCGATAGAAACCAGTTTAAACTGCAAAATGAAGTGAGTTATCTGCAGGCTAAAGAGAGTCACAGCCTTTCAAAAGTGAGGTGCAAGAGTGTGCCAGCACTGGCTGAAAGAAGCAAACATGGGCTGAATGTGCCATGCGCTAAGCAGGAGTACTAATGGTACTCCTGATTTTTCTTTGGCATGCTATTAAAGGCAGTGAACTGGTCACTATGTTTTTTCAGTTACTGTAGGAGGGTCTGAGATTTTTCATTCAACCAGAGGTTTATTTTTATATGTTTATATCATTTGATCACTTTATGACATTGAAGAAGGAAAGAAATGGGAAAACAGTAGTGGAGGAAATGGACTACAGGGCCTGATGTAAGGACAGGGAGCAGTCGAAAGGGAAAAGTGGCGGGAATAGAGTGGAATGCATCTGCCTTCAAACGTGAGTCTGACTTCCTGTGAGTAAGCCATGATGACTGGGGATGTTGGAAGCTGTAGTCCAAGCTGGCATAGAAACTATTCAGCAAGGGTTTCTGGAAGAGAGTAGGTCTAGGCCTGAGAGATGTTAAATTGGTTAATATGCAGAGGCTTGATAAGTGAACAGAAAATAATGGTTTAAATGACATCTGTGTACCTCTTTCAGGTATTGGAAACACTGAAGAAGCATGATCTACTTGTGGATCTTCTTAAGAGAGAGCAGGCTCACAACAGGAGATTGGTATATGTGGAAATGAGCTAATGTATTGATGATTATTTAATTTTTAAAAATATTTGTAGGCAGCCTTTCTGAACTACATCCATGCAAGGCAGTGGAGGAGAAAATGTAAGCCCAAGAATAGAATAGTATAATCATATAACATCAGTACTTAATCAAAACATAAATCCGTCTAACAATACAGGTGAAACTCGAAAAATTAGAATATCGTGCAAATGTTCATTTATGTCAGTATGGCAACTCAAAAGGTGAAACCAATATATGAGATAGACGCATTACATGCAAAGCGAGATATGTCAAGCCTTACTTTGGTATAATTGTGATGATTGTGGCATACAGCTTATGAAAACCCCAAATTCACAGAATCTCAGAAAATTAGAATATTACATGACATTAATAACACAAGGATTGGAAATAGAACAATATCGGACCTCTGCAAAGTATAAGCATGCATATGTACTCAGTACTTGGCTTGGGCCCCTTTTGCAGCAATGACTGCCGCAATGTGGCGTGGCATGGATGCTATCAGCCTGTGGCACTGCTGAGGTGTTATGGAAGACCAGGATGCTTCAATAGCGGCCTTCAGCTCCACTGCATTCTCCGGTCTCATGTCCCTCATCTTTCTCTTGGCAATGCCCCATAGATTCTGTATGGGGTTCAGGTCAGGCGAGTTTGCTGGCCAACCAAGCACAGTAATCCCATGGTCACTGAACCAGGTTTTGGTACTTTTGGCAGTGTGGGCAGGTGCCAAGTCCTGCTGGAAAATGAAGTCAGCATCCCCATAAAGCTCGTCTGCGGAAGGAAGCATGAAGTGCTCCAAAATCTCCTGGTAGACGGCTGCATTGACCCTGGACTTAATGAAGCACAGTGGACCAACACCAGCAGATGACATGGCTCCCCAAATCAACACAGACTGTGGAAACTTCACACTGGACTTCAAGCATCGTGCATTGTGTGCCTCTCCATTCTTCCTCCAGACTCTGGGTCCTTGGTTCCCAAATGAGATGCAAAAGTTGCTCTCATCAGAAAAGAGGACTTTGGACCACTGGGCAACAGACCAGTTCTTTTTTTTTTTTCTGTAGCCCAGGTAAGACGCTTCTGACGTCGTTTGTTGTTCAGGAGCGGCTTGACAAGAGGAATACAACATTTGAAGCCCATGTCCAGGATCCGTCTGTGTGTGGTGGCTCTTGATGCACTAACTCCAGCCTCAGTCCACTCCTTGTGAAAGTCCCCAACACTTTTGAATGGCCTTTTCCTGACAATGCTCTCCAGGCTGCGGTCATCCCTGCTGCTTGTGCACCTTTTTCTACCACACTTTTCCCTTCCACATAACCTTCTATTGATGTGCTTTGATACAGCACTTTGGGAACATCCAACGTCTTTTGCAATTACCTTTTGGGGCTTTCCCTCCTTATGGAGGGTGTCAATGATGGTTTTCTGCACAACTGTCAGGTCAGCAGTCTTTCCCATGCTTGTGATTCCTACTGAACCGGCCTGAGAGACCATTTAAAGGCTCAGGAACCCTTTGCAGGTGTTATGGATTCATTAGCTGATTAGAGTGGGACACTTTGAGCCTAGAATATTGAACCTTTTCACACTATTCTAATTTTCTGAGATTGTGAATTTGGGGTTTTCATAAGCTGTACGCCATAATCATCACAATTATACCAAAGTAAGGCTTGACATATCTCGCTTTGCATGTAATGCGTCTATCTCATATATTGGTTTCACCTTTTGAGTTGCCATACTGACATAAATGAACATTTGCACGATATTCTAATTTTTCGAGTTTCACCTGTATATTAGAACATTATTCAATCTCTGTAAAATTATTTAGAGCTATGAGAATAAAATAAGAATATGATAAATTAAAACACTATCTGTTCATTCGTTCAAGCTGCTGTAGTCTACTGACTTGAGCAGCATGCAACTCTCCAATACATAATTGGGATTAAAACGGTACAATCAGTTGAAAGAACAACAATTTCAACTATTTAAATGCGATCATGCTATACAAGGTGGAACTTTTAAGACTCTAGGCTGAAAGCAGGATACCTTCCAAATGTGTATGGGCCTAGTTGGGTCTCAGTCCTGGGAGTCATTCCCCAACAAGTCTGGGGCTTGACAGATTCCAAGGCCTGCTGCAGTGCCAACCAGACACCTGACATGCTGGAGCATTGTCACTTTTCCAACTAGAGCTGCACCATAGGAAGGGGAAAGAGCATCATGACTCAGAGCATTGCTTAAATATTTGCGAAAAACAGGGATATCTGCCGATTGCTCTCCAGGGAATCTTAATAGTTTTTCCTCTTTTGGTTTGCTTTTCAGCAAGAGCTTAGACAGCGCATTGACAGACAGAAATGTACACAGAATAAAATGAGGGAGAGACGCCAGCAGATTGCCCGAGCCAAAAAGTACTATCAAGATTACAGAGTTCAGCTGCGTGCCAAGATGATGAGGGCCAGGACCCGTGAGGAAAGGGTAAGTAAGAGGCCTCACTCTGCAAGGGTAGGGATCCTTGTGATGCTAGTAAAGAGCCAAGCCAAATTCCCTTTGCCAGGTTGAGAGAGTTTGGGTCAATTTACATCAGTTAATTGACAGATTTGGTTAACTGTGATTCAGGTTGATCAAGAGTAGATCATGTATGGAGGACACCAAAGCAAGTTAGATACCTTGGGTTATTGCTTCTCCCTCTTGCTAACTTTTTAAACAAATAAGCGGTCCCAATTACTATGCCCTTTGCATCACAAAGGTAATATAATGAGAATTTTGATCTTGCAGCATATATTATATTCTGAACATCCTAATCTGCAAGGTCTTATAGTAAATGTTACAGCTGCCAATGAGGTGCCCATTTCTGCTTGGCGATAGAAGAATCTCCTAAGGGAATAAGGAATTATCTATAAAATGACTGGATGGCACTTATTGGACAAAACTGACTACCATCAGTTAGAACTGCCAAATGGGAAAATAAGATTCAGTTATATATGACTCTGTGACAAAGTTGAACTTGGGATCTATGTCTAAAGATAGTTGTGTTCCCCTGAAATGGTTAAGTTCCCTTTTTAAACAGAGCTGTTCTTATGCTTGTTAGTGACATGTCATTTTGGCAGATATTTAAACACCTATTTGAAGAAGCCTTGGAAATTCAGAAGCAAAGATTTCTTGAGCTAAGGACATATGCCAAGGAAAAACGTGCTGAACAAATGAGGCAGTATCAAGATGAACTGCAGTCCATGGAGAACTATTATAAAGATCAGGTAGGCTTGCTCCTGGTACCGTAAGGATGCTGCTTGACCTCTCGCAGTACGTTATTAATTTTTCTTCCATTGTCCTTTAGTTTTCAATGCTGGCAGAAGCTGTTTCAGAAGAACGTCAAGAAATCCGGACCAGAGAGCGAGCACATGCCCAAGTAAGTCTTCTCCCTGTAGAGAGGGAATGCACAACTTTTCCTCAGTGCTTTGGAGATGACTCCCAAATGTTGCAGTTGGATTGTATACTTTTAATGTGATAAAGGGGGAAATTATACATTTAATTTTAATTAAAATTATAATAAATAAATGGCCCAACCTCTCTTTGAAGTATGTTCCTCAGCCTGCAAAATATGCACAGCTCTCCTATAAAGTTTTAGAATAATAAATGAATTGACAGATGGCTCAACGTAATCTTAATGGTTTCTTTTCAGACATTAAATAAAGTGAAACGTGAACTGAGAGCCAAGTTGGAGAAAGAGATTAAAGAGCTGCAGGACATGATCACACATAATGACGATGATTCATTTTTCCGAGAGCTAGAAGCTGATCGCCTGAAATCCAGACTCCTGGTGGCTTCTTTTCAGTATAGCAAGAACTATTTGTTTCTTTAAAGGCCTGGCATGTTTATAAAATACCTACATGGCTTTTTTTCAAGGAGACCAGAATCAAAAATGTAAAGTTAGTAGTTTAGTTTGCTGCCCCAAGACCAAAATTAAGTCGATGTTATGAAAATATTGCACTGATATTTTCAAACAAATGGTTTTTTACAGACTTTGTCAATAAAGATTAGCTTTCTTACAATCAAAATTCAACTATCTCCTAGGGTAATTTGTGTGGCCAAATTTTATCTTTGCTTATGTATATTGCTGTCCCAGACTGGGCTAACGTAAAAACAAATTGTAGATTATGGCTGTAAAATCTTCCCAGGTATCACTGTCAAACTGACTGGCTGGTCATAGTTTGATGTATCTTTTGTCTCCCTATTGAAGATGGGGATATTTGCTCTTCTCCAGTCATCTGGCACTTGTCCAATCTGCCAAGATTTCTTGAAAATCGTATATAAAGAATTGGCTAGACCAAGACACATAGTTTCTTGTTGGAGAAGTGCTCTGCTGTATAACATTTTATGAGTACTGTATCTAACAAACTATATTAGAGGAAGTGATACCATGTATCTCCAGGGACTCTATCTATATTCCTCTGTGGACTAATGGATAATGGATAGCTGTTAGAAATTATATTACTTACCTAATGGAATTGCTGAAAAAAAATTCTCTGCACAGCTATGCTTTTATGTGGCTGCATCTTTCTTTCTTTAGTCCTTCGAAGGCAGAAAATATGAGAAAAAACTTTAACATAGTTTTTCGTATCCAAACACCCTCCATTAGAGATAAAACTTTTTATATATTGAAACTAACAGGCCAGCTGCGGGGGCTGGATTTAGGCAAGTTCTATATTGGAAAGCACTTAATATTAAAATCAGATTGCTTGTTCATATACTGACTGAGATGTAGTCTGAGAGTGGGAAACGGTGCTGCAATAGTTCTTTCTCCGTGGCAAATTCCAGTCAGTCAGTGTTGACCGATATGGAGAGGTCCAGCCCGAATCCACTGGTTTTTGGAGTGCCTCAGGGCTTGACACTCTCATCTCTCCTGTAGTACATCTACATGAAGCCACTGGTTGAGGCCATTCATTGATCTGGAGTCAGGTATCATCAGTATGCTGATAATACTCAACTAGATACTTGATCTTTGTTTCTGGAGGCTGTTGGGATCTGGATGGGGAGGAACAGGCTTAAATTTAACCCTGGCAAGTCCAAGTGGCTATGGGTTCATGGTTATACTGGTACTGGAGGTTCTCCATCTTTAATTATGAATCAGGTTATATTTCTCTAAACAGAACTTGTGCCCAATTGGGGATCTTCCTGGACTCTTGGCTCCTGCTTGAAAAGAAGGTGGCAACTGCAGCCAGAAAGGCACAGGCTTATCTGGAGCACTGATTGCACCATTTCCTGGACTGGTTTCTTCTCACAGTCTTCCATGAGCTCTATATAGGGCTACATTTGAAGTCCATTTGGAAGCTACAGTTGATCCAGAATGCAGCAGCATGAGCAGTTATAGGCTCATATTTGTATGCTTATTCCTACCTCAGCTATGGTATTTCTTACCAGTGAGCTTCTGGTTGCAATTCAAGGTCCCAGTTATCACCTGTGAAGCCTTTATAGCATAGGGACTAGATGAGGGATCACCTCTCTCCCATCGCATCTGACACAGCTGGCATGCTGTGTGTACTATCTATCCATTAAGCAATGTCATCTGATGGGACCCAGGAAGTGTGCCTTCTCCATCACAGCACTTGTCCTCTTGAATAGCATTTTCTCAAAGGTTCAAATCGCCCAATTCTGCAAGCCTTTAGACAATCTCTGAAAACTTAGCTCTGTCATAGGTTGGTGGCGTGCCCATCTGAAGTATAGTGTTTGGTTTGGCAAGTGTATGTTGTTTCTTCTTCATGTAGTTAAGTGTATCGTTATAGTTAGTTTTTATTTTAAGGTATTGCATTTGTTTTTAATTTGTACACCATCCAGAATCAGTGCTGGGTTGGATGGCCTTATAAATCAAATAAATAAGTTTTGCTACGTGCTATGTGCAAAAAATGTACAATCAAATTCCTTGTATTTGCAAAGGAGGCACATCAGAAACTTTTGATGCTGAAATGCCAAAGCTCATTTACTTCTAAAATATGAAAATGTTTTTTGAAAAAAATGCAGCCTTATGGCATATTTTACATACAAAACATTGCTATTCTTCTCTCCTAATATCACAACTATTTGGAAAGAACTGATCATGAACTTTAGGGTAAAGTGATTATAATTATTCTTCCACACCTTTACTGTTGTGCTGGACCACAGCAATTTGAATACTATAAATTATTCTTCAGATACCTTAACATGAAAAACATAATCTTGAAGAATTTATAACTTAAATGCTACATGCTGGAATTTTTTAAAAATCTTTTTACAGGCCTTGAGTAAGGTTTTGCTGTAATATTTCTGAGTTACATAATGCAAGACTTGCAAAAAGAAAAATCTTGAAAGGGAAATCAGTGTTGCCAGATTTTTGAACACACATATTGTGTCTAGGAATACAGTGAAAAATCTCCCCATTCTCCTTTCTCCAACTATCTCCAACTTTCTGCAAATAGTAGGATTTTACTATCAGCAGGGAAGAAAAAAAATATAGGTGAGGGCAACAGCAGAGGAACACAGCTGAACAGTTTAGACTGCATCTTCCCTAAAACAAATTACAAATAAGATCTGGCATGCAAACTCAAAGTCAACTGTCAAATGGACAGCGGAAAGATACCTCTAAGGTTAGCCTTATTCCTATCCAGGACTTCTGTGATTTCTTAAAACTAATAAGAACATCACTTTTATTTAAAAATGAAACACAAACCAATTTTTAAAACCTTTGATGCTGTGACAGTGCAAACAGCATTCAATTTTATTGCTCAATTTCTGCATGAGTACATACTTAAAACATTTTATACAGATTTATTGTTAAAGCTCATGTAACAGCTTGGTGAAAATACAATAATATCAATGCTAAACACATTCTGCAATAAATACAATAGAAATGGAACTAAAAAAATGTGTCAGTTTGTGGAAGAAGGAAATATACCAAGTATAAATTTGTTTTAGTCAAACAAAACTTTTAGGATTTGGCAGAGTCAGAAATCTTCTAATAAACAATATGTCTTAAGTACAAAGTGAACCTGTTAACTATATAGTGCAGTTCAAAGTCTGTAGCAATGATGTCATGCTACATTACAATACGCGATATAGAAGCACAAGTTCCTTCCATTAATGCAGCCAGTTTAACTGCACCACAGGTTTAAAAGATATAGTGTTGCAGAATAAAAAACAAAAAATCCTGTGTGCTCTGGACTCTAGTACAAACACAAATGTTTGGTAAAAATAAAATCAGTTTAGAGAAACTGAACCTATGTGCAAAAAATAGAATACATACTGTACAAAGCACCATTACAAAACTTTACACCTAGAAATTAAACTTGAAACGCGTCTGAGTACTTATCACTGAATCCTAACAAATTGTTACTATTCATATTAACACATTCATTCATGAAAAGAAAGCACGGAAATGTGAGGTGGCATCTCTCTTAACCATTCAATCCACGTTCAGAATTGATGAAGAAATCCTATAGGAAAAGGGGTACAATGGAAATAAATATTCACATTTAAACCTAGGGTAAAAATCCAAAGGTCCAGCATAATATTTAGCACTGGGAAAAGAGGCATGGCTATGCGTCTGCAATGGATGGGTTGAGAAAAGCTTCTGGTAGGTCGTGTGCTTTAAAGCTTTTAATTGTTATGCAGATAAAAAGGCACTCAGAAGACCTGAGAATTCTATTTGCATTCGTCTGCTTGGTGTTGGTCAAAGCAAGATGCAGGTATAGTTTCATTTTGCCTAATACATAGAGAATTAGACTAGTGCTGTAATAGAAGGTTCTCTGAACACAAAGTATTTGAAGTAGAGTAACAGTGAAGTTGCTGTTGAACACAAATTTTGGAATGAGACCAGGTTGGATTTGCCTTCCCCAAACTTAACTCATTGTCTTCACTGTCGTCAAATTCTTTTAGCTCTCAATTTCCATTCTAAGATTGCTAGGTTTCATCCTATTCAAAATGGATGCATCCTTAAATGAGATAGGGCAAGGCTATTACCTCCAATCTAATGGTAAGACTGCAGAAAAGGAAGAACAGATTGATTTTCCTTACAGAGCAAGAAACAAAGTGGGTTTTAGATACAATCTGGTTATCCAAGAAGCTCTCAAGGAGTTTGTGTACATACAAAACGAAGGACCTGAATGGTAAACTGTAAAAGGCAGGAATCCACCTTCAGAGGTGTCCAACACTCAGTGCTCAATGGTGTATGAAAACCAATGCTCCATTAGTTCTTCATCCAACATCTAGAAAATAAATCAATGCTATTCCTGAAACCTGAAAGATCAGCTGAAAAAGGCAGAGATTATCCCAGAGATGATCTGAAAGAAAAGACAGCTTCAGACAGGCACAAAAGAAGATATCCTAACGGAATATGGGCTTGTTCCTTATCAGCCTTAAACTTACTCCATCAGGGTTGGATAACATGGTGCTCGACAGATATTTTGGAGTAAACTTCCACAATCTACCACTCACTGTGCTGGCTGGAATTGCTAGAAGATGAAATCCAATAGCATCTGAAGGGCAACAAATTCCCTACCCTGGAACTAAGCTGTCACACATGGCCTCAGTAGCAGGCTTTGAATAACTGTAATGCTGTAGAGCCCATGAACTGCAACCTAATCTACCAGAAACTTTATTTGTTCTGTTCAACTATGAATCATAAATAGACCATCTATCATCACCAACTAGTTTACAACAACTGTCTAATTTGTGCAATTGCTTCTTATTCCAATATTTCTGCCTTCTACATTGAACAATGGTATCATGAAATTCCTTTAAGAACAAATAGTCAAATGAAAACTATATTTTATCCTCGTTTCTCTATCTCAAAATGCAATTATGTGCCTGATGGAACTGGCAATTGCCATACAACCTGCTGGACTCCAGGATCAGCATTTGGACCAAGTCAGAAAAGAAACACTACACAGTGAACATGCTTTGCCCTATTTGCATTTTCTTCACATTCTTTTAAAACATTTACTTAAAGAAGAAATACCAAAGACCAGCAAAGCTACACGGTTTCCGAAGTATACTTGGCACTCTTGATTATTGATCATTACAATAAAAAAAGTGGTGGCTTACAATTAGTTACAGAGCATGCATGGCATTGCTTACTGTCCCTTGCTTCTCAATGGAAAGGTGAGCAGCTGAACTGTAAGTTCTCAACATTGCTGAATGAGGGCTAGTTCACACATGCAAGCTCTACTTTAATCTGCCACACAGGTAAGTAGAACATATAATTATGGAAAATACTAGCACTAACCAATGCTGATACTGGTGATGATATTCAGCAATTTTTACACCAGATGTTGCTCTTTTCATAGCAGCCACACAGAATTACAAGGAAAGCTTAAATATGTGAGCTATCTTCAACAAATGCACATTTTAACAATTAAGAACTGTATTCAAATGTACATGGCCACCATAAATAGAATATGCCTTTTGTTTTTTAAGCATTCTCTATGTGCTTGCATTAAAACAAAGACAAATTCCTATGTATCTGAGCCAGCTACTTAACGGAGCACATTACATTTGCACATCTGCATTTCATTTCTGAATCTACTGCATCGTGTTTTTTTCCCTTATTTGTCACTACCACAAACTCATAGACTACAAGCAGTTAAAAGTAAAGGCAATTTTATCTGGATAAGACTTCTGAGCAACAACTAATATACAGTGCAGGTTGGTTGTATCTCAACAAAAAAGCTTTGGTTGGTTTGACATCCACAGAGTGTTTTGAACAATCAATTGATGATCTATGAAGGCTAATGATATCATCCATATATATTTAGGAGTCTAAAAAATGCAGCAGTTCCATTTAAAATGGAAAGCAATTCTTTAAAAAAACCGCCTCAAGTATTGACTTTTTACAAAAATGCTCATTTAAAAAATGCTGAACACCTACATTTTTAAAAAGGGCTTTCCACATTTACCACAAAGTACTGTACCAAATGCAGTGCAATTTAACTCAGACTAAGATTCTGCTAGAGAAATCTGACAGGAGAAAAAGACCCAAACCCTGTAATTCATGCTTGAGAATATAAAAATTCTGACACAAGGACCACTGAAATCGAACTAATAACACAGAATAAAGTCATTCACGATAAGAAAATACAGTTTATACTGTGAAGTGGCCTTACTTTAAAAGGTTTATGATTTGTTTAGCCAATTTTATGCAAAAATTAGAATCATCATCAAAATATTTTATTTAAAAAAATAGCAGGTACAGGTGCTGTTCAGAATCACATATTTATATAAGTAAGCTGGAACGTGGCTTGTACCAACAGCTGTCCCTTGGACCTGTGATAGTAGAAATCAGGTAAGCAAATAGATCAGATCACCTTTTACAAAAATAGTAGTCGTCTTTTAAAGAGAATACTGCTTAACTGTTGAAATGAAGGAAAAGTCAGCATTCTGTATGTTCAAGATATTAGTTTTTAATAGCAGCTGAATTATTCCTTGGCAGGAGCCACAGAACATTTTCTTGAATGAAGAATTCCAAAAATTGTCCTTTCCCTCATATCGTCCTATAGTAGAAAAAGGGGGAAGAAAGTTTCCTATATTTCAAGCATTTATTGTATCATGGCTGAGGAAAGGATTTTCTGCTTGGAGTATAAATACAGTTCCATGTAGGTCCACGAGTGATCATTCCACAGCAAACCCACATGTTTCTTCAATGGCGGTTAGCAGCTTTTCATAGAGCTTCTCATAACTTTCGTAAGGAGGAATGTCTATACGATTGAAGCTGCAAGCAAATAACAAAGAATAAGCATTTCAACTTATAATTTTCATGGATCAAATAAGCAATGCAACTAATACTGATTAACTATGATAAGCTACATAGTTTTAAAGCTATATATGGTGTGTTATTGTTATAAGAACACAGTTCCTAAGGACGATTCCCCTACAGAACAGGAACTAGGTCCAACTAGCAGAAGACAGATGTTTGAACAACATAAATGAAACTGGTTATTTATCTATAACTGGAGTTCTTTGATCATCTGTGAATCTACACATATAGGTTATGCATCTTTGCAAGGCCCATTTAGACTCTTTTAGAGCTTAGAGGCAGTGTGGTCAAGTTGGACTAGTAGGAAGACCCAGCTTCATGCCCACCCTCAGCCACAGATTCACTTTGGGCCAGTCACACTCTCAGCCCAGCCTTCCCCACAGAGTTCTTGTTGTAGGGAAACACAGGCTTTGTTTTTCACTTAGATATAAACCAATACTAAACAAAAATGATAGAACAAAATATTATAGAAAATTCTAGAGCCACCCATGCATATTACATTACTAGGCACAGTTCCTATTGGACTGTTCGGTTCAGAAGAGCAACACTTATCCAAAGAATTAGGTCATCTGAGACCAAGGAGAATTTGAGGATGGGATCTATAGATATACAGATAATCACTTAAAAACTGCAGTTACGCATAAGTAACTACTTCATTATGGGCTCTGTGATTCACACAGATGGATGAGTAGCAAGCAACTTACCTGGAGGGGGGCTTGCATAGTCATCATTACTTAACCAGAGAGAGGATGATCCTTGCAAAGACAACATTTCTCTGGGAGATGCAGATCCAGTCTATGCTGAGCCCATGTAGCTGCCTGGCACAGCTTCAGTAAGTGAATTCTTTGGAGGAAAGCTGTTGGTTGCTATTACTCTTGAGAAATGAGCATGATTTAGAAGGGGCACTGCTTGTAATCAAGCTTGATGGTTGCTACTACGCATTTAGAGAAATGCTGGTGGGAGAGCATGAGCCCTTAGATAGATCTTGGAAGTCCAGAAATAACTGCTGGTCCTGGCAGAATAATGTTATTCGGTCCAAGGAGAAGACAAGCACATAAAATATATCAAAAGGATGAAACGTGTTCCTATTGCGGTTGCAATGTTGGGGAAAAAAAGTAGGCAGTGTAATGTCTCGAATCAAATGAGAAGTCAGGAGTGATTTTGGAAGAAGAGCTATCTGGGTAAAGGACTACTCTATTCACATAGAAAATATGGAGGGCTGAATTTCTCCATAATGCACATAGTAATAATATCAACAGACAAGCTTGAAGTCTATCAGAAAGTGCTGCCTTCCATGAGAGGAGATGAAGATTCAAAATTAACATAGTGAGGACAAGGAAGAGTTTCTGGGCTGGACCTGGAAGAGATATTGGTGGACAGAGGTGTAACAGGCCTGTCATGAAATGCTTTATCAGGGGGTTAGAAGAAAGCAGCTCCTAGTGAAGAAAAAAGAGAGGATATGATTGCAAGGTTTATCAAAGAGAGAGCCAAGACTTGCCATTTTAAATGCAACAAAGGACTTAAACTTGGTAGACCTGATGAGTGAAAAGGAGTAACACAGCAAACCACAACTACTAATATCTTGAGGTGTAATGAGAATCCATTTGGTCAAATCCCTATCTATCTTTACAAAGACTGCTCAGCAGGAAATAGGTAGAAAAAGATATGGTAGAGATTCCTTCTAAGAAAAGAAGTGTTGCTCATAACTGCTATGAGGTCCTGTAGTTGAGTGATGTAAGCTCTGATCCTTCCGAGGAAAGGAATCTTCTTCCCCTTTCCCTTATTATGTTGTTATAAATCTTAATACATTGTGTTGTTTTCATACACTGATGTCTGTATATCTTTATTAACATTCTATTATTTAAATAGCTTAGAATATTGAGAGTAGAAAGGAGAAAGAAAAATATTCTATCAACGTTAATTACGATTTGAGATGGCAGTACAGCTTTACATGTATAAAATTATTTAGCTTTTTCATCCAAAGTTGAGTATAACATTGAAAAAGAACCACTACAACTCACATCAAAATAATTGTTATATACTAGAAGTTTTGATCTTAAGCCAATACTTATTAAAGTCTCCCTTGTATTGTTACTTAGAAATTTCGTGCATCTTGTTGCTAAATGCTGCACTGTCACTGAAGGCAAGATCCTCAGTTCTAGCCTGGCCTCTAATATCAACTCAGTAGAACAGAGTTAGTTATGGCCACAAAGGGCAATGGAAGATGCCATATCTCTGGCTGCGAAGTAAGTTACTGTATATTATGAGCCATATTTAGTTCCTGCTTAGTGAATCATACTGCTTCTCTCTGGAAAACTGCTTCTTGTCCTCTGGTAAATGGGAACATCTTCTCCCCCTCAAAATAGATGGCATTTCTGCATGCATGCTTGATAATGAGCAAAATAGAGGAAAAGAAGTCCTGAAGAATATAATTTGCATTAAGACGAATATTTAATTTTCTGCTTTTTTAATCTGTGGATATCAGGGCATTGGAAAGGGAGAGATTTTTCAGGCTGAGGCCAGTTCTTTGTCTACATCTGCAGGAAAAAATGTGCAGAATGAAGAAATTCTACAGCTCTTGGAGGGTGAGAAACAAGCATTGGTTTGTCAGAGGTAAACACAGAGAACTTGCAGATTGCTCTGAATCTATTTATATGCCTGATGAAGTAATTGATTAATTGCCTTATCTGGCTATCAATCTGCCCATAATAAAATTTAAAATTTAACTGCATCATCTGATTTCTGGAGAAAGCAGGAGCGGCAGCAAGGAAGTTCGTAAGCTAGAAAGCCTGACTCTAGGCAAAGGATTTTGGGAACCTGATTGGGATGCCTCCTTTATAATACAGAATTAGATGGTAACTATTGGAATAAGAGCAAGTGTCCCTCTCCTTTCACTCTATAAAAGATTCTTGATGTGGCAAGAAATTGAGAGTACAGTAGTTGGCTTGGCCCAGAAGACTCTTGCTTTCTCCAGCAAGCTGGAATCATAGGGATGAGGACTGGCAAACCAATTGCATGTTGTACTAACTGGTACAGCGGTAGTCCTCACTTACTGACCACAATTGGGACCAGCAACTTGGTCACTAAGTGCTACGGTCGCTAAGCAAAAAAATTACGTGAACATGACAGACTAATGTCACTTCTGCTTCTATCGTTAAGCGAATTACCGCAGCTTAAGTGAGACATCATGTGACCACAACTTGCGATTTCACTTCTGCATTCTCCATTAATTCTCTTGTTGGGAGCCGCTTGTGAAGCTTGCAAATGATGATCACATGACTGCGGGATGCTGTGATGGTCATAAATGGGTGCCAGTTGCAAAGCACTTGAATGGTAATCACATGACCGCGGGACACTGCAACAGCTGCAAATGCAAGGATTGGTCACAATGCTGTTCTTTTTCAACCCTTGTAACTTTGAATGGTTGCTAATCAAGGCAGTCAGTAAGCAAGAACTACCTGTACCAGGTTCTTTAAAAGCCAGTTTTGTAAATGTATTATGTGAATCTAAGGTGTGACCTTCTCCAGTGCAAAAAAATCAAAATTAATGACCATCTAAGAGGTCCTGTTCCTGTACTGCCTTTGAAATGTGGCCTTAAGGGTAAGGGTTGTGAAAGGAGAACAAGGGTGTCTTGATAAACAACTTTCCAAGGATTGATTTATTATTCTGAAGAAGAGCTGAGGCAAATTAAAAGAAAGAAAATTAAAGAATTTAAATACAATAATATTCAAGGCTAGAGATTAAGGATGAATGTGCTGACTCTATGGCCACCAAAAACAATGTGAAGACTACAGGCATGGGTGCTGCACCTAACTATGTGGTATGCATAGCGGGCAGGGTTCCCACCAGACAGTTGAAAAGATTCCAAACAATTGTGTAGAGATGCATCATCTTTATGTATAAATTACAGAGCCCAGATGAAGAAGCAACATCATGCAGTTCCAGGATCAAAATAAAGTACAGAAAATAGAGCAGTCATCTGGATCTCTATCATTCTGGGATAACCCATCAAGTAAATGATAGCAGAGTTTATTTCCAATATGTACAACTGGACAGAGTGTCAGAGTTCCACATACACATACAATTTTGACCATTTGATTTCACTCACATTGTATCAGCAGTCCTGAATGTGAATGGGATAAATGTAGATTATTAGCAAAATGGTTTACCTATTTTGTTTTCTAAGACTGAATATTGGAATGATATTAAAGGAATTCTGGTCAGATAAGTAATCCATTTACATTACTACACAAAAAGTTTGTAAAATGTGACCTGGCAATTCACTGATACAAATTCCATAATCTCTACAGTTTTATGCTCAGCTCACAAATTAATGTTCTCACAAAGGAACCACTTATTGTGAATTAAGTGGCTTAAAATGAGTAAACTATGTAAGTTATCTAAATGAGTAGTTAGAATATTTGGATTCTCTTATGCATGTAGACAAAGTTGGCTGAATCAGATACTTTTCAAGGTTTGAATCTTGACAGAGCCACATGCACTTGAGATTACTTAAACCTAGAGCATCTGACAATCATATTTTACAAACTGAAGGAGGGATTTTACCTTAACCCACCTAAATGCTAATAACTTTTCAGAAGTATTTTAAAAATGCAGTTAAATGAGGTATTGTTTTATGAAGATTACGAACATGGTTGAAAAACATCTTACCACAACGTGAGACACAGATTATATTAATATTTAGGAAACTCTCAACATAAAGGAAAACCAGTAGTAATTGGAAAGCATTAACATTATCTGAGGTTGGATAATGTTAAAGCTTTAATTTCAAGTAAAAACCCATGTTTAATTGAATCAACAAAAACACTGGCTCTGGCAGGGTTGGCCCGCCTGGCGTTGTTGAACTACAATTCCACAAAGTCCAGGTAACCATGGCCACTGATGAGAGATGCTGGAACTGAAGTTCAACATCATTTGGAGAGTTGACGTACTGCCACAGAATTGACCCGTCTCAATTGTTTGTGGAGTGTATCTGTGTCTACAAGATAACTGGCTTTGAGATTTTTATCACAGATTGTTAGTTGAGTGACAGAACTGAAAAAAGTCAGCATACATACAGCTTACAAACATGGATAGTCTTTCATTTTATATCACAACATTTCCTGCGAAATCAATGCTGAATTCTTTTCAGCATATTAATGAGACCATTAATATGCACATATATCGAAGTAGGTTAATCATGTTTTTAAATCTGAAGCATTAACAACCATACCTCTAATTAGTTGCATGCACTCAGTATAGAAGAAGGCCAACAGAGAATTGCTCCTGACTTACCAAGTATGAGCTTTTGGCAGGTTATTTGTGCTGGCATCAATCTGGTGAATGGTAAACAGTCTTGGGCCAGCAGCACCTAGAATTGCACCAAATATGGTACTGTTCAATATTACACAGCATTAATCTAAGAACATACTATTGCTCAGAGAAGAAAACGCTGTAGTATAAGAAAGGATATGCATGTGAGCAAGCACATGTCAATATATACATACATGTGCACATGCGTAATATATCCTATTCAGAAAGTTCTTTCTTCCCCAGATATACTCCATTTAGGAATGTTGATCTAAGACTTTACAGGGCACACTGGACTAGAACTAATTATGCAGATCAAAGTTATACTTCAATTAATGGGTAAAACAGTTGCTCTAACCCCAGAAGCATGCACTGTTTCTAAAGGTACATCATTCATGAACTAATAACTAGCATCCAATGCTTATAAAACTCAAGTTATATGCTACGTGCCACAGCAGGCAGGGTGTAGGTCCCACTGTGCCCATGAAAATAAAGTATAATAAAGAAAATCAGAGATTTGCATTTAATGCTCTTCAAAATTATACCAGGTCCAATGGGAATTATTACCGAGACAACTATGATCAAACTACATGGACAGAGCACTGGAAATATTTGGTGGATGAAGCAAACTGATAAATTAAATTGAATTGGATGCAGATCTACCCCTGAAAAGAATAGGACTGTCAGTAGCCATGACCATTCCAAATATGATTAAACCTATACCCAGCCTACAGGCTACAGCATGTTTCAGTTCAGGTTTTTAATAAAAAATGATTACATCTGAAATATTATGAAACACTACTTTGGAAAGGGCAATGTTTGCGGCAGTAAAACTGGACTCAGGACAGCCATAGAGTTTATTGTTTTTACCTTGTAATGCTTTGAAGCCCTGAAGAGGCACTCTGGATGATCCAGTCACAAACTGTAGTAATCGAGCTCTCCTCTCTTCATCAAAGAGCTCCACAGCTTTCCAGAACCACTTGACAATGTTGCTGTCTGGGGTGCAATGTTTTAATCTCGTATTGGCCTTCCAGTCATTAACGTCTATCTTCCCAAGGCCACAAATGATGAGCTGGTGAGAATTGCACACATAAAGACCAATGGCATTAACCATATGAAGCTGCAACTTAAAATCAGAAGCTACAAGACCTCAGGGACAGGGAACAGGAGATATTGTTTAACATTTAATAAGTACCTTATGCCCAGTATGAAATGGTAAGAGTTTAAGATTTTAAAACTGAAGGGATTTTTTTCCCCCAAATTGCATTGCCCTAATTTTAACAGTCAACCAGAGTTGCTTGGCAAGTAGGCACCATACAAACTGAATGGATGAATAAACAAATAAATTAAAGAGCATCTATTTTCTGTATTTGACAAGTCTTACAAGTATGTCCAACTGTACAAGAAATAAGTAGAATATATAGAACATGATGTAGGAACTGGTAAGCAAAATTCTTTTTCTATGAAATTTATTACTTGATTCAGAAGCTGCCAGGAGTCCTTACTGTTTAGCACAGTAATCTACAATGTTTTCCAGAACAAAGGTCTCATGTACCTTTTGAGGGACCTGCTGGGGACCATACTCCAAAGTATGTTGGGCAAAACCAAACATTTAATCTGATTTTATTTCATTTAAATTTAGATAAAATTCAATGAATTTTATTCCAGCCAGTAGAGTTTGGGACTGGCAAGAGTGCTGGCATCCTTTTGCCAACAGTCTTGCTTCTAATAAGAGGCAGTACTAACAGGTTTTCTGGCTATCTGGAACTTGTTTTGCTTGTGTTTGGAGTGATGAGAACAGTCAGTCTGGCAAAGAATGGTGATCAAGCACATCAAGAGGAGAATGTTACATACTTCACCATCTTTTCATACTCCGTAAATCTAGTTTACAATGGGAAAGACAGGACTTCTACAAACATCTCACGTGACCATATGAGCTCATCTCCAGCTCTGATTAATGGCCACATACAAAGCACAATGTTGAGCTTCTCTTGGGTCAGTCTGTGAGTCTACACATTCTAGGCATCTGCATGATTTTTGCTGCAAATGCATCAGAAAGGAGGGAACTTCCCACACGCTCTCTCTCACACACATTCCATATAGAAGAAGAATATCGATAATTAACATACTAACCTCTAGTTCCTTCTCATCAAATGTCTTCAGCAGATGCTGTGGAATTACTTCATTAAAACCCTTCTGCAGAGCCAGAAATTGAGCTTCAATCCCTCTTAAAAATCGCCAGTTTACATACAGCCTGCAACAAAGTGCATGTTCTACTGACAAAGGAGTGGCTTCACAATTATCACTTTAGATTTTTTTGTCCACAAACTGCAGATTCTGCTACCAGAAACACAGAGACAAACCAACTGCGCTAAGTTGCCGGGGGGGGGGGGGGGGGGGGGGCAGAAAAATACTATAAAATAAATGAATAAATAAGCATCTAGACGCTAAATGCACCTCATTAATTTATGCACGTGACAATTCTCTCTGGACAGGACACCATAATGGGTAACTTTTAAAATACCTGACATATTCTTTTTTATTCTCCTCTGTGACAGGGATACTTTTGCCATTGGGCTTAAGTTCATGTTGTATGATTTCACCATATGCATTATGCTCCACACAAAATGTATGGTCTAAGACTCCTGTAATATCATTCTCCCTGAAAAAAAAGAGAAAAATAATTAAAATGTAAATGTCTAAGCATACTGTATATTTTTACTCTCAAATAAAAGAACAAACATTTACTTCTACAGATCTCTCTCTACAAAATCAGTGTAAAAAGATGGTATGTTTTTCCCCCTCTTCTTTTTTACAAACTTTTCTCATAAATGAATTAATTAAATTCTAAAACATTCTGAAAAATAAAGAACCTTCCCACTCAAGGTTTAGACATTCCAAAGTTTTCAGTCTCCCCAATGTGGCTATCAAATATTTAGAAAACCATAAAATGACAATTACAGAATAGTTGTTTCTCCTATTCTAAGATTAAAAGGCTAAGTGATGGTGAATTTCTGGCTTGTGGTAGATTCATGTCTAGCGTCTGCATACATAATATGTGCAAACTGATGAATTAATGTAGAGGTACAGTATGTGAGCAAATACATGTATAAGAGAGAAATGTTGGGGCAATTATGACTTTAAAAAAACAAGTTAAAAAGAAAAGGGTCTCTGAACGTATCCTTTAATCTTTGCCATAGAACATCTCTAAAGAAATAATGTTCTTCAAGAGGCAAGGAGTGGACATTTTAAAGAATTTAAATAATCCTAGTTTAAAATTAGTTTAACAAAACAGCCACTAAATATAAATAAGCAATATATACCCATTCCAGAAATAGTATAATTTTAAAGGGGTAAATACATACAGTATCCATACTAAGCTGTTGTGAAGATCTGGGTCAACTAATTCCATGTCATCCAATGTAATTGGCTTTCCTAGCAGCTGTTTATAAAAAGGCAACGTAAAGCCCCCGTCAATATAATGTCCGTGAAACACAGCCATCCCCATGATTCTCCCAACAAAGTGGAAATAGGATAAATGTTCCTGGAATTGAAAGAACATATATAATCAGGATCAAATCAGATTCTTCTATCCCATCTATTTCTAAGCATTTTATAATATACAGCAGGTTCAGTCAAATATCACAATATAAGTATGGGTAGTAAAAGCGCCTGTTTTACTTCCACCACTGAAGAAACATCTTACTGTAAACTACTTTCATTCAGAAACTCATTTTCTAGCCATATAATCTTATAATTAGAATTATGTCCTTATATTTAGCCTAACACTTTCTCACAATGTAAAGCCTTTATTTCTTAAAATTTAGCAGATTTGTGTCCATCCATTTTCATAATCGAACGGCTCACATTTATTTAAAATCTTTTTTTCTTCCCAAGTGTTGCCTCAGGGTGCCATGAGTTTTTATAGAGTTTTATAGTTTTTATTGATTGTTTTAGGGTTGTTGTTTTTTTTACTGTTTCTTGAGCCTCTCAAGATTGTTACAATATGGGTGGCTATAGAGGTAGTCCTCCGTTAACAACCACGCATTCACCAACTGTTCAAAGTTACAATGGCACTGAACAAATGGTACTTAAGACCAGTCCTCGAAGTTCCAGCTGTCCCAGCACCCCCACGGTCATGTGATCATGATCTGGGTGCTCGGCAACTGGCTCACACGTAACGACAGTTCCAGCGTCCCGTGGTCACATGATTGCCATTTGCGAACTTCTCTGCCAGCTTCCCACAAGCAAATTCAATGGGGAAGCCAGCAGGGAAGGTTGCAAGTCACTCTCGTAAGTCTCCCGCACCTGGCAGCAACCAGCCTCACTCCACTGTGCTTGTGCTGCACTGGCCCCTTGTGCACTCTCAAACGCCCTCCCACACTCTGTAGCAGCCAACCCACAGCCCCAGCACTTCTTGGGCTATTGGGTCTTTTGGTTTACTTAAGATGGAAGGCTTAAGATGGAGGGCTTTAGTTGGTTTGTGTGCTATAGTAATGCTGTGTGGTTGTAATAGTCTGTTGGTTGTTTCTGAGATGTTTTTGATGTATGGTAGTGTATCCTTTTCATAGCTTGTGTTGATTGTGCTATAGTGGGTTGAGTAGTCAGGCACTTTTTGATAAAGTTGCGTGGATATCCATTTTGTTGAAAGATGTATAGGCAGTCTGTTTCCTTTTTCTGGTGTTCTGGGTTGCTGCAGTGCATTTGTACTTGTCTGAATAATGTTCTTATACAGCTCCTAGGTAATGATGTTACCTAGTTGGGTAATGAAATATCTGCAAGCAAACAATTAAGCTCAGAAAGCACCAAGGACTCCATACTACCATTCCCTCTTGCAGTCAGGCAGCTTGGCTATGAACATGGAACACACTGATCAACCTTCCTTGTAAGCAGAATCCCAAACAGACATGAGCTCTGCAATGTATTGGATTCAGCTTTTAGATGTGGTGCTGGCCACCAGCTTGGCTGACTTCAAAAAAGAGTTGGACCAATTCATGGAAGTCATGGGAATCAATGACTATTAGTTTTGATGGCACAGCCTCTGAAGGTCATCTGCTGGGAGACTAGTAGACTTCCTTGTGCAGTTGGTTGGCCACTGTGAGAACAGACTGCTGGACTAGATGGGCCAGGGATCTGATCCAGCAGGACAGTTCTTATGTTCTTATTGTTCCAGCAAGTGCGGCCCTTCCTCTGATGGTAGGGGACAGACAACATATCTTGACTAAGATGCTCCATCAAACCATAGACTCTTTTGCACTGCAACTGATATGGAGAGAATTGGCTAAAATTGGGATTTGTTCTTCTCCTGTTATTAGTATTCCAAATAGTGTCTTGACAGGATTTAAGACACTTTTAGAATAAACTGTATATGGGTACTCTGGACATTTATGTAAGATGATGATTGGGTATTGCTACAAATGACTGCAACGACTGACAACTATTGTATCATTTATTTTATTTTCTATAGAATGTGGATTGGGTGTGGTCATTGGTAATGCACAACCATATGTAAAGATGCTGGACTGCGCAAGAAAATTGGGGCCTGTTCTATCTTCCTCTTTGCTGGACATTCTCTCAATTCATACGTGTTGTGTTGTGTTATGGTTAGAATGTGTCGGTGCTCCTGGAATCTTGGTTTTGTATTTATGTTTAATTGTTTTTAATAGTTGTTTATATTTGTTTGTAACTGTTTTGTTGTATACCATCCAGTCACATTTGTGAAATGGGCGGCTATATAAATTTGCTAAATAAATAAATGCTATACACAATAGAATTGTTGCCATAAGCCCTGCTTACTACTGAGAAAGCATCTAAAAATTGCCTTAAGTCTTACCCATAATTTGGATGTAATGGAAAGAAAACTGTCTACAAGTGTTTCTCAGACTTGGGCACAACTGTGTGTAACCCAGGGGTTAAAAAAGAAAATTGTATATCCAAATCACAAATTATAAATGAACAGTTTACAATCAGTTTCATTTTAAAGATTTCAAGATCCCACAGAGAAATATTTAGCACATATTAAAGTACTTTTCCTTTCAGGCAAAAAAACTCCTCCCCATTTTGGTGAGCTGAGCATCATAACATTATAAAACCTAAATGTCCTTAAATACAAAAACTGAAAAGGAACTTGCTGGTCAAAGATAGCATAAGCCTTAGTAAAGTATTTCGTCATACCGGGTTAACAGCAGAATCTGGATTTATCTGTAAAGTATAGATGTCATCACGAGAATACTGGAAGAGGCCATAATATGGATTCAGCATTTCATGGGATAGCAAATAGAGCCATTCCCTGAAGAAAACACAAACGTTGCACAAAAATACAATTTTCAATGAAGCCTTAGGCAAAAAGATGACAATATGACACATATAACTAATGATTTAATATGTTCTCATCTTACTGCTTTGTCTGAGCTTTCATCATTTCATGCTCCATTTGTGGCAAGGAACAATTTACCAGTTATACATGCTATGGGGTATTGCTTGCAAAACTCAGCATCCTGAGAACAGAGCTGCCAAGAAGTGTTTGAAATCTATAGAAGACACCTGGTGAAACTTTGGAAGATGGAAGTGGGCAAAGACTAGGCAGGATTATGGTGGAAGAAAAGAGAGAAGCAGCTTTAGTTCCTTGCTTAGCATTTTATATTTCCACAGAGCAGCATTCTGTAAAGTAAGGAAGTCACTTATTTTATGGTAGAAATAACAAAGTTATATTCTAGGATCCAAGCTGTATTTTATTATCTTGTATGTAAGAAAGAGAGACAAACAAGGGTTAACATTATATTTACTCAGAACAGCCAAAAGAAAAGGAAAAAACAGCTTTTTAGCTAAATTGAACAATTTTCTTCCATTTAAAATAGTCTGTACGTACAAAAGGGAAAGTAAAAGAAAACAAATCATTAATCAAATAACAAATGCTGGTATTTACATTTTTTAGATTTAAAAGATAGGATATGAATTAAGGGCACAAAACATACAGTTGTGTCTCAGGAATTTGAAACTTTTTTTTTTACTGCTTCTGCTCACTGTAAATGTAATTCTGGTTATGGCAGTCTCATGGCATATGGTTCAACTCAGCCTCAGCTTGCTAAAATATGCTGAAATATGCCATCACTTGCTATTACTTTAAAAGTGTACATTTTAAAGTGCTAAATAAATTTGTTTCCCTTGGTAAATATTAGCTTAAGTAACAGAAACCCCCTCCCGCCACCAATTAACAGAATTTCCCAGTGCTTCAGAGCTTTACTTTTCTGGCTCTGATTCACTTAGTCTCATTGCCAATAGGTCTGCTCATGCCAAAACGAATGGAACTGGAAGACAACTGCCAATCTACATCGTTACTTAGAAGCATCCTGGTCTACTTTTAAAATACATATAAAATCTTACTAAAGAAAGCTGGGGATAAAATTTGGATGGAAGGAAAGAGGGTATGCTCCTCACTAAGGAACTCATAATGCGTCTGTTGATGTCTATGCACAGTGCAAATACAGAAAACTAAGAACTATCCCTGAGTAGTCCCCCTTCACTTATTTAGTTGTGAGAGAGAGAACTGATCAAGAAACAAGGTAAGGATATAGTTGGAACTGTAGTCATCAGCTTCCAAAACTATTCTACCTGCAAATCCATTTTTTCCCACTACCCTTTGCCCTCCTGTTGTTTCATTCTTTTCCATTCTCCCACTCCAGACTTTACTTATAATGGACTAGATTATACCTAGCATTTAAAACTCATGGGACAATACAGATATTGAAATAGCAAAACATAAAAATGCATATAATAAAATACTAAAATGCAGCAGTACTGTTGACTATTGCAATTTATGCTAGCTAAATATTAAAATGTATTCTTGTGCAATAACAGAAAACATTGACACTGGCCTGAATTCAGCATTCCTTTATTCTATGAAAGCACCTTCTGAAAGAAGATTCCTTCTTCCCTCTATGGCTCCCTAACAATCTGTTCTAGAGCATCAGAGATATAACTCTTTGGAGATAAATCAAGAAACTACAGGGGAAAATCCTGAAAATGCCTCCCCCCTTCCCTACATTCCATTTCCATTTCCACTTCCATGAACAAAAACCAAAAGTCCCCTTTGTAAAAACAAGACTTTTTTCTTGCTTTGCAAAATAAAAATATCAGTTGAAACATTCAGAACTATAAACAGTGCTATCTCCCCCACCCCATTCTATCCCCCCAGCCCCATTCTCTTTCTATTCCACTTCATTTTTAAGCTGAATATATAGCCAGAAAACAAAAGAATTGGAATAGAGAGAAATGCCATTTCAAGCAAAGTAAATAAGGCAAGGTAAGGTAAGGCTTCTTTGCTTTATGAAACATTACCACAAGGTGGAGCCTTGCTAGTGTAAGCCAGTGTTTCTCAACCTTGGCAACTTCAAGATGAGTGGACTTCAACTCCCAGAATGCTGGCTGGGGAATTCTGGGAGTTGAAGTCCACGCATCTTGAAGTTGCCAAGGTTGAGAAACACTGGTGTAAACTTTCATTTTTCAAAGCCCAGGTGAGAAAAAAAAACAATATATTTGATCCAAAGATTTTGTTTGTCCTGTGACTGGAAAATGTTTCTTTCATTCAAAGAATGGAAACTTTGGGTGCAATAATTACTCTGAAACTGTTATAATCACTGTGGATGCCAGCACATTAGGAAAACCTACCAGCTCCCAACCAATCGTGGCCAGTTTTGAAAGTCAAAGTTACTTAATGCTTGGATGTGAGCCTACCAGGAAATCTGGTAAAACTGGGAAGTCAAAAACCATGGCCAGAAGAATACAATGGTAAATTACTTTTGTATTGTGACTAGGAGAACTATATGGACATGTCCATGAAGTCATCAGGAGTTGAGCTTGACTCAAAGGTACATTTTATCTGTTCTTAGCCTCTGCCAGCTTATTGGTCATACTTCCCAAGTATTTTTTAAGAAAAAAACAAGCTAAAGTATTATATATTTTAGGCTGCATGTTATTATTCACCTGGCAACACCTCCATAATCAAGGCCTTCTTCCCCACGAAATTTTATCATTAATCTCTTCCACAGATCTTTCGGTCTCATCTTCATGACTTGTCTGTAAGACTCCTGGAATTACATTAGATATGTATTAGCCTAACGCTTCCTGTGTTTTCAACTTGAACTATAAAACCTACACTACTGCCTTCATTAGCAAATGTGTAAAGTTTTATTCTTGATTCTCAGGTCAGTAAAAATGCCACTAGTGTTCAGAGGTACTGCTTGCATAGGTTTTATAAACTCAAGTATGTTCTGTTCAGTACTTGGTTTCCTTGAGGAAAAAAATTCTCTATTTTATGTGTTTTGGCAAACCTATACTCTTCTAATATAATTTCCACAATTCCTACAAAATTCCTGGAAAGCACCCTGCAGTTATGTTGTTTGGTCTTACTCATATGTATTCTAATGTAAGCCCTATCAACTGAAAAAAAAAAAGACTTAATTCTGAAAAAGACTGTAGTCTTGCTAAAGGAGAACATGTAAAAATTAATTTCAGACTCTACCAGGAAGATGCTATCTCCATAAAATCACAGGTCCCCACTGAATTTCAAAATATGCATTGTAACTCAGTATCTAAGAATTTTCCTCCATTTGTAGTGCAAATCACAGATCACCATAATAGTAGGCACTGCCATTTATTTTAATATCTGCAATAATCTATGATCCTCACATACCTCAAAAATTTCTTCTCTGGAGACTTCTATACGACAGTGTCCGGCTTGGGGCTGCTGCTGGGACAGTTCCTGCCTCAAAATCTTGAGTTTTTGTACTAGATCTCGTTTGTACCTTGGCACAGTCAGACATTCAGCCTCATCTGAAAGCTGGCACAGCGAAACAACTTGTTGCTGCTGTTGTGGCTGATCTTTAAGTTGATTTTGACGGCTGAAAAGAAACAGAGCGATTCTGACTAATTCCAAGACTTCCAGTTGTTCTCATTTCCATGGCAAAATAAGATGCATGTGAGTTAACATGTTGAAAAAAAAATTCAGTGTGCTGTTCTATTAAAATTCTCTGAAGGAGTCTGGAAGAGTACATACCTCTGCTTCTTTTAATACTAGACATTTCATCTAGTTTATTTATAAAAAATAAATTGATCAAAGCACAATATGGACTTCAATTACTCAAAATGTCTCACACTGCCTTATCTTTCAAGATTTTCAGTTATGTCAGATAACTAAAAGGGGGATACCACCATAAATTTTAAATGCTTTACCTGAAAAATTAACTTACAAAAATGTTGTAGACAGAGTTTGGCTAAGATGGTGCCTGCTGTACCTGAATTAGTCTTAACCACAGGAATGTAGGCAATTTTACAATTGGCACAGATAAATGAACATTTTCACTAGCTATTAAAGAAAAATGTTTTAAAGCTATGTTCAGACAGTGAGGGAGGAAAACATTATATATTCAAGGTAGGACTTTCTGACATTTTTTATAGTTACAGACTCATGCCAAAATCTGCAGCATTTTAGGTAGAATGAACATTATTTCAGAATACAAGTTTTGCTAAGAGAAAATGTCTAAATCTTATTGCTTAAAAGACTATAGGAAATGTCAGATGAAACTGAAAGTAGCCACAATGTAGCTGCAGTGTGATGAAACACAATTCATCGCCTGTTCCAATTATTAGCAGAAGCCAATGATAAACAAAGCCGACCTTGTCAATCAAATTCATTTTTTTACCAGAAGAGCGGTAAATACATTTAGATGAATCATAATAATTCTGATAGGTAACAGAGCACAACATGGTTTTACTGTTCTTATCAAAATGTTAATGAAAAATTCGTAAAAGACTTAAACACGGCTACCATATATACTTGTTGATAAGCTGACCCTCAATTTTTTAACCAAAATACCAAGAAAAATATGCCACCCCCGGATAAACCAACCCTCGAAATTTTAGTACATATTAATTTTCACAATTGGCTTATCCTCAGGTGACACATTTTTCATGGTATTTTGGTTACAAATTCAAGGGTCGGCTTATCTGCAGATGAGCTTATCCACAAGTATATACAGGATATTTTAAGAAGTATTACCGTATATACTGGCAGATAAACCCATCTGCAAATAAGCCAAACCCAATTTTGGGGGTGTATTTTTGAACCTAAAATTCTCAGCTTATCCATGAGTATATACAGTAAGTATTTTACTCCAACACTAATGAAAACACTAAATATGTCTAATTCTGCACAAACACTTTGCCTAAAGCATTAGAGCCAAAAGATTTTCTTTCTACTCAGAAAGCAAGAAAGCAAGCTTGATACTGTAATACTAAACTAGAAATAATTTAGCAAGCACAAATGTTCAAGATTTGGGACACAAAGTGAGAGAGATGGTCAAGATATTAAAATGCCCAATTTCCATGCTTTCAATCCTTTCTTCCAGTTAGGTTAAGAATCAGGAGAGCAAGTAATAGCAGACTTAAATTTTTAAATCGCCAACATTGTTCATTTGAAATTATCTATATAACCTTACAAATGCTTCTGTCTCAATTAGCATCTGAAGATACTTAGATAAAATTTAAAGTAGATCATAAAATCAATCTGTTGTTCAGTAAGTCACATCTATAGTTCATAAAAGGGATGTTCCAGTCTTTTGGTCAAGACTGGAGTCAATTAGGATTCGATTTCATCAGACAGCGCCCTACGACTACTAATATCTTGTGCTGTGAATGCAAGACTACGTTTAGTTTTCTTTCTTCTTTTTAACTTGTTATCTGGTTATTATGGCAAAGTTGCAAGAATCATATTAGAGCTTGCTTGCTCCAATTCTCAGAATTTTCTGTATTACGCTATGAGAACCCTGCTGTACTGTATTGTACTGTACTGATCGCTGATTAATAGAATAAGAACGTTTTAGACAGCACGGTAAGCGATGATGCTTTGCTTTCATCATAGAAAGCATGTTGTTCGTTACAAAGAGATGGCTGTTTCTCTTATAACTGGCGCTTTCAGTATCAGGCATGGACTACGGCTCCCAAGATGCCTTGCTTATGGTTAACAGATGGATGGATTGCCAACCACATTTACTATCATCATGAACCATAGTTTCCAACCCAGGTACCAAGCAGGCAGTCAGCATAATCCAGAAGCAGTCAGATTAGGACATCATCAACAAATGATTTCTTCCTCTATTCTTTATGCCAAGTAATAAAACTGTAGCTATTGTTTTTAAACACAGTTCTGGCTGTCAGAATTTTCTGTTCTTCCAGCCACAGGTTTTCTGCTGTCAGCAGTTATAAACAGCAATTCTATTTTTTCCCCAGTTTAAAAATAATGTTATGTGTAAACTTATCTGCTTTTAATGGAATGGCAAAACAACTCATAAAGCATTTCACAGGAACAGGTAGAATTTCATCTGGATTTTAAAAATTAGGTTTTTATGCTCTCAGAAGTCAACCGTATGTAGTAATTAAAGGAATAAATTAAAGGTAGGAAATATGGTATGTTAACTGCTCCTGCCTTTTGGAGGAGCATCCCTGACCCCAAGAGTCAGTTAGCATGCCTGCCTTTCAAGATCTGGGTTTTTTCTCCAGGCATTGAGTGTGGGAGTGGGTGACGTGCTGGGTGAGCTTTTTTCCCAGCACATTTGTACATCAATGTTATTTTGCATTGTGGTTATTTATATTTTGTTTCAATATATAGTCTTTATTGCTTTTTACTGTTATTGATAATGTATACTGCCATGAATCATGTAAATATTGATAGAGACAGACAGACAGACAGACACGCACACACAGACACATACACAATTAGGTTTTCAATATACAGAAACAGCCAACATGTTTTTCTTTAGTGCAAATATGAGAAAAATCATTTTCACATATCCTGTCTGGTATAATAAAAGAACCACCACCACATAAATTTTATCAGACTCTATACTTTGCTGATGACACTGCTGGTTGAATTTCTGAAATCCTTTCATAATGAAAGACAGATGGAAAAAATTCAAGTATGTAGTAATAGCTTGGGAAGTGCAAAAAAAGTTCTGTGATTTTAGAACTTGACAATAGAACGTTTTTCTACTGCAAGAAGCCTAATTTGTTAAGCCTTTTTGCTAGTCTACATGAAACACAAATTTTATTCTAAACTGATTGCTAGTAAGAAAATGATAATATTTAAGTCTTTGGAAAGTGGTGGATATTTGCAGTCTGCTCTAATACCACAACAGTCAGTTAAGAGATAACCTAAACAGATAACCCAGACATGAACAGCTATACAAACCAAGAAATTTTCTAAAATTTGTAATTACATTTTAAAAGAGGTGCATAAACTCTATCAAATATTTTTAGAAAATGTATTTTTAACATGCTTTAGCTTCATCTCAAAAAGAAATTCATTTTCCAGAGTCCCATTCCCAAATATTGTTCCATGACTTCCTATCCCCAACTGCATAGTTTTTAATACTTCTTTAAAAAAGAGAATCAACTTACTGATATGCAAGTATTTCCCACATGTGAAGAATGAAGCTGGCAAAGCAGAAGGCAGCAGTTCCCAGACTAGAGAAAACTATTACTTCGTTATAGATCATGTGCCTTCCAAGGCCATCAAGAGAATGGCAAGATATCTACTGACTTGGAAAGGCAGGAGGAAAAAGCCTAAACCCTGGACCTATATAAGGGCTTTAATTTCTATGTACTGAAGTAGACAAATATTCTATGAGAATATGGCTTTATTCTCATTTGCAATAAAGAGATTAATCAAGCTGAGCCATGTCTGTGAGGCTTTTGCTAAAAAAGTAAGTAAAGAAAGAGTCAGGTTTCTGAATCAGGTGTTAAATAACTGGTGAGCCAAAATTTACAGTTGGGCTATAAAGATATTAGAGTTTAGAAACAATATTCTAGGAGCATCTGAACTAATGAATAATTCTGTCTAGACAACAGCAAATTTTGCTCGAGTTCTTGGGAAGAATGGAAGTATCAAATGCAAGAGCAAAATTGGAAAATCTCATGTGGTACAGAAAAAGCAATTTTTTCGGATTAAAAATGCTTCCTTAGGACCATTTGTTTCAACTCTATCAAGAGAAAATCAATACTATCTTGTATTTTGATTCAAAACAATCTAAGACAGTTCCTTAGAAAGAATGTAATCAGTTATTCCTGAAAAAACTTTATCATCCAAAACATTTTGGGCACTAAACTGCTCATTATACAAGTCTTCCTTTTCATTCTTGGAAACATCAGACAGAGAAGTTAGGGGATTTTCTTTTTTCCTCAAGGATTTTTTAAATTATTTGTTGGGGAGATATAGATATGGCTTGGGCTGCTTGCAAGAAATGCAACTGAAATAAAATATATAGCTCAGTAGCACATAATTTCAAACATTTCTAATTATCCTCTACAGACATTGCATGAGAAATCAATTAGAAATCTGTTATTCATATACCGTGAGGTTCCCAACAGAGATACATGCCATTATTACTGATCCTAATCAAAATAAATATGATCCTAGAAATCTCACTCAGAATAAACTATGGCAATGCCTTAGTGGAATACATTCCAGATAAATGAGCTTTATAAGATGCCCATGGTACTTTATTTAGCAAGGCCATACTGATAGTTAATATTTGATAATTCTTTTTTTTTTGTCTGCGCTCAGTCATTACTGACCCTGCAGTGACTGCCTGGACGAATCCTTGCAGTTTTCAAGGCAATTGTTTTTCGGAAGTGGTTTGCCAGAGCCTCCTTCCTAGAGCATACCCCAGCTGGCGAGCGCAGGAGGTGGGAGTTCCATTGCTTCGCGCCCTTTTCGGGCGAGTGTGGTTTTGCGCTTACTGGCAACTGGTCCCGTCTCTCTGTGCAAGGCGCTGCCAGCATTTTTCCTCCCACCGGAGTGAGAGTACCCATTTATCTACTCACGTGAGTTTTCGACCTGTTGGGTTGACAGGAGCTGGGGAGGAAACAGGAGCTCACCCTGTTAACGCGAAGGCTGGACTCGAACCGCCGAAGCGTCAGCCATTTCTGGCTGGCAACTTTCAGCGTCATTAAGCCGTTCATAAAATGGTTTATATTTTATAATAATTATTATTATTATTAAAGCAATTTATATGGCCGCCCAACTTACTCATGATGACTCCAGGTGGCTATAAAACCGCAAATACAAACCCACTATACCCTCACCCGCCCCCGGCGACAACAATGCATTCAAACAAACCACTTGATGGGCTCCGTATCTAAAACTACAAAGCAAATAAAAACCCATACATGCATTTGAATGTATTCAAATCAGTGAATCTGGATTAGTTCCCCATGAAAATATGAATCGCACTCTACTACAAGAAGAAAGCCAATTTCAAGTAACATAGGGAAATTTCCTCATATTACATATAAATTAGTATTATGTACTTTAAGGCAAGCACCAATCTTCCAACATTGAAAATGACACTGAGTCCCATTGTTTCCTTTAGTCCTTTCTTTCTGTGCTTCATATATATTCATCCTTAAGTTTTCTTTATTTTAAATTTGGACTGATACACAAGAAATTAAGGGGAAACCTGGGTGTTAGGAGAAGGAAGCACAGAATCAAAGAAATGTTTGTTTTCATAACAGTAAAAATAAAATATAACCAGTGATTAACAAAAATGATAACATTCCTGACATCCCTTTACAAATCAGTGACTTATCCCACAGAACACAAATTTAATGTGCTCTTCTCTGGAGCATTAGCCTCTATGACACAAGCAAATCCATACCCATAGCAATTCAAACATTCTACTGTAGATTATGTTAACCTAAAATTTACATATAGAAATTAAAAATCATAAAGAGACTTTCCAGGAAAACCACCTTAATGTTCTAAATGTTATTAGCCATATATTGGTGATATCAGTGACTACATTAACTCACTTTAGAACCAGGTGCAAATTAGCTGATAGCCGTGGATCTGTAAACTGTGTCGTTCTGTTGTTATGGTCAACAAAATAAACTCTGCCTGTGGCGGTATTTCGGATTTCCCATCCAGGAGGCAAAGGACCAAGCTCTTCACAATTGATGTTGCTAAGATCCCTGAAAAAACAAATATAAATGAAAAATATCTCAGCATAGGGCTTCTGAGCCAAACAAGCATCAATGTAACATAACAATTCCATGAAGTCTATGTGTATATATTGTTTCGGAAACCTGATCTGTTCAGTTGGAATCTCTGCTCCCTAGGAACAAGTCCACTAAAGGAAAAGAAAAATATGCTCTTAGAAAGACACTGCACTGCACATGCCTTGGAAAAACTGTTACTGCAAAACCTATGGTTTTTTTTCCTAATAAATATTCCAGTAATCAGTGTGATTCCTACTTGAAATGTAAGTACTTATAGGCCACTCTTACTACAGGAGTTTAACACTGATTTTATCTTTAGTTACGATTTTAACAAGTCTTCTTAATTAAAGATATCTGATTTTTTTTTAAAAGCTGAAAACAGACCTTTCTTATTTTCCATAAAGTTTATATGAGCTTGCAATATACCGCAGGTGACTTTAACCAACTGTGTGGACTAACCATGAGATGCAGTGACAAGCCCTAGGTGAATACAGGTTTGCTCAATACGTTATGACTAAAATCCTGTATTGTTTGCAAAAGAAGCCTTCAATTTACTTATTATTTCTATATCCTGCATATCCTGCACTGTGCATGCTTCTCTTCCCATCCTCAGAACAATTATGTGAGGTAGGATAGATTAGACATAGCAAGTACCCAGTGCATTTCATAACTCCTTAGGAGTTGAACATGGGTCTCCAGAGTCCTAGCACAGTGCTTTAACCATTACATCACTTACCAGACTAACACCTTAAAGCAGTGCTTCCCAAACTTCTTCCTTCATTACCCAAAACTCAGGGGGGAAGGAAGGCACTGGTGGGTGCATGTGTGTGAGCAAAGGGAGGAAGGAGGGTGTGGTGCATGCTAGCAAGCAAAGGAGGGCACAGTGCATGCAAGCAAAGGGGGGAAGGAGGGTGCAGTGTGTATGAGTGAAGAAAGGATGGGGTTGGGTGGGGGAGACTTACCCAAGCAACTTGCAACCTCCCCTGCCAGCTTCCCCATTGACTTTGCCTGTGGGAAGCTGGCAGGGAAGGTTTCAAATGGTGATCACGTAACCATGGGATGCTGCAACCAGTCGTAAGTGCGAGCTGGTTGCCAAGCACCCAAATTTTGCTCATGTGACCTCAGGACTGCTGCAATGGCCAGAACTTCGAGGGCCAGTCATAAGTCCCTTCCTTCAGGACCGTCATAATTTTGAACGGTCGCTGAACAAATGGTTGTAACTCGAGGACTACCTGTATTATAAAAACAATATACTGAATGATCTTTATGTCGTTTCAAAAATTTCCACTGGTAATTTTCATTGATTTTCATCTTAACATGAATATTTTGGGAGATTTTCAAATATATTTTAGTACACATGGCAATCTTTAAGTCAATTTAAATGTCCCTGTTGTGAATGATTTTGTGTTTTGTTACCCAAAGAAAAACCATTTTTACCCAACTTTGGGCTATTTATTTATTTATTAAATGTATATGCCGTCCATCTCCCCAGAGGGTGACTCTGGGCAGCTCACAATTAAAATCAAACATTGAAAACAATAAAAATATAAATATCCATATTAAATTGGAGATGGGCGGGGACAAGTCTATTAAATAAATAAATTCTCAATAAGTGGAAGTCTACTTGAGTGATGAGACCATCCTCAGTTCTCAAGACCTCACAGTTCTCCATGTACCCCTACAGCTGCTTCAGAGGTTTCTCTGAATTTTAAGGGTACACAGAGAACTGTAGAGAGTTGGGAGAATCACCTCTCTCTTAAATCTGCTGAAAGAAGCCATTCCATCAGCAGAAAATCTTCACTGATTTGACTTTATGTGGTAAGAAAATTAGAGGCAAGTAAATAAAAAATATAAATTTAGGTTTAATTATGCACTGAAATATTATCTCTGGCCAAAGAAAAGTCTTATTGCAACCCCCTCAGATGTTTGTGAATGTATTAGGCATGTAAACACCTTCTTTTTCAGACACAGGGATTCTGCCCAAGCTGTTCTCTTCTTTTTAAATGAAAACAGAGGTTCTCAGAATGCATTGCTTTCTGAACCAAGTTCTGAATTTGAGCGTCTGTAGAATCACATGATGCACACCATCCTGTCAATACACAAGTGTGCAATTATTTGAGATCTGTGTGCTATTTTGCATTTTATTTGTAAAGGGGCTTTACTTAATTTATAGCATCAATGAAGATACATTATTTTCTTACCGAGGTACCCGGGGATCATGCCACGTGCTTACACCAGTTTGAGTATGTAGGAAATACACCTGCCCTTGCTGAGTTGTCCTTTGCTCTGTTTGGGAAATTATCAATGCAAAAACAAATCAGAACATTCAAAATATTGTTTCCCTAGGAAAATTCCCTGGAACATCAGTTACAGTTGATACTCTAGAGATAAATGAACCACAGAAGTGACAATCTATATAACTCCCCCTCATGATTGTTTCATTTTGGTGTTTTCCAGAACAGCTGTTAAGAGTTCCAGACTTGGACTAGCTTGAACAGTTTGGCTAAGCTGGAATGGGGTAATCTTGGCTTTTTATACAATGTATTTTCCCAACTGGCTATTTTATTCTGTTTCTGTGTTATATTTTTAACTGTTGTTAACCATCTCAGGGCCAGAACATTGGAAGGATTTTAAAAATACTAGGGTTGTTTGAATTAACTTTTTTACAGCATAATATTACAGGGTTAGCTTCACAGGATTCCATGCCTACAACTGCAGTTTTCACCTTGGAATAAATCCAAAGGATAGTGGCTATTCATAAACACACAGAGACACAGAGGTGTGTTTATGTGACAAAAGACCAAAGATGCTTTCAGAAAAAAAATGGAACTTAATCGGAATACCAACAGTATCTTCCAATGTAAATTTCCTCTGTTTTCCCATTGCATCTTTGGTCTTTTTTAACTGCAGAAATCCCTTGGGATGACAGCTGAAAAGCTGCTGAACTCTAGGAGAGTAGCAGGGATAACATGCTTACTGGCCTCCCAACCATCTCCCTCTCACCCCGTTCACATCTGCATCCACTTTCTTCTCCAATAACCCTTGAGACCTGCTTGTCTGTCATAGGACGGAGACATTTTCAAGGGTGGGGTATAAGAGGAAAATATATAAGGGGAAAGAAAGCAATCTTTTAAAGCTGTTATTCTATGCAGCCACAGTGAATTTAATTTCACTGAAGAGAGTGGAAAGAAAGCTGGATGAAGATCGAAGAGTCGGCACACATACAAAATGGGAAATGAAGAATCTCCAATATTCTAATAACTTAAGTATCTGAATGCAGAATACTCCTCCATATGTCTACTCAGAAGTCACCCTGAGTTTAACAGGAGTTACTTATATGGAGGTTTCAGTAGTACATTTGTAAAGCAAATATATTTTCCATATAGATTAGCCAGTACTACCATCGTTTTGAGTCACGAGTGAAAACTGTAAACATCTTAAACTTGTTAAGTTAGATCAAAGGTTGTTTATTACTAGGCTATCTATAAGCTTCATGCCTTTGGTCTTGCTACCATGATCATGAAATACTCCTTTCTCTTCATCTCTGTTCAAATCAACAAGATAAAAAAACAAATCCTGCAACTACAAATATTCCCAACTCAGACCTGCAAGTGCATTCTATATAGGTTAATAGATTCTTCAGACAGAGCCAGTGAATACAGAAATGGTCCATACTGAGTCTGCATGTATATTGACTGCTCAGTGCCAACTAGATCAATACACATTTCCAAATTGTTTATAAAGGATTCTGGGGGGTGGGGGTGGCTTTTCCTTTCATTCTCTTCCCCTAAAAAGCATCAATGAGAACACAACACAAACACACCCATATGCACATATACATACAGACATAATTTAAATTTGATCAGAGAATCCCAACGTTCTGATGGTCAGTTAATAACTTTCTGGCACACATTTTAAGATATCAGAATTTGCTATTTTAAATACAATAGTATATACTTTAAAATCCTATAAAGTAAGCAAAACTCAATGTGTAAATTTCCATAAGGAAAAATAATAATAAAAGCTAAACTATGTTAGAATAATAAAAGCTAAGTTCTAGCAGAATTGTGATATCTGAGTTAGAGGAAATACACATGTGTGCGTGTGTATGTATGCATACACATTTATTTATTAAACTTATACCCTGCCACTATCAAATGACTCTTGATAGCTTATATACTATATAATAAAATCAATGTATCTGCAGGACAATTAAAAACAACAATAGCATAACCCCCCCCCCCCCCCCGACAGGAGCCACATACACAGAACAAATGAAAAGAGGAAAAGAGTAAAAGAGTTGGTACACGTGTGTATTTTGAAAGAGACAATATATAATATTAATGACATGTCTAAGGCAGTTTAGATTTCTAATTTTTTAAAAACAATATACCAGTTATGTCCATATTCACAACAGGCAAGGCTATCCTCATTTCTTTGCAATGCCACAATATACTGTATCTCATTTTAAAACCCTAAAGTTCCCTCTTTGCCTAAAGATACTGATTCAAAATTAGCCAATTTTATGGCCACACTGGGTTATAATCTAAGTCTTTTATGGTAAGGTAAATGTCATTGATTATAATATTAACTACTGTAACCACAAAGTCCCAGCATCTCCTTAGTGTTGCACAGTTGCCAAACCATAATAGTTAGCACCAGCACTATAATCCAATGGAAAAAAAAGTCCCTTAAATGGGAAATCATGATCTCTATGCATTCTTTATAAAAGACAAGCAGACATTTACACAACTTTAGGAATACATACCATATCCTTCAGGTAGATCTGGAGGAGTGTGCAGGTGGGTCCTGCTCATGTAATTCCTATGCCTCTGAGATCTAACTCTTCTTTCTGCTAGCCTGGGATCAAATGACTGTCCACACGTTGCACCATTTATTCCTGTAAGAGGTGTGTTCTCATCCACAAAGCAGCTCAGAGGCCTACCTGGACTGGAATATTCTGATGCTGGCCTATTGAAAAACAACAATCTATGCTTCTTCTATCAAAAGGATATTACAGCCTAAAATCACAGTTAGTTTTAAGTAATGTGTTATGAAACACTAGTTTAGAATCCAAATTCTAATTAATAAATAAATAAATAAAGTTTATTACTCGCTTTTAACTATCTGTAATAATCTCAAACAGGATTAAAAAGTAGCAGTTAAACTACAATTCACAGAATTGCAGCTACTGTAAAACTATACCACTTAAAAAAAAAAAAGGAAGCAGGTCATTAGGAACAAGACAAGCAGCCCAAGAAGGCTGGATGCAACAGAGTGAAACAGGGCACAAGTGCTGAGGACCCTCCCTTGGGTTGTGGCATAGCAAATTCTTGGTAAATACAGCACTGCCATCAGACCTCAATAAATGAGTTGGCATGGGATGAATAGACTACACTTCGGGTGTCTACCTCCAAAGCCCAAACAGTTCTTTTATATGAATATGAATAGATTGGTAGACAGGTGTAACACATTCATAGTAGTTGTCCCTTCAACTATCTGGCTGTTAACGTTTTACACCAGAAGCAGTTTCCAGCTCAGCCCAAGGATAACTGCATAAAGCACATTTTCAGTAATCCAGTCCTAAAATGATCAACACGAGGATTGCTGTGGACAGATTAGTCCAGTAACGGCTACAGCTGATAAAGAACCCATACCTGGAAAAAAGTTCTCCTTGCCACAGAGACCACTAATGTCTCCCCTGATAATAGCAGCTCTAGGACCATCCCCATACTGTGCTTCTCTCAGAAATGTTCACACTGTTTGCATTGTATTAGAGATGGAACAAAGAAAACTTGGGAGAAGGGAAGATGAGAGATCTGACTTCCTACATATTAGCAATAACAGAGTGGCCCGCTTTATAACCAATCATAGCAGAATCAGAAAAATCCTGGTATATTTTTACTGGTACACAAGTGTCACTGTCTCCCACGCTCAACTGGAAAGCAAAATAGGAATAGTTTCTTTAGTGTGTTGTCCAAACTGATTCCTTGTTTTTCCCTTTCCTAGAAAGGATATAAAACCAATAACAAGCCCTGATCTAGTTTAATAAAAACCAGAATTCTGCGAAATACTGGCTTATCTTTCTATATAAATACAATCCTTTATTCTTGTTGACTTTATCACCTATTATTGAATATTAAAAAAATAAATAAAAATGGACTTAAGAACAGCTAATAAAAGAGGGATAAGCAACTTCTTTGATCCAGCAGGCATATGTGGAAGTTTGAAATAAAGTGAGTGCTCTAGCAAAACGACTGTTGTAGAGGGAAGTCGAAAAACTCTCATTTATCTGAAAACTAATTGGGATGCTCTGCCGTTCAAGATTCCGTTTGTCATCTTTTTTTGTGCAAGCGGCACAATTCCAGACAAAGGAATGAGCTGTACCCTTCATTTCTGCTCTCTATGAATGGCCACAGGACTTATGTGCCATAACTGACTGCGACAGTCCTTCTTTTCAACTTTTCGTCTCCCATATTACTGTATGCTGCATTATTTGCATCTGAGCCATGGGAAAGTGCAGTTCATCCAATACAAAAGGCACCAGGCTAGAAAGCAGGAGACTATGAGTTCTAGTCCCGCCTTACGCACGAAAACCAGCTGGGTGACTTTGGGCCAGGCCCTCTCTCTCAGCCCAACTCGCCTCACAGGGTGGTTGTTGTGGGGAAAACAGGAGAAGGAAGGAGTATTAGGTATGTTCGTCACCTTGAGTTATTTATAAAGATAATAAAGGCAGGATAAAAAATCGTTTTTAAAAAATGCAATATTTCCTTCTTATGCTTCTTTTAAAAAAATGCTAAAGTAACTATTTCTTGAGACATTGTCATTTTAAATTCTTGTAGCAAAAACACGAAAGAGCCTTGCAGCCTGTTAATGATGAACAAATGGATAATGCTTAGGTTTTCATAGAACTTCCATGAAAAGTTTCTCATAAGGAAATATGTTCTATGTTTTTGTATAAAAATGTAACATATATTAAATACAGTTGCAAGAAAAAGTATGTGAACCTTTTGGAATTTCATGGTGTTCTGCATTAATTTGTCATAAAATGTGATCTGACCGTCATCTAAGTCAAGAGTATTGACAAATATAATGTGCCTAAAATAATAACACAAAAACAATTCTGATCCTTCATGTCTTTATTGAACGCACTCATTCAACATTCAAAATGCTAGTGGAAAAAGTAAGTGAACCCTTGGAATCAGTAACTGGTTGACCCCCGCTTGGCAGCAATAACCTCAACCAGGCGCTTCCTGTAGCTGTGGATCAGACCTGTACATCGTTCAGGAGGGATTTTAGCCCATTCTTCCTGGCAGAACTGCTTTAACTCTGTCATATTCTTTGGACGTCTCATGTGTATGGCTCTCTTCAAGTCATTCCATAGCATCTTTATTGGGTTGAGGTCTGGGCTCTCACTTGGCCACTCCAAAAGGCAGATTTTGTTTTTCTGAAGCCATTCTGTTGTGGACTTGCTCCGGTGTTTTGGGTCATTGTCCTGTTGCATCACCCAACTTCTACAGAGTTTCAGCTGACGTACAGACATTCTCACATTATCCTGAAGAATTTTTTGATACACTTGGGAATTCGTCTTCCCCTCAATGACTGCAAGCTGGCCAGGCCTTGATGCAGCAAAGCAGGCCCAAATCATGATGTTTCCTCCACCATAGTTTACGGTTGGGATGATGTTTTCATGATGATATGCAGTGCCCTTTTTACGCCAGATGTAGTGCTGCGTGTTTTTTCCAAATAGTTCAATCTTTGTGTCATCAGTCCACAAAACATTTTGCCAATACCGCTGTGGAGTGTCAATGTGCTCTTTCACAACCTTCAGGCATGCAGCAATGTTCTTTGTAGTAGGCAGCAGCTTCCTTCGTGGTGTCCTGCCATAGACACCCTGCTTGTTCAATGTTTTACATACTGTAGACTCATGAACACAGATGTTAGCCAGTTCCAATGATGCCTTCAAATCTTTGGCTGTCACTCGGGGTTGTTTCTTTACCTCATTGATGAATCTTTGTTGTGCTCTTGGGGTCATTTTGACTGGGAGCCCACTTCTTGGTAGAGTAGCCACAGTCCCAAAGTGTCTCCATTTGTAGATCGTTTGCCTAACGGTAGACTGGTGAATTTCTAAGGTCTTTGAAATCACTTTGTAACCCTTTCCAGCTTTATGTAAATCAACAATTCTTGATCATAGATGCTCTGAAAGCTCTTTTTGGCGAGGCATGGCTCACATAAGCGTATTCTTCTTGTGCGGAGCAAACTCAAAAAGTTTGAGTGGTTTTTATCAGTCAACATAGCTCTAGTCCACACCTCCAAGGCTTAACAAGACTCCAGGTATGCTAACACCTGACTCCAATTAGGTTTTTTGAGATCAACTCAAGGGTTCACATACTTTTTCCACTATGAGGTTTTTATGGTTTTTCCCAATAAAGACGTGAAGGATCAGAATTGTTTTTGTGTTATTATTTTAGGCACATGATATTTGTCAATATTCTTGACTTAGATGGTGGTCAGATCACATTTTATGACAAATTAATGCAGAACACCATGACATTCCAAAAGGTTCACATGCTTTTTCTTGCAACTGTATGTGAGAAAAAGCTCTAATTTGGGAGGACGGGACATAATGTGGAACAACAACTTAGAATTGGAGAATTCCTAGTACTGACAACCACTAGAGTTCTAGGCACTCAGTACCTTTAACTCTTTTTAAGAATTCTTACCGTGTTGGTCTCTCCCACTGTGTTGTTCGTGTGATATGATTTAAATACTGAATTCTTCCAGAAGCTGTCCTCCTTTCTTCCCAGCTAAATTTTTTTATATTGAAAGAAAAGTGTATCTTATAAGAAGATTGATTTTAAAAGGCTTGATCTCACAGAAAGTGTTATTTATTAAATAACTTTATGTATAATACATTTTAAACTAGCATTCTTTCATTTTTTGTTATCACTGCAAATATTAAGCCCAAATTAAAAGTGCATTTGTGGCATGCAATATATTATTTTGTTCCAGCCTCCAAAAAATTAACTTACCCATCAGGTAAATCATTGTCAAATAGTCTACTGCAATCAACAACTTGCCCTCCTGTGCCTATCCGGTCTCTGGACTGAAGACTTACTGTCAAAAAACAAAAGTCAAAATTAGAACATCATTATGGCATATCTTATGGGGGAATAGTTGGTGAAGATGATGGAACTTGCTGAGAAGGCTAAACTGACTTCTTTGATCAGACAAAAGATAACATCTACGTTTATTGCCGACTGGAAACCTCTTATAGACTTTTTGCATGAAACAGAAAAAAATGAACTTATGGTTTATGGTTTTGATGATTAGCAGAAGAGATTATATAAAAAAGAGAGTTATGTTGTAACCATAGAGCAAGAGATAAATTTATAAATTTACTTATGACTGCTATAAAGAAGATTGGAAGCTACTTCTTTGTATCCTTTTCTTTCTTTTCTATTTTTTTTTTTACTTTCTTTTTTTCCTTTCTGGCACTTTTAGCTCCTTCTTTGATTTCTTTTTTCTTCTTTTCTTTTTCTCACTCTATATTAGATCCTATTAGTTTTTATCTTCTTTCTTAAAATCTTTAATAAAATTATATATAAAAATTATTATAGCATATCTTGCATGAATCTTTTCAGGCCAGTGATAGATACATTTGGAATTTTGAAAACATGTAGGATGCTCTTATCTTTTTACTGAAATCTCTGAGGATTTTTCACAGATAGCGGAAAGCAGTTTGATGTATCCTAAAATACAATTATTCTGACCCTGGAAATTTTAGCTCAGGAAATAGGTATTCCTATAACCATGTCTCTATCACCTTCAATCTGTTCTTCACAGTTGCCTAGTAAAACACATATACTTTTGTTAGAAAAGATTACCTTACTACAATGATTGCTACCATCACATTAATGGATGATTTATTGTGGAATATGGAACTTGTTAATTCTGGAGCTTCTAGCAACTTCCAATATCAGTTGCAATGTTACTTTTTCCATATTCTTGGGAGACACAATACACAGTAATTCCATTCCTATCTAAAGAAGTAGGTCCAAAATGTGATACTGAGGGAATATGCTCAACCTCATGACATCAATGTTACAGGATCCTGCAAGATTTTAGTTGTCTCCATGCTCCTGAACGTTGACATACACTGGAAAAGGTAACAAGGAGCTGTAATGAGGCATCACCTGTTTGCTGATAACATCCCATTCTCTTCCATCAAATTCAGGTAACGAATAATGAAACTATACCCAGAATTAATAACAAACTGAGTAAGGGCCAGTAAGCAGCAACTCAATCCTGACGAACCTGAGAACTGTGAACAGATGCTTGGTTTCTTCAGAGAATCTCCTTTAAAGACTATGTGAGTTATGGTGGGTGGGGTGGTGACCAGAAAGAGATAGAGGCTTCTTAATTAAGATGCCCAGCTTGTGGAATTGTCTCCTCAAAGAGACCTACTCAGTGACATTCTTATGCCTTGGGCCAATCAGATATTTTGCTATCCCCTTCTTTTCAACATGTCATTTTTTGCTGTTGTTGTTTCTGTGTGCTATATCTTATTTTTATGTTCTCTCCTCCCATCTCCACCACTGAAAGCTGTGCTGAAGGCTAACATACCGATCTTGCCAGTAAAGATAAGTCTTTGGGAAATTTAATGCATTGAACATGTGGTCAATATAGAAATGGGACCAATAGAAGTGAATATGTACAGCTCAGGGTTGAACTAATCAAGGAACTACCAGGAGGAAAAATAAAACAAAACAAAACCCCCACCACCACCAACACGAACACTGGCAAGGGCATGCCACTGTATATAAACAGAGCAAACCCCATTCCATTCTAGCACTGAAGATGTTACCTAGCCGGGTAATGAAATGTTTGCAAGAAAACAACCAAGCTCAGAGAATCCCAAGGACTCCAAAGAAATGGGACCTTATATTTATCACTTTCCTTATCATTTAACACAAGTCAGTTGATAGGAATTGGATACTTCTATGTAAAAGGCATCTCCATATCAGGGATTTTATTAATTACTAATAATAAATAGTATTATGACATGGTTTTTCACTCTTTTTTTTAATGTTGATATACATCTTTCATTTGCTTTTATTTCATCTGTTATATTTTTGAAGATATAACAAGGCTTAGATACTAGATAAGTATATGTAAATGTAATATCCTATTACTTTTAACAGTGGCATATACAACACAATTATATTGCAAAAATAGTTTAAATGCTGTACGAACAATTCCCATATTCACACATGCATTAAAAAGACAATCTTTATTGCTAACCTTTCTTACATCCAAAGATTTTTCACAATAAAATAAAATGATAATTCTGTGCCTAAAGTGTTGCAAATAATACAACAAAGGCTGTCTGTGTAAACCTAAGTAGTTCTGTTTACTTTATAAAGAGGCCAGTCAAGAATGAAATTGAACACATGACTTATTTGTGGTTTCTGTGGCATTAAGATTAATGGGCTTTTCCTAATCCTGTTTAGATTGGAACTGAAAGCTCAAGTCTAGACCAAAATGAGCATCAACCCAGCAAAAGATAACAGAGAGGCTGGGCCCCATTGCAACCAAAAGGAATGCTGGCATTCTGAAGGTAGGGCACCATCTGCAAACAGACCCCTATGATTCCACCTGCTGGGATCAGCATTCTCAAAAAGAACTTGGAAGAATACAATCTGTAAATCAAATGTCTGGAAATTCTGATTAGATGTAATCGAGTCTTGCTCCAGCATTTAAATCAGTTAAATCATCGTCACCTACTCAGTGGAATGGATTCTTAATATTCTTAATACTTTAAACAGTGTCAGGTTGGATTATAAGGTTCAATTTCATTTACAGAGCCTCCTACCATTGCCATAATAAAACATGTGAAATGGATCTACTATTTAAATACATAATTTGCAGCATATATGTGACATCAAACTGTATTTTTAAGCATCATCACAACACACACAAACTTGCTTGTCTGTTTCCCTTCTTACAATCAATTCATATGGTTAACAAGTATATTTACAAGATATGAAACATAACAGGCTTCATCAAAACATAGATGAAACAATTTTAAACTATGTTATTTTCAGCAAGAAGAGAAAATAAAGCAGTATATAATATGTAAATTTAGTTGGCTTTAAGCATTTCCATTAAATAGTATCTGACTATCATTATTATAAATCTATATAGATTATATATATTTGCCAAAGCATAAATAGAAATGATATGCTGAGTGCAATTATTACCAAGGGAGAAAAAATGAATTCTAAATAATGCTGATAAACAAAAGTACAAGAGTTGTATACAACAGTTTCTCTTTCCAATCAAAATTGGAATCCAGTCACCCAGCAGAGCTGTAGACTAGAGGGGTGAACTCTTTCATTCCACCTATGCTTTACACTCCCGTCTCCCCAGTTCTACTTCAGACAATAGGGGAAACCTCATGAGCAACATGGGAAGAGGTAAAGGGTGTGTGTGTGTGCATACAAAAGGAAGAAATGGAAATAAAATGTCTCCTTCCTTTTTTATCCATAAAAACATTTGCTGGATCAAAGAGCTTTCATGGACAATCTCTTCAGTCTGGTGAACTCTGTACCATTCCTCTTCCATATTTTTACAGGGGCCTCTTCCAAAAGACTATGCTGCTTTACCTGTTATATGTTATATTGAGGAAGGAAACTACCACAGAAGCCTTCCAAAACTTCTCTGCCGATAGCGTACAGAATTATGGCAGCTTTAGGTGGAGTTTTCTGTCAAAACTACATAGGGCTATGTCAAAATCATGCCATTCTGACTCAAAACTGACCTAAGTAACAGGAGAATCATACTTCACATTCATTTTTCTTTCCATTTAAGAAGCTAATAATCCTGGTGTTTGAAATACATATTTAAATCGAATCATTACTTACCTACTATCTGTCCTCTAACTGTATCATTGTCATTTGGCCCAAGTTTGCACAGATCTAATCTCTGATCTATAAAAAACAGAGAATAGTGCACCTTATTCCTGTGTAATGATCATATAAGGTAATTTCTATGGCAAAATACATATTGCTGGATTAAACATTTCTAGAATTTCAAAAGAAGATGAAAAGCATACTTGTCTTCACTCCCCAAAGGCATGTTCAATTATAGTTTCCATACAATACTAACTTTAAAGTCTCTCTAAAAGGCTTGCTTGCTTATTTATTTATTTATTAAATTTGTATGCTGCCCATCTCCCCCGGAGGGTGACTCTGGGTAGCTCACAATTATTCAAAACATGGAAGTATTTGTATTCTGTCTACTTACAACCAGTGTCTTTGAGGCGGTTGATAGCATTAGAAAGAAGTCTCACACAACCCAGAAAACCAGCTCCCTGTTTTTTATGGATTTTCTTGTGGTTCCATACACTGATTGTTATAGAGTCAGACTTTCCAATGTATCTGGAAAAAAAAAGACAGGAATCAGCAACAAAACATATGTTGACTGCACACCTCTAACAGTCTATGAAATACAATTTTTGACTGCAAAATATTTTTGAAGTTTCAGAGAATAAAAATGGTTATCTGTTGAAGAGGTCTAATGCATTATACACAGATGTGCAAAAGTCTCCATCATAATTTATTTGTAAAAAGATTCTACATTAAGAAATGTCAAAGGAATTTTTAAAAATATCTTATGTAAATCATATATTGCTGACATCCTTTGGCTAGACAGTAAAAGCTTGTCAACAGAAAAAGACTGGTATGTTATTGAGTATTTAATTTGGGGGAGGAGTTGTAACATTTAAGAATTATGGTTCTCTCTGGGAGATGTTTAGTAAGCTTCGCCCATTACATACATTCTGTCATAGTGCAAACATCTAAGCGTTCAATTTATTAAAACATATCCTCCTACACTCACTCATTTAAATTGTTTACTTACCCATAACACATACACTAGAGCTGCAATGCATCTCTGGTTATTTAATGTAATTAAGGCTCTCATAGTTTATAGATCAATAATTGACTATTTTCCAAGACTTACAATGGTGTGTTTTTGGAAAAGGCTATTCATATAACAATCCCTCCAACTTGTTTCTACATACAATTTCTGCTATCAAACACGAAATTTCAGTTAAATACCTGCATATACTGTAAGAGGGAAATAGATGCATTGCACCTGTATCTCTCCAATGACAAAAAGAAGGGAGGAATATCTTCTATGTGCCGTCCCCCCGAGAGGCACTCATGAGACTATGGTTCCAGCAAATGGTGTCAGCAACTAAAGAGGGATGATTTCTTAATAACCTATATAATATGCATTTTTGCCCATGTTCCAAGGAAATTATTGAAAATTTTACATATTATTTATTGTAGTGCCTCATTTTTGCTTCAGCATACAGAACATTTTTGGAGCCCCTCTTGATAAGAAAATCATTTTGGTCTGATTCATATAAAATTGAATATTTAATTAATTTAGACAAGGAGACACCATTATGGAGGTTAGCAAGCTTTGCATGGGCTGCTGCTAAACAGAAATTATTTTTATCAAAAGATTCTAATGTTTCTCCATCATTTTATCTTTACAATTTAATATTCTTACTGATTTTTGCACATTTAATATATTTTACTAATGTTTGACCACTTTTATGTATATTTTAGAAATATAATGTAAAGGCAAGAGTCACTGAAGAAGATCCTGATGCTTGAAAAAACTGAAGGCAATTTAAAAAGATGTTGACAAAGGCAAAATGACTAAATTGTATCCCTGATGACACAAGCATAACCTTACAGGAACTTAGATAAACTGTTATTGATGGACTATCTTAGTAAAATTATATCCATTGGATCATGAAGGATCAGAAGTGATGGACAATACTACAGTATTTTGCTGATATTACATGCAAAACATATATTGTTCATACATTCTAGAAGAGGTCCCAATCTTTCTTGGACCCCTCATCAAAATTAAAATCAGAGACTGTATTAAATTTTAATAACACAACGTTGAAAAATCTAGGAGAGTATACAGAAGTCTAAGAATTGACCATTATTGTTTTACAGATACAGCTCAACAGATCTAGTTCATATTTAGATGCTAAACTAGAACCTTTCACAAATGTAAAATTATTAGTGCCAAGAATTTCATATATTTGCTCCATTCTTCTCATAGGTCATCAAAGCTCTATAGTCACAGCATTTTGCTACTGAGATACTATTATCTTTGGCACAGAAACTACTTTTTGTAGCAGGAATATGTCATAAGTCAGAGACCAGTGTCCCCATGTAATAGTGTGCTGTTAGGATAAACATTATCATAGCATCTTATGAACTTACAGTACTATATTATTTCCAGAAGAGGACATTAATGCAAATAGTCTGAGAGAAATGGATTAACCATTATATTAGGCAAAATACTGTATCCTTCTGTATTTTCTAGCCTTCTACAAAAGAAAAAAAAGTATCCAAAATCTGCAATGCATCATTCATATAATATGCTTAGGGTAAGATCTAGTATAGTAAAATGAAGGCTGAAGAGTTTGATCACTTAGGTCTACATCAAATAGTACTATTGACACAGAAGGGAGTTGATCTTGGGAAACCCATAGTTTCAATGAAGAGTAAAGTAAATACTTTCAGAGTTGAGAAGGGAATTTGAGTGGGCATGTTTCTTGAAAACTAGACCAAAATGACACTAGGATGATTCTATAGCCTTAATTCATCTTATATTTCTTTTTCTTTGGTTTTGTTGCAGTTGATAGAGTAAACCAGTAACCTGGACTTTTCACATTTTGGACAGGTTCAGGGATCAACGGAATGTACAAGGTATCAGGGAATTTGTCAAAGCCAAAGTAACTGATAGCATGGCAAACTGCATAACATTCACTCCTACTGATGTCAAAATTGAAATCACACTTGCAAAAAACCAAGGTTAAAAATCGTTCTGGGGAAGTGAAAGGATTGAAGAACTCCTAAGCAAAACTACTACTACAGTGATCAACAAAGAATTAAGCAGAAACAGGAGATGCATATTCTTTGTGTAAGTGCAGTGAGGAAAACAGATGTGGGATGTTCCTGCCAAATTATCTATGGAATGTTTTGGACAAGATTCTGCAAAGCTTCAGAACCAATGCTCATAAAACAATGAGACCATGAAGAAAAAAATGTTTCTTCAAACACATTTACTGTTTTTCAAAGGGGACAAAGCAGAAATATTATTATTACTTTTGGTCACACAGTCAGCCAGATGTTTAGAATGGATTTGGCATTTTTATCTACCTATCGAGTCCTTCCCAAGGACCTGGGATAGGCAGATGTTGGTGTTAAAGGTATTGTCGCAGGATGTAAGCTGTTCTAAGTAAAGCTGCCTTTTGAAATTCACTGATGGTGATTTTCTCAATGCCAATGGTGTTCAAGTGGTGCTCCAGATGTTTTGGGATTGCACCCAAGGCGCCTATTATTACTGGTACTATCTTTGCTTTCTTTTGCCACAGTCGTTCTATTTCTATTTGCAGATCTTTGTTAACCTCTCCCAGTCTATCACCATTGATCAGCAACTGTGTCTTCCATTGTACCATTGATCTTTACACAAAGTTTCTGATGTTTCTACTGACTCCTATTATTTCTAGGCACTTGATTATCCAATCATGTGGCAGGGAGTCAAATGCCTTCTTGTAATCAATCCAAGCTACATTCAAGTTGGTCTTTCTTCTCTTGCAGTTTTCCAAAATCATCTTGTCAATTAGGAGCTGATCTTTCATTCCTCTGTTGTTTGGGCAGTTTCCTTTCTGCTCAGGTGGAAAGAGCTTGTTTTCAACTAGATGCTGTTGGACTGCATCAGCTGCAACACCAGTCAGCAATTTGAAAGTTGCTGGTAAGCAAGTAATTGGCCTGTAGTTGCCTGGTGCTGCCCCTTTGGTTGGATCTTTCATTATCAGTTAGGTTTTGCCAGATGTTAACCGATCTTCTATCTCACCTCCTTGCAGTATGTTGTTAAACTGTTTGGCAATGAGTGGGTGCAGACCGGTCAGATGTTTCAACCAAAAACCATGTAGTTCATCTTCAATTGATGTTGACCAATTCCTGATCTTCCTTGCACTTTTCTCCACCATTTCTGCTGTTATTACAACTTCTTTCATTTCAGCTTCTTTTTATTGTTATCCACCTCATTTATCCAAACTGAATTCTTGTTGCATTTCTTTGGTTTGTCCCAAAGCTGTCTCCAGAACTGCACTGTTTCTTCTTTGTCAGGTGTTCACTGGTTCATTGCAGTCTCTTCATTGATGGATTAATAGAAATGTTCCTAATCTGACTGAAATTGGAGATTCTGCCTATTGTGTGCAATTCGAGCTTCATATCTACTGATCTTCTTGGCTATGGCTGTTATTTGCTGCTTTATTATTTCCAGTGCTTCCTTGATCTTCCTTGTTCCTAGGTAATATTTCTTGATCGGGTATTCTTTGGTCTTCTTGTTCTTCAGCTTCTTTTCTTTCATCTGTTCTAGCTTGCCTGCATCTGATCTTAGCATGCTGATCTTATTTTCCAACCTGGTCTTCCATTTTGGTGGTGCACTATATGGCTTGTTTTCTTGGTTGTTGATTTTGCATCCAAGGTATTCAGTTATAACTGCAGCCATGCTGTACATAGGTTGGTTGGTTTCTTGCAGTGAACTGGTGTTTATATTTGATATTATAGTACTGGCATCTTTTAATACTGATGGCAGCTGTTTCTTTGTAACAAGCTTCAATGCAGGCAACCTTATTCTGTTGTCTTTGTGTTGTTCTAGACGCTCAGTTAGTCTTTGTTTCAATTCCTCTTGTTTTTTAGTTACAGGGCTTTGTTCTTTCTGAGGAGAAGGCAGAGGAGAGGGTGCCTGGTTTGGGAATGAAAACGATTCAATAGCTATGTAGGCTTCCTCTACTGCCAACTACAGTCTGAGCTACTTCTGGCTTCAATTTCACTGCCTTTTTAAGGTATTAAGATGGATATAATAATGACAATGACCACTCAGAAATTGTGAAATTTATCATTTATTATGCTACAGCATCATGCACATTTGCCTAAACCCAAAGAAGTCTGGTAGCACCTTTTCCAACTAATAATTTTTATTAAAAGGCATAAACCTGCTTGCCTCATCCCCTTTTTAAATCCTATATCAGTCTAACCACTCTATGCATCTGCTAAAGCTAGCCACAATTCATAAAAAGCATATGCCTTTTAATTAAGTCTGCAGGTAGCAAAAGATATTACCGCACTCCTTCTGATTTTTGACTACCATAGACTAATACAGCTCTCCTTCTACATTGCCTAAACCAAAAATATATGTACATTCTGATCTTCTTATGGCTCTTAAAATGTAGCTAACTGCATTCATTTCAATGAAGGACCATGTTCAACACACATCAAAGAATGCTTAGTAAAATTTCCAGCAAATTGCCAGGCTAACAGATTGCAGTATCTGCCCAACTGTTGTAATTGTAAAGAACTCCTGAAATTCACTGATCTGACTTCTGTTCACATTCAAAAAGCTATAATACAAGTTATTTGTATGAAACATTTTAAAGGAGCAATTTAAAAAAAAGCAACCAATTTGTATTTCATACTAGCTTCCCTTCTACTTTTGGGAAGGTGGAAATACTCCTTTAAAGAAGGGGTGAGGAAACTTTTTTCAGTTCAGGATCACTTAGAATAATCTATCAGTGACTGGGCTATTTTTTTTTCTCTCCTACAACTTTCTTCTCTCTCCTCCCCAATTTTTCCCCAACCCAATAGGATGCCAGGGCAGGAACAGATTCCTCTCGAAAGTTTCCTGATATGCCTACTTAAGAGAGTAGTCTTCTAAGTAGACAGCTTTTAGAATTATGTCAGGGGCTACTATTGCCCAACTTCACTTTAAAGAAATAATACTTGGGTGTTATGTATAAACTTATGATATGCCAATTAATACTTAGGCAGGGATCATTAGAAGTGAACATGCTGGGATAATAACTGGTTTCTAAAACAACTTACTAGCCTTAGTTAAAGGAAGGATAATATATCTATGGCACTAAAACCGTTGTACTACAAGTCCCATCATCACTGAGCACTAGATATGCTTTGAGAAGCTGGTGGGAATTTGGAATCCAATCCTATCTGATAGCCACAGATCTCTACTCCTCATCCAGAATCTGCAATTTTGTCTGTGTTTGCCAACTGCCACAAGCATACACCTACTCATCTCAGTTAAGCACTTTGATTTTATACAGAAAAGCACAATTTAAGAATCAAAATCTATGTGGTTGCTAAGAGTTGACACTAATGTAATGGCACATAATCAATCAATCAACCCTGTGCTTTAGCAATGAAAAACAAGCTACTTTAAAAATCAACTAGACAGCTAACACATGCCTGCATTATTTTTCAGAGTAATTCTTTTCAAAGACTCCCTGATTTCATATATTTCAATTTTGTTAGCAATTACCCAGGTTAAAGTTTGGCCATATTTAGATAATCTCTATTGTTACATACAGGTCATAATGCTGATTCCACTTTGGATCAAGGGTATTCTTCACAGTATCAGTAGAATGGCACTGGCCAGATCCGTCAACCACCACCTTAGCAAATGGATCAGGAAGCCCTGTCAGAAAGGAGGGAAAATACATAATAGAATGAGCATGCTGCTAATTGATATCATTTTATTTGTGATGGCCTGTTAGAAAGTATCTACATTTTCCAATCTACCTCTGTTTTATCCAATAAACAAAGAAATCTCATTATGCTAGTAATCTGGTTTTGAGAAATTCTTGTACTCTACCTTGAAAGCATCAATCCTTTATATAAAAGTAGAATTTCATATAAAGAAAGAAGAAATTTACTGAAGTTTTTTTTTCTATAACAGAATCTACAAGGGACTCTGTAATTTATTTATTTGTTCATTGCAACCCACATCCTATACAAAATTTGTTTATTTGGACATATAACATCATCTCAGAACATTGCAGGCTATCATTATAAATGCTAAAAAATGTTCTTTATAACTATTCTCACAACTCCAATGCTTTCAAGACCAAAAAGGTTTCAAGAACTGTAAAGGTAGAGATGAAAGGATAACCATTATGAAAGATACACAGCTATTTATAAATATTCTGTAACACACGTGAGATATTGGCAGATGGCAGCATCTGGTAGACCTTGTCTGGGCTTAAAAGGTAAGCTAAGTCATCCTGATTAGTAGGTGGATGGGAGACCAACAGGAAATTCCAATAATGTAGGCTAGGCTTGGAAGTTGAAAAACAAAATATATAAATAAACAAAATAAATAAATAAATAAGAATAGTATGGCAAACCACATCCATGCTGATGCCAAGAAAATTGCATGGGTGTGTTCATGAAGTCACCAATAGTTGTATTTGACTGAAATGAGACTTGACCTTAGCAGTATCCAGGAGATGATAACCAAAGCAAGCCCTTAATGAATAACAAATTTAGCAAGAAGAAACCAGTGTGAAATGTTTCTTGCACCAGATGGCAGCAATTCTTTCCCATTGCTCTCATACTAAATGTCTATGCTATTTTTCAAACTCAAGGGACCTTTTGGGTGCTTTCTGGTAACTACATTTAAAAAGTTAATGCTATGAAATGTTTGTATAAATCCTTTGGATTATGACCTTGAATTTTAGTTCTGATTGAAGTATACTATATTATTGATCCATTTTTAGATTTTAACTTCACAATCAATTGGCATTTAATGGCACTCCAGAAGTACAATTCCTAATATCTCTAGCAAAGAAGACCAATAGTGAGAGATGCTAGGATCTGAAGCTCAACAAGAGATGAAGTGCCATAGATTGCATACTTATATTGAGAAATGTACACAAATTAAAATATTATTCTTACAACAAGCCTCTATTATAATAGGTCAATAAGGGAAGAAGAAGAAGAGGAGGAGGAGGAGGAGGAGGAGGAAAATCCCACCTTTCCTTCAGGGGCTCAAAGCAGCATACATTAACGCTCCCTTCTCCAATTGGCAGGTTGGGCTAAGATACAATAACTGATCCAAAGTCACCCAATAAGCTTCCATAGTTGAGAATGGACTTGAGTCTCCATCTCCCTGCTCTTAGCCCAGGGCCTTAATGACCATAGCACACTGGCTTGTATTCCAAATGCAAGAGTATCAATGCACACTATTAGCACAAGGCATAAACAATACGTGAATGTGAGTAGATATCTGACTGAATCAGAGCACTCTGTTTATTGTTCTGATTATGAAATGCTAGCTAGTAAGACAATACATTTGAACCCTATGTCACACAGAATAGAAGGTATAAAAACAGAAATATGTACTTACGGAAAAAATCCTTTTTCACCAAATTTTTTGCACAGAGAACTAAAAACAAACAAAACACAAAAAAAGTTATAGAACAATATTTTGAGTTTTAATGTATCTATGAAATATCTGCAAATGTTCAACAATACAGTCTCAAACATATGTACACACACTGAAGTACATTATAAATGTACTTAGAAGTGCAAATACATCACACAGATTGCAGATCAGGATTACAGCTATATAGTACGCCAAAGTTGGCATTCTGTTATCCGATGCCTTCATCCGCTGGTATCAGCAGCGTAGAAAATGGGCTTGGTGCAGCCCACCCAGAAGCAACCATTCATCTTAGTATTATATCCATGCCTCTAAACAAATATAATTTGGCCAAAGTATATGGAGTATGCTTTTTTATTTATAAATTATAAGCCAATATATTTTAATTGTTACAGTAGTTACTATGCATGTTCATTCAACATATTAGAGTGAAAAAAAACACAACTAATACTCTAGATCAGCTCTAGAAATGCTGTCATAACAACTCCTTTGTACCAATTAGAAAAAGGAAGTTATATATGATATGCATAATGGGGAAACAAAATCAGGCTCAAAACCTAATTTTATTAAAAAAATTTGGAGCCTAAACAACATAGGATTTTAAGGCTTAAGTGGTAAAACCAAGGAAGGAATTGAATCAGATTTAAGAAAAAGTGAAAAAATCCTACTAAGAGTACATATATATTTAAAAGGATCTGCAGATTTCTGTACCAACCCAGTCACAACATGTTTCCTTGAACTTTAGTTTGTTCAGAAGACAGTAAATGGGAGCACTGGAAAGCCTCTTCTTCCTAAATGTCATTGCATTTGTTTTTTTTATAGACATAGTTATTGCTGATAGAGCCCAAGGATGTAATTATGTTTTAAGCTTTGTACACAAAGCAATGAACCTTCATGAACTGCCTGTATCTTTATCATATGTTATTTAAAAAAAGGTTAATTAATTATTCTACAAACATACATTTGAGCCAAAGGAAGACTATTCAGATTATGATAGACAACTATTGCTTAACGTTATTGCTAGTTCACATTGGGTAACGCAGTTAAAGATAAAATGATAATCACAACTGGAATAATATAATGTATTATTTTATGTAATCCTGAATTTATTTATTGTTAAATTCAAGACTACTTTCTGAAAATGATCCTCCATATATATTTTTACTATAATTAATAGACTGTAAAATACCATGTCTAGTGGTAATGTTCCCACTGCTCTCTATTTGGGAGTTCCAGAATTGAAAGTAACTCCTATAAGTAGGACTGCCTTGTTTAGTGATCATTCGAAGTTACAACAGTTGGAAGAAAATTGGTCTTTGCGACCAATCCTTGCATTTACAGCTGTCGCAGCATCCCAGATCATGTGATCGCCATTTGTGAGCTTCACAACTGGCTTCCAACAAATAGAATTGATGGAGAACACAGAAGTGAAATCACAAGTTGCAGTCATGTGATGTCTCGCTTAACAATAGCAGTGATTCGCTTAATGACAGAAGCGGAAGGGGCAGCATAAGTCTGGTGTGGTCACGTGATTTTTCACTTAGTGACTGAGGTGCTTAGCAACAGAGTTGCTGGTCCCAATTGTGGTTGGTAAGCGAGGACTACCTGTACATGTAAATGCTTAGAGACAGACAAGTACAGTTCAGCAGTACAGAATAGCAACTGCCATCTTTTCTATAAAATCTTCCTTAAGAATCTGTTTTGGAATCTCATTTTATATATTTACATGTGAGGCAGTGACAGCAACAATTTCTGCCAATTTATCTGTCAGCAGATATGCTTTACAACTACCCGGATAACCAGAAGTTTTAATATTGCTGAACTTTTTGAGCTCTTCTCACATGCCAGTGCTATATTATAGGTATTTTAAATTTTCTTCCTGATTAATATTAGCCAAAGAAGAAATTTTCTGTTAATATATTTGAATATTACAATTAACATACACATTTTTGTAAAAAAAAGAAAAAAGAAAGCACATGTACTATGAATCCAATAAAAGTAATCCTTATTTATTTTATACCACTTGCCTAATATATTGCATTATATTCATACAATATAATTTTTAAAAATGGAGCCTTCTAGAATATACTAAGACCAGGATTTGGATCTGAAGATCAGTAACAAATTCAAGACACTCAGTACAAAGAGAAGAAAAAAAGAACCACCACTCATTGAATTTTACTATATATTTTCTTTTTGAGCAAATTAAAGTTCCCTGGCAAGGGAAACCCTATTCTGCAAGGAATCTTTTGTCTGACAGGAGAAAAAGAAAATATTCTGTGAAATTATTAGAATCTGAGGTTATAAGTACTTTGCCTAAAGAACAGGAAGCTCTTCATTTCCTATTGTTTCAGATATTATCCTACATATCAAAATGGAGATGTGGGGAGAATGCACCAGTTGAAAATCACAGGTTTTATGTTTTAAAACCATACTTATGAGATTATATAGAGCACTTTATAGCCGAACAAGTACTCAATTTCTTTGGCGCCTTAAATAATTGCTATTTTTCATATATTACTAAACAATTATGCAAATCTGATCAGTATTAATTTACAATTTACCATTTTACAATAGCTAGCAGAATATACTTTGAGTGATTATTTAGATTTTTATTATTTTAGGAAAGAATAGTACATAATACTAATTTAATATTATTTAGTATTATTATTTAATATTACTCTAAGTACATAATACTAATACTAGTATTTAGCATTTAGTACATAACACTAATTTTATGTGTCATGCTTCAGGCACAGTGGCAAATCACTTGATATTGCCATAGACAGAGATAGCATATATTTATTTATTCATGTCATGCATTAGATATGAATATATGTTTTAATTGTATTCTAGAGAAATTCATGCATGAGACTTCCTTAAAAATTGATGACTTTTAAAGCAATTCATTTAAGTTACAGAATTATAATATGCTGTGATTCTATTGTCTGACACTTGTTCAGTTCAAACCAGATGGATAGAGGAGCAAGATTTTCTTAGCACAGTAGCATCCCTATCTCTTAGAATAATTTGTATGAAAACCTGAAATAAATGCTCATGCTTAATTGATGGGTAACACGTTATTCAATTTTATAAAATTGAAAGTATTCTAAATGTACACTTACAATAAGTTTTAATTTTAATAATGATATTCTTTAAATGAGAGACAGCCCTACTTTCTGTTCATGATTAAAAATGGATTTAAGTTAAAGAGCAAATCAATTATTTTAATTATTATTATTCATAATCATCTGCTCTCCATATCCATCATCAGCAACTGTTCAAACTAAGTATGAAATTCTGGTTTTAACTTAAGATTCCTCATTTTCTTTTCCATTCAATGCTCAACTATCAAAGAGTTTTGTGACTTCTCCCAATATATTTCAAAACAACATTCCTCTCTCTTTATCACCCTGACATCAAGTTTGCTTTGCTTGGGCACTTCCTCAATTTTCAATTTTTATTTATCTCTTTACTTTCACACTTTAATCCAAAAATCTAACTTTCCACATGTCCTATCTTTTCTCAGATACTGGTAATAGGTTTTGACCCCCCTTTCAACCCCAGAAAACTATATAGATTTTAATATTTTGTTTAGTAGGGAACATTTTGTGAAGGCTATTTTTACAGTATCCTACTCACATCAGATAAATTTCATTCTTGTTAGTCTATTTACTGTGCACTAAATATACTTCTAACAAAGGCTGTAATCCTGAAAAATGAGCAGATATGTGAAATGCAAGGTGGGAGACAATAACACACGACATTCTTCCTTACACATCACTCTCAGGAGAGGTTTAAGAACAAGTGCACTATATAATCATCACCACTACATCCTTTGGCATCCACTTTATATTATCCTTCATATATGTAAGATAACAAATGTGCATGAAGTTCTGATCTGTGATAACAGAAGACACTAAAGATTCTGCTCTTTCAAAAATTTTATTTGTTTTGGGTTAATTTCCTAAACTGATAACTTGGAAGGAATGCAAGGTCATACAAATCTAACCTGCTGCAATCTATTTTTCCATGCAGACATATCTTCAAATGATATAAGCAAGCCAGGAAGACCTACACTAAAAGTGAAGGCAATACCATTCCCATTCTTTTCTTATCCACTATGGCCTCCTTGGAATTTTGGGAAATCCCTTTCAGATTCTAAATTTGGCATTTCACTACTGCTCATTCTCTTCAGCCTAGCGAGAAAGTCTGCTCCATGCTAATTTTAAAAAGCACATCACCCAGCAGCATTCCCATAGTTTCAACAATTTCCATGACTTCAAAATTAGTCAGGTGCCGAAGTTCATAACAATGGAAGTTTTTCTAATCAGGATGGAGTCAACTAAAGCATTAAAAGCTGACTTACAGCTATTAAAGGAAAGAGTCTGGTTTTATGTCTTATATTCACCATCTCAATCTGCCATGACAATTATGTTCACTGTGTCTTGCACTATTGCAGGAATGCTAGTGTGTAATTTTAAAACTTCAAACACTAAAAGCCTTCCACTAAAGAGGAGATGAAATATTCTAAAAGCATGAGAAAAGGATCTTCCCTCAGTTGTAAACTAGATACCCATCACCAAAGATGCCCAAAAGAAATACAGCTATGGCTGTCAAGCTATTGATAAATGTATATATTTCCAAAACTCAAAGTTTATTTCATTTTTTTCATTTTTTAAAAATGTTAATCTTAAAAAAAGAAACTTGAAAAAATTAAAATACAAACTAAAAATATGAACTAAGGAGAAAAAAATCTATCTTAAGTTATAAATAATTACTAGTTTATATTGACTACTATATATATAGTATTCAATACAAGATATTATTGTAAGGTATCACAGAACCTCTGCCATAGTAACACAGATTGCTGCATCCTTTGGTAGAAAATATTGCCTTTTCCAAAACAGATAGATCACATATTTCTGACAACCATTCCCTGACATCTGGAATAATACCACTTTTCCAATTTCTTAATAGAATCCTTTTTGCCACCCACCCCTCATCTCAATACAACCACAATTCCTGATAAACAGTCATATTCCAAAGCTTTCGTATATAATTCAACATTATATTAACATCTTTAACATTTAAAGTTTTTCCCATAAATCTCCTAATATACACTAATTTATATCTTACTATTCCTCCAGGAATGCAAGGTGATATACACTCCCTTGTTCAATTTTATCCCTGAAACAACACCACTAGCTGAGAGACAATGACTGGCCCAAAGTCACTTAGTGAACTTTCTTAGCTGACAATCAACTTGAACCTGAGTCTTCCTGATCCTCGTCCAACCTATTATCCAATAAGACACTGATATAGATGATAAAGCAACTTTATTTTTCCTCACCCATGTAGTTTTCTTGGCAGCAATACTACACAAAAGTTGTTTGCCATCCCTTTCTTTTGTGCTTTTGTTTTTTGTTTTTGACTTGCAATTTCATCCAGAGTTGTCAAAAGCCTAGTACTAATCCTGCTTAATTTTTAAGCCCAGACAAGGTCATTCAAGTGCTGCCACCTGTTGAGACATAACCTTTATTATTTTTAAACAAAATAATCTCTCCAAATTTCTTTTCCTCTTAAAATGGAATGAGACTATTTACATATTTCTGGAGTTTTAAAAAGTAGTATTCAGTAACAAAAAATGACAGAATCTGAGGCAGAATTTGCAAAGAACTCACTTTCGTTCCTGACGTAATGGCAGTATCATTTTTCCCCAAACAATGGGTATACTGTAGCCAGTTATCAAAGAATAGAGCACAAACCCTACTACATTTTAGCACAATAATGGGTCAAACTCCAATACAATGAACTGTTATTGTGAGAGAAACAAGGTTTAAAAGGTCTATGATTTAGCATGTATACTTATAGCAAACTACATGAGTATAGCAGTATTAACTGTGAAAGAAGAAAGAGTTTTTTAAGTGGGGTAAAATGCATTTACAACTGCAAAACTGCAGGTTTTTAAATGAACATATTTTAAAATAAAAAGAATATACAGTATTGCATGACCTTTTAAGCTGTAGTTGTATGGACAATGCTTTTCTGTTTTTTAATATGACTGAGGTTGAATTTGTTTTATCACCAGCTTTTATTAATTTTCATATTTGTTTCTACTGTTTTAATCTTCAGCCACCTTGAAATCTACCCTACCCAGCAGCATAAAGCATTTTAATGAGGTAGAAAGTAAACTGAAATTGAAGCTTCAAAATGAACAAATAAAAAACCCTTTGTCAACAAAGAAAAAAGAGAAGGCAACATGTATTTCCCCTTTATTATTGTCTTGCCTTTTTCACAATTCAAAGAAGAAAACAGAGGAAAGTATCTCAGTAAAATAATACTGCAGGACTGGCACATACCAAAAAACCTGTGGGAATCCTAATCAACAACAAAAACAAAAACTGTGAGAAGAAAGTTCTGAAAAACAGTGGACACCTCAGGTAAAATATTTTCAAGAAAACAAGTTTGGAATCTGTGTTGATGCACTACTAATGAAGCAGACTGTAACACTGACAACAAACTTTTTTATCAATTTACTACAATCTCGCAGCTGAAAATGTTTAAGGTTTACCATTTGCTTAGCATGCATAATGCCTTAAATGTAACACAGTAAGATTTTTTTAAAGAAAAAATATAAAGAAAGTCTACAATATAAAGAAAACTACACTACTTTTATAGCAAAATATTTTTTTAAAAAATCTAACAGCAATACTTTTCCATTCTTCAAATCCCAATTTTTTTTCTACATCAGCAGTATGGTTTGATAATAATAATCTTATTATATTCAAAAGCAGTAACTTCCAGGCTAACAAAAAACAATGTTGTAGTAGAAAGAAGTTGATCCAAAATGTTAATAGCATTTTCTAATTTTCTGGCTTTCTCATGTCATCACACCAAAGAAAAAAATAATCACATCCATACCTATTTATAAAAGGTGTAAATAATGCAACATCTCCTTTCTCAGAGGAGATGCATATGATAGAGGAAATGGGCAAACTGAAAAGGAAAGTTCACATCCCACTTCACGTAGCAATTCAGCTTCTACTGAAAATAATATTTTACTGGAATTCATTATCATAGTGTTCCCTGACTGGTTCCCTTATGTTTGCATATATAATTAAAATACATCCCAGCTGTAGAAACACAATGCTACACTGCTGTTAATATGTGTTGTACAAGCTATACGTTAATCTGAATAAATCTCCCAACTGCTCTATTGCCTCTTGCCAAAAATTCCCTTTCCCCCTCCAGACAGAGGTTGTATTCCAATTATGCTGCTGATTGGAATGAAACTACTGGAGGGGGAGGGAGTTTAAAAAGTAGAAAACCCTCCATTTCAAAATACTACTTCTGAAATCAGAAAGCAGCACTGACAATTTAAAAGCAGTGATAATATTTAAATACTTGGTGAAATTTTACCAAACTTTCCAGAACAGAACATTCAAAACACTCTAATTTAAGTTTCTCCATCCAAATGCCTATGTTTTGACAATGCAACACAGCCATACTTAGAGGGGTTTTTTTCTGTAATATGCCTTCCAAAATACGTAACTATTCCAGAGAAGCTATAAACCAAGATTTTTGAAGAAAGTTGTAGTTAACAAAAAAGGCTAGGCAATTCACTTAACATCATTCAAATGTCCAGATAACATCTGATAAAAACTGAAATACTTTTACATCATAAAATGCTCCATCCTTCAACTACAAAGAAGTCCCCAAACCCACCTTTCCCTCTAGGCATTAGTTTTCATCCAAGAAATGACAAAAACTGCTGGTTGCATAAGGAAGGGTTCACTTGCTTTTTATTACCACATTCTCTTATATAAGAGAACATAGCTCAAGATTGTCCCTGGACTGCCAGATTTTCAGGGACTACTGGGGCTGCAACAGGAAGACAGATGAGAAAGATCTGTTTAGTCAGTTTACTAAATTAAATCAGTGTTGTTTTACTTATAAGTTCTTCCTTGTTTCATCATAAACACATTTTGCAGTTTTACTATATGTACATAATCAATGTCATTTAAACAAGGGATATTCTTTAGAAGAAAGTATTTCTGAAAGTACATCTTACCATGACAGAGTAAAAATCCTGACACTTTTTCCCCCAAAGATGCATCCTCTAAACTCATGGCTATGGTACAAAAACATAACAAAAAAATCCACAAAATATATCAAACTTGCATCTCTTTTCCCAAACACCAATGCATGGCATACTGTTTCTGAAAATCAGGGGAGCCTGAAGAGAGTTAGTGATATGGTCCAGCCTTTTGCAATATCAAAAGAAAATATGCATTGCCTGGTTACATATATTCATGTTCTACCAGTTTCTTATATCTCAATTACTGAGTGTTTACTGGTCTTGAAGGTGAGCTACTGTTCCAACATCTAAACCCAACAGAGTAATTCAATATGAAACTGCTATACAGCCTTCACTTGTTGGCTTTTTCTAGAAAGAGGACTTTTAATGCTACCAATCAAAAGTTATTGTGCAGCTCTTTGATATTTTTGTTGTGCAGAGTGCAGCAATACTTCCAGAAAATTGCCCAGGAAAAATACACATCAGCATGAGAGATTTACAGAATGCAATGTCCATATTTTGTTCTCCAAAGAAATCCAGCTAGAAAATATACACTATCTGGTTGTTTATTGATAAAAAATGCAAAACTTCATAAAATACACGTTACATATAAAATATAGGAAAAAACGCTTCCTCTCATAAATTTAGCATCCAAGACTTATCTACTACAAAGTCTCTAGCCAAAAACTCTCAGAGAAGGTACACTACTTGATTATTAGTTACAACTACATAACCCATAAAACTGACTACATGGTGGCTAAAACTCTACTGAGAGGCTGAGTATATACTCCTCCCATTATATTGCCACCCCTTGAATAACTAGCATACACATGCCAATAGGTGGCAGTAAATAGCAGTATACGTGCAAACTAGAAAACTAAACTAAGTCACACGATTTTTCTAGACAAAACATTGTTGTGAAGATAACGAGATGAACTTCTTCCCATGAGAAACTCCTAACAATTTTCCTTAATGAAATATAATGCAATCTATAGTCAAGCAAAAATATTACGAATGAAGATTGTTGTCATCTGGATTCTTCATACAGCTCCATGAATAAAACCCATAAAAGCCCTGCCTTAAAGTACCCTGTGCTTAAATAAGCAGACAATACAATACAAAGAATTAAATTTTCTTATGGAGACTGTAGTAGATACTTAGGGCAAAAGGCAGTCACAACACTAATTCTATATGCCAGTTAAGTATGTATTTTAATCTTAGCTATGGCTGGATAATGCCCTGCAATTACACTTGTCCATGGAGTCACCAGAAGTCAAGACTGACTTGAAGGCACAAATAAATAAATACACACACATATATATACACACACACATCCAAATAGGTTGATTTGTGGGTTCCTCCAGATAGATTGCATCAACACCATCTAAAGACCTTTATATATCTTTTTCTTCTTAATAAATCAAAATGGAATCTGACAGAAGTAGCAGAAAAAGCTATAATAGTTATAAATAGAGAATCCTGTTCTGAAAATAAGGATAATTATACAGTAAGAGACTCATCTGGAAGCACACTTAATTGACAGTGTAAACCAAAATTTAGAATTGTCAAGAGTAAGCTACCCACTGATTAAAAAAAGAACTTTCCACTTATGCTTTAAGTTAATTAATAAGACAGCATGCTACTCCTTAAGATTACAATTGAAAAGTGATTTAAAATTACCTAAAGTTTTACTACTCTACAAGAGTACATTTTAACTAATATAATTAATTTGATTCCTGTATTTGACTTTCCGTGTAATTTATACATTTGATCAGGGCTTGCGAATTCAATTTGCACATTTAAATTTTACATTTGTTGAGATGCTATGACTAAATCATCAGGGTGGAATGATAGTTGCTGTTGACACAGAGGAGCCTACTGGTCACCAGATGATGGACCCAAAAGGATAAAGTTAGTCCCTTATCTAGCGATAAGGCAGGTCCAAAAAAATAATTTTCTTCCTGTCCCTTGGGAGGAAACCCACTGTCACAGGAATTTATTTTTACTGTGTAGATATCACATTTATTGCCTGGAACTGCATTCTAGAAACTAGCTCTGTTCTGAACAGCCTATACTGAGCAGGGATGGAGGTGAGGAGTGTGGGATGGGGATGGGAATGGAGAGGAGAGGAGAGGGACTTCATCTTTGGAGAACTCTTCCTTCTCACTTCCAGAATCTATCAGAGGATAATCCACATATCAGAGAAGACCCATAGCCTGTCTCTCCTGGGGGAGTACTGAAACCCTCTACAATGTGTGTTGTCCTGGTTCATTTCCTTCCTCTGAGGCTGTTCTCAATTGGTGTTGATTGGGGGTGAGAGGTCCGGCCCTCAGCCCCTGCTTTGTGTGGTTCCACAGGGGTCGGTGCTTTCTCCACTCCTATTTAACATCTACATGAAGCCACGGGTGAGATAATCTACCACCATGGGGTGAGATATCATCAGTATGCAGATGATACTTGGTTGTACATCTCTGCCCATGGTGAGCTAAGTGATGCCATGACCACCCTTTCTTGGTACCTGGAGGCTGTTGAGGTCTGGATGGAGAACAACAGGCTGAAGCTGAACCCTGGCAAGACAGAGTGGCTTTGGGTTTGGGGCTCTTTGGTTTCTGGAGGAACATCTTTGGTCTTGGATGGGGTTGCACTGCCCCAGATGGAGATGGTGCATAATCTGGGGTTTCTCCTGGACTTGCGACTCCTGCTCAAGGAGCAGGTGGCAGTCGTGGCAGGAGGGCCTTTGTGCAACTGCAAGTTGTGCACCAGTTACACCCTTCCTGGACCAACATGCCCTTCTCACAGTCACCCCCACCCTAGTCACCTCCCGTTTGGGGTACTGTAACATGGTCTACATAGGGCTGCCCTTGAGGAGTATCCGGAAGCTTCAGTTGGTTCAAAATGTGGTTGGCCTGCAAAGTTTTGTGCAAGCCTAGATTTGCGCATGTATCACAGTTTTGCGGGAGCTGCACTGTTGCCAATTTGCTTCTGGGTCCAATTCAAGGTGCTGGTTATCACTTTTAAAACCCTACATGGCTTGGGGCGAGGTTACTTGAAGGACCGCCTCATCCCAGTTACATCTACCTGGACCACCAGAGCGGGGAGGCAGGGTACGTTGCAGGTCCCTTCAATGGGGGAGGTATGTCTAGTGGAACCAAGAAAAAGGGCCTCCTCCATGGTGGTTCCCTCCCTATGGAATATCATTCCCCCAGAAATAAGACTGGCCCCCACCCTGATACTTTTCCAGAAGGCCCTGAAGACATGGTTTTGTCAGCAGGCTTGGGGACCCCAGGCTGATACGGAGCTGATCAAATGGTTAATTTGAATGTGTCTGTTGCTGCCATGGGGGGTCGGGGGGGTTGTATTATGGGTTTAATCCTTTAAGCTGCCTGAGTCACTGTGTGTGAGTTGGGCGGCCATATAAATTTGTTTAATAAATAAATATAAATAAATAAAGATTTTTCCTATGCAAATCCTTACCAATCACATTCTTAATCATATTAGGGTCACTCTCTTTTCTTTTTCCTACCCATCAATTCATATCACCTAACAGAATATTTTTCACCTGGATAACATTCCACAGACTATTTATACACATATTTATATGCTATCTCCTCCAAGCCTTACAGTGAAAGATTCTCAGTTTTCCCTCTTGGGCAGTGCAGAGTGGACAGGTAGACACCCTGACGGTAACAAGGACCCCAGAAAGGGCTTTATAGGTAATAACCAGCACATGAAATTGGACAAGGAAGCCTACTACAGCCAGCATAGCTCCTTTCAGGCTTGGTCTCTCGAGGGTGGTGTCTGAGGGCTTTGGAAAAAAACAGTATTTCCAACTTGCTGGGATTCATCTTAAACCTGCTTAATCCCATCTAACCCTTTATTGGGTTAGGACATCCACTGCATCTCCTGCTCAAGCCTTGGTGGATCTATAAAGCTTAGTTTCATCAGTATACATATATCACTCCAAACTGACAGAAGCTTTTTTCCAGTGTTTCACGCAGATACTGAAAATGACAAGGCAGGTCACACAAGCAAGGAAGGACAAGGATCAAGCACACAGGTATCAGGGTTCCACTTCAGAGTTCTCTTAGAGCCATGTTGTTAATTAATTATTTCTCTGTATGATTCTTAGAAGTATTATAATTACATTTTTTTTAATGCAAGCTTATGTACAGTTAGCCCAGTCCCTGTAGAATTGAGAAATTGGGGGCAGGGGGAGTATTTTGTTTTCCCCATAATTTCTTCTATGATTATTCTTCTCAATCTCAGCTTACTTCAAACAATTGTTGTGGGGATAAAATGAGGAAGACAACCATGTATACTGCCTGGAGTTCCCAGAGAAATGGGATGATATAATTGCAGTATATACATTTTTTAAAAAATAATAATAAAATTTAATAACTTGCTTTACATCTAGTAAATGACATTCTTGCCTTTTGTGAATCACTAATGGCTATCTTCTTATATAAATTTTATTGCTTTTTAATTAATAACAAAAAGGAAAAAAACCCAAAATAATAATAATGCATAAGAAGAAGAAAGAAAATATTAAAAGGTGGTATCACCAAAAAGTGGCAAAAATACAAGAACAAAAAAATAAATAAAAGCTGTAGTATAACATTATACAGTAAATAGTTACATATCTATATATATTTATTTAATGCAAGTATTATTCAAATGCATATATATTTCCAATACGTTTATATAACTGTCATTTTTTTTAACCTACTGTATTTTGTATAAACGAGTCCCATATTTCATTATACTTATCCATACAAAGTCTACGTCTACAGGCAATCCGCTCATAAGTAGCACGTGTAATCAGGTCTTCAGTCCACTGACTAAATGGGGCCATACATTTATCTTTCCAATGTTGCAATATCAGTCTTTTGGCCATAATAAGGGCATGGAGAATCCATCACTAATGACTATCTTAAAACTATTCTTCCAATTGTGGAATACAGATTTTGTATATACGTATATAATTTAAACCTGTCAAAGTCCAATATCTAAAAATACAAATATCCAGTTAATGAAAAAAACATTTCAGGCACAGTATTTTGGTTCTGATGAATTTTGGAGAAACGGGATAATGAGACACAGGATAGAGATATAGTTATAATCATTTATTGGTGGTTTGTGAGCCAAATAAATCTCAAATTTAAACTATTTCTGCCTAGTGCTCATCCCATTCAGAGACGATGAATCACTTCCCATTTGGCAAGCTTTCTGCCTACAAGGCAGACCTTTGAAAAGCTTTTCCTGTATCCTTGTTATAGGTTAACTAATTCTGTATACCTAGCAATAAGCAAAACTCCTAATGTTATTTGTCAGACTAGACTTTGTCCTGTTTATCAGACACATCTCATTGTGTTAAATAGGGAGAATTATTAAAGTTAATTTGCTAGCATTATTTTAAAATATTCTATGATAAAAATACTAATACATCAAGTTTTGTAACAACAGAAGAAAAGTAGCAATTGGCAGCATTTTAATCAGACAGATTTGTCCGCTAGCAACTATACAGTTTTAGAAAGAAGTAACTAGAAAAGTTAAAGTAGAATAATTACTATTTTACAATACTGTAGTAACTATTCCATTTATTATATTAACACTCTAAAGGCAAGGTTCTATAACTTTAAAATATGTGCACTGTTTTGAGTTATCATTACTACAAACTGAGATTTTGCAAAAATTCCCCTTAAATCTGTGGGTCTTTGTACAGTATATGCATGTAAACAGAGGCATAAAAGAGTGGGAGAAGAAATAGAAAAAACATTTTTTTTAAATTCTGTACAGAATAAAGTTATTTGGTAGACCATCTGTTTAAAAATCATTAATAAATTAAATCTACAAAGTCATCCTTTAAAAGAAACACTTCAACTTCTGGGTTGTTAAGAGTCACTTTTACAGAAATAACATTATTTCTGTATCACTGACCAAACTCAACTTTGTACTTCAAAAGTCTTGGGCAGACTTTTCATTTTAAAACAATCTATTGCTTTTTTATCATTGTGTTCACGTGGCATATATGGAAAAATGAACCTAAATTTATGCCATGCAACTGAAAAATAGAACTAAATTATAGTATAGATAATCTTGAAAAGTGGAGGCAACAACAAATGAGAATTTCTTAGTAGGATGAGACACAGCTGTGCCCACAAAGAACTTTGGATCTATCCAAAGGCCATCTTATTGCTAAGTACCAGATCACTAACAAGCATGTCTATCAATGGGCCAATCCAATAAATAAATAAAACCCTGAAGCATTTCCTTCTACAGCAGATAACTGAATGTCTTGTTCAAGCATTACTGATACACATAAGATGGCATACAGAACTGAACAGCAGAATGCTGTAATCCCAGGGACATAAACTAGTCCTCCAAATGGTAGGGTCTGTTACCTCATCCTGTGAGTGAATGAGTTACAACTATGACTCCAGAGGATGTGAACAGATTGCTGGGACCTTTGTCTTCTTGACCGTTGCTTAACATGGTTTGTAACTTCTAGCCAGGAGATTATTAGAGATCTCTAATGGGCTGTGAGAATAACTTTGGGAGACAGGAGAAAGAGCTGCAGCCAGGGTAACAGTCTGACAAGAGGTATCTCAGCCCATAGAAGGAATGGGGGTGGAGAAAGCATCTCAGAAGGGACCTCCTTAGACCACTGGAAAGTACAGGCAAGGGAGGGCAGAAGTGCTTTCAGGCTTGCAAGATGCCATTAGTGTAACCTTACAATAAAAGTAGTGTCAGGACTCATGGATTTGGTTTCCTGTCTGGGCTACCTCAAAAGGTTGACAAGATCTTAGTTAACATCATAAATGCCTCTTTGTAGGACAGCAGAGTAACTTTTTATTAAAGGAGATAATTATTAGATTTTTTAAAAAAAGAAGTCTACATTGGACCCCTTGAAGCTGGCAATTATAGTCTGGCTTCTAACTTCCTATTATTGAGTAATCCCAAAAGCCCTGTTTTAAACTTTTTCTGGAAGGCAATTTAACATTGGAACCAATCAAACCTCAACAGGAAGACACTCCACAGAACCAGCCCCATCATGGAAAAACAATATTGCCAGGCTTTGGTCATCTAAGCTCCCGAAAATCAGGAACAACCAGCTGTTTCTTCTGCCCCCAACTGAAGTGGTTGAATCAACTCTACTGGGGAGAAATGGTCCTGCATGTAACCCAGCACCAAGCTATAACAGGGTCTATAGGTTAAAACCAGCGCTTTAAATTGCACCGGGAAGCTAATAGGAAGCCAGTGCAGGACAGGTGTAATATATGCCTATCAGCAGGCACTAATGAACACATGGGACATTGCATTTTGCACCAACTGAAGCTTCCAGGTATTTATCATCTTTCAAGTCAACTCCATACAGAATGTGTTGCAGTAGTCTAATCATCCCAAGTAAGGCCACAGCTGGCACAACAATCAAAGCTGGGCAAAAGTCCTCCTAGTCACAGCCTCCATCTGCTGATCAAGTAGGAGCTGAGAGTCCAGGAGGATCTCCAAGTTACCTTCAGGGGCAGTGTAATCCACCCAGAGATAAAACAGGGGTGAAGAGGATTCCCAATGTACAAATAGTAGCTCTGTCTTATTAGGGTTCAATTTGAGCTGTTCTCTTCCACCCATATCCCCACGGCTTCCAGACATCAGGACAGGATTTCACCATATTTCCAAATAGCCTGGGGTCACAATGTATCACTGGGAATCATCGGCATATTGATAACACCAGACTCTGAGCTACCAAATTACCTCTCCCAGCAGCTTCCTATAGATGCTAAATAATGGGGGAGAGAACCAACTCCTACAGCACTCCACATAGGAGCAACCCTCAGGCCAATCCCTTCTCCCCCATCACCACCAACTGGAACAAGCCACTGAGGAAGGAACTGACCACTGTTAGACAGTGTCTCCAATCCCCACAGCTGGTCCAGTAACTTACTATGGTTGATGGTACTGAACACTGATGAGAGGTCCAAGAGGACCAGGACAAGTCATCCATCAGAGCAACTAAAGCTATCTCTGCTCCATACCCAGGTCCAAACCCTGGTCCAAATTATTTATTTCTTCTAGGGAGCTCTGTAGTTGGTCCCAAACCACCATCTTGGCAACCTCTACCAAAAAGGGCAATAATTATCTAGCATCCTAGGATCCAAGGAGGAACTCTTAGGAAAGGGCAAACCAACACTTCTTTGAGGGTTGCCAGCATCAACTTCTACTGCAGTGAGGTGTTAATAACCTCCCAGATCCAGGGAACTATTCCCCTCACCTCCCAGCTATCTGAAGAAGCCAGGAGGGACAAGAATCCAGTCTTGTAGAGAGTAAGGAAGATGACCATGACAGTGATATGCATGCTATTACCAAAGCAATGAGGGGAGATACATACAGTTGCAAGAAAAAGTATGTGAACCTTTTGGAATTTCATGGTGTTCTGCATTAATTTGTCATAAAATGTGATCTGACCATCATCTAAGTCAAGAGTATTGACAAATATAATGTGCCTAAAATAATAACACAAAAACAATTCTAATCCTTCATGTCTTTATTGAGAACAACCATAAAAACCTCATAGTGCTGGTGGAAAAAGTATGTGAACCCTTGAGTTGACCTCAAAAAAGCTAATTGGAGTCAGGTGTTAGCATACCTGGAGTCTTGTTAAGCCTTGGAGGTGTGGACTAGAGCTACGTTGACTGATAAAAACCACTCAAACTTTTTGAGTTTGCTCCGCACAAGAAGAATACGCTTATGTGAGCCATGCCTCGCCAAAAAGAGCTTTCAGAGCATCTACGATCAAGAATTGTTGATTTACATAAAGCTGGAAAGGGTTACAAAGTGATTTCAAAGACCTTAGAAATTCACCAGTCTACCGTTAGGCAAACGATCTACAAATGGAGACACTTTGGGACTGTGGCTACTCTACCAAGAAGTGGGCACCCAGTCAAAATGACCCCAAGAGCACAACAAAGACTCATCAATGAGGTAAAGAAACAACCCCGAGTGACAGCCAAAGATTTGAAGGCATCATTGGAACTGGCTAACATCTGTGTTCATGAGTCTACAGTACGTAAAACATTGAACAAGCAAGGTGTCTATGGCAGGACACCACGAAGGAAGCCGCTGCTTACTACAAAGAACATTGCTGCATGCCTGAAGTTTACAAAAGAGCACACTGACACTCCACAGCGGTATTGGCAAAATGTTTTGTGGACTGATGAAACAAAGATTGAACTATTTGGAAAAAACACGCAGCACTACATCTGCCATCCAAAAGGGTCGAGCCCTGTGGAGGAAGTGTGGAACAATCAATCACATCTAGATCAGGATGGACCATAATAAAGGAAGATGGTAATACCCTCCACCTCCAGATCACATAGCAACTGTTTGGAGATGAAAACAAGACTTAAGATCTCACTGCCCACATGCATCGGAGCTAAGATAACCTGGGACAAGCCCATGGTTGTCATGAAGGCAATGAACTCCTAGGGTCTACTGGGCATGGCCCTGTCCACCTGGAGGTTGAAGTCCCCCAACACCAACCAATAGGGATCTTTATTACCAGGCTGTTGACCACGTCCAGGAGCTCCGCAAGGGATCATAAGTAGTACAAAAGCCAGCACATCAAAAACCCTAACTGAACACATAAGCACTCACACCCAGCTACCTCTGGAACAGCGACCTTGGCCACAGATAAGATCAACACATCCCATCTCTCCAGCCCTGGCATCAAGGTTGGTGTAGGACCTGAAACTGAGCAGAACAGATTTCTTTAAGGGCAACATCACTGCCCTCCCTCAGCCAAGTCTCAATAATACATATCAGATCTGCCTATTTTTCCACCACCAAATCGTGGATGGATGTGGTTTTATTACAGACAAACCTGGCGTTAACCAGCACCAACTTGAGACCCAGTGGTCCAGGTAGAGGCAACTGATTTAGAAGAAGAAACTGCCATCAAATTGGCAGCTTCTCTTCCATGAACAGCCTACTTGGCACCTAACGCTATCTCTCTCCTAGCTCAATAAAACTGGAATTTTGCAGCCATGTTCTCCATAAAACCCATTTCTGATTGCAACCACAGTCAGTTTCCAACCCACTCCTTCCCTACTGCCTTTTCAATCTTTTAGTCAGTCTTTGAGAAGGCTTGCCTACAGCCGTTGTAGGCTTGGCTGCCCAACACTCCCTGTTGAATTAAGGGGAATGGTTTCTTTTTAAAAGGTTATAAAACACATCTTTTTGAACACATTTTTCATAGCTGATTATCTTTTAATATTTTTAGTTCCAACTTTGGCTTTATGCTTTTATTTTAAATTACCAAGAGACCTAATATCAGATTGTTATAAAATCATTATTATAATTATTAATCATCTTATTTAAAATACTGTTGCAGATGCTTCTCTGGTATATTAACATGCATTTTATGAGTAAACATTACACCAAATGGTATGCAATCCACACCACAATAATTAGTGCATTCAGAGACCTGGAGTCTAAAATCTACAAGGCTTTACACATTTTACTTAAGAATCAAGAGGACTTGTATTTCTTGCATCTGAGTTCCACATTATACATCTGTGGGAAAATTCTCAAGTACTCTACTAAAAAAAAAAAAGCAAAAAAGAAATATACTTTACCTAACAACTCAGCTTTTATTACTGTATTCAGTGTGTGATTAACTCCTACTCCCACTAAGGAATAAGAGTAAAATGTGGGATTTTGAAAACTGGACTCAGAGATTAAACTGAAATAATTGTTAATATATAGTTTTGCCACAGGACAAAATTTAGAAAAAGTAGTAAAATGTATTTGTTAAGTTTATCACCATTTCTTCCTTCAATTATCACCAATCAATTCACTGCATGGATGTCACATGATCATCACTATAATTTGTACTTCCCAACTATTTCTGCTGTTTAAAGGGCCAAAAAAACACACAGATTGGCTTTAGGTCATAAAATAGATTGTGCCTGGATGAATTCTCACAGAGGCTTGCGGCAGACCTCTATATATATATTTATTATGTTCATAAGCCCATAGATAGCCAGTTTGGTATAGTGGTTAAGATACCAGGCTAGAAATCAGGAGACCTAGTGAGACATGAGTTCTAGTCCCACCTTTGGCATGAAGCTACCTGGGTGACCTTGGGCCAGTCACTCTCTCTCAGCCCCAGGAAGAAGGCACTTCTGAAATCTTGCCAAGAAAACTGCAGGGACAAGTCCAGGCAGTCACCAGGAGTCAACACTAAGGCATGCATGTGTGTGTGTGTGTGTGTGTGTGTGTGTGTGTGCATGCACATGGCCGTTCTTCCTGTTCTTCAGGAAGCAAACAGCTGCTATAAACACTTACCATCTTAGAAACATTCTGATGAAGTTTCCCATACATATACTTTTTATTACAAAAAACATGATTCTACCTGTCATATTTTTCAACCTGGCACTTTCTGAAAGCTTAGGACAGGAAAAATAATAGCAATGCATACATAACTACAGCAGATGTGAGACAAAATGCTAAAATCTCAACTACCAAAAGTCATTCCCAAAGCAAGTAAATTTTGGTGTAGGCTTTCACAGCCAGCATCTAAATCTGGTCTAGACATCAGATTACTTGATGTTTCACCGGCAACTCTAGCTGGCATCTTCAGAGGCAAGGCGGTCTGCTATACAGACTGCAGGCAACTAAGCAGGGACTGACTGGGCTCCTGTTTCTATAGCCAGGTGTCCTGGCTGCTGATCGGTCTGATCTATAGCTAGTCCAGGTCTGAAAAGACAGTTTACAATAAGTCTTATAAATTCCTGTTCAGTTCCTTTAGTCTGCTCTATGGAAGAAGAGATGCAAAGTCCTCAGATTAGCATTTTCCTTATAGGATTTTAAATGTAGATATCAGAAGAAGAGGTGAGGTGGGTCAAGAGTTTCCTCCAATGGGGAAACTGAGCAATAACATCTCAATCAAACAACAGCTACACAGCCATGTCAACTACACCTCAGCTGAGACACAATGAAATTAGTTTAGCTCTTCAACGCTGCTGGCATTATGGGAACATGGAGAACTGGAAATGCTTTCAAGGTGGCACAGAATCCTTATGTCAAGGTGTCTAATACAATACTTTTAAAAAAATAAAGCAGTTAGAAAGCCCCCTGAAGTCCTGCTGTGCTGCTCATTGTGGTATTCCAAGGAGGGATAAGTGAAGAATACTGAGAGTTTATGTCAAGAATATATAATCCCAGCAGGGTCACCCAAGGCATGAAGGTCATCCCAGCTGTCCAGCTAAACCAAGTAGGCACCTATACAGGGCAACAGCAATACAGGAAAATAGTGGCACAGATGATCACTGTAATGATATCAGCAAAGGCATAATTTCATATTGTGTGGGAGAAGGCAATGGTAAACCTGTATTTACCAAGAAAACCATATGAATAGGTACTGTAAAACAATTGTCAATATGCATAATGCTGGATGAGTGCCTCTCAGGTCAGATGGCACAACATGCTACTGAGGAAGAGCTAAGGATTTTTCAGAATACTAATGATGTTTATAACATAGCTAGATGAAAACCTTTGGGATGTCTAGTTGCTGATGTTGCCATGCAGGAAAAGAAAATCCAAAGCTGCAAAAACAGTGAGAGCCGAGAACGTAAGAGGCACAAAGAGGAGAAAGGTCAACACAAAGAAAGATGAAATGAACTGACTATACCCTGACATCTTAGGCATCAGCAAATTGAAATGGGCTGGAATTGGACATTTTCATCAGAAGATCATGCTGTTTACATCTCAGGACATAAACAACAAAGAAGAAATGGTGTTGATTTCATAGTGAGAAAGGACATAGCAAGGACAGTACTTGGGTACAATGCAGTCAATGATTGAATAGCATCAATTAGATTTTGTAACATCCCTTTAATATCATGATTATAAGACAACCCTTTGATAACATGATTATCCACATTTATGCTCCAACCACTGATGTGGAAGAGGAGTAGATTGATGAGTTTTATGGTCAAGTTCTACCTGAAATAGACAAAACATGCAAGTAAGATGTGCTGCTTGTGGTTGGAGACTGGAATACCAAACTTGGAGATAAGGAAGAAAATGTAATTGGATTGTATGGCATAGAAAATTGAAATGAAGCAGGATAATGTTTTTCTACCAGTGATTTTTTCATTGCTAACACAGTTCTCCAACAACTAAAAACAATGCCTAATATACATGGATATCACCAGATGGTGTACACAGAAATCAAACTGACTATATTATTTGTTCAAGGAGGTGGAAAACTGCTGTAACAAAACAGATGTGGCCAGAGTGTGCAAACTATCACACAATAATTTTAATTTTACATGCTAGCATATCATTGTCCTGATGCAAAACCCATACACAGGTCAGGAAGCCACAGACTGGACAGAACATGGTGAAACAGATCATCAAAAGTAAGGCTGTGTACTCTCTCATTATTTATTCACCTTATATGCTGATATATAGATATAGACATATAGATATATAGTGAGGGAAGCTAGATTGGAAGAAGATGAGCATGGTTTTAAAACTGGAGGAAGAAACATCAAGGACCTGCACTAAGCTGATGTGACATTACTCTGAGAGCTGGAAATGTAAATGATCTGCACCAAGCTCTGGTAATGAAAGTCAAAAAGCACAATGAAAAAATGAGTCTAGGATTAAATATAAAAAGGACCAAACTAATGACAATAGGTACAGCAATTAGCTTAAGAACTGACAGTGAAGATATTGAAGCGGTGGATAGCTTCCGTCTTTTTGGATTGACTATCACCAATAAACAAAGCAGCAGTCAAAAATTCACCGCAGACTAGCACTTAGTAGAATAGTAATGAAGGCCTTGGAAAAGATATTCTGATGCTCTGATTTGTCAATACCTACAAAAAAAGTTAGCAAGCACTGCTCTCACACCCCTTTGCATTTTACACTTCATACACAGGATACTAAATAAAAGGCATTTTGCTACTATTGGATTCTATAGTTTAAAAAATAAATTATTTTATTAGTTTTTTTTTCTCCCAATAGTCCTTAGATATAACTTGAAATCTTCATGACACAGAGTCTAATCCATTTAAATCTTCTAAATCTGCATCTTTTCCTTCACTCCATCTTGAGACCCGGGGCCTTTCCTCACTTGTACCTAACCACAGTATAAACATGCCCTGGCAACATTTTTTTTCTGCCACAATCCACTGGCACTGCTTTTATCTCATCACCAGCCCATAAATAAGACAGGCTTAAGTCACATTTAGCTGTATTAATGTTAAAGTAGCATTTTCTCCCTCAAGCTCACATAGTCCCAACAGCAACTGCAAAGTATGCAAAATCTGTTACGCTTCTCCCATTCTATCAGAGGCAAAGCCAGGTGACCGCTAGAGGACAACAGAAGAACATGGTGAGTGTTTCCAAATGACGCAAACATGCTACCTCCCCTCCAGTCCCTGGTAAGTCTCAACTGCCCCTGTTCTTCTAGTAGCTTTCTAAAGTGCTAGGTACAGCAGCACTGCGCCTATTGAAATTGCACAACAATGCTTAATTATTCAGCTGGCAGTACTGTAAGAGCTTTAATTCTATCGCCCTTACTGGTTTAGCACAAGGCTGAAAAAGCGTAACAAGCCAATACGATGGAACTAAGCCCATTCTACTGACTCCTGAACAAAACACAAAGTTCTGTTCTGGAAGTTCACATTTTTTAGTCTATATAAAGTAGTGAAAGGAAGGGGAAAGAAATCCTAAATGAAACTGCAGCTTGTGACTCAGCTCCCTGCAGGACAATGATTTTGTTTCTTGCTTTAATTTTATTCAACTTGGGTTACAAGTTAATGGGGCATAGGAAGAGGGGCACAGGAAGGGGCCTAAAAATGACAGAATCCTACAGCCAGATTCACCCCATTGCTACTGTAGCATGATCACAGGCAGATATTTTTCCTGCTGGCCAATAACATGCAGTAAAGGGATGACAGCAAAGCTGAAGGAATTTGCTTATATGTGTTGCACATGCAAAATCAGGATACCTCCATTCTGCATTGAATAAGAAAGCTGTAACAGAGGCAGTATAATGACTGGCAACAGAAGCAGCAAATTTCAATCTAGTAGTTTTCTGCTCTCTAAAGGATGGGTGGATACCACTTTAATTTAGCAGTGAGGAAAGGCCCTCTGACCATGAAAATATCATGGCTTCAGCACTGGAGTTTTTGTTTTGGTCTCATGCTCCCCATTTCTTATAAACCTATTGACATATTGAAAGCATGCTGTGGACAATCAAAGAAAATGGCTGCCACAGAAAGCTTACCTATTCAAAAAATACCAGTTCATACGTCCACACAAACAGCACCAATTTTTCAGAAGGCAAGCTAATAAGATTAATAATCCCTTCCCTACTCTCTAGATCAGGCCTGCCCAACTCATAGAGGAGAAAGGGCCACAATGATAAATTAAAAATAATTCCAGGCTGCTAAGGAATACTTGGCGCACCGATCAGCTGCTCAGCAGCTAGCCGAGCTGCAGCAGTGCTGGAGCTGGCAGCGTTGGTGAGGCCTTGGAGGCATTGGAGTTGCTCAGCAGCAGCGGATCCTTCCTGGTGGCAACATTTGGCAGTGGTGAATTTACTGAGTTTTTTAAAAAAGCTGGCGGGCTGCACAAGACTGCTTAGCAGGCTCCCTGCAGCCCACGGGCCATATGTTGTGCAGGCCTGCTCCAGACAATCAGGATTCTTACTATCAGTTCTCTAGTTTTGCTTTGTTTTCTTTCTGAGCAGATACACATAAAACAAAAACACTTTCTACAATCCAGTGGAGCCCTCATGAAGAGAGAATGGGGCTTTCTTGGGGAAAAAAATATGATTTTGGAGAATGCACTTTGATCTTTAGCACACCAGATTCCTTTTTAATTTTGTTTAAAAATCAAACAACGTTTTAAAAATATAAAAAGTAAAATTAGGCAGATGGCCTGTCAGACACCAAGGAATGTATCTGCAGGCATATTTGTGGCATGAGAACCAACCTGGGGATTTTAGTAATAAAGCATCATCTGATCGTGGATTTCAGAATTTCTCTGTGATCATCTCTCGAACAACTCAGTATCAACAATTCAATCTTATTCTCTTGACTTAAGGAACACAAAACACCACAAAGGAAATACACTATACCTAATGTCATTAACATACTAGTGATAACAAATTCCAAAACTCTGCATAAGACTTCTAAATTAATTTCATGAATATGTCAAAAAGCATGAGAAATGAGAAGGAGTTTAACTGCAGCTTATAATACTGTTTTGGAAAACTCTGCTAGAATGCAGATTATGATTTATACCAAACATGGAATAACCAGTGCACTTAATGCATATGGAGAAATACAAGTGAAACTATAAGACAAAACACATTTTTTATTTTTCAAAGAAGGATTTGTAAGTTCAAGAATGTATGCTCATTAACTCTACATTTAAACTTAAATCAGTGCTTACATATTGCAAGTTGTGCTGTCTTAATTATTTGTACAATGCACTGACTGACATACCAATAGTGGTGAAAGGAGTGAATGCCAGCTAGAAAAAAAGTTTACAATTTTTACATTTTATAACTTATGAACACTAGCAAACTACTGTGGAAACTCTAGGGCAGTGATGGCGAATCTTTTGGGCTTGGCGTGTCAAAAATTCGGAAAATGCCTAACTTGACTCTGCTGGTGTGTCACCATCCCCTGAACAAAAGAGAAACAATTCTTTACATATTCATTTATTTAAAAAAAAAAATGCAGTCATGTGTGGTACTATGTCTTATATAAAGAAACATTAAAAAATTACAAAAATGAAATATGAGTAAAACAAATTCAGTTTCTTTGGTAACCCAAACAGGGAGAATAGTTGTTATCAGGTGTTGGTGAACGCTGGCGTGTCACCCAAAACATTGTGGCATGTCACCTTTGACACACGTGTCATAGGTTCGCCATCACTGTTCTAGGGAATCTTCTAAACCATACTTTGTTGCATTTACCATAAGAGCTGCCTGAGATCATGCAGCTGTGTGTCCTGCCCGAAACAGAAAATCTTAAAATATTCTTCAGATTACTGTATTGAAATATTCAGTATTTCAGGATCAAGCTTTTCATTTATCTTTGCTTTTTTAATTGTCTAATGGTATTGTCCACAACGATTAGTCTATTTGATCATTTATGAAATCTAATAGTTGACCGTGTTATATTGAAGAATGGGTCATCTTCTACAAGGACTCAGTATGCATTAATCATCTTGAGCATGAAATTTTTAGGAATTATTTAAGAAAATGGGGGAATTTTCTTTATATTGAACATTCATTAAGAATATTTCTATTCTACTTTTCTACTTTAAAATACTTAAACAATTTGCATAAAATTGCTTTCATTTAACTTTCAAAACACAGCAAATGTGTATAAACCATCCTGTCAATGACTCCTCCTCACATTCTCAAATGGCTATGCTAATCAGATTTTAATGAATTAATTAATAGTCCACTTCTAGACTCGATATTTAACAGTCAACTGTTAGGGACATTTCTAAAGTAATGGTATAAATAGAAGATTAAGTAATGTATAACAGAAATGCAAAAGAAAAAAACAAAAAGGTGTATACAACTACTTCATTTGTCAACTGATTGACCTCAGTTTTTAAACTAGTGTACTATGAAAAATGGCAGAACTGACCACCTAATAGAGGTCAAAGACAACATGGTTAACTCTAAATTAATACCTTTAAAAGTCAGTTTGACTATTGTACCTGTTCTTCCCATGTATATTTTTGACTCAGCTTCCCAATTAATTTCAATGTCTGAGGAAAGTAACAGGAGAAAGTGACATAATGCAGGCTGAAATCAGTTTAAATACTTTCCTGGGAGTAAGCCCCACAAATTCAGATTGCAATTTGAATCTCACACACACACACGTTATGCGTGTGTGATTAAATATAAAACAAATAGTGGGGTTATTTATTCCAACCAGGAATGGAAACTTGTGATGGAATGGAATTATGAAGGCCAGACTCAGGGAGGGAAACATCCTCTTTCATCTCCTGAGGGGCGAGGAAGAGATAAGAGGATGAGGCTGGCACCTCCCTGAGGAATTCACTCTGTTTTGACTGGCTGACTTTGGGAACTGAGTTTCAGCCTGGGAAGATTCTTGCTAGAGGTTGTAGCTAATAAACATTGCTGAACTGAATCTGCATGGTCTCCTGGAGTTCCTTGGGCTAGGCCTGACATCAATCTTCCCAGACTCTTACTACCTTCCAGAAGGAGGAGTTACATCATGGCAACAGATCCACAGGGAGCTAATTTGACACCACAGTTATTGGCAGCAGCCCTACTACAGCATCAGCAGCAAGTGGATGCACAGATTAATAACAGCAAGCAGCTCAGCAACTGTTGTGGGATCACTTAGCAAAGGCGAAAGAGGCATACAAGAGGACTGCTGATACCCACAGGCAGGCAGGTCCACTGATTTGGGTGGGGGACAAAGTGTGGTTGTCTGCTAAGTTTCTAGCTTCCAACAGGCCATCCAGAAAATTGAATGACCGGTTCGTTGGACCATTTAAAGTCTTGCAGCAGGTGAATAACTTAGCCTTTCGATTGCAGCTGCCCTCATCGATGAAGGTCCATCTGGTTTTTCACCGCTCATTAGTTAAGGAGGCCCCACCAAGTCCCTTGAGGACACACTCATCCCCACCCCCTCCAGTTGTGGTCGAAGGAGAGGAGGAATGCGAGGTGGAGGCAATATTGGACTCTCACAGGAGAGGAAAGGGAATTCAATATTTGATTCATTGGAGGGGTTACCCCGAAGCAGACGGTTCTTGGGAGAATGCAAAGAACATTCATGCCCCGGAGCTGGTCATTGACTTCCATAGGCATTTCCCTAGGAAACCAAAGCCTCGAGTGCTGCCCGGAACACCAGCAGTTAATCAGCAAGAAGAAGGAGGGGGCAGCGCGCTGGAGGAAGGTTTGGTGGGGAATTTAGGGGAGGAGCAGACTCAAGCTGGCAGTCCACAGCCTTCTACTTCAGGTTTGCAAATGGTAGGAGGGAGGGGGGCTGATTCTGCTAATGTTGTAGCTGTTTTTCAGGACCCATCGGAAGACTGTATGGAGGAGGCAGGAGGTACTGAGAGACCATCATCACCTGACATGTTGTCCCTCCCGCCTTTGCCAAGTTCTGCTGAGAACTCCGAGGGGGAGGATGGAGATGGAGGGAGGGATGATGTGATGGAATGGAATTATGAAGGCCAGACTCAGGGAGGGAAACATTCTCTTTCGTCTCCTCAGGGGCGAGGAAGAGATAAGAGGATGAGGCTGGCACCTCCCTGAAGAATTCACTCTGTTTTGACTGGCTGACTTTGGGAACTGAGTTTCAGTCTGGGAAGATTCTTGCTAGAGGTTGTAGCTAATAAACATTGCTGAACTGAATCTGCATGGTCTCCTGGAGTTCCTTGGGCTAGGCCTGACAAAACTATAGAAATCTGCAGATCTAGCTTCCCTCAGGATCAATTTCAATATAATCTTTTTCAGGTTGACCAGTATTCTTAAGAATATCTAGCAGCTCATTAATTTCATAACTGATGCTAAGAGGTGCTATTTTTTCTAACCTTTATAAGCCTGTGGGATCTTCATGTTGTGAACCTGCTACCTAGCAAAAAAAGAAAACCATCTGTGAAATCTATCTGATACAAAATAACACAAGAAAAACTAGCTGTTTCACTGGAGGGATGAAACACAAAGAAAATTTAGTTCTTTGAAAGTACATTGCAGCAACCAAGCAGATACAGATAAGAAGTCTGTAAGTAGGACATAAATAAATAGCCCTTTCCTACCCTCAGCTGTTCTTCCAGCAACCAGCAGTGAGAAGCATACTGCTGCTGTTACTGGAGATAATGTATAACTGTGATGACTAAAAGCCATAAACAGTTTTAGTGTAACTTTATTACATCTGTAAAGACATTGAAGAGGGAAACAGACATGGAAAAACAAGGAGAGTTTTTCAAAAGATCTTTGAACTCAAAAGAGGTTCTAACCTTGAATTGGTCTGGACACCAATGGACAGATAGTAAACGATTCAAAGGAGATCAAACTAAGATGGAAGTATACTGAAACACGATACAGTAGAGATGTCAACATCCAAGATACCTTAGAAGAAATTCCCTACTTACAAGAATCTCTAGTGCTAGAAGATGAAGTTAGATCAGCACTCTGATCATTACCAACTCAGAAGGCTAGAGGAACTGATGGAATGCCCACAGAAATATGGCAACCAATAGAAGAAGAATCAGCAAAGGCTCTAACCAAGCTATGCCAGCAAATCTGGAGAACACCACAATTGGCCAACAGATTGGAAGAGTTCAATCTATGTTCAAATACCACAAAAAGGAAACTTACCAGAGCGTGCAAACTACTGTATTTTTCCATCAATAAGACGCCCCCATGTACAAGACGACCCCCACTTTTCCAACCCAAAATTAAGAAATCAATATTTTAAAGATAGTGCAGAACACATTTTTATTTAGTAATTAGGTAACATTTACCTGATACACTCGGTGGGAGGAGGTCCAAACCGTCTCTCTGCAGCTCTATTTCTATGCTCTTTTGCATAACTGATTACATTCAATCACAACTGAAACTGCCAATAGCTTGTCTCTGCAAACAGACTTCCTCCAATTGGTTTGTTCAGCATCAGCTGACATCAGTTACATAAGGCTCGTGATTGGAGGAAGTCTCTTTGCAGAGACAGTATGGGCAGTTTCACTCATGATTGGAGGCTCGTGATTGGAGGAAGTCTGTTTGCAGAGTCAAGCTATTTCACTCGTGATTGGAGGCTAGCAACAGGAGGAAGCCTGTTTGCAGAGACAAAGTATGGGCAGTTTTGCAACCGCGCGGTTCTCTCCCCAGCTTACTTCCTTGAATAAGACGCCCTTCAATTTTTAGCGTAAGGATTTTAGAAAAAAGTATCGTCTTATAGTCGGAAAAATATGGTATCATACAATATCCTTAATTTCACATACTAGCAAAATAATGCTTAGGATCATGCAACATGGATTACAGCCCTACACAGAAAAAGAGATGCCAGATGTTCAAGCTGGCTTTAGAAAAGACCAAGGAACACAAGACATTATTGCTGATCCATGCTGGATAATTGAGAAAGCCAAATACCAAAAATAAGTCAATATATTAATTATAGAAAGGCCTTTGATTGTGATGATTGCATCATGCTGTGGGAAATGTTCAGAAAAATGGGAATCCCAGAACATTTCATTGTCCTCACAAGAAACTTATATACAGGTCAGGAAGCCACAGTATGGACAGAACATGGTGAAACAGACTGGCTCCAGGTTGGCAAATGACTGTGACAATGCTATATCCTCTTCCATTATTACTATTATTGTTCGTCGCACAGTCAGCCAGATGTTTAGATTGGATTTGGCATTTTTATCTACCTATCAAATCCTTCCCAAGGACCTGGGATAGGCAAATGTTGTTTGATGGTGTTAAAAGTACCGTCCCAGGATATAAGCTGTTCTAAGTAAAGCTGCCTTTTGCAACTGACTGATGGTGATTTTCTCAATGCCAATGGAGTTCAAGTGGTGCTCCAGATGTTTTGGGATTGCATCCAAGATGCCTATTACTATTGGTACAATCTTTGGGTTTTTTTGCCACAGCCGTTCTACTTCTATATGCAGGTCTTTGTATTTTGTGATTTTCTCCAGTTCTTTCTCTTCTCTTCTGCTGTCTCCAGGTATTGCAATGTCCACTATCCAGACTTTTTTGTCTTTCTTATCAACAATTGTTAAGTGTTACGTGGCAGGTGCTTGTCTGAATTCGAAAGTCCCAGAGAGCTTTAGCTTCTTCATTTTCTATTACTTCGTCTGTTTTGGGGTCCCACCAGTTCTTGCTTGCAGGTAAATGGTATTTCTTGCAGATATTCTAGTATACCATTGTTGCTACTTTGTCATGCTGTTGTTTGTAGTCAGTCTGTTCGATCACCTTGCAGCAGCTAACTAGGTGGTCCACTGTTTCTTCAACTTCTTTGCAGAGGCAGCATTCGCCATCTGCCACTGTCTTCTCAATTCTGGCTTTATACGTATTTGTTCTTAAGGCTTGATCTTGCGCAGCCAGAATTAGCCCTCTGTCTCTTTCTTCAACTTTCCTGCTCTAGCCATTACCAGGTCTTGTTGTTATCTGCTTTGCCTGCGATTTGTGTGTGTGTGTGTGTGTGTGTGTGCGCGCGCATGTGTACTGATCATGTAATACTTTGCCTTGCCATGTCTCTTTTCTATTCTTCATTTGGTCTTTCTTGTAGGCCAGTTTGGTCTCTTCAGTATTCAGTAAGCCTTCATGGTTTACTAGCTTCAGTGTATCTTCTTCCCTGTCCTTCAGATATTCTTCCAATATCCTTTTTTCTTCTTCAATTGTATGGTGTACTTGCAACATTCCACACCCACCTATGCTTCTTGGTAAGTAGAGTCTGTCAACATTGCTGTGTGGATGAAGGGCATGATTGTCATTCTTTTTCTGGTCTTCCTATCCAAGGCATCTAGTTCTGCTTGAGTCCAGTCCACTATTCCAGCTGTGTGTCTAATGACTATTATTGCCCACGTGTTAATTGCCTTGATGGTATTTCCTCCACTGAGTTTGGACTTTAAAATCTTCTTCACTCTCATGATGTATTCACTACTAACCTTCTTCTTGACTTCAGTATGTGTGATGTTGTCAGCTTGAAGGATGCTCAGGTATTTGTAGTGATCTTCATCCAGACTCTTGATGTTATTTCCATAGGGCATCTTGATTCCTTCAGTTTTCACTATTTTTCCCCTATTGATGGTAAGGATGGCACATTTGTCCAGACCAAACTCTACTGCAATATCTTGGCTGTATATTTGGACAGTGTTGGTCTTTCTTCTCTTGCCGTTTTCCAAAATCATCTTGTCAATTAGGAGCTGATTTTTCATTCCTCTGCTGTTTGGGCAGTTTCCTTTCTGCTCAGGTGGAAAGAGCTTGTTTTCAACTAGATGCTGTTGGACTGCATCAGCTGCAACACCAGTCAGCAATTTGAAAGTTGCTGGTAAGCAAAAAATTGGCCTGTAGTTGCCTGGTGCTGCCCCTTTGGTTGGATCTTTCATTATCAGTTAGGTTTTGCCAGATGTTAACCGATCTTCTATCTCACCTCCTTGCAGTATGTTATTAAACTGTTTGGCAATGAGTGGGTGCAGACCGGTCAGATGTTTCAACCAAAAACCATGCAGTTCATCTTCAACTGGTGCTGACCAATTCTTGATCTTCCTTGCCCTTTTCTCCACCATTTCTGCTGTTATTACAACTTCTTTCATTTCAGCTTCTTTTTATTGTTATCCACCTCCTTTATCCAAACTGAATTCTTGTTGCATTTCTTTGGTTTGTCCCATAGCTGTCTCCAGAACTGCACTGTTTCTTCTTTGTCAGGTGTTCACTGGTTCATTGCAGTCTCTTCATTGATGGATTAATAGAAATGTTCCTAATCTGACTGAAATTGGAGATTCTGCCTATTGTGTGCAATTCGAGCTTCGTATCTGCTGATCTTCTTGGCTATGGCTATTATTTGCTGCTTTATTATTTCCAGTGCTTCCTTGATCTTCCTTGTTCCTAGGTAATATTTCTTGATCGGGTATTCTTTGGTCTTCTTGTTCTTCAGCTTCTTTTCTTTCATCTGTTCTAGCTTGCCTGCATCTGATCTTAGCATGCTGATCTTATTTTCCAACCTGGTCTTCCATTTTGGTGGTACACTATATGGCTTGTTTTCTTGGTTGCTGATTTTGCATCCAAGGTATTCAGTTATAATTGCAGCCATGCTGTACATAGGTTGGTTTGTTTCTTGCAGTGAGCTGGTGTTTATATTTGATATTACAGTATTGGCATCTTTTAATACTGATGGCAGCTGTTTCTTTGTAACAAGCTTCAATGCAGGCAACCTTATTCTGTTGTCTTTGTGTTGTTCTAGACGCTCAGTTAGTCTTTGTTTCAATTCCTCTTGTTTTTTAGTTACAGGGCTTTGTTCTTTCTGAGGAGAAGGCAGAGGAGAGGGTGCCTGGTTTGGGAATGAAAACGATTCAATAGCTATGTAGGCTTCCTCTACTGCCAACTACAGTCTGAGCTACTTCTGGCAAGACTTCGATTTCGTTGCCCTGGGTAGACTTTTGCAGTTCTTCCAATTCTACTTCTGTGAATACTTAATTTCGTATTATAAATCGACGTTGATCTGCTAGCCTCTTTTCTGTTATTTCTGATTCTGAATGTTGTTCTTTCCAAAACTGGTGCATTCTTTTCAGATATCCTCTTCTCCTTAGACTTGATTTGTAATAGCAGATCATTATTTGTTTTCAGTCTTCGTATATTTCCAACAAATAAATCTCTTCCTCCAGTGGTCCTGCAGCTGCTGGTCCTGGTTGCTCAGCCAACAGTCCTGAGTCCTATAGCCCACTTGTCACCAGATGTACAGGAACTAGAACATCTAGCACAGTCCTTGTTGACCTGGGTGACAACCTATCTTGTACAGGTTTCTGTAAATTACATCTCACCATATTGTTTATGGGAGAGGCACTTTTCATCTGGCTCCTCTGATGAGACCTGTCCAGTATGGTTAAACCTCTTGCATAACTCTCATCCTCCTCGGAGCACACAAGCCCCACAACCATGTCAAGGTAGTGCCTCACTGGGGGATGATGATGATGATGATGATGATGATGATGATTATAATTTTATCCCTTTTCAACCTATATGCTGAATTTATATTAAGGGAAGCTGGATTGGAAGAAAATAAGCATGGTTTTAAAATTGGAGGAAGAAACATCAATAAACTGCGCTATGCTGATGACACTACCCTAACAGCTGAAAAAACAAAGGTTCTGCAAGACCTAGTAATATAAGTCAAGGAGCACAGTGAAAAAAAAGGGACTAAAATTAAATATAAAGATGACCAAATTAATGACAACAGGAAAACAACCCGTCTTAGAATTGGCAATAAAGATATCGAAGTGGTGGATAGCTTCTGCCTTTTAGGATCAACCATTGCAATAAAGGAACAAACAGTCAAGAAATGCACTGCAGACTAGCACTTGTATAGCAGCCATGAAGGCCTTGGAAAAGATATTCAAATGCCATGATGTGTCTCTACCTACAAAGATCAGAATCATGCAAGCCATGGTATTCCCTGTGACACTCTACGGAAGCGAAAGTTAGGCTTTGAAGAAACAGGATAGGAAGAATATTGATGCTTTTGAACTTTAGTCTTGGAGAAGACTCCTGAGAATACCATAGATAGCCAAGAAAACAAACAAATGGATCATCAAACAAATCAACCAGAGTTCTAAGTCAAGGCACAAGTGACTAGGTTCAAATTATCCTACTTTGGACACATTATGCGAGGACCTAGCTCCCTAGAGAAGGCCACTTTGTGATCAAGATGTGAGTTTGTAAGAAACAGAGAAGTGCTGTTACCATATATAAACCTTATCTGTGATATATCAGGCACCTGACAAAATTAAATCTCTCCACCAAGTCCAAACTTTTTAAGAGGACCTGTTGAGAATTTCTCCCAAGCAAAAATTGCATTATGTATGGGTGAGGTACCAGACATTCTCTATCCTATCCCCTATGCTCTAGAATACACATTCCCAGAGGTACGTTTGCCCCCTGCATTTTGCAAGTCAGGAAAAGAAGTGCAGTGGTGATTAAGAGTTTGTGAACCCTTTTGAATTTTCAATATTTCTACATAAATATAATCTAAAACATGATCTGTTCTCCCCCTAAGTCCTAAAACTAGATAAAGAGAACCCAATTAAACAAATGAGTCAAAAACATTATACTTGTTCATTTATTTATTGAGGATAGTGATTCAATGTTACATATTTGTGACAAAAGCATGTGAACTTTTGCTTTCAGTAACTGGTGTGCCCCCCTTAGGCAGTAATAACTGCAACTAAATATTTTCAATAATTGTTGATCAATCCTGCACGTTGGCCTGAAGGAATTTTAGCCCATTCCTCCTTACAGAACAGCTTCAACTCAAGGATGCTGTTGGGCTTCCTCACATGAACTGCCCACTTCAGGTGCTTCCACAACATTTTTATAGGATTAAGGTCAGGACTCTGACTTGGCCATTCCAAAACATGAACTTTTTTCTGCTTTAACCATTCTTTGGTCATAATGACTTGATTATGATCTTTGGTCATATGTCTTGATACATGATCCGCTTTCTCTTGAGCTTCAGTTCACAGAGAGATACCCTGACATTTTCTTGTAGAATTTGTTGGTACAATTCAGAATTCATAGTTCCATCAATGATGGCAAGCTGTCCTGGTCCAGAGGCAACAAAGCAGGCCCAAACCATGTTACTGCCACCACATTTCACAGATGGGATAAGATTCTTATACTGGAATGCAGTGTTTGCTTTCCCCAAACAGAATGCTTTTCATTCAGGCCAAAAAGTTTTTGGTCTCATCTGTCCACAGAACATTCTTTCAAAAGCCTTCTGGCTTATCCACATGGTCTTTCACAAACTGTAGACGGGCAGCAGTGTTTTTTTTTTTTTGGAGAGCAGTGACTTTCTCTTTCCAACCCTGCCATGTACACCATTGTTGTTCAGTGTTCTCCTGACATTCAGCAATGCAAAAGGGGCCTCTAGTTCCTTAGACATTGCCCTGGGATCCTTTGAGACCTCCCAGAGTATTACAAGCCTTGTTCTGGTCTGATCTTGGTTGGTTGATCACTCCTGGAGAGGGTAACAATGGTGCTGAATGGCCTCCATTTGTACACGATCTTTGGAAATAGTTTTGTAACCTTTTCCAGCCTGGTGAGCATCAACAACTATTTTTTGGGGGGTCCTCAGAAATCTTTGTTCAAGCCATGACATAATTCCACATACCTGTGTTGTGAAGATCAGACTTTGATAGTGAACATCCAGAATTCTGTTCTTTAAATAAGGCAGGACCTCCCACACTCATACCTCATTATCATCCATTGATTGAAATACCTGACTCTAATTTTGCCTTCAAATGAACTGATAATACTAGAGGTTCACAAATTTGGCCGAACACAAATGTGTAGCTTTGGATCATTTTCCTCAACAAATCAATGAATAAGTATAATGTTTTTGTCTCATTTGTTTAATTGGACTCTCTTTATCCAGTTTTAGGACTTATGTTGAGAACAGGTGTTTTAAGTCATATTTATACAGAAATACTAAGCAGAATAAACCTATATTTAAAAACTTTTTTCCTTATTTAGAAATGAAGGAAATCCAAAACTAACACTTCAAAAAAATCAATTCTTTTTCAACTTTAATTGATACAAATCACATTAGTAATCCCTGACAGCCCACCCACATTAATAGTACTGTCATTGGTAGAAAAATTGAAGGAAGAAACTAACCTTTATTCTAATATGTATCAGCATTTGTTTAGTTGTTTATTTACTTATTTAAATGATTTATATAGCTGCCCATTTCACTACTGTGATTCTAGGTGGTGAATAAGAAATTGAAATTTTAAAAAACTCAATTAATTAAAAAGAAATTAGAACTATAATCAATTAATATATCATATGTCAGAGATCCAAAAAGATCATTCTGTCTTACAATCAGTTTAAAAAAAAAAAACCTACAAACCAACCAACCAAGATGGTCACCTAACATCCTGGCTGAAATGCTGAGACCAACCAGGTCCTTGGTCCCTTAGGAAAGGTCAAGAGAGTTGGGGCCATCTGGATCTCTGGGAGGATGCTGTTCCACAGGACAGGTGTTTGAACAGAGAAGACTTGATTCCTAGGTCCCACAAGATGGCACTGCTTAATAGAAGGGACCCAGAGCATGCCCACCCTGTTGGTTCTGGTAGGGCAAGCAGAAACAATTTGAGATAGGATGTCCGAAAAATAATATATCCATATATTGTTGATAACTGAAGAAAAATTATTGCAAATGATACAATTTACAACGGTACAAAACTAACACGGAAAAGAATTATGAAAAGATACTCTGTAAAATTAGTAGTGGTTATGGAACAAAGACCTATATAAATTGCTAAACACTTAGAGCAAAGGTATGCCAAACATTTCTCAAGCATTCTTAAAGTCTCACAAAGAATCAACCTTTCCTTCTAAATCAGGCCTAAGCTAAATATTTTATTTGGCTGCTCAAAATGAACAGAGTAGTTGGACATTAGCTCCAAATCAATTCCTGGACTCACATCAAACATTATCCTGTGATTTATCAAGTCAGTCACAACAATGTTTCCAGCTAGAACTTTTAATGTTTATGTCCTGAAAATAGCTAATTGAATCCAGTTATTCCAAACTATTTTTTACAGACTGTACCATCACACTCTGAGATAATGAATCTGAAATACATATTACATGTTGGTTGCATAATTAATCCAGACAAGAGATTCCAAAGTTTATGAAATCTAAATATATATGGTATAAAGAAATCAGATTCTTAAGCAAATAATCTCTAAACACATTGACAGCACATAGCTATTGAAACAGTTCCAGTTAAATTTGTACTTTCAAATATTTAAAATCTGCATAATTTTAGCATCACAAATTGTTGGAAGTAAATTTTCTATCAGGATGAGAAATCAAACTACAGAAGGCATGGAATTAAGGCACTCCACAAGAAGCCTTAAAAACTCACAGCCCACGGCTATGTATGTTTTATCCAGAAGACCCACCAAGTTCTATACTGCTTACTTCTAAATAAATATTATTATGATGGTAGCCTTAATTTTTTAACTTAAATATTGTTACAAAAGATCTTAAGTACTAAGGATTCCCTAGACTATGGAAAAAGGAGACATTATGTGCAGACTAGATAGTTAGCCAAATGAAGTTCCCTCTCCAGTATCAAATATTTTTCTGTCTATTCTCAGTACTGTAAGTATATAATCAGTTATATTATTTTAGTTTTCAAAGAATATTATAACATTGCTTTCTGTCATCCAAATTACAACACTTCCAACTTTACAAATCAAAAATTGATACTTTATCCAAGGTTCTCACTATCTACTGGAGTACATTGACTTTAAAAAGTGTACCTCTTAAATCAACTACTTGCTTTTTGAATAAGTTTTTAAAATCAGTTCAAATCTGATTTCCTTTTAATCTCTTAACTAGGACATCATCATGAGCAATATTACATATTAGCATGTAACAGAAAAAACAGAAACTGAAATAGAAATACAGGGGCCAAAAACAACTGCTTAAAAAGATTTTGCCCTCTAGGTATCAGCATGTTTTCCAAGCTTAAAAGATAGATTTGTTCTACAGTATGGTGGCTTAGTAATATCAAAAACAGAATTACAAAATATTCCAAAATTATTCCAAAAAAGTCTGCTACATAGGGTTTGCAAAATTCTTATATGCAAATCTACAATTCATTAGACATAGTAATTTCAACAGCACAATATAAAAAACTCTAATATGGAATTATAATTATAATTATAATATGGAATTATAAACTCTAATATGGAATTATATTATATTAGGGGCTGCACTCCAATATAGTTGTAGTAAGCTCTGTTGAACACAGTGGAATTTACTGAGTAAAATATGGACTGCAGATTTAAAACATAGAAAAATATAAGAAATTTTTTTTTATCAGCAATCCTATCCAATATTGTAAATGAAAACAAGCCTGAATTTATAAGCTTTCAAAATATGAAAAAATATACTAGCGTTTTTTAAACTAGCTATTATATTGAAATGTAAATATCACAATTCCTTGTTTTTATAGTTTTTCTTATATGCTTCTGTCCCTCTTAAGTAACAATCCTACCTATATTTGATTGAGACCAAGTCCCACTAGAAGCATTGCATAGTATGTTTTGTTTAAAGCACAAGTAAACTGCAGCATTTTGCAAACCCAGCTAAAGAAACATTTTAAAGAAAAGGGTAGGGTTTGTTTGCTTAATCTACAGGATTCATCTACTTCAGGTACACATTGATGTAAACTGTAAATGTTCTGAAAAATCTAATTATGCTTGTATTCCATACAACATCCTAAGGAGGTATATCAAGGTAACCTTACACAACCTTCCCTATGGTAGTTGATTCAAGAGAGCAACAGAGCACATCAAAACAAAGAGTACAAAGAGGCGGAAAACTGATTCAAGTTTATGCCCAAAAAGGAGAGGATAAACTTTGGAACTTATACTGAACCTTCAGTGGACTTAATCCTCTAAGCATTGCAATATTTAATTTCATACAGCATAAACCGTTTAGTAGTTTTAATTAATCCCCCCAAATCCCGCAAAGAGTAGAATGAGAGGAAGAATTAAAACCGTGGAAGGAGAATCCGTCCCGCACGCTCATGCCAGAGATTCAAACTGGACTGTTTTCAACCTTTGCAAATAACCAGCCCAGCAAGTCGTTGCGGTGTCTACTATTTCGTCTCTAGGATTTCACTTTTCTTTCAGTGGCACACAAACCTTTCCACCGCCCTTTCCCTTCCAGCCCCTCACCCACGTCCTTTATCGCCCAGAAATGTGGGGTGAAGAGTTTATTTTTCTCCTGAGGCCTGGAAGCTTTCGGGGGAGTCCGGGAGCCCACAGGTTCAATCTCAAAGGCACGAAGTGGCTCGGTCGCTGCAGCCCAGCAAACTGAACCGACCCGGGCTTGGGGCTCTTCCCGTCTCTTTCTCCAGCCACCGGGGTGGGAGAGCTCCCTCTTCTTCCTCTTCCCTTCCCTGCACCGGGCCCTTTCCTCCCACACCCTCACCGTCCGGTGCCGACCACCGCCCCGCCGGTTCGGCCCCTCGAACCATGGGAACGCTTTCCCACTGAAACAAAGCCGGGCCGCGCTCTCCTCGCCACGCCGCCCACGGCGCAACCCACGCAATCCCTTCCCTCCAACCCGCTCCCAGCCCCAGGGGCTCCTTCAGCGGCTCGCCCGCCCCAGGCCTCGCGCCCTCCGCGGGCCCCGCTGAGCCCTCCTCACCTGTCAGGCGCAGCTTGACGGGCCCGTTCCTCCGGGCGCCCTGGTTGGACATGACACCGTGGATCCTCCGGGAGCGCGGCGCCGCCGGTCTCAGGCCCTCCCCGCCAGGAACGGGGTGGGGGGCAGGCGGGCAGGCAGGCAGGGGAGGAGGGACGGGACCCGCCAATGGAGTCGGGCCGGCCGCGGCTCAGAGCAGCAGAAGCAGCAACGACGTTGGCGGCGGCGGCGGCGGCGGCGGCGGCCGCCGAAGGAAGAAAAGCCCGGATGTGCCCAGTGTCGCCATGAGCGGGGGCAGCACCAGGAGGAGGAGAGGAGGAGGAGGAAGAGACGCAGCCGCCTTGCCTTCCGCCCCCTGCCCGAGGCTCAGGCGGCCTGGGCAACAAAGCGGGAGGCTTTGGCCCGGCGGGGGAGCGGGTGGACGTGTGGCCGATGCAAAAGGAAAGCTTGCTGTTGCTGCTGACGACGTCGACGACCTTTAGAGCGCTCTCCTGGCTGCAAAAGCAAGATCCCGCCAGTCGGTTTCGTCACACGCCGAGGGAGTCCCTCAGGGTATCCCCACAGGCTTCCCCTGGCCGTAGAAATGGGGGCGAGACTCCTCAGTCCAACCCAGGAGCCCCAAGTGCTGGCCCCACCACACCCAGGGAGGGCACCCCCCACCCCCCGGGCGAAGCTGGGAGGCCTGCCCGACACGAGTTCAGGGAACGCCGCTTCACCTTTGGAACACCTGGGCTCCGGGCTCAGTATGCCAGTATCTTTGCCCAGCAGCGAGTACAGCTTGTCCTAAAAATGGTGTCTGCACGGATTTCAGACTGACGTTTAAGGTTTATCTCTCAAACACTGAGAGTTCACTTTTGTTTATGGTGCCCGAGAGGTGTTGAGTATAGATTTGTCGCTTTGGCCTGAAGAAATTTCCGTCTTCAGTGTGATGTCATTCATGAAGCCTTCCAATATTTACAATTCGTGGCTATGGTTACTCAAGTTGATCAGTTAAATTAGGCTCACTTCCATCCGATGTCCAGGAGAATTGGAATGGTAGATAGTTGTTTTCGTAAGTGAAGCAAGATGAGGAAGCTATTTAGCTGGAGCTCTGGGTGAGGGTCGGCCTGTTTGCATAAATGCGTGGCCCTCTGGTGTTCTCTGGGTCCTCAGGTTCACAAATAGATGATCTAGCTCTCATTCTTTAATGGGTTTGGGGGTCTAGGCCCCTGGTAATTATTTGGGCTGGCAGAGGATGAGCAAAATGCAATGGTAGTTCAGCAAGTATAGGGTAGAAGAGCAAAATTTGGAGTCTGTACTGTAAATGAGTTTTCCACAATGCTTGATATGTTGGATTACTTATTTAATGCAAGGATTGGCAATATTTCTTATATGGGATATGAACCATAGCTAGCATGGTCGATGGTGAAAGATGAAGAAAGTTGTAGTTTGGTATTTGGAGAAGTCTCAGTAGGTGCTAGAACCTGACTGACCCAGTCTAGCTCAAAACTGAATAGGGTCATGATTGGTTCATACTTGGATGGTGCCCCACTAGGATTGTAGGTTAGACAGGGAAGTTTAAAAAGTGTCTGAGAAGATGACATTGGCCAATCACTTATGTGCTGTTGCCAAGAAAATGGTATGGATGTGCCTGTATAGTAATCAGAAACTGAGTTCAATGGTATTTTTACTGTTTTAACTTCAGGAAAGTTGCAGTGTGGCTTGCTGAAAACCTTGGAAAGCCGGTGGTATACAAATAGTACTAGGCTAGATGGAGAAATTATCCATATGTGTCGTTTTCAGTTCAGATTTCATCCTGTTTATCTAGCATCGCTTCTTAACCAAATACCTGTTTATATAAGCTACATATCCTTCAGTCCTAGATAATTAATTTTAAATTATTGCTCAAAAATCAAATGCAGTTACAACTTTGCTGTTTTATCTGTGAGAACACCATAGATGTCTGCATTTTAATTTGAATGCTATCATTGTTTTAGGAAAAAAAATTGTACTTGCTTCATTTCCAAGTTTATAGAGTTATTTTTTTCTCTGATTTCCCCATGTACCTTCTTGCTAAATACTTTGGAATTGTTCTAGATGCTTAAGATGATATTTAATCACTGTAGGAGATTCTAATATACCTATGATGGTATTCCCAGAATTTGCCCCTATAAGCTATATACAAGAGACTTGTTTATTTATTTAATCAGTTTATTAGCTGCCTTAATTACCAGAGTGACTCTACATGAAGCAGTCAGTATATTAAATCATCCTGAATTTTAATAATATAGTCTTGTAGATAAATACCTGAACTTGTAATAACAAGCAAACCTATCCACCTCGACATAGGACAGCTACATTAGAAGGACTGGCAAGTTAATTACTTGGAAGGAATTATTATTACTCACACTGTATGAGATGGCATGTGACTAACTTCAGGATTGCTCTTACAATTTCTCAACTTGTGCTCTCAAATATTTTAATATTTATATCAATGATGCTGGTGACTTTAAATCACCTATTCAGGTGTCATTCTGTTGAAAGTCATTCCAGAGCAAGTGGCTTAAGAATGTTACTGGTGCAAAACGTTTATATTTAAAATCCATGCAGTATAATGAATTAGAAAAAAGTCGACACATTGTTTCAAATAATAGTTGAAAGAAGACTAAATAAATGGAAAGCAACAAGGGCATTTATTAACAACTACTGGGTTTAACTTAAATTTCGAAAGCCATTGGCCTCAGCATATCCTTGTTTTAGGTACAAGGATTAACAGTTACAGTCTCAAGAGGATATGTAGATGGGGAAAGCTAGAGATTTTCTGTGGCAGAATGAAACATGGAAATCCCATTGGGTTATACTTGAAAATGTGTATCCGTCATCTATATCAAATAAATCTAGAGTCTCAGTTTCACAACCTCTTCCAAAGCTATGAGTCCCAAATTGGTAATTGTTATAATTACTACAAATCAAAGAGTTGCATCACTTGTCCAACATGAGGGGTCACTTCACACATTACAGAAATAACAATCACAGATCTACCTACTGCCTGTGTTCCCTGTAACATAAATCATACAACATACTTGTATTGTTAAAATAATATAATTGTTATGTCCACAATAGAGCCTAAGCTTTTGACACATTTGCAGTTTTTAAAAAAAGCCTGGATCTCACATCACAGGTGTCACACAGATCAGGCCCCTTAATCTTTGTAATTGGTGAAAAACCCTCCATGTGGCTTCAGAGCAGCTCAGCACTAAGGCAGATCTCTAGAGCAGTGTTTCCCAACCTTGGCAACTTTGAGATATCTGGACTTCAACTCCCAGAATTCCCCAGCTCAGCACTGCTCTAGAGAATTCAAACACATCACACTTGTTGTATTCCCACAATAAGTGTTATGGTTCCCTCAAGTAAAAAGTGTAAAAAAGATATATGGGCAGCTGATATGCAGATAGGTTTGCAGAATTAAGGAAAACACTACAGTGGGCAGTATATTTAATTAGATATATTGAAATAATTGAAATAACATTGCAAAAGATGAAATTAGCGTTTGTACCATAGAACCGGAACTGAAAAAATGCATATTAAATTACAGTCCGGAATTTTTTTTTATAGTTTAACTTTCTATATTTTAATCAATACTAAAACAAAATAGAGCATCCTAGAAATCTTCTTTTAAAATTATGTTAAATAAATTTAATACTTCAATCTAAAAATGGCTTTTAAATGATATTGATGGGAAACAGTTAAATAAATCCTTCAAGGTTTTTGGAAAGTAATTTAATGAAATCTAAGTTTTTTCAAAGTTATTCATCATTTCTTTTATATTATAAAAACAACTGTTCTTTATTTGCAACATTTAAACATGATTTCAAATAATTGCATATCATCTCTTTTATATAAGCTAGTTTCATCATTTGTGTAATATTCCTAGTAAGTATTTTAAAACAAATATGTTTTGTCAGAAGTGTTGAGGTTTTGACAAGCAGTTACACTTTCAATAATGCTTTCTAAAATTATTAAGGATTCAAATACACTAAGACTGGCTGTAATTTTATACACAATTATCTGGGATTACGTCCAATTGAATTAAGTAAGACTTCCTTCTGAGCCTTGAGTAGACATGTATAAGATTACATTATTTAAAAACATTAAATAGTCTAGTTGAATCAGACCAAAGGACTGTCTATCTAGCATTCCTTTCCAACACTAGTATCAAGATCCAGCCTGTCCTTAATATCAGAGGCTTTCATAGAACATCTTCATCTATGGTTAACTTAACCGTTGTTTGCTCAGTCCAATTCTGTATTTACACAACGTGCTTAACTGGATCATTGGAGGGGAGGGACAGAAATGAGTTGTGCAAATAGGAAAAAACAGGGATCCAGACAGTTTACCCAGAGATGGTTAATTTTAGCCCCAAACAGACCCAAGTTTGTCTTCCCAGTCAAGTGTATTTGAAACTAAGCCATATATAGGCTTTGTGTAAATTGTGCCTTTCTAGACCCTGTCATCGTTTTAATTTTCTCACACTCTCGCGTGCACATATATCCCATGACCGCATGGAAGTGAAAAATGGGTAAACGTGAATGAGTAGAATAAGCTTCCTTTAACTGTCTATGTTGATGCCAATTCTTATCACACTAGTCTAGATTTCAATTCCCCTTCCCCACCTCCCAGCAAAAGGGAATATGTTCCCTCTTTCAGGAAAGAAGGAGGGAGGGAGGGAGGGAGGGAAAGAGAAAGAATCTTCCCAGCATCCTTTGCAGCAGCTGTGAATATTTAGAAGGTGTATGCCAAGAAAGCTGACTGAGATATCATACCTTGTGCATTATTGGTACACAGAGATTGATTCCCTGGAAGCAGGATGTCTTAGTCATGTCACCTCTATATTGTCACTGTGTCACAAGCTAATCACCAGCTAAGTTGATTGCCATGCAAGGTTAAAATGGGATGGGCTGGTTTATGTTCAGTATTTCATTTGAACCCAGCCTAAGAGTTCTCTTCTCAGATAGAAGATGGATTTCTGTGGAATACTCAGTCCTCCATTTGGGAAATGCTGAGAAACTTCCACTAGACTCAGAAACATTGATTTTATTCCAGGGAGGCCTTTCCTGGCTCCCCAAGAACCTATTCAGTTCTTCCCTAGCTCCCCACCCTAATCCTACAGCTACTCAGAATATCAGCGGATGTGAATTCAGTGTTGTCATAAGAGCCAGTTTGGTGTAGTAGTTAAGGCACCAGGCTAGAATGTGGAAATCCATGAGTTCTAGTCCCGCCTGAGGCACGAAAGCCAGCTGGGTGACCTTGGGCCAGTCCCTCTCTCTCAGCCCTAGGAAAAAGAAGGCAATGGCAAACCACTTGCCAAGAAATCTTCAGGGACTTATCCAGGCAGTCGCCAGGAGTCAACACAGGCAGACACACATAGAAAAATAGTTCTATAGGAAAAGACTTAGCTTTGAATAACAAACCAGCCTAGGACCAGAAATAAACTAGCAAAAGATGAAGCACAATGAAAGTTACATATATAAAGCCTCAACTTTCTCTGGGTTAACAACTCCTTACTTATTTTTTATTATCACAGTCAACAACTGACTGGCCCTAGTGAGAAGGAATTTGTACAACACAGTAAGCTGAGGTATGGCTTGCTTGTTTTTGACTCAGGTGAATCCAGTGGTTTTTGGGGGCCCTTTTTTTTTATATATGCTTGTGTTTTGGGGAGGTTGAAAGTACAAAATGAGTGTTTTATGGCTTGCAGAAGCTTTAGGCACAATTTCACCTTTTTAAACTTCAAAAAATAAACCCAACCCTTGCCTAACCCAGTGAGGTCATGATGTCTCATGCCACACCTCCTGCACAAATTCCTAAGGGACCAAAAATATTAAGTGCATCCCCTACCTTAGTTTATGATGTGAATAGAATCAGAATGCTATATTAGCTGTTATCATGAACAAAAAATGAGGAGAGCAAGCCTGATGCTAATCCAGCCCATTTTAACAGGCCTTTTGCTGCCAACAGCAGAGCAACGGGTGTTTGTCACCACTGGTTTAAGTGAGATAAAACATCTGGCAGTTCCACAGGATTATGATTTCTCTCTCCACAAAAGAATGCAGTGAGAATTCTGTGATTGGTAATGTTGGGTGTTTTCTGTCTGTGCTGCTAATCATTCCCTCTGCTCCACCCTGCTATTGTTTGACCCTTTGATTGAAATGTCAATCCTTAAATGAATATATCACATGGCTGAAAAATATTTTGCTATCCAAGTGGCAGAAAATGGATGAAGGTTTGGTTTTTTTTTACATTGTGATGTATTTTATGGAGTGCCTTTATGAAGAGAGTATTCAAGTAATTTCTGTCAAGTGATCTCTGTTTCGCTCAAGGCTGATACTGTATCACCAAGCCATGAATCTTTTCAACATGAAGTAAAAAGCACAATCCAAAAGGGAAGTGAGTGCCTTGCATCACCGAACAGTTCACTTTTTGGATGATATCAACTCTGACAAAAATGAGTTCCTTCACTTCGTTCACCACCTGTCAGAAGGTCCATGATGGAACATGTGTTTCTCAGTGATTGGGCAGAATGTATAGAGGAAGGGAGATGGAGAAATCCTGTAGGATCTGACCAGGATATAGATATTCCTCAGGAACATACAGGTGAAACTCGAAAAATTAGAATATCGTGCAAATGTTCATTTATGTCAGTATGGCAACTCAAAAGGTGAAACCAATATATGAGATAGACGCCTTACTTTGGTATAATTGTGATGATTATGGCGTACAGCTTATGAAAACCCCAAATTCACAATCTCAGAAAATTAGAATAGTGTGAAAAGGTTCAATATTCTAGGCTCAAAGTGTCCCACTCTAATCAGCTAATGAATCCATAACACCTGCAAAGGGTTCCTGAGCCTTTCAATGGTCTCTCAGGCTGGTTCAGTAGGAATCACAAGCATGGGAAAGACTGCTGACCTGACAGTTGTGCAGAAAACCATCATTGACACCCTCCATAAGGAGGGAAAGCCCCAAAAGGTAATTGCAAAAGACGTTGGATGTTCCCAAAGTGCTGTATCAAAGCACATCAATAGAAGGTTATGTGGAAGGGAAAAGTGTGGTAGAAAAAGGTGCACAAGCAGCAGGGATGACCGCAGCCTGGAGAGCATTGTCAGGAAAAGGCCATTCAAAAGTGTTGGGGACTTTCACAAGGAGTGGACTGAGGCTGGAGTTAGTGCATCAAGAGCCACCACACACAGACGGATCCTGGACATGGGCTTCAAATGTCATATTCCTCTTGTCAAGCCGCTCCTGAACAACAAACAACGTCAGAAGCGTCTTACCTGGGCTACAGAAAAAAAGAACTGGTCTGTTGCCCAGTAGTCCAAAGTCCTCTTTTCTGATGAGAGCAACTTTTGCATCTCATTTGGGAACCAAGGACCCAGAGTCTGGAGAAAGAATGGAGAGGCACACAATGCACGATGCTTGAAGTCCAGTGTGAAGTTTCCACAGTCTGTGTTGATTTGGGGAGCCATGTCATCTGCTGGTGTTGGTCCACTGTGCTTCATTAAGTCCAGGGTCAACGCAGCCGTCTACCAGGAGATTTTAGAGCACTTCATGCTTCCTTCCGCAGACGAGCTTTATGGGGATGCTGACTTCATTTTCCAGCAGGACCTGGCACCTGCCCACACTGCCAAAAGTACCAAAACCTGGTTCAATGACCATGGAATTACTGTGCTTGATTGGCCAGCAAACTCGCCTGACCTGAACCCCATAGAGTATCTATGGGGCATTGCCCCATAGAGAAAGATGAGGGACATGAGACCGAACAATGCAGCAGAGCTGAAGGCCGCTATTGAAGCATCCTGGTCTTCCATAACACCTCAGCAGTGCCACAGGCTGATAGCATCCATGCCACGCCACATTGCGGCAGTCATTGCTGCAAAAGGGGCCCAAACCAAGTACTGAGTACATATGCATGCTTATACTTTGCAGAGGTCCGATATTGTTCTATTTCCAATCCTTGTGTTGTTGATGTCATGTAATATTCTAATTTTCTGAGATTGTGAATTTGGGGTTTTCATAAGCTGTACACCATAATCATCACAATTATACCAAAGTAAGGCTTGACATATCTCACTTTGCATGTAATGCGTCTATCTCATATATTGGTTTCACCTTCTGAGTTGCCATACTGACATAAATGAACATTTGCATGATATTCTAATTTTTCGAGTTTCACCTGTATATATTGTAATTGTTTATGTTTATCAATTTACAAAATACAAAGTGAGCAAATAGAAGAGAAATTCAAATCAAATCAATATTTGGTGTGATCACCCTTTGCCTTCAAAACAGCATCAATTCTTCTAGGTACACTTGCATACAGTTTTTGAAGGAACTCGGCAGGTAGGTGGTTCCAAACGTCTTGGAGAACTAGCCACAGATCTCCCATGGATGTAGGCTGCCTCAGATCCTTCTGTCTCTTCATGTAATTCCAGACAGACTCGATGATGTTGAGATCAGGGCTCTGTGGGGGCCAAACCATCACTTCCAGGACTCCTTGTTCTTCTTTATGCTGAAGATAGTTCTTAATGTCATTGGCTGTATGTTTGGGGTCGTTGTCCTGCTGCAGAATAAATTTGGGGCCAATCACACACCTCCCTGATGGTATGGCATGATGGATAAGTATCTGCCTGTATTTCTCAGCATCGAGGACACCATTGATCCTGACCAAATCTCCAACTCCATTTGCAGAAATGCAGCCCCAAACTTGCAAGGAACCTCCAGCATGCTTCACTGTTGCCTGCAGACACTCATTATTGTACCACTCTCCATCCCTTCGGTGAACAAACTGCCTCCTGCTACAGCCAAATCTTTCAAATTTGGACTCATCAGACCAGAGCACCTGCTGCCATTTTTCTGCACCCCAGTTCCCATGTTTTTGTACATAGTTGAGTTGCTTAGCCTTGTTTCTACGTCAGAGGTATGGCTTTTTGGCTGCAATTCTTCCATGAAGATCACTTCTGGCCAGACTTCTCCAGACAGTAGATGGGTGTACCTGGGTCCCACTGGTTTCTGCCAGTTCTTTGCTGATGGCACTGCTGGACATCTTCTGATGTCGAAGGGAAGTAAGCATGATGTGTCTTTCATCTGCTGCATTAAGTTTCCTTGGCTGACTACTGCATCTACAGTCCTGAGTGTTGCCCATTTCTTTGTGTTCTTCAAAAGAGCTTGAACAGCACATCTTGAAAGCCCAGTCTGCTTTGAAATTTTTGCCTGGGAGAGACCTTGCTGATGCAGTATAACTACCTTGTGTCTTGTTGCTGTGCTCAGTCTTGCCATGGTGTATGACCTGTAACATGAAACTGTCTTCCATAACATCACCTTAGTAGCAGAGTTTGGCTGTTCCTCACCCAGTTTTAAGCCTCCTACACAGCTGTTTCTGTTTCAGTTAATGACTGTGTTTCAACCTACATATAAAATTGATGATTATTAGCACCTGCTTGGTATAATTGGTTAATCATACACCTGACTCTAATCCTACAAGATCCCTGACTTTGTGCAAGTGTACAAAGTGTGCAAGTGTAAGAATTGATGCTGATTTGAAGCCAAAGGGTAGTCACACCAAATATTGATTTGATTTAGATTTCTCTTCTGTTCACTCACTTTGCATTTTGTAAATTGATAAACATAAACTTACAGTATATATTTTTGAAAGCATTCTTACTTTACAGCATTTTTTCACAGCTGCCTAAAACTTTTGCACAGTACTGTACATTTGTGATATATCATAATATCCTTGCTTGTAACACATGTACTGTGCTATTGAAGGGGTAAGAAACTCCTCCCTTTAGTCCACTAAGGTAATCTAGAGCCCACTAAATATGTCAGATTGCCCCTTGTATGGTCATTTGCCTTCAGCGAAAGAGATCTGACCTTGGGAGCTCTTTCTCAGCCACTGCAGAAATTTCTGAGGAGAGGGGAGAAAGAGTGAGAGAAGAGGTGCCAAGAGATTATGTCCCCAAACCCCAGCCTTCTGGTCCCCAGATATACCCTCAACTAGTGCCAGATCCTTGCTGGGCCGGAAAATGGCACAGATTTTTTCTCTCACTGGTCACTTTTCCTGCTATGTCTTGATGGGTCCTCTTGGATGATTAATCCTTGTTTAGCCAGTCTGAATTCCAGTCAATGCCATTTTTTTCAAGAGGCACCTTATCCTCTTTCTCCTATCCAATGTCTTCTCACAGAACTCACAAATACCCTTCTGCAGCACAATCTCATACAAGAACTTTTGTATCCAGGAATTAACGCAAAAGATACCCATATGTATGAGGTAGGTCCTGCTATCCAAATGCAGGCAGCTGGTGATGTTAAGTGTAATCCTCTGTATCTCTACTTACAAGAAAGCTCCAATTAATTATGTAGGGCTACCTCCCAGGGAAGGAGATCCAGGGCTGCAGTTATAATCTGTTCTTTATCATTGCTGACATGTATTTTGACAGGGGGAGGAAACTTACTGGTTAATTTGGGCAATTTCCTATGTTTTGGAATCCATTTCCGAGTGCAAAGTGAATGGGAAGTGTTCTTGATCGTGCTCCCCATTTAAGGGGACCTGGATAAAATATCCTTGAGTGCCCCCTCCTCTATCAGTAGTCGGGCTAAAATATCTGGGCTGCAAAAACCTAGATAACCATTAGACAGTAGCAAAGACCCTGCTGCTATCTAAGGATCATCTGGATTTTTGTAACCCATGGATCCTGGTGGACTTTAATTGCCCAAAATGCTTGAGATTATGCTATATCAGGGGTACTATAGGATATTGAAAGTGAGTCAGTCCACTCAGAAGTCTAGAATGAATCCAAGGATGCCATAATACCATAGTTGAGTATTATTTCCCTTTCCCTTTATAAACACTTCTACGTTCATGGATTGTTCTTGTAATTTGGGTGTCTGTCACTTGCTTCACATATCACTTTAAATCATGACATGGTTTGGTTTTACTTAGTGTGCTGTGTGAATTTGTACACTGTGCTATTTGGCTCACTGTATCATGTGATTCCAGCCGGTGATTGTTAAATAAACCATGGCTAAACATGGGACAGTGGAGTACCGATATATTATTAAAGAGAAAGTTTACATTTATTCACATAAAGTGACCATCCCTGCCAAGAATTAAACACAGGAGACCTTTTGGCTGAATTGATTTACCACAAGATTGCAACTAGAAGGGAAGTACAGGAGCCATTTTCAGTTTGAGCAATAAGCGGTAATTGGGCAAAAAGCAGCCTCAAATTTCTCCATTAATGAAACAGAGAAAACTAAACCATTTATTATTTTTCATTTGCTAACTGACCTCTGATAACAGTTGGAATTACAAATGCAAATGCTGAACATTTCAGGATATTGGATGACTCAGAGGGTTTTTGGCACTGTTTCCTTAAAAAACATGGTTTTAATGCTCAGAAAGCTAGTTGACAGTTTTAAATGTAGAATTAAGATCAGGAATATGAAAAAATCCTGTCTGGGTCAAATTCACTGTTTGCAACATTCACAATCATTATTATCTCAAGAGACTGCTAAGCCAGACACAGGAACTGGTTAGGAGAAGAACATTTTAATTTCTTGTTAGAACTGGCTTTCTTGTAGCACTGCAGCACCAGTCATTGCATTTAAATTATTTATACAAAACAAATATTACAATAAAAAGTTTTGATAGACCTACATACATTCAGATTTCTTCAGCGTCCATATTTATGTAATTTCAAAAATGTGATCATATCATCGCATTACCACCAGAATCACAGATGTGGTAATGCGATGATATAATCCCCTGAATACACACTAATCCCCCCCCCCCATATAACAAATTTAGAAGTATTCTTCTTTTCCTGCTCTTGTTGCATGTCAGTCACTGGCCAGTAACCTGACAATGCTAGCAAGTTATTTCATTCTGAAATAGCGATAGAGATATATAAATATATCACACATACACACAAAAATATGATGTTTCAATCCATTACGTGGATAAAGGTTGCACTCACATTTTTCCAATATGCATATTTCTGGGGAAAATAACACTACGAATAAATATTAATCTCACATTTTCTACCATTCTAAATAACCATTTAAGCTCACTTGGCTGACAAAGAAAAGGTTACTAATGGACATGTCATCTTCCAAACCTATATTGCTGTTACTGCATCCTCATAATAACTGGATAGTTTGTAACATGGATTTAGTCACATGCATTTACATGTATCTGGGCTGCTGTAGTGATAATTCTATCACATCCAATATAATTATATTCATTTTTTCTTGATATCGACATGGGTGCTTATTAATTTCTGGTGAATTTTATTTTTGCTCCTTGTTGAGTAAAATAATTTTAGCTTTTGGAGCATTAAGACGTAACTACTTGCCCATATCATCTGTACCCTCACTGCTGCTTATCAATATCTTAAACAGAACTGTGAGATGTGTAAGCAAACATACAGAACTAGGGAACAACGTATTTACACACCACCTAACACTTATACCAAGGATGGACTCAGAGGGTGACTAACTCTTGAAAAATGCTATTTTATACAACTGCATCTTTTAAGAAGGTGGCCACCACCGCATAGTCATTTCCATTCACTGATGCATCATTTCCCCTAAATGCATCCTGTTTCAATGGCTATGTCTGTTATCTCATGTTCTGTCCTCTCTTTTGATAGGCAAGGATTTCTCTTCCACCTAACTTCATTTTCCTAGCTCAAGCGTCACTGGACCAGCTTCCATCATTTTCAGCAAGCATGGCCAGTAGTTAGGTATAGTGGGAATTGCAACCCAACATCTGGAGCATGGTTCCCCAATCCAGACACCCTCCAGATGTATCATGTAATGTTGCATTGACAGCCTAGCATAATTTATAAAAGACAATAATACAACCTTCAGTTTTTTACACTGAACTCTGAAAGTGCGTTTTGACAGAAATCTTTACAATCATCAGTTCACCAAATGTGTGTTTGGGGTTCTAGGAATTAAATTAGAATGGAAAGTTATAGCTACAGATTAATTAACCTTTTAGTCTCATGGTTTAGCCTCAGGTACATTTCAAAATGCTGTTTAGACCCAGAGGGCAGGTAGAGTGTGTAGCATCAGCCTCTCTTACTGGAGGAAATAAGAAATGTCTGGACAGGCCAGGATAGAACAAATATTTAAAATCTACTTAATCGTCAAGGTTCTTGAAGGTAGTTTATCTAGCAACAGCCTTAAGACTTCTACTTTTTGATAGAAGTGAAAGTAAACTTACTGAGAAAACTCTAACAGCCTCTTACATTTACTTCCAAATCCTATATTACAGATGTTATATAGAAAAGACATCTGATTCTGAAAAATATTTTAAGCATACAATTTGTCTATGATAGATGGTTGTGCAATAAATTAATTTCCACAGATAAAGCACTCCCCTTTTGAGAAATTCATGAACCAAAGACCTGCAGCATTAATTATTATTACTTTGATGGGTATTTTTGGTTGCTACTATTTTGTTTGTTGTTCCTTTCAATATTTATGAACATAATAGAAAACTCAGGGTGAAATTTAGAACTTCTCAGTAGGGTACCTTTTAATTTCCTACTTCCAGTGATGTTTTGATTGTACAGGTGAAACTCGAAAAATTAGAATATTGTGCAAATGTTCATTTATGTCAGTATGGCAACTCAAAAGGTGAAACCAATATATGATAGACGCATTACATGCAAAGTGAGATATGTCAAGCCTTACTTTGGTATAATTGTGATGATTATGGCATACAGCTTATGAAAACCCCAAATTCACAATCTCAGAAAATTAGAATATTACATGACATCAACAACACAAGGATTGGAAATAGAACAATATCGGACCTCTGCAAAGTATAAGCATGCATATGTACTCAGTACTTGGTTTGGGCCCCTTTTGCAGCAATGACTGCCGCAATGTGGCGTGGCATGGATGCTATCAGCCTGTGGCACTGCTGAGGTGTTATGGAAGACCAGGATGCTTCAATAGCGGCCTTCAGCTCTGCTGCATTGTTCGGTCTCATGTCCCTCATCTTTCTCTATGGGGCAATGCCCCATAGATACTCTATGGGGTTCAGGTCAGGCAAATTTGCTGGCCAATCAAGCACAGTAATTCCATGGTCATTGAACCAGGTTTTGGTACTTTTGGCAGTGTGGGCAGGTGCCAGGTCCTGCTGGAAAATGAAGTCAGCATCCCCATAAAGCTCGTCTGCGGAAGGAAGCATGAAGTGCTCTAAAATCTCCTGGTAGACGGCTGCGTTGACCCTGGACTTAATGAAGCACAGTGGACCAACACCAGCAGATGACATGGCTCCCCAAATCAACACAGACTGTGGAAACTTCACACTGGACTTCAAGCATCGTGCATTGTGTGCCTCTCCATTCTTTCTCCAGACTCTGGGTCCTTGGTTCCCAAATGAGATGCAAAAGTTGCTCTCATCAGAAAAGAGGACTTTGGACTACTGGGCAACAGACCAGTTCTTTTTTTCTGTAGCCCAGGTAAGACGCTTCTGACGTTGTTTGTTGTTCAGGAGCGGCTTGACAAGAGGAATATGACATTTGAAGCCCATGTCCAGAATCCGTCTGTGTGTGGTGGCTCTTGATGCACTAACTCCAGCCTCAGTCCACTCCTTGTGAAAGTCCCCAACACTTTTGAATGGCCTTTTCCTGACAATGCTCTCCAGGCTGCGGTCATCCCTGCTGCTTGTGCACCTTTTTCTACCACACTTTTCCCTTCCACATAACCTTCTATTGATGTGCTTTGATACAGCACTTTGGGAACATCCAACGTCTTTTGCAATTACCTTTTGGGGCTTTCCCTCCTTATGGAGGGTGTCAATGATGGTTTTCTGCACAACTGTCAGGTCAGCAGTCTTTCCCATGCTTGTGATTCCTACTGAACCAGCCTGAGAGACCATTGAAAGGCTCAGGAACCCTTTGCAGGTGTTATGGATTCATTAGCTGATTAGAGTGGGACACTTTGAGCCTAGAATATTGAACCTTTTCACACTATTCTAATTTTCTGAGATTGTGAATTTGGGGTTTTCATAAGCTGTACGCCATAATCATCACAATTATACCAAAGTAAGGCGTCTATCTCATATATTGGTTCCACCTTTTGAGTTGCCATACTGACATAAATGAACATTTGCACGATATTCTAATTTTTCGAGTTTCACCTGTATTTTTGAAAGCATTCTTACTTTACAGGATTTTTTCATACCTGCCTAAAACTTTTGCACAGTACTGTGTAGTTGCAGAGATCACCTATATAGGCCTGTGTCCTTGTTAGTATGTTCCTTTGAATTCTTGCAGTGTGTTTTTCCTGTCTGTATTTTAACAAGTTATGTGAATCTAACTGTGGTTTATTCAATAAATAACATTTAAGTAAATCAGGGCTTGACCCTGGGTGAGTCCAGTCACTGTGTTGGGATCTAAAAGAGAGGTAATGAAGAGGTATTTGTTTCCTGATGCTTATTTTAAGCATTTTTTTCACAGTCTGGTTTCTGGATTAATTCAGCAAGATAAGAGCAGTGCAGGGTTATTGGGGCTGGTCTGCTTCTCTTTTTCCCTGTCACTGTTGAACTGAAAAAAGGTAAGGAAATTCCCCATTGAATATAATGCATTCACAAGTAGAAGTAGGTGATGCTAATGCCTAAAAGACCATTTTATTTCTTTATAAATAAATTCCCTTCTCACCCCTATGGGTAGCATGTGTCTTCCTCAATCTTAGGTCCTCTACCAGAGGCCTGGGAGTTTGAGGGTTCTGTGCAGTATCTTAGCTGTTCCTAGCACTGCACTCTTCTGGACAAGAATTCTGATGTTGTTCCTGGAGTCTGTTGGAGCCATTCTCCCAGCTTAGGAGTCACAGCCCCGAGTGTTCCTACCAGCACTGGGACCACTTTGGCCTTCACTTTCCACATTCTCTCTAGTTCTTCCTTCAGGCCCTGGTACTTCTCCAGTTTCTCATACTCCTTCTTCCTGATGTTGCTGTCACTTGGCACTGCCACATCTATCACCACCACTGTCTTCTGGTCCTCGTCTACTACCACGATATCTGGTTGATTGGCCAGTACCTGCCTGTCTGTCTGGATCTGGAAGCCCCACAGGATCTTAGTCCTGTTATTCTCCACAACCTTCTGTGGAATTTCCCATCTGGACTTGGGAGGGTCTAGCCCATACACTCTGCAGATGTTCCTCTATACAATGCCAGCTACTTGGTTGTGCCGTTCAGTGTATGCTGTTCCTGCCTGCATCTTACACCCTACCACTATGTGTTGGACTGTCTCTGAGGCCTCTTTGCACAATCTGCACCTTGGGTCCTGTCTAGTGTGGTAGACCCCTGCTTCTATGGATCTGGTGCTTAGTGCCAGTTCTTGTGCTGCTATGATGAGTGCCTCAGTGCTGTCTTTTAGTCCAGCCCTTTCCAGACACTGGTAGGATTTCCCAATGTCAGCCACCTCAGCTATCTGTCAATGGTATATCCTGTGCAGGGGCTTGCCTTCCCATGGCGTGTGTGTGTGTATAAATTTTATTGAAAGCTTTAACAACAATAAGAACTAATACAAACTAAAATATAATGAAAATGAAGATAGAGAAAGGGAGGAAAAAAACTAAAAGTGCAGAAAGAAAAAAAGTAGAAGAAAAATAGAAGAAGAAAAAAGATACATGAAAGATATAAGAAAGATTTTAAAAAGTGGTTCCGATCTTCTTCACAGCAATTGTAAGTACAATTATAGTTTAACCTCTCTTTCTAAAGTTACATCATGACTCTCTTCATTCTATAATCTATCCTGTCTAATCATCAAAAGCATAAATCATACATTCATTTTTAAAATTTTTTACACAAAAAGTCCACGAGGGTTTCCAGTCACCAATAAATGTAGATACAGTGGTACCTCGAGTTACGAACGCCCCTCCTTACGAATTTTTCGAGATACGACCAGCTCCGGCCCCAAAAATTTACCTCAACATGCGAACTCCACCTCGAGCTACAAACCAGATCCGTGGCCATTTGCCCTGGTGCCACGCGGTCGCGGCTTCCTGTGGGCGAGATCGCGGTAGCAAGGAGACGTTCGGTGAGGCTTGTGGTGTGTTTTGTGGCGTTTGGAAGGTTTTTGGTGTGCTTGTCAGCATGGCTCCAAAGAAAATGCAGAGCAGGCTTGGCAAGAATGTATTTACATTGAACCTTATGGGGAAATTTGCCTCGTGGTGCGACCAAATTCGGAGGGCGGATTAGCCGTATTTACATTGAACCTTATGGGGAAATTTGCCTCGTGGTGTGACCAAATTCAGAGGACGGAACGGATTAACCGTATTTACATTGAACCTTATGGGAAAATTTACCTCGAGTTGCGACCAACTCGAGTTGCGATCAGAGTCACGGAACGGATTAAGTTCGTAACTCGAGATACCACTGTATTGTCTCTTCTCTAATTAAACAAGTCAACGTAGCCATTTCAGCAAGTTCTGTCATCTTCACCAACCGTTCCTCCGTTGTAGGTATTGCCAAATCTGTCCATCTTTGTGCATACAATAATCTTGCTACAGTTATCATCTACAAAAAACAGTGTTCCATTGCTCTTTTCTAACTGTTTATCCATCAGTCCCAGGAGGAAAAGTTCTGGTTTCAACTGAATGTTAATCTTTAAAATCCTCTGAATCACTATATATGAGCCGAAAACTTTCGAGCTTTTTTACACATCCACCAAGCATGATAAAATGATCCTTCTTGTTGTTCACATTTCCAACATACATTTGAAGTGCCTTTATACGTTCTTAATAATTTTTCTGGTGTTATACCAGCAGTACTTCATTTTATAAAAATTCTCCTTAAGATTATAACATAATGTAAATTTCAATCCTTTCAACCACATATTTTCCCATTGTTCCATTTGTATATTATAACCAAAGCTTCTAGCCAACTTTATCATATATTATTTGACCTGTTCTTCTTCTGTTTCAAATTTCAATAAAGGTTTATACATTTTAGAAATTATATATTCATCATTTGTACACAATTCCATTTCAAATTCTGTCTTACATTGTTCAATACCATGAATTCTTTTGTCTACTTTAAATCTTTCTGTTAACTGTAAATAAGAAAACCATTGACAACGATGTCCCTCTGTCATCAGTTGTTCTCTTGATTTTATTTTATACTCCCCTTGTTAAAATTCTAGTATCTCATGATATGTTAACCATTTATCTTTGCCTATTATTTCTCACCTGTAAAATGCTTCTTATGCTGAGAGCCATAAATGTGTTTTCAAGCACAACCTGGATTTGTATCTATTCCATATTCTCAATATGGCACGTCTAACAATGATTTTTAAAATCTACATTAAACTTGTCTTTATCGTATCACAAGTATCCATGCCATCCAAATCTCAGGTCATGTTCTTCTAACTCTAAAAGTCTTTTATTTCTCAGCAACACCCATTCTTTCATCCAAACCAAACAACAAGTTGCAAAATACAATTTCAGATTGGATAAACCCAATCCTCCTCTTTCCTTTGCATCTTGTAATACCTCATGGCTTTTTCCCTTGCCACACAAACTTAGATATATCCTTTTACCATTGTTTAAATGGTACATCAGTTGTCAAAACAGGTATTGTCTGAAATAAGAACATCATTCTAGGCAGAACATTCATCTTTATCACAGAAATTCTCCCCAAAAATGACAATTGTAGTTTCTCCCATCTTAAAATGTCCTTTTTAATTCCCCATCATAACATAATTATTTTGAATTATTTTGAATTATTTAATTCCATATCTTAACATAATTATTTTGAAATATACTATTCATATCTGTCATAGAGATACCCAAATATTTTACTTTTTTCTCAATCATAAAACCAGTTTTCTTCATCAATTCTGTTGATCCTCTAATTTATATTTTTGTTAACATCTTCATCTTCTGATTATTAATCTTAAAACCTGCTAGTGTACCAAATTCTTTTAATTTTCCCATTAATATTTCTATTCCCTTTAATGGAACCTCCAAAACCAAAATCCAATCAGCAAATGCTCTTAACTTATATGTTTCTCTTTTGATCTTTACTCCCACCATTCTCTTATCTTGTCTTACATCTCTATTCAATATTTCAAGAACTAAAATAAACAGGAGCAGAAACAATGGGCATTCTTGTCTCTTTTTTTGGTATCTCATAGGATTTGGTAGTTCTCCATTAACAATTGTGCTTTCTGTGAGGTGTAAATGGATCTTACCCATTCCTAAAAGACTACTTTATTTCATAGATCTGCCCTCGTAGCCTAGCAGCAGAACACTGAGCCTTGTCCGTTTCTTTAAAGTATGATATATGTTCTGCGTTGTAGCAGACAGAGAGCATGTCCAAACTAGCCTGGACAAAATAGAGAGAGGAAAAGATTAGAAGAACTATGTGCCTGAGCTCTGGAAGGAACAGAGTAGGTGTTCTCCTCTTTCCTTTGGTCTCACTGAATTATTTGTTTGGCTAAAAATGATCTAGGGTGCAAACATCCATGGGACCCCTAGGTGGCAGCAGAGAGACATAGTATTGTATAACAGTGGTTGGCCAGAATTTTGAAACCCAGAGCTGGAAGTCTTATACAAGGTAAGCATTATCTCCCTGCTGCTATCCATCTATTATAGTTCTCCTCTTTTAATTAGAGTCAACCCTTTTCAATACACTGGTGGGCTCTATTGAGTGACCTATTATTTTCTCGTCACCCTGAGCTCTAAGGCTGGGCTCACACAAATTCTTTGGTTTGGGCTTAACATGTTGGGTGAAGCCAGTTATTACAATTTTAAATCATATTTTATGGCTCTGCATGTTGTACAAACTCAGCTACTGGAAGTTTATTCTCTAAGCCAGCATTTCTCAACCTTGGCAACTTTAAGATGGGTGGACTTCAACTCCCAGAATTCCCCAGCCAGCCATGCTGGCTGGGGAATTCTGAGAATTGAAGTCCACCCATCTTAAAGTTGCCAAGGTTGAGAAACACTGCTCTAATCTATACTTGAACAAAACCTGAGTCGAGGTCTCAACCAATCAAATGCTGTTTTTGGAAGGTGCTTTAGAGCAAGGCAGACCAGTGGCTCCTATAGTTAGAGATTCCTGGCAAACACCCTGCAGAGTGCTTCCGCAGCCTGAAATCCTTTTCAGCTGGTAATGGGAGGGATGGAGAATGCAGCCCTCGACATGAAAAAGACATATTCTCCTAAATCATCCTGGAGGAACATGCTTAAAAGAGGCGCGTGATTTCTGCTGGGTGTTTCTCAAAGCAGGCTGTCTTCTTCATAATGTTCCCCCTGTGCTAAGTCAGACTGGTGAAACAGTGTTCTTTTTCCAGCCGTCAGAGGAAATGAAATGGTATGCGGAGGTGATTCAAGTCCCTCCTCATTCCTAGAGAACCGATTCAGAAAGGAAAAATGTCCGAGTATTGTTTCTGTCCTGGGGGGGGGGGGGGGGGTGGTGAGAAGTAACAGAAATGTCTTGCTGCAGCACTAAGAGGAGGATTCCTCGGGAACTTAAAGTCTGCCATCAAAAGCTATACATCCGCACACTGATGAAAAAGCTGTTTTTACATCTGTTTCACATAGTGGGTCAAGGGGAAGTTTTCGGGAGGATGGATACACGTCTTGGAGATTTTTCAAGGATTTCCGATAGCCCCAGTGTATCCAACGTTCTCTATATGCCTGGCTGCATTCCCTAAGGCCCAGAAAGATTGCAGCACCCTACATAGGATTTCATATTCCAAACTACCAAGGTCCTCCAAAGCTTCATAGTAGAAAACAAAATAAGGCAACTAGTTACTAATTTCTTTATGTGATGCTCCACTTTTTCCTCCCAATTGGATGATTTAGAGAGCTAAAAAGAAAAATAAAATACAAAATAGAATAAAAAGGGGCATTAAGGCATAATTGAAAAACATGTATTATTAAGCTCTTTATAAAAGTACAGGTAGTCCTTGCTTAGCGACTGCGTATGACATCAACTGTTCAGTTACTACAGTGATGAAAAAGAAACTTTGCAACTAAGGCCCACATTTATGACCTTTGCAGCATGTCTCTCTCAGTCCCGTGTTTGCCATTATAATCAGTTAATATGTGTTGTCCCATGTAAAATCGTAAGCACAGTCACGTGATTTTTCACTTAGCAACTGCTTTGCTTAACGACTGAGTTGCCAGTCCCAATTGCAGTTAATAAACAAGAACTAGCTGTAATCAGCTACTTTTGTAATGATAAGGGAGTGTCTTCCACAACCTGGGAACAATACAGGAGAAAGTCCTCTTCTGCATGCCTTTGCAAATGAGCTTCTGACAACAGGGATTTTTGAAGAAGGCCTCTCTCATCCTCTTTTTTTAATCACTCATAAAAAACAGTCATTAAATGTTAAAGTTGCAGCATATGCAAGGATGCTGAAAAATAGGATGCCTCCTATTTTTAATCAGAGAGGTAGACCTTGCTTAATGACTGCCCTATTTAGCAACTGTTTGAAGTTACAATGATGCTGAAAAAGTAACTTTACAACCAGGCCTTGCATTTACGACTCTCACAGCATCCCCACGGTCAAGTGATCAACATTTACAAATGTTGATGGTCACCTGATCTTCAGTTGCATGCTTCGCAGCCAGTTTCCAATGAGCAGAGTCACTGGAGAAGCTGGCAGTAAAATTGCAAGTTGCGGTCACATGATGTCTCACTTAGCGACCGCATCACTTAGCAATGTAGTTGCCGGTCCCGATTGTGGTCGCTAAGCAAGGACTACCTGTACTCAATTTTTCTACCAGATATGCAAATTTTGGATGCCCATCACCTCTGTGCTTGGGCAGTTGTTGGGATTTAACTAATGATTTGTCTGTGTGTGTGTGCCTTCAAGTCAGTGTTGACTCCTGGAGACTTCTGGTGACTGCCTGGACTAGTCCCTGCAGTTTTCCTGGCAAGTTTTTCAGAAGTGGTTTGCCCTTGCCTGCTTCCCAGGGCTGAGAGAGAGAGAGATTGTCCCAAGGTTACCCAGCTGGCTTCATGCCTAAGGTGGGACTAAAACTCATGGTCTCCCAGTTTCTAGCCTGGTGCCTTAACCACTACACCAAACTGGCTCTCAACTAATGATTACTGGTTTTTAATTGGTGGCACATAACTAAGCTACATGGTTTTTCTTTTTTCTGGTTTCTTAATTCTCTCTGCCCACATCCCCCAAAAGTACTTGAGTGGGCTTCTGCAATGCAGTAGGTGAACTGCAGCAACCTGGAAAGTGGCTGCAGGTCTGCTCCATTTTTGGTCTGCTCCTTGGAATCAAAAAGGGAAGTTCCTGGAGTCAGATACAGTCATTCTTCCTCGGCCTGAAATCCTACTATACTCTATCTATGTTTTGGCTTGTATGTTTCCAAAAACATAAGCCTGAGAATGATGGTTAGAAGAAGGGAACTTTCATCATCATCGTCAGAACCCTGTGCATCAGAGCCTTTCTAGAGCTTCCCCTGAGTACAGAGATAACCACTTGGGGAGGGGGGTCTGTTCTCTTCCTCCCCTGCCCCACTCATGTCTTAAGTCTTTAGGAGGATATGCATCTTTAACTAGCTCATTGGTTTTCTTTACTGGGTGACTAGTGATATCAAGAATGAAATGAGCTTAGATATGCTCATCAAGGGCAGGAATGGCTGGTTTTAATCCCAACGGTTAAGATTTCTAGCACATTTTTTGTTATGCTACAATGCAGTGTCAAAAGGATTCAGAATCAATAAGGCAGGTAGAAACTTTGGGTCTGTGGTTTGCTTTCTTTTGCAGTGTAATCACAAACAGATTTAAGAATCTATTTCACTACGAATCATGTCATAGTCTCTTGGGCTGACTGAGTTGCTTCAGAGTTGAATTTACTACCTGTCTTCCCTCCTCTTCTCTTTGTGTGAAGTAAAGATCAAGCGGGTGCTCCCTCGAAGAAGATCCGACTGGCACTGGAGTCTTTCTTGGGTGATGTAATTTAAGAGAATAGCAAGGGGGCTCCCTCTTTTTATCCCACCCAGGATCTGCTGCCTGAGGCGACATATCCCTACCTATTGAGAAGCCATAGTCTTGTCTGGAGGTAAAGTTTTGATTGTATAGCAGCTTGCTTGGACAATTATTTGTAATAAATCTATTAAAAAATCTGTTTTTCCCTCGCAAATACTGAAATAGTGTACTACGAAGAACTGTTATAAAAAAAAAAAAAATCCCCAGATTCATATGGCAAATTTAGGGAGAGAAGCTAAGAGAACCCCTATTTACAATGGTCTTTAATCATGAAATAATACTTATAGCGCGCTCTGGTGGAAGAGAGCTATGTTGCTATGAGCAGTTATACAGCTGGAATGGGAGAAGCTGGTCCCAGTTTAAACCCTGGTGCTGCAAACTGGCAGGGAATTGTTGTGGCAGAACTTGCCACACTCTGGTTTGTTGGAAACCAGCCGCTGAGATTCAATAATGCAACGCGGCTTGTGTGTTGGTAGTTAGGTTGATCTAATGGAATATAGGAAGGAGAATTGAACTCTTCTCTTTCAGAGCTCAGTTGAAGAGCCTGGAATTCTGACAGAGGCTATTCTTTCACTCTCATCTGATTTTTTTGTACATTCTGTAACCCTTTTTTGTTGTGGGGGGAGGGTTAAATATTTAAAGCACGGGAATTTCACAATCAACTGCCGTGCACTGGAGCTAAGGAAATAGGTTCTGTGGACCAGAAAGTGGACACATCTGCTCTTAAAAACTATTTTCAGTTACATTGACCACCAGTTTTGTCTTATTTGGGACTTGTCAGACACGGATAGTCTTAAATCGGATGAAGCCCCTCACCTGGTGTCTCCTGGTGGTCAGTGAAACTGAAAATACCACACAGGATACACACTATGTAGAAATAAGAATTTTAAATAAATAAATAATTTTCCACAACCCCCACCCATCCAAGGAGGGTGATGGATGTCATGCAAAACCCCGGGCACTGGAGCATCTGTATCTCTCCGCTCTGAGAGCTTCAGGGAAGATGGACTACGTATGCCATACTGGCAGATTAAAAACTTCAACAATTAAACCAGCATGCTCTATTATCTTTAATCCACACAAAGACTCTAAAATGCACAAATGATTTGGAATATATTATTTATTTTGCAGGAATGGCCTATCAGTTTGCAAGGTTTCTATACGTTTAACAGCTGCAAGAAATTCAAACCTGTTAGGTTTACCCTCCACAAAAATGCATGCAAAGGAGAAAGTATTATTGATAGGATTTCTGCTTGCCACTTAGCTGTCAGCTCTGCCAAGAAAGATAATATTTTTTTGCGTCATGTTCTTTCTGTAACATCCACTTTGATGAATGGAGGGGGGGGAGTACTGAGAGGTGTGAATGCAAGAATTTATAAGGGTAAATTTAATTAAGTTATGTAAATTTTAGGTAAATTCCGGAAGAAAAAGTAGGATAATAGAGTTTAGGAAAACTAGTATACTAGATGGGTTAGACCCATATAAAACTTAAGATTAGATTATACTGTATAAGTATATGAATATCTAACTAAGTAGTTAGCACTCATATCTGAAGGGAGGGAACTGGTAAGAACATACCATGAAGATGGAAAAGCAAGTGTATATTGATATAAGCTAGTAGGATCCATTGGGAAAATTAGGTTAATGTTAAAGATTTTTAGTAAAATATATTCTGAAGTGTAAGCGAGGTAAAATGGTAAAAACTTTAAAGAATTTTTTAGATAAGACATAAAGAGTAATGACTGTATTAATCAAGAGGTATTAGGTTTTTAAAATTTTGGAGTGAGATCCATGGGAAAGGTGTTTAGATAAGAGGCGGAAGAGGATTAAAAATGAGGCGGATAGAAATGGAAAGTTATGTAAGAAAGTCAAGCAGCTGGTGAGGGAAGGGAAATGGAGAGGTATGGGGAGAAACGGGTGCGTCCCCCCCTGGAAGAATCTTGGGTGGGTACCTGGGCAAGGAAGCCTGAAGGGTGGATAGGGGGTAAAGGATTATTATGTGTGGGGTATGGGTTAAGGTGGGGGGGAAGGGGGTATATGTTTATGTATTTTTGTTATAAGTTTATGTATTATTGTTACTATGTTTTTTATATTCAATTATTGTTATATCAAGTTGTTAAATAGTATAGATAGTTCACAAAGTGGGACAAAAAATATTTGCTGGGTTAGTAATAAGCTCAAAGATGTTTAAAAACATACAAATTGTAACATGGAATGTTAGAGGCTTGGGTAACTTGTTAAAAAGACAAAGAGTGGAAGCACAATTAAGAAATAAAGACCAGACATAATTTTCTTACAAGGAACACATCAAAGAACAGAAGGAATTAATAAATTGAAGCTCAATTGGATTGAAAAATATGAAAAATTGTATGGTACTTCAAAAGCAAGGGGAGTAGCAACATTGATTTCTAAAAGATGTGTGTTTAAAATGGAAAATACGAAGGGAGATGATAAAGGAAGATATTTAATGATGCAAGGTCAAATAAGAGGTGAGGATATCACATTAATAAACCTATATGCACCGAACGAAAAACAGGGAGAATTTTTTAATACTGTTGTGAGGCAGGTTGAAAAAGAAAGTAAAGGGATGATTATATTAGCAGGAGATTGTAATATGGTAGTAGATAAGAAATTGGATAAATCAAATGTAACAATAGAGGAGATGAAAAATAGAAGAATGATGTTAAACAGATTGATGAAAAAGGTCAATTTAAAAGATGTCTGGAGAGAATTGAAAGGTGAGGAAAAAGCTTTTACGTATTTTTCACAAGTGCACAAAACATACTCAAGAATAGATTACATATTTGCTTCAAATGCACTGGCAAAACCTACAAATGTATTTATAAAAATCAGTGATCATTCAATGGTGAGTATCCAAATGAAAATGAAATGTGATTATAAGGAAGCTAAAAGATGGAAAATGGATATGAATATTTTTAGAAATGAAGAGTCATTGGAAAAACTAGAGAGAGAATGGAAGGAAATATGGCAGATTAATGATAATGGTGAAATTGAGCAGGGAATATTATGGGACTCAGTGAAGGCAGTAACAAGATATTATTATAAGATATCACGAAATCTCTGCCATAATAATACATATTGCTGCTTCCTTTGATTGATAGAAAATATTGCCTTTCCCAAAACAGATCACACATTTCTGACAACCAGACCTTGACATCTGGAATAATATCACTTTTCCAATTTCTTAATATAATTCTTTTTGTCATCCGCATGCTCCATACACTTCCTGATAAACAGTCAAATTCCAAAGCTTTGATATATAATTCAACATTACATTTAACATTTTAACATTTAAATTTCCCCCCATAAATCTACTAACATACATTAATAATCCCAAAAAGATACTAAATGATCTCATGACAATATCAGTATGTCAGTGAGCCCCCAAATTTCTTACACCTCCAGCATAAAAAAAAATTATGTCTATCCTTTCAAATATATTCTTTGTGGAGTCCAATACACCCTAAATACAGTTTTTTTATTGATTAACCTTAAACTCAAATCTGTAGATACCATTTTAACATTTTTAGGGACCTGAAGCCATTGCTGTGGCTTTATTGGAAATTCCAGTTATTTAGTCCACGTTTGAAATATCCCAGAAATGTCCACTTTAAAATATTCTTAAGCTTTTGATAAAGATGTGTTATAGATTTTGTTTCTGTAATGGATTCCATCAGACAAGAAAGCAACTCAGATTCCTTTGAGGCAGCCAAAGCATCTGGTCCATAATGATCCGTTAGAATGTGCTGAAGCTGAAGATGCCTCCACTGTTGTGAATTGGGAAGACCAAATTCAATTTGAAGTCAAGAAAAATCCTTAAAATAGTCATTACATAGTAGTTGATTTAAAGTCATAATCCAAGCTTCCTCCCAAGCTTTCCAATAAAATGATTTGGGAATGGGATGCGAAGTAAATGATTCAGCATTCAACAGTGAATAAGACGGGGAAGTGTGACATTCCCTTGGATGTTTAATATATTTCTGAATGAATGTATTAGGAATGCATTAGAAGTGTGTTAGTGGCGAGTATAAAGATGTGTGTATTTTTATATGCAGATGATGCTATGTTGTTGGCTGAGAACCCAAAGGATTTGCAATAAGGATCAGGAATGAATGTAGACTGAATATAAAGTGAGTTACCAGTATAAATACATTGAGGTGGCCTGGCCAAGAATGTATGAAAATCTAATTACAGAAGAGTGGAAGAGTGAATGAACTAAGAGGAAGGGAAAAAACAGATCACGGCTGGATAGAACTGATGAGTTCCTCAAAATGAAATTGGTAGACGTTAAAAACAACAACAGTTTATGAATCAGTGTATGGATGTGGTAGAAGCTAGGATAGGTTGCAAGGAAAAAAGACAAGGAGGCATATTGTGAGTGCTATTTGTGTAAACTAGTCTAGTTAGCCTTCCTTTTCTTTTTTCTTAGCCTGTTCTTAATTTCTTTTGCTACGTCTTATTCTCTTTCTGTGCTTTGTATAACATTGTGTACCCCAAAAAGGTAACAATGTGATGGCTATGTATGTGCTTTTAAAATTAATTAAAAATTTATTCCTTCAAATTAATCTTGCTGGGGTTTTTTATGTTTGCTTGTATATTTTCAGAGATATTTTGATCACAAAAACTGAGTCAATCGTGAGGAAACATGAATCTTCTCTTACATTGTGTGAATCAGGCCAAGTTGAATTAAAGTATGATCAAGCACAAGGATGGGTGCACCACCGTCCCATCTCTACCACAGATGATTGACAAGCATGACCAAAGCTGTCTCAGTACTAAATCCCGGCCTGAAACTCAACAGAAATGGGCATAGATTATCCATTTCCTCCAAGGTTCTCATTGGCTGCAGACCAATCACCTTATCAACCACCTTTCCCAAAAAGGGAAGGTTGGAAATTGGTCGGTAGTTGTCAAAAACAGTTGGGTCCAAGGACCACCTCTTGTCTTAGATGTACATTGGTCTATTCCTCCACTACCAGAAATTGCTTCCTTCAAACTCCAATTTTTTATATATTTTTCAATTGAAACATCCTGGTTGACATTGGAGCAGGGTTTTGTATTTTTTCTATTGTTGCTTTTTTACTGTATGAGCATGCATGAAATGAGGGCTGAACAAAATGTTTTCTTCAGGCTTCTAAAATTGGATTTAAATAGGCTGATTAGTAGAAACACTTCTTATGGGTCACAGATTTAAATAGCATTAAAAACAAGTAAAGCTTCTTTAGCAAGGCTTTTCTTGGGAAGATAACAGTGAAAGTACACAAAGCTAAAATAATACTAAAGGGTAATACATTCCAATCAACTGCCCTTTTATGCTCTAATGTAAGCAGCCAAACTGAGTATTTCCTGACCAGCTGATGTCTATTAGAAATTTACAAACATTTTGCAATACTGTCAAATGGTTTCAGGATAAATGTAAAGCAATAGGCTTGGTCATATCCAAGTGACAAAGTTCACTGTGAACTTACTGAAGAGTGCCTGGGAACTTTAAGCATAAATGTACATTTGTGACAACTGTAAACATGGATATACAGGTGAAACTCGAAAAATTAGAATATTGTGCAAATGTTCATTTATGTCAGTATGGCAACTCAAAAGGTGAAACCAATATATGAGATAGACACAGACTGTGGAAACTTCACACTGGACTTCAAGCATTGTGCATTGTGTGCCTCTCCATTCTTCCTCCAGACTCTGGGTCCTTGGTTCCCAAATGAGATGCAAAAGTTGCTCTCATCAGAAAAGAGGACTTTGGACCACTGGGCAACAGACCAGTTCTTTTTTTCTGTAGCCCAGGTAAGACGCTTCTGACGTTGTTTGTTGTTCAGGAGCGGCCTGATAAGAGGAATACAACATTTGAAGCCCATGTCCAGGATCCGTCTGTGTGTGGTGGCTCTTGATGCACTAACTCCAGCCTCAGTCCACTCCTTGTGAAAGTCCCCAACACTTTTGAATGGCCTTTTCCTGACAATGCTCTCCAGGCTGCGGTCATCCCTGCTGCTTGTGCACCTTTTTCTACCACACTTTTCCCTTCCACATAACCTTCTATTGATGTGCTTTGCTACAGCACTTTGGGAACATCCAACTTCTTTTGCAATTACCTTTTGGGGCTTTCCCTCCTTATGGAGGGTGTCAATGATGGTTTTCTGCACAACTGTCAGGTCAGCAGTCTTTCCCATGCTTGTGATTCCTACTGAACCAGCCTGAGAGACCATTGAAAGGCTCAGGAACCCTTTGCAGGTGTTATGGATTCATTAGCTGATTAGAGTGGGACACTTTGAGCCTAGAATATTGAACCTTTTCACACTATTCTAATTTTCTGAGATTGTGAATTTGGGGTTTTCATAAGCTGTACGCCATAATCATCACAATTATACCAAAGTAAGGCTTGACATATCTCGCTTTGCATGTAATGCGCCTATCTCATATATTGGTTTCACCTTTTGAGTTGCCATACTGACATAAATGAACATTTGCACGATATTCTAATTTTTCGAGTTTCACCTGTAGGTCTCCCCATAAGTTTTATTATCACCAACCTTGCCAACTGATTGCTGCTAGTATGCCTATAAGCTTCCATGGTGGCTCTAATCAAGCTACCGCTCTGCCATTGTTCCTTTGAACCCAGGGTTGTAGCAATACTAAATAAAAGGAGTAACGACAAGCTGAAAATCTGCTTGGCCTGCAGCAGTGGGACTATTGTAGTAGTTGTTAACACAGTAAGTTAACTTTTCTTTTTAAAACAGCATGCTGGCATACCAAAAATTCAAGCTGATTTCCGCTAAGTTTCACACCTGGAAAACAGTTTGGCTTAAAGAACTATCCAAAGCAAAGGTAGAATCAATTAAATAACTGTTCAATTGTTGGCCATTACATTAACTAAGGCAAAGGAATAATGTAACTTTCTAATCTTTTCCTAACTCCTTCCCACCTAAACAAAATACTTCCTGCTCGTATTACTGGCTATTGCCTAATGTTAGGCTAGGAGAGAAGTTCCACAAGCTTAAGTTATTAATTATCTGGGTGCAATGTAAGCAACAGAATTTTCATGCAGTTCGCCATTCCTATACCAACCTACTGCCTCTAGAGCAACCCTGGATTAGCCACTGATATTTGAAAGTTAAACTGATTTTGATCAGTGCAATTAAAGCAAAAATAGCACAAAATACTGCATTCACCCTAGTGATAACCGAATGTGGCCCTCTGTATTTTTAGAAAAAATAGTTTGGCTATAAAAAATTACATCCTTGTCCCAGCACAAAGGGACACCCTAAAGTCAAATGAAGCTACACTGAATTCGAGAGTGTCTTAGAGAAGCATCAGATTAGGCAGTTGTATGAAAATGCAATCAGGCTTTTGAAAGTGGTAATACAGTACTTCTACTTTAGAAAAATTCCTTCCGAGGACAACAGATCATCAATGTTTGTTTGCTTTGCCATCTTCTCCTGCCCCAAATAATTTTCATTCTGTTAGCATGGCTCTGTGGGTAACTGCAGAAAGTTCGGTAATACAGAGTTGTTAGCATGCAATGAAGTTGCAGCAAGATTAAGCAGCCTCTTCTGCGTAAGTTTTGTTTACATGAGCAAGGACAGTAAGACACCATTTTGCATCTCCAAAAAAGAGACATTATAATTTTCATATTCAAATACCAGTTTATTTCATTTGAACAAGTATTCTTTAAAATCAGTTTGAGAGGTTTGCTTTTGCTAGCCAGTGTTGAGCGTTCTGCAAATCATACCAAGAGTGAAGATTCACAAGCCTTTTCCATCTGGCCAACTGTAGTATGGATATAATCTAAATCTAGGTACATCCATTACTGAAAGACAATAGATTCTGAACTGGAGAATTTACAGAATACAAAAAAAAGGACATGTAAGTAGAAGACGACACAGGTTCACTTGGCATATGTAACTGCCACGATCTGTTCAAGTAGTTTTAGCTGTAACAAAGTGCTATTTCACATTTCACATAGAAAGAAGGCAGTGTAAGAGACAGAACAGAGAGAAAAAACAGGTTGAAGACTGTCAGACAAGAGACTTAAAACTTGAAGGCATCAGTATTGTCTTGAATCTGGAATGTATATGCATCAGAACCAGACTCTGGAACAACATTCTCATCTTCTTCTTCCTATAATAAAACAATGAAGCTTGAAATATGACAGAAGCTTCTGCATAGTCTGATGCATGCGGTCGTATTTTAAACACAAATTAATTTTTAATTACAAATTAAAAAGTACAAATCCTTTCATGTTTTTAATGTAACAGGGTCCTCAGTGCTGTTACGGATGTTAAACCCATACATGCACCAACTTTTATCTCCTGAAGTAGCTTTTTTTTATTATACAGCAGCCTCCGCATGCTGACTTGAATTTACTTACCTCTGCTGAAAAATATTTTTCAATCAGAGTTGCAGATGATTTATAAACTTGCTCATTTTCATGGGATTGTAGAGCTTCAATTTTGTCTAAGCCACCACATTCTTCAATCATGATGCAAAGCTTTTCAGTCTCACCTATTTTTTCAGCTGCCTATAGAGATAATTTTATTTTTAATATCATACAAATGAGATATCCTGAACTTCACGTTGGTGGTGGTTGTTGGTAGTAAAATATGCAACACTTATTTGAAAATGCTCCCCCCCACCTCTGGGGCTGGTTGTTTTGTCAACTTACCATAAAAATGTTACTAATAGCATCCAGAATCACCAGGACTGTTTTGCTGTCTTTAACCATGAGCAGATTCAATAATGGCTCTAATACCCCTGTCTGAACAAGGTAGATGATCTGGCCAATTGTTCCACCACTTGTATAGTTAGTCACTGCCCATACAGCTTCTTTTTGGGATTTAAAGTCTCCCTGTTTTAAGACACAAGAAAATAAGGAGACAGCAGTAAAACAGCCTTGAAGTGGCTCCAAGAAAGTTTAACACTGGAAAGTTAGAAGTGCTGTGACATGCTCACAAATGTAAATACATGTCCGACATCTACAGCAATGTTATAAATTTATGCTATCCCTTTGAAATGTTGATTTACATAGCCAACCACTCAGCACATGACTCAGGGTTAGATACATGAAAAAATAATTATTTTTTCTTATTCTGAAAAAGCTGCAATGTTTAGCAGTGGCATTTCCTGCACACTATTTCACTGCCTGTTAACCATAAACTGATGGTTTTAAGTTCATTCTATTTGCATACCTGCAAAAAGATGAGTTAAGTAACCAATATAGGGCATCTTGCATCTTCAAACCTAACACTTCTAATTCGTTTACTAAAAAACTTTGATGCATCTACATTATACATCATGAGTTGGATTCAGCATGGTGCCTCTTCAATCTATGAAAAGTTTATGATCCAAATTTTCCATCTCTTGGAATACATACACTTCTAGTTGATTCTCCCTCTGAAATCTATATACTCCCCCCTCCCAAAATCACCCCAAGGGTAAAAGAACCTTCTGGAATACTATAGGATCCAACACAAGAAAGTTCCCTTTTTTCTTCCCAGTTCTACATGACCAAAGCATTTTAAGAACATTGCTTAGGTATACCTTTTAAATTAAAAATATGACAGATCAATACATTCCATGTTCTTAAATAGCACAGGTATTTCATAAAGACTGTACGGGTAGTTGAGTTACAACCATTAATTCAGCAAACGTTCAAAAAAATGGACTTATAACTGGTCCCCGAAATTACAGCTGTTGCAATACCCGTGGTCACATAATTGCAATCTGGATGCTTGGCAATCCGTTCATACTTACGATCAGTTGCCAAGCACCCCACGACCACGATTGCCATTTGCAACCTTTCCTGCCAGCTTCCCACAAGCAAAGTCAAAGTCTCTTGGGTAAGTCTCCCCCACCCATTTGACCTTTTCTTCACTTGCATGCCCCGCACCCTCCTTTCCCCCTTGCTTGCTCGCACTATGCCCTCCTTTGCTTGCCTGCACCAGCACCCTCCTTCCTCCATACCCTCCTTCACTTCCTCACATGCACCATGCCCCATTCGCGCTGTGCTGTGGTTCTGGGGCTTTACAGGAAGACGGAGAAAGCCTCACAAATGGCCAGCAGCTTCCATCATGAGCTGCAGAGTGCACACTTGAAGCATCGTTGGAGAGTCCTCAAGTGAGTGTGGTGAAGGAGGACGCTGGTACTAGTGGACAAAGGAGGGAAGGAGGGCGCTGGTGCATGCCAGCAAGCAAAGGGGGAAGGAAGGACAAGGAGCCCCTAAGCCACAGTGTGGCAAGCAGTCCCAGAAGCTTGCAGGGCTGCACAAGGCAGGGTGCAAGGTAGTCAAAAGGGCAGAGATTGAGTGGGAGATAGGTGGTTGGGGGGAGTTGGAGGCAGTCCTTTACCTTACTGAGGCTCAAGGCTGGGAGGGAACGGAATTTGCTTAATGCGAGCAACAGGGAGTGCTGTTGCTAAGCAATGCGGTCATATGACATCTCATTTTACAACCGCGACAGAAATTCCAGTCCCAATTGCGGTAAGTCAAGGACTACCTGTATATTTTATTACTCTTCCCAAAAGTTAAATGTGTCACTGAAATATCTAGATATATAATAAAGCCTTCTAGACTATGAAGAACTATAAATTTAAGACATACATTATCTCTTAAAAATATATACATCACAACAGCAAACCATAGGTTTTTAAAGCCAAAGTTCAGCCTAAGGCAGAGATGCACAAAGAAATCAAAATATATTTTAGCTTTACCTTTTTTAAGATGCCAACAAGATATGGAACAAGCCCATGATCCACAACCTTCTGGATCTGATCCTGCCGACCAGCAGTTATGTTAGACATGGTCCATGCTGCTTCTTTCTGGATGTTGCTTTTGTTGTGGGTAAGCAGACTTGGGAAGACAGCTAGTGCTCCAGAATCTATTACAGTTTGAGTTTGTTCATCAGTCCCTGTTACAATGTTTCCTATAGCTCTTAATGATGGAGTCTGGAAAAGAAGTTTAAGCTACTGAACAAGGGTAATTTGAGAACAGACTAATTTCAGAGACAGTCCCTTTTAGTCAATAGAATACTATAGTCAACGGAATAAATCCTTGCAGTACCTGCTCAATGTTCACATGAGACCACCCACAAAAGTCCTAAATGCATTTCTCAATACTACTATACTATTAAAAGTACATATTATAAACTAGCATACCACAGTATTAAAAGCTAACTAGAACTTCTACTTCATCACAACCATAAAATATACCATGCTAACAGCAACATTAGAGGAAGATAGTATACCAGTTATAAAAGTCATTCCCAAGTATACAGCAGGAACCACCTGTGTGGACTTCACATATTTAGTTGATCCTTTTGCTAGTCTGTTAAGAACCCTTTTTTTCTTCTTCTTGGTGCCTTCGAGTCAGTGTTGACTCCTGGTGACTGCCTGAACAAGTCCCTGCGGTTTTCTTGGAAAGATTTCAGAAGTGATTTGCCACTGCCTGCTTCCAAGGGCTGAGAGAATGACTGGCCCAAGGTCAGCCAGTAAGCTTCATGCCTAAGGCAGGACTAGAACTCATGGTCTTATGAAAAATCAGATATGTCCAGATAGAAAATTACAAGGATGTTTCAATAATGGCTGTCAAAGAGGGAGGTATACCCACCTCCTCAATACAACACTATATAGCCAAAGAAGACTGCGATTTGAGCAACATGAATACACTGAAAAGATTTCTAAACCAGAGAATATTAAAACTACATTTCTCAAGAAGTTGCTGAGATTACTGCACCTGCAGTTAGGAACTGTGGTCTCCTAGAATAACTCATATGAATTTAAATACTTCATAGTCTTCACTAATTTGTATTTGTGGCTATCTTACCATTATTGGAATTTCTCCACATCCTAGGAGTTTCACCAGTTGTGGCACTAGGCCAGTTTTGACCACTATTTCAATTCTGTCATTTGACCCATCTGTCAAATAAGAAATAGCCCAACATGTGTCTGCCAAGACTTCATGGTCATGGTGATGGAGCAGGCGAACTAAAGTCGGAAGGATCTGTCCAATAGCTTCAATGGGTGGTGCAGGGTTCTTGTTACGGCAGAGGTTTGACAGAGTCCAAGTTATGTTACGCAAGTAGCCAAGCTGAAAGAAACCATAGTAAAGATTTAGTAATGCTGAAACTGTTTTTTACATTTCAGATTTTAGCTCAGAACTCACACTTACAGATATAGAAGAGAGATCAGGAACAGCAAGTAGAGCCAAAAGTGGGTCGAGTGCACCATATTTAATAACTAAGTCTCTGTAAGCAGAGCCATCACCTGAAGGCAGAAATAAAGATAAGAGTGTTAAATACAGAGTAAGAGGTCACATAGAATTACTGCTAATTCAGGGCAGGAATACCACCATGACTTAAGCACAATCCAAGCATTACAAACATAACACAACTGCCACAGAAAACTACTCAGGAAGAAGGGGAAACAAGAAAGCAGGCTTGCTGATAACCCAGCATTAAAACCCTTGGCGAACTAACCACTAGCAACCAGGAGCCAAAGAACATTGCAGTTACAGATATTAGTCATCAGATGCTACCATGTGGAAATGATTTCAACAGCAGCACTGCACAGTTGGATAAAGTCCTGAAATGCATAGCATTGATATGTACAAAAATCTTCAAGATGCCATAGCTTGGAATTTACAATTTCTACCTAAATAACACTGTATTCAAGGTTGTAAGGACAAGGGCATGCTTAACATATGGCTCCCATATATTATGTGATTTCCCCTCCCCTCCACCATGTTATGAATTCCAGAAAAGGCTCTGAAATAGTTGCATAAATTCTGTGTAATACTTCACTCAGCTCTTAATGCTGAAAATGCTGGCATAAGATTATACTTGTCAAAGCAGTGATGCAGCTATGGGCTGCAGAAATTTGAAAGAATGTCTTGAATTTCAAATGAAACACCTTGCTTTTTTTGCATAATGTTACCTACAAGAAAGAGACATCAGTGCAATACACCATTCAGTTTTACTCATTTACCTGCAATATTCCCCAAAGCCCATACAGCTTGCTCACTAATGTGAATATGGGGAGAAGCCAGCAGGGAAATAAAGGCAGGAATTGCTCCACCGTCTACTACAGCTTTTGTCTGTTCTGATGTGCCGGAAGCAATATTGGTCAGCGCCCAAGCAGCTTCAAATTGAATAGGGCTGCAGTTTGCTTTTCCCAAAAAGGACACAAATTTTGATATCAAGCCAGCTCTAATAATCTGGTCTATAGGGGGCTGCTTTTCTCGGGACAGCAGTTTCCTATGTGTAAGGGAAAAAAAAAAAATTAAGTTTGCCTATCCACATTTTACAGATAGAAAACTTAAATTCCCATGACAACAGCTGTTAGTCCTATTTCATCTAAAAAAGTTGGCCGCTACTGTTTCATTTAGATGCAGAACAGTGAAACATTCCCTTTGCTGCAAAGCATTGTATACAAGATTTGAAATCCCTCAATCCAGTGGCAATAGGCATGGATGAGGCTTAAAGACCAGTTTCTGGTACTCATATAGCAAGTCCAATTTTTTTTTAACAATTACCTACAGACTAAATAAAATATCCTATCACATATGCAGCACCTTAGGTATTCCCAACTAATGCTTTGGGAAGCATATGCATTACCATCTTGTACCATCAAGTAGTGAGAGATGTTTCCAGAATCAAATTAGGCTGATTTGTATCCTAAAGTTTTAGACATTTGTATTACTCTCATCTAACCATTATACATCAGAAGTCAACAGACGACTGGGCTCATATCCTACACTGAGCCACAGTTCCCTGGATTGTACACTGCATTGCCAAAACTAAACAAATTAGATTTTGCTTAATCCATTCAACAAGAAGTCTTGCGCTGAATACTAGTCTGCATGAAACCTCAGATTATAGCTTTTCAGTTCTTGTTCCCAATCCGTGTCACACAAAGCAGAATGAATGATATTATTGACAGAGTTACCTGGCAGCCTGAGTAGCCTGCAGCTGTAATTCTAAATTAGTATTGTTAATGCCTTTCACAATTTCTTCAACAGACCAATGGACGGCAACCTACAAGGCAACATTTCAAACAACTACATGAAATTTAACAATTACAGTATTCTTGGAAAACCTCATTAGTACAACACCACTGCATACACAGGCCTTGGTTTTACGGTTGCCTTCAGTAAGATAGAACAAAATATATCATCCAGCATCATGGGATGAGGTATCATCAGTATGCTGATGATACTCAACTATATATCTCCATCCCTGGTGACCTAAGTGATGCTGTGGCTACCTTTTCATGGTGCCTGGAGGCTGCAGGGGCCTGGATGAGAGACAACAGGCTTCAACTGAACCCTGGTAAGATGGAGTGGCTGTGAGTACAGCTGGTGCAGAATGCAGTGGCGCAGACGGTTCTGAATGCCCCAGGGAGGCCCACATAACACCTCTGTTACACGAACTGCATTGGTTGCTGGTTTGCTTCCAGGTCCAATTCAAGGTGTTGGTTATCACCTTTAAAGCCCTTCATGGAACAGGAACAGGTTATGTGAGGAGCTGTCTCGCCCCTGTTATATCAGCCTGCCCCACTCTGTCTGGCAGAAGGGGCATGATGCGGACCCCACCAGTGGAGGAATCTCTAGGAAGAGGGCCTTTTCTGCCGTGGCCCCCTCTCTGTGGAACAACTTACCACCTGAGGTGCGGTGTGCCCCCACTCTCATGGCCTTCAGGAAGAACGTGAAATCTTGGCTATGCCAGATGGCCTGGGGGCCGGATGGGGGCTCACACCAGTGGAAGTGGCTTGTGGGGTAACTGATTCTACCCCATCATCTTGAATGTTTTTAGTCTTTATGTCTAGGTTCTTTTTATATAGTCTGACTTTTTAATTAATTAATGTCAGTATTTATTTTAAATTGTTTTTGGGTTTTACTCTTAACCATGAGCCACGCAGAGTCACCCTCTGGGGGAGATGGACAGCATACAAATTTAATAAATAAATAAAATAAGGTAATTACTTTTGACATTCCGACATTCAAACTGATTTTGTCCACAGCACTCAAACAAATCTAGATCAAGAGTTTGTTATTCTAAATGGAGAAGGCCTATAGCTCAATGGTGGAGAACAGAAGGTCTCAAGTTGAATGTCTGCCATCTTCATTTGGGCTGGGAAAAATACCTGTCTAAAACCAGAACCACCACCACAGCACAGACGACACGGAACCAAACAGCAAATCTTCAGAAAGACTTATAAAATAGGCACTTACCTGATTGCTCCGATTGTTTTCTTGCAGAGGTGAAGTGGCATCATCTGGAAAAGTGCCAACATTTCTCCTTTTAAGCATCTGATCATCTTTTTTAGCTTTTCTCAGCTCTACGTTGACTTCCATCCGCCGTCGCCTCATTTCCTAGTGAACATACATTGAAGAACTGAGCTACAGTTTTAAAAATACAAGTAGTTTTAGGAAGATGGCAGTTACTCACATTGGAATCTTTCCCCTTGTTCTTGAATCTGTTCAGACGGGCAGCCATTCCCCCAGCATTCTCATTGGTAGACATTGTGACTGTGATACAGATATGTCTTTAAACCTAGAAAGAGATTTATAGCTAAAATTAAGATATTAACCTGTAACAATATTGATTCCACAGCTGCAATTGGCATTAATTTGTAAATTACCTACAGCCACCAAACAGTGGCTAAGATGCAGTTTACAACATAACAGGCAGCTCTGTTCTGAGCATATTTTATTCAAACATTAAAACATCTGTTGATCTAAATGGTGTTTAGTTACAATTAAATTTTCCTAGGACTTTTCCTAGGTTTGAGAACATTTAATATATCCAGCTCACTTGGTCTCAAGATTTATGCCTTTGAGTAAGGGGATTAGGGGCTCGCATTGACCAGTAACAATGACCAGTGGGGCTTTCGATGGATTGAACCATTTTATTCCTCTTAGGAATTCCTCAGGTCCGTCCTTCACAGACAAACCTGGCTTCACCCAGCCTTCAGGGGGCTGAACTTATTTCCTTTACTCTGGATTACATTTACTCCGGGCCCGCAGTTACTCTTGAGGAAATTCCATTGAAATTGCGAAAGAGAATTTTAGGGAAATACGCATTACACATAGCTCCGTTGTTATCCTCATATCCCCTCCCCAAACACACACCTACTCACTGGCAGCATTCACACAAAACCCTAATCCACAAACCAGCCAACCACAACTGTACCCTCGCGTGTTTGGCGAACTCCGCCCTCGTAAATCTACAGTCCCGCCTGTCATAAGAACTGACGAAGCGAGCTGAATAAATCCTGGTTAAAAGAGCAACGAGTAAGCAAGTTGCGCGACAGCAGCCACTCACACGAACAAGAAGTGTGGGTGTTTTCCTGGCCAGGAAATGAGGCTTTCGCGAAACAACGTAATAAATACAAATGAGCGGCGGCAGAGAGAAGAAATGTGACCGGAATCGTCCCGGTCATGAAAGCTCTTTAACATTTCCCAGCCTCTTGATCCTTCTCCACAGAGCCCGTCCCCGTTTCCCCCGCTTTCAGACCCGCTAGGAAAGCTCCCCGCGTCCTACAACTCAGCGCACGCTTCGCTTCTCCAGCCCCGCCGCGACTCCGCCACTCACCCGACCAGCGCCCCAACACGTTGCGCCGAACTGCTGGAGCTGCGAAGCTCCGACTCTCGTCCCTCTCTGCGAGGTGTGATTTAAACTTCTTGTGCCTTCACGCTCTCATTGGCGAATTCGAGTCAAAGCAAACCTCTCATTGGCCAGTTTGAAAAAATATAATCCGCTCAGCTCTCGCGCTCCGGAGGGAGGGATGTGTGTTTCTCGTGAGCCTGAGGTCTCGCGATTGTTGTATTCAACGCCTACGCGCGAGGTCTGTGGACTACCCTGCCCAGCGGGGCTGTTTGCGGGGCAGACGTTACGATACAAACTACACGGGGGGCAGAATTGATCGTTGCGTCGTCAGTTTGGTTACCGGGGATTTTAGAATTTTTATGTTCAGATACAGGATTTCGGCAAGTGATGACACTTTGGATAGCCTGTTAGCGCCAAACTCTTCTAGGCGGGCAGCAGATCAGTCTCAGGCCGGTAGACCTGAAGGAGGAGTTAGAACGCAGCCAGCCTTCGAATCCGCTCAAGAGGTAGCGAGATGAGGTGGCGGAAGCTGCTAGAACGCCAGGCGAACCGAGGCGGAGGGCGTGGCCAATTTCTTAGGGACGAAACCAGGAGAGAAAGGACGGACGTGAGTGGGCGGAGCCTTGCGTGTTCGGGAGGGGCCCTTAGAACGCGGCTCTCACAGCACTTTGTCGAGTGACCCAGTGGCCTAATGGATAAGGCATCAGCCTCCGGAGCTGGGGATTGTGGGTTCGAGTCCCATCTGGGTCGTTCATTGCTCTTGTTTTGCAGCGAAATTAAAATTTATGAAGACGTTTCCCGAGGTTGACGATGGGCTTCTTAGTCTTTGTTAGTCGCTTTGGTTCTTCTTTCCCACCATCGTTCTGGAACGGAATAAAACAAGCCCTTCCAGTTATAGTCTGGGCTGTTCACGCATTGGCCCGACAAATGTGGGATAGGACGCGAGCAAGACTTGTTCTCATTAAAGATATCAGAGGAACCTTTGTGGGTTCCCTCCGCTCAAAGACGATTTTTACACCCCAAATGCGCTTGGGGATCTCTTTCACGCCTGGCGTGGCTGGCTGCAAGCAAATTTGTGCTCGCTTGAAAATGATTTATTTGATTGATTAATTAATTCGTATCTGCTGTTAACACGATGTAAAGAAAAAACAATTTAAATCACTGTTTTTCAAACTGGGGGACTTTAAGAGGTGCGGACTTCAACTTCCAGAATTCCCCAGCCATCCTGCTGGCTGGGGAATTCTGGGAGTTGAAGTCCACACCTTTTAAAGTTCCCAAGTTTGAAAAACACTGATTTAAAGCATCCGCAGTAGCCTAAAAACTAAACAAAGGAACAACTCAAAAGTAAAAGCAGAGAGAATCATTTGGAAGGCATCTGTTTTCAGTAACTTTCTGAATGCATGAGAGGAAACACAGAAATCTCAACCTGGGGGCCGCAAAGGTCCTTCTTTCCTTACCAACTTTGTCCACCTAACTTCAGCAGCAGAGGCGTGCTGCCAGTTTGTGGTCAACAAGTGTTCCTTCGCTTGCAGTTAAGAACTCATTTGTGAAATGCAAAATACATTCTTGCAAATTAGAAATGTGTTAAATAATTTGTTTAAAAAATGCAATTTGAAACAGACAAACTACAGGGTTTTCTATACAGCAAGCATATTTTCTGATGGTTCTTCAAACCTTATGGGATGAATTCCCACATCAGTTGCCGGTGCCAAGTCTTCCCAAAAAGTTCTGGATCTCAATTTACTAAAGGCTTGCCTCTTATTTTTATGGACATTAAGTTGGATATATGGCCAGCTGTTAACTTCTTGCACGTGTGTGTGTGCGCGCGCCTTCAAATCAGTGTTGACTCCTGGAGTCTGCCTGGACAAGTCCCTGCAGTTTTCTTGGCAAAATTTCAGAAGTGGTTTACCCTTGCCTGCTTCCAGGGGGTTACAGAGAGGGACAGGCCCAGTTGCCTTTGTGCCTAAAGCAGGACTCAAACTCAGGGTCTCCTGGTTTCTAGCCTGGTGCCTTTATCCACCATGCCAAACATGCAGCAGCTGATTCAGATATGCTACTTTCTTTTCTCTCACAAACCTTGCTCTCCTTGATCTCTCAGCAGTTTTCGATACCATCAACCACAGTATCCTTTTGGGACGGCTCAGGGAATTGGGGGTGGGCAGCACGATTCTGTGCTGGTTCACCTCCTTTCGTCAGGGCCGGCCCCAGTCGGTGGGGATAGGGAGCGAGAGGTCCCATTTTTGGCCCCTCCTTTGTGGGGTGCCTCAGGGTTTGGTTCTCTTCCCGCTCCTTTTCAACATCTACATGAAACCGCTGGGCGAGATCATCCACCATCATGGGATGAGGTATCATCAATATGCTGATGATACTCAATTATACATCTCCATCCCAGGTGAGGTTAGTGATGCCATGACTGCCCTTTCGCAGTGCCTGGAGGCTGTGGGGGTCTGGATGGGGAACAACAGGCTTCAGCTGAACCCTGGTAAGACGGAGTGGCTGTGGGTTTATGGCTCCTCTGTATCCAGGACTTTGTCATCTTTGGTGCTGGATGGGGTAGCACTGCCCCAAACAGACCCAGTGCATAATCTGGGGGTCCTCCTGGACTCAAGGCTCCTGCTCAAAGAGCAGGTGGCAGCCATGGCCAGGAGGGCCTTTGCACAACTTTGGGTTGTGCATCAATTACATCCTTTCCTGGATCGGGATGCCCTTCAAACGGTCACTCATGCCCTTGTTATCTCCCATATAGACTACTGCAATGCACTCTACATGGGGCTACCCTTGAAGAGTATCCGGAAGCTACAGCTGGTCAAGAATGCAGCTGCGTGGGCTATTTTTGGAGCCCCAAGAAGGGCCCACATAACACCATTGCTCCACAAGCTCCATTGGGTTCCAGTTTGCTTCCGAGTCCAATTCAAGGTGTTGGTTATCACCTTTAAAGCCCTACGTGGCATGGGACCAGGTTACCTAAGGGACCGCCTCTTCCCCATGACTTCAACCCGTCCCACCCGATCACACAGGGAGGGCATGCTTCAGACCCCCTCAGTAAAAGAGCTCTGATTAGCGGGGTCCAGAAGGTGGGCCTTTTCCTCTGTAGCCCTCACCCTTTGGAATATCTTGCCCCTGGAGGTGAGATTGGCCCGCTCACTCCTGGCCTTCTGGAGGGATCTGAAGACCTGGCTCTGCCACTTGGTCTGGGGTGGGGAGGGAAGACACCAAGTGTGGGGATGGCTAGCCCCTTAGAGGCCTGTCATCTGCAGCTCTGGTAACCATCAGCCTCTTGGACTTTTTGTTTTTTTTGGTAACATTTTGTATAGTTTTCATGTTTTATGTAATTTTGGATATATTTATTGTTTTAATGGATTTTGTGAGCCTCCCAGAGTCCCCCATTAGGGGCAGATAGGCAGAGATAAATCTAATAAATAAATAAATAACATTTGTCATAATTTCTAGGTAGTTGGGTTCAACCAACTGAACAGGACTAAAGGCTTTTCATATTATTGATCAGCAACATTGTCTTCAGGTTCAGTTTCCCAGTTGAAAAATAACATGATTTGTTGATAAAAAGCTGGGTCTCAAATAGTCAATTGCACGCTGAGTAAGTTTATTCTCAGAAGCGATGGAGTTTTCTTTGAACTGATATTTTTGAATGCTCTGTGGAAAGTTTTGCATCTGACCATCTGGGAAAAGGCTGCATCACTCTAGTTGCACATCTTATACATTTGTCAGCTTTTTGTAAACCAGTAGGAATTGATTGTAAAGCAATTGATAGCACAGAAATTTCTTCAAAAATACCAATAATTAGAAGTAAATCACTTAAGAGATTCACATTTGCCGCTATTTTAGCCATTCAGGAAGAAAAATTGTTTTTCAGGGTGTGCGTGCTTTCAGAGAAGCAACATGCTGCCAGACAATGGTGGCCTAAGAACATGTCCAAATCTAAGAGTTTTGACCTCTGAATCTTCTGTGATTTCATCAATTCTGCTTAATTTTTATTAAATTAATGGTAAATAAGGTCTAGTTTCTGCAAAAGTGCTGTATTCTTTTTATTCATTCATCAAAGTACAAGAGCTACTTTGTGGGTCATCCTTTGGTGGGAAAGCAGCGTTTTGATGCTCCAAGGACATTAAAAGCTGCTGCTTGGCTTCTTAGTCTTGGAGCCAGAAACCAAGACTCACCAAACTGTTAGAATCACATTGGCACCGTCAAGTGATCTTCTAGGGGTTACATAAAATATCTGTCCAAAAGACTACATCTTGGTGCCCTTCATGAGCATTGGGTATTGGGTGCCGGCCCAGCTGCTTTGGGCTATGGAAGTTGTAGTCCCAAATACCTAGAAGGCACCAGGTTGAAGAAAACTGGCCTACAGATTTGAATAATTTCCAATGTTTTCAGTGATTTCCAACTTAACATCTTTGTATGTGCCTACTTTTGACATCGAATCTCTAGATTTCTAGCTTCATATGGATTTGTCACATTAGGATTAATTTATGGTCATTGCTGAGCATTCTGGGAGAAGTCTGCAAATATGAGGGCACCCAGGTTTAAAATGGCTGATTTACTCTTTTTTCCTACCAACTTTTTGGGTGTGCATTTCCATTTCCTCACATATTCCCTTTATATTTGGTTACTGTCATTTGTTTCTTAGTTCCAGCCAATCCCTTACTTGCACTTCTTTTCCTCCAAATCTAATTTCTGGGTTTTCCTTCTTCTGTGGGCAGTTAAACTGTCACTGAGCTGTTGATAAATCCTTTCCACTTTTACTAAGCTCCCGCTGAAATTTGGATAACATCATCTATTCCTACGATCCTGTTCTTTTTTGTGCACTTCCCAATATTCTATGAGGTGGGAGTGATCTTTTTTCTTCCATTATTTTCCTTTTTTGGCTTCCTTTCCCCCCCATCCCTTTTTTAAACATTATTTTCTCTCTCCTTCTGCAACCATTTTTCATTCTCTAGCTTGTGCTATTTTTAATTTTCTTTCCAAGTCTAAATCTTGGCTCTAATTTTCTTTTATCTTTACTGACATTTAATACTGTAGGATTTGTTTAAATACTTATTTCGATTTGACTTCTATTTTTTGTTTAGCTGTTTAGCAATTCTTTCTGATTTCTCCTATCTTTCTGTTATTATACTGATAATTTTTTAGATTTACTTCCTGCTGCTTTCTATTTAGTTCCATAGCTACTTTTTTGTTTTTCTTCTCGTCATCTTTTTTCATTTTGTTGTGATTTTTATTTAGCTAGAACTCATTCTGTTTACACCATTTTCTTTTCCCGTTCAGTCTTGTTCTCAGCTATTTTCGTCTTTTATCTCTTTTGGATCTTTTGTTTCTTATTCGTGTTCTATTTGCTATTACTACTCAGCTCTGACTGCTCCCTTTCTCAGATTCAAATTAAAACTATTGGGGAGGTGCAGAGCTGAACCGATGCCACAGTTTACCTTTTTGGTGTTGCCCTGGCTTTCATTATTATTAGGTCTCAAGTGTCAAGAGGTATACATAAAATGTGCCACTTTTAATCATGTGTACATATGAACGTGTCCTATACTGAACCGGTCAGTGGTCCAACCGGTGTAGGATTCAATAATGTGACTTCCAGCAAAGTGGTGGTTTGCTAAGACACGGTTTGTTTCTCTCTCTTCTGCAAATCATGAAAGTGTTTTGGACTGTTAGCAACAAGAACTGATAAGCAAAACTACCATTTATATTGTTTTATGTGGGCCTTGGAATTTTGGGGAGATGATTTGCTGCATAAACACAAGAAGCAGCCTTTTCCTTCTCCACATTCTCTCTCCCCTTATGGAACAGCTGCCTTCTCTCACATAGCCCTCCACCCTAGCTCTGACTTTTGGGGAGTGTGACTTCACCTAAGAAATTACTTACCCCACCCCCCATCAGGGAATACTTTGGCTTGAATTTGGGTTTGAATGGAAGATATACTGAGTGATTGTAACTCCAGAGAGTCCTTCATCATTACTGCAAGGTATATTGCAAACTCTGAGTTGTTGGTGATATTACAGACAATTAATCAACATCTCTTGGAATACAGTATGCTGCTAAAGTGGATCTTTTGGAAAGGAAATATACTGTAGCAAGAAATGTTTAAAAAACAAGAAGCTAAGAGTGAGTTATATGAGGAGGAGATTAAAACCTAGGAAGAGTCAGAGAAAGCAAAATAAAATAAAATGTTGGTGGCCAGCCAAGAAGATTTGGACCAGATCCTAGGTCCAACATCCTGGGGGGAAAAATTGGTGTGATTTTAATTAAGAAATCTTCTATTTTTATAACTGAACAAGAAATTCTGAACTCTGAAGGTTATCATATAATTTTAGTTGTTAAATCAGAAATTGTTGGATAAAAGTTTATGGTCCCATGAAAGATAAGCCTGATGTTCAGTATAATTGTTTTGCCAGGGTTTGAGTTACAGGTGGTCTAGATTATTGTATCTGATAATTTTAATTTAATTTTAGACCTATTCCATAACCAAAATAAGATTTCAAGGAATAAAACAAGTCCACGTAGTTGAAACGTTCTTCATGCATACATCTGGGAATTTGATTTAGTGGATATATGGAGACAGTTACATCCAAACAAGCAAGCTTATAGTTTTCATCTACCCTTCATGGCATGTGTTCTAAACTGGATTACTCTTTAATATCTCAATCAATTATTAACTTATTTAACAAATGGAACATTAGTCCAAGTACAATTTCTGATTGTGTACTTATAGTTATGCCTTTGGGGCAGAGGAGGAATTCCAGTTAGAGGGAAGTGGTGTTTTGATACTTTGTTGTTAGACTGTCAGGTTGTGAATCAACAACAGCAAGAAAGACACAGATTTGGTTTTTTTCCAAATAAACAGAGAATTGACTAATGTGGGATGCATTTAAAGCATGTATACATGCTTTAAACATAGTAAGACAATAGCCTATGCCTCTTGGAAGAACAAAAAGAGAAAGAATCATGTTGCAGAGAGCGAATAAAGTAAGTAGAAGATATTTGAACAAAATGGCAGAATTCACAATCTGTAAATTCTATCACAGCTTTAGATCAGTTAAAATAGAGCCTGATCTTGGGTGCTGAATGATCTATCTATCTATCTATCTATCTATCTATCTATCTATCTATCTATCTACTCTCATTTGAAACAATTGAAATACAATAATATAACAACTATAATAACAGATCACTTTGATTCATAGTGATTATATTGAAATTAACTCCCATTTTATAGAGTTTTGTAAAGGTTTAGATTCTGTAAACATAGCAATGTCTACTGAGCACTTGCATGCTTTTTAAATGGAATAAATCTTCCAGAAATCTTGGTTGCCTAATATAGTACTGTAAAGAGTCTTAGCTACACCGTTAACCTTACAGTAAATATTTTATATTATGGGCATAGTGAAATCTGGAAAGGCTCTGCCAGATGGGGTACCTATACTGCAGTATAAAAAATTTAAGGTGAGCTTGACTCCTAGTTTGCTGGAGATACATCAGGAATCTCTTTAAAAAAGCCCCCTAAGCAGCTTTATACTCTGAAGTTTATGTAATGGTTACTTTGAAAGCTGGTAAGGACCCTATGAATTGTGTGAGTTATTACCCAATTTCTTTGTTAAACATTAATAATAAGATGTTAACAATTACTTTGGCAAAGAATATTAAAGAAGGTATTATCTTCAATCATTCATTCAGCACAATCAGGCATTTTGGCAGCATTAGATGCAGCAAGTCAAGTTTCTGGTGCAAGTGACAAAGATATTGGATTTCCTGTAGAATTTATTTCTTAGATAAAATATATTACTTTTTATTCCTCTGCTCCAGTAATTATGAATGGAATTATTTCCTCTGAATGGGATAATTTTCTCTGTATACAACATGCAATGTATCAAGGATGTTTCTTATCTTCATTAACATTTAATTTGTTGATAGAATCTTTGGCATGTTTAATAAAACAATCTGGTGATATTTACGGATTATGTAGAGTAGAATTTTGACATGTTCTGGGAGGAATGTTGAATTGTATGTATATTTTCTTTGGTGCTATCTCATCTGGACAAGAGTGTTTGAGATGCTTTAGAAGAGTCAAAGAGGAATCATTTGGGACATTAGACCTTCCAGATTTTTCCTTCTAACAAATCCTCTTTCTTCCAGCCATATAAAGTGTCAATTCCTAATTGTTCGCCATTCCACTCCATTCGCACCTGACTTCTTCCTTTAGAATAGGAATAGAAAATTCCCAGCTCAAGGACAGTAAGCAGCCCTTGGGTTCAGAAAGTGAGGCCAACAGTGGCCCACCTGGGTTAATGGCTGAAAGAGGGCCTGCCTCCTAGTGGCTTGTTCAAAATTTCTGGTTTTCCACTATAATTGAGCAGAAGAATAAGATTCTCTTTTATTTTGGTGATCCCATTTATGATTACTGGTTTCCAGAGCAGGAACCCAGCAATGAACAGGCAGGTTGCTGGGAGCAGGAACAAACTCACCACCTTTGCTAAAGAGTACTGGGTAACTGGAGATACAGTATGTGGTGTGTATATGTACAGTATGGGCATGCATGTGTGCAGCCCCTGATGGTTGTTGATGGTTCTCAGGGATAAAAGTGTTGCCTATCCAAAATTTTCAAAGTTAAATTTCATGTATTTTTTTCTGTTGTTTACTTTGTGTCTTGTTAGAATTTAATTATACAGCAGAATCACTTCCTTTCCCCCCATCCCATTCAACCCCAAAGGTTAGGTTTTCAATCAAAAATTCTTTTATCAACTCTTTTGTTAATGTGAATTATATTGTCACTGTTTTTTCTACTCTATTTTCTTTATAATGTGTGGGTCTTAGTTTACTATAAATAGATTTTATAGCAAGTAATCTAGTATATACATGATTGATGATTATATGCCATCAGGTCAGTGTCAACCCTTAGCAACCACATAGGTAGATCTTCTCCAGGATCATATGTCCCCAACCTAGACCTTCAGGTTTTCCAACAGTGCACTCGTCACCACTGCAATGGAGTCCATCCACCTTGCTGCTAGTCATCTACTTCTCTTTCCTTCCATCTTTCCCAGCATTGTGGACCTCTCAAGGCAGCTAGGTCTTTGCATAATGTGTTCAAAACATATTCAAAATTTGAGACACAAGTGAGAACTCTGGATTGATTTCTTCTATGATCTATTCGTTTGTCTTCTTGGTTATCCATGGTATTCTTAGGAGTCCTCTCCAACACCAAAGTTCAAAAGCATCAAAGCCCTTCCTATCCTGCTTCTTCAAAGTCTAACTTGCACTTCCACAGAGTATCACAGGGAAAAACATTGCCTGCACAATTCTGATCTTCGTAGGTATAGATATTTCATGGTATCTGAATATCTTTTTCAAGGCCTTCATTGCTACCCTATCAAGTGCTAGTCTGTGATATATTTCTTGACTGCTGGTTCCTTTACTGGTGGTAGTCGATCCTAAAAGGCAGAAGCTATCCACAGCTTTAATACCTTCATTGTTAATTCTAACGCTGGCTGCTGTACCTGTTGTCATTACAGGTAGTCATCGCCTAACAACCACTATTGGGACCAGAATCTCAATCGTGGAGTGAAGCAGTCATTAAGCGAGATGCCCATGCGACTGCTTCGCTCAATCCAGTCATTCAGTTGCAGTCGTTAAGCGATCTCCCAGGTCGTTAAATGGACAGAGTGAAAGAACCATCTACTGAAGGATTTCAGCTCCACGCAGAGCTGAAATCCTCTGGACAAGCAGCCCTTTCACACTCAAACATTCCTAAAGCCTGCCAAAGGGTTTGCCCTCCCCTCCATGGGCTGGAGGAATGGAGCTCAAATCCTGAAGATCTTCAGGATTTGAGTTCCGTTCCTGCATGCTACTAAGAGGAGGGGAAACCTCTCAGCAGTGTGCAGGAACAGAGCTCAAATCTTCAGGATTTGAGCTCCATTGCTGCATACCACTGGGAGATTTCCCTCCATCCCCTCTGCTTGCAACCTTCCCTGCATTGACTTTCTGGGGAAGCTGGCAGAGAAGATTGCAAATGGTGATTACATGATTGTGGGAAGCTTGGCAACCAGTCATAAATGCAAGCCAGTTGCCAAGCACCTGAAATGTAGCCATGTGACTGTGGGGGGGGCAACATTTTATGACGACCTGAAGTGCTTTATGGGCCGTAAAGTACCCTTTCTGAGGCTGTTGCAAATTCAAACCATTGTTAAACAGTTGTTAAGCAAGAACTACCTGTAGTTTGATTGTCTTTATATTTAATTATATTGTACTGCCATTTCTTTTACTGTTGTTCCTTGCCTTTCATGATTATAGTTTGCAGATCATTTGTATTTTCAGCTATCAGAGAAGCGCCATCAGTGTATCACAGGTTATTGATCTTTCTCCAATTTTAAAAACACATTCATCTTTTTCCAGTACAACCATCCTCAGTATATATTCACATGTAGGTTGCACAAATAAGGATAATATGTAACCTTGTCTCATTCCTTTGCTGACCAGGAGCTGGTCTGTTTTGCCACATTTCGTTTGGCCTGTGGCTTCCTGTCCTGTGTATAGTTTTTTCATGAGGATGAGGACAATAAGATGTTCTGGAACTCCCATTCTCCTAAGCACATTCCCCAGCTTGACATGTTCAAAACAACTGAAGGCCTTTCTATAGCCAACAGAGTATGTTCAAATCATTGTTTACAATTTCCTCATTGCATTATCATCACACCTGTTTCTCTCTTTGTCTATTCAATTGGTGCCTAAATGGCTAGACTGATTTGTGGGATTTAAATTGAGGTTGCAGGGGAAGAAAGCGGATGACAGATTGGTTATGCAAGTGCAAGTTACATGTGAGGCAGAGTATTAGCCCCTTATCAATTAACAATTGTAATGTGTTAAAAACCCATTGTGTTTGTTGAGACCCTTGAAATTGCCTGAAACCTTTTAATGTATGTAAGTTCAGCAACCTCTCACTCAGTAGTGGAGTTAAAGTCCCCTTTTTTCCAAAACAGTCACTTTGAGGCCTGCCGTGGCGTGTCCTAGGAGGATGAAATGCTCTGTTACTACTTCGTCCTTGTTATGAGTCCTGATGTCAAATTTGTGTCCATTAATTATTTTGTGCAATGTTTGTCCCATTTGTCCTATGAAGATTCTAGAGGTGCTTTACTGGAAAATGATGGCATATATCACATTAGAGGAAGAGCATATTAAAGCAACTCTAATCTTGTGTGTGTACTTGTTGGGGCCTGTGATGCTGCTGTTGGTTTAGATGTGGAGGCAAAGTAAACATCCGGGTTTCTTTCAGGGTGTGGTTTCCGTATTAGCATCATTGTCCAGGTTGTACCTCAAAGCCACTCAGTTGCTGCCAAAATATTATCTGCTTTTAGCCTCAATTATTGACTATGGGAAACCCAAGCACCATCATGGGAAAGCAGAATACTGAGATAATCGTAGCCAGTAATTTGTTCTATTGTGGCAGATTCCAAACACAATTGATTTTGAGAGTTATGTTGCCCCAAAACAATTGCCTTTGATTTATTGTAACTGATCATTTTTTTCAGCAGTTATCCCCCAGGGAAGACAAATGTCTCTCTAACCCAACCATGGTTTGTGAGATGAGGATCATGTCATCAATATATAACAAAAGTGACAGGGAAAATCATATTTACAGGGAAAAAACTATTTGCAACATCATATATGAAAAAAATGAATGAAAAAGGAGCAAGGGTAGGCCCTTCCTTCACTCCATACATGGTGAGAATGTAGTTTAAAATGAGTTGCTGCTAAGAACCTGATGCAAATCCTAGTATTGTAACCTAACAGCCTTATCAATGTCAGTAGATAAAGATCTACAGGTAGTCCTCGACTTATGACCATTCGTTCAGTGACCGTTCGAAGTTATGGTGGTGCTGAATGAAGGGACTTATGACTGGTCCCTGAAGTTACAGCTGTTGCAGTGCCCCTGCAATCACGTGATCAAAATTTGGGTGCTTGGCAGCCTGCCTGTACTTATGACCACAGGGGTACTTCAACCCCCCCACCCACTTATCTCCTCCCTTCTATGCCCTTTTGACTCCCTACCACCCTGTGCTCCACTGCCCCAGCTGACCTTCACCGTCTTCTTGCTCCCGCTGCTGACAAGGCATGCCCAGCCTGGCCCTTCACGAGGCAGCTGCTAGCCGTGTGGGGCTTTCTTCCCCAGGTTTTCACAGCAGTTTCCTTGCAAGACCTAGGGAAGATGGCCTCGCATGACCAACAGCTGCCTTGCAAAGAGCCAGGCTGGGCCTGCCTCATCAGTAGCAGGAGCAGATGGCGAAGGTCAGCTAAGGTGGTGGACTGCAGGGTGGTAGCGACCTCGGAGTGCAGGACAGAGGGCAACTGCAGCTGGGATTGGGCTGGGGCAGCTGCAACCTTGTGGTGTGCTGCTGTGCTGGGTTGAGAATGGGCTTCATGCTATGCTGCGGCTCTGGGGCTGCTTTTTGCAGCCCCAGAGCCGTGGCATGCCAAAAAGCCCCTTTGCACTTTTGGCACACCGTGGCTCTGGGGCTACAGAAAGCAGCCCCTGAGCTGCAGTGCAAAGCCCAGCCCCAGCCCAGCCCAGCAGCCAGGCTAGGCACACCTCATCAGCAGCGAGAGCAAGAAGACAGTGAAGGTCAGCTGGGGCAGTGGAGCACAGGGTGGCAGGGGTCTTGGAGTGCAGGGTGGTGAGGGCAGCTGGTACTGGGCTGGGTTGGCTGCACCTTCCCGGGGCATGGCAAGTAGCCCCAGAGCCCCATGGTTCTGGGGCTGCTTGCCATCTCGCAAGGCAGGGTGCAGGGCAGTCAAAAGAGCAAAGTTGGAGGCAGTCTCTTACCTTACTGATTTAATACAAAGGCTTGATCTATTGTAAAATAGCCATGCTTGAAGCCCACTATGCTACTGCTATTCCACTATGATGTTATTTCCTGAAGCCCAGTCCTCTACTTTGAGCAAAAGAAGTTCAGTATATAATTTTGCTACAACATCTATTGCACTAATTGGTCTGTAATTAGAAGGTTTATGCTGGTCCCCTTTTTTGAAAATGGGAATAACAGTATTGGTGTACAGTACTAACCTTATAATAAATTGTTAATCGAATTGAACAAGGCAGTAAATATAGGGACCTTCATCCCTTATAACATGGTTAATCAGAATTAAAGTTACCTATCAAGTGATATACTTCCAGGCGTGTAACTGAAGGCCATGGGTTGGTATTTATAAGTACCCTAAGGTATAAATACTGGAGAAATCAGTTCCTCTTTCCAGATCATAGAACATATCCCATCCACCCCAAATCAGAAAGTTTAACCTCCCACCTAGATTACTTCTAGCATGTTAGCAGAAAAAAGAAACACAAAAGCCCAGGTGCACATTAGTATAAAAGATCATCAGACACTAAGACAAAATAAGATCAGAAAACTACCTTTACCTGGATAAAATTTAGGATAATATGCATGATGATAAAAGAGAGCCAGTTTGGTGTAGTGGTTAAAGCATCAAACTAGAAACTGGGAGACTGTGGGCTCTAGTCCTGCCTTAGGCACAAATTCTGCTGGGTGACCTTGGGCCAGTCAGTCTCAACCCTAGGAAGAAGGCAATGGCAAACCATTTCTGAAATCTTGCCAAGAAAACTGCAGGGACTTGTCCAGGCAGTTGCCAAAAGTCAAGACTGACTTGAAGGCACATGTACACCCGCACACACACACAAGATGTATGATGATAAAATCTATATAAAACTAGAAGCCTAATCTCCTCATAACCCAAGTGGAGCATAGAAGGCAATTGCAGTTGGTTCCAGTATGACCCTTTGCCACAGATCACAAGACCTGTGTATCTTAACTGTTAGGCCTGTGAGTTACCAACTACAGTATGAGGACAATGCAAAACAGAACTCTTACAAATCCTTAAATCTAAATTAAAATATCCCCAAAGGAATAGAAAACAGACATAGGCTAAACTTCAGAGCCAAAAGATTATGATCTTATAAGGAGCAAGAAACTAAAAACACTTAGGAAAACTGGAAGCAAAGGCACTTGGCAAAGGTGGCTAGCTGGCATCAAACTAAACCAAGACACCAAGTACAGAGCTGGTTACAGAGTTGTATCCACAAAATCTATATCATGGTTACTTGGAGTCTGAACAAGTCTTATTTCATAAGGAGAGATTAGGTTTGAGACAAGCAGGCAATATTTTCTTGTTCATCGGTAAGTGAATGCTAAGTCTCTAAGTTCAAGAATTCCCAACCCCAGGATGAAGTAGCAGAGTCTGATGCTTGTTATCCTAGTTGACCTGGCTTCTCAGATTTATTCAAGAACTCATTCTAATTACAGGGCTTTTTGTAAATATTGTTTACAAATATTTGGGAGGGAGGGGTCAAAATCTGGGTGCTGCATTAAGCACTAAGGCTATTTAGTGCTATCACTGCTTTATGGCACTGCCACTTAGAGATGTAAACTTCTTATCTATCTATAGCTATTTTACCATACCCCCAGCTGAAGTTCTGCCACTAGTCTTGCCCTCCAAGACATCCTTAAAGAGTTCCAAGTCTACATTCACAATAGGTCCTTTAGTAAATAAACTGTTATTTTTCATCATTACCTAGGTATCATGGTAATTGATACCTGTTTATGCAACTTTCCATCACTGTCAGCTGCTCAGTAGCTTTTCTGTTTTGTTCCTGCAAAGTATCTGGTTCCCAATCACAGACTACTTCTAGACATGGAGGTTGTTTTACTGTCACATCTTCCTATAGCTTATAATATAGCTAACTTCCTCCGTTAATTTGCTCATTTTTTAAAGCCTGGAACTCCTGGGGCTTAGGGCCAACAAGGATTTTTTTTTTCTTTTTCATCTCTCTCCTTCCCACACAAATTAAAACAAAGTTTGTTCATAGTCTGAACTCATCTTTGTACATTTCCTTCTTCAGAGAAATTTGGGATTTTTCTTCTTTCAACTTCCTTGATCATCCCCCTTCCCCCCAAGAGTTCACAACCTTTTGTCAAATAAAGTCAACATTATTTCCAAGGTCTGAAAATCATCACCACGTCTTTCTAGACTCAAATTGTTCTGGAGCTCTTTCTCCTAGGTCCTTTCTTTTCTCTTTAAAGTCCAATATCCCAGTCCTTTACTAAATTATATCTTGCTTTTTCACTCTACAATTCATTGAGTATCGATTCGCTGCATTTTATTAACTGCCCATCAGGAAGCAAACTGATATTCACTTCTCATTCCAAAATAATACTTTATGCAGTTCGAATAAAAGCCTCCATTTGGAGCCATCCTTAATATACCTGATTTCTTACCAAGCAGCAATATCCAAAATTTGATGGTTTCATATCAATTGCCCTCCAAGTAATTGCAGGGATTAAGAAAACATTTTTCAACAATCTAAAACTGTAAAGTTGGATTGTTTTTGCTTTGCAGGAAAACCATCTGCACCAGCCTATCTTCTCCCACAAAAGTGGAAAATTATACCTGTTAATATTATGTAACTGCTAAAATATGTGTGTTATACATTTATTCTTTTTTTTTTTTTTAATCAAAACCTTTAAGAACCTAGCTCTCAAAACCTTGCCATCTGTTTTTGCGAAATGGCAGATTTAGTCTGCTCAGGAAGCCATACTGTACTTTATTTGCCACTTCTATTAAAAGGTAAACAAATTATCACACTTCACAGATATCAGTGATGCTTAATGGGGGAAATGAAGCTTTGGGAAATGAGGAGGAAACGGGAAATCAATGGAGGAAATGGAGTCTCAGATTCAGCCTCAAGTTAAATCATGCCACCTCTGAATCACTTAGAGTCAAAACAATTTCTGAATTTCTGAATCAGGGCCCAGACTGAATCTAATAATCACGTACATCCCTATTTGCTTAGGTAAAGCATAAGTACATTTAACACTTTAGTTTTTAAGTGTTTCCACAGAACATTAATAAACATTCACCATTTGTTTCCTCTGCATATTCCTCTAGAATACTAAAAAACAAAACAAAACTGGGGGGTGGGTGGGAAAGAAGATAGGAATATATCATCCAAAACAGGAAACTTTAAAAGGAGATAGGGAAGCAGTTCAGCAAGTTCTTCTAGTGCTCAATCCATTTCTAAATTCTGTTCAGTGCTGAGATGTTTATTTTGATCAGTTCATGCTTTAGCAAAAATGAGCAAACCACTGGAAAGACACCTTGTGGAGATGGCTGAATAATATGAATAGTTGCTGGACTATAAGCTGAGCATAAAATAATATGCAATTGCTACTCTTCCTCTAAAAATATTTGTTTTGGAAATATTTCCTGTTATTAGAACATAACAGGGGTTAGAGAGAGTCATATTGGAAGTCATATTTTCATACGTAAGCACTACAGTATATAGTATATATATTGACACAGTGGCACAGAGGTGGAGCAAAATCATCACCATCAGCCTCAGAGGGCTTTGTGTTTGTTTGGGGTATAATTTCTCCAAGGTATACTGCCATGGAATAGGAAGCTTTCATTTAGCTAACATTGCTAACAGTTACCAGTAATGTATCAGCTATTTATTTGTACAGTCAAACTTGGAAAGAAAAGTAGCGGTGCGTTTGAGTGACTTCGCCGCTGAGCGCGCCGGTGTTCACCCTGTAGGAACAACCTGCTTGATTTTTCGGCGGTGCGACTGCGGGAGAAAAAGACATTCACACCCAGAGCCACCGAAATCGTGGTAACGTCCCTCTCCGGCCCGCCTAAAGCTAAGAAATAACTTCCGTTCTTTGAGGCTGAGAGGTGCCAGCGAGGGTGGCCAGGATTTGCAACACAGCTTGGTCTGGCTCCAGGGCTCTCGCCAGGGACCGATTCCCGTTTTCCCCAAGGATGCCTCTCATTAGCATGGGGGGCGGAGGGGGGCGGGGAGGGCCAAAACTGAGAAAGAGCGAGAGCGAGAGCGAGAGATTGCCTGCCTGACTGGCTCTCCTTTGCAATGACATCCGAAGCCGCCTGGGTCCTGTGCTTCGCCTTGGCCTCCTCGCTCACCTCCTCCGGGGTAGCAGGTAAGTCTTGCCCGCAGGCTCAGGTAGGACGAGGAGGTAGAGCGGGCGCAGTCCCTCCCCGCGCCGCGCGCCCTGCTGCCAAACTTCTCCTCAGCAGCGCTGCAGCCTCCTCCCCGGGCCGGGGCAGTAACTCTCCTCAGAGCCCCGAGAAAGGGCTGCCCGGGTCCTCAGCCCTCCTGGCGCGCCCGGCGGATTGCGTGCGAAGGAGGGCGAGCTTGCCGAGGCGCAGAAAGTAACTGGCGGGCGAACACGGGGGTCTCTCCTCCGAGCTGCCTCCTGGCTTCAAGCTGCCTGCCCTTCTCCCGTCCCTGCCCCGCGCAGCTTCGAAGCACCTCGTTTTCCTTTCTTCGCGGAGGGGGCTTCCTCGTCTCTTCCTGAGCTGTTCCTACCGACCAAGCGTGTTTTAGGGGTGTGCTCGGCTCGCGGAGGGCTGACACTACGGAGACCCACGTGGATGGGTTGCCACAGCTCGATGGGCGGCAGGTGGGACGAGGAGGAGACGGGGAGAAGGTTCGGCTTTCCTTCCGCCATTCACTTGAAATCTGGGCTGGGAAGGTGTGTGTGTGTGTGGGGGGGGGGGGACAAATAAGGCAGAAATTGATTTTCTGTGCGGTAAGCGGGGCGGGTGGGGGGGAGAGGTTCAAAAAGGTAAGCAAATAACTGCTGTCAGAACCAACAATTTTTCTCTTAGTTGTCCCAGTTGTGGAAGGGGAGAGAGAGAGACTTTTAATTAAATTCTGCATTACCGCAAGTGTAAATTAACATGACTTTTAGAAAAAAAATACATTCTGTGGTTCTGTTGTGAAAGAGGGTGGAGGGCAAATTGTGGGTAGAACCTGTTAATCTCTCCTGCCTGTGATGAAAGTCGCAATCCTGGGCAATGCAGGCTGACAGCTGAGTGCTATTGAATTCGACTGGGCTTATTTCTGAGTAAATATGCCCTGAACTCTGCTGCGGGTCACTTAAATTCGTTTTGTGACATTATTCTTAACCACCCAGATTCCCTGCCCCCCTCCATTTAATAATAAATTGAGCAATGATTTAAGCAATCTGGTAATCTAAAACAGCGTTAAACAGGCTATATTTTTTTCTATCTTGTCCAGAAGTAATTAACTAAAACAAATTAGGCAGCAACCCTTTGTAGAAGAGGGTAATTAGTTGTCCTTGGAAATATCTTGGGGAGGGGTACTCTTATTACTGCTTTATTCCGGCTTTTTCCCAACAATTTCATTTTTTTTCTTTGTCAATCATCCGGCAATCTAAGTTAGGCTGAAGGTTTTGGATCTGGCCGCTGAACGGTACCTTAAATCCAGGTTTCTCCCAATGTCTGCGTTCTAAAGTTCACAGAACATTGCTTATTGGCTTTCTTTTTTCAGTCCGACTGTGTATTTCATTAAAGTCAACCAACGCCGTGAAAGAAGCTTATGCAGTCCTGATTGTTTCTGATTCACACACACATAACACATTTTGGACATATAAAATATGAACCCATAACTCCTATACTATAAATGGGGTGACTGAGAGTGCATACATAACAGCCTTCTCTTACACAACATTAACATAAATAAAACAGTATTTGATTAAAACCTAATCTTTCATCTCTCCCTTCAAATTTTGTGATGACAGTGATAATCTCAGGCACAACAAAAATGAAGGGCTTGGTTGATCAAAGAAGAATGATGTTGATGGGGTGGAGAAATGAACAGAAAGGAACATGTTGAGGTGGAAAAGCTGCCTCTAGGATTGTATTCTCCGCTTCTTCACATTAATCTTTCTTCACTTCATGGCAATGTTCTGCTTTCACAGGCGGGACCGGGCAATCTTTGTTCTCACCAGCTGTTGTCATGGGAAAGAGAGAAATAAATGATGAAGTCAACAGACAGGAGACTTTGGAAGTAGAGTTGAACCAGCCGTCAGAATCAGCCATGGGAACTGTGAGCCAACCATGTAAGGTTTGTTTGTGTATATGTTTATATACTTTTTAAAATCAAAAGTTCCATTTACTGACAAACTGCATCCAAGGTGGGAAAGAAAAGTTGGAATAACTACAGTGACCCATCCACAATTTGTTCTGCCTGGGAAAGCGTCAGCTTCATTGTACTGAAAATGTAATGTCCACGGGAATAACAAAATGTATGTATGGAAAATGAAACTGGTGATCATAATAATCATTCTTTGCTTTGTAAATCATATTTCATGATTCCCTTCTTTCCCACGCTTGTTGCAAATAAATGTAGTTTGCTATAATAATTATTTTTTTAAATCCACCATATATCTACAGAAGTTTATAATTTATCTAATTTGCTTAGGATAGTTATGTCAAAGTGGACAGGCTTCAAGGTGTTACTTTAAATTTTATTTTCAAATTAAATAGGAAAAAGGAAACCTATGGATGGCAGTTTTAGAAACCAAGAATCCTGCTGCATATTCTATAAATCCAAGTTCATTAGCAGTGCAGTCTTAAACATTCTTGCTTTAGATGTCAAACCAGTAAATATGACATCGGAATAAAGTGAGCCAAAGTAGATGAACTCTGAAGGTCTTCTGGAGAGTTCTTGAACAACTGCTTTGTTCACCTGGGCCTTTAGGTCTAAATTATTATCCATCACCATGCAAAGCTGGTGACAGGCCTTGAATAAGGCAAATGACATTGTCAACAAGGTTTCCCATGGATGGGAAAACTAAACAGTCATGTTTGTCATATACATTTAAACAATCAGACCAGGATATGATGTGAACCCTGCTCCCCGGATGCTCCCTAGACATCCAGTTTTCTTTTTTTAGCAACAGTTTTGTTTATAAATTGTGTTTTTAATTTGTAGCACAAACAGGAAAAAATGTTAGATCTTCATGCTACTGCAGGGCTGTCACCCCCACCCCTTTTAAATAAACTTTGTGCAAATGAAGTCTTAGCTGAAAGATGCTACAACATTCCCTGTAGTACACCTTCAACTCTTGGTATACTAGAGCAACTCACAGATCTGTGCTTGCTCTAGATCTGCAATCTTCCTCTCTCTGATGCCCTCCAGATTTGTTGCACAATTCCCAGTCCTCTCAACCATGCAAAGAATGATCAAGGTGGCTGATGAAACTATATGTTGTCTACTAGAATATTGCCTCTTGCAGTTACTTGATTCTGAGTTTCCACCCTAACATTAATTGCTAAGACTGGATTTTGGAACTCAAGCACTGTCACAAAATCAAGCCTGACTCAGCCCCTGTTCAGATATTACAACAGTGCCTTATCACTCAGGACTGCTATTTCAATTATCTCAATGTCCTATGAAGGAAGACAAAGGAGAGGCAGGATGGGAAGGGGCCAAATCTGATTTGTTGGTACGGCAATTACAGGACCTTCCAGATCCTTCAGAAGCACAAAAACCACACAATACTTACTTTGTGTAAATATATTGCCTGTCCCAATCCAAAGGCTTTGCAATTAGCAAATAAAAGGACAAGTAAGTCTCACATTTAAAGCCAAGCATTCATTGCTCCCCTTTCCAACCCACTTCCCTCTAACATAGCTTTTATTTCCAAGAGTCTAAGCAGTTTCTTACTAATATTGTCTTTTCAAGGAAGAGTTCAGTGAGGAAGGCCACATAATTTTGGCATGCTTTTAGAACTCACATCATGGATCATTGTTCTCATCCTTTAATGTCTCTCTTTTACTCTCTTGTTTGCTTTTTGGAACACAGGGACCCTGCCTCATGTTGGAAAATCCATGCAGACATTCAGGAAGGACGTTTATGGGTCTCCTTCCCAGAACGAGTCTCTCCGAGGTAGCAGCATTATCAGGGCTGAGCACAGGAAGGACCAGCTCCTACCTCAGGATGAGTGGAATCCTTTGGAAGCAAAAGCATCAAACACACTCCAGCTGCTCTTGGATAAAAGGAAAAATGTGAAAAAATCAGCAGAGAATCAGACAGGTTTACGGAAGCAATCTGTTCAGCATGTCAAAAGCCTTCCTTCCATTAGTCTTGAGGAAGCATCTCTTTCTGCCACTTACTTGAGTCAAAGGAACCCAATCAGCAGAAACAGGCTCCACTTGGAATCTGCCAACAGCATCTCTACCTACTTCCACCCATCTGGATACTCCCATTGCCAAGGCAGACTTCTGGCAGAAGCATCTATGTTTAAAAACGCAGGGTCAAATGTTGGTCAACACTATAGTGACTTGGATCACCTCAACCGGCCAGGGAAGAAAAACCCTTACCACAAACTCAATGGTTTCCTCCAAAATATCACTAAACCCTATTGGCTCACAAACCGACAGAGTCCAAGCTCACTGAATGACTTCAGCATCTTTAAGATTGGTAAGGAAATATGAGAGTAGAATTCTGTTTCTGGGTGCATGGTGTCATGAGTGACAGGACTGATCTTAATCCAATATCTGTCCTGAGGTTTCACTGAAGTCACTGGGGCTGGCTTCCAAATAAGTACATGTAGGATCAGGTCATTAAGCGCAGAAAAAATAAATTATTAATTTATAAACCAATTTATTATTTGTCAAAGTGGACAAGCATCAAGGCTTGACTTTTAATTAGCTCTCAAATAATGTTTATTAGATTTTCCACTAAATTTTCAATAGTTGTGCTTGATAATAACAACTACATTCCTCCTAACAGTATCCCTTGTTTTGATTTGGTGTTTTTACTGCAGTGAAGCGATACAGTTAATACTGTAAGTTAAGTATGGTAGCTGCTGACTTGCTTCTATCTGGAGAGTATCTACTGGGGAAGGCTGCTATATTCAGCAAAACTAACCAGCAACAACTTCTATTTACTCAGTGCAAACCATTATCATGCTAAGCAAGGCCGCAGGATTAAATATAATATTAAATTCTGATGGTCTCTGGAACATATTAAAAGTAACTAAGGGTCTTCAGAGAACAGTTTATCCATATGTTTCATTGCTTGATTACTGTAATTATTAAGGTGGATCCCTCTGTCTCCCCACTCCCCCATTTTCACTTCTATTCATTTTGGTTCTTGTTCTAGACGTTGACAGTCTAGAAGTATGCTTGACTGGTTGCAAGAGGGAACGTGAGGAAGTAGAGGCTTACTGTAGCAGTGAATTTGGTAAGATCATCCAGTTCCAGTTAACTGATGGGCATAGTTTATGCAGTCTGTGTGCTCATATTACTTCTAAATATAATTCCTTTTCCAAGCATTCTCAGCAATTGTTTCATAGAACTACCAAATAAATTGTCTCAGTGGGCCACAGAGAAGAATTTCTTCTCTTCAAAGTTGGGAGTAGAGACAACATCCAATTTAACTGTACTGTATACTGTTTTAGGCTGCTGTTAAATTCAGTTGGATTATATGCTTACTATTCCTACCATTGCTTTATTGTGAACCAGAACCAAAATCTACAGGAGAAAACTAGGAATAAGTAGAAATACAATTTACAGCGCTCAGAAAAACTTGTCTGTTGGAGCATGCTCCAACCAAATGCTGAGCACATTTCCTTTTCCACAGCCTCATAGCACTTATGGCATTTTAACATTGTTACATGTACCCTGAACTTTAAAAAGTGGTTTATATACTGTCACGCTTTTTAGAAATAGCCTTCCATTACTGTAAAATTAGGATCAGCATCCCACTTAATTTTCCACTCTCTTCTTTTTAAAAAGTGGTGAATGGCATTGTTCACGATATTGCCATGATATACAAAGGAACATATTTGGTGACCCTGCTGGTGAACCACAATGGACTTTACAAGACAAACCGGTTGTTCCTCAACCCTGACGGCTACTTCTTTCGAGTTCAAATGCTTGTTGTGGATGCTTTGAACTGTAGCAAACTCTGTCCAGACTTCAAGCTTGGTAAAGAATCAAAGCCTTTCTCCTTATCTCTATCTGTATCTACCATCATCTCTCTCTCTCTCTCTCTCTCTCTCTCTCTCTCTCTCCCCCCATATCTCTCTATCATCTCTATCTCTATCATCTACCTCTGTCTCTCTCCTGTATCTATATATCTACCAATCATCTCTGTCTCTCTCTCTCTTTATCCAAAAAGACTTCTATGGCCACCCATCTTGTGTAATAACCTTGGGTGGATCACAAGGACGCAATAAAGCATAAAACTAGCATCAAAACAGCTCCTGACTTCCAAAAGCAAAACTTCCCCACACCTGAACATACACATTTACTGAGCTTCAGCCTCACCTTAGCCCAAAGCTTGGGGGAAGAGCCAGTTTTTTAAGGCCTCCTGGAAAGCCAGAAGGGTAGGGGAAAGTATTCCACAGGGCAGGGGGGCTATGGAGAAGGTGCTCTTCCAGAGTCCCGCCAGATGACAACATTAAAGGAAGTGACCTAGAGTGCACCCAGCCTATCCAACCTAGTGAAATAAGTAGATACCCTCAGGGAGGGGCTGACCTACAAATCTGGCCCCATGCCATGTAGGGCTTTAAATGTGATTACTAGCATCTTGAAAGCATCGGGAGAGAAATTGGGAGCCAGTGCAGCTTGTGCAGCAACAGTGTAATACAGGCAAACCATAGGGTGACCAGAACTGTGTGCCACCACTGCATTCTGGACCATTTGTAACTTCCCGATAGTTTTCAAGGGCAGCCTCATGTAGAGCATGTAACAGTAATCCAATTAGGAAATGACCTAAGTGTGAGTGATGGTGAGCAGAGCCTCCCTGTCCAGGAATAGGTACAATTTGGCACATAGGATGAATTTTGGAAAAGGCCCCCTAGCCATGGCTGCCACTTGCTCCTTGAGCAGCAGCCACAAATCCAAAATGAACCACAAATTACATACCAGCTCTATCCAGAGGAGTGCTACTCCACTGAGAATCAGAGATGACACCTCATCAGACCCAGGGGGGCCAAAAATCACAGAGCCATTTCATCTTGCTAGGGGTCAGTCATAGCCAGTTCCTCCCAGTTAAGACCCACACAGCCTCCAAGTGCTGGGACAGCATCTGAATGACATTGCCTGACCAGTGAGGGATGAAGATGTACACCTGATACCATCTGATGATACCACACCCCATGCTCTTGCATGACCTCACCCTGCAGTTTCATATGGATATTAAAAAACAGCAGTGAGAGAACTGAACCCTGATGCAGCCCATTCTGCAAGAGCTTAGGGTTAGATTTTCCCCCAACATTGACTGGAACTGGCCATTGTGAAAGGAGGAGAACCACTGCAAAACAGTGCCCCCCACTCCCAACCCCCAAAGCCAGTACCATCGTCGATGGTATTGAAAGCCAGAGATATCCAGGAGGGCGAGGACAGAGGCATCACCCCCATCCCTAGCCCTCCAGAGATCACCCACCAGTGTGACAGATACTGCCTCAGTACTGTAATCTGGCCTGAACTCTGACTGAAAAGGGTCCAGATAATCCACCTCATCCAGGGACCTCTGAAACTGAGCACCAACCATCCTCTCAACTAAAAAGTTGTCCAAAATGGTTGGGTCCAAGGATGGCCTCTTAAGAATGGGATGAACCACTGCCTCCTTCAAGGTAGGCGAAACCACGCCCATCTGTAAAGAGGCATTAAACACTGCTTGGACCCAACCACATCATCTCCTGGAAGGCCTTAATGCTATCTGGCTGACTGTGCAACCAACAATAATATATTAAACTTGTATGCCACCCAACTCTCAATGACTCTTAGAAGCTTTCCAAAGGCCAAGGGCAAGGGGTCAAGCATATCACCAAGGGCAGCGTATTCCACACAGTAAGTGCCACAACTGAGAAGGTCTGTTTTGTAGTTCTCATCCCCCTTACCTCACATGGCAGTGGGAACTTAAGCACTTATTCTCTAGATGATGGACCTGATGGGAGGAATCATTATAGAAAAAGAGGTCTCTAACTTAATCCAGGGGCATGTTGTATATGGAGATTGAAGTTTCCCAGCACCAGAAGCCTGGGTGACTCCAACCCTACCCCAGCAATGAAAGTCATGGAGCTCCAGTCCCTTGGGATCCAGGTGCAGTCTGTCCAATCCTGCCACATCATCCCATCCCCCACTGATAACATTCCCTCCCTTTTGCTCTCACACTCAATTTTGTCTCTGTAGACCATCCATCAACAGCCTACCTCTCTTAGTTTTCCTAACCTAGTTAGGAAAATCCTTCGTAAGGAACAACCTTCCCAAGCTTGACAAAGAGCCTAGCTGAGTGCCATTTGGGAGGAAGGAAGAAAGGATGTCCCAAAGGGTCTTACAATAGTCAGCAGAAAGACAAATCCTTCTTGCAGGCTTGCAGTTTAAGGGACAATGCAAAAGGAAAAGAGGATTGAGATTGAGGGGAAACAAGTTCCTAGATGTTCATGGATCTGGGTGGAAGCACAACAAATGGACTGCCGTTTTCTCTTCCAATGAAAGCCTTTACGTGTTTAACTGGTAGCAAGCAAGGGGAGGGGGCTCTCAGAGATGTATCTAAACTAAACTGCTATTAGTTCCTCTGATAGACTCAGTGGCAGGGAGGTACAACTCTTTCCAGGAAATGTCCGAAAAAGAGCTACGATCAAGATAGCCAACTGTCCTTCATCCAATGGAATTTGCTGCATTCAGAGTACAGTGGCAAGAAGGGCTGTGTAATTAATGGGAAATGACAGGCCTAGTATGGAGATGAAGTCCCTTATGGAAATGTTCTATTGTCCTCAGTCATTATGCAGCCCAGTTTTGTAACATAGTCCTGAGAAGTTCAGAATAAAGAGTTGTGCCATTTACCTCAGGTCCTACTGCTAGAATTGAAGGGGGAAAATGTTGCAGAGAGAGGGATTAGAGGATATTACTTTTTTTTGTTAAATATTTTATCCTGCCTTTATTATTTTTATAAATAACTCAAGGCAGTGAATGTATCTAATACTCTTTCCTCCTCCTATTTTGCCCACAACCACCACCCTGTGAGGTGAGTTGGGCTGAGAGAGAGGGACTGGCCCAAAGTCAGCCAGCTGGTTTTCGTGCCTAAGGCAGGACTAGAACTCACCGTCTCCAATTTTCTAGCCTGGTGCCTTCACCATTAGACCCAACTAGCTCTCTTGCCCATACTTTCTTCTCAAACTTTTTTTTTTCTTTCCTAACTTGCCCATACTTTCTATGGGCAATCATAAAAAGTTAATGCAGAACCTCAGAACTGGGTGAACGTCTTCCCCTACAGAGACGCTTCTGAGGTTTAGCTTTTCTTATTTTGCAGGCGGCAGGTACATTGTGATGGGTCGCCTCTATCACCGGAGAAGGCAGCTGCCTACAGTTCTGCAAGAGCATGTGAGAGGGCGCCTGAGGCCAGGAGATGGGCTACTCTGCAGAGGCAACAGCTACATGAAGAGGTTCAACAGAAGGCGGGATCAAAAAGTTCAAGGGGCAGCTCGCTCCAAGTGTAGATGAGAATGTAACTCAGCCATAACTTTCCCTGGGTCTAAAAGCAGTTTTAAGGTTATAGGCGGATAAAAAGTATTCTCTGGTTTTGCTACAGGCTCATCATACTTTCTGGGTGACAACTTCTCTTGCTTTTGCTTTTAATACAAGGAACCGGAGCCTGCTGCAGCCTTTTAATTTATTAACTCAGTTATCAAGGTGTGGATTTCCATTGGCTTCAACAATCTACTAGCCACAAAATAAAGGAGGTTCATAGTATAGAGTGCCTGTTCTGGAATACTTCACAGATTAATCAGATATGAATCTTAGTACAGTAGGCAGTTTTACCACTTTCCATTTCTTGGGTACTCCTTTAGTAGCATTTCTATTGCTTTGTCAGACTGAGGGCGACCTGAATCAATGTATTAACAAGCCATTAGAGGCTTTTATAAGCCATGAATTAGCTTGGGCTGGAGCTCTTCAGTTGCGATCGCTTTGTGCCTTTGCTTGTTAGAAGCAGTACTGCTCTAGCACCTGCGAGCAGGAGCTTGAAAGGCTGACCGCAAACGCTTCCTACCTAGACCAGCCAGAAGACTGGGGCTCTGACACCTTGCTAAGGAACTTTGCAGGCATGCTCGTTACTGGAATAAAGGAAGGTGACGTGATATTCAGCTTCAGCTGCCGTTAGAGGCGTCCGGACAAGGGTCCGGAAGTGAACAAAGTTTATCATTCGCATGCTAAAAAGCACACCCAGAGGTGGAAATCTCACATGCTAATATCCCCCTCCTGGACTATTATGGGATAGGGTGCTTTTGTGCACACGTCTATCAAGTTTATCACTCAGCTTATTGCTTCCTTGTTTAAACGGTATAAAAAAATGGTTCTGGCTTCATGAAGGACCCGCTCAATTTGGACTTAGGCCCCGAGAGTACCTCTTTGCTTCTGCACAGAAAAAAAGTGTTGGATTCCACTTTCCTCAACTCTGCGTGATTGACTGGCCCCTCGCGCTGGGTGACACGAACCCAATGTTGGACTGGGCCAACAAGATTAGGTATTTAATCAAAAGTTGATTTATTCAATTCTGGGCTAAGCGGTAGAAACAAAAAGCAACATAAGAACAGTACTTTATGGATTCTTAGGCAAAGTTTTATGGAAAAATGATAAAATGTGAGATTATTCACCCATTTCTTTCTTAGCAGACAAGCTAGAGGTCTGAATCTTGAACAATGTCATTTTCTTACATGGAATCAAATGCTCTTTATTGCAGAGTCTACATCTTCTAAGTAGCGTGGAATAATACTGGATTGCACACCCTTTCCCTAATGCTGTTATCCAGGCACTGCAATTTATCATATTGCAATAGTACACAATTTTCAGAGGAGGCTTAGCCAGATGTTGGGACCAATGGCAAACGTACTTTTTTCTGCAAGAAACCATTAAGAACCCTGCTCGATCAGATCAAAAGTCTACTGAGTTCAGCAGCATTTGCCACAGTGGTCAACCAGCTGCCGATCAGAAGCCTTTCCAGGTACCTTTAGGGATTATCATCTATATACATCATGACTAATTCCCAATGACAACACTACTCAACAATATCAGTAGTTCTGCATTCATTTTCAAAGCTCTGGCTTTAACAATTGTACAGAAAAATAGGTAAAAGTAATATGAACTAAATATGTAAAGCATTATCAAATGGTTGGCTAGTTGTATTAATGGATTCATAAATGCTATTCCTGATATAGAAAATAAAGCATTCAGACATTTTGAGAGATATTTATATGTATTTAAATGTAAATGTTATATGACAGGAATATATCACTGATGTAATAAAAAATATCAATATATCTAGAACTAATTACAATATTGTATCAGAATGGTAAAATTTGGGAGGAGGGAAAGTGAATGTGATGGAAAAATGCAGACACCAATGAAAAAGTACAACTTAATTTTGGACTGTAATAATTTAGGACGAAAGTACTTTAATGACTGATAGAAAGGGAATTGGTTCAGTCATTACATTCTCTATCATTATAACATTTTTTACCCACCCAGCTGTGGCTGGAATCACTTAGGAGCTTTTAATACAGTACCTTAATAAATGCCTCTTCACTTCAGGTGTCTGGATTTCAACAGGTTCATACATCTCTAACAGAAGGGCAGGAAATATTAAGTCAATGTGGAGAGGTTGTAGGCTTACCACTGTGGTGTATGTCAGAAGTGAAACTTCCAAGGTCTCTTCAATGAAAGCACTTTATTGTCTCAAAATGAGATTACCTGGCAGTAGCCCATAACAGTGGGGGGAAGAGGGGAAGTAGCTTGAATCCAATTTCTCCTTGCATTCATTTCCTCATTTTGCTTTCTATATTTAACAGAAATATCTATGTTTGTGTGATGCTAGAGTCTTCCATTACAAGCTTTCCTTTGAAGGAGGAAATGTACAGTACCAGTTTTGATAATAGCGTAGCTACAGCTTAACAATATGGTACTTCTATTACAACTATGCTAACAGCCAATATATGAAGTTTCAAAAACTGTGTGTCAGTCACATGAAAGCTTTGATTCACAGGTTTCACTTGCATGTCACTTTGTCCTTGTCCAGAATTAAAATCTCGTCTCTTTAACGTTATGAAGCATCATGTGTTTATTACATTACTATAGGGCTTTCCCATGTGATAATAAATATTTTCTATAGATAACAAAGGCCTGGATTCTAATTTTCTATTTCCCAGGGCCTATGACATGTTCCATGTGACTCTAGGCTCCCAATTTCTAGGTAAAAAGGAATGTCAGAATCCATAGAAGTTAGGGATCTCAACCCATTGGCTGCAGGACAATAAGTAATATTTATGTACTGTAGTGCTTAAGAATGTTCTAAAAGCACTTTGCAAGCATGATCCAATTCATGATCTAACATCAGATTTGTTTGATGTTACATACAGAAATCACATAAACAGATACAGGCAACTACATGTGGAAGCTTCTGACCTCTCCCAGCTGAACAGGAAATTTGTCTACGCCTTGCTGCAACCCAAGCATATATCTGCCCTAGTTTGCCGAGTTAGAAAAGCTCTGTGCAATTTATCAATCTTATTTTCCTACTGCAGCTTGTGTACATGCTTAAGGTTGATAGGGGCTTCCCTACCTCAGTTTCCTCAGTCTCTCAGCAATTATACTCCACACAGTCCTAAGTCTCAGTGAATTCTATGAGACTTATTTCTGAGAAAATCTATTTAGTGCTGGGCTATATGAGACAAGATACCTTCTCACTGTTCAGGAATCACAGATCGGGACCTAAAGCACATTAACTGAAGACTGGCAAAAGCGATCTTTCCATCTGAGAAGAAAAGTGTTACTGCTTAGCAGGGAATCCTTTTAGCTTTAGGGAAATGCTGTTCTTTTTCTTAATTACAAGCTATGGATTCCTTAATGTAATATTGTTTTGCATACTTTTAAAGCACCAGAAATAAAAAAAGCTGCCTCAGTCTTTTACATTGTGGTATAAACAGCCATGTTTCTCTGCCTTCCTTGCTTTTTGAGTCCTGTTAAATGTTTCTAAGAGGAAATGACAGTTCTGTATATATCAACAGCTATTATTTTCTTTGGCGATGTGACTCCATGTTTCATAGCATTGGAGTCTGCAGCATTTGAGTATTCTATGGAATATACACATTGGTATATTGCTAACACAGGTCAGATCTCTGCAGTCTATTTGGAGTATTTGACATAAGTATTTGGAAATACTGTAGTCTTCATTTCAGCTTTAAAAAAATATGGCTGCCTGCACAGAAACTAGCTCATTCTGGGTGCAGTTTAGCTTGCTATGTTATTTTCACCAGCAGTCCCTGCAAACTGCTGGGTGGACACTGTACTGGGAAGTGTATTATGAAGAAAAATAGCAACTTCAGAAAACAGTGGTTGCATTTACAGTAATTGTAAAGCATAAGCTAAACTAGAATATAAAAAGACAAATACTAGGAGTTAACCACTAGGGAAAACCAATATAGGTTTTAAAAGATGCTTAAAACATCAAAATTAGACTTGCATTCCGAATGGGGTGTGTGTGTGTCATTCCACTACAAAAAAGTTCCATACCTGTGCCACACCAAACAGTAATCTGCAAGCCACGACTTGGGTAACATATTTCTGAGGATCATAGGGGCCAGAAAATTATTGAAGGTTGTTTTAGGTAACCTGTCTTAGAGTGGTTTAGGGCTTCATGTGCTAATACCAACATCTTGAATCTGGTTCAGCAGCTGTCCACCAGCAGTGCAAATCCTTTAGACAGAGATAATGTGTACCCATATGGTGAGACACCTCAGTCAGTACCCTAGTTGCTGAATTCTGCACAAGTTGCAGTTTCCAGACCAACCCCAAAGACAGCCCCACATAGAGTCCACTACAGTTCTCCATCCCTGAAGTCACCAATGCAATGCTGTTGTTCTTTGGGGGTGGGTGCAGTTGACATAGCCTCAAGTCACAGAGGTCAACATCTAAGTGCAAACCTGTTCCTTTGAGGGGTACCATCATAACCAGAGCAGATAATTGAATTCCTAGACCATTCACCCACTGGGCATGCATCTTAAATCAGGACTCAACTTCAACTGACTCTCACCCAGTCCACCTCTGCAATTAAGTATTGGTTTAGACTGCACCGATGCTATCCCAATTCTGATGTCCAAAAAACATGACTTGGCTGTCATCAACTTATTGGTGACACTTTTTTCCATCCCCTAAAAGCCGTAACTCAACAACTTTATAAAGCTACTAGACAGCAATGGATTGTATACCTCAAAGCCACACACAAGACTGCCAAGCTGCTGATTTATAATCTCCCCATATTATTCTGGGACCACCTCTGCAGAAACAGGCAAAGCTGTTCATAAAAATGCTCCTGACCTCTAGCCCACAGAGCCATTTCATGAGGATGCTGACTCAGTGGTATCAAAAGCCACATTCCATCAAGAGTAACAGAGTTGCATAAGGGCAGCTGAGGCCAATCCTATTCATATTCAGAGTTGAATCCAGAAAGAAATGGGTCATCAAGGTCATTAGTATTCTCCAAGGTGGTTTGCTTCACCCACCTCTGTCACTTTGCTCAAGCCAGGAGTACAATAATTTGTATAATCTTCCAGTCCAGAAAGTTTGCTTCTTGGCTTGGCTCCTTCACTAGTATAGCCAGTTAAATAACCAGGAATTATTCAGCATGTTATCTAACTTAGGGATGCTGGCTGATTATTTCCAGAGGCAGGATTGTAGGCCAATGAACCTTGTAAAGGATATAAGTCAGGATCACCATTTTAGTAATCATGTGAAAGAATCCATTCCTGATCTAAGTAGCAGAAGAAGGCAAATGAGAATAAACAGGTTGCGTACACTACCAAGTGGTTTGTTCACAATACATAAGGATTCTGGAGGCTCAAAGAATATTATTTTCTGTTAAAATGAGCAATTATTTCATTGATTCAATAAAATATTAATAAAATATTGGAAAACATTTGTTTCAGACAAAACTGTGTTGTTTGTGTGTGTGTGTGTGTGTGTGTGTGTGTGTGAGAGAGAGAGAATTATAAACAGAGAATGACATAAAAAATTTAAAACTGCCGTGTATCTAAAATCAAAAGCATGTCACACATTAAATGAAATAATTCACTGGATAAAATACCGCTTTCCAATTTTGTAATGGTTTATCACAACAATTGAAAATTAAAATAAAGGGTCAATCATATGTCCAGTTCAGACATTTTGAGAACAGCAGTTCAGAGAGCTTTCTTACCTTAGAGTGATTATCCATAAGGTTTAAACTCTGCATTTTGCCAACAGTGGTACAAATATTTTGCAGCTGTTCAAGACAATACCATTCCAACTTAAGTCTCATTACAAAAACAAAGCAGCTAATGAGGATTTGGAAGTTTGTAGTTATAAGACCAAATATTTCCATTTGACTGAGGAACTGCGAATAAAAAGTGAGCTCATTTGGTTCGTGACACTTGATACCCAGTGAGTGATTTTAATGAGGCATGAAGTGATCAGAAAAAAAGTATTCTGCACATTGTTTCATTTAAAAACTGAGTAAAGTATAATTTTCTTTATTCCTTTTACAGAAGTGGTATTTAAAATGTACACACATTACACTGGCTCATAAATAAAGTTTTTCAAAAAACTAAAAATTACCATAGTTGATACAGCTAAGAATTGTCTTCATATATTACAAAGCAGTAGGAAAAATGATGCGGCTTGGTAAAAAGTGTATGAAAGTAGCATTTTCCTCATTCATAATTAATATGAAAAACTTCAAAGAATTTCTGCACAGTATGGCAATGCCAAGCGCTACATATTTTATTCTAAACAAATGATGTTTCATTAGGAACTCCACCAAATCTGAGGTCCAACAACATTATTTTATTTGTCTAAGATGAAATGTCCTATTATGTACAAAAAGAGTTATTCTTCAGTTTGTCACAATCTGTTAAAAACAATGATCTATTGCCTATAAGTAGGAAAGTTCTCATCATGGTTTTTCAAGGTCAGCCATAAGTATGAGTAATAAAGAAATACGATGAAGAGACAGTATTTGTAGGATTAAATTTGAAAAAGTCCTTCTTTTATAAACATAATGCATACAATATGTAGCATCTCTTTGAAAAAGTCCTAAGACAATATACCCTAACACACAAATACTCTTCTTCCTACTGTCTAAGAAACATAAATGGATGGTCTCACAACGAACATTAACTTCCTCTTGAATTCATATTGATTAAATGACAGCATCTATGTACAAAAGCAGAAGCTTTCTTAGAGAAAATTAACCTTATATTATCTGTACACCTGAGCCTGTACTTATAAGAAAAGTGTGATCGACAGCAATGTCTAATAAAGTAACAGAAAAGATTTTTGCATAGCAGGGTGAGGTTAAACCCAAGGGAAGCTTATCCATAATCAGATAAATTCCAGATCATTGAAGGGCAAAAATTATGAATTAGTGCAAAATCTAGTTAAAATAGGTGTAATAGTCAGAAGCCAACTGCTGCTGGATATGGTGCACATACAAAACTGTCAGTAGCATACGTCACTTGTGGGGAGCAATTACAGCTAAACATTTAACACCCCTCTCGTCCTCCTTGGCTTTCCATTTTTGTACTGTATGTCCAAGCAGAAAAGCCACCAAAACGCACTTCTGAGACGGTTATTTAACCTTACACAGCCACTTATTCGTCACCATCTCAGTTAGCAATGGCAAGGATAATTCTCACGCAACTGCTTTATCATCAATGCAAACGTGTGGCACCACAGAAGAATTTTTATTATAGCTGATTAAAAACAAATAGAATCACACTTTGGGGGGAGGTTGTCCATCCTTTCCCTTTCCCACATTTCCCTTCTGTACTTTAGGATCTTACACATAAGAACAAACCTCACAAACATGTTAGTGAACATTCAAAAGACACCTACATATGTGGCGAGAACAATGATCTCCATTTATTTGTTTCATATACATCCATGTTTTGAATTTTTAATACAAAAAGAAAAAAAAGTTAGAATCTGACAAATGTTTACAAACAAGATACCTTCAAATAGATTTTACTCAGATCAGTCCGTTGCAGAGTAAATGATACTGTACTGTTATATTCAAGGCAACAAAGTCTGTAGTCCACGACCACTTTGCCCAACTTTTATGCAAGCTTAATTGTTTTCCTCTACCGCGAACGATAAACTCAATGTTGATTCCCAGTTTGTTTGTGCACATGTGTACATAGCAGCTCCTTTCATAGAAAGAAAAGACATCTAGAGGTCATCTTGTACTTTTACCTACAGGAATCATGGTAAGATACAGAATGGGTTACATACAACCAGGGCTGGATTTGTAAGGGGGAAAAATAATCAGCTGACAAATGAGGGCAGCAATAAAAAAGCGTCCTTTTGCAACAATAAATAAATACAGTCAAAAGTTCTCTGTGTGGAATTTATAAACCAGCTTCTTCACTGAAGAACAGATGTGGCATTTCCATGGAGTTAGAATTTGACCCCATTTTACTGTATCTTGTTTTCTCTTGCGTGTTTTCTTTCCTGTCCTTCAGCAAAATGTTTTCCTGTTTCTGCCACAACAGCACAATTTGATCTTGACAAGAAAACGATGCTGCTGATTTTCATTCTTTTGTCCTTTGGACAAAATTAGCCAAGAATATAAATCTGATGTGACTGATAAAAACACAGTTTACATCAAGACTTGTCAGGACACCCTGACTAAAAACCTCTGGCTCCCCAAGTAAAAAAATTCAGGCAACCAGATTCTTGCGGTTTGTGGTATGGTAACATGTAGAACTTTAAGAAGCTGTAGACTGCAGTTTGTTGTTATGAGACCTGCAGAACGCAGAAAAAGGAACAAGTAAGCAACCTTCATCTAAGCGGACTCCAAAATCCAACCACTCGGGGATACCAGCCATTTTGCTGCTCTTCTCCATCTTTTGTAGACCAACAACAGTTACAAAGCAAGGCTTTCTCCACATTCACAGTATCAGTTCTGACATCCAAAAATATCATGTAATGCTCAGAGGGATGCACAGATAAAGAGCAGGCACCCAAGTAACAGTGTTTGGGGAAGCAGATCATGTTCATTGTTGGTGGAAGAACATTTACGTAATCAATCATTCTCTTTTGGAAAGTTTTTCTTTAAGGAAATATGTGGTAACACATTGGTTTTATTACTGTTATTGGACTTTGTTTTGATACAGTATTCAAACAACAGATTGTTTTATCTTCTACCATAGCTGTTAGCAAATGACTGCTTCCACATTAAGACAGTATAAACAGCACAAATTGATCTTTTTTAGAAAAGGTAAGCTGTGACAGGTTACAGTGACACCCCATTCTAGTTCTAGTTAGAAAGTCAGACTACAGTTATCACTATCTGCAAACGAAGAACACAGGGGACATAATTCAGTGGCAGCCAAACCATATAATGCTGATAAGAAAGCAAGTATGAGAAAGGAATAAATGACAATCTGACTGTCAGCTCAACTGCAACCTCCTCTTCACATTATGCCTAGTCTTTGGTTCTCACTGGAATCGTTTATTTCCACAAAGGAAATGTAATAAGTATGGTCAGATGTTACAGCAACACTTGGATGTGCTGCTTTGCTAGCAGATGTTCCCAATCTTTAAACAAAACAACTCTGCCTCCAATCCCAGGTAAGCACTGTTCTGGAGAAGAGACGTATAAAACAGAGACAAATATCATTGAAACTGACCTTCCTTCACCAGGAATGTGTTTAGAATTTGATCACTTAGAAGAACCGGATTAAGTCCAAACCAAACATTTGAACCCAGTTGATCATGAGAAATATTTAAGCAGGTAGTAGGCATATCATCAACATTAAAAAAAAAAAAACCTACATCAATCATTACATGTATCTCTGTCCCATTTCTAATTTAGACTGCAATTCTTTACCGGGGCACGGGTATTATTGAGTCAACAAGCTTAGAGCTGCCTTCTTCAGATCTACTAGAAATATTTGGGAGCTAAGGCATTAAGCAGATTTAGAATGCTGGACATTTCAATATTCAGTTTCATTCCACATGCTTTATTTTCTTTATTATACCGTATCCAGTTTGTAATTCAAACAAAACTCCCTGATTATTTCAAAGAACTGTATTTTATTGGAATAACTAGTAGTCATTTGCATCACTCCAGCACATAGAGAGAATTAGACATATTGCAAAAAATAGAAAGCAAGTTTCTAGTGGCAAAATGTATTCCATACTGACAGAAAAGCACATTAAAGAGAAAAGCTACTTACCTGCTTGCTTTGAATCCTTTTAGTTTCTGTACAAAGAATGACTCAAGAACCTCTGCACACTGATAAAAAGGAGAGTCACTTGGATTGTAATAACGACAATTATCAAATATTTTGGTCATGTCGGCCACAAATTCTGTCACCTTTTTGTAGTAACGCTTCAGTATTCTTTCCTCCATGGTGGAAAGATCTTCAAAATAAACAAATGTTATTAAAAAACAAGCCTCAGTAACTTGTAGCGTATCAGCCCACACCCATGGAAATACGAAGGAAAAGAAACGTACGTTTGACTAGAATGTCAGTAATTTGTACAGGATATGTGTTTAGGGTATTATGTTAGATCATTGAGTAGGGAGCAAGAAGAGCTGTTTATCAAATGTTTCCAGATCAAAGTCAAGACAGGATACTGGGCATTATCTCTAGTTATAAAGATGCAGTTTTGAAGATTCTGTTTGAAGAAGGCACTTTGAAACTTATACAGACACATTTCTACCGGAGACCACTTGGCTTTTATACTCTGAACTCTCTGATTGGGGTTTCCTTACTTTTTAATTACCCCAAGCAATTAGTGCATATAAAGATGCTTAAATTGTACATCTTCTCTTGAGCACTCATTATTTCAATTCAGAACCTTGTCTGAACTTTTCAATTAGTTTTAACGCAAAAGGACACAAAGGACACAGTGTGATCAAGGATCCCATTCTGTAACTACCAGTCACAACAACAGGAAATTTCTAGTTACAATTCCTTGACTTTGAAACAGTTTGCGTACCTCTGTTAAACAGTGGGAGAATAAAACAGTATCTAAAATCTAAGGAATCAGTAACCTAAAACACACACTGATACTCACAAATGTATTTAAGTTCCAGATATTATAGCACTGCTGAAGATAAGGACAAGCAGACTTGGTAATCTAGTTAGAAAACCCTCATAACGCTTTATGTAGGAATACAAGGCACCAATTAAAACACTGTCTAATTTTTAAGAAAAGTCTTCAGAAACAAACAGGTCTTCAACATGAGGAAAGGAAGCTGGTGAGCATAATTAAGAGGATAAATGCTGCCACTAAATAAGATGTGTTATGATCCACAGTGCCAGTGCCATGAAGGAATATAGAAATCCTGGCATTTCACCAACAATGTCAAAAGTCAAGGAATAACCCAAAAAAGAAAAGGAGGACTTAGGTTGGAGCTAGCTGTAAATTCTGTACCTATTTGCTTTATTTGTGGGGGAAGGGAGAATGGAAAGTAAAACATCTCCGTGGATCATCACAATGAGATTTCCCCATTGCAAAGATTTATTACGGGTTGCTATGCACTTGAGCATGTAAATTCTGTCTTCATGTACCAGATCATTCTCACTCTCCACACCTAACCTATGTTTGAACATTCCAGGTTTCACTTTAGATCTAACTAAATAACAGAGTTTGCTAAATTCTAATTCTTTTAGACTTTTGATACCTGGAGCTGAAGCTGCTTATAGGAAATAATGGAGAAACACAAGACTTTATTTTGGCTGCAACTGGGGAGCAATACTCCCCTCACTACAACCTAAAGACAGGCAAAAACAGGAGCTCTGATCTTTGGCTTCACTGAGAACCTGGCAGATCTGTTTATAGACAGTGGAAACAAGAATTTTAGATTCTCAACAGTAATCAAGAACCCAAAAATCTGTCAGGCCTTCAATATACAAACTATTTGCTTTATTATTCATTTATCTGACCCATCCTACAAGAAACAACCTATTCTATTAAATAAGAAAATTGCTTCTAGCATTTCCTGTTGAGTGAAGAACTATGAACAACTTATTAAAAGAAACATATCATGATATATAATTTCAAGAGGTATCTACAACTTAATATAAAGACTATAATACACAGACCTGTAAATAGATTCACAATCTAACTGTAAGACAGGCAAAAGTGGGAGGACTGAGGAGAGAATGAGCAAAATATAAGGCCTTTAGCCTTTAAGTCAGGAGGGGGAAAAAGAAAGAAACTAAGAGAGAAAAGAAGAGGAAAGAGGTAAAGTAATAGGAACAAAGAAAACAGAATATTAAAGAAAAAGGTAAACAACAGGATTACAGTGAACAGCAAAACAAGCACGACAACAGAATAAAAGAGTCATGCAAAAGTAGAGATACTTAAAAAGCAAACCCTTAATCGCAGCTTCCAGGGCAGATTTAAAGAATACAGCTTAAGAGAGATTTCAAAGATAAAATTGTGAAAAGAAGCAACAGTTGCTTCAATAAAGAGAGACTTCATATTAGCACCAAGATTACAATTTGAAAAGGACAGATTGTAAGCATCATGATTTTATGTACTGTGTATATTTTTATTTGTTTTTCATCTATATTATAATGTGATGTGGCTGCTTGTAACTAGGAAGGACAATAGGAATTAAAAAAAAGTGTAAATAATATTTTGTCCCAATCAAGGAAATTATTACAGCTTCAATTTAATGCATATTTATTCATAAGTTCTAATGAACTTCTAAGCATGCATTTAAATTTTGTTTTGGATTTAACCCACTGTAGGTCAAACATGCCTTTGCCAACTAACCTATGGAAGAAATGAAGCGTACACACAACATATACTAAACAGGATGCCCTAGGATTCACTCACCCATAGGTTCTTTGATAACACCATAATAATCTGGAGCATCATTGGGATCTACTGGTTCTAAGAATGGCCAAGCCATCTTGTGAGCCTGTTAGGAAAAGGATATATCATTCATTTCAGAAAGGATGATTGTTCATTAATATGAGAAACCTTCTTTCACATCAACTCTACTGTTGCAGTGCACTGGGAAAAGCGGAGAGGAAATCACTTGTAGAAATCTGTTACATTGCTGCATGCAAACCACACACACAGAGTGGCTGATTTCAGTGAGCTTCAATTCACAAGGGTCTGCTCAGCAGTTTTCATTCCACTGGCTGAACTAATTGAACCCCATTCCCCCAAAGATCTACTGCAATGCTTTTTGAAACGCAGTTAACCCCTTGATTCACTAAATCGCAATTCAGTAGACTCAGATGCAATGGACAAAACCCCATTTGCATTTAGTGGACTTTGGATCTAATGGGCACCTCCTTCCAATTACTCTGTGAAACCGAGGGTTTAGCGTATGCTGGTGCATTGATTAAACAATATTCAGCCTTACCTGCAATGAACGTAGCACTCTCTTTAGCCCTTCATAATCTTTGTCAGTCAAAGGACTGAGAACTGTCATGGCATCTTCAGTTGACTGACACTGCGGACAGACATACTCATCAATGAGATCTGCCTCACTTTGCAAAATACCAACGCAGCGCCCGTGATACCAATTCTGACATCGGTCACAGCCAATGTAAAATCTGCAAGATCCCAAAGAAAACCGTTAACACCTTTAATTCCACATTATGACTTTTCCTTGGTTAACAAACCTAAAAGATGAGGATTCTTGCCTCACATTCACACTTAAATTTCTGACATCAAATTGGAAGCATTGCTTTATCAACCATGCTTAATCTCAAACAACTGAAACTTCTTAGAGCTGAAAGGAACAAAGGTGAAGCCCAAAATCATAAATTGTGCATTTACAAATATGATTATCAGAGATTCTCTTTTCCTTTTGATCAACTATTTGTAAAAGGTACTATTAATACATTGGTTGACTATCTGTAGAAAATTGACATTCAGAGTCCTATAGCATAATATGAATGGGGCACTTTAACAAACTTAATACCACTTATATACTGATTTTGAAATTACAATCATAACTTCAGCCTGAACTAAAACTAGTATTAATTGCAATAAATTACAAATTCCTAGCAGCTAAAGCATTTGTTGGAAACGCACTGCAATAAATTAGTAAAAATAGCCTGTTTTGAAGAATGCAAATTTTACTGGCAATACTAGAAACCTCCCTTTCCCCGAGTGTCAATCATAATACGATTTAGTGTCATTTTAGAGATTCTTAAAGTCATGGCACTAGATACAACAGATGTTGAACAATATTTCTTTTTTGTTCAAGAAACACATTACCAAACTCAGAGCAGTTTTCTACCTAAATATTAAATAAGAGGTTCTTGTCAGAACTCACTGTGACTCATCATAAGGTGTTCTGCAGATACAGTACAATTCCTCACTGCTGCCCTCTTGTGCCCGTTTACACTCATTACAGATGTACACATCCATTTTCTTAGCCTCCTTTTCTGTGATGCCAACACATTCTCCATGATACCAGTTAGTACAAAGATCACAGCCAATATAGAACCTAAAAGTATTTACAATGAAAATGACAATGTAATTGTCATTTCAAATGGCAAGGCACTTGCTAACCTGAATCTTTGACTTTTTCTGAATTAAATTTCCCTAACTACATTAATCTACTCTTCCTGACCTAGTATCTTCAAGCTAACACAGATAAAAAGTTGCCAGGCCCTACTTCAATAGACAGTTCTTCATATTTTTGCAAAAAAAAAAAACCCCAACAAAAACAAAAAACAAACAAAAACAAAAACCAACAACAAAAAAAAGGACTGAAATCTGAAAAATGTGAATGTCTCAACTGTGAATGCACAAAGACACGGCCAAAGAAAAAGATCTATATTTTCAAAACTCTTGCTAAAAAACCATGAAACACATTGGTCATTCTTAAGATTTGAAAACATAGGTCTCAATTTTAAAAAGAAGCACAGTGCAGATACGACTAGAAGTTACAGGTACACTTTAAAAAAAAGCAGCATGCATACCAGCCATATGTAAAACACATATTGGTATAACATGACATGAAGGAAAATGGGACAAGTGGATGTATGTTTTCCAAGAAACTGCCTGAAATTGGTGGAAATTCTCGCAAATTAAAAAAAAAAATGCAGGCCATTTATTCAAAAATATCTATTCTCAGAAAACTGTGTGTGTCAGATCAAAGACATATTAAAAAACCACACGAGTACGCAACCTCATCCTTGCGTACTTGCAAACCTCCATCGGACAGTATCCAAGTTCAAAAGATTTGTTCTTTTAGTGATTCTAGTACGATGCTAGTGCTGCGTACCATAATTGCTGGTTTAGATATATTGTTTGCCTCAAACCCCTGAAGGAGGGAACTGTGGCATTATGGAAGAAAGGAACACACGTTCCCTCATACCTCATTCATTCGCGTATCCCTATAACTGACTTGGTATTGCATCTGAACATAGCTTCGGTCTCAAAATTAGGTGGAATATTCCTTAACACCACCCCTAGTTCCACAATCTCCCTTTGCATACTGTGTTACGTTATCCTGTTATTTAAGCATCATACTGCTGCACTACAGTGCTTAGGTGTGCCTACTAACCTAATCTCCACACCTGAGAAGACAGAAAACCTTTCTACAATATGCCAGCCAATGTATTTGCTATGGCTTCCACTCAGAACTAAGACTGAAAGAACTTTCTCTTACAAACCTCTCCAGAAATTACCCCAATCATCCCTTTTTTCTGCCTATCTTCCACTGCAGTCCTAATGATTGTCCACTAAATCTAAACAAACAGCTTTGATGCAAGAAGGCCTAATAAACATGCTGCATATTACAGCTGGGATCCAACTAGCATGAGTAAAATTCAGCTGATAGCACTGGCCCCTAAACTCCTTTCTGTCCTTCTGCAGGATCCCCTCCTTCTCAGGACCAGCTGGATGGGAAAGCCACGCTGCGAGAGAAGAGTTCTGATTATGTTGCCTACCTTACTTCTATTAACACCTGAATTTACTGAGTGATCCATAGCCAAGACACTTCTCGTAGGCTTGAATGTCAACAAGATTCCCTCTCAGGTTATCTTCACCAAGGATATTAAGTGAAGAGACAACGCAGCATAAAAATATGTACAGAAGGCAAACTGAATAATCAGCTTTCTTCCTTTTCATCAATGAAGAGCATGGTTCAACAGAAGGAAAGCAATGGCCTGAATAACTATTTTTAATCTGTAAATCATCTGATCTTCTAATAAATGCTCACAATAAATTCAGCAGTGGAAAATGTAAACCTTTCTCTTCTGTCTGAACTGAAAAGCAGGTATTGTTGATTACAGTAATTTTTATATATGTATTTTATTTAAAAATTACTGTAATCAATACACACACACATGCCAGAGCTTAACTTCCAGGAAAAAAGTGCTGACTCACTCATTCTGCTCAATTTACTTGTGATAATTTATTTTCTTTAGATACTATAGTTCAAGAAGTAACTGTGGTAAATGCTGTGCCACAGACATTTTGAAAGAGAGATTTTTTTATATGATTATTCATAAAGATTCTCTCAGAAAAAGCTAATTTTATATGGTAGACAGACTTGAGACTCATGTCTCCTACCAATATTGCAATTAACCATATAAGTTTAAAATTTAAAAGTTCTAGTATTGATTTGACAATGAACTCTAGATAAACAACAAGAAACAACATGTTCATTAAAACTTCTGATACCACCATTATGGTTAAACTGCCAACTTTTGATCTTTTTAGTCAAGTCAATTCTGTAAGTGGGGCAGTTAGATCTCTAGCTGGATTTTTCAAATATTACTTGCTGTTTTTAAACTACAGTGATATCCAGATCAAAAGCTATTTCTGATTTATTAAATTATATTAGCTATGGCATCTTAATGTTTTTAATAATTACATAAATATATTTTACGTTTTATTATTGAACAATATTTTAGAGACCTGCCCTTTCCATTTCCCCTAAAATAATCATTTAAAAAGAAGACTAATATAAGACAACAGCAATTGGAACTCTCAGAAAACTCTACTGTAGTACATTCATCCAAGTTCTCCAGATATTCTATAATTTACCTCCTCCTATCTGGCAAACTCGTAATATAAAATGTGTATCCTGGCATTTAAAAAGTCTCCTCCCTGCCAGAGAGTACAAATATAATCCATAAATATATTTAGAAATGATCAAGAGCCTGTCCAAGAAAACTAATCTGTAATCCATTGCTTCTGAACCAGAGCAAGAAAGAAAGAGTGGGGGGGGGGGGGGAACAAAGTAAAGAATGTGCAATGTGAGACAAGATTGTACAATGGAAACATGCAAGTAAGGTATGAATCACAAAAGCCAAAAGACTGCTTTGAAAAAATACAATTGAGCGCTAATATTTTTAGTACCTTCTCAGTGATTGCACAATAAAACGGTACCAAATGTCTAACTCCGTTTCTATTCATCTAACCCAGCTACTAACTAAAAGCTAAAACTAAACTAAGAATGCTTCAAGCGCATAACATTCATTACTCACTTGGATTCATCGTAAGGCGTCTTGCAGATGCAGTAAAGCTTTGTATCCTTCTTGGTTTCCTTTGAGGTAGTAGAAATCATTTTCTTTTTCTTGGATTTTGAAGATGCAGACTCCTTCTCTTCCTCTCGCTTTCTTTTGTGGGATGAAATAGACGATGTGCCTGAAGCTGTTGAAGGAATGCTGGAACCGGAAGTGTGTGGTGGTGGAGGCGGTGGTGGTGGCGGTGGTGGCGGTGGAGGCGGTGGTGGAGGCAGGAGTGCAGCTGCTGCGGCAGCCGCGGCAGCAGCCTGTGCCTTTTCTTTTTCTCTCTTAATCTTAGTCAGATCTTTCTTTAGTTCTTCCTAAAGAAAAAGAAAAGCACAAAAGTAACCCACATAGATAGGTGTCTACAATGTCAAAGGTTGATTTACACCATCAAACCTCTACAGAAAACTCATATTTGTGAAGGACTTGGCACTAGTCACTTCTGCAAAACATATCAGCTTTATTGCTGTGAGCTGCTCAGATTTCTCATACCCAGAAGATCTGGGCACTGAGCTCACTACAAGAAAACAAGCTATTGATAAAATCTAAATTATAAGCAATAAACTGATTCTGGCTTAATCACGTGCACAATAAAAACTTAGGCTGTTCAAAAATATTGGAGCCAAATCGATTAGTATGCCAAATTCATGTAGGTAATTTTATATGAATCTAGCCTTTGTTTCTGCAGTTTAAAGAAATATAAAAACAAAAGGTTTCAAATACAAGACAAAGAAAGCTTTGAAAAGACATTCTCTCAAATCTGAACATTTGTCCCACTGCCCACCAATCCTTAATAACTACTAAAAAGGAAGAAAATAACACCGTAGGATTTAAACACTGTTTCTAATACAGTGAAATTCTGATTTAAAAGACCCCCATTTACTGGATTTCAGATGCAGTGGACACAATTTCCCTTTGGATATCCCACCAAAATAACAATTTCATCCAAAGTTATCTAGACAAACACTTAAAATAATGTTAACTTTACCTTAAATTTACTTCATTTGTGGCAATGTACATTATTTGTATAATTACATCACTGTCAGGCCTAGCCCAAGGAACTCCAAGAGACAATGCAAATTCAGTCCAGCTATGTTTATTAGCTACAACCTCTAGCAAGAATCTTCCCAGACTGAAACCCCAGCTCCCAAAGTCAGCCAGCCACAACAGTGTGAATTCCTCAGGGAGGTGCCAGTCTCATCCTCTTGTTCCTCCCACGCTATTCTGGGGAGCTAAGAAAATGTTTATCTCCCTGAGCCTAGCCTTCATAATTCCATTCCATCACAATCACTGTGCAAATGACATCATTTGTATCAATAGCAAATTGCAGCAATTTGCTTCATCTGCATGTTATTACACTAATAGCATACATTGCCATAATTATGTAATTTTGTATTTAATGAACATTCAGAAAGATTGGAATCTCCTTCCCCAAATGGTTCATTAAATTGAGATTTCACTTTATTTAGTAGAAAGCAAGAATAAAAGAATTGGGTAGGGGATTAATAAGCTAATTTTACATAGATACAAGCCTGTGTGAGAGATATAAATCTGATTAATAAACAAATAAAGAGAAGTCCATAGGTGGTCCTTGCTTAATAACCACTTGTTCAGCAACCATTCGAACTTGCGACACTGCTGAATGAGTCGTACTTATGACTGGTCCTCAGAGTTATGGCCATCACAGCATCCCTGGGGTCACATGATCGTGATCTGGGTGTTCAGTGCCCAGTTCACAATTACGATGTTGCAGTGTCACACGGTCACGTGGTCGTCATTTGTGACCTTCTTTGCTGGCTTCTGACAAGCGAAGTCAATGGGGAAGCCGGCATGAGGCTGCAAATGGTGGCCACATGATGTCCTCACTTAATGACCTGCAGTGATTCATTTAATGACTGCAGCAAGGAGTGCTGGAGTTGCTGTTGCTAGGTGGTGCACAGTCATGTGATGTTGTACTTTACAACTGCATTGCTTAGCAACAGCGATTCCAGTCCCAATTGCTGTCATTAACTGAGACCTACTTGTATTATAGCTGAAAGTGCCCTCTGTGCTCGGAAAAGGAAGCACTGTTAGCATGCTTCATCTCTGTCAGCCTTCTAAGGTAGACCAGACAGGAAACATGACCAGATGAGCTCATTCTATTTTATTGTAAGGCTACATTAACAGAATCTTGCAAGTCTGATAGTACAAGTCTCCTGCCATCTCTTTTACAGCCTGAGAAGTTAGGGGGGTTCCTTTTTGGGTCTCTTTCTCTTCCCATTATTATCTGATCATTCCCTAGGCAGCATCTCTTTCCCCCATCTCCCAAGGTCATCTCCACATACCATTACATCATCACACGTGCCCTCAGCCTAGAAAAGAGAAAGCCAACCCAAAGGCTGTGTGGATGAGTGGAAGAGGAGGAAGAAACGGCAAGCAGATAAGGAAGCAAGAAGCGACACCTTGGCAAATTCAACAGACAAGGACTATGCCACTTTAAGAACTCTTCACCTAAGTCCAGACATCAAAAAAATGAACCCCTCACAGTCAAGTATATTAGCAAGGCCTATGCAGCACTTTGAACTCACTGGCAAAAAGATGCTTCAGAGTGTAGTGGGTGTGTATATAGCACTTACCTGCAACTCCTTACAATAGCCACATCCATTCCTCGGATCTCAGGGCTACTCTCTGCAGCTGCTGTGCGATCCGTGGCAAAGCATTTGGTTTAAAGAACTGCCAGACAGGTGCTATGGGCATAACGTCATGCCCCAAGCAGTGGAACTGGCCTTCAAAGAGTGGATCGGGTGACAGAGGATGTTGGGACATCCTGTGCTTCCCCACTGCCAGGATCACCCTCCACCAGTATGGACGCTTCTCCAACAGACACAAATTCCAGGCTGCAAGGCAGACTATCCCAGCCTTGGTGGAAGGATGCTGTGCCACACCATGCAGAAATGGGTGGCTCACAAAGAGCTCTAAGTCCTTTCAGAATCTGACACAGTTAACTGCCTCATTACCAGCAACAGCTGGGGTGACAGCTCTACACCTGCACAACCCTAGCCAGGAAGACACTTAAAGAAAGCTGGCACCTTCCCCCCAGCTGTTGGAAGCAATTCTGGCATCTGGCTCCCACCCTATGCTCTAGACCAGTGTTTCTTAGTTATCTTTTTTAGCTCAGGACCCCTTCCCACTTTTAAAAATTGTGGAGGACCCCAAGAGAGCTTTTGTTTGTATGTATTTATATTTACCGTATTAAAAATTAAAATTGACACATCTGCTGCCACTACTGCTTTTCACAATTGTTTGATGGGCTTTTAATATTGGATTATTTTTCAACATAGGCTGGCAAATCATTTTGATTTTGCAGACCCCTGAGAGGGTCTTGGAGGACCCCAGGGGTACATTGCTCTAGACGCTGGCCACTCTGGTTCAACTAGTGTTAGAGAGAATACTGCTTCTTGCACTCCATGTTCCACCCTCATCTTTGGAAGACCTTGGCATGCTAATATGCACACACTATTAATGGTTCTCTCCTACCCAACCCTGGACAGCCTGACAACTGTCTCACCTCTCGCTCTCTGTGCTGGTAATATAGTGTGCAAGCATACACACCATACCCTTCATCTCTTGCTCTCCATGCATGCTGTTAAGTCTGCATGCAAGTGCATACACAATGCTTGCCTGACTCTTGCTCTTTGGGCTGGCAACTTGGCACACATACCTGTTCTTGCCCTGTCACTGCAGGGCATTGTGGCCCCTCCCACAGTTCCCTGGGGTCACACCATGAAACTCAGGCACTCTGAGGTTTCCGGTGGGAACATGGCGGCTTAGACCCTTTCTGTAACAGGGAGAGATGACACTGCAGCTGGATTGGTGGCTGGCAGCAAGTGCCGGCCACTCAATCTGCTCCGAATAAAGGAGGAAGCGAGGAAATTGACCCATTTGGTCTCCTGCCAGCCGTTCCTGGAAAGCTAATCACAGAGACTGAAGCCTCTGCGAACCACTCTCAAGTCAAGCGGCTGGGAGGTGGGGGAACCATCTCTGTTCGCTGCTGTGATGCAGCCTTAATGGATACTAGAGCCGACCGATTCCCATTTCTGAAACAATTGGCTTATAATTATTTTTCAGCTTAAGAGAGATTTTCCTTCACAACAGATAAGTAAACCTCTTGGGACTTATCCTTATTTTTGGGACTATATTTTTAAATGAGAAATAGAGTTTTAAATTAAGCTGATTTAATTCACAAAAAGCTGGAGGAAAAGTGGAACTTAAAAGAGACTTAAAGTTTACTCATAGTGAAAAAGGAAGATTTATTTGTTAAAAGTTTTTTTTTCATGAAACTCCATCTGCAGCAACAAAGTTTGTCTTTTCTATGGGAAAGTTTTATGTTTTGTTCAGTTCTGTCTGCTGATTGGTGAGTCTTTAGAAAGCTAAACTGTAACTTGATTCCTATGTGATCCCTTTAAAGCGAGCACACACGCCTGCAATTTCAGCTTGAAAGGCACTAGAGGGCGTGAACTACAGTTTACTTTCATTTGTAACTAACTATATCTAGCTATACCTTTTACTAGTCTAAACGGAAAGGGAAAAAAAGAAGAAGAAATGGCTGAAAGGGGTCCCTTGGAGCAGCTGCTAGAAGATAAAATAACTCCTCTAAGTCTACTCCAGTCAATGTTTGATGAACTAGGAGCTAGATTTAAATCCCTTGAAAAAAAGATAGAGGAAAGTGTAGATAAGATGATTAACTCTGGAAAAAAGGTGGAGACAGAACTGAATGTGGATTTGGAGCTCAAACTCAGGCACACTGAAGCACATTTTCCCCCCTTTGAATCCAAAGCACTGCACAGCCTAATATTAACAACCAGTTAGCAACCTAGAATAAAATGACTTAAAAGGTGACCAATAACCACCAGAAATATGTGAACCATTTGTTCTCAGCGAACAATCACCCTCAAACTGAAGCCCAGGATAATATGGTAAACCACACTTGGGCATATGGGATGCAGCAGGCCTCAGTTTAAACAGGCAGTTTTGCAGAAACTGACATAAGCTGGAAAAGTCTAGCTCTGGGCTTTTGCCTATGGATGCAAAGCAATAAACCACAATATTGGGTCAACTCTCCAAGCATGATTAAGAATGACAATTATACCTGCACTTCAATTTGCAGATCTTTGTCCAAAAGTGCTCTTTTCTTCAGTATTTCAGATTTTAGTTGCTCCTTATGTTTGAAGAGTAGAGCAGAGAGTTTTGAAGCATTCTGTTTACTGCGCTTTTGTTCCACACTCTCTTCCCGCTTTCGTTTCTTAGCCGCTTGCTTTTCTTCTTTATCTATCTTATCCAGAATATATTTCATGACTTGGTTGCACACTATCATTCTGGGGAAGAAAAACAAAGGGTGTAATTAAGTAGTCGTAATATGGAAAAAAAAAAAGACTGACAACTACATTTGAGACAACATAATAATTATACTCAAAACAGCACAGTTCTCAACTGGGAATGATAGTCTTTTTACTAAAAGGTAGTACTTCTGAGCTTGCTCTCAGCTCATCATTACATGCTGATCTGTGCATCCTACAATATTAAGAAGGTAAAGAAAGCACTGCTGGATCAAATCAATGGTCCTTTTGGTTAGGTCCATTGCGCCTGAGGACACAAATTCCATAATTTAACTACATACTGTGTCCATGGATGACCCTGAGTCAGGAGCATCAACTAGCAAGTTTGGTCTAATTCTTGTAAACCAATTGTTAAATTTTGTTCGGAAAAGCAGAGAATGGGAGAAGGATACATCAGACATACTGTATGTAGTATTCCTTATTTATTTACAACTGGTCTTTCTCTTAGTTTTAAAAGCATATTGTATACCTTGCTGTCTTTTGCTGCTCCTGCTGCCTCAGCAAGTAGCAATTTAATCAGTTTGTCATTACTGCTCCACCGTGTAGCACAAAGGAGCCGTGGACTGGAGCAAAATAAGCCTAATACCCAAGTCTGCGCCAAGCATGCAAGTGTGATTCAACTACTGCAAGAACAACCCATTCGTAATAACCTCTTGATGCCAATGGCATCCTGGGAAATGTAGTCCAAAGGCAGCTGGACTTCAAAAGGACAAGTTTCTTCATTGGAATATGGTCTTCAATCTTTCCATTTATATCATCCCAGAAGAACGAGTTATTTTTCAGGAAGAACCAGTTAAAAAGCTTCTCAGGATGTCAGTGCATGCAAAAGACCCTGAAATGGGGTAAATTTCTCTCCAGGCAAAAAGGAAAGATCCCTTGGAAATAAAGGGCCCCTTTTCCAAACACCCTTCCTTAAAACTGGTCATGAGAAATAGGGTAATAAAAAATCAAGGTGGAAATGCAGAAATATGTAATTTTTTCACGTTTAGGATAGGTCCCTAACTTCCCCAATCTCATCTCTGCTTACATTTCTAGTCAGAATGTTTGCACTGTTTAAATACAGTTTCTGAATGTGAGTGCTTGTCAAGAAACAAAATTCAAATGAAGAGGGGGAGGGGGAGGAGATCCCTAGCTAGATTAGATCTAGGTTTCACATGCAAGATGCATGGCTAACTGGGCACAGTAAAAGTTTTCTTTAAAAAAATTAATACATTTATGCATAATGTGATGCTGCACATCTTCTTGATTTTTGTGTTATGGCCCTCAGGCTAATGGAACTACTCTTCATGCAATATTTGAGACAATTTGAGTTTAAGACTCCTGGTATATAGTAATCAAGCTGCTTAAAGTATTTTGATACATGAGCCAAGAAATCCACCAAGTACTTCTCTTTATCCCTGGTAGCAAAAATAAACTTAACTTCTAAACATTCAACAATTTGCTGTCCTTTCATCACACTGAAAAACTCCTTCCTACGGTGCCTGCTTTGCTCTGATATGTATACACGTATATATGCACAATAACATTAAAAGAAAAAAGTTTTTCTGTATATACTGATTAAGAACAACAACATGCTGTATTTCTTGGCATACTGCCCCTCCTCCAAATCTGCTGATTTACCCTAAAGCACTTCAAAAATATTTTAAAAAATCATGTAAGTAACGGTGGAAGATGCTTCTATATTGAAACAGCACATCAGTGCAAACAGAAAAAAACAGCTTAAAAAACTTCTGAATTCTCTAGTCTCCACTTCATCAAGGCTACACAATGCCCATCATGTGGATGGAGCATGGAAGCTTGCACATAGACCAGATTACCCCACCCCAGGTGAGAATATGGAAAGGCAAGTTGCTGTAGGCAGCTTCACCAGAAGAGCAATGCTTGGATAGCTTGAGGAGCTGCCAGTCCTTAGCCTGTCCTGTTAACCTTGGTGCCCAGCAGCTTCTGACAGAAAGGAGCCTTAGATGTGACTTGGTTTTTTTACAGAGCTGCAAACTACAGACTGCTGCCCAGACTTCCCTCTTCCTATATATATATATAAAAAAAACTTCTACTAAGGGAAACACTCAACCCCCCCACCCTGATTTTTGTATCCCACTGAAACAACAGGACATTCTGAAGGTTAATACTTGAAACATAACTCTTTTGACAATAGTATGGATGTTATATTTTTGGTTCAGTCTTGTTCTTGTGAACCAGTTGTTAACCAGTGTTACCAGTTTTCTGTGCTCTTCCTGAGGGATGCCAAGCTAGGTTGTAGTGCTGACCCTACACGCCTGATCTAGGCAGTCCAAATTTGGCACCTCCTGTGCCTCTTTTACATCTTATATGTGTCTATACCTGCACATTCCTATGTTGGCAATCCCACCATCATGTGGCTGGTTGGGAGTCCTTACAGATAATAATCGGAACTGGCTGTTGCTTAATTTTAGGTAACACGCCTGCCCTGAATTCTAACATTGGGAGACCCAGAAAAACACTTTTCATTCACCTCTTAGAAATATAGGCTTAGTTCTCAACGAACATTCTGAACCCATAAGATGACATATTTAATGGCAAAGGATGAAGGGGAAATTTTACTATGCCCTATGGCAGTAACTTACACTCTAAAAATCTCTCCAAACAATAGGGAGGACCTTCTGCAATATGAGGGGTGTGAGAGTATGCATGTGCGTGTAGCATACAGGGCTGGAGGGAACAATGGGTGAAAATAATAACCACATTGCTTTTCTTCTAGGCAAAGTCTCTGCTGGATCAGAAGCCCCTTCCATTTCCATGTAGTGTATGAGAACTCAGGATCCCACCCATTGTGGAAGTTACTGTAGTTGGTGCTGCACTACCACATATTTCACTACAGCAGGAAACATTGGAAGACATATACAATTAATACTTGGCTAATAACAATTTGCCTTACCGTTGATTCTCTTCACGCTCAGCAGGAGTTAATGTCTTTTTCTGTTTTAAGTGCTCTATCACAGCATTGTGTTTCATTACCACCTTCAAGACAGGAAAAAAAATCCAATATATGAAAACTTCAGAGAGCAAGAAACAACAACCTGGGAAATCTGGGGACCTCTTTAAACCTACAAGTAACTCAAAACCTGAGCACCAGAGTGATTAAACTGAAAGTGGCCTTTAATTGTTCAGCCGCTGCAATTCAGACAAAAGGTATTCGCTTGCCTTCCTCTGAAGCAAAACTGAAGAGTTCCAAAAGGAGGAAGGAACAAGAGAGGTGGAATACTGGCTGCAGAGAAAAAGTAGGGAAAGGACCAGAGCTGGGAGTATAACACATCCTTGCTTAGGTACAGAAAAATTAAAACAAAAACAAAGAAAGCTATTGAAGAAAGGAGTCTGACAGACAGAAATAAGAATGCTATGAGAAGATTTCTAGAGGGAAGACTATCTTAAAAAGCAGAAAAAATCAGTCTGGCTTAAGAGTTTAGGAAAGACGTCTGACCTAGGACCTAATCCAACATCATGCCTTTAATGTTTCAGGTCTCTCCCAGTCTTTAACTTGCTCCAAAATGTTCTTGATCTACTTTCAAATAAAATTATTAGGGATTTGCCATGCTGTTTGAGATCATTATCATCACAATTTTTGCTTCTTATTAGATTCTTATCATGTTCTCTTTCCTTCCACAGATTCTCAAGCTTCAAGAAAATCCCAAAGAAAATGAGGGAGAATCAAAGGAAGAAAAAACAGGAAGGCGTTCAGAAGCAAGGCATCACTGATGTCCTAGAGCTTGGAGTGAGATGGGAGGGTTTTTTCCCCCAAGAAGACTACAGACATATTTGATGGACCAGTCCCTGCCTCCTGGAGCAAAGGTCAGGAACAACCTGTGCAAGGATACTTTCTTCTGCAGTAGGAAAAGTTAGATAATTTATGTGATATATTTTGTTCCTCAAAATATTTTAAATATTTGGCAATAGAATTTATCATACCTAGGATTTCTTCTCTAAATCTATCTTTAATATTATACAGTTGAGGAAGAATGGGACAAAAGATGTCAGGATTGATAGTTTTACTCTGCTTTTTCTATAACCTTAAAGTCCAAAATTGTAAAGGTCAAACACAGAGAACAGTTGAATTCTGAGTGCAGTCCTGGTTAATCCAAGCTTTTTTCAATTCTGCTGTTTAATTTAGGATTGAAGGGAGCTTTCTCTTGCTGTTATTGTTCAATAACTCTGAAGCTATGTTAAAGAGATTTATATAGAATATCTCTTACTTTCACAAGAAGCAATATAAAAGGCATGTCACCAAGGATTTAATCCTCTAAAACTTACTGATTTGTCCTTATCATACTTAAACAAAAGAAAGATGAACCTGAATTTAGAATAAACCCTACCCAAAATGATAATTAAACAGAACCCCCCCCCCCCATTTGTTTCTTTCTCAGCCAATCTAAGTTAATTCTCCCATTTTAAAAGTTAATTTTGGGGGTGAGGGAGATTCACTTTTGTTTCAGGTAAATATAATGATATGCCAACTGAGAAATAAAGTTTTGCTTTCCTTTGAAAACATTTTACCTGTTTTTGGATAATATCACTCTGATTAGAAGCCTGAAGGGAGTGTTCCCGTTTTATTTCAATATGCTGCTGTTTTTTCTTCTGCTGTTGCTCTCTGAGCTGCTGAACCCTTTGCAGTTGCTCTTGAACACTGGCTTGAACAGTTACTACATTCTGGATCTGATGTGTTTGCACCGAGCTGGCCTGCTGAATCTGAATTGGTAACTGGAGCTTAATCTGCTGAGACAGGCCACTTTGCTGAGCTTGAATCTGGGCCACCATATGGGACTGAAGCTGGGAAAACACTTGGACTTGCTGCTGAAGCTGCGGCACAGTAATGACCTTGGTCTGGGGGGGCTGAATCTGCAGCTGAGGGCGTGGAGACGGTACAGTGACTTGGTTGGCAGGCTGAGCAGGCGGCAAAGCTGGGAGTGACGTTGGGACCTGGGACTGCTGGGTCTGGATCTGCACTGAAGGATGTGGTTGGATCTGAACCTGCTGTGGGGCTGCGGTCTGTACCTGAGTTGGCTGGATCGTCTGTCCTTTGGGTGGAGTCTGCGGATGCGCAACTGGCTGGGACTGGTTCTGTGCTGGAGCTACAGGCGGCCCTTGTGCAGGGCTCTGGGGTGGGGGCTGAGCGACAGCTGGAGTTACAGTTGATGGTGTTCTTGGTGGCTGTGCTTCAGAGGTAACGGCTGGGCTTGGAAGCGAAGGTGGAGCCTGAGCCTCTGGGGGCAGGAGGGGTTCAGCTGGAACTGGCGCCTGCGCAGTCTGCGTCTGAGCTGGCATCACAGTCTGAGCCGGACCACTTGGGGGCTGAGTTGGGAGCGGAGTCTGAGCAGGCTTGGGCTCAGCAGGTGGAAGCACTGGCGTTGGCTGTGCTTGAGTTTGTGCAAGAGATGTTTGCCTCTGTTCTCCTGCAGCTGGGGAGATAAAAGCCCCATATTCACAGCTGTAAAGAACAACTCCTTTGCCCTAAAAGCATTTGTTACACATTACCCAGTGATCTGAAGCCTGAAGCTTATTTTTTTTAAATTATAATTTAGTTTTATAAAGACCTCCCAACTTAGCACAGATTCTGGGCTGTGTACAATTAAAACCAATACAATACCTAAAAACAGAGAAAATAACATGACATAGAGTTAAAGTCACAGTGGAAACAACATACAATAACCAAGGCACACCACACACCAAATGGCACAACACCAGTCTACCCCAGAGCTTGGAGAAAAAGCCAAATGCCTAAAGATTAAGCAGGCACCATGATAGAGAAAGCATGCTCCCTAGGTTTCATCAGATGGCCTTACTTAAGAGAGGGGATATGAAGCATGCCCACTGTGTTGGATCTTATGGGGCAGGCAAAAATGATGGGAGACAGGCAGTCCCTCTGATACTCAGACCCTATGCCATGAATGGCTTTATAGGTGATAACTAGCACCTTGAATTGCACCCAAGTGCTTACTGGTAATCAGTGCAATTTGCATAGCATAGGTATTAGTTTGGTGGACCAAAGTATGCTGATAACTGCTTATGCCACTGCATTCTGGATCAGTTATAGCTTGCAAGTGTTCTTCAGGGACTTAATGTAAAGTACATTGCAATAATCCACATGTAAGGTGATCAAGACATGAGACAGGAGTCATGGTCCAGCTACCCCATTTGGAATCAACAACAGAAAATCACCAGCACCAGAGGAGCCAAGTATTCGCAGCCACTTGGTCTTGCCAGGGTTGAGTCTGAGCCTGTTCCTCCCCTTCCAGACCTGAACAGTCTCTAGATACTGGGTTATGACTTCAACAGCATCATCTGGGGCAACATACGCAGCTGAGTATCATCAGTATATTGATGGCACCTGACCCTACAGATGACATCACCCAATGGTTTCATGTAAATATTAAACAAGAGAATCGAGAGCATCAATTCCTGAGACATCTTGCAAAGCAGGGGCTTTGGTTCAGACCCTTTCCTAGTTGTCCACACTGACTGGAACCAGCCATGGAGAAAGGAGGAAAAGCACTGCAATACCTTGCCTCCCACTCTACCTTGCCTCCACAAGAATGTCATGATCAATGATATTGAAGCTGCTATGAGATCAGAAAGAACTAGAGCAGTCGCATCACTCCTTTCCTGGCTCCACCATAGGTCATCAATAAATGTGATCAATGCTGTTTCTGTAGTATGCTCTGTCCTGAAACCTTACAGAAACAAATCTAGATAATCTGTTTTCTCCAGAGCCCTCTGGAGCTGTAGTCTGACCATTTTCTTCTAAAAAGGGAAGGTTGGAGACTGAATGAAAATTGTCCAGAACTGTTGGATCCAGCAATTGCTTCTTGAGGAGGGGGATGCACCACTGCCTCTTTCAAGGCAGGCAGAACCTCCTCCTCTCTAAGGATAAATTTAGCACCACATAGATTTGTCTACACGTTACCTCCCAAGAGGCCTTAACCAGTCACGAGGGTCATGGATCTAATAAACAAGTGGCCAGATCAACAGTCATGAGGTTCCTGTCCTGTTAAACAGGAGAGGTAAGATCATTAAATCCTAAGGCAGCCCACAAACCAGGAGCTTTGGGTCAGACCTTTCCCTAGCTATCAACACTAACTGGAACCAGCCATGGAGAATGGAGGAAAACTATAAACTCTGCCTGCCCCATGTACAGCCTGCTCCTAGTTTCCTATTTCCCTGAGCCCATCACCACTTGGGTAGTAATGCCTGCCCTATGTCAGTTCCCCTGCCCCCCATCCCTATCTCCTGCTCCCAAGACCCAGGAACATCTTCAACAAACTATCAACCACCTTCAGTCACCATCAATCACAGCCACTCCCCCTACTGCTTCTGCTGTAGCGCACTCAGTAGGATCAGGGCAGCCAGGTTCTCATAAAGGCTGCTCAACACATTCACTCCCATCCTACACAGGGCAACTGCAGGGCTCAGGTGAGTCTGATACACCTCCACCCAACCCAGTTTCTGCTGCTCCAGCTCCTCACCACAAATCATCTCTGCTTATTGAGAGACCAATCTGCTTCATCTGCAAGCTTCATGTCACGCAACTCCTCTCAGTCAGTTGCGCTGCCTGAAATAACAGGATTTTGAGTAGGCCCTCAAAACCGTCACTGCAATGAGCTGAGATTCCACCTCTTCAACCGAGATGGAAATGCACTGAATAAAGCCAAGATGTCTACACAAAGGCCCATCCCTCTGCCATTGGAAAGGTTCAAATCATTTCTCCCACTCCTCCACAGTGCATCATTTTTATTTTATTTTATTTTATTTAGTGGACTTGTCCCCGCCCATCTCCCCACAATGGGGGACTCTGGGTGGTTTACATCAAATTAAAATCATAAATACATAATTAAAAGTTATAAAAATAGAACCACAGTTACAGAGATAGAAAAAAGATCAAAAAATCCAAGAGGCCAATAGAGGCCACACCAGGCTGCTAAGGGGCTAGCCAACCCCATTTCTGACATCCTCCCTCCTCGCCCCAGGCCAGATGGAAAAGCCAAGTCTTCAAATCCCTCCGAAAGGCCTGGAGTGAGGGGGCCTGTCTCACCCCCGGGGGCAAGATGTTCCAAAGGGCAGGGGCTACAGCAGAGAAGGCCCGCCTTCTGGACCCTGCTAATCGGAGTTCTTTTACCGAGGGGGTCTGGAGCATGCCCCCTCTGTGAGATTGGGTGGGACGGGTTGAAATCGTGGGGGCGAGGTGGTCCCTCAGGTAGCCTGGCCCCATGCCATGTAGGGCTTTAAAGGTGATAACCAACACCTTGAATTGGACCCGGAAGCAAACCAGTACCCAATGCAGCTCACAGAGCAAAGGTGTTACATGGGTCCTTCTTCGGGCCCCAAAAATTGCTCGCGCGGCTGCATTCTGGACCAGCTGAAACTTCCGGATACTCTTCAAGGGTAGCCCCATGTAGAGCTCATTGCAGTAGTCTAGAATCATCCCATTCTTGCTCTGCTTATATCTGAAACCTGCACTCCCAACTAGAGTGCAGACTAGCATCACAACACGAAGTCCATCCAAGTGCTCCCAAAACCAAAACAACAAAAAAGAAGCCTACAGAAACTAATTATTCTCATGCCCAGCACAGACACTTTCTCCCAACCACCACCTTGAGAAAAAAATGAGCATTTTTTAGCTTCTATGAAAATTCTGAATTACTTTTTTTGTGTGTGTTAAATATAAAAAGTATACCTGATGTTGAGGTGGAAACTGTTGTGGAAGTAGTGCTAGCTGCTGTAGCTGCTGTTGATAATGGGGTGAAAAGAAAGCGCTGAATGGTACCATTTGGCATAGCGGCTTGCATCAGTTGCTGACCTGGACCTGGGATTACTGTCACACCTTGTGGGATCAACTGCAACTGTCCAGTTGTTTGACCCTGTCCCTGAATTACTACAGTTAATCCCTGACTGCCACCCTAAGAAGAGAGACAAAAAAAATATATAAAGCAAAAGTTGTTAATATCAGTAAAAGATCCAGGTCTGCATTATGTTCTGAACTGCAAACCAGTGAGGGTTAGTACGGACATTGCAATCTGTACTGTCTGTAATATATATGTTTTCTAAAAGAATAAAATTTCCTGAAAAGAAAAATCAATTTTCATGGCATTAATCCATGAAAATTTAAAATAGAAAGAAAAGTTTGATAATCTGATGTGAATCTCTCAACATTGCACAACTTGCATTTTAAACACCCAAATATACTGAAGACTATGCATATGCAAAGAGCAGAGGACTAAAACTACAGAAGATGAAAAATATCTCTGAAAGGAGGATAAAATTTGCAAGCACTTTTGCAGTTTCCCTATGTAATACAATTTAGCATTTGAAAGGAGCTACAGTTTTTTTCTGAATACAGTATGTTTGTTCTAACAGCAGGGCAACTAGAGCTCCTCAAACCCCATTTTGCAGCTCCTGGAGACCCTGGGACTGGGTTGCTGAAATTCAATGGTATCTCACTGAACACTGAGTTCTCTCTGCCTGAGGCAGCCCTTGATAAAGGTGTACTTTTGGGGTGCTTATTGTGATCTTTTGCTCATTATGTGACTCCCCTTATCCCAAATCATGATTGCTTACCTGTCCTTGTGTGAGCTGCGTGAGCTGCGCCATGGTAAGCTTCACCTGTCCCTGTTGAGGCCGAGGAGGATGTGGCGGAGTGGCTTGTGACTGCATGTGCTGTGAAGGTATTCCTGGAGTTGTTGCCACCTTCTGACTGGTAGAAACTGTAGTAGGACTAGACACTGCTGTTGACACAGGCTGACCTCTGATGATCTGGGTGACCACTTGTTGTGTTTGGCCTGTATTGACATATCACAGGATTGTACAATCCTTTGGCCAAGAACTCTTATTAAAAAATTAACCCACCCAATCATCAAAAAACTGTATTTTTTCTTCTCAAATAGCAAGATCCATTAACCAGAAAAACCAACAATACACTGTTTGGCAGAATCAGAGCTGGTTTCTTCAAAAGACTGAATATAGTTTATATTGTTACACAGTAAATAGTATTCTGATGCATTAACATACTGAATGCAATTGTTTATAGGACAGAATGTACAGAAATGTTCAATTTATTCTGACACTCCAAGGGGACTTTGGAATTGTGTATCTCAAACACACCTTCCAATGCTACATGGCAAATGCTTTTGAAACAGTAGAGATTTTTAACAACCTTTTGTGATTGATGTTAACTATTCAAAAAGAAACAAAGATTGTACTAGCATGAGTCCTTTGCCTGAGCCTGGGCAGCACTTTTGATCCCAGCTAAAGTATTTATCATATATTTGATTCAAACAGAAAAAAAGGAACTATGTTTTGCAAAATGCAACATGCCATTTAACTTTTAGTACTGTTAAAAGTGATTGAATCTAAAGCTATTAAATGTTATCAACAATTTAAATACAAACCCTTCAACCTGGACATGTTTGAATAAGTGTGAATGATACAGAACAAAATTCAAAATGGAAAACAAACCACAACCTGCCCACACTGGAAATCATTAAAAAAAAATTAACTTACTGGTTGGAATAACACCCTGCTGTACTACTACAGGTGTTCGGATGATGGTCTTTCCTAGAGCTGACTGCTGAAGAGGTGCTCTTATGACTGTCATTCCAGGCCGAAGAGGTGTTCCAGGCATTACCTGTACAACATTCAAACAAACCGTTCAACTTTTTCTTATACTGCAAAGAACAGCAGATATGCAAAAAAGTAACTTATATACAGGTTAAAGGTAGTCTGAAGATACTAAACAAAGCTATGAAGATGAAACTCTTCACAGAAGCCATAAGAAAGCTTTTTAAAAAGCAAACTGCATTTTTTTTCTATTTAAGCCTCTGTTCTTTTGTTCATCCCCCTAATATTTTTTTTCATATAGCTTTATTCAACAGCGGCAGTAGCAGCATCTCCCCTGAAAACCTCAGCCATTTTTTGGTAAAAGAAACCCAACTAACATATTCTCAGACATTTCGTATCTGAGTAGAGCAATGGATATAGGTTATTTTGACACAGTGATATCTGAACCATATAACACCCAGAATTGCCAGTCAGTATGGCCCTTGTTCAACTGAAGAGTATTCACCAGGCTGCCTTATAGACCTGTTGCTTCACATATGCACATATTTAACACAGAAAATCAATCCAGTTTAACTAGCCTACCACACAAGTACAGTTTCTGGTCCTGAAATATCAAGAAAGCCTAGTGATGGTGTTGTCCTTAGTAATAGTATATTTCACAAATGCAACATTCTTAACACATATGAGAACAAGTATAGTATATTGGGTAAAATGTAGCATCAGGGAGTCCCTCATTCAAAGCTCCATTCTGTCCTGTAAGCTGACTGGATGCTGACTGGATGTATGATAGATTGGACAGCCCAATCTATCATACAACGTAGACATACCATGTAGGTCACCATGAGCTCCCAGAAGACAGGATTTCAATGCATTATAGTAATAATTAAAAAATAAAAATTGGAATCATCCTAAAGTCACTCAAATAAGTCCTGTATTATACTAATAAAAGAGTCAAACTTACTTGTGAAGCACTTGTCGTACATACAGTCCCTGTATTATTTGGCCTAATAGTTACAGTTGCTGTCCTTGGCTGGAATGAAGTAAACGTTTGTTGGTTTGCTCCAGTTGTTGATGGAATGATGCCCAACACTTTTTGTTGCACCTGAACTACGCCTATTGGAAGAGCAATGTATTTATTTAAAAGCACTGCCAAGTCAAAAGATAACACACCCATTCTTTAGAATGTTACACTGGTGGATTTTTAAAAGATTCAAATTTTTAAAAAATTCGCATAAGAATCTTGACAAATGACAAGGATTAGACTTGGGAACTAAATAATATTTTGGCTGAACAAATCTATTCTGCATTCATAATGCTGGGGCTCTGAACAGTGAAGACAAGCATTTAACGCAAAAATAGTGGACAATAACTAAACTTGATTTCATTTCATTTATGCCTAAAGATAGTAAAAATTAAATATAGTGAATATGATTATTCTCCAGTAATATATTTAATAACAAACCCCTTCCCCCATCAGATTAAAAATTACAACCTGGGCCCTAAGTCTGCTACTAGCTTCCTTTAGCATGGATAACCTGTATATTGACACTGATTTTAAACACTATGTTTCTCACTTCAGACTCTGAAAGACAATTGTGTAGAGATTTATGGATGCCAGTGTGAACAAATGCCAATCAGAGAAATTAAAACAAAGGAATTATAAACAAATCCCAAGTAATCTTCTCTAAAAAAAGATCATAGATGATTTTCTAGGAAACCCCCAATAAAAAAGAATTCAACTTTTCATGATATTTTCCTACCTCCTTGAGTAGCTGGAACATTAACAGCAACTATTTTGCTATTTGCAGGAAGAGGCAGCTTTGTAATCACTTTGCCTGCCATGGTTACTGGACTGCTGGCAATCTGGAAAGTCTGACCACTGCTAGAAATGGTGGTTGCTGATGTAGCAGCTGTGCTTGTGGCTAATAAACCAGAAATGGGGGCAAAAAAAAAAAAAAATTCCAATGTAGATGTACATATTTCTTTGACAGTCAACTAACATTAATCAATCAATCAATCAATCAAACAATCAATCAATCACAGTAACAACATTTGTATTTCACTTTTTTGTCCAGAGTATAACATCATTATATAGTGTGGCTGTATTTACTTGGGCTTTTAAATACATAGTCCTCATTAAAGAAAGGCTAAAGAATCTTTTTTATTTAGAGTTGGAGGGCAAAACTGAGTTTTATAAAACTATGAATGTGGTCATGCATAAAAGCATTTTAAATATTTATTATAACATTTAAAGTCATCCAGTAAACTTTTAAACTAATTTAAATATAAATTCTTCATGGGGGGGAGTTGTTGGAACAAAAAGCTCCTCACTCATATATATAAGCTAACAGTCAGGTGAAACTTACAAGTATGCAAAAGAAGATAGCTTTCCCCGCAAATAATTTTCCCTATGAATGGAGGAAGGGTCATCCTATATTTTTTTAGAATATGGTAACAGAGGAAGGTGTTACTGAAAGTAAGCAACTGTGCAGGAGGAGCAAATAACGAAAGCAAGTACATAAGGCAGGAGAGAGGATGAAACTGTCACCTTACTTCACAGGGAATGAGACAAGCACACCATCCCTCCCCTCCTTTTGTTGTCTGCCAGATGCAGAGGATGAGTCTGCAAGGTGGAGCCTCTCTACCCATGGAGACACTCCCTCTGTGAACATGGGCTCAGGAAAAGCATGCTCCTCAACCAGTGGACAGAATCTCCATTACAGACCCTCACCCTCAACACATGGAGGAAAGAGAGAATGAGATGCCTTGCAACAGGAGCCACTGAAGTCTGTGGGGCTTACAACAGAATCAGCATGCACAACTTTCCTTGTGTTTTGCTGCTCATCACAAAGGATCCATTTCATTGTTGCAAAAAGAAGGGGGAAAAAACTCATTATCCCAAGGATTTGTTTCCACAGTTTCTATCCCAACTTAATGGAAGAAGCTGGGCTGAATAGATATACCCTCAGCGTTCCTGTGTAGAAGTAAGAGGTATTAAACCCAATGAGAAAGTAAGCACTCATAGCTGTATGTCTGCTGAGCCCAGAATTCTACAAAGAATCTCCTTCCCTGTAGGGGTGTGTGTGTGTGAAAGTTGTTTGCGCACGGGAGAATGTATCTGTGTATATGAAAACAGAGGGTTACCTTATTGTACAGGCAATTAATTTAAAGCAATAGATGGTAATTTCATTATTTTTTTTTGTCCTGGACGCACGCTTTTTTGCCATACGGCTTCTGGGTGGTGCATAAACACATGCACACTTATCTGCACATAACATAATATTTGCATAAGATGGGTCACAAGCACATATTTGCTGAGGCTGGTTTTATTGGAAGTTGACAACATTATCTGACAAGATAAGGAAGTTGGATGTTTAACAGGATTTTGTTGTGTATGTAACTTTTCCCTCTCTAATCTATCTGTATGGGAAAAGATCATACTAAATTTACAGTCCGCTTATTTGGGATAAACACGATACTGCTTCTTATAAAGTCAAAGCAATAGCATCTACATACAAAAAGGGGAGAATTTCAAAAAAGAGCCTGAAGAGCACTGAACACTTATAGTCACCATGGAATGTGTTACATCTGTTTTAAGAGAAACAGAAAAATAAACAGAAGGTGGATCAGTGGGATGTTCTGGACAGAAGAGCTCCACAGTTCTGTTCAATGGGGCAATACACATATGTTCTGCACATAAGAAAAGGTATTAGGAATGGGCATTCCACTACTGCCCTCCTCCTCTCAAGTGCCCTCTATTTTTGGGAGGTTGGGAGACATGACAGAGATGGACTAAGTCCATTGATCTGCATTTCTCCTACCTGTGTGAGAAAAGCTTGCAAAAGTTTGAATAGGGATAAAAGTTGTGTAGATTTTTTTAAAGGGCTATTAACCAGGATACTTACGTGGCATCTAAAATCCTGGTGACAGTGTATACTTTTAAGTACCAGAAACTGGAGGACCCTTCTGTTTATCCTCACTGGTCCCTGCTTTGACTTTCCTAGAGATACAATGCTATATCACAAGGAGGCAAATCACTTGGCTACATGGGCCTCAGCTTGATCCAACAAGGCAATTTTAGGGTCTTGTAAACAGTATACAGACACATCATGCTGACAAAATACACTGCTAGCATACACAATTACGGAATCTGTTTTCTGAAGAACACTCCAATTAGGCTTAAGTATTCCAGGACACAGCCTGCACCAATCACCTTCAGGACAGATAGCACGAAGGTTCTGCTTTTCAGCTGACATCTCCAGGAGAAGCTGTGCACAAGGACATGCACAAGGAGCTTTCTGAGCCACATTGTTCAAATGACAGCAATGCCAGATTATGCAAACAGCAACTCTCTTAGCTGCAACCTCCTCAGCAGCTACCTGTAACCCTAAAGAACATAGCTAGTGTTCCCCGGTATATGAGTGGGCTCCAATATTATAAATAAAAAGCTGTTTTTAAAGTTCCAAGTTAAAACACCCATAGAGAATATATTTTAACTAACTTGTTTACCTGTTGAAGGCTGGCCTTGTTTAACCCAGGTAGCAAAAGTCTGATGGAAATTCTTGTTCTGCTGGAATGTTACTGTAGCTGGAGATCCCACTTTGGTGGCAAGCACTACTTTGGCTCCGCTGGGCATGGAGCGTGGTAATGGGCCCACTACAACTTTCTGAGGAGTGGAGACTGTGGTCACAGTACTGTTAGTTGTAGTAGCCGTAGCGGCTCCACACACGACAGGCACCTGCTTCTGTTGTTCCAGTCGCTTCTAAGAGAGTTAAACATCATGATATCACAAAGAACAGCTTCCATTCATCTGCACACCTGTACCATCATTCTCACCACAGAATACAAGGGCGGACAACGTTTGTAATCAAGAGATGTACCTGGGGGAGGGGGGAAGCGAGGTCATATCACTCGTATGGGCAAAATGGGGGGTGTTTTTGTTTCTAACTGTGGTTTGGTGATTTTAAGGTTTACTTCTGTAGTTTTCATCTGTTTATCACGTCAAAATATCAGGAAACTGTACCATCAAGCTTTCAGCAATCATACCAAGATGGTCCCAAGAATCAGAAAAGGCAGACTTAAGATCTGGACTAGAAGTTGCCCATCCCTGACACAGACCATGTATATTAAGGCTAAATTTCATGCACATTTTTTGGAACCAAGCACTATTAAATACAACTGGACAACTATGTAAATATGCAAATACAACTATGTAAATGTGCAGAAGGTAAGCCTACTTACATGACCCTTCAGGATATCCCAGTAATTTGAGATAAAGTATTTTTTTTTAAAGAAAAAGGCCAACTATAATGGACACAGCCATTACCAGTTGCAAAAGTCTAAGCATTAGAACAGAGAAGCTATTATCCACAGAAGCCCTGACCATATGAAAGTTGTTATAATACAGCAGCTAAGAAACTGAACTACAAAGAATATCCCTAGGGCCCCTTGTTTGCTATAAGCTTAATTGGTAGCATTTCTCTAACTTGGCACTTTGAAACTCGCATTTTTGTAGCACTGCTGAAAAGTGCTTTGGGATGGTATTCATGAAAAGCAATAAATATTTCCATTAGTTAGTTAATTTTGGCCTGCCTGAGATCATAGAATGCATACTTGTGCTTTCTGTCAAAGGGTCTCCAAACCTTGAAAGCAAATTTTCAGCAGCAGTCAAGGTTGTTAGAGTTGGGAAGCCCTGGCCAGTATTTCAGAAGTTCTTCCTACAATCCCTGCCTCTCTTCCTCTTGTGTACAGTTCCCCCACTTACCACTTGCCAAGAAGGAGCACTAGCACCGATTTAGTAGCTTTCTAGGAAAGAGTGGATGAGGAAAGACAGGACCTCTGTTGACTCTGAAGGGTCCTCTTTTGCATGGACTTCAGGTATCCTGCTCTAGTGGCACCTTTTACTTGAGAGGGGAGAATTCTTCCACAGAACATCCAGTTCACCAGATTCCACAATATGGTGGCTCTGGATCCAAACCATTGTATATGCAGTGTTTGGAACACTCTATGAAGTCTTTATGATGAATGCGAAAGTAAAATATTTAAGTATTGAATTGGAAGTGCTTTTGTTTTAAATGTTGGAGTCAGATTCTTAAAGAAAACCCCTTGTTTGATACTACTTTTTTCCAACACAACAGGGCCTACAGTTATTATGTAAGATTTCAAACAGGTAATATTATTTTATTGTATACTACAGGCACTTTGGATAAAGCTGCAGCTAGGTAGCTGAGATGACAGAGGTTTGGTCTTATAAGGTTATCAGTTTGAACCTATGAATCCTGAAGAAGTTGACACAATTCTCTGTGCTGTTAGTCACTTGGGGATTGGACCCTTCCACTACCTGGCTAGAGAAAACTGCCACAGAGATTACAGAAGGGTGGGTTTGTAAATGGTGAACACATCCACAAGGGAAGGGCATTCCCCTCCCACTGTAAAGGACATGGCACACTCCCTCCTAAAGAAGCCATCACTTGACCCAACTGTTTCAGACAACTGTTGTTCTGGCTTCAATCTTTAGGGAACATTGCTAAGAATCTGCAATTAGCTAAAGAGACTCCTGAAATGAAATGGGTTACCTGAATCTCTCTCAGTCAGGATTCAGGCCCAGGTATTGAACAGAAACAGCACAGCTTGCCCCACCAGTCAGTATGGGATGAGGTTTCATCAATAAGCAGACAATAGCCCATTATGCATCTCTACCCCTGGCTGGACAAGAGATGTAGCAAAGCTCCTGACCTGGTGCCTACTAGGAACTGGATAGGAAAAAATAGGTTCAGACTCAACCTTAGCAAGATGTAGTGGCTGTGTATTAGAAAGCGAACAATCCAGGAACAATCTAGCACCAGTTTTGGATGGAGGTTGTGCTGCCCCAGACAGAGCTGACTTGGGAGTCTGAGGAACCTTCCTAGACTCACAGCTCCTGCTTCAACAGCAGGTAAAGGCAATAGCCAGGACTTTTGAACAATTACAGTTGATGCATCAACTGCAGCCATTCTTGGATCAGGAAGCATAGTGCACATTCAGTCCTGACCTTGTCATCATGTACCTGGATTACTGCAATGATTTCTACAAAGGGCTGTCCATGAAGACCATCTGGAAACTCAGGGTCTTGATATCTTTGAAACTGCCAGCTCCAGATTAACTCTGTCCATCCAGTAAGAGCTGGGAGAGAAGGCTTCTAAGGGTGTCTTTTACAAGGGAATGCTATCTACAGGGACCCTGCAGTTGAGATTTTTCAGTGATAGTGTCCCTTGTTTGGAACAGCTTGCTCCTGATATCAGGACAACCCCCTCCCCTTTTGGATTTCTGAAGAGATCTGAAAACACAGCTTCTTGGGAAAACATCTGGGGACAATGAGAATTTCTTTTCCTTGGATGGTGCGCTCAAGGGAGGTTTATTGTTTGAGGCAACAGCTGGCACAAATCTGAACACTTTATCTTTCTTTTAATATTTTTTAATGTAATATAATAATCATTGATCAAGCTGACTTACTAATTTATTATTTAGATTATTATGATTTTGTCTTAATGTTGTTGTTGCTTGATGTAAGCCACTGAGAGCAATTGGGAATTAAATGGCATACAAGTCATAGCAAGCAAGCAAATAAATACATTTCACAACACTTTATAAATCAATTTTGTAAATAAATGTAAAAAGTTCTGAAAATCTGGTGTAATTTTTCTGTGTTTATATGCATGCAAGAATATCTATACTCCCCTAATATTGAGTAGTTTCTGACACCTTAAATCTTTTATTGTATTAATAAGAATAGATGGTTGTATTTGTGTTGCTATACAGGTAGTCCTCGACTTATGGCCATTTGTTCAGTGACCATTCAAAGTTACAACAGCACTGAACAAAGGAACTTACAACTGGTCCCCAAAGTTATGGCTGTTGCAATACCCCAGCAGTCACGTGATCAAAATTCAGATGCATAGCAGCTCACCCACACTTACAATCGCAAGAGCACTTCAACTCCCCACACCCACCTCCCCACCATCTATGCCCTTTTGGCCCCCTCCACTCCGCAGACCCTGCTACCACAGCTGACCTTCACTGTCTTCTTGCTCCCACTACTGACTAAGCATGCCTGGTCTGGCTCTTCATGAGGCAGCTGCTGGCCAAACAAGACTTTCTTCCCCAAGTTGCACATGGTGGTTTCCTCATGAGACCTGAGGAAGATGGCCTCACTTGGCCAGCAGCTGCCTCATGAAGAGCCAGGCCAGCAGCAGGAGCAAGAAGATGGCAAAGGTCAGCTGGGGTGGCAGAGTGCAGGGCAGCAAGGGCTTTGGAGTATAGAGCAGCAAGGATGGCTGGGATTCCTGGGTCAGCTGCTTTGCGCTGCGCTGCTAGGACTTCCTGGGGTAGCAGTAGGAGCCAGAAAGCCCATTTGTGCCATGCTGCTGGGCCAGGCTGGGCTTTGTGCGGCACAGAGGAGCTTCCTGGTGTGCTGTGGCTCTGCGGCTTTTTACTTTTTGTTGGGGCTGGGCTCCACGTGGCACAAAAGGGCTTCCTGGCATACTGCGGCTCTGGGGCTTTTTGCTGGGGCTGGGCTCTGTGTGGTGAAAGGGACTTCCTAGTGTGCCATGGATCTGGGGCTTTTTATTTTTTGCTGGGGCTGGGCTTTGCATGGCGCAAAGGGGCTTCCTGGCATGCTGTGGCTCTGGGAAGTTTTGCTGGGGCCGAGCTCCGTGTGGCACAAAGGGGCTTCCTGGTGTGCTGTGGCTCTGGGGCTTTTTACTTTTTGCTGGGGCTTGGCTCCACGTGGCACAAAGGGGCTTCCTGGCATGCTGCAGCTCTGGGGCTTTTTGCTTTTACAAAAAGCTTGCAGCCTCAGAGCTACGGCGTGCCAAGAAGCCCGTGAGCCACTGCGTACTCTTTCCCTGACACAATGCACTGCAGGACCCCCTCCCCCAACTCATGCACAGCCTGGGCCAGCCCTCCCCCACCCCTCCACAGCACCACCATGCTCCTTACCTGGGACTCCTGCATCTTCCCACTTAACGACCTGCATGTCTTGAGGTTACAACAGCACCTGGGACTGCCTGGATTGCCGATGCTAAGCAATGCGATCACATGATATTGCACTTTATGACCACATTGCTAAGCAACATAAATTCCAGTCCCAATTGTGGTCGCAAGTTGAGGGCTACCTGTACTGTAATATATAACTAAAAAGTTGGTATGGAATATCATTTCTGCTAGAGAAGTAAGGACTGAACACTTTTCTAGAGTGTTTAAAATAAAGAGAACTGTTTTATGAAATATCATACTTGTCAATAAAGCATATGAAAGGAAGGGGTTCTAGTTAGTCTTTCTCTGGTTCTTTTTCTCATTTTGCTTTTGCTATTATTGCTTGTTTTGTTCATGAATACCAAACCCAGCAACATATGTTTGGTTTTATTTTGTATTAATACATAAGCTGACTTGAGTGAGCATTTTGCTTGGAAAAGCAGATGGAAATAACATAAAGAATCAATGACAGGTAAAAGGTAAAGCAACTGTTAAAAGAAATTTAGGAAAATTACAGAGTTAACTACTAGACATATGTCATCCTTGTGTGCATGTCTCATTCACAGCAGATTAATTCTATATCAATGGGTATATAAATATTTCTAACTAAGAATTCAATTTCCATTCCAACATGGAAGTGTTTCTGATTGTGTACTTGGTAGAATGCCAAAAATTACATTCACCAGATATCCTGTCAACATCTACCTTAATAGCTTTGCAACAGAAATCTGAAGAGGCATACAACCCTGAGGAAAAGCCACCGCATTCCACACGATGTGTAATGTAAGTAGCACAATAAATGACAAAAATCTGATATACCAATTTTAGATTTCCACTAGGGATTTTCATATTTTTACTCATATGAAAATGTTTAAGGAAGACACACTTCCATGCTAATTTGCTAATTGTACACAAATGCAAACAATTTAAACTTTAACAGGTGGGACTTCTAAAAGGCTACCCCACCTGCTGGGCAGCCAATCGTTGTTGTTTGAGTTGAGCCTCCATTTGAGCCTTGAATTCCTCTGCCTTCTTCTGTTCACTAACCTTAGCCTGTTGTTCAACTGCCTGTGCCTTTTCCTTCTCCACCCTGCAAAAGAGAGGTATAGAAAATTAATACTGGCCACTATAAAGGAATTACAACATTTTTATACGAAGGGAACTGGTTTCCAGGTTATTAGTATGCTGCATCTAAGTTCCTGAAATTTTCCAATGTCAATATGCTCTACTTCATAAATAATTCTTCCTTTTGAAATATTTTATGAGTTGCCTTTGACCTGGTCCTCTGTAAGACTAGAGGAAGCTGGGATCTAATGAACACTTCCTGCTGGGAAAAAAAACAGAATGTCTGTCTCATTACATTTTCCCTATGCAGAATCCAATCCCTCTTCCTATGTGATTCCAGTGAGGAGAGAATTGGACAATTCCATTCATATCCTTTGGCACCAACTGCTGACCACCTCTGAATTTAATTCAAGAAATTTCAAATCTCTGATTTGCCTGCTGCTTAAACCAAGCATTGGCTGAACTATTTTAATGTCTAGATGAAACAATTTGACAACAAACCTTCTATGGATGATATACCTTTAGTGAGTGAAGTAGGGGGTCAAAGCAGCTGACTTAAAAACTTAAAGAACCTAAAAAGCTCTGAAGAAAGGTGTCCAAAGTAGTCAATTGAATGAGTCAGAGGAAAGCAGCTGAGCATTCTTCAGAGGCTTAAAGTACCAATTCTGATTAGCACCAGCTGATATTGTTATTATGGTAGGACTTACGGAACTCACAGTACAACAAATTTAGAAGGCACAAATTTGATTTCCTTGTGCTAGAATACCCACAGCAACTCCTAAAGGAAGCACAAAGTGGAGAAGGAAATGGAGACAGAGAAAGCCATAGGATGTAAAAACACAAAATGCTATCATTATGATGAGATAAATGGAAAGGGTAAAGACACTGAAATTTGGAAAGTTTCTACTTTTCAAAGTTAGTATTTTCTTGAGTACAAAGAAGTAGAAAAGGAAACCTGGGGAAACTAAACAAGATTTTGGACCTGGGTGGAATTACCAGAAAGCTGCGTATGAAAGAAAGAAAACCCAATATGAAATCTAGGAAGATAATGGCTATGCTAAAGAATGAAAGAAACGAAAACATAGGAAACAAAAGGGATTGTAAAGTTTAATTAACTGGAATCAGTTTAACAGCCTCAACAGCTATTTTTTTAGCATTACATTCACTGAAATGAAGAAACAATGGTATCAAGAAGTTTTTTTCTGTTGTATTTCCTGAACTGCACTTACAGTTCTATGATTTTTCTGAGATTTCAGTTAGTTTGTTAAACCAATTAGCATAACTCGAATACACCTAAATATGTACCTCAGTAAAGCTAAAACAGATTTCAAATGTCAGTTTACCTTTCAGAAAACGCTTTTATCTCCCATAATTCCAATTCCTCCTCCGCTACCCAGGTTTCAATTATGACTGGTCCTGTTTGCTTTGGTGTTTCTGGCCTTTTAGGCCTCAATGCACTTGATCTAAGGCCTTTCCTCTGCGGGGTTGGAGTTTCTGACAAAAAAGCAAAATCAATCAATGTTCAGTTAAATATCAGTATGAACACAGATCATGTGTGTCTCTTTAAGTTATTTGTGCATTTTATACACACATTTACCTTTTGGGGCCTCTGGAACACCAATAGGGCAAATAATTTTCCGTATGCAGTACTCTGATCGAATCCCATACGGTCCAACATCTCTCCGTTTGATTATTTCCGTCGTCGTAATTTCCATTTCTGATGTTTCTACAAACATATTTCAACATTCATTCACTAGCTTAAAAAGAACTTACCACAAATGTTAGCTGAAATTCTGGAGTTTCAGTTTAAAAACTGCAGTTTGTCTTAGCATAAGTACAAAAAAACGAAAAACCCACTGGCACTTCGAATTTAACTTCCGTTATTAGTATAATTAAGAAAAGTTTTAAGCCATTGTGTAATATGTCAGGATACTCTTTAAAAATTTGTAACATGAAGCTTAAGTTACCGATTAAGTGAACCCCATAATGAAAGTGAAATGAAATACAGAAAAGTGACAGATATCACTGGATTTTATACTTGTATTTATTTGATGAAAATAGCTGCATGTTTTGAACACAAGGCCTTTAAGATAATATACAGAATAAGCATAATTTTAAACATTAAAAACAGAGTAACAGAATGGACAAAAAAGAAAAGTCAACTACAATTTCTAACTACGAAACATTAAGATGAATGAGAAACAGAAACGTCTTTTCTATCAGCCAGAAAACGAGTAATGGATTGACTAATTCAGAAGAGTGCCTTCTGTAGCCCTTGATCTAACTTCAAAAACCTTCTGTAAAGCGAATATGTGTCAAAAGGAATCTATAATACCCTGCTGCATTTGGAGGCAAGAAAATATCAGCACAGAAATAGAGAAAAAAGGGAAATGCCTTTTACATTGTCATATCCAAACAACATTCTGATCTTCCACCTCTTTGGTTTCAACTGAAAGAGATGGTAAAGTTCAGTGACAATGATCAAGAGTCAATCCCAAACTCCATGATATTCTCGCTCAATATCTTCTTGAAGATGTTAAGAAATACATATTTACCAATTAAATGAGTAATACATTAAAAATAAATCCACATTAATCAGCATTCTCTTACTAGCAGTCTATAGATGTGAAGGCTTACACTGGTTTTTAAAAAATCTATTTTGAGGATTGATTTTTAAATTGACATCTGTCTTGCATATTCTGAAACTCTGGAATATAACAAAGATGCTTACAATATTTCTGACCATAACAAAAAGTTATCATTCATTCCCCCCCACCCCCCCCCCCCGAATTATGGTCTAATATAAGCAGGAGAGAGGAAATTAGACAGACAGACTGACTGACTGACTGACTTATTTAACTTATATGGCCCCCGCCCATCTCAAACATATGACTCTGGGCAGCTGACAGAGAATAAAAACAAGATAAAAACCATAGAAAACAATATATAAGAAACATAGCAGCAGAGATAAAACCAACAACACAGTCAACATGACCAAGATACTGGCTCAACCACGTACTCTGGGCCCCAGACTTGGCAACAAAACCAGGTCTTTATGGCCTTACAGAAAACCAGTAGGGTCAGGGCAAGTCTAAGGGAATGATGTTATGCTGAACTCCCAATGCTAAAGGAACAAAAGACTTATAAAAAAATTAGCCTGACAGCTAAAATTAAAGTTACAAGTTATATCGGATTCAGATATAAAGGTCCAATAAGCAATGCTTTATGGAAATGAGTATGAACAACTTGACTACTCTTCCTTCTTGTGTGCACAGCAACAAAAACAGCTCCCAGGTCTGTTAAACCAGTGTTCTCATAATATCCCAACTGGAGAACTGCAGCTTAAGGGTTCTCTATAAAGCAGAAATACAAACCAATTTGCAGTTCTAGTTTATAGGAAGTGCTTTAATCAGTTCCCCAATTTAGATGTCACAGAAAAGCCATGGTTAAATGAACTATAGTGTCTTTTATGCAGCAACGCACAAATAGAAAATAAATGTTTGAGCTTGTTTCTTATACCAGGGAATGTCTTTCTCTGAAACCAGTGTCAGCATGCTTTAAATTTTCTGTTGAACTAACAGAATCCAGATGCTGTGCAATATTAGACAGTGAAGGTGTCAGCTTTTCTGGGTATCATCTTTTTTAATAAATATCTTCCTACTTAAACAACAACAAAATTCAGGTTTCTTGCTGTGTAAAATTCATTTAGTCTGTGCTTAATAGTGTGACCACGGTTTACTGTTAAATCATGGACTGAAATGAGTTTCAGTTTCATTCATATTCATCCAAGGCATATCACATATTGAGTGGGAAGAAAAAGCGTAATAAAAATTGAGTAACAATTAAAAACAAAACAAAACAAAACAGAATTTCTTAAAAATAATTGATTTCAGAGTTCTAGTTCCCATACCATATTACATATTTTGCAAGAATGTTTAATTATCCACATTTCTGAAAGTTAACCCTACCTGTGCGTGTAGTTCCTCCTCCTGGTGGGGGTTTGGCAGCCATGTCATCCCACTTTAGGCATGCCCAGAGTAACCTCAACATGAGGCTAACCCCTGCCAAAGATTTTACAGTCTGAAGTCGGTACCTGGAAAAACACAAAAAGGAAATCATAGGCTGCCCACCTTCAATATCCTAAAGGAAGCAGCCTAAATGCCATAGATCTCCTAAGGTAAAGTTCATGTTTTTCTTTCAGTCTTAGTTAAGAATGGGGTATATTTTCATGTACAGACACACACATAGCACTAGCAGTGATTATACAGACCTATGCTATCACATGTTGAATTCTGCTCATTTAAATGCCAAGTTACAGAATATTTTTAGAATGGCAGGTCAACTAGGTATAGTTTTACAGTCTTAATTATCCACTGAAACCAAATAATAAGGAATTAGGTGTTCTTGTGATAGCTCTGATAAGCCAACCAAAGAAGGTAAGTTATGAAAAAACACTATTCTGTAATGGCAATTTGAACATTATTTCCTATGAGTTCGAGTTTCTAGTATTGGTAAGCTCTAAATAATACTAGTGGCATATATTAGAATGTGAACCATGATTATTTTGAAAACTCTTAAGTCCTTGGTTACTGTTAAAATGAGGTTTATCCAGCAGAATCCTGTTTAATAACATAAAGGCAAACTTACTATATAAAGCCTTTTGCCTAGCCCTAACAAATCTGTAGCCCTCCTGAAGTTGCTATCATTCCATGTATTCCAGCCACAGGACCAATTATGAAAGGAACGGGAATAATTCCAAGCTCAGAATTGGAGACCAGAGTTTCCTTGTGGATAATCTTAAAATATAAATTTTTGCAGTGTTCAGTTCTTTAGGCTGCATTCATTCTATGAGGCTCAAGTTAAAAAGGATGTGATAAGGTTCCAGGATATTTCTAGTTTCTATTTTTTGGTCTCAGTGGGCACTTACTCAGCATATTTAATCCTTACAGTGCATACACTCTGCAGTGTCTCCTGCTTCTTCATCACTCCACACATCAGAGGCAGAAAAGTGCCAAATGTGCATTAGGTGCAGGGTGCCCTATACTGCTCCCATACCGACTGAGTAGCAGTTGAGAAACCTTTCTTTCTGAATACACATACAAGGAATATTATTCTCCTGTTAAATACAGATTCAGTGTCTAAGGGACAAAATAATAAGCAATTAAGATTTTAAAGTGATGACAATTAAAGTGCTGGATTATAATATATTTACAATGTATGCACAATAAAAACTTCTCCCACTCAATGTTATTATTTTATAACATTGTTATAACATTGTACCTCCAAGTGATACCAAAAGTTGGTCTTGGGGATGGATATGGCCAGATGTCCAAAGCAGGCTTAGCGGTATAGTTGAAACAGGGTACTTCTCTAATCCCTCCTTTTCTTGCCAGCTTCTTCAAGTCATCACTGGGTAAAACAAATATGCTCTTTTTACTGCTTTTAGTAATAAACTTTCTGTAAGACGGCAATGCTGTTCCAGACCGAGTCTTTTTAGGTCTTGAAAATTTCATTAGTTTCACTTTGTCCCTTGTGGAATATTCCTTGCTGACTGTCATAGAAGTCACCAATGTTCCACCTGGTGTTGTCAAAGAATCAGTCACTGTTGTTGTAACCACAGTTTTACTATGCTCTTTTACAGAAATAACATCTGTACTGCTGTCTGCTATGGGAGTGGTAAGCTTTGTTACAGTGGTTGTGGTTGTAGTAGTTACAGTGGATATGGAACAATTTTCAGTAGATGACACCACACTTTCTTTATCCTCCTTGATTGCTGATAGCTCTGACACTTTATAAATAGTTTTTGATTCTGTAGAAATAGTAGATGTGGTGGTCACTTCTGTCACAACAGCTTTTACTGCATTTTCTCCATTGATGTTTTTAACTCTATGTGCCTGCAGTCCATTCTGATCAGCAAAGTCATTACTCAAACTAGATTCTTCACATGAAATTACAGGTGAGAGGGCAGCTTTCTTAACACATGATGATTCAATTTCCATGCATTCTGTTTCACTACATATACTGTTCTCGTTACAGGAATGGAAGGCTGGGATGGATGCATCATCAACTGGACTAGATCTTTCAGAAGAATACTGCTTCCTTCCAGTGTCTTGAGCAGACTGAGATGTCCTGTCTTGAGGTAAAACATCATCTCGAGAATCACAGTCTGGATCCACAGAACTCTGCACAGAACACTCATTGTCTGAATTTCTTCTCTCATCCACATGTTCTGCAGCAATATCTCCATTCATAAATGGTTTTACAGATTCATTAGAGGAAAATGATTTACCTAGCAGATTGCTCTTATTAATATTATTGATTTTAGAGTCAATATTACTCTCGGCTTCTTCAATTACTTCTCTTTTTAAGCATCCTTCATTTGGTAATACTTTGAAATCAGCATCTTTTCCATTAATCTGAAATGCTGCTGACTTTCCTCTTTCCATCTGGACATCATGTTCTCCATTTTTATTATTATTTTTATCAGCAATGCTTTTAATCTGATCAAAGCACTTACTTATGGAAGTTGGAGGATCACACTTCGCCTGACCTAGCTTTTCACCATTTGTTTCTGTAATTTTAGAGTGTGTAATTTCATCAAGAATATTTTCTCCTAACACGTCAGGAATCTGGGCTTCAAATGCTTTTTCTGAAATAAGCTCAGTATGCAATGATTTTAGGCCTTCAAGGGTTCGCTTGGGATTTAATACAATCTTTGGTTCAGATGCATCTTCATTGCTTTTCAGTAGACTCGTATTTATGTTATTTGCTTGCAGAGATACTGCTGCATGAAGATCCTCTAAATTACAAGCTTCTACAGAATCACAGCCCTGATTTTCAGTTTTTAATGTTTCACTTTCTTTCTTAATGAAAGATGCAGTGTCTTTTTCACAGCTGTGTTCAATTCCCACTGGCTGTATATTATGTTCACTCTTGGGCTCTGTGATCTTTGTTTCCTCTGAACTTTTTTCATTGTCCTCTAATGCACTGCATTTAGTTGATTCTTTATTGTCTGTTGCCTGAGAATGTTCCATGGTTGAATTATCATTCTCCTTACTCAACACTTTATTTTTCTCTATATCCACTGGTTCAGAAACACTTTCATGAGCATTCATTGCTATCAAACACTGAGTATCTGAGCACTGATCTGAAATGAGATCTGATTCTTCTTCTAAAAGTCTATTCAAGCAAGACAAGGATTGGACTGATTCACTGGTTTTATTGAGGTGGAGATTGTTAGGTGACAAACTGTCTTTAACAGGATCTTCAGATTGATTTGTACCTGAAATATGGATTCTCTTTTGTGAAGTTAAATCTATCTGTTTTCCATCTTCTGTCTTAGCTAACAGTAGGCCATCTGTATTCCTTTGTGGACTTGGAGGTTTACAATCTGAGGAATTAGCACTAGCTTTAAGCTTAATTCTTTCCAATCGCTGCTTTTCCTCTAATGTAAACTGTTTTACTCTTCTTTCAAGTAGTCCATCTAATTTTGATGTTTTAACTTTCCTTTTGTAACATGTCCTTAAGTGAAAACCTTCACTAACATTTATTAAATCTGCACTGATTGGAGTTTCTTCATATTTTGTGGAAGCATCCATTTTCATTTCATCCACTTCCATAGGTTCTTCCTTGATGTCTTTATCATTTTCACATATTTCTTTTTCATCTATAAAGAATAATTTTTAATCAGTAGGACATTTTATCAATTAACATACATACTGACAAACCTAAGTCAGAGCTCCCCAACAGGGCACCTTCCAATTATATAACTTACTCCCATCATTATGTATAGCATCAACAATAGGCATGCTAGGTGGAGAATTCTGGAAATCTGAGATCACCCATTTGGATTGAGTTCAGATTGAGGAAGGCTAATCTAAGTTGTGATTGATTACATATTCTTTTGCAATAGTATATGCAGATATATGGAATTAATAAAGTACTTTGTTTCTACCACTGAATAATTATTTTCTCTAGACTGTTTTCAGGAAATGTTACACACATAAAATTTTGCTCAACTGATGAAAGGTTAAATGTTTATTTAAATGGATAAAGTGCTTATTACCTTCCTTCGCATGATCTGATTTTTCAAAATGTCTGTCAATTTCAGCTTTTTCTTCATTTAATTCATTTTCTTCCTTGGTTTGACTTTTCTTTGTGGTCTCAGAATTTTCAGTTTCTTTTTGGTCCTTTTTATGTGGTTCACGGAAGTTCTTTATTCTATCTTTCAAAGAATAGTGCTCTACTTTTACTTTTGATGGATTTTTCCTTTTATCCAATTCATGTTGTTTTTCTGTGATAGCAGCAGTATTGTTCTTTGCTGATAAAAAAATATGTATATATTCACATGATTTTTGTCATCTGTTAGTATAAGACTCTCATAGAAGCATACACTTTAAAAGGAATAACTTTTAAGAGTACTCAAGATTATTATTTATCACACCCTCCAAACCTATTACTGTATTCAGAAATAGGACTACTACAATTACAGTATAGCACCTTATTTTTTTCCTGAAATGCAATTTTCTTCAATAGAAATGTTACTGACCATTTCCCAACAGGATCTCAACAGATGTAATTCACCAAACCCAATTATCAGAAGTATTAAAAAACTATTACCTATTACCACATAGATTTTTATCTCAATAAAATCAGATTGTTATTTCTGCATCAGTAGCAACAATTACAAAATGACATTTTTAACAAGCTATTTTGTTTGCAAAAGGGATTCTGATCTTGTAGAGGGTCCCACTAGGAGAAACAGAGGTGATTTTGTCCATTTTCCTTCTGTTGCAGTGCCCATTCTTTCCCCCCATTCCAAAGGTCCCCTAACCTTCCAGAACAGCTTTTCTGGTTGTATCAGGAATGGGGAAATCAATAAAAGTGATCTTCCATCTATGGAAACATCCTATTTGTCAAAGCTGCTCAAACAGCTTTGAATCTATTAGCTTGGGGTTAGGGTATATTACCAAAATCACAAATTTTCTTTAATTACAAAATTTAATAAAATTAAATAGGCCAACTGGAGAAATTCAACACTAAACCCAATTCCAGTAGTATGCTTCTTTTATATTTAGAAAATTAAGATATTTATGTGAATAATCAGCAATATTTTACTGCAAACACCAGTATTTAATTGATAGCTACAGAGTATTTTACAGATATGTATTTTAAATTTTCTCCTAAAATGCTTGCTACAACTAGAAAGAAATTAAAATATTACAACATTGCTTGAAAATACTGTGAAAACTGGTGTTTGATGTTCTAAAATTCACTTGCAAAAAATAATATTTCAAAATTCATAGCTATATTTTGTAAGCTGCCCAGAGTCTGCCGAGTGGTCGGCTATAATAAATTTAATGAAATAATAAGGATAATGATGATTTCCAACACTTACCAAGTAGCAACTTTCTATAACTGACATTAGTATTTCCAGGTAATCTGGGCACAAATCTATGAACATGCGTTTTACTAATCCATATCCATCCACCATATCCTGTTACTCTATATTCTTCTCCTTTTTGTTTCCAGACCTATGAAAGGGTTTAAGTATATAGTTTTTAAAAATTTTTATATGAATTTGCAGCATTACACACACACAAAATATGGCTTTTAAATAATGTTTGAATTTTATTTTATTTTTTTGCTAGAAGTTAACACTTTATCCATTCAAGTTCTAAACAATTTTTTGTTCTGCAATTTATTTTTTACAATGAAAAGTGGCATAACATTTTAGAAATAATTGGTTAGGAGTGCACACGCTCCTAGAGCAAGCTGCCTCTGCCTAAAACAGAAATCCTTTTCATCAGAATGAAAAGGTGACAATGGAAGTTATTATTCAGGTTTCTTGAGCATAGAAAATGGAGCTAGCTTTAGAAAAATTAATAAAACTGTCTTCTTCTACTTTATGAATTCGGCTAACACTCAAACTGACACTTAAGAAAGTTTATCTAAGGTTTGGTGCGACATCCGAATACATATGCCTTAGTTAACAGCCGCTCTTCACTGCCAGAGGTTGCTATAACAGGAAGATAGGAGCAGACATATGACTTGAAAAAGGCAAACAAGTAATGCTAAACCCTGATTTCCCCTTTGTTTCCTTGGAAGTTCAAACAATGTTTAGGTTCTCAACTCTGATTAGCTCAAACCATAACTGGCAAGATATTTAAAACTGAACCTTTGTCTTCTGATTACTTCGCTAAAAGGATTGACCAAGAATATCCTCTCCTGAATATTGTGACTGTTAGCACTGAATGCTGTTTCAGTGGTAACCATACATCCACTCTTCATTTAGCGACTACTTGGTTAGTGACCATTCACAAATACGAAGGTAATAAACAATTCACGTTCCAACCAATGCATGCTTTTACGACCAAATTTCGTGTGCCTGACAACAATGCATGCCGGAATAACACCGGCATAGTTACATGAGAGAACTTTATCTGAATGAGAGGGCAGCAGCCAGTGGTCTTTGCAGCGTCTCTCTCTCTCAGTCACATGCTCACTTAGTGACCATTTTGCTTAACGACAAAATCTCTGGAATGGAACGCTGCCGCTAAACAAAAAGTGGGTTTAAAAAATATGATACTATATGAACTGCATCCAAGAAAGCAATAAATAAAATTTATGTATTAGTTATAAATAAATAAGTACAATAATTCATTACAAAGAAATCGGAAGCAGTTTACAAATCTAGGTCTGGATTCAAGCTAGAATAAAAACTGGAATAAATACAATCCCTTAAAAGCAGTAACACCATACGGTAGGGAGAGTTAACGGCCAGTATAAAAATAGGGTTTTTAAAAGCATGTCAGCAGGTTGGGGCCTGGTATACTACAGAGGATAACTGAAACCACCAAAGGCCTACTTTCAATTAAGAAGTGACAAATCACATACACACATGGACACTGGGCTTAAATAAGCAAAGTTACAATTATACAAATTCAAGGGAACTGCAACAGAATATAGTATGTACCACCACACTACTGCTAGAAGTAATTCACTTGGAAGAGAAACTGTGTGCAGGCCTCTTAGTGATAGTGAGTTGGGTACTTTTTCCACTCTTTTTCACTCCTCTGAAATCATACTTACTACAGAGTAGGAAAATGTGTGGCTCTTTGGATGTTTTTGAACTATAATTTCCAGTATTCCTCACTATTGGCTGGGGTTGCTAAAATACAGCAGAATCTGGAGGATTCATGTATTGCTTACCCTTTCTCTGTAGGAGTTAAATTTGGGGATAGTGACCACCTCAGTTTAAGAATTTATCACTATAATTCCCAGCAATGACCATGCTGGCTGGGGAACTTCAGACATTGAAGTCCACACATGTAACAGGCACCTCAGCTGGGTATATAAAATACTTTATCTAATGTTTTTATTCCTTTCCTTCCTCCAAAAACATCTTTGTATAATTCAGGATGACTTTTAACAGAATTAAAGTTATCATCCTTCTTAGAAACTCACAAGCACCTAATCCAGCTGTTTTTGGTCTCTTTCTTTTTCTGGGTTTCATTTTATAAACAGCTATCATTCTGCTGACATCTGAGAACAGAAAAGCCATTTTTATTTTTAGGTGACCTTATTTAATTTCCAAGTTAAACAAGTAGGTTTTGTTATCGTAAGAATAACAACCTCATTTTTCACAAGATGCTACATGCTTTGGAATTCCAAATTAAAAATTGGTGGAAGCTAATTAGCCTCAACTAAATACAATAATTTATATTTGATAACCTCCCCAAAATTGGATATATACTACAAATACTAAGATATTATTCAATGATGATGAATGTCACATTTAGGAATTATGGATCATCTTTAATATTTCCAAGCTGCATTTTATTCCCTGATGTCCACATATAAACAGAGATTAGAGTTTTTTTGGGATTTACTACCTGATATTAATCTTGAATTTATTAGCTCAAGTTATTCACTACCAGTCTTCATCAGTTGACGTATGTCGGTCTAGATAACAACTTTTGCGTTTTTAAGCAAAAAGAGGTTAATTAATTTGTATCTTCACCTAAGGTACCTTCCAGTTCTTCAGTAACTGGCTCCACTGTCAATCTGCTCATACTCTTTAGACACTATTTTCTAATATTCAGATAGAATCTGCTCTCTGTATTGAACCCCATTATTCTGTGTGCTGCACATGGGAGTACAGATCTTGACCTCCTTTAGTTCAGTCGTCTTTCAGGTATCTGATACTATCATATCCCCTAAGTCTTCTCAAGGAGAAATAATCCTAGTTTCTTCAATCTTTCTTCACAGAACTTGTTTTTTTGTTCCCAGATCATTTTGATTGTCCTACTTTGAATTTGCTTAGGTTTACCTGAATTTTTATTACCATGGGATGTCCAGAACTGGATAAAATAGTAAAGAAATCACCTGAGTGTGCAGTACAAATACTACTTCACATGATTTGGAAAGTGTATTTTTATTGATGCAACATTTGCCTTTTCTGCAGTCACTTCACATTTCTTGTTTTTGGTTGTCAGTCTTGTACACTGGGCCTTATTTTTGTTTGTTTGTTTGTTTGATTTCCTTCATTACGAAGAACTGCATCTCTGTCAATTCTTGTTGTAGTGCCACCTTTCACTGATCTGAGAAACCTTCGCCCTCTCTTTTCAGTTGAAGTATGGTGACTCATTGCTCCAATCTTCTGACTTTTTCTTTAGGGGGTACTACAAAGTTGCACTTCCAAATTATTTTCAGGCAGAAATACAAAGAAGCCCTAGGGCTTACAACTGTCGAGTTCTATCTGTTCATCTTCACTTTTATTGCTTAAGATACGAGAAATACTTTTCCTTCTCATTACCTTCTCTGGTCCTCAGGTTAGCCAACTCATTCTTGTCCTAAGAGGAAAAAGTTTGGCCAAGGACTCCCCTTAAACTCTCAGTGAAAGAACCTGGTAGCCTTATATTCCTTCTACAGACTCTGGTAGAAGGAATCCCACAATGGTAAAAGTCACCAACAATCGTTAACAATCAGCTCTCAGGTCACACACCTTGCAAACAGCAGTAATTCAGGAGATGAGGCTTTTACCCATCACAATTGAATACACAATCCCTCAGAAGCTATTTTTTCCTATTCCCACAAAATGGGAAAATCAGAGTGTACCTGAATTCACAGCAAGCTTCACAAAAGTGGTTCTTATTCCCTATGGCTTAAAGACATTCCAATCCGGTATCTTTTAGATGCACTAAACTACAAACTCAATGGTCCCCAGCTCTCATGGCCATCTAATGGCCACCAGGTTAGAGAGGGCCATTCTAAATCCTCTCTCAAGAAATCACCCCAAAGATGCAGTCTAGTTTTTTGGTGATCTTTCTCTCAACTAAGAGAACCATAAATAAAGGCAATTCCTCCACTTGACAGGAACTAAGTGCCTTAGAATAAGCATGAGTGTCCTAATAATTCTCTCAATCAGATTTTACTAATACCAAAAAAATATAATTACTTAATGACATTGTCCATTGTTATCTCCTTAAAATGTACTCTTGTCTGACTTTTGCTGAAAACAGCACTTCATGGTTAGACAAATTATTCTGAAAGCAACTCAGAACGAATGCCTGTTATTGTACAAATCCACTCAATCTAACAAAAGTGCTAGACTAAGATGTGCCTCTCTGGGGAAAAATCACATGGTTCCAAGTAATGAATTCACATAAAAATGGTAAAGGCATCCTTGAGTTGAACTCTACTTCTGGTGACATCTATGCATCATGGAAGTTGTTTGCTATTCTGTTCTTCCAGGATTTTTTTTTCATTTCTCTGTCTAGTCTATAGCCAAGGAAATCCTATATGGTCCCTTATCCAAGTACCAAGCAAGGTCAATCTTGTTCTGAAATCAACCAGGTCATTTGAGTATTGTCACCTGCCGAATTCATACAACACCCCCCCTCCAAAGAACCCCCGACTAATCTGACTGCAAATAAAGGCGAGGGGTCTGTTAAAGACAGATTAAACCCGAGGCAATCCTTTTGTTTGGAAACAATAATGCACAAGATTTTGTGCCTGCTTATGTTCATCTTAGTAGAGGTAAAGAAAAATGGGAGCAATTTTATTCCATAATTTACTTTTCCCTCTTGCTCAGATTCTGGTTGTTAGAATTTCCATGTGCTAAGTTAAAAGTTTAATGTGCTTAATTTTGTGATCTTCTCAGCTAACTATTTAACAACCATCTATGTACCATGCTTACCAGAGTAAGAGAGAAAAAGATCACACACACCCTTTTGGGGATATAGGTTTGCCATTCCCAGCTGGATTCCTAAGAAATTGACCTCCACTCAGAATTCACTGGGGAGAAGAAAAAGGGTCCATCTAAGAATTTCCCTTAATGAACTCTACTACATTCAATATCAAAGATGTTTGGTGATCAAATGAGCAAGATTACAACCATAATGGAGTGGTATCAGATTACAGCAGCACTCCAAGTTCATTTAGGTCCCCTCTTTTGTTTATTGTATTACTGTGATTATTTCAACTAGCATTCCATTAATATTCACAGTCTTTTAAATTAACTCAAAGACCAGTAGCAATCTGCTAAAATGTATTAGTTTTTTAAAAAGAGAATAATGTTATGTAGAAATAATACCTGGTGTTTGATGGGGAATGTATATTTCACCCAAGTTGCTTGTTGCATGGTTTCTTCTTCCTCTTGTTTTCTCTCCTTTTTTTTCACCTTCTCTTTTTCTTCTCTTTCAATAGCTGTCATTCTGCGTAACCTAATCATAAGATACACATTAGAGCATTTAAAGCATGAGGCTGACCTAGAATTGTCAAATATTTTGACGTAGATCATTAGAACTGCTTTTATACACACTCTAATATGTTACCTGGTGTGACCCAAGGACTCCCTCCAAATGGGCAGCATAACAACTGGTTTAATTGCACATTCCAATATAGCCAGAGCCAATGCAAATTCTCTAGGTTTGCTGCACATCTGGACAGCTTTGATCCAATTAGATCTATTATTTGACAAAAATATGAAAAGTATTAAGTATGTTGTATTCACTTAGCCATCTCCAACAGCAGCAAAACAAAAATAATAAAACAGCAAGCAACAACTGCAATGATACAAAAAACCCTTGAAGTGCTGATAACTTAACCCTATCTTTAACCTTAGTCCTGGGTGTATTAGAGTACATCTACAGCATGATAAAATATAAAATCTGATGTTGTTTATTTTCATTCAAATCCCTCCTTAAAATCTACTTCTTTGTGATGTCTTTGGCATAATATCCTAGTTCCCTTCTCTGCAACAGAAGCAACTACCTACTGCTTTCATGTTCGCCTTATTTTCACTCCTTTTTTTTTTCCCTTTATTTCTCCAGTGTTGAATGTTCAACTAAAAGCTCCTCAACTCTGGTGTGTTTTCCCCTAATCTAATGCTTATATGCACAAAATACCTAGGAAAACCACAGATGTCTTTTTACCTGTGTGAAGCCCAGTTGGGATGAAGGAATGAGGAGGGGATGTTATTCTCTAGCTGAATTATTGTTAACCTTAGAGTGGATATTGTGAGAACCTTTGACCCATGGACAGAACCATTCCATTTGAACTCTCCAGCAGGACTCAGACAAAACTTGTGAGAAAGGTGACGCCTTTTGTCATGGTCTTCTCGGTGTTGATGTTTATTCAAAGCAAAAGAATTGGTAGCATATTGATTATGGTAGATGCGATACTTCCCTTCTTGACCCAGCTTGAAATAATTGCTGATGCTTCCTTTCATCACTATTTCCTTCTTGGTATTCATTCGGGAAATTTCCCCTTGGGAATTAACCACAAGCACCTTATTGAAGTCAAAACAAAACAAACAAAAGCAACAAAACTTAAGAACATTTATTCTTTAAGCTTAAATTTTAAAGTTTTAAACAAGAAAGAGGCAAAATTCTGCAGCCTTTAGGAACTACCATGTTAAGAATGAGCAACAATGCTTACTATAGCATGTATCTGACCACACAGGTTTTGCCTCATTATCTCATTTTATTTCATTTCTGTATTATTTGTAAGCACTTAGAGCCTTTCTAGAATGCAACAGCATAAATATTGTGGTAATAAATAAACACCTGAATAAACCTCAGTAATAAACTAGGGTTGCATTTCCATTAACATTTTTGGCCAAAACAACATAAGTGGATTCATGATCTCTGATAGCAGCACAATATTTCTGCATTCCAGAGCAAAGAAACTGAAATCACATGTTTAGGAAAATGAATACCATTCCTGACTCAGCAGCATACAAGTATAATAATAATTAAAAAATACATACATACATACATACATACATATATATATATATATACACACACACACACATGCATAGATGTTGATGCCATCATTGCTAGTACTGGGTGGCATTTCCATACACATTTACTTTTGATAGGTTTTCTTCCTTAACCACTATGTAACTATGTTCATTTGGCACTTCTAAGAATCAGAACACTTCTTGTTTTCAACACTAACACAAACCTCTTTGCCTTCTTTAAAAAGCTTATTTGCTTCATGTGCTGCAGCAGCAACCTGCTGACTTTTTAGCTGGCTGAGTTTGCTATCTGGATTTCGTAACCGAGTGACCATTCGTGTTGAACTTGGAGTGCCTCTTCCACTGCTTGGAGATTCACTTCTCTCACCATTAGATTTATCTCCTATCAGATAAAAAGGTTTAAATAGGAACATATAAGTAAGGCAAATGAGTACAGCTACTCATACTTACACCATTTAAAACTAAAAACTAGCAATCAGCATATCCTAGTGACTATTAGCATTATTGTTACCTAGGTCCTCTGAGTTCTGAGACCCTCCTTCAATGGTTTCCACTTCATCAGAATTCTTCACAGATTCGCTCTGCATAGAATTTGGTTCATTGCTACTGCTGTTTTCTGGATCAGACAAAAGTGCTTCAGCAGATGAATCAATGTTCAGATTAGGAATTGTCTTAGTTGTTTCATCTACAAAAGACAGCTATTTTAGGTACTTAGTATTACCTGAAGAACACTTCAAAATAGAACATTAACACCTGAAGTCAGAAAGCTGCAAAATGTTAATATGAATAAATTAATAATTATACATGATGGACACATTTAAAGCATATAAGGAACGATTACACAGAAGTACTATATCTTTTACTTCATACCCACATCCCTACTGGGAAAATAATTCTATTTCTTAATTTAGTTCCAATAATGATTTTTTTCCTTCCATTTCAACAAGCATGTCTAAAGATCAAACTATGTATTTTGCAAAATTACCCAGGTTTCTTTCAGATTGTAGTACAGCAAGTATGATATTGCTTTAATGTTATGAGCATATAAAATTGCAACTAACCCCTTGCATGTACTCGGGAAAGAGAGCTGTTCTCTGATGTATTGCTTTATATTATTTGTTCTGGTGGGCAAGCATGGAACTAGGGTTACTAAAGACTTGGAAGAACACTCCTAAGGAAGCCCTAGCAGTCATGGATAAAAGGAGAAGGAATAAAATAACATTTTCAACAACAAAAAGTGGTTTGTGTTGAACTTAGTGCTTTTAAAAATAAACACCAGGATAAATAGGATTAAAACAGTGTTATATTATTCAGAATTACAAGAATCCAGATAATGGACAACAAACAAACAAACAAGCTTTACTGTCCACTCCTAAAAGTGCATGCCCTCATCATACCAAATCAGACTATTCATGTGGTTGTAATATTCACAGAGTTACTTCAACCATATAAAATAATATTATGGAGACAAAGCTCCTCAGCAGATACATCATGTGAAACTAATAGAATGCTGTCCTTTCTGTACATTTCTATATTATTTTAGGCTGGAACCAGGGGGAGACAGGTGGACAGATGAGAAAGGAGATAAGGGAAGGCAACTTTCCACTGATGATATACTTAATATTAATTAGGGTTTATTTCAAGAAACCGTGTTGACAAGCCACCATCTGAAGTTGATGTCATAACATTAAACCTAGTTAATGCTAGCAATTTAATGTGTCAGACAAGCGAAATACAAAAAAGAGGGAGTAACAGATGATTATGAAACTGGAGGCAGCTTGGAACTTGGTGATTAATAATCTTCCCTACCGTGGTGACTCTATGACGTTTTAGTTTACAATTCTTATGAGTACAGGGCAGTAAGACTTTGGATTTTATAATCCAAAGCATCTAGTTGATATTTTATTGGAAATACCAGCATTAAGCCATCAGTTAGCATAACCAGCAAATATAGTAATGTGAAAGATGTTCATTAAACATCTTTAACCAATGTATATCAATACTGTACCAGAATTTATGCAGACTAAATTTGTGCCTTTGAATCAGTCTTGACTCCTGGTGACTGTCTGGAAAAGTTCCTGCAGTTTTTTGGCAATATTTTTGGAAGTGGCTTGCCATTGCCTTCTTCCTAGGGCTGAGAGAGAGAGACTGGCCCAAAGTCACCCAGTAGGCTTTGTACCTAAGGCGGGTCTAGAACTCCTGGTTTCTAACCTGGTTCCTTTACTCACTAAATCAAATTGGCTCTCTTATGAAGACTAAAACTGTAAAAAAAAAATTCAGACACATACCAATCAAACCCCAATATACTCTGAACTTAGTAACTATATAATGACAAAGAAACATAAGCAACATTCACATTAACTTTAGGAAACTACTAATTTAGTTCAAGACACAAAAAACATCTTTGTACCTGAAATATCTTTAAGGTCTTCTGATGCCAAATTTTTGTCTGCCACATTATCACCAAGGATTTCTGAATCACACCCCACTGTGTTCTTCCCTTCAGAAGCATCAGCCTCTCCTGCAGAAACATCTGTGATGCTGCTTCCAGGAAGCGATAGCACAGAGTTGTTTTTATCACAAGCATCTGCTGGTTCTATAGGAACTGCATGGTAAAAGTTCATAAATATTTTTAAAACTGGTTTACAAACCACATTAATTGAACTTGAACTGAAAATAAGTTCATGACAGCAGATAGCGTTCTCTCTCCTCAAAAGCATCACTGGGGAATTACAACTGATTCTTCAGTGAAAAATAGCTGTATGGATTATAAAATTGAAATATATATTGTACACTGCTTAAAAAAACACATTAGCATTGCTACCGTAACAAATATATTAACTTAGCAAATATATCACTATTACCTTCCTTTCTCCCTTTTTCAGAACTTTCCTCTGCCAATATTTCCTTGCTGACATCCACCTGTTGGTTTGAAAGTTCTTCTTTTCCATTCTCAATATCTGTGCACTCTTTATTTTCAACAGTAGCCTTTTCTTCATCAGCAACTGAGCTTCTGTCCTCTAATAGCTCCCCCTTTTTGCCTCTGATTGCTTCCAAAATTTCTTCTAAAGCAAACATGGGGGAAAAAAAGATGAATTAAGACCAACCGTTTCAAGTATAAGAGTACAGCCTATACACTATGGTTTTGTAATGCACCATGACACCCTTTCAGAAGCATAGAAGTGTATGTGTGGCAGATCCTATGTGAAAATTAACTGAGTACCCAGGCCATAGATCAGTTGGCAATTATGCAGCATTTTTCTACCTTTTTATGGGGTGGCTTTTTAAGTTAATGTTCATTCTCTCCAACCCAGCCATATAGAGAGTAACGCAACTGTACACCCAGATAATTTGGGAGGGTTGGAGAAAGACTGGTAACCTACTCCGGTATTATCACCAAAATATTATGGAAAGATTTTCAAAAAACACTCAAAGATGGCATTGCAAAGTGGTGTGCCAGGCTAGAAGTATGAAATATGCTACTGGGAAAGAACAACATGCCACAAGTAAACTAGGAAATTATGACATAGAAGGGGAAAAACCCCTTGGGGAACCAGAAAGCTGATGAAATCTATGGCAGAAGAAACCATCTGCACTAGAAGAAAATGAATAAGATTGGCATGTGGAATGTATGAAGCATGAGCCATGGGAAGATTAATATTATCAAGAAAGAAGTAACAAAATAGGTATTCTCAGTGTTAGTGAGATCAAATGGACTGGGAAAGATTACTTTGAATCAGATGTATTTACAGTATATTATTCCGGAAAGGACAACATCAGGAGGAAATGAGTAGCATTGATAACCAATGACAGAATAATGGCTATTTGAATCCAATCTAAACTCTTAATGTCACAATTTTCTATATTTATACATCAATAACAGATGTATCTGAAGAAGAAATAGAAGAGCTGTATGCTGACATTCAAGAAGCACGACTACAAATGCAAAAAGAATATAATATACATTGAGGGAGATTTCAACATCAATATTAGAGAAAGTAGAAGAAGTAGAAATTGTCAGTGGATTTGGTTTAGAGAAAAAAATGAAGCAGATGACCACTTGGTGCACTTCTGTCAAGAAAATCAGCTGAAGATCACCACTATACGGTTTACTGAATCCAAATGACACTTGCATACATGGACATCTCCAAATGGACTGTACCACAACCAAAGTGATCACAACTTATGCAGCCAATGAGGGAAACACAGTTATCTCTTAAAACTTTGGCTGCTGCAGATTGTGGCTTGAATTATGAATGACTTGTACCAAAGTTGGTTTCAAATTCAATCTGAAATTGCACATAAGCACCAGGAAGTATGGTACTGACAACATTTCATTTCTATATGCAGCTGAAGTTGAAGTAAGGAACAGATTTGACTTAACTTTGTGGAAAAACTACCACATGAATTATGGGAAGAAAACACCCAAGGAGCATCTCCCATACTCTTCCCCCAAAATGAAGACAAATAGTTTTCAGAGAAAACAATTCAAATTGCTGAACAGGGAAGGAAAGCCAAAGCCATTGGTAAGAGATGAAGCAAGGTAGCTAAATATAGAATTTCAATGTAAAGCTAGAAAAAAATAAAGAAAATTACTGGAACGAGCATTTCAAAGAAATGGAAGAAAGAAACCAAAAAGGACATACTGGAGATCTTTTGTTATAATAAAGAAAACTCAGACACTATTCACTGTACATAAAAGAAGAATAAGGGCAAAGATGGGGAGGAACCAAATAATCAGAAGCAAATGAAAAATAGATGGAAGGAACAGGCTGAGGAATTGTATATGACTAGTAACACTCTTCAACAAGCAGAAATTCGAAGCAGAGCCCAGTATACTGGAAGATGAAGATGGGCACTGAAACAGCTGTCAAAAAGGAAAACACCCGGAATTGATAACATTCCATCAGAATTACTTAAATCGGTACCAACAGCAGCAACTGCAAAACTATGTCAAAAAATGTGGGACATCAATAAATGGCTGAAAGATTGGAAAAGATCAGTGTTCATCCCAATCCCAAAGAAGGGTGACGTGTGTGTCTGCTCCAAGCACTGCATAATAGCCCTGATATCACATGCTAGAAAATGCTGTGGAAAATCATATAACAATTGGGCCCAATCATGGAAAGAGAGGTACAGGCTGTTTTTAAAAAAGGAAGAGGTACTTGAGATCTCACTGCAAAGGTTCAATGGATTGTGGAACAAGTATGAAAATTTCAAAAGGAAGCATGTTTATACTTAATCAACTATTGTAAAGCCTTTGATTGCACTGAATATGGAGACATAGACTGGTTGAAGTCTGGAAAAGGTGTGAGGCAGGGTTGCATTCAACTGCCATTTCTGTTCAATTTATATACAGAAATTATTTTGAGGAACCTTACCTTAGACAAATCAGAAACTGGAATATAAATTGGCAGCATAAACATTAACAATGTAAAATCTGCAGATGATACCATCTACTGGCAGAAAACGAATAGGATATAAAACAATCCTACAAGTCAAGGCAGAAAGCAAAAAGGCTGGATTGCATCTAAACATAACTAAAAAGAAAGAAAACTAAACTCATGACAACAGCTGAAAATGATGACAGCAAGATAAAAATTGACAATGAAGAAATTGAATCAGTTCAGTACTTTAGTCTCCTTGGTTCCAAAATTAAATACGGAATATCACTTGAGTGCACTGCAACGATCAGCATGCAGAATTAAGGTTATTGGTCATAATAAATGCTATTGTTTTTCTGAAGTTGGACGACAAAAAAGCAGATAGAAGAAAAGTAGACTCCTTTGAATTACAGATTTGTAGACGGCTACTATGCATATCTTGAACAGAAAAAATAATGAATTTTTGACTGCATCAGGCCAGAAATATCACTGGAAAGCTAAGATTACCAAGCTAAATTGTCTTATTTTGGCTATGTCATGTGATCAAATTCTTAGAAAAATCAATTATGCAAAGAATGGTTAAAGGTGCTTGAAAAACAGGATGGCAAAGAACATGTTGGATAGATACTATCAAGCAAGATACTGTCTTAAACCTAGAAACATTACATGAAATTGTAAAACATCAAAAAGAACAGAGAAAACTAATCTATAAAATCTTGGAAAGTCAGATGCAACGAAAAATTAATTCTATGAAATTACAGGAATCTGAGCTGTCAATATATACAAGGAAATTTGTACAATGACTGAAAATTAGGTGGGGTGGTTGGGTTAAATGAACCTTCAGCTAAGAGTTTCCCCAAGAAGAAAGGATTAATTTAATCCACTCTGTTCCCAGTGTGTTTATTCACTGTAATATCTGAAAGATTTCAGAACTAAATGAGGGCTCTTGAACTACCAAGAAATCGGGTTCAAACAAATAAAACAAACATCTATTGAAAAAATACACTGTAGCTAAGCCAGTTCAAAGGAAATGGATTGGTGATTGCAAAGCAGAAGCCAGATACAGATATTTGCTGTAGCTCTTAGACTATATATAGCTAATAACCTAACAATTTGCAGAGAAATCCATTCTAATAAGACTTCCGACAGCCAAAGGTGATGATTATTAGCAAATACAAGTGTTCACCATTCTAAACCATTTATGTTGAATTGTTTTTTAATAAAACAGTACATTAGTTTGAAAAACTAAGTTAACCAGTGGCTAACATATATGATACCAGAGTCTTTCTTTGAATGGTACTTTACAATAAACATTATCTAAATATGAAAGGAAGATCAAATCAAAAGATGTCTGGAAGAACCCCATGACAAAGGTCACCTAAAAAGTTATGTTTTCAGGAAATGAGCAAAAACATTCCAAGTACAATGCAATTATGAGAATATACTTCATGTACTTGGTTCATTATATCATTATATAGTTTCCTAAGCACATTCAAGTGCTGGTCAATGGAACACACATTATGGCAAAATATTATTTTCAGCATTTAACCCAATTTCCTGTTTTATATTCTCTATACAGTGGTACCTCGGGTTACGAACGCCCCCCCTTACGAATTTTTCACGATACGATCAGCTCTGGCCCCAAAAATTTACCTCGCCGTGCGACCTCCGCCCCGCGCTACGAACCGGATCCGCGGCCATTTGCCCTGCTGCCACGTGGTTGCGGCTTCCTGTGGGCGAGATCGCGGTAGCAAGGAGACGTTCAGTGAGGCTTCTGGTGTGTTTTGTGGCGTTTGGAAGGTTTTTGGTGTGCTTGTCAGCATGGCTCCAAAGAAAATGCAGAGCCGTATGTATTTACATTGAACCTTATGGGGAAATTTGCCTCGCGGCGCGACCAAATTCAGAGGGCGGAACGGATTAACTGTATTTACATTGAACCTTATGGGAAAATTTGCCTCGCAGTGCGACCAAATCGAGTTGCGATCAGAGTCACGGAACGGATTAAATTCGTAACGCGAGGTACCACTTTATATTAGTGCTAACATGGGTAAAACTGCTGAAATGTCATCAAAACACCTCAGATCCAAATACCTCATAGTGACATTAGCGAAACTAGTGTTATTTCAGAATAAATTCCCTCTGCCATACTGATGTGCAAAAATCCAAAGGGGCCATATAAACCTATAATATATCAGGAATATTTAACATGGTTATATCAAATTTTTATCTATCCAACAATGAAGTAGCATTTGCCAGCAAAATAAGTGCCCTTCCCCTTCTCTAAATTTGCTATGCATAGTTGGGGGGGAGTTCTCCACAGCAGATTCAGGAGACAGGAGAGTTGATATGCTTAAGAGCTTATGTGCACAGTGTTATATGTAGCCCAAATGAGACAGGATATTGCAAAGTGACAATATTGTACATTTGCCAAAGTAGTAAAGGACATAGTGGCACAGGTCATATAAAAGCTTGCCAGATTTTATTGAGAAGGCAAATGAATACTACTTATAACAAATGGAAGTTTGCCCCATGATTGCTGTGAAAGAAAATGCTATCCTTGATAAATGGAAAGTGAAAATGCCTAAGGTTATTCAGAGTCAAGTAATCAACCATGTTGTTTTTAATGAACTTGTACTCTATGCATTAAAAAGGGCAGAAGAGGGCTGTGAGAATAGAAGTCTATTCATGCAGTGTTAGATTTCACCTTCATAAGGATACATCTGCTGACTGAACTATAAAGTGATTTTCTGACTTTGTCAGTAGTTAGAAGAATTACTTTACCTGCTTGTTCAGTAATACTTTTATGGGCACAGGGAGGAAAACATTACATGAAGTTGACCAATATTGCTCTGATCTAAAGCAGAAATGACCAGACCAGACCAGACCAGACCAGACCAGACCAGACCAAACCAAACCAAACCAGTGTCCTTGTGTTTGATATTATGTTGAATGGGGAAAGGTATAAAATAACACTGCTCAAGCAGAAAATGGCATGGCCTGGGGCTGGGTTACTTGCGGGACTCTCTCTCCCTGGTTTTATCTACCTGTCCTGTTAGATCCAGCAGGAGAGGCATGTTCCAGGTCTCATCCATTAGGGAGTGTCATCAGCCAGGACCCAGGAAGAGAGCCTTTTCTGCCATGGTACCCACCCTCTGGGTACCCATCATTCCCCCAGAGATTATGCCCTGACCCTACTGGCTTTCCATAAATATTTGAAGCCCTGGTTTTGTTACTGAGCCTGGGCTCTTGGTGTGTGGTTGAGCCCATATTGTGGCTATGCTGGTTGTGTTGGTTGTTTTGTCATGACAGCTATATTTATTTATTTTTGTTATAATGTGTTTTACCTTGTTTTTATTTTTTATTAGATGCCCAGTGTCATTTGAGATGGGGGCCACGCTAAATAAATACGTAAATAAATAAATAAACAAATCTTCTTGTGCAGATGGGAACATCCATTTTCCTCTTCTAGGAAGCTATCCCAAGACACTCTGGAAAATTCCTAGTCTATAGGGTTAGGGTTAGTTGCCTCATACATAAATGCAAAGCAAGTGAGCTGCAGATCTTTCAACCCAAGTCATATCATCATACCTCCCCTCCATCCACCCCCCTGAATCCTGTTTTCTATTCTGGAACTTAGGAGACTGTTGCTTATCCAGAAAATATGCATATTAATTATGCACTATATAAATTCCTTGAGTTGAATTCATACATACTGCATGAACAATATGTCATCAATGTACAAAATACCCTGCAGATGCAGGTAATGTCTGTAGTTTACACAGCCCCCTTGGAGACTGTAGTTACTCATACCAGAATGAGAAGACTGATTAGACAAATTTAATCATGAAACGACAGCTATTAAACTATGGAAACTGAAAGTGTACAATTTCCTGTTAATGATATGAGGTTGTATACATTCTCTACTGAATAGTAATGCCAACATGTACATCATACCTATGCCTCAGGAAGATTTTTTTTCAATTATTTTCATTCACAGTATTGTGCATGCACAAAACAAAACAAAACAATCTTTCCTTCTTTCTTTCTTTCTTTCTTTCTTTCTTTATGCAATTTCTATAGCTGCCCATCTCAATCCAAGTGACTCTGGGTGGTGAACAATTTCAATCATTAAAAGCATTAGAAATTATACATATAGTGTGAGAGTCAGGACCAGGGGGGTTAAGAATTTACTCTCGTCGCCAGAGCAACGAGGAACTGATAAGAGGATGAGACTGAACCCTCCCTAAAGAATGCAAGGGAGGTTGGGAGGGTGACCCTGGAATTTGCTCTCACTCTGAGAAGATTTCTGTAACGGAAGAAAGGCCATTAAACCTTGCTGGATTAAATCTGTACTGTCTCCTGGAGTTTCCTGGGCTAATCCTGACATATAGGCAGCCAAGAATTATCATAATAATTACATAAAAATTAACAGTGCAACCAGGTAACAGGGTCCCTAACACTCTTGGGACCCCAGGCTTGGGCACATAGCCAGGTTTTAAAGCCTTATGAAAGGCTAGCAGGATTGGGGCCATCCTAAGCTCCAAAAGAAGAATGTTCCAAAGGGCAGGGGCTGCTGCTGAGAAGGCAGGCCTTCTGGTCCCCACCAGGTGATATTCCTTGGTTGATGGGATCCGCAGCACCGCCAAGCTTCCAGACCAAATTGGATGGATAGAAACTATTGGGAGGTAACCCAGTCCTAAGCCATGCGGGGCTTTAAAGGTGACAACTATGTCACCTTAAAACTATGCACTTTGGTTGCATTCAGCAAATACAATTAGCTGCCATTTTGTTCATTTCATCTCATAAATGGGGAAATAAGCCAGACAGACACAATGAACCCACAGTTTCCTATGTCTGATCTGCAAAACAATGTTTTAAACAGACTGCAAATAAGACCTAGCTTGTTTAAAAGTCATTAACTATATTTCCTGTTTATACACAATGGAGAGCCACGATTAACTCTGGCTTCTCAATTTTTGACCTGCAGACCTTAAGGGAAACAGCAGCGAAAGGACTATAACAGACAAATGCCATTCTAGTGTATCATGTCTTATTAGGATCTGATTGTTTGAAATATAATCGTTAACTTGTAATATATATTCAGCAGAGATGCAATGAACTACATTTTAATTCTCTCTCTTGGTTTTCAAAATTTTGTATTTTCAAAGTCAAGAAAATCTGAATCACTATTTGTAGGAGAGCTGTGTTAATATATGGTAGCCCAAAATCAGGAGTCTGGTAATGGAATGACTAGCACATTCTATAAAGGAGCAACCTTTTGTAAGCTACAGGTCATTTCATTACATACATGCCTATTTTTGACATCCTTCAAAACTTCTATAATGGCTCTTAGGTTTAATGGAATCTTCTCAAATGTATTCCATTGTTGTTAAAAGCTGCTTTCAGAAAACCATCATTTCAGAATATAATCCAAACAGAATTTGGCCTTTGATTTAACAAATATGTCTTTTTTCTTTCTCTCTCAGACAAATGGCATAATGGTTACCAAGTACGTAAGCAACCTTTATTGCATATCTAATTCATTCTACAGATGAAATCCTTTGCTTTAGCTAGTTCACTGCAGTTTCCTTATCCTAGCTGTATTTGCATGCTTGAAAAAGTATCCTGGGATCCAACAATTGTTAGGCTTCACAATAAATGCTGCTTCCTTAAGTATTTTGAAGACCCTTCTCCATTTGGCTGTGCCTTTTTATTCTACCCTCTTGCATTAGGATCTTCCTCTCACAACCGTATTTTGCTGGAATATGAGTCAATGCAATCAAAATGTGTTGTTACTACGATTAAAAATTTAAGATTAATTAAGTAGATTCTTACCATTTGCTGCAGCAAGAAAAGATTTGTTGCTACCCCGTGCTTTATTAGTAAGGTCTTCTGTTATATCCATATGCCGATGAATTTCTTCGTGCATTTCTTCCAGAGTTTTGCAGATATCAGCTTCCCAGTAATCTTTGTCTAGGCATTCAATTAATTCTGCCAGCTGGACTTTTGTGCTATAGTACCAGATTCTCTTATGCTTTTCACACTCTGAATCTTCCTCTCTGTGATAGCATCAGAATAATTGTTTATGAGACATGAGGAATTTTATATATATATCTATATCTAAAACCTAAGCTATATGATAAAAAACAAGAAGGAAAACATTAAAAAATATCCAAGTGTTAGGCATTGTTTTTTCCAATTCATCTCAACATAACAATGAACAAACATAATAAAAGTATTCTAAAAAGCATTATGTATAAATTAATATCTGAAGATAGACAAGTAGGTCACTTAATCTACAACATAATATTCTGTTATTTTGCATACATCATCAAAACACATCTAGGAGCGTTTTGCAGAGAATGAAATAGTTTACTAACAGTGCACAAAACATTCTTAGAATAAAATGAAACTGTCAATCTTATGTAAAATACCAATTCATTATGCTGGGTGGTGATAAAATTAGTTACACCAGGAATTCTCAAACTTTAATTGGAAGAAAATTGGTATAACTGTTCCTGCCCCTTCTCCAGCTTGGGGAAAGACAGGTCCTTATCTCTAATGTCATGGTAACTCTGGAGACACTTGGAACAGCAAGAAACTCTTTCAATTTGTGCTGGAGAAGGCACTATGAACATGATAATAAGGATACGGTTTGAAAAAAATAATCTCTGGAGATTTAAAAGATATATTGTAAATTGAAATAACACCACAGTTTTACAAAGAACAAATACAGTAAGAAAAGAATAAAGCAAAATATAAGAAGGATAAAGAAGAAGAATGGAGCAATGCTTTTCTTTTATTGTGTTCTATTACCTAATGTTGGGTGCAGTTATGCCATCATGGATAAAGATTACTTTATATGTTTGGATACGAAATGACCACCTTCATCCTGCAGTCACAGGAGTCCTCCCCGCCACTGAAGAATAGTTATTTCTAATCAACCATCAAATGTTCGACCAAATTTATTCACGTGAATATAGCCAAGTATAGTGAAATAGCAGAAATATTCAGCCCATATTCCTATAGTTCCCAATAGCATATATAACTGTTTTAACATTAGTGAGGTTTTCAAAACAGTATTTAACTTTTTGCATAATTTGCAATACTGTTGTCACTACAAAGAACTAGAAGATATGAACGGGATGTTGCAATATTTCTTATGCAACTTGAATGATGTCTAGGAATTCAATCATATGGCACATCCTTCACCTGCATAAGCGTTCCAGGATTAATACAGGTAGTCCTCAAGTTACTTACAACCAGTCCTTGAAGTTCCAACCGTTGCAATGCCTCTGTGGTCACATGAACAAAATTTGGGTGCTCGGCAACCAGCCTGCACTTACGATGGGTTGCAGCATCCCATAGTCACATGATCACTGTTGCCGACCTTCTCTGCCGGTTTCCCACAAACAAAGTCAGTGGGGAAGCTGGCAGGGAAGGTCACAAGTCGCTTGGGTAAGTCTCCCCCCTGGCCTCCCTGTGCTTGCACACACGTACGTACCCACCAGTGCTCTCCTTCCCTGGGCCTTCCTGCACTCACACACACACACGCAAACGCACCCCGCGCCCTCTTTTCCCAGCCTCCCTGTGCTTGCACACACTTTGCACCCTCTTTCCCCAGCCTCCCTGTGCTTACATACATGCACCCCGCATCCTCTTGCCCCAGCCTCCCTGAGCTTGTGCTGCACTGCAGCACTCCAACTCACACGCAGCCTGCTCTGGGCCTCCCCTACCTCCCTGTGGCATCCCTGCTCTCCTTACCTGGGGCTCCCTTTGCTTCCCGCTTAAAGACCCTTGCATCTTGGGGTTACAAGGACAACCAGGACTGTGTGTGTTGCTGTCACTAAGCGATGTGGTCATGTGACATTGCACTTTACGGCCACATTGCTTGGCAACGGCAATCCCAGTCCCAACTGCCATCCCAACTTGAGGACTACCTGTAAAGGCATCAGATAGCAGGTTGGTATGGGATAGAGTTTTGCCTGAAGCTGACTGCTCAACTAGTTAGGCCAGTGATCTGTCTTGATAAAAGGCCATTTGATAGATTCAAGCCTTGAATATTTCCATTGAATACATTTTGATATCAAGCAGGGATTCTTTGAGAAAAATCCCAATGCAGTTATCTATTCTGCTTGATATATGTGTGGCTTTAGTAGTCTCACAGAACCAGAAAGGTCAAAAGCACCCAGAGAGTCAGGCACATGTTTGAAGATGAGATACTTGAAATATTATAGTGCCTACCAACCATTTCAGAGATGGAGTATTAACCCATTTGTCATCAGGCTCTATTAAATGGTTCAAGTTAATAATCCTTCTAGTAATTCAAGCTTTCCACAGAAAAGTTTTTCATCCTTTCTGCAAGGCTGACCAAATTTACATAGGTTACTGTCTCAGAGCTATGGCTAAAAAGCACTGGTTTCTCACAATGCCATGCATGTTGTCCCTGATATTTGCCAATGTACTATGGTTTTCAGAACTATCCAGGCTGGATGAAATCAGCATCCCAATTTTGTAAAAACACAAATTGAATAGGACGGCAGGGAGATTTCTCTGTGTACCAATTATGCTTTATTTATCAATATTTTGCCCTGTTTCCGTATCAGAGATATATCCCCTGCCATTTTCCCCTGTATGTATAAGAAGTAAACTGCCAGATTATCACTTAAACCTGAAATCTTACCTACGTTTACTCAATGAGACTTACAATGAAAGATTCATTTCTGATTTGTTAAAATGTACAACTTTATCCAGAATGTCAGTTTATTTATGTTCATAGCTCATGTAGGCCATTGTGAAAGGGTAAACTTAACCGCCCCAAATGAGTGGGTGGTCCTCCTTCCCTCCTGAGATCCAGAGTTTCACTACTGCCTGGGAAAGAGGGTTAAGATAGCCCAACCCTCTCCTTAATTGGAGAGTGCATCCCATAAAGCAGGCAAGAAACCCAGGACGTGTGTGGGTGTGGTACAAAGCAGTTGCACTAGGAAGATTACAGGGAAATGAGAAAAGGTTCAATTCAAAGGCAAGCAAATTGAGCGGCAGATGACACAAAGAATGGAAAGCCTTGAAGCAGGCACCCAACAGACAAAACCCGCTGAGGCAGAGCTAAAAGATGGTGGGAAAAGCTGGACCGGCATCTGCAAAGAAGCAACCAGAGCAAGCCCACTGCGTGCAACAGCCGAGGCGCAGAGTTCCACAATACAACTCGGGGAAGAGAGGACTGTGCATTGCAGGGGCGGAGAGGAGAAAACCTCCAATAGCACAAGCAAGCCGTTAGAGAAGCAGCGAAAAGACTTTTCAAATACAAAAGAACTGTGGTGGTTAAAAGAGCCAAAGACATGGGGAAACAAGAAAGACTGAAAAAGCTAGGAAACAGTCAAGATAGGGAAATATAGAGCTAAGAACTATAGGAACAGGAAAACATAAACGTAGAACACAGAGACAGAAACTCATAGGTTAAGACAGAACTACTTTTATGAAACTTATACCAATAGGAAACCTTAGATTAAGATAAGCAGTAAGAAAATAAGTTAGAAACAGACATGAAGATTTAGCATTCAGATTAAAAGTAAGGAGTAGGATAATTACAAACATTTTAATTTTGTATTATAAAACAAGCCTAGTGAGGCAAAAACAAATCTAAGTCTTTGTATCTGTGGTCTATACCAGCTTAAGAAAAACCCAACAGCTGCCCAACTCAAAACAACTATGGATGACATACAATTAAAAACATATTCAAAATGATTAAAAACAAGCAAGCAAGCAAGCAAACAGCAGAAGGCAATAAACCAGAGACTAAAATAACAAACATCTGAGTAAAAATTCCCAAACAGACATGCTCCTAACTGGATGCCTAGGGAAAGAACCAGATCTTTTAAGGCCTGTTTGAAGGATGGCAGGTTTAGGACAACTCAAACCTCAGGGGGGGATACTATTTTAGAGAGCAGACACCGTGACAGAGAAGGGACGCTGCCCAGGTCCTATCAAATGGCACTGTTTTAAGGATGGGACTCGGAGCATGCCTGCTCTGCCAGATCTTACCAGACAGTCCTTGGGCAGTCAGGCCCTATGGCATGAAAGGCTTTGTAGCTCATGACCAGCACTTGTAATTGCACCCAGCAGCTTACTGGTAACCAGTGTAGTTTATGTAGCAGAGCCGTTATACAGACATCCCAAGATCCCTGCCCCAGTTGCTGTATTCTGAGCCAGCTGCAGTTTCTGAGTGTTCTTCAAGAGCAGTCCCAAGTACAGCACATAGCAATAATTCATACACAATGTCAAATGACTAAGGCACGAGCGACTGTAAGAAGGGACTCCTGGTTCTGGAAATGGCCCAATTGGTGCACTAAACAAATCTGGGCAAAGGTCCCCCTGGCCACACTTGCCAGCTGCTTTTCAAGCAGGAGCTGAGAGTCCAGGAGGATTCCCAAACTTCATGTCATTTTCATCCAGGGGAGTGTTATCCCGTTCACAACTAAAGATGGAAAATTCATGGCAACATGAGAACTACAAACACACAGTCTAGATTCCTCTACAAATTGTCCAAATTCTTCTACAAAACCAGTATTTTACGCTCTTCCTCGTGAGATGAGCGGTGTCTAAATTTGAGGCATGTATAAATAAATAAATAAATAAATAAGCAAGCAAGCAAGCATAGACCTTTCAGGTCAACTAATTATGTGCCACCAAGTCAGTGTCGACTCTTAGCAGCCACATACAGATTTTCTCCATAGTAATCTGTCCCTAACCTGGCCTTTCAGGTCTTCCAATGCTACACCTATTGCCACTGTAACTGAGTCCATCAACCTTGCTGCTGGTCATCCCCTTCTTTTTCCTTTCCCCTTCCGCCCAGAGCTGCACGGCATATTATTATTATTGTCGTTGGTTGCACAGTCAGATGTTTAGACTGGATTTGGCATTTTTATCCACCTATTGAGCCCTTCCCACGGACCTGAGATAGGCAGATGTTGTTGTCTGATGGTGTTAAAGGTATCATCGCAGGATATAAGCTGTTCCAAGTAAAGCTACCTTTTGCAATTGACTGATGGTGATTTTTATTATTACTGTTGGTTGCATAGTCAGCCAGTTGTTTAGACTGGATTTGGCATTTTTATCCACCTATTGAGTCCTTCCCTTCTCCAGAGAGCTAGGTCTTCATATAATATATCCAAAGTACGATAATTTAAGCCTGGTCATTTGTTCCTCAAGTGAGAACTCTGTGTTGAATTGTTTGATGATTTGTTTGTTTTCTTGGCTGTCCATGGTATTCTCAGCAGTCTTCTCAACACCAAAGTTCAAAAGCATCAATACTCTTTCTATCCTGCTTCTTCAAAGCCCAACTTTCACTTCCATATTGTTACAGGGAATACCATTTACTATTCTGATTTTTGCAGTTATAGACGTATTATGGGTCTGAATATCTTTTCCAAGGTCTTCATGGCTGTGCTAGCCTGCAGCATATTTCTTGACTGCTTTTCCTATTAATGGCTGATCCTAAAAGGCAGAAGCTATCCACCACTTCTGTATCGTCACTGTCAATTCTAAGACTAGTTGCTGTACCCGTTATCATTAGTGTTTTCTTTATATTTTAGTCCCATTTTTTTACTGTGCTCCTTGAATTTTATTACTAGAGCTTGCAGATCCTTTGTATTTTCAGATATCAGAGTAGTGTCATCAGCATACCAGAGTTTATTGATATTTCTTCTTCCAGTTTTAAAACCACACTTGTCTTCTCCCAATCCAGCTTTCCTTAATACATATTCAGCATATAGATTGAGCCACCCATCAGGGCTTTGATCAACTGATGCTTTCACATAAAGCGAAGGTACAGACTAGGTTATCAGCCTTATCTGCACCCATAACACACACAACTCTTCCTGCTAGTGGTAATGACAATACTTGTCAATTCTTGCACATTTGGCCAGTATGCCAGCAGCTGAAAGCCCAGTTTTACCCTAAATACGTTCACACTATTCAATGCAAGCTAGTCTCTCTAATCTTATTATGCAAGGGGACATTCTGTTGCCTATCTCCCACCATACATGGTACTGGTGTACTCTTGTGATACAATAAATAAATATACGTGTATAAACAAAATACCCATGAGATTTACTGTTTATGTATAGTAACTTATTCTGCTTTATCAAATTTTATTATGAAACCTTGAACTAAGATAACTTAATACTGAATATGAGATCATTAAGTCAGTGAACATTGATGTTTATAATTCTTATTTTCACCTCTAATATAATTGAAAATATTTTAGATTTTTTAGTAAAGTAGAACTGAAATAGCAGCACTGAGAAACTGCACAGTATTCTTTTCAAGGTTAGAATTTTTTTTATGAGACTCATATAGTGGCTAGTTAGTTTATTATGATCATAGAGCAGCACCTACTATTCATTATATACCATGGCTATATGTAGTATCCACAGCTTAATATGTGATATCAATTAGTTTAACAACGAAAATGCAAGATAAACTAAAAATAATATGGTGGTAAAAGCCTTTGGTCCTGCTTAATCCCCAGTTTTAGGGAAAAAATGAGTTTCAATATTTCTTCAGAGACTTTAGAAGCTGTTATGTCTCCTTGTACGAAATGTGGAAGTTGTACAAAATTATTTCTAAATTTCTTTTAATTTGATTCTCCTATAAGAATGTACAACTTTTAAATGCAGATATTTGAATAATCTGTTCAGTTCAATTTATTTTTGATTTTGCTGTAGTTATGAGCAGTCCAAATTTAAGTAATGCAATATGCTGACTGCATAGGAAACTTTCTCTCTCCTCTCAATAGACCTGATTTGTGTAAGTTCATACTGTTAAAATAAAGTCTGCATTAGGTCTAATTTTATAATCTGCCATTAAACCAACATGATATGCAATTATGTTGGTCTTAAATAAGTCAATGGAAATTATTTTTTTCCTAAAAGGCATATACAATTAACTCTAGTCTGGGAAAACTTAAAAAAAAAAAAAACCCTTAAGATATTAATCTAAAATGAGACTGAGGGTGAATTAAACTAAAAAACAAAACAAAACCTTATTTTGTTTTTCCAAGTCTGATCTTCTAGCAGAGACTTGGATTTCCAACTTAGTTTATAAGAAGGACAAATTTAACACAGGTTGTACAGGTAGTCCTCAACGTATGACCACAATTGGAACCAGAATTTCGATTGCTAAGTGAATTCCACTGGTCATTAGCCCAGCAGCACAAAGCTGCAGCCACCTCAGTCCAGTCCTAGTCACCCTTGCCACCCTGCACTCCAAGGCCCCTGCTGCCATGCACTCCACTGCTCCAGCTGATCTTCACCGTCTTCTTCCTCCTGCTGTGGATGAGGTGTGCCCCAGGTCTTGTGAGAAAACCACCATGTGCAACCTGGGCAAGAAAGGCTCAGGCAGCCAGCAGCTGTTTCATGAAAGGCCAGGCCGGAATGCTTGGTCAACAGCAGGAGCAAGAAGACGGCAGAGATCAGCTGTGGCAGCAGAGCACAGGGTGACAGGGGCCAAAAGGGCATAGATGGGGCAGAAATAGAGGGGTGAGGGAGTTGAAGCGCCCCTGAGGTGGTAAGTGCATGTGGGCTGCCAAGCACCCAAATTTTGATCACGTGACTGCAGGGGCACTGCAACAGCCTTAACTTTGAGGACCAGTTGTAAGTCCCTTCATTCAGCACCACCATAACTTTGAATGGTTGCTGAATAAATGGTCATAAGTCGAGGACTACCTGTACTTTAAGAAACAGAATGAAATGTATGCAGTTCCTTTGCAACAATGTATCAGATGAGAAAATTATCTGTGACTTTTGCCCAAGGTTTCTGTGAATAAAGCTCCATACGTAAGATACTCCCACTAGAACGTTTCTCAACCTTTGTGTTCTTCATGGACTTGTGTGGACTTCAATTCCCAGATCAACCCAGCAAGCAAGCCTATTGCTGAGAATTCTGGGAGTCAAGTTCACATACTAATAGGCCATCAAGATGGGGGAGATTACACTAGAGAATAGTAGTATGCAATTTTAGGCTTTTCCTCCACTTTCATTGTTATCAATAAATAAGAGAGCCTCTGAAATGAACTACAACTTCCTTTAGCTAAAGTTCTGCACCAGACTTGGTTCAGCAGTGTGAGAATTGTAATCCATAGTTTAGGTAGAAAGAAGGAAAGGGTATACTTTTAAATTTTATTATTTGCTGCAGCTCTTTACTTCTTCAACAGAGATGTAATATTCAGACCCAAATGTTAAAAAATGTGCTTCCTTAGTGCCATAATACCCTGTGATGATGTTTTCTTATTTTCCTTCAATTTCCCTTTCCCCAATAAACTCTTTTGTGTGTCTAAACATTTTCAATAATTGATTTTATAGAGGAATTTCTCACTGAATCCATGCCCACATGTAAGACCACATGACTACATAGCTTCCATGTTTCAAGATCAATATGAAGTTTTTATAGTCTATAACTCTGGGCTTTGAGCAGACAAACCAATGTATCTTCTTTTCTATTTTCCTAGAGCTGAGCTAAAGGGAGAATTCCTGAATAGAAAGGCTAAGACATCCAATGGACAAACTAGGCAAGTGTCAAGAGGTTTAGCCTGACTGGTCACAGCTAATCAATTGTCTTTTGCTGTGGAACCCTTGAAAGAAGTGGTCTTTTGCAGGTGTGAGAACCAGAAATGTACAGAATAATCTTGTCTCACCACTGAGTTATATAAGATTTTAACTATGCTGGCTGTTTTAACTCCAGTTCATAATTATTCCAAGCACAGGATTTACTTTTTTTTTTTTTAGCAGCAACTACACACTGGGTTGATATTTTTGTTATCTGGCATTATTAACATCACTGCCATTAATATAGATCTCATACTAGTCTGTACCTGAAGTGTCCTTTAATTTTCTGTTACACAACCTTTAATCCTTTTTTATTATGTGGAATCTTACATCAACATACAGACATGGAGTTTTAACTAATATACCTGCTGCTGCTTTTGCAGTGAAGTTCTACAGGAAACAAAAATGACACTGATCTTTAAGCCTAGTGTTTGTATCTTTTAAGGCAAGACTGAGAAATATCCTTCACAGTATGGAAAATGAGGATACAGAAGATTTTCTCTTTGTAATACTTAAATTAAGTTATCTATTAAAATGGAATGTGGAGGGATTCAGGATTGAATAAAGAATGTTATTTACACAATGTTTAGTTAAACTGTGAATATGCTAACAGGAGATGTGATAGCCACCAATTTAAACAGTTTAAAAGGGGACTGAACAAATTCATAGATGTTTGGGCTATCAATTACTATTTGCTATGTCTGGAATCATATACCCCACACCTTAAATACCAACTGCTAAAAAGTACTAGTGAAAGAAAAATGTTACAGTCCACATTTGAAAGTTTCCTGAATGTGTCTGGTTGGCCACTGCAGTACCTTAAATGCTAGACTAGATGGGCTGTAAATAAGATCCAGCAGGGGATCTTAAGTCTGTATTAAATCTAGTGTGCTGGTTAATGACTGCAATAAAGATTGATTTGGTTTATAAAATTTGCATACATACCTCCTTATATTAGGGATGCAAAAAATGTGGCCTTGGGGCTGCATGCAGTTTGTCAACCTTCTTTTTTGACCCTTTCTTGAGGTTAAGGGGAAAATGGGTACTTAGGTCTTTCAGAGTGTAAGACATCCATTTTACCCCTTAAACTACCACCCCAAACCTCATACAGCCTTCAAGTTAGCACTTCAACCTTACACATTAGCTTTCACTGAACATACACAGAAAAAGACCTACTATTTAGGCATACATACAGTTCTGCAAATTGAAGATGAATTACACCACATGAGATACATACATATAACTACTTAATAATTACATCACTTTAGTTTGTTTCCAGTGTTTTGATGTTTATATTCTTGTTTAAAAGGACATAAGTGTCTCTTGTTGAAAAACATGTATGTCCTTAATACTGTATACAGAAATACACTGAATGTGGTAGTGAGCACAGAATTCAGCTTTCTAAGACTCTTAGGTTGTTTCTTATAAAGCTTCAATTTTTAAAGTGGAGGAAAAGAGTTCAGAATTTTCAAACTTATCTAATTCAGCATGAATGAGATAAAATGGCAAAATACACAAAAAAACTACAGCATTAAGAGGAAAAAATACATCTTTCTACTCCATCTGCAGCTTGAAGAATTCAACTGTTAGTGAACTAGATTTCTATTTGTTCATGGATGTACAGTCACACCAAGCAATCTGAGTTATATTCTGTACCAACTCAAAATCTGGGAAATACCCATTTTAATATTCATTTATTATAAGATTCTATTTGGCTGCAAAATTCAGTGGTTGATATCTTCCAACAACAACAAAATATTTCTACAAAAATATATGGAGCACTGGATACAATGTTCTAAATATGGGAAGGAAGAAGCAGTGAGACAAAAATGGTAGTACCAGACCCATTAGACTAATGTTTCTTAAATTGTGGTCTGAGGACCCCTGGGGAGTCCACCAAGACCCTCTGAGGGGTCTGCAAAATCAAAATTATTTGCTAGATATTGAAGATATTTGCAAAAATTTAAAACAATATCACTCTTCTCATTATTATCTTTTATTTGTTAAAAAATATAGGGCTTTCCATGAAAAAATATTTTATTTATGTTAATATTTAAAGGGTTTAATATTGTTATTTTTACATGATTTAATAAATAAATATTCTACGAATGCATCAATTTTAATTTTCAATACAATAAATATTGATAAAAATAACCCATACAAACAAAAGCTCTTTTGGGGTCCTCCATAATTTTTAGAAGTGGGAAGGGGTCCTGAGAGCAAAAACGTTAAGAAACACTCCATTAGACTAAGAAACTAGTAGATTGGCTAAGCTCTCCTCTCCAGAAGATGAAGAGAGACCAGGCAGACATACCTGCAGTATTTGTGAACAAAGAAACCTGGCTTTTCATGAAGATGCTGCATGCTAACTAATCCACACAGCCTGTGCACTTTTTCTGCTCTCTGTTATCACAATTGCTAACGCTTAACAGATTTTTCACACACAACTTTTCAAAAGAGGAAGAGATACGGTTTGTTAAGAGTATCAGTCAGTCTAAGGAACCTAACTTTTTGCTCTCAAACAAGTGAACACTCCTAAAGCAAGGACAAACTGACAAGAGCTAAGAATCCTCAGTTTAAGAAGAATATACTCAATAAGTGCTTCCTTATTCAGATGAATCTTGGCTTATCATTCTATAGGAACATGATCAGTGATGGAAGCGTGAACTGCAGTCAAAAAAGTATATAAGGCTTTCTTTCTTCTCTTCTTGGAGAACACTACATTTGATATTAATTCATTTGCTTAAATACACTCCTAGGCAAATAGGTACACTCCTAGAAATAGGTATGTTTCAAAGTACTGCACACCATCTTAGTCACAGATAAAATGAGACAGAAGCAAAAGCATAAACAGCATGTTATGAAATTAAGCAATGGTTAAAAGAAATTAAACACATTATTACTGAAATTGGCCATGACACTTCTGTAGAGAACTGAGAGCCACCAGAATCAGCATAAAATATAACAGGCAGTCAAAGATGCCCATATCCCCCCATGATGCACTTCGGATTTGTACCAGTGCCTTGTCTGACTTCTGTGAATGTTGGCAAACAATACTAAAGTATAATGCAGTTCAGTTTTGGCCAAAAACCAACATCATCTATTATGGCTTAGCAGTATGTATAAACCAGGTCACTGTGGTTTGTCCAATCAATCATAGCTTAGTATTATGTATGATCAGACCAGTGATCCCCTAGAAAGTCAACGCTTGATTCTTCTGCAATGTCCTGTTCTTTGGAATCTTTGGAAACAAATTATATGTTACTATTTCTTAACTTGGTATGCCCTTATACCTAATGCAGTACAAGACCTATTGCTCCTTATCACAACCACCCTGTGAAGTAGGCTGGGCTGAAAGAAAGTAGGTGGCCCGAAGTTACTCAGTGAGATTCCATGGACGAGTGCAGACCAGACTCTGGGTCTCCCTGTTCCCACTCCAACATTTCAACCACTACACCATGCTGGCTGTCAACAGTGAACCCTCAGTTTAATGTGCACTATTCAGCAGACTCTGGATGCAACAAACCACATTTCCATCCAGACATTCCCCCAATATAATGGACAAACTTGCTGCATTTGAAATAGTCTGACCCAGGTGCTCAATTTTATCACATGTGCAGATATTTATGTCATTTGTGTAATGGTATCATTACATCATGATGTACTTTGCATCATTTGCATAATTATGTCATGACAGCAATGATATTATTTTGCATTATTTGTGTCAGGATGCAAATGAAATAAATCACAGTAATGACATACTATCACATTTAATGGACATTTGGAATAATGGAACACCAAATGATATCTTAGAATGAGGTTTCACTGAACTGGCCAGTTTAAAAATGAGCTACAGGTAAGCCCTCAATTTACCAATAGTTTAGTGACTGTTTGAAGTTACAACGGCGCTGAAAAAAGTGACTTCTGACTGGCCCTTGCACTTACGGCCATTGCAGCATCCCCATGGTTACGTGATCAAAATTTGGGTGCTTGGCAACCAGCATGCATTTACAATGGTTGCAGTGTCCTGGGGTCATGTGATCATCATTTATGACCTTCCCAGCCAGCTTCCGACAAGCAAAGTCAATGGGAAAGCTGGCAAGTTGCAAGTCATGTGATGTCTCACTTAACGACTATGGGTGATTCACTTAACGACTGCAACTAGGACTGCTAGAACTGCTGTTGCTAAGCAGGGGCGGTCACGTGATGTTTTGCTTAATGACCACTTTGCTTAGCAATAGAGTTGCCAGTCCCAACTAGGGTCGTTAAGCAAGGACTACCTGTATTAGTACCCCAGTTGCATACATTTATTTCAAGACAACTATGCTAGATTCTTTTCATCCATGGCTGGGTTCATATACTGTGCTGTCATAATGTGCTTTGTTTTTTGCTTAACATGATGTGCGAATAGTAATCAGTGAATAAATTAATTTTTTTACATCAATAAACCACCACTGAAACACAGTTTATTACTGGCTAGCTGCTAATGTGAATGAGGCTATGTCATATCTGTGGTTTCCTGATTTACTCCGAATTTGGTTTTGTACTTTACCCAAGTACAAAATCCACAGAGCTGCTAAAAAAAGAGGGAAAGCAATCAGAAAATGGCCAAACAAATCATTATTTTGCTTATTTGAAAGACTAATTCTGGCTTGTTTCTATGTTGTTCTGTAAAGCATAGATAAAACAAACTATGATCTGTGTGATACTGAACAAGACAGTGTTTCTAAGCTTTTCAAATTTCAGGGTTCCTCTTGCTCGTACCAAACATTCAAATCATTGTATAAGGTTGACCATAGCTAAAACTAGTGGAACTGAAAGATGTACCCCCAGTTATTTGGAGCCCTAATTTCAAGCTTCTATCCGGCCTCCACAAAAAATAAAACTGTACTCCAGGTCCTCCTCCTCCTCCTTCTTCTTCATCATCACCATCATCATCCTGTAACAGCTTGCTGCATTTTAAATTACGTGAATCTGTTACCTGGATTTTAATATAGAAACTGTAAATAAGATGAAAAAGGTTAAACTGCCACTTTGGAGAAGCAAGTGAAGTAAAGCCATTTCAGAGACGCAGGATGTAAATAATATTATAAATTATTTTCTTAAATTTAAAAGATCCTTAAGAGCACCAGTAACAAATAAAGGAAAAAGCAACCAATGTTTCTAAGCTCAGACATCATTTCAAAACTGTAAAATAGTGTCTGGCATTTTTCAGCTACAATTACCACAATCCCTACCCTCCTTCCAAATAATCTGGGAATTTTGTTTAATCTTATAAAGAAATATACATGAAGCCTGGAAACAAATTACAAAAATAAAAATATATTGATGAACTGCCTTTAAAAAAAAAAAAAAAAGTATAATATTGATATGGTTAGAATATGTACTTACATAACAATCCTTCTGTTCAGGAACCAGTATTTCCGCCTGTTTCTATCATATCCAATAGGTTCATGTCGAATGTATGGTTTATTTTTTTGGATTTCAGCAATACAGTCTGTTACACCAGGCACCTTATGTGCTACACAAACTTCACACTGCCATTCATCCTCTGGGACCTCTTCAAGAGGTGGTTTCACACACTCTAAGTGGTAGACAGCTGAGCAAGTTTCACAGCAAAGCAAGTCCCCCAGTTTGTGACAAACTCTACAATGGTCATCATACTGTATCACACCTTCTGACATTAATTCCTCACGTGCAATGTTTGTTGTAAGAAACTGATCCACTAAAAATTGCAGAACTTCAATTTTATTTTCAACTGGTCCATAAGGGTAGTCCTCTGCCTCTTGAAAAGGAAGAACATGATGATACTCCTTGTCACTCTCACAGTATACCCGCAAAACCTCAGGCCAAGTCATCCCATCTATAAAATATAATGTGGAATTAACGCTATCTTTGAGGTCAGCAGGTCCAAAGGTAGTATTTGAAGTGTCCTCTTCACGTAAAACAGCTTTTAAAAGCACTATGTGCATCTCTGCCATAAGTGTACACTGTTCTTGGCTTACGAGAGCAGCACAGAAGTCTTCAAAACGAAAAGGAGACAAGCGTAAAACAGTGCCAAAGTTCCGCAGTACCTCATAGATGGCAATAACATTCATTATATGCTCATTAGGCACCATTAAGTCCTCTGAGGATTTGGGCAAGTCAAGAAAAGGGATGTCTTTTTCTTCCAGTATTGGAGAACGCGGTCGATGTACTCTCTGTCGCCTTCTACCTATAAATGAACAGTAAATAAGTAAGGATGTGATAATAGTAAGCGAAAGCAGAAATATCCATATTTATAATCCTGACTGAATATTCACTTGTTACAATGCTATCCATCCATCCATCCACCCACCCACCCACCCACCCATCCCATTTCTACCAGATCCAATTAAAAAAAAAAAAACCCTGAAACAACAGATATTTAATCAAACTTTATGAGAAGGCAAAACACTCCTTTTTCTTCTTGTGCTCATTTTGTATACCTTTTGCAAAAAGATTCATGTTATAATTAGCTAAGACTTGCTGCTTCATTCTAAACGTCCAGAAAAAGCTATCTGGAAAACGAATATATCTTAACTCAGGAGCCACACAAATATGAAAGATCTTCATATTCTAAGGGGAATTTCTACAGGCCTTTAAGTAAAATCAAATGTATTCATAAAAGTAAGCAAACAGTATTTTTATTGATATCTCTTGCTAATTTGATCTCGATGCTTGGAAATTTATAAAAGGAAATGTGTGATTTTCACAATAACAGACTTTGCTGAAGTACACAAGGAAGTTCACGCTGTAATTTGTATATTATTGATCCACACTTAGACTTAGAGATTCTTACTCAAAAGCAGAGGCCCAAAGTAATTATCATGCTGCATTCTTTCTCCCTTTTGAAGGCTCTTTCAGAGAAGAAAAAAATGTAATGTCCCTGCTCAAAAAGGCCGGTTAAGACTAAGGAGATTTAGGCATCTCAAGATCAGTTCCAGAGCTATATGTTCCCTAGCTATCATTGATTAGCAGCCAAGCTGATTAACTTTTAACTCAACTGTGGTGTATCTACTTTACATTTTCTAGCAAAGCTTGTGGACAGTCTGTTTTGGGAACCCTTACCTCACCCAATCTCCTGGCTCTTCAACTTCAAATGAAGTAGCATTCTGTTCACAGATCCTGCTTTGGAGGTCCTCCTCACAAAATCTGCTCTGATTTCTATTTTTTGGCATATGAACAGACATACAGCCCTGCTGATTCCACTTTAAAATACAGCTAGGACTGAGCTAGACTGTTTTGAGTCTTTACAGATACTTCCCTTACCTTTGCACAGTAGCTCAGATGAAGTGAGCAAGGGTGAACTAAACAATTGTTCTGTCTCTTTGGCAGAGGACAGGCCCAAGCTGCTGTCAGCTCTTTTACCAGCAATTGCCTGGTGGACTGGCCACTTTTCACCACTTTTCTTTCTCTTTTGTGTGAAATGGGGAAGGCAGGAACTTTTTGCTGGTCTACTGCTGTTTCACAACCGTGGCAATTTTCAGGTGTGTAGACTTCAAATCCCAGAATTCCATAGCCAGCATGGCCACAAGTGAGAATTTTGGAGTTGAAGTTGAAGGTTGGGAAAGCCAAATAATTGCAAATCAAAGGGAAAATTGACAAAGATTGCCTCTTCCCTTTGTCTCACTTGAATGGTGCACTCATCCAAACTCTGGAGATGATTGTTATAGTTTGTAAATCACTATCTAAGGTTTAATATATTCTGTACATCCAACTAACTTTGGCCTATTCAACAAACCATGATTCAGCATGATGAATCTACTCTTCTAAATAAGAAAACGGGCTACCATATTTATTTTGCTACTCTTCACATGCACACTAATAACACACAATTAACTGTTTCTAGGTAGCTTAACAAAGAAAATTAATCTGTTGGGATTGCTATAACTTGCACTCAAACCTCCATCCCCAACTGAAATAAGATGTTTACTGCAATAACAGAAAATACACACACGTATACACACACATACACAGCATTTTGATTATACAGTTAAGTTGTATCTATTTCTGAGTCCAAGATGTGAACAATAATACATTGTTCTGCAACATACTCACAGATCCAAGCACTGAGCAGCATAAAAGTGCCTGGGAGCCTACAGGAGAGGTTTCATTATGAACGAAGGGGCTAAACTGTATGTCCAAATGTATGAAAGGATGTCATCTAGGTTGTTGTAGGGCACTTTAAAGGAAGAATCTACAGGCTGATGATAACTGCATGTTATGCTCCTAAATGGTGATCTGAACCAGAGATGAGTTTGGAGAAAAATTATGCAACATTCTGAATGAATATAATCCAGAGGAAAAATGCATTCTGCTAGGTAACATGAATGAATTGGTGGGAATAAGACAAAAGAGTACAGAAAAAATGACTGGGCCATTCAAAGACCCAAGAATGGATGAGACAGTGACTGAGGACTCTCTCTTTAGAAAAAGCTCTGTTTCATTTGCATTGTTTAAGCTCAAGTCTATTCATACCTATACAGTTGTGTGAAAAAGGAAGTACAGTGGTACCTCGTGTTACGAATTTAATCTGTTCCGTGACTCTGATCGCAACTCGATTTGGTCGCACCGCGAGGCAAATTTCCCCATAAGGTTCAATGTAAATATGGCTAATTTGCCCTCTGAATTTGGTCACGCCGCGAGGCAAATTTCCCCATAAGGTTCAATGTAAATACATACGGCTCTGCATTTTCTTTGGAGCCATGCTGTCAAGCACACCAAAAACCTTCCAAACGCCACAAAACACACCAGAAGCCTCACCGAACGTCTCCTTGCTACCGCGATCTTGCCCACAGGAAGCCGCGACCGCGTGGCAGCAGGGCAAATGGCCGCGGATCCGGTTTGTAGCGCGGGGCGGAGGTCGCATGGTGAGGTAAATTTTTGGGGCCGGAGCTGATCTTATCGCGAAAAATTCGTAAGGAGGGGCGTTCGTAACCCGAGGTACCGCTGTACACCCTCTTTGAGTTCTATGGTTTTACATATCAGGACAAAGTAGGCAAATACGACCTCAGATGAACAACAACACATGACATATTGCACCGTGTCATATTTTACAAAAAGAAAGCCAAAATGGAGAAGCCATGTGTGAAAAGCTAAGTACACCTTATGATTCAATAGCTTGTAGAACCATCTTTAGCAGCAATAACTTGAAGCTATCGTTTTCTGTATGACTTTATCAGTCTCTCACATTGTTGTGAAGGAATTTTGGCCCATTCTTCTTTACAACATTGCTTCAGTTCATTGAGGTTTGAGGGCATTTGTTTATGCACAGCTCTCTTGAGGTCCCGCCACAGCATTTTAATTGGGTTGAGGTCTGGATTTTGACTGGGCCATTGCAACACCTTGATTCTTTTCTTTTTCAGCCATTCTGTTGTAGATTTGCTGGTGTGCTTGGGATCATTGTCCTGTTGCATGAACCAATGTCGGCCAAGCTTTAGCTGTTGGACAGATCGCCTCACGTTTGACTCTAGAATACTTTGGTATACAGAGGAGTTCATGATTGACTCAATGACTACAAGGTGCCCAGGTCCTGTGGCTGCAACACAAGCCCAAATCATCATCCCTCCACCACCGTGCTTGATGGTTGGTATGTTTATGCTGATATGCTGTGTTTGATTTTTGCCAAACCTGGCGCTGTGCGTTATGGCCAAACATCTCCACCTTGGTCTCGTCTGTCCAAAGGACAGTGTTCCAGAAGTCTTGTGATCTGTTCAGATGCAACTTTGCAAACCTAAGCAGTGCTGCCATGTTCTTTTTAGAGAGAAGAGGCTTTCTCCTGGCAACCCTTCCAAACAAACCATACTTGTTCAGTCTTTTTCTAATTGTACTGTCATGAACTTTAACATTTAACATGCTAACTGAGGCCTGTAGAATCTGAGATGTAACTCTTGGATTTTTTGCAATTTCTCTGAGCACTGCACGGTCTGACCTTGGGGTGAATTTGCTGGGACGTCCACTCCTGGGAAGATTGACAACTGTCTTGAATGTTTTCCACTTGTGAATAATCTTCCTCACTGTAGAATGATGGACTTTAAATTGTTTGGAAATGGCCTTATAACCCTTCCCAGATTGATGGGTAGCAACAATTGCTTCACTAAGATCATTGCTGATGTCTTTACTCAATACTTTGGCATTGTGTTAACACACACCTCAATGCTCAAGACCAGCAAACTCCTAAAACTTCAGCTTTTATAGAGGTAGTCACACTTGCTGATGATCAATTGATCAAGGGCATTTGATTAGCAGCACCTGGCTGCTACTTAGCCTCTTCATACCTATAGAACCAGTAAGGGTGTACTTAGTTTTTCACACGTGGCTTCTCCATTTTGGCTTTCTTTTTGTAAAATAAATGATGACATGGTGTAATATGTGTTGTTGTTGATCTGAGGTTGTATTTACCTACTTTTGAAAACTGCTAAGGACCAGATGATTTTTATTAAGTCCTGATACGTAAAACCACCGAACTCAAAGAGGGTGTACTTTCTTTTTCACACGACTGTATAGGTATGTATGTACAGGCAGTCCTCAAGTAACAATGGTCATTGGGACTGGAATTTCCATCGCTAAGCGATGCAGTCATATGAAGTCACATGACCGCATCGCTTAGCAACAACAATCCTGGCAGTCCCCATTGCTGTCTTTAGCCAAATCCCACAGGTCATTAGGCAAGGACCTACCCTGATCCAAGCAATTCATGGCTTGGTCCCTCCCAGCCCCAAGCTTCGGTAAGGCCTATCTCCCCTTCAACTCTGCCCTTTTGGCTGCCCTGCACAGCGGCATTCCTTGGTGGCAACAGCAGTGCTGGAGCTGAAGTAGAGGCCCAGAGCCTTCAGCAGTCTCAGTCAACTGCCACCTTCCCCAAGCCTCTACTTCAGCTCCAGCGTCACTGCCACTGAGGAGTGACACTGTGCAGGGTGGCCAAAAGGGCAGAGATGGGGGGGCAGTTGAAGCACCCCTACTGTCATAAGTCTGGGTGGGCTGCCAAGCATCCAAATTTTGATCACGTGACTACAGGGGTGCTGCAGTGACTGTATGTTTGAAGACTGGGCATAAGTATCATTCTTTCACTGCAGCCGTAACTTTGAACGGCTACTGAACGAATGTTGTTAAGCAAGGACTACCTGTATGTCCAATGGAACGTAAGTCTAAAAGCATAACCAATTTAATAGTTTATGATGAAGAACTAATAGAATTAGTGAAAGATAAAAGATGATGACAGATTTTGAATGTGGGACAGACCAATTTTTGGTAGCGTCAAGGGCTGTTTTTGGGAAAAATTGACATGGAAGGAAAAAAGTGAAAAACATGAGAATGAAAGTAGAATAACTGCAGAAATAAAAAGTACAACCCTATATGAAAAAGTATTAGAACACACATTAATCTCCCAACATTATGAGTAGTAAGTGGATGTTAGGAAAGAGGATATAAGAGCTAATAGAACAAAGTGAAAAAAATTATGCTACAGAGGACCACAGAAGCATGTGAAGTTTAGAAAATGCGAAGTATGAAAAAGGATGCTTTGTGGAATGATGAAGCAAAACAGGCTATGGATGAGAGAATACACATAAACAAGAATGACTGCTGCCAAAAATTAGGATATGAGAAAAATACTGTATAGCATATATACAGGTAGTCCCTGGGTTAAGAACGCGCGGTTTAAGGATGGCCCATAGTTAAGAACGGAGTCTACTGCAGCAAAATTCGAGTTAAATACATATTGGTTCAAGTTCATTACACAATACTACTTATGCAGCATTATTTTTATTTTATTTATTTTATTTTATTATTTTAATTGTATATATGGGGTATATTTTATGTATATTTATAGCTTTATTCCCTCTGTAACCCGCCCAGAGTCCCCTATTGTAGGGGAGATGGGCGGGAGAGAAATCTAATAAATAAATACATACATACATACATACATACATACATACAATAATACTGTTCTGGCTCACATACAAATTCAACTTCAGGACAGACATTGGGAACAGAACTCATCCTTAAACTGGGGACTACCTGTACTGAGAAAAAGATAATGGCAAAGAATATAGATGAAGAAAACAAGCAAGAGTTACAGTGAAAAGAAGGAATGAAAATGCAAAGCAATTTTTATGGAAAAATAAAGGAGCAGGCAAATTATGGAAGGAGTATTTTAGAGATGTATGTTGAATGATAGTGATGTGTTGAAGACAGGAACTGAACTAAGTGTGTTAAATCTTAATGTCCAAGAAAAAGTTGATAAGGTAGTCATAAATGTTGTGAGAATATCAACAAATTGTTTGGCAGCAAGTGTAGACAGTGAAGAAGTGGTTAAATACATATGTAGTTTGTCTACAGAATGGAAGTTGCTTGACAACTGGAAAATAGCCAGTGCAACAGCTAGTACAAAAGGAAAGGTAGCAAGAGTAAATATAAATATTCAGGTGCATTAGTTTTGGAAGGTGTGTGACAAAATTCTGATTGAAAGGGTATGAAATATGAGAATGAAGAAAATTTGAGCAGTGCAAAGTAGCTTTCTGCTGAACAGGGGGTATGCAGAGCAGGTTTTTGCTCTTCAGCAGGTCATTTAAAAATGTATGGATGAATATGAGAAAGTTTATTTTAAATTTGTTGATTTAGAGAAATCATCGGTGTTTCTCAACCTTTTTACCCTGGAGCAACCCTCGACATAATTTTCAGGTCTCAGGAACCCCTACACAAAAATGGCCAAAAATACCAACACAATACGATTCACTTTCAGCTTACACAATCCTTGTTTTACAATGGCACATAACAACAGCAAAGCAGCATGCTAGCAGCTGAGAAACAGCACATAAAAATCCTCACCACTGCAAGCACTAGCATTTTGTACACATTGCAAGATGTGCAAAGCTAAAAAAAACAAAAAACAAAACTTTGTTTTAATCATGATCTCTCATGGAATCCCATGTATGTGTGAAAACAAACAATGCTTAGCAAACAGTTCAATATTAAGGTATAAGACAGACAAGGAAGCGTGATGTCCACTTATTTATGGTACCTATGGATAAATGCACATGATCTCTCATGGAGCCCCATGTATGCGTGAAAACAATACAATGCTTAGCAAATAGTTCAACATTAAGCTGTAAGTAAGACAAGGAAGTCCACTGATGTCCACTTGGTTATTTATCGTGGATAAATAACCAAGGAATGGTTGGTTTCTTGTCTTAGATAAATGCACAAGGAATTTATTTATTGAAGTGGTTTGGTCATATAAAGAGAGTAAGAATCAAATTGCAAAACAAATAATATGAAGTGAATGAATCAAGAGGAAGCTGAAGATCAAGAAAGTTGTGATTAGATGGAGCTGAGAACCTCAAAATGAAAGAGGCAAGAACCCTAAAGAACAAAAGGCAACATACGAAGCAGTTGTTAGGCATAGAAGAAACAAGGATGGTTTGCAAGAAGAAAAAGGTGTGGGGACATAAATTAGTTTTAGCTGTTTTATTTGATCTCATGCCTTTAATTTCTATGAGTAACTTTCTTACTCCTTTTCTACTGTCCACATAATGCTGCTCACCTCAGAAGAGAACAGCATAATGGGTACAAATGTAGATATACAATGTAAAAGCAGATTAGGTAACTGAAATAACAAATAGCAAAAAACTAGCTAACATATGTTAATTACTTTGAGATAGAGTATAGAGTTGTAACCTTTAGGATTTTTCTTTTTCTTTTTTAATGGAAAATATGTTTTCTTTTAACTGGCGGGGCTAACTGTGGCTAAAGTGATAAAGGAAAAGGGAGGGATGAGAAGAGGTCTTCTCCTTTTATTCACTCAATAGCTTTGAAACATGTACATATGCAGAAAGGACTGTTTCTTATATTCTGGGGATTAGAAGATGGATTATGAAGTCCTCTTATACTTTTTAGTCAGGATATGAGAGCTAGCAAAGTGTAAATCAAACAGAACAGAATGTTAACTATCTCTAGCAAACAGAGTTAAAGTAAGAAACATCTTGGTTGAAAACCAGCAAATCTAAACTATACACAGGGAGACCCCCAACAGGAATTGAGGTGGGAGGTTTCCGTATTCAGAGTAAGCAGAAGCTTCTGCATTATCTTGAGTCCCTTGCAAACATGTTGGTGCCTCAAATATGTGGTTCTTCACCTTTCAATTTACCACAACTAAAGCTTCCTCTAGAAATAAACTTCCTAGATACGTCACCTTGTCATTTATACAGATGTTGAATACAACTAAGCCAAGGATATCGTCTAGTGAAACTCTGCTCAAAAGCATTGGTACAAACTGAAGCATTCATGAACACTTGCTGCTTACTATTGTGAATTTCAGACAATAGTAATATCATTCAGCCTCTATTTTACTGTATGACTCAAGGATATTATAGAAAGCTTTGTTCAATGCTTTCCTGAAGACTTTTACACCTTTCCCATAATTTTATTTATTAGATTTGTATGGGTGCCCACCATAAAATATAACTCTGGGCACCTCACAACAATAAAAACCCTGCACTATGAAAACCATAAAACTGTAAAACACAACCAAAACGTGGCACCTCAGTCATCCCCTTGGGATGCCCAAACAACCAACCCGAAACATCCTCACTCTACCCCAGCGCCAGGGTAAGAAGCCAGGTCTTGATGGCCTTCCACAAGCATGATTTACAGATTTGACTTAATTCAGAGACCCTCAAATTCTGTGATGCCTTGACTCCCTAAAATGATTTGTATGACCCCTCCCCAACAAAACTTATAACACCAACTATTAATTTCATATCAAAGGTGTTCCTTAACCTATTCCTGACCACCTGTCAGCCAAACCTTGTCAGAACTGGTCTTAGTAATGTCTCAATTCAAGCAGAGCAAAACTAAGTTCTCAGAGGGCTCCTGTTTGTACTTGTAAAGCCAGATCATAGTTGGAATGATGGTTTGTGCACAAAGAATTGGATTGCTATAGGATAGGAATTGGCAACCTTCTTCATAGGAGACAGAGACCATGTCTGTGAGTGGATGGCAGGACACTCTTCCCTCTCTCTTGGAAGAATACACTGGCACTTGGGAAGACTCTTTGGGGAAAACCTTAAAGATGTGTTTCCTTCTTAGGGGAAAGAAAGGGAAGCATGGCCAAAAGGGAAAATGAGGGCGTGCTCCGCAATCTCAGGGCATCTCTTGTGAAAAGAAATGCCTATGGGGGGAAAAGGAAGGTATACTGTAAGCATATGTGTATATCTATATATGGACTCATAATATCATCGAAATCATTAGAATTTAGTAAAGTAGTGTGGTTCTACATTAGGCCTGAGATAAAATTACAAACTTTTTTTTTTAGGACTATTGCAGACCAGGTGGATGTTTCTTTTGGGGACTATAGTCTGGATGATTTTGGGCGGTAGGCCAACCCCTGCTATAGGGAATGGTGCATCGAGGACCACAATTCCTATTTCTAAGGTTCCAGCTTGAGAAATCTGCACAAAATTAGAGGTTATGGGTGAAATCATGGCATGCTGAAAACAAAATAAAGTCTAATTAGGCCTCCTTGTTAAAGCAGCAATCTTCCAGTATACAAACAGGAAGGGAGGAGAAGAAGAGCTATTGACTGCAATTCCCCCTCCCTTCTACAACCCCATTGACAAAGGATGCTCCTTAGTAGTCAACATGTCCTTTTCTATATGGTCATAGAGCAGATTTAATCTATCATATGATTTTGCCTCATATTATTTTTAATATAATTGATTTATAGTGTTCTGAATCCCCCCCCCCCTTTCAATGACAAGATCAACAAACTGGCCATACCCTGGGGTCACCTATTCTTCAAAAATTCTCAAAGGTTATAGCAACAGCTCTAAGGTAACATCTATAAATTCTGGGATGCTTTATCTCTAGAGAGTTTAACTTACTTGAAGGTGTTTTTTCAAACCATGTTGGGCAGCTTCAACATCTTTCCAAGAAAACCTACAATTCCAAAGGGCTGAGCAGATGTATCCCAATGTTACTTTATGATCATATCCAAAGAACAGCAGAACCGGTACAAAACGGCACCTCTAATCCACAACTCCCTCAAATACTCCCAAAGGATACCATGGTCAGTGGTATCACAAGTCACTGAATGGACTGGGAGTATTACCATAACCATGTCTCTCTCAGTAAATTATTCATTAGAGCACCCAAGGGCAACTCCATATAAAATCTGGGTCAGAATACTCAGTTTCCTCTAAATGTTCCTCTGGAATTGCAGTATTAATACAGAATACAGGATACAAGCCTATAATTATTAAAATTGGTTTGGTCCAAAGATGGCTTCCTTAATCAAGGACCTAACCCACTGCCCCTTTAAACTGACGGAATCACTTCTTGTGTCTCACCACTAAGCACCATCCAAAAAATGAATATTTTTATCAATTTTGTAAGTCAAAGGCTTCAGGTTATGAAACTTCTTTCCCTGGAAATCTGCTCAGCTTTTATTAAGCCTTTTACTCCATCACAGCAGATTGTGAGGGTGCAAATCAACACCTAGGTAAAGAGAAGGGAAGCTGTTCCATCAGTGGAAACTGCTTCCAAAGTATGGGATTTCACCATCCGTGCTTTACATTTACCTCCAAAGAGTAATGAGAAGGGAAACCTGTGTACAAGTGATGACTGAAAGAAATATACTGACCCACAAGGTATGGCACAGTTAGGCAACTGAGGAAGAGAAATGAATAATTCTCACATCCTTATTGCTTTAAATTAGCAATGTGCAAAATTCAGGGATTCAGGAAGCAAACATTCCAGGGTACACCTGAGAATTCTGAACCCTCTCCAGACAATGCTGAATCTCTCCAGTGTGGAATATGCCACACTGGAGACAGTTTTGGCACCATTTCCAAAAGTAAATTCCTTGAATTAGAAGCAGTTTGAGATACTATGGCCATGATGTTCTGTCTCTGGATTGCAAAAATTTGCATATCTCTACACTAAATTATAAGTTAACAAAACTTTTTTTAAAAAAACTACATATTAAGCTACTACTGTATATGTGTGAACAATACAGGACAACAGGTGGAAACAAAATTGACAAACTAGCATACTGCTGTAATTGATGAGTTCTTGGTCTGACACACTCACTATACAACTACCAAACTTGATTTATTATCACTGGTAGTTAAGTAAAAGAATAAGGAAACACTGATACCAACTCTGGGACTAAAATGTGTCTCTAAAATAAAACTGGCTATTCTATCTAATATAGTAATTGAGAGTCAGGCAGCATACAAGCTTAATATATTACAATTATACACTTACTATTACTATATTATATTGACAAGAATCTTTACTTGTTAATATTTAAAATTTATAGAATAATCTTACATACAATAATGATCTCTACAGACATACCATTAGAATTAAAGAATAGTTTACACAAATTAGATGCAACTCTGAAATATTAGATATATACTGAGGTTCATTCAAAACCATGACTGCATGTAATTAAATATGTATTCCATGTTGTGTGTGTGGGTAAACAGTATTGTTATTTGCTTTCCTAAAGAGGCATAATTATCAATGTCTCCTTGGACCAAATTTAATTCAATCTTCCCAGTTAAACATTGAATAGTATAGAATATTTCCCTTGTCAGTGAAGAATCAAAATGAAGGAAGATCGATAAATGCCGAACTGCTAAAAACATATGGCTAAACAAAGCTTTATACTTATTTATATTTATGATCCTATGAAGTGAGGAAAGCTTGCTTTATAAAAATGGGTAAAAGTAGCTTAATGTATTTTTTTGTGGGGGGAGGCAATCTGGTATCCTTCAAATGTATGGACTATAACTACAAACTCCCCAATCACTAAAATCCTTGGCTATGCTAGTTGTGATTTACAAGAGTTGTGATCTAATCTATCTGAAAGGTGTTAGGCTGGAAAAGGTTGCTTTAGGTATTCAGAAGATCCCAAATATATCTATTGTACCTACTACTGTATCTATGCATTAAAACATACAACTGTTAAAAAATTCTTGACAAGATATAGTTTAAGTGTCTATTAAACCCGCTTTTATACAACCTCAATAAACTGTATTTTGGCAAATCACATATTGTTTTCCTTGAACAACTAAAATATTGTCTTTTCAATTTCTTATCTAGTCACATTAATTTGCAAACATAAGCAAAAATTACCTAACAGAACAAAATTAAGTCCATGTAATCTCACATAATAATATTTTGCTTGAATAGAATATTGAACAATATTTACTCAGAAGTTTAAGTTCAATGGAACTTAATTTAGGACACACTTAAAGTTAAGTATAGCACTGTGGCAACTAATGATTTATATAAATTGCACTCTATTAATGCTTACTGGAAATAAAATATAATCAATATTATAATTAAAATCATGTTAGCATCTAATAGGGGTATATTAAGAATTGAAAACGAGCTCTAAGAATAGTCAGTTTAGCAAGACCACAGAATATAAAGGCCAAACAAGCAACAGTTTCGGTGATCTTACCAGTTTTATAACAGAAAATTAGTAAATTAAAAATAGCAACAAACATCCAATAAGAAGATGACCATTTGAATTTGAATTACAAAAGCAAGCTTACACACTACATTTAAACCATACACATTTTCTTAACATTTAGGAATGTTAGCTTTCAAGGACTGCATTCTGAATGCTTATGCCTTCCTCCAGGTTACTCTACAATTCACCTGGACTATATGTGGGTAGCAGAGACCTTGTTCCTTACCAAACTGACGGTACAGAAATCTTTCTACGCCAATGTTTACAAATGCCACCTTTCCCCAAGTACAACAGGATGAGCTCCCCCACCCCTTTCCTCTGTTTCCTTTGCAGATCTGGCATTGTTTTATTACAGGCATCCGCCGCCCTATTTTTCGAAAAGTCCCTTCCTAGTCTCTCTTTCTCCACGTCTGTTGTTCGTTTGCATGCAGTCGCCACCTTTCCCTGCCGCGCTTCGGCGTCGCCTAACCCACTTTCCCTCTCGTCGGTCGCCCAACCACCCCTTCGCCCCCAGCCAGGTGCCGGACCAGCGGAGCGACGCCCCTCTCCCCTCTTCATGTGAAGGGCTGCCCCCCGCCCCGGCCGCCCCCGGCCCCCTCCCTCGCCCCCTACCTGGGGTACTGCTGTAGGTGCTGTGGCTCCTGAAGCTGCTCTCAGTGCAATAGCTGGCGTCGTCCTCGTCCTCCATCTCTTCGGGATAATCGGAATCGTCGTCGTCGTCCTCCATGACCGCCTCCTCTTCCTCGGAGTCTGGCTTCTCCTCCGCGTCGCCTTCCTCCTCCTCGTCGGACCCCACGCTCTCCTCCTCCTCCTCCTCACTCTCATGATCGTCGTACACCACTTTGCTGCTGCTGCTCCTCCTGGACGAGGCGGCAGCCCTGCCTTGGCTGCTGCTGCTGCTCCGGCTGCCTCCGCCTCCTCCTCCCCCCGTCGCCGCCGCCGCCGCCGCCGCCGCTCCAACCCTGCCCCTGCCCCTACCGCTACTGCCTCCCCCACCAGGGGTGCTGCTGCTGCTGCCGCCGCTGCCTCCCTTCCTCCTGCCGCCCCCCCTGGAGGAGGAGGAGGAGACGGCGGCGGCGGAGGAAGAGGAGGCCTGGGCAGCTGCGGACCCCCTCGACCTGGGCCCCGCAGCCCCGGCCGGCTGGGCCGAAGCCGCCCACCTGCCCCGGCTGCTGCCCCGTAATCGGGACCTCAGGCCCCCAATGGGGCCCGGAGGGGCGGGCGGAGCCGGGGTGCTCGCCCGAGCGGGGGCCGCCGCAGGCTGCTGATGTTTGGGCGGCCTGCCTCGCCGGCCCCGCATCGCTGGGCGCTAGCCAAGGGGGGAAAAAGCGAGGGGACGAGGGCACTCGGGTCCGGCGGGAGGCTGCAGGGGACCTCCTCCCCGCGGTCGGAGCTCTGGGGCAGGGAGGGGGCGCCACCGACTTGCGAGGGCCGAAGGCTCAATTCGAATCGCCGGCGTCCCGCTCCGGATCGCCACCGGCCGCCATCTTGTTTCTTCGTCTCTGCCTCGGATCGCTCCGCTCTGACTGGGGGAAGCGGCGGCGGCGGCAGGCCCTGAGCGCCTCACGTGACCAGCCTTCTCCGCCAGCGCAGCGCCGCCGGGGGGCGCCAGAGAGCTACCTGCGGCGGCGGCGGCGGCTGCCCTCGCTCGAGCTCCCAGCCATCTTCGATGCGGAGCGAGCACCCAGTGCAGCAGCGCTTTCCTCCTTTCCAGAAAGCATCCCACGCAAATAAGCCCCAGACACCTGTTACCCCTCCGTAAGGGAGGCACGCCCTTTCTTCCCCCCTCCCGTACAGTGGTATGTCGCTAAAACCCTCAGCAGACACCATCACTTCTGATACACAGGAAGAGGTTTTTCAAGCCTTGGTGGCTCTGTATTTACTTCCTTAAATTGTTTCAGATTCGAAGCCATTCCCGTTTCTTCACGCCAGGTTGTATATGTGTGTGCGAAAGAAAGTTTTTAAGAGGTTTGCGAAAGTGTCAGGCTGGTTTCAAAATGGGTGGAATGGGACTGCAATGACAAAATTATGCTGTACCTTCCTGGCCCATTGTTTTTATTATGCGGGGGGGGGGGAGGAGGAGGACGAGGAAGAAGAGGAAGAAGAAGAAGAAAGAAAGAAGAAGAAGAAGAATCCACACGGGGAGGGGGCAGTCTTAGAAAAAAGGGTTATCTAAATGGTAGAAGAAGAAAGGGATGAGAAGAAAAGACCTTAGACAAAGTGATAATGCATCTGATTGCAGTGTTTTACACATTCCACATTTAGAAGATTGACCTTGACCCTGGCAGCTACTTCCTGTATCTACAAGCCTACTTGTTAGAGCCATCCCTGACCTACTTGTCTTTCTAGGCCTACACACTGGATAGGATCCTTTTTGATTAAGCTGAAGGTATGGGCATCATGTTGAGGCATCAGTTCCAATTTCCAATAATGGTCTGGAATTCCAGCCAAATATTATTTACACCAGAAATATTCCAACCTTCAAAGGGAGCTGTTTGCAGTCCAAAACTTGGAGGCATTACTTAATTAACAGGCTCCACAACTGGGATCCATATAGCTGGGAATGGGAAACAACCATATCTTGACATAGCCTCTCTGGTAATACTAAAGAATTACTTCGTCTTCCTCCACACTATGTTTTTTTTTTAATAAAAAACAAATCATAATTTGGAACTCACTAATAATGAACTACTTATTATGATGGATTGTGGGTATACTGTTCTCTATACTGTGTTTGTGGATATTTATACTGTGTAGATATTTTAATCATTGTTAATGTGGGTCTTTTAATATTTATTTTTAGTATTTTATTGTATTGTATTTTAGATGTATCATAGATGTTTTAATTGTTGTAAATCATCCATTGTATTTTAATTAATGAGGGTTACCATATCTGCATATGAAATATCATATGTTATTACTCCAGATATCAAGGAAAGGTTCTTGGAAATGTGTGATTTATCTGTTTTGGAAAAGGCAATATTTTCTACTATCAAAGGATGCAGCAGTATGGCAGACATTTTGTGGTATTTTACAATAAAATCTTGTACTGTTCATATTATAGTAGTGAATTCATGAGTAAACCAGTGATTATTGATAAGTATAAAATATAAGGTAGCAACAGAAAAAAAAAAAACCTCCTCCCAGGCTGGCAACAGTTTGTATTTTAAAAAAATCAATCATCTGTTTGTAATTATTTTTATATAAAAAAATTTAATAAACCATTTAGCAGTCGCTTTCTAAATTGCCTGCAGACTGTCCGATACGCGCAGACACATGAACAAGAATTTGTACTTTTATCTGTGAACTAGTATAGTTTATTACACTATAATACTATTATTTATTCATTGTACCATACTGTAGCTGCCATGTTGAGAGAGTGCTTAGTAATATCCAAATTTAAAAAAAGAAAAAAAGTGACACAGGATGCTATATTTCCTCTTTTTTTCTTGCACTGCAGTACTGAAGTTGATTTTGTTTCATGCTGGATATAAATATAAGGATTTCTGTTTCCTTCTTTCTGTTCTAACCTGCTAGATAGACATCAATAAAACAAGAGTTCCTCAGGCATTTCAACACTGTTTTTCAATATAAATACTTCTTGTAACAATAGCAGTGTGCTTTAGATACAATGGGTGGATTGCTTTTACATCCAGAGACAGCCTCCACATGCTGGAAGTTGGCAAGATAGGTTTTACCGGTTCCCTCTTCTTGAAAATCTGCTTTGGATCTCCAGGATTTTTCCAGATCAGCCTAGAACTTGAAGTTGGATCCCAATTCAAGGTGGGGGCGGGGAGAATAAAATCCCAGGGCTTTCTCCACAAAAACCTCCATCGGCTCAAAAACTTGAAGAAATGGATAGACTACAATAAGCATCAAGCAACTTTGTATCCAAGCAAGCATGGTTAGGCTACTATGTTTTGTGATAGCAAGAAAAAAAAAAAGCAGATGATAGCTTAATTTTTTTTTTTTTTAATCTGCACTCAATCGTTACCAATTCTGCGGCGACTGCCTAGACAAGTCCCTGCAGTTTTCAAGGCAAGGTGTTTTGGAAGTAGTTTGCCATGGCCTCCTTCCTAGAGTGGAGTCCAGCTGGTGAGCACAGGAGGCAGGGTTTCCGTTGCTTCACGCCTTTTTCAGGCGAGCATGGCTTCCACGTTACCAGCAACTGCTCCCGTCTCCTTTGCAAGGCGCCGCCAGCATTTTTCCTCCCACCGGGGTGAGAGTACCCATTTATCTACTCACATGAGTTTTCGAGCTGCTGGGTTGACAGGAGCTGGGGAGGAAGTGAGAGCTCACTCTGCTGTGTGGATTTTTTTTTTTTGAGTGGTTAAATTTTTGAGTGGTTAAAAAACCCTACAGAATCTTGTTCTTTACTTCTTCCTGGAAAATGTACTAGAGTTTTAACTCAAGCAATCCTGCTGTTTCAGCCCTCACCAACTTAATGTTGATACAGATCATTTTCTAAATTAGGACAGTGTTCCATTTTGACAAGAGCATCGTAAATAGTAGAATGTTTATACCACAGGATTTTCCTTACTCCTAGTTACTGTTACTGGAGACCCTAATACAGTGTTAGAGAAAGAGCTCTTACATAGATAAAATAGAACTCCACACCAATCCCATCTACAAACTTGTGCAATTATTTGACAATGAACCTTCTTAACGAGAAGATACTTGAAATGCAGAGTAAGGCCTCTAGAACACCATCCGCAAATCTAATAGTCACTGGGAGTCAGGCAGCATATAAATTTAAATAATAGTAATAGCAGATGAATGATTCAGGGTGAATTTCAGATTCTTAAATGGCAGAAGCCGGTTCAGGCTTTACCAGATAGAAAGACTGAAGGGGCTACAAAGCTCATCTGGTTTCCATTGTAATTATTGAGTCATTCTATTGCTCCAGATTTTGGTTTGGATTTGGACAAATTATAGTTTTGATGAGACATGTAAATATGATCATCCAACTTGAATCCACTTAATGTATTGAAAGAATGGCTAAATCTGTTCTTTCATCTACTGGCAAAAGCAGTTATACATATCTTTTGAATTGTTACACTTTTCTCTGAAACTTAGGGGAGGCTGTGCCACCCAAACTAGTCAAACAATGAGGACCCATTAATAGGCAAAGGACTGTTTTGGTTTGACCTTGGCAATAGATTATTCCCCTTTAGACTTCCTCAGCTATCAACTGGAGTTAAAGCATTCAAGTCTCTGTCTTCTCATGCAATGCAACCTGTCAATTTAAGTTATGGCTTGTCTGAACTTGCTCTGAGGGTTGCTCTTTTATAGGTCTCCATGTTCCTGAGGAACTCAGGAGAGCAATTTAAACCACCAAGTTTGAGTTATTATGTTCCTTATTTCCAGGTCCAGATTAGGTACAAGTTAGTTTATAAAGCCATCTTTTTCAGGTTTTTGTACCAAGTTTTAAAGACTAGGATAACTGATCCAATTGTAGTGCCTTGAACTGCTGCCACCAGTTCTTAGTGCACTTCAGATCTGAAACTAAAAAGCTGTTTCAGAGCAGGCCCAAGGCACACTCCACATTTGTGAGCACCTCCTTAAGAAACTGCATCTTATCCTGGAGTTGTATGGTAGCCACATGATCCAGGAAAATATGACTCTGATTTACAGAAGCACCAACTGTGCATTCCTTATCTGCTCAGAAGTCCCTTTTTGGCTTCAGTTCCAAAGCCCAGCGCATTCCTGCTACTTATTATCAACTTTCGTAAGTCTTCATTATACTGCTGCAGAGTTGTGAAGTAATTTTGTTGTGCTTGTTTATATGCTACTCAAATTTATGGAACAGGGAAGTTATAAATATAACTCATAGGACATAAGAGATAGTATAATGTTTTCCCTGTAACATCCTTTGGTATATTTATTTTAAGAAAAGCCAAGTTATGTTTCATATCTGTAGTCTTCAGCTAAGATGATTACTATAACTTAACAGGGACAGGATAACTGCTCATCAGTGTGAGAAATGCACCATCAGTACTTCTCTGAAAGAGAATAAAGGGCTCTTTACAACAGATTCATAACAATAATTTAATGAAGATGTGCCAATTTCAAGTAAGCTTTATAACTTCTATGGAATATAACCCTTTATCTTCTGGGTGGTTTATTCTCTGTAAATGTTTCAGACTTCCTTCAATCTTGTTCAGTTCAGAGTAAAAATGTACCTAAGAAGAAAAAGTAAAGGTTTAGCCAACAAGTAAATATGCATTTTAATGTATTATTCCTCATGAGAACCAAAGTAATAACTGCCCATGTAGAATGCATAAAACAGCAGACATTTATGTTTTTTGTGGGAGTGGGAAGATAGATTTGGTACCACTATTGTCTACAATAACCATGATCAACTTCTGCTTGTGATTGCAGCATTAAGTAGAAGGGAAACTTACTTGGGCTCTAACAAACTTGTGTAGCTTTGAAAGCAACCCTCTTGCTTCTGGCAGCATAACAACAACTGTAAAGTGAGCATCTAGGAGGAGGCACAACCAGTCCATAATCTGGAAATGAAGTCAAGGTACACAGTCATTGTGAAAGAACACCTTAGTATTCAGCCATTAAAATGCAAGCCAGTCCAACAGCCATACAGAATTTTGTTGCATACCTACTTAGAATCCCAGCCTTTTAATTTCAGTGTTAAAACTGATACTAACAACATTCTGAAGAAGGTAGCATGTTTAAATAATTATTGATTTTTATTTTTATTTTTTGGCAATCATGGTAATTCTGTGAAGAATTTACCAAATTATGTGTTTCCATAATTTTAAACCCAGGCAAGAATGATCTCCATTCCTGTGAGTGTGAATATATTTCTAGCACAATTCCCAATGCCCTTTTCCGCACAGAACACAGAAACTTTACAGGTTTCCCAGCACTGCAACCTCACTGGTAATGACAGATTTCCAATCAGTTCATTACCACAGATTTAACTAGAGATATGTTGCTATGCATTAGAATTTAATATAGGAAGCACAATTTGGGCTACTGAAAATTAGTTGAAAGTGACATCATGTTACAGAAGATCCCAGCACACATGGCAAAGCAAATAAAAATTATCCAGCCCAAGCAATTATAGGAGCAGAAGCTCTAATGGAGTCACCTATGGCCCAGAGGAGCTCGTATTGTTTATGGAATGCCACTCTTGATCTACAACAAGCAAGACTAGATTTTCTGTATTAACGGTTTATTCACTTTTCCACTGTCATAATACAATGTGTTGAAACCAAATTTAGCTATTCTCACATTAGATTCATTAGAATGAATAGGCCTAATCTCAATATACCTGGACTGAATGTAGTAATTGGTGGCAAACAGGTCCAATTAATAAATTTCTAATTTAGTCCATTATTCCAGTGAAACCTGAGAGGATTATCCTTACTTATTTTGCCAGAGGCACTAAATCTGAACATGCCCTAAAAGATTCCTTTGGGCATGTTTAAGAATAATTTGATAGTTTTCATAGGGAAAATTTTTTGTACCTGCTGTACGGTCAGACGAAATATTCCAGGAAAGTGTGCAGAAGACTCTTTACTACATTGCACGTATAAATACTGGAGATACTGGAGAAATAACTAAGAAGAAAACAATAAAATTAGATGTTGCTGAACACAACTATATGTGCAAATAAACACTCAGTCCTTTTTAAAAAGAATGACTTATGTTTTATTTGGTGGTGCAACTGGAACATCCCATACTTCAATAAGCAAAAGAACTATTTTCCAGTCAAAGACAAACACTACAGTAAAACCTCAATTTTTGGATGCAGTGAACCAAACTGCAGTCTGGACTCGCTCCCCAAAGTAATAGATAAGTCGGCTTCATACAAAGTAGTCCAGATCAGGGAGTTAAATTTGTGTTAATTTTATGATGTTCATGGTGATTACACAAATATTATGTGTGTCAATTTGCATCATTTGTAATGACACAATTGCAATTTAACACACATTCGTAAGTAACAGGCATCCTTTTCCAATGGAAGAGAATATATAGTTCAGGGCTGAACTGTTGAGTTCTTGGTGCTCTCTATGCTGGGTAGTTTTTTTGCAGACATTTCATGACCAGGCTAGGGCCCTTGCTCTGATGATGTTACCTAGTCTGGTCATGAAACATCTGCAAGAAAATCACCAAGCTCAGATCCATCTAAAATTTCTGTAAGAGCAGTGAAGGGGAAGCTTTATTACAATCACAACTCCATATCCAAAGTTTAAAATTTAGCACCACAGGGACTGGAATCAGAAAGAGATGAAAGACTGCTTAATGGAGACTGAAATGACGAACGGAGAGATGGAGAGACAGGTTCTTCAACTTGTACTGCAAGATGAACTAGGATTTCAGCCACAACGTAAGAGCTGATTACAGAAAATACTTTTAACTATATTTATAAATAGGCTTCTATATCTTAATATTAAACTACAAGATATTCAAGGGACAACTTTAGCAAAGTCATAATCAAGTATAAAACTAACTTGACACGGTCACAGAATGCTGAAGAAACAGACCAATACTTACTATGACTTCCTTTGCAGAAAGATCTTTCAAATGAGGCAAAAGAAACGTTTCACTGTATGCTGAACAAATAATTGTATTTCTGCATAACATTGAGATAATTGAGTCAAGGATCTACTTGTATTAAGATTTGTATCTTATTTTATCCCAATTTTTTTGAAAGCGGTACTTTTAAAACTAAAACATTTTAAAAAGATTAACAGGAAAAACAGCCTTTGTTCATCATCCAAAGAACCCATCATCCAATGGATCCAAACTATGGAACAACATGACTCAAAACCTGGGGACTTTGCAAATTAACACTGCTGGTCCTAGAAACAATTCTACCAAGTCTCATCGTTAGGGAAAGAGAAAAAAATGAGACCAGTACCTTATCTACAGAGATTAGAAAGGATTAACTGTCGCTATGAAAGTCGATACATCTTTGCCTATGCCATAAACACCAAAGCACCAATTTTTCAGGGAAGGTTTAGCAGAACCAAGTAGCAGTCTTGCTACTTCTGCTGGTCTTGATCCAGGCGAAAAGAATTTCTTTCTGTAGGCAGCTTAATGTAGAGAGATAACGTTGGGATTGGACTGAGGATCATGAGTTAAAAATGAACATATACGGACTGATGGATCCACAAACAAGGAACACAATTAAGTTTCAGTCGTGTTCAGTCTTTATCTTTACAATCGGACTATTGTAGCAGCGCAGCAGAAAGCGGTACACATAATCCTCTACTTTTCAGAGGAATTATAAGGTTTACTTCTCTCTATATTCTCTTTTTTTTAATACACAGAAAGAGATGGTACTAATAGGGGACATTCTGTAATGGCCTGTGTAGGATATAGGGCAGAAGAAATCTTCTCCTGCATACTTTTGTTTCTAGGGCAATAGTGGGACACCTGTGGCTCTACAGGTAACTCCCATCTCACACCATTCCTGAGTAGCCACACAACCAAGGGTGTGGCTCAAGCAAAATTGTCGCTATTCTAGTGTGCTATGCTAACTAAGGGTCTAATCATGCAGTACTTTGTTGAAAAATAGCCACAAGAGAATTGAGGTTAGCAATTAAGACATTTTCAAACTTTAGTAAACAAACCTCATAGGCAAGTTTGTTTCAGCTGCATAGATATTTTGTAACAATACCAGTAAAAGCTGTTAGAGATGTGATACACTAAATACAATCCATATCAGAGCCCCACTTTCACATATTATTTACGTCAACCAATTATTTTGATTAAAAAGAAACTACATTAATTGTTGTTACAATACCTTAAACACCCTTTAAAAAAACTCAACCATACCATCATATACTTTTTAGACGTAACTATTCCAACGTATGTTGTTTTTGCACAATGGTTTCCCAAATATATACTTCTATGCAAATTTTGGAGCTGAGAATGACAGATGTTGATAGAATCTGTTCAGTGTTTTTTGGTGCATCGCTACATTTTGCTCCCAATTAAGTTCAATGCATATTTCTTTTATATCCCCATTGTATACCACAATAAATTCAGAGGCCAAAGACTACATCTGAGGGTTAAAGTTTTCAATTCAGAGTATTATAATGAATAGGAAGAACAATCATGATATTGTTTCTTTTTCATCATTCACATAAATAATACATTCCAAAGGATACAGTAATGTTGCTCTGTATGGCCCAACTGGACATATTTCATTTAAGTCTATTTCATGGGATTTCTGTATTGCCTGTGTATCACAGTTATCTTCCTCTATGAGTTCAAAAGTACAGCCATTCTGTACAATTTTAGACAGTTCATCCGTTTTGTTGTTTTGTACAGTATCAACATGACTTGGTACAAAATCTAAATTCATATTCATTGTTTCAAGGTGGTCATCACCAATGCTACAAAGGAAAAAAAATGTCCACAGATACTCATATTTGTTTAAAATGATATTTAAAAATAATCCTGAAGTTGAAATAATAATAAATCTAAGAAAGATTGTTTGTAGTCAAGAAAGAAGAGCATGCCTTCCCCTGATGTATGGAAAAATTTGCCTTTGGCAGGCAAAATTGATAGGGATAATAGTACATCAGGGATGCTGAAAGCCATTATATAGTTAATTGCCTGAAGATGAACTTTTCCTGATCTGAATCAATTAAAAGAAAAAGAATCCACAATCTGGATCTTATAAAAGGGAAATTACTTTAGGTTCATACAATATTAAGTAGACCTAAATGAATATGCTTCTAGAATGAAAAGTTCTCTGAAGAAAAAGAGATGATTTATATCAGCTATCATTTCTTCAGCTTGTCCAAATGGTGATCTAAGGGTAGCGCCATCTTTTCAGAGCTTTTTTTAAAACATAAACTAAACTGGAAAAAGGCCTAGCAGTTCAAAACAAACTCTTGCAAGAACTATTCGTAAATTTAAATATGGACAGAAGTATGTTATATTTACCTCAGAAAAATCCTCAGGCAAGTACAAATAACTGCTTCAGGGATATCAGGAAATTGCTGCAGACATAGTTGCAACAGGTGTATATCTGTTTTCTCCACTGCAATTGCCATCAATTCTGGACACATGCTGAAACACAAAATAAGTAGTGAAGTTCTCAATATATTTAACCTTATTATTGATCGCGCAGTCAGCCAGTTGTTTAAGACTGGATTTGGCATTTTTATCCACCTGTCGAGTCCTTCCCAAGAACCTGGGATAGGCAGATGTTGGTGTTAAAGGTGCTGCCGCAGGATGTCAGCTGTTCCAAGTAAAGCTGCCTTTTGCAACTGACTGATGGGTGATTTTCTCAATGCCAATGGTGTTCAAGTGGTGCTCCAGATGTTTTGGGACTGCATCCAAGGCGCCTATTACTATTACTATATCCTGCCTTTTTTTATACACAACTCAAAGTGGCGAACATACTTAATACTCCTGCCTTCTATTTTTCCCCAAAACAACAACCCTGTGAGGTGGACTCGGTTGAGATAGAGCGACTGGCCCAAAGTCACCCAGCCGGTCTTCAAGTCTAAGGGGGGGCCTAGAACTACAGTCTCCAGTTTTTTAAGCCAGCACCTTAACCACTACACCAAACTAGCTCTCTAATGTGCTAACTTTTAGGCTTTCTGTATATACAGTGCATTCGGAAAGTATTCAGACCCCCTTCACTTTTTTCAATTTTGTTATGTTGCAGCCTGATACTACAATTGTTCAAATTCATGTTTTTTTCCTCAATAATCTACACTCAGTACCCCATAATGACAAAGTGAAAACAGAATTTTAGAAATGTCTGTAAATTTATTAAAAAGGAAAAACTGAAATATCACATGTACTTAAGTATTCAGACCCTTTACTCAGTACTTTGTTGAAGCACCTTTGGCAGTAATTACAGCGAGTCTTTTTCAGTATGATGCAACAGGCTTTGCACACCTGGATTGGGGGATTTTCTCCCATTCTTCTTTGCAAATCCTCTCAATCAGTCAGGTTGGATGGGGACTGTCGGTGGACAGCCATTTCCAGGTCTCTCCAGAGATGTTCAATAGGGTTCAAGTCAGGGCTCTGGCTGGGCCACTCTAGGACATTCAGAGAGTTGTCCCTAAGCCATTCCTGTGTTGTCTTGGCTGTGTGCTTAGGATCGTTGTCATGTTGGAAGGTGAACCTTTGGCCCAGTCTGAGATCCTGAGCACTGTGGAACAGGTTTTCATTGAGGATATCTCTGTCCTTTGCTCCATTCAGCTTTCCCTCAACCCTGACCAGTCTCCCAGTCCCTGCTGCTGAAAAACACCCCCACAGCATGCTGCTGCCACCAGCATGCTTCACTGTTGTGATGGTTTTTGGGCAGGTGATGAGTAGTGCCTGGTTTCCTCCAGACGTAACATTTAGAATTGAGGCCAAACAGTTTAATTGTGGTTTCATCAAACCAGAGAATCTTGTTCCTCACAGTCTGAGAGTCCTTCAGGTGCTTTTTTGCAAACTCCAAGTGGGCTTTCATGTGTTTTGCACTGAGGAGAGGCTTCCGTCTAGCCACTCTGCCAGAAAGCCCAGATTGGTGGAGGGATGCAGTGATGGTTGTCCTTCTGGAACTTTGTCCCATCTCCACACAGGATCTCTGGAGCTCAGTCAGAGTGACCATCGGGTTCTTGGTCACCTCTCTTACTAAGGCTCTTCTCCCGATTGCTCAGTTTGGCCAGGTGACCAGCTCTTGGAAGAGTCCTGGTTGTGTCAAACTTCTTCCATTTGAGAATTATGGAGGCCACGGTGCTCTTGGGAACCTTCAGTGCAGCAGAAATGTTTTTGTAGCCTTCCCCAGATCTGTGCCTTGCAATAATCCTGTCTCTGAGCTCTGCAGGCAGTTCCTTTGACCTCATGGCTTTTGCTCTGGTACAGTATGCATTGTCAGCTGTGAGGCCTTCTACAAAGAGGTGTGTGCCTTTCCAAATCACGTCCAATCAATTTAATTTACCACGGTGGACTCCAGTCAAGGTGTAGAAACAGCTCGGCAATGATCAAGAGAAATGGGAGGCACCTGAGCTAAATTTCAAGTGTTGTTGCAAAGGGTCTGAATACTTATACCAATGTGATACTTCAGTTTTTTCTTTTTAATAAATTTACAGACATTTCTAAAATTCTTTTTTCACTTTGTCATTACGGGGTACTGAGTGTAGATTAATGAGAAAAAAAATGAATTTGAATGATTGTAGTATCAGGCTGCAACATAACCCAATTGAAAAAAGTGAAGAGGATCTGAATACTTTCCAAATGCACTGTATTTTCCCACAAATCTTTTTCAAAAGTTTCTGGAAGTGCCATAGGTTTATAAAGTAATCAATTCCTGAGAATTATTGCTACAAAAAATGTGAAGAATTCTAGTTCTTTTTGTTAGAAAAGATTAGATATTTCTTACCTGTAAGAGACACCTTGTGTTTGAATCAGTTGTACCAAGCACCTGCGAGGATAGAATGATGACTCTGCTTTACATCTGTTCACAAGAGTAGATACTATATATCCAATTGACACCTGAAAGACTGGCATTGGGGTACTAGACAAAAATGCCAACAGTTTTTCTTCTACAGTATTCTGAGAAGCACCCTAAAAAAAGAGAAAACTTTACTCAATAGTTCCAAGTATAACTTCAATTATTTTCTTAATGCTCATTACAATTACTAATTATTGGACAAGTCACCCAGCATATTGTAAGTGTTTTGGTCCATTAATTCTTCATGAGATTACATCTAGAAAGGTAAAACAGTTTTTAGATGCCTGCATGTAGCACAGATGCCACCAGCCCAAGAAAAGGTTTTGTTTTTAAGAAATATTTTTTCTTACCCCCGGTTTCTGCAATTTACAAGACAACTTATTTTTTAAAAAATCACACAGACCCATCAATCAGGAGATTTGCTAATTATATTTTAAAAATGCCAATGAATATAACCATGATTATTTTATAACTAATTTGTTTTGCTGATACTTAAAGGAGAATTGCACATCAACTACTCAGTTTGGCACATATTACGTTAGAGCCATGCTTAAGGATGCATCTGCACATAGAAGAAACCCAGTGCCACCCAAGATTGCTCTGTCACCCTTTCAGTAGGGAGTGTTCATAATTACCTTAATAATTACAAGAAGCTGTTCAACTGTTAGGGTCCCTTCTTGAGCATTCTTTCTTGATCTCAACTGCAATATTTGACAAAGAAATTAAGATTCTCTGAAACAAGTAGATAACACTCCCTGAAAATGAGTAATCAAAGATTATGTCTTCAAAGAGATCTCATCTCCTAATATGAACCCCTGGTCATTTATTATGAAGGTACCATCTGGGTGAATGTGAGAAAGGCATTGTCAGACGACAAGGATCATGTGACCCGGGTATTCTTGACACGTACTGTATACCAGCAGTGATGTTATTACCCTACTGCAGATGTAAAGAATGCATTTAAAAGTGTCTCTTCTGAATCACAAAAACCCACACTCCAGAATGGGCCCAGAACAAACTGTGTAATGGCCAGAAATAGGAATACCATCACTGGTTCCCATTAGATTATGTTAAAAACACTAATAGAATAGTGCGTGGTTTGGATGCCTCTATTGTATCAAACCAAAATTAGGCCCTGGGAAGCCTGGCACAGGCCATGCGTGAGTTGGGGGAGGGGGATGTTGCGGTGCAGTGTGAGCACAGGAAAGCCAGGGAAAGAGGGTGCGGTGTGCGTGTGGGCATAGAGAGGCTTGAGAAGGAGGGTGCTGGTGGGTGCATGCATGTATGTAAGTGCAGGAAAGCTGGGGAAAGAGGGTGCGGGACGTGTGCAAGGCAGGGAGGCTCAGAATGGAGGGTGCTGGTGGGTACATGTGTGTGAGCGAAGGGGGAAGGAGGGTGCAGTGTGTGCATGCAATCAAAGGGGGAAGGAGGGCGTGGTGCATGTGAAGAAAGGCCTGGGGGGGAGACTTACCCAAGCGACTTGCGAACTTCCCTGCTGGCTTCCCCATTGACTTTGCTTCTGGGAAGAGAGCAGGGAAGGTCACAAATGACGATCACATGACCGCGGGACACTGTAACCAGTCTTTAATGTGAGCTGGTTGCCAAGCGCCTGAATTTCGTTCATGTAACTGTGAAGGTGCTGCAATGGCTGGAACTTTGAGGGCTGGTCATAAGTCCTTTCATTAAGTGCCTTGGTAACTTTGAAGGGGCACTAAATGAATGGTCATAACTCAAGGACTACCTGTATGAATTCTACTGCTGCCTTAGGCATAAAGCCACTTTGGTAACTTTGGACCAGTCACTCTCTCTCAGTGCTAGAAGGAAGAAGGCAATGGCAAACCACTTCTTTTCTTTCTTGCTAAGAAAACGGAATGTCCTTGTCAAGGCAGCTGCCAGGAGTCAAGAATGATCCAAAAGCACAAAAACAAAACAAAAACATACACACACACCCTGTTATGACTGGACTACTAAATGTTGCTTACTGGTTTGTTTAAGGGAGGTGAGGAGAAATCTGAAGAAGAAAACCCCAACATTTCAACCTTATGTGAATATCTCATTTAATACATTTTATCTTTTGAAAAAAAAAATGCTATTCTGAGAATCAAGACTAGAAAGCCTGGGTTAGCAGCCTCATTAGAGACTAGTGCTGGGTCTGATGGCAACTGCTTGTCAGGTGCATGTAGAAAAATTAGCTTTTCCACTTGTTAAAATATGATCCAGCTGTTGCTCTGTACTGATGGAGGCCCCCTAGTGGTCCCAGCTAGAATTGCCATGTGCTGATTGGTTCCAAAATGATGCCTTCTGCTGGCATTAAAAAAGGGGAAAGGAAAGTTGCATTGAAGTCCATGGAAGGTTTTTCTTAAAAGTGTCCTGGGGACACTGCTACAGTTGGGTGACTCTAACACACCTTAAAACACAAACATGTTGGGTGCCTGATGGTGAAAGCATGAATGTTTCCCTGCAGTTTCTGGAATAGTTCTTTTCACGGTGAGACTCACATGATGAAAGAAAAAGGTTGAAAAAGGCAAGGAAGGGCTCAAAAATTACTTAGATGAACCAAGAGCCTTATCAAATAATGACGATGATGATGTCGTCACATAATCCTTGTCTTACCTGGTAGTTGTCACAAGCCTCTCTTACCACAATACAAACACACACATAATATGCACTGATGCTCTAGCTTATCCTCAGAAACAATGCTATGAGATACAATTCACTGCTTAATACCATATGTATTGTGCCGTACACTATATTTTTAAAATGTTGAAATACTTGTTAATATAATAAAGGCAAATTATATACATATGCATACATTTTGGACTTTTTAAAATGCTAGTATATTCAACATATGTAAGTGAAGGTTCAGGGCACAATCCTAGAGAAAGAGTTTGCATTTAGATAAGAGAAAGCCAGAGAGTGCTCTGCTCTCACGATTTTTGTATCTCAGAATACAATAGCGGGGAAAAGCAAACTCAAGACTTTTCTTCTCTTCCATTTTCCAAGCTGATTCTCCATAATTGCCCCCCCCCCCCGCACCCCAGCAACAGTTAGCCATGCCTGAAAAGAATTATCCTGTGAAGGGAGATAACCACCTCCCTACTCTCATCTTCTTTGATATTGATTAAAACTGAGATGGAGATACGCTAGCTCCTATGAGCACAAATAAAAAATCAAGTCCATTAACATTTATCCTTTCCTGTCCAGCCACATGGTGACAAAGTATCCCAGCAGAGCAGATAGAATCACATCATCTACTCTGTTTACAGAAATTTGGACAGTTAACAAAACAGTTGAGAATTTTTAGGGTTAAACAGACTAGATGCTTGGATTCCAGTACAGGTAGTCCTCGACTTACGACCATTTGTTCAGTGACCGTTCGAAGTTATGATGGTGCTGAAAGGACTCACAACCCGTGCCCGAAGTAAGGGTGTTGCAACACCCCCACACTCACATGATCAAAATTTGGACACCTGGTAGCCCTCCTGCACTTACAACCACAGGGGTGCTTCAATTCCCCCTGCTTGCCTATCTCCCCCCTCCTTTTGGCCCCCTGCTGCCCTGTGCTCTGCCGCCCCAGCTGACCGTTGCTGTCTCCTTGCTCCCGCTGCTCACAAGGCATGCCTGGCCTGGCTGCTGGGCCAGGCTGGGGCTGGACTTAGTGCTGTGGAAAAAAAAAAGCCAAAAGCAGCTCCTGAAGCCCTTTGCAAAAACCTCCTGGACGGGGCTGGGCTTCATGGTTTTTTTCGTGCAGCACAAACCCCTGCCCGGGAGCTTTTTACAAAGGAGCTTTTTGGCACATTGCGGCTCAGGGGCTGCTTTTGCCTTTTTTTTCACAGTGCGAAGCCCAGCCCCAGCCTGGCCCAGCACGCCTCGTTAGCAGTGGGAGCAAGAAGATGGCAAAGGTCAGCTGGGAGGCAGAGCACAGGGCAGCAGGGGTCTCCGAGCGCAGGGTGGTGAGTGCAACTGTGGCTGGGACTGGGCTGGGGCGGCTGTGGCTTCCTGGGACGTGGCAAGCAGGGTGGCCAAAAGGGCAGAGATGAGGGGGAGTGTCAGGCCCAGCCCAAGAACGGTGAAACAGTCCAGTCGGGTATAGTCCCTTTATTTGCTTACACCTTATAGACAGAATCTTGCCAGTATAAATCTATACTACTGCAACTAGTGGATATACCTGGGAGATTCTAGGAAGTGGCTATCCTGAACCTCTTACTCTTCTCACGCTACCCCTGCGGACTGTGTTGTCTTTTGTCTCCTTTCTGCTCCTGGAATGCACCCCCTCCTTCCTGATAGCCTTGCTCTCTGCTGCAATCCACTGCAGGGAGATAGGCAGGTGGGGGGAGTTGAAGGCAGCCCCTTACCTTACTGAGGCTCAGGGCTGGGAGGGACCAAGCCTGGAATGGCTTGGATTGGGGCAGGTATTTGTTCAACAACCTGCAATTCTTGGTTAACAACAGCAATGGGGACTGCAGGGATTGCAGGGTCATGTGACATCTCGCTTTACGACTGCATCGCTTAGCGATGGAAATTCCAGTCCCAATTGTGTCATAAGTTGAGGACTACCTGTATGCAGTATCAACTCCATTCCAGTCATTGACAAAATAGTGTTAAGGAAACAGTATAAAATATTTTGGCCTGACAATATACAGTTCATCAGTATGTACATTATACCAAAGACTGGAACTTAATTATCAGACTTAGTTTGCATGGAAATCAATAAGATTTGATTGGTCACAATTTTTCACATCAAGTCTTAGGGAGCATGGATAATTAACTTAATTTGGATTCATCTGGTGAAAAATCTTTCAGAAAGCAAAATAGTTGAGGAAAAGCAATTTTACATTACCATATTACTTTTTTCTTTATTCATCTATTCAATTCAGAGGCCACACAACTTCATGAGAAGTTACTATTACTCAGCTCAATCAGAAGATAAATATAATAATTGATACCATGATTAATATGTATTATACAGAAAATCATATTATATACTTAGGAAAGGAAATTAGAAAAAAATCACAACAAAATAAAACATACCAGCCTCTTAGATTCATCTTTAGCAGGTTTATCTGGACGGGCACACATCAAATCATCTTCCTGAAGCATATTCCAATCAAGAGACATAGATTTCATTTCTAGAAACATGAATATTTACTTTAAAGGATACAAAGTATTCCATGTTATGTTCACCCTGCCTCCCACAAGTTCCTGGCAAATTGTTCCTCTTCTGACTCAAAAATGTACAAGAGGCAAGTGTACATTTTGATCCTATATTCCAAAAGGCTTTTATTTAGGAGTACGACACTTTCTAAGTCATCAAAGGATCCAGTTCTAAGAGCCAACGTTCTGTCACTCGGATTCATTCAATATCCAATTAGATATTCTCTCACTTTATAGGAGATTATCTGAGCCAGTCCTGATTATTTTACTGGAGTGTTTTCCTCAGTTTCTTAAGAGAAATAGCACTGCGGTGCAAAATGAGAAATACAAGCAGCAAGAGACAGTTCTTGGTTCCAACCCTATCAACTAAATAAACAAAGCTTTTAGTTTCTTTTCTAGGACTTCAAAACTCCCTCAGAAGAGATGCTTCTGAATACATGGGAGCAGGAACGCAGCACCACTGCAAAGCAGATGCAACTTTCTTCAGGCTTCTGTGTGTCCTTTAAAACGATGTGGGTGCTTTTAAAAAAGTGCTGCACTCCCATGCATTCTGGAGTACCTCTCGCGAAACCTTTTTAAAGCATGCCCAGCCCTATTATCCCTACGTCAGCCTCCAACAGCTTCCAGGTCCTGCGTGTACAGTATCTTCTCATATTCACAGCTTGCCTGTTGTCTTCCTCCATAGCGCAAATTGCTCCTCCCTTTTAAGCCGCAAGCTGGTCAGTAGCTCCCTATCCTTGCCATTTAAAGAACCATACGCTCGGATGAACAGCAATCATTAAGAAACCTTTTTATTGGGGTATTTAAAATCAATCCACAACTTCCAATGAATTGACTAATACGTATTACATTTGGTTGTACTTAAGAAATAAGCAGGAAGGGAATTATTTCTCACCAGCTTTATTTGTTGCATTCACAGAACTTGAAGGAAGCCATTACAGCTTTTAAACTGAACAGCCTGAGAACTCTGCCTTCTAATAATAAACAAAGCATAATATGAATCCTTTTGGTTTTACCTATTTTTAACACGTAATTTTCCAAAAGCACTTGAGTGCATTATATATAGTGTAATTCAAAAACATTGCAGTTCAGTTCCTACCAGAAATGTGTATATCCTTGCTTTTCCCAACTGCAGCAGCCAAAGAGGATGTTTCACACTTATATAAGATTACTTCTAATTCTCTGCCATGTGTTATGAACAGCTTATCATCATAAGCCCAACACTAAAATAAACAAACAAACAAATAAACAAACAAACGTATGTACGTACGTACGTATGTACGTACGTACATACATACAGTAAGCCAGCGGAAAATAATTAGCAAATGTATGTCCTTTCAACCTTTATCTGTCTTGACACACATAACACATATTCTCAACTCTTGTTAGTTCTGCAAGTGATTAATTACACTAATATTTATATAAATATCACTACGGTAAAGCTGTTTAATTACACAATGATTGTAAGGTTGACTGTAAGGTTCTCTTTGTGCAAACAAATGTGTGGCTGGTGTAGAAGCTAAAGTTCATACAATTGCTAGCATTATTTTTATTGCTAATAATGTTATCTTATTGTTTTTCTGTAATCTGTCTCAAAAATGTATAAAGGGAGTTTTTAAGTTTTTTCAGAGTTAGTACAAAATATATTATGAACTTTCTGAAACATACTGAATGTTCCCTACCACCCATTCTACAAAACTAAGATTAGGGTAGAGAGCAGGAAATTAGCATCCTTTTGGGCTGATCTCTATGAACATGAAATAGAAGGAAAAGGGCAAACAAATGTATTGACAGAAGTTTTGTGCAAATTTAGTTCATACACTGTTCTAGTCAAAGTTACAATGCGTTTTGTTCTGGCATAACCCACTATATGAACCCAGCCATCTTGCTATGTAACCCATAGTCTATAGCTTAGTGGCAATAAATGGACCCAGCCACAGAGATGTAAATAGGGTTAATCAGTAAATTTAGAGACCAATGCAAAATATCTTCAACAGGTCTGTAATCAATACAAAGTACCCTTTTCTTCAGGTCAAATTTCACTTTCTTTTATATTTCACTTTTAACATTCTCTAAAGAAAGAAAGAAACAAGAGTACAAGATAACAGCCCAGAACAATATATCTCAATATTGTTATAATTTACATATATCACTAAAATGATTAAAAGAAGAATCATTATTGTTAACCAACTTATATAATCTTTTGAGATCCGATAAAAATGTGATTCATCTCTCTGAAAAGTCAGTATTTGAATTTTATCAGTATTTTTTTCTGTAAGACCATACTTTAGCATGCTAAATATTCAATGATAGCTAATTTAAAGATCTCCACTTTTGAGCAATTATTAATTTAGGAATAAGAATATAATAAGCTCCGTTTTTTTAGTTATCTCTCTCAAACATATGTAATGGTCGCAACTCTAGCACGTATTCTCCTTTTTCTTTAGTTATTATTGTAACTTCTTTGAATATTGCCTTCCAATAAATCATAACCTTTTCACAAGTCCATCACATATGAAAAAATGTTCCCTTCTGATTACAATCCTCCAACATTTTGATAATTCTGAAATATTTGTGCTAGTTTAGTTGGAGTTAAATGTTAGCAATGTAGTATCTTCCACTGCACCTCTTGTATGGAAGCTGATAGAAGGCCACCTGATTTCCAAAGTGTTTGCCGCTTTGTCTCTTCCATCTATTTTCCTAAATCTGTACCCCAAACTTCTTCCAGACCTATAGGTGGACTATCTACCTTCAATTCCCCTCCCTCTCCCTCTCTATATCCTTTTTGGAGATTGTTCCTTTGGGTTGGGAAGGGTAATTAAAGATTGATTTTTCAAAAATAATTAAACAACAAGATGCTAGCTCTTTTATATTCTTCTTATTCAGAAAGGATTTAAGTTGGAACTATGTTAGGCAGGATAGATGGGAAGCTATTTGCAACTCAATCTCTTCGTTGCTACCTGGTCTCTTATTACTGTAGAAGTCTCTTCCTCTATTGAAACTGAGATCTCTCCAAGGCTTCAATTGTGTTGACCTGTCCTGATGATAGAATCCTGCATATATCAGTAAAAGGCTTAGGAGGGAGATGCACGTTATCAAAGGTACATATCTTTTTTCCCCCCAAACCTGAAGTGTAGCTTTTGTGAACATATTATTTATATTATTCAAGTTTTAAAAGGCTTTTTGAAGAAAAAAAAAACATATGGATCTATCTGGCTTCTATATATTTTCTGTTAATATTTTTCTGGCACTTCTACTGGAAGTTTGAAATAAAAAAAAATAATTTTGAAAGACACATCTTTTTAACACTGCAATTTGACCTAGAATATTTAAATATTTATCCCATATTTTCATTTCCTTTTTTATTTTCTTCCATACGGCAATAAAATTATTATTAAATAGTCTGTTATTTTTTTGATGATATTAATACCTAGATATTTGAAGGATTTGCTTTCCACCAATATATTTAAAATATTAGCTATCTCTCGTGGTATTTTAGGAGAGATATAGAAGAGACTTTTTAAAATTTACTGTCAACATTGGTACTTCTGAAAATTATTTCAATTCCATCCTAATGTATTTACTAGGAAATGTTATTATCATATCATCTGCAAATAAATGTAATTGATAATTTTTATTTCCTATTTTTATCTCTTTAATTTCCTTATTCCAAAAAAAGCTATCGCTGATATTTCTATTACAAGATAAAATAATAAAGGGACAGCCCCGCTTGGTACCTCTTGAGACTATGAAGTGTTCTGAATCATAATTAATAATTGTTATCCTGGCTTTTGTAATACTATAAGCCTGATCTATCACACTGACTGCTATCATGGCTATTACAATTTGAAAAGTACAATTTTCTTGAAAAAACATCCCCAAATTCTGAGCGAAACATTTTTTTCATTTGCAGATTCTATAGCAAACTAGAATTAAAGCACAAAAAATGAGCAAATGGGATTTTGCCATTCAAATTAAATCCAAAAATTACTGGAGTACAGTCTTAAATATATATATTGGTGCAGTCTCTATTTGGGTTGTTTCAAAAATATTTCTGAAACCAAATTTGAATGAGATTGGTATTTGTGAATAGAATAGAATAGAATAGAATAGAATAGAATAGAATAGAATAGAATAGAATAAGACTTTTGTCAATGGATGCATAGAGCCCCAAATATCAATAAACTGTATTGCAGTTGTATCAAATTCTGCAAACTCTTAATGCTAAGACTGTCTTCTATTTTTCTGACAACTTGTTCTGGTATACCTGCAACAATATATAAACTGCCCCCTAGAACTAAATTCTGCCAGCCAAATTTATTCAGATTTCTTGCTAGTTTTTCGTAAATCCTGATTGAGTCTCATCTGGCATGTATTTAGAGGCCAAAGTTATAGTTTTATTATCAAACTTTCCTTTAATAAAAATAAATCTTCCTCTCTATCTTTTTGAATATACTGTAAAATCTGTATTGGTTTTAAATAAAATGGCTACCCCTTTTGACTTCTTAGTCCCTTCCACCAAAAATAATCTTTCAAAATCTTATGTGATGTATATGATTCCTGTAACATGACCACAGATTGATTGAAGGATCCCAGGTCCCTTCTCCATCTTAACCATCCAACCCATTTAGGGGTGAGGAAAGTTCCCTGAGGATTAATTAGTCTAAACCAATGTATCATGCATTTCCCTCTCTCTTCCAGGTGACTGGATGACTTTGGAAGCACTGTTTTGGGTTAACATAAGATTGTTTTCTTATCTGGTTTAGCACAGCAAACTGATACAATTTTTTTTCTAAGTGAGCCAAATTTAAAGATGTTTTATAAACCAATGTACTGAAATTAGGTCTAAACTTAATAACTTCTGAGTCCAAATGACGCAGAAAACAGAATGCAGAAATGAATGCTTCCAAATTTCTTTTAGCAAGAAAAGACAGCATACAGGCTTGAGATATATTCATTAACAAAAGGAAAACATTTTAAAACACTGACTGCCAACATTTCTTCTACACCTTACATATGCATGGATTTCTATTATGACCCAGTTGCAATAGGTATATCAAAATCAAATAACTGGTCTCAACTTACTTGTCCAGTTGTCCCCTGTGGCAATTCTTTTGATACTTCCAGAGTTTGAAACTTAACATTCCATATTGAAAAGCAGTCTACCAAGTGGAAACACAACATTTGTCAAACAGAGTGCCATTTACCTATGCACAGTTCTCATTTATAAATGTCACTTGGAAACTAATTAAGAGTACTCTGGCAATATACTGTACTCCAAAAGTAATTAACACATCAGATCATTCTTGCTGAATGCTGTCAATAATCAAGTGTCTCAATTCACTAAGGCATCGGAAAAAATATGTATCAAAATAATGATTTCTGGAAAGCTCATCAGTTCTCAGTAAACGTGAGTTCTCAGATCAAAATAATGAAGTGTCTGTTCCTCTACCACCTTGCAAAATCTTTCCTGACCTCCCTCATTGTTCAGCTGATTAATCAGTTAAGGTTCCAATCAGGGTCCATTGCTTTTTAATTCTACATTTTGTGTTGAAAAATAATTTAACTTTAGATCCTTATTGTTAGTGCTTTTTTAAATGTTTCTTGGATGTTTTCCTTTCCATTTTGATCCAATTAAGTTAAGCTAAGTTATTTTAGTCCAATTGTTCAATTGCTTACCTTTAACATTACTTTCTGAGGAATCCAAGCATCCTGTTACAGCAATATGATCTTTATCAAGAATCACAATTGAAGTTCCTTTAAGAATACTTTCACACACATTGAGTCTGAGCAGAACTGATTTTGGTAAAATCTGTGTTTCTGCAGTTCTACTCTCTTGCAGTGGCACCAGAACCTCACACACATAGCCACCAGAATCTGTATACAAAATCAAGTTAACATCTTGATTTACAATAATAAATATAAAAACTGGAATCGATAGTTAATACAGATCTACGAACTTCCTCCACTGCTACAGTCATCCCTTTCTTCCTTCTGCTAGTTACTTCTATGGGTGATCTACAGTATGTAACGCATATATATGCGCACACACACACAAGCCTCAGCCATCAAACTATAATCAAAGAGTTAAAAATAATGTAAGTATGCCACTTGCCAGATTACTTCCAAGAGTTGAAGAAAACTTATTTCCCTGTTTTCCCTTCTTTATCCATGGCAAGATGACTAGTAACAATCAACATGAGAGAAATATAGCTGGCCAAACATTTACATAAAGCCCTCCCAAAGACCTGAAAAACAGCCTTAAACGTTCAATATCTGATGCAGCAAATGAAGTAAAATAAATACCATCCTCTTAGAATGCTGACCCACGTCATGCACTATGATATATTTTAATTCATTCTTGCTTAGCATATGGGAATTTTGCTGGTGTAATTTGTAAGCCATAGTTTAATGTTATGTGTGAATCAGGCCATTATGGCTTCTCCAAAACACCAAGGCAAAAACAAACTATAGTTTAGCATCATGTGTGAATCTAACCATAGTTTCCTGAAATTAAATGCATTTTATATACTTATGCTTATATGACTATAATAGAAAATAAGACCATTTGTGACTACTGACTAGTGAAGCAGAAGCATACTATTTACAAAACACACACTCTGTCTTTTTTGGTATCTAAAGCAACACTGTGCATGTTGTATCAAACTGAGGCTCTGCCATAAAATTAAACATAATTAGAAAATACAGTTACACTTACACAAGCAAAGGAGTGCGATAACTTTGTTTTTCAAATATGCTGTAAAGCTCAGTGGAGTAGATGACCCAACTCCTTGTTCAAGTTTAAACTTCTGAAGGAAATATGGATTGCAGTGCTGTACATATATGAAGTAATTCCTATCCTGAAAATAAAGTTTTTTTTTTAATGTCCCAATCTATCTCATGAAAAGATCACGATGGCAAGATAGTAAGAGTTTACATGACATACTCACTGGAACTGAAGCCCCACATTTAAGAACAGAAATGACAATCCAGTATGAAACACATGCCAATATATTCATCGTGAAAAAAGCAGTATCAAAGGAAGGTCAGTCTAAACAATACAGAGCCTCTTCTTATATTTGTTTCTGTATATTAAAGGAACCAAGAAGAGGAACCAAACAGAAAGACTCTATCCTATTCCACCCAAGGCAAGGCCTGTTTCATAAGTATGGTATGTTAGCAGAAGATTTCAATTTGGTAAATTACTGTGATGGATTATTGAAATTAAAATAGCGTTTCTACATCTGAAGACGATTGCTTCACTATATTGTTGCAAACAACATTCTATTAACTATCTAGTGCACAGGAACATTTTCACAGATGTCAGTGGATCAGACATACTAGTACAGACATCATAATATTAACATCTGGATAACTTGGTGTTTATATGTCATCTGAACATTTGATCATATCTTTAGGGCTCATAAAACAGCCAAGAGTCATCTGACTGCAGCAGGATATAAATGCAATAAAAATAAAGAAATAAAACAAACTTCTCAAATATGTCTCCAGTGTTTAAAGTGCTAATTAATACTATTCAGCTTTCAGAAAGCCAATATCTTTCTATGACAAATAGAGCCAAACATTTATATACCAATGTCCTAGTATTGGGAAATCGGTCAGAATACTTACCACAGTGAGATGAATGAAAGATACATAAAGAATGGAACATATCGGGATTATCAACATTTTAGCCTACTTACTAGAAGCAGCAGCCCTGCCACATTCATACTTTGACACTATCATTTAACTACTTTACCACTATCTAACTTTTAACACTCACCTGCTCAGTAATAAATAAAAGAACATGCTTTTCAACTCCAATTAAAGTATCACTCCACCTAAAAATAAGGTACATGGTTATTGCTACAGGAGAAAATGCAGTCAAATAAAACATTAGATATTATTGCAGCCATTTAACATTGTACATTATGTCTCACTCATGGATTGGGGTCAAGATAAGGCAATATCATGGGGATGTGGCAGAAAAAAAAAGAGATGTGCCTGGAAATCTTCTGTGATTAGGTACAAGTGGGGAAAGAATCTCAATTCAAACTTTGAATGTTAAATCTACTACAAGCAGTGTAACTCACCTAATAACTTCATTGGAAATAATGTTTTCAATTTCTTGTTGTGGGGCTGCTAGCAAAGCATCCAAATTCTTAACAGCTCCACCCTTGAACAGGACTAAGGGTTCAGCGTGTGGTAACGAATGTATCCGATACACATCTGATGACAGCTGCAAAATAATTTTAAAAAATACTTTTTTTGAGATATGCAGTAGGTCACATATATGGCAACAAATTAAAGGACTCCTTGTGAAAATAAATAAATATTCTAATGGTAATTTTTTGTTCACCCAGCTTCAAAAATCTGATGCTCCTAGTAAGCAGGGAATGAGCTTCATCTCAATTCTCTAGATAAGTGGGCCTGCACAAGACTCATGTCACTTGCTCTTCACCCACTTTTCCAAAATGGAAATATTTTCTTGTTCCAGCAAAACAAATCTGATTATGATCTGAGAGAGGAAGAGAGAAAATATTTTTGCTGGCAACAGGATTCTACTCAATTGAGTACTATCAGCTGATCCACCTTTTTATTTCTGGAGATGATCCAGTCTTTCTATGCCTGTTTTGATGAGGGACATCCCACTATGATATGTAAAAGAGTAGAGTACAATCTTATTACGGTCATAAACCAGCATAGGTAGGGGGAAGAGAAATACTGATATTTTTTACTGATTCCTGATACCTTTGCAATTCTACACAATTCTGCATAATCTTCTGAACAGCCCTTCAATTCTCCATAGCAGGTTTTGAGTTGAAGGGAAAATGTAACTAAATAACAATGATCACAAGCAAAAATCCCCATCCTCCTTCAATAAAATCCCCTGTTGAATTTAGAGTCCAACTGCATGAGATAATTACTTTCTACGACGACTTTAAAATATATTATCAGTACTTACTGTGGCTTTAAACACTTTATCCAGATCGGTATCATCTTCTTTCCAGATCTGTAAAACCTTTTAAAATTTACAGAATTATCATTTTAGAAAGACACAATAACTGCTAACTATTCTTCTTGAAACTTGGAGAAAATCAAATACTTTCAGATATATTTAAGAATAATAAAATAATCTATGGCACACAAAAGTACTTGGCTGAAGTACTGAAATATATCTGCGCATACTTTGAAGCTGCATAAAATACCGCCCCATCAAATCTATGAAAGATATTCAAACAGGTAAGGATGCAGTGTTGCTTTTCCTTCTTGTACTGACCCTGTGCAAGAGAACCTATTTCCAGTAGAAAAATGAACATTTTGTTTCTACATCTAGGATTTCAACTTCACTTTACTAAGGAATGCAAGATCAACTTAATGAAAACATGGCCACCATATTTAGCATTCCCACAGCATGCAATTTCACAACAGATGGTTTATACAGACATTTCCCTTTCCCTTTTCCCCTTCCCTATAAAGGGAAAGCACCAAAAAATGAAAACAAATTTTAAACAAAGCCTATCATTATCCTCCGATAAGATTCAATAAAACATGGTTAAAAAAAACACAGAGGATTGGTATAAGCCTGTAATCATATAAATTAGAAATCATACCTTGCCATCATGAACAAGAATGAATTCTTCTGTTTCAGAGTTCCATACAGCTGGACATGTAATTGTCTGGCCTTGTTTGACTGACCAGCAACTCAGTGGTTTTTGATCAGACACCTTGGAAAAAAGAAAGTTTTAAATAAAATAGGCTGCTCAGTATAAAGTAATTTAGGAAATCAGAATAAAATATCACATGATTCTGAGTTCAAATACATGATTTGGAGCCAACAGAAAAAAAAATCTAATATCCACCACCTTTAAGCATTCTTTGAAGGATCCAATAAATATGAAATAATATTTTCTGATGGGTTAATTTTTAAATCATAAGAAGTATTATTTTACATTTTTTTAATACCTGGACCCTATTGAGTTTTCAAAATTGGATATTTTAAGCCTTCTTTCCACAATTCAGATATAATATTAACTTTCATTTTACTTTTTAATTCCTTATAACATTTAATTATTGGTTTCCATTTAAGCACTGTATTTCTTATGGATATAAAATTGCAGGTATCCTAGAGGCTGCTAGTGTCCAAGCTTGCTTGCTTGCTTTCTATGTCAAATTTATATAATCGCCCAACTCCCCCATAAGGAGGGACTCTGGGCGGTTCACAACAACAAAATTTAAAATCAGTAAAAACATAAATAATACAAATTATTTGTATTATTGTTTGGTTAACACATGTTCAGTTGCATACATTGCCAAATTTAGCTTTCCATTCAATCACGAATGCAGGCAACAAAGTAATTTATGGCCCCTAACTCTCAAAATGTTTGTTAACTTCAAGAAATCCCATTATCTAAAATTATTTGAATTATATTTGAGCATAATTGGTTTCCTTTATAAAACAATCTATGTCTGCATTTTATTTTAAGCATTTAAATACATTTTTCTGAAATGAAGCCCATGGCATTTAAATACATTTTTCAGAGAAGGGGCACCACTCTTAAAAGGGGTCCGTGGCATAAAAAGATTCGAATTCCTGGTCTAATAGAAGAAACCAATGTTTCAAGAACCAAATTGAAGATTAAAGGAAGCAAAGGTCATCCTTGAAAAGTACCATGAAATAATTTGATAGATAGAGAGGCAAATCTATTTATAATAACATTGATTTAAGATACTAAATTGTAATCCAATGAACAAAAGATGACGACAATATTTTCTTAGAAGGTACTTCATAAATTCAATTTGAACTACATAAAGGGCTTTTCAGTGTCTAATAAAACAGCCATCCAATTTATCTGCTATGATATCCAAAATGTCAATCACTAAGCAGATACTGCCAGATGCTTGTTTATTTATTTTTACAAATCCATACTGAAACGAGTGAATTATAGATGGTATTACTTTCTGTAGCCTCCTGACTAATATTACAATCTAAGACAGATCTTAATGTATTAGCAGGATGTTATGAGTGAATGATGTCCTTCAAATAATCTTGTCACAAGCCATTTAAAGGTTCAAAACAGAGTGGGGACTGTCTAAGGTCCACAATGTGACTACAATAATGTAAAGTAGACAAGACTGTGTCATGGACATGAAAAGAGCCCACACTGTCAGGGTTTGTAGAGTTCTGGATTTTCTTTTCTTTTCTTAATTCCTCTCTGGAATTTCTTAAAGTACATTACATCAATTTTAGCACTTGCACAGTACAATTTCCAGGTATTTTCGGCTACAAAATTGTGCAAAAACATGCAACTGAATTGGAGCAAAAATGGTCAGGAAGGCTCCAGTGCTTACAAGGAAGGGAAAGGAAGACACAGGTTGCCCATCCACGTATTAAAGACTAAGACTGGTATTCTAAATGACTCTGGAAAACCATAGCGATAACTGGTGGAGAACTGGGGTAACATTTTCATATTTCCTAAATGAGTGTAATCTCGGACCAGGTTTACATAAAAGCTTTATAATAGTGGTCAAAAACAAAGCTAAAATGTCCTTTAAAAGTTTTAAGAATTAGAATGAATGGCGTGGATGCGTGTGCACGCCTGCAGGGTAGCTCTCTCTACCCTCCGGCTCAGGATTCCCAGCCACGATGTCCAATAGAGGTGGCTGCAAGTTCCGCGAGCTGTCATTTAATGCGGGGAACGTTAAGAAGGACCCCAGTAATCTTAAAAGCAAAAAGAAATACAATCTGTGGGCCGGAGTGACAAGTACCCATTGAAAAGGATTACAACAGATTTGATTTCTGTTGCTCCAGTGGTGACTGGACGCGAAAGCCTGTCGCCCCTGCAGGACCACACCGTCGGGACTCTGCTTTCCAAGCACGAGGCTGCGCGCTAAGAGCCCGGACGTGAGTTGAAAGGTGCGCACCCGCCGCATCCAGGCTGCAAAAAGACACCGAAAATTCTCTGCTGCCGCCGCCGCCTGCAGAACCGCCCGGATTTTCGCCGCCCCGCTTGCCCTACGGCAGCGCGACCGTGTCCCTGCCTCGCCGCAAAAAACGGGATCGCGGCCCTCGACCTTCTCGCTTAGTGCCAGCGGGCTGCCTTTACCTTATACAGCGTCACCGTCCGACCCCGGTCCGTGAGCAGCACCCGGTCCGCGTCCGCCTCCAGCCCCAGCGGCGCCCGAGGGGGAGTCCCTGGCAAGCTGCACAACGTGAACCTCTCTCGGAATACCGCCATCTTGCAAAGCCCGCGAGAACCTGCTTGTCAGTCTCGCGAGAGGGAAGAATGCAACGGGCCTGCGTTACAACCCCCCCCCCCCCGGCTTCAGCGGCACCCAAGCGCAGTTGCCGTCGGTGGCGCGGAAGCCTGCAGCGCTCCCTGTTGGGAAGAAAAAGCGACGCAGGCGGAGAGTAAATGGGCGAGTTTGTTGGGTGTCGCCCCGCGGAATAAGGTCTAAGGAACCTGAACCTGCGGCGGAGAAAGCCCAGGCTCGCTGGACGTAGTCTGAGCTGTATTTGAGCGACACGTTGACCTACTTATTCACGTAACCCAGTTTTTTACGTGTCTCTGAAACACGGAACCGTAAACCGTAAATGGGCTGGTTTGCACAACAGTAAAGTAGCCACTGACATTGGTGTGATGTGCAAAGCGGTGTGTATGTCATTCAGTCGCTGGAACGTTCCCAGTGTCTGAAGCTGGTGATGGAAGTTGGTTATCTTGGCTTATAGCACAGCAGTTTATTGTAGCTATTGGGTGTTTTGGTGGTTTGGTATGTATTGCTATTGTTAATTTGTTACATTTTTTGCTATGATGCTATGTACAATGTAGATAAAATCATGATGCCATTTGTGAATCAGTCTGATATTATAGGATCCTAACAACAACAAACCTTTACAGCCTTTAGGACCGAAAACACTACATAGAAAGACATATGCCTAAAATTATAGATATAAGTAAAAAAGAGGCATAAAGTAGAATAAAATAATAGAATATTAATATAAAAATAATACAAATAGTGGCAATTGCCAAGATTAGCACTAATCTTCAGTGGTAGGTGGGAGAAATAGAATAAATAAAGGCACAGAATCAGGGCCATGTTGTCTTATATAGAATTCAGAGGGGCGTCATCGTCTATATGCCATTGTTTGCCAGTAAATGCACTTCTGGATTCACTGTAGGGCAAACAGCAAACTTTGTGCAAAAGAATTAATGGACACTAGTTTGATATCAAGAGAGCCAGTTTGGCGTAGTGGTTAAAGGCATCAGGCTAGAAACCGGGAGACTGAGAGTTCTAGTCCTGCCTTAGGCACAAAGCCAGCTGGGGGACCTTCTCAGCCCCAGGAAGAAGCCAGCAGCAAACCACCTCTGAAAAACCCTGCCAAGAAAACTGTAGGGAGTAAATTGCTCGTATGCACACGCACACACATTCATCCATGATTTTATTTCATCTTGTGTGCATTTGCCTGGTTGCATGTAAAAAATCACAGTGGTTACTACATTGTATGTTACATACAGTAGTTGCCGAGCCTTGGCACTGGAACCAGGGTTAGGTTAAGCCTCAGCTCAGATGCAGTTCCAGGTAATTAATGTGGTGATTGACATTTAAATTGCAACTGAGACTGTTTTTACCTGCTAGGGTTATTTTTAATAATGTTATTTCATGGATTATTGTTATTTATTGTTAAGACTGGATATTGTTGTGCAGCTCTTTCAGCAGCAGTAGTAACAGAAAGGCTGAACAGGAAAGATAACAAATAAATAAGATAGTCATTTTCAGAATCTAAGGATCAGTGAAAGGACGAGTATATGCCAAAAGCTGTTAATCTGAAGTCAGGGTGAAGTAGTAAAAGAAATATTTTCATTTTAGACAATATGCATATTACTAATTGGAAGTACTGTTTTTATCTCAGCCGTGTCCCCAGTTGCACCTAACCACAACACTGTCGTGCCTTGAAAACATTTGTTTTCCCCCTTGTTCCCATGATCTCATTATATCCCCAGCCAATGAATAAGATTCACTTGTTGAGATGGGTGGCTATAGAAATCAATCAATCAATCAATCAATCAATCAAATAAATAAATAAGATGGTCTTACATCTTACAGGTACCAGTATCAAAGTAGTATTTTCACCTTATTCTAACACTGTACAATGACAGCCTCAAGTTGTGTAGGAAGTCCAGTGATTGGCAGCAACTGGGAGCAGAGGAAACAGTGGCAGGACAGCCATCAGCCACAGGGAGAACAAATGCCTTCAGGCCTAGCTTTCTGTCACCCCAAGGACAGATACATAGCACTTCAGCTTGGTAGTAAGGAAGGGCCTAAAGAGAAATAAGAAAGTGACTTTTTTTGCCTTTCAGTCATCCCCTAAATCTGCCACCCAAGATGGTAGCTTCAATTTTCCACATGATGGGACTGCCCTTCCCTATTTCCAGGTTGTTGTGTTCAGGACTACCGTCTTAGAATTGGGGATGGCATCTATTATGTATATCCCCCATGTGAATTAACAACTTTCCTCACAGCTATTCAAACTGCCATACGGATGGTTAATCATGCCAAAGAGGTTTCGTTTAAATGTGGATGAGTTCTACAGCGTTTGATGAAAGAAAAATCTTCAGCAATGATCAGCCCATACAAAGCCATACCTTTTCTGAATTATTTTCAAGTTAAACTTACTGCCTCTTTACCAGATAAAACGTAAGAATTTTTATTAAAAAAATATTATTATTACACAGCCCTTATTTTAGTTGGATTCAGAACAGACTTATAGTAACATCATACAGTGTTTGGATATTAAAAATAAAATTGTTACAATAATTCTTTAGGTACAGAGTGAGCCTTTTTCTTTCAGATATAACACAGAGTTTGGCTGAATATGGATTGCAACTTTGTGGCAACTGCTGTTATTGTGTATCAAACAGGCCCACTACTGTAATTGATTTGTTCAAAATTCTTGCTTTAAGGTATCTCAGATAAGTATTCTAGCTTTAACTTGTGGATCACAAATTTTACTTTTTTTCTGTTCAGGAGAGTGCCCATGTGATGAAAACATTCACAATTATTGCCATCTTTATCAGAATATACATTTATATTATATAATTTACCAGAATGTACATCCACCATTGCTGATTTTCGTTGGCACTTAAACTTCCTTTGATATCAAAGAAATCTACACATTTCAGAAATAATCTGCCTTATAAACAACATGAAACATCTTCAGTACTCTTCTGTAAATTCTTTTCCTACTAATCTCAGCATCTTTTTTCCTTTTGTTGAATTCTACTATTGGAACCTGAATGGATCAAAAAAGTCTGAACAGATGACACAAAGGAAATTAAGGCAGAGGAAAGGAGAGAGTGCAGTGCCTGTCATATGGAATCAGCTTTCAATGTAAAATGTATACAGTCTCCTCTGTTTATTTGAATGCGGAAGTAAATATCTAGTTTTGTCATGTCTAGTTTTGTCCCAAGTTTAAAGAGAGATGTATTTGAACAACAGGAATACTGATCCAAATAGATCCAGCATGTTCTGGATGAAGCTCCATTCTCTCTGAAGGTTCTAGATGTAAAGTTGTAGGGCTTGGAATAGGACCTCCTGCATTGGCTCCTTTCTTTTTTCACTTACATATGAGCTTTTTATGATAGTCATGTTAGATTTTGATGAGTGGTTTCCTCTGGACTTCTTCTATTTGTGTTGATTCCTGTTACTACTATTTTAAATTGACTAGCTATTTTTTAAACTGATATTGCTTTGTTTTTAATGTATTGTGGTTTTAATTATTATGAACCACAGTCCAAAAGGTTAGTCTATTAATGTTACTAGAGTGGTAAGGCAATAGAGACACTGATGATAATAAAGTGACCTCCAACAGCCTTCATTCCATCAGCTTCAGTCGGCATGAACAGGGTAGCACAAACCTTTATGTAAACAGTGTATTTTATACAAAAAAGGAACTGGAGGGAAGAAGCTGTAAATTATAAACCACATAAAAGGATTTCCTGACAAAAACATCAGAGTGCAGTGACCCAGCACATTCCTTCTATGCAGAAAATTCCAAGTTCAGGCCTTTGCATCTCAAATTAAAAAAAACTAAAAAGCTTGTAGTGAAAAGGTCCTTATTCCTGGACTACTCAGTAACAGAGGGATCAAAGGTCTTACTTAGCATAAGATAGTTTTTTATACATTTAACTTATCTAGACTTATGAATCATTCTCACTCCTTTGATTTACATTACAAATGACCAGTGACCATATGGGGTAAGTAAACTGAAGCAAATCATCCTACATAAATCTTTATGACTTAGCCTTAACTGACTGCAGAATTAACCCAATGTCTTCATCTCCAAATCCCATTAATTATACATACAGAACATTATAGGAAGCCTTCCAATTGCCTAGATCTTGCACTCACAATGTGACAACTTCTTGACAACTGCTAGCTATTATGTAACCACAATAACATGGGAATTACTTTCTTCATTTGTTTTACAAATGTATAAATTCTACATTTGTCAATGTTTTATAAAGAAGGAAGGGAGGGAGGGAAGGGAATGGAAGGGAAGGGGGAAGGAAGGGAGGGAGGGAGGGAGGGTGGGTGGAAGAGTCATATGTGGCATTTCCCTCTCCAATTTTTCTCCACAACCAACAATGCTGTGAGGTAGGTTGGCTTGAGTGCAACTGACCAAATTCTCCCAGGGAGCTTCCATGGTTGAGAATTAACTTCAGCCTGGGTCTCTCTGGGCCTAGTCCAACACCTTAATCATTGCACTACCTTGAAACTTTTGTTCACACAAACGAAACGTGTCTTGTTATGCCTTAAAAATCTGTTAGTGAACTGATTGCAATCAGATGCATGCGTCTGATGAAGCTATTTATTTATACATTGATATGCTACTCATTCCAATAAACCTTTGATGAAAGTTTGTACATTTGTTGGTCTTTGAGGTATTCAAAAACAGCAAAAGACCATCACGGCTCTTCCACTGGAAACCCTACTATCTTCTATCCATCATTCAGAGGCTCACCCTTCCCCCACCACACAGTGTGTTATATCATGTTCAGTTCATTTGGTATTATCCTACCTATTTTGATCCCATGGATTAGAGCTGAAGAGGAAAAATCTTAAATATGGCTAGATCTACATTTTATTATTGCATGAGTTCAGAAATAAAGCAAGGCAGTCTTGGAAAGAAGATTGCTTGTAGTTTATTTACAACAGAATGTAAGAAAAGGCAGTTTTAAAAACAATAATAAATAACTGAAAAGGCAACAATTATGTATGTATGGAAACTATGAAACTCAGATTCTTCTATTTAGCCTTGTATTGTATAACTTGGAGCATTTGGTCCTTCCTTCATAACACTAACCCTATCACCAAAAACAAAAAACAGAAAACCCCACTACTATACACAACACTCAAAGTCACAAAGATTGTCACAGAAATGAAACAAAAACTTATTTCTAGAAGTAACATTAAAAAATCATAGACAATTGTAATTCAAAGACTATGCTGTCCAGACAAGAAGACCCTTCCCCGCGATAAGTTTAGCTTCAAGCCTTTATGAAAATAGAAGTCTGAATAATGGTAAATGATGAGTTCCTACTGATGAGTTCATGAACCCTCCCCATCGTATGTATTATCTACTATGAAGTGCATACATCTGATGTCTTTTAAACAACAGCATGTTCTAAAGTTCCAGTGCAGCAAACCACAACCCAAAGTTGCATGAGAGGAATTCTGTTAGACTATAGGCTCAATCAACCTCATCTAAGCATGGCCAATGGGAAAGCTAACTTATGGGATGGTCAAAATCTTTCGACCTTTTCTGCTCATATAGAGGTACCTCAGGATCCACCCAATGTGTTATTAAAGACACGCATCTCTCTTATTATTGTTCAGATAAAGACAGTGGAGTAACCGTCGTTTCACATTAACAAAGGTTTAAAAAGTTTCATTAAAAAATGAAACATTGTCAACTCAACAGAAATCTGCAGTAAGAAAATTTGCAAGAGTTTTTCTATTCTAGAGGATACCATTCCAGTTGGGCCCTTTAGCAGTAACTTGAAAATCTCTACCTGAAAGATGATTAAGCTGTTTCTATTCAGTATGAAAGAACTGATCTAAACTCAATTACGTCCACTCATATGTGAAGAACAGCTAGGCTCAAATTTATCTTATGGCAATTTAGCAAGTTTTGTTGCAAACATTGTTAGCAAACATAAGCCCAGTGAAGACTTCTAGCACATGTACATGGCTTTTTAAAGATTCATGTACATGGAAAGCATATCTGATGAAAGTACACCAGCATTTCCAATAATAAATGTTGAGCAACCTTCCTGAGACTTTCATGATACAGCTTAAAAAAGCTTTTCTTCTTTTGCTTAGGAGGTCAAAGCTGGGTCTTGAAAGAGAGAATTTCAGGAGAATTTCTCCTTCCTCTTCTTAGCAATGCTCAAATGTTCTCACTGAAAAAAGGGGCCACAGGATTATGGCACAATAACCTAATACTACTTCAGTTTGCTTTGCTGCACCAGACTTTATCGAAAGTGCCACTTTGTTCCACAAAACAAATAGATAAACATCCACAGGTCTGATCCTCACAAAACATATACAGCTAAAAATATACAGCAGATTCTGTACAAATTAAATCAGACAAGTCAACAATACAACCCAGCCAAACTTTTTTCCCATGTAAAAGACATATTAGTGCAACCAAAAATATGCTAGAAATTTAATTTAGTTACTCTTCTTGTGTCAGAAATATGTTTTTTAAAAGCAGAGGACAAAAATCAAGAAGGAAAAGTAACTGAATAATGACTAACCTAATGGCAAAAGCTGTGGAAGTAAAACAGAGTATGACAAAGGAGTGTAACAGAATTTGTGAAGAGCATAGGTACATGAGAGTGTATATTCTGAAGAAACATCCATTGGATTTTTGCTAACTCCTTGCTAAAAGTAGGAAAAGCAAAGAGTAGGCAGACATGGATTGTGCCAGCCATCATTTAGACATGCAGAAGAATCAAATTTTGTGTGTCTATTCATTAAGCACCCAATTTTGATAGCACATCAAATTGAACAAACACTTCTCGCTGCAGCACTGAGAGCAGAAAGTATCACAGATAAGTCCACTATTTTTTTTCCCCATAGCATGCTATTACCTTTCATTTTTGCACTAAGCAGCCTTTTAATGAGCATATTCTTAAGATCTGTTATTCAAACACCTGATCTTATTCCCAAGCCAAAGTAACACAATAATACAGGAAGAAGTGAAATAATTAAAATAAATCAACACTGTGTTTTTACGTCTTGGCCTATAGATTTGTGCAAGATTCTAAAAGGGAGATAGGAGAGCAACATTGGCTTGATTGCCTACAGAAATTATCATCATTTTCTGCTAACTTAAAGCCACAAACTCAAGGCGTATTTCTGTATAGAAATGTAGTAATACTAAAAAACCAGGTATTAACAACAGTCACACAGACCTTCAGAATGCTGAGCAAGATAGAATAAGATACCTTGAATAATAACAGAGAAAAGGCATGAAGCTAAATGGTAGGGGGATTAATACAGACTTAGAGCTACTACGCATTCTGAGTTTTCAAATGCACACAGTGCATTCTACTCTCCCACCCTACCATTCTATGACTAAAACTACCCTAAACAACAGTCTCCTTAGTATGTACAATTTAAGTAAGAAGTCACTTGAGAGTTAATTGGAGATTTAAGTCTGCTACACTTTTTCATATGAAAATTCATGCTGCCGTGCTTACTAGAAATTTTCTGTTATTCAAAGTTAGCTTTACCCCTGAGGTCTGCATGTATATTTCTATATTCCCCTTGACAATACAAAGTACTGTCACTTTATGTTTATGATACCTTCACAACTGATTCTAGCTTGCATGTGGTTAATTGGTAACTTAATTTATTGAACTAAATTAAATTCTGAATGAATTATCAGGAAAGGAACAGATTCCAAGTGTCTTAAATTGTATATGGGGAAGTATCTTTAATTCCTGAGACAGAAGGGTGATGCAATTAACAGGCCAATATTTTGTTTCTCCAAACTAAATGGCAGGGTGCAACTAATGCTGTTTTCTGGGGTACCAACAGTCAAAAGAAAAAATGTTTGAATTCTATTTTCATTGTTGGAAAAGAATACAACCAAAGGAGCTCAGGAAGCTGGCAAGTTGTTTTGTTTCTGGAAGAAGCTTTAGAAGATTCCCACATAACTTTTTTGCTCTTAAACAAGGACTAGATGGAGACTCATGATCAGCTGTCAACTGTAGCAAAAGTACACCATGTTTCCCTTTCCACTTTGAATTCAGGTGCCTGAATTCAAAGGAGGTAATAACAACAGGTGAAGCAGTTGAAAAAAAGTACTGCTTGCTGGACCATGCACTGAGTCTCACCCTCTTGAACACGCTAAAGACTTCCTGGCAGACCCACCTTTTAAAAAATCTGTTTGGCTCTCCCCAGCCTTTTCTTTCTTAATTTTATTCATGGCTCAGCCTTACAACACATTCAGTATTTATTTTATATATAGATAGATATATACAGGAGTTTTAGAATGAGAAAAAAGAATCTGCACCATAAGTCTAACACATGTTATTATGGCATTTTTTAATGCTATAATCTCTTGCTTTTGCTTTAACAGGCCAACATGGCTACCCTCTGCAAAAATTCCAGTCACAGAATAGATTGATGACTGCTCCCAATGTTGCAAAAAATGGACTGAACTTTTTGTGTTTTGAACAGGGTTTTCAATCAGGACTTTCATTAATTTCATAGGAACTCAGAAGGCCTGAATCAAAAACTGAATTATGAATTAATAATGGCATTGTTTCTTGGGATGTATTTGTCCCATTTGGGCTTTGTAGCCTATTTGTTTGTGTTTCCATTTTTTCTTCCTGCAGTAGGTCTCAGTTCTCCAAAACCAACACAGAAAAGTTTTACAACAGCACACGATAAAAAGGAGTTAAAAATTTTGTGCAAGATACAAATAGTTCAAGGGTCTCAAAATGATTACGATAATTTAAGACAAAGCTAGAGCACATTGGCTCTTTAATTTTTGAAGAGCTTAAAGTGTGCATTAGCTACACCCGAAATCCTGAGTTGTATTATGTAAAAAGGAATCTGAATCTGTTGGTATTCAAGTGTTGATCAGTGAGTCAGCAGTTCCAAGGTTTACTTTAAGGTGTGTTCGGCCTGAGAGTAAAAAAGGATTTCAGAAATAGAGAGAGAATGGCTTGAAATGAGAAATGTGATCTGAACCTGTAGCTAAGGAGAACCTCATTCTCTCAGGATGTCCTTGCTAGCTTTATGAAATCCTTGTAACCTCTCCAGTCATAAACACTGCAATTCTACATCTTCTGTTGGCAGCAATCCCTAGAAGAGATTGCTTTTGCCTTTACAAGCTACTTCATTCCGGGTTGATAGCAACATCTGTCGTATGGCTTAGAGCTTTAGTTTGGGAATCAGAGCACATGAACTATGATCTTGCATGCATTTAGCTAACTAGTTTCAGGGAAAGCCTAAGAGAATGGAGGGAATAGGAAAGGCATACTTCCAGATCTATAAGATTTGTTTAAATGAAACAACTACCATGAACTTTGCAAATGATATTCTGTCAGTCAGAGCTTGTCATAAGGAAAAAACCATGCTGGGTTTAGAGAGCTTTTTTATCTGGATCTGGCAGCGTGAGAGTTTCTGGGGCAGATTTTTTCCGCGGACGGTCTTTGGGAACTGCTAGGAATTCAGGTGCGTCTGTGGACAGAGGCGTAGATGGAGCACTAGAAGGAGCACTGCGGATTGAAGAGGGAAGGGAGATATTAGAGATTGATATTGCAGGAGGGAAGATTCCAATTTTCTTGTTGGTGGCTTCCTGAGTTGCTCGTTCAAATTCTCGGACTTCGTCCATAGTCATGTCTTCAATGAGAAGAAAAGAAAGAACACGTTAGAATCACCGTGCAAGTTGGCATCCTTACAAAGCTTTATTCAGGTTGTAGTCTTTAAGGAACCATTCCTGTCAGTGTGCATATTTACTCAAGAGAAGCTTTGGCCAATATTTCAGAAGTGCTGCTGAAATTTCAGGAGCCACCTTTGCACACCATTCATCTCACTGGTAGAGTTGCTGACTGCTCAAAGAATACTCTGGGACTGCAAAACAAAACCATTTTTCACGATGGGATCACATGAGAGAAAGACATTTGTTTCTTTCCAGAGTTATGTTTTTATCTGGTTTCACTCAAACAAGGATAAAAATCATAAACGAAAGCCGAAACAAACGATCATAGATACATTGGATCCTTTGTTTCGGCTAATAATCTAGCGATCATTCTAACTTGTTTTGGGTCATCACACGTACTGTAGAGCTCTCTGATCATTCTGTAAAACCATTAACAGGACTTCCTTATCAATGAGTTATAATATAGCCACTGATATATATCCAGTGGGCTGCATCCAACATTACGCAGTGGTTTTCTTGTGCAATAAGTTTGGCTTCAGCTCTCTGCTGCCTGCCTGTTCCTTCATTTGCTCTGGAGTTATTGCCTCCAAGCCTCTGAAAAAAAAAAGTTAGGGTACATGGGAATATTTCAAAGAGGCGGCTACTTGCAGTTATTGTTCCATCAGCAGACAGTTAATGCAATTCTAATACAGATTAAGATAAAAATATGAGAGAGTTTAAAGTACTTTTATATAAGTTAAATTTCATGACTGAAGCATTCCTATTTTTATTTGCATGTGCTGATATTTTTTTCCAAATAGCACATCTTTTAGGACTTTTACTGGCATTCCCCACTAGACAACAATTCTGTATCCTTAAATACTGCTAAGTTTTGCTATACAGTGGGTAAATTCTGCCCTGTTATGAGACTTAATTGTTAATGGTTATGCAATATTTTACCAATGTGGGATTTTTTTTTCCTTTTTTTTTTTTTCCTTTGTTCTATGACCATAATAAAGTCTTACCATCTTTTAGGACAAGAAGAGACATTTTTTATAATTCCATCTCTTCTGAAGTCAGTAGAAAAACTGCAGTAAGAAAACATTATGTTTTATTTTCTGTCTGTTTCTAGGCTGTAGAATATAGATGGAGGCTCCCGTGCTATAATGCTTTGAAGTTCTCTTATGTATTTTAAAAAATATTCCTCATATTAAAGAGAAGTTTAGATATGGAGAATAGTTTTAATTTTGTCATCTTCCAGATACAGCGTGAAATTTTCTGGGCACACATATGTGCACACACACAAATATATACGCATAAACACAAATATATTTATTCTCAAAAGACATATTTTATGATGACAGCATGTAATGTATGCATACAGAAAAGTATCGTATCAAAAATGTACTAGAAAAAAAATTGAGATTATTACAAAACAAAACTCCAATATTTTAAAACTCAACAAAAGTTGTTCTTCAATGAATGATTAAAAAATTCAAGTCAGCCTAAGTGTATAATTGAAAAAAGCCAACACGCATTTAACTCCTAACATGACAAGGAGCTCAGCGAGAGTAGCAAATGAATAGAGCCCACTGCAAGTTAAAATTGGTTGAAAAATATATAGTGGCTTTTTTTCTGACACACTGACAATGACCCTGAATTGTTAGAATTCAGTTGTTAGATATAATCCAACCGAAAGAACTGCACTGGTTAATTATGGCTATAAGAAAAGCTCAGTGCAACCCGATCAGATTCTTTACCCTAACAATGAAAGATCTTGGATTTTCATTCAGATATATAAAATATTACAATCCTACTGAATAATTCCACCAGAGGGCAGAGTTACTTCGTTATAGTATGTGTTCCCCCAATGGAAACTTCATAGAGTAATATGTCCTTGGTTATTTCCTTCTACCAATTCAAGAGGCAAGATGGGTTCAGCAAAAGGTCATTTGAGGTTTGAACACTTCATACCAGATTCAGGTTAATGTTTTGAATACCAGGAAAGAGTTCCTTAATCACAAGAAACCCCACCTTTCTTTGAGTTTCAACTTTCCTGCAGGGAGCATGGGTTCCTACGAAGGAAGCTAAAAGAAGGTCAAACACAAATACCAAACAAATGGTTGTTAAGAGCCTCTTGAAACCATCTACTCAGTCAAAATCTAATTAGTCAAGTTTTAAGTTCCTACTGTCACTTCTGGGGGATGAATATTGCAAAAGACTGGAAAAGAGCAATTGATACTGATATCAATATTATGTGGTTCCCCAATAACTTGCATGAATGGCTGAAGTGATGTCAAACAATTGGATAGCAAAGGCAACAGAGAATCATGGAAATTGAAACCTACTGTCAGGCTGGTTTTATTATTTATTTATTGCTATTTATTTATTTATTTATTTAATCTTCGCTGACAAGATAAAACACTACAAGAATATATTTTCCAGGACATGAAGGCTGAGATATGCAGATTTATTGTAGCAAGACTGTGAAGATATTATGAAAGAATTCCAGTGGCTCTTGTGTATTGAATATTTCTACCAAAATCAACATTCAAATTTCTCACCCCTGTTTTTCCCACCCACTCTATGTCAAGGGCTAGAAGGGATTCTCTTTTGGGCAGAAAATATAGTTTCCATCTGTTTCTAGTTTTGATAACAGCCTGATCTAGGATCAGGTTATTTACTTTTGACCATGTGAGCATTTTCACACCTATGATCTTAATATGTAAAAAAAAAGCATGGGGGGTTTGTCTTTTGCATGAATTCCTATTGCTGTCAAACTATTTATTCTTCTTCTCTTCCTAAAGTATCCAGCTGGGTAGTAGCATCTAGTTAATTTTATTAGATTTCCAAAAAGTAAACAAAGTTAGTTTATGGATTGGGGAGTATAAGAAAAACTTAATGGATGGTTAAAGAAATCTCTGAAGAAGGTATTGGCAAAATGCTTCCATACTGTTGCCAAGAAACTTATCCATGAAGTCATCCAGAACTGAGCTTGACTCAAGGGAGAGCTTACTGTTCTCAGCTTTATTCCTTGGAGATAAAAGCCCCAGCTCCATGGTTCTCCTTTTCTTTTCCTATTTGATTACTGCTACTTGAGTGAAATAAGCTGTAGTTCTTTATACCATTCCAGAGATCTAACCATCCTGAATCTCTTTTGCACAAAAATATGCAATAATTTTAATGAAATGAGAAAATGATATTGTCCACTTGCATAAAATAATAGCCTGCTTTGCACATAACAAAATCATTACGTGGCATATCTTTTTTTAACATGGCATGAAGAATGAACCCATCCATTATGCCTTAGCATTATATGCAACAAACCAGACCACTACAGCATGGTCAATAAACCACAATTTAAAGAAGTCCTGGCTTAACATTATGAACCAGGATATTATCTATTTCTGAAGAAAACTATAGCATTGGAGTATTGATTGCCTGAGTCTGATCTAACAGATCACAGCCATTGATAAAAAGGATTGTTCCAGGTTTTATACAGCCCTCCATCGATAGGCATAGAGAACAGAAATAAAACTGCCACATGATACATTCAGTTAACTCTAACGTGACAATTTAATTTTCCTTGGAGATAGCTCAGTGCAGCTAAAGATGTGTACCGACATGCAGTTCATCATCCCCTGGGTTTATTTTTGATTCAAAACTCAAGGATAGATGTGATCAACAACTCAGATGCATTCACTTTGTCATGTCTATTTTTTAAAGCTTAGCAGAACATTCATTCAAATGAGTACTGGTTTCTTGTGCTATTTCAAACACATACACCTAAAGGTCCCTTTAATTTTTTTTTAAAAAATCCCCTTTTTAAAAAAAAGTATGAGACACTGTTTTGACAAAAGAGAAAAGAAATGCTCTGAAGGCATCACAGGGAAACAAGACATCACTGCCTGTGCCCAGCTGGCTCAGAACACAAGAACGACCCAATTTTTAAGGGAAGACTATACATGGAAATACATGTATGTCTTAGATTTCTACTCTGAGCCTACCCACCAAGATACACATGCTTGCAAAAACTTTTTCAACCTTACGTTGAGCCTTCCAGAACTTCAGTGGGAAAATGGCATACAAAAGGCATACAGTTGCAGTGATCCGGCCTACTCCCTAAAGCTCAGCATTTTTATTCCTTGTTTGCATTAGGAGTGGTGGGCAATATTTTTAAAGGCACTACATACACTTCCTTTGGCATGGCTCTCTATTTCATCCACAGGAGATGAATGTTGATTGCACACTTTAATGTTCGTTTTTTCATGCATATTTTTCTCATATTCCCGAACATCCTCCAAAGTCATATCTGAAAAAAGTTCAAGATGATGGGATCTTCTATTAATTCAATCTCGATTTTTAATAAAAGGAAGAATCTGGGGCAAAATTCCTTCCTAGCAAAAGCCACAAAGCAGGAAGCCAACTTTGGTATCAGTAGGCAAACAGCTAGATAAACCAGCCAAGGAATGTAAGTATAAGAAGGATCAGTTAAAAAGAATCACAGTATAGGGATTTGGAAAGTGGTTATTTCCGTGAAGTGAGCTAGGCAAGAAAGTGCAGGGTGCAGGCTTTGCCACAGGCACACATCTTCTAAAATAAATTTAGAAGATTTCCTGGGGAAAAAAAGAGGAAGGATTCAAGATCAGCTCAAGAATCTACTTACCTTGTCAGGAACTTTCCAACAAAATTCTAGAGCATTACTTTAAATAACATTATGCTCCCTATCAATATATTAAATTGTTTTAACACTACCTGGCTTAGATTGTAGAAGGTATTAAGTCATATAGATTAACTGCAGAGTACTAGTGAGTAATAGATTAATTGAAAATTTTAAATGCTTTGAAAGTCAAGCTACCATCAGTATATCTTCATTTTTTATTATAAGAATATCCAGTAGAATTATACACAATCCAGTTCTCCCTCAACAGTGGGAATATGATTATGTGGGCATATTCAATATATCTACAAGAACATGCGCACATCGAATTCTACCGGTTGGGAATTTTTATTCTCTTCTTTGGAGGAAAGAGTGCTCTTATATTGCAGTACACGGCATTAAATTATATTCTTTTAGCACATTCCTGTCTTAGCACACTCTAGTATTTAAGCTCTCATAGTACTTTCCATTAATATTTATATGATTCATGTAGTATCATCATGTTTTGCTTTTTTTTTCTCGCTTAAAATTAAGGAGCATTAAAAAGCACTGATCAAAGAAGCTTATAAGCAATGGAACCAGCGTGATCAGAAGCACTTCTGCCAAGCAGTGTTCATGCTCTTCATTAGCAACTTTCAAGTTAATGCAATAATGCTGTCTTACGGCAAAGCTAACTGCATATTAGTCAACAATCTTACACATATCTACAGGGAAGTAAGTCCCACTAAAATCATGGCAACACTTCTTTGTAAACAAGTTTAGAACTGAGGATTAGTCTGCAATTAGAGGGTGAAGCCCTTGCATCAACAAAATACATATTAAAAAATAAATTATATCCTTAGCAGTTCTACATTAGTCCCGGGAATTCATTTGATACCCCTAGGGAACATATACTTCCAGCATATAAGAAATGTTGAAGGTTGGCCATCATTATGTACTTGAAAGAGCCATCTCATGTATTGCTTCTATAACAAATTTTTCCAAACCAAAGATTTAAAAAATAGTAATTCTATATACATTAATTTACCATTATTCAGCAATAACAATCCAAATACAGAGTTATCAGGAAAATGTAGGTGCGCCAGAAGGCTACACACCCACTGCAGTGCTCATGGTTCTCAAAGACTGTATACAAAATTATTTGGGGGGAAAAGCTTTCATCTGCCTGTCAGAAAATTACTAGCACCATTTGATCCTCCAATCCTGCTTAAGTAGTTTGATAATCTGGGGAGCCCAGTTACGGGAAATGGGAAACCTGCTACTTCTCATAAAAGCTAAAGCAAAATACAGTTTGGGGAAATGCATCAAGACATTCATGTCGAATGGCAAAAATGGATGTGGCTAGTGGAAATCTACTCTCACGGTAGAAACCAAACACCAGTGATAGTTCCTTTTAATTATTTCTTATCCTTTTATCTAAATGAAGATTTTAATCTTCAAAAACTGATTCAGATCTGGATACTGGAGGCTGGTTGGGAGGTTGAGTTATAAATTTGAATAAGTCCTAGAATTGATCACAGTGCATTTAATGGACCAAAATGTCAATATTCCTAATATCCAAACTCATTTGACTCTCCTTTCCCTGTTCCATGTTTTCTAAGTTACTTTTAGACAAATAGAGACTTGATCAATTGATTCCAAATATTTATTACAATGAATAATTTTTTTTTCATTAAAGAAAAACTCAATAAGCTTATCTAATATAAAAAAATATTAATGATACTGGTGTTTAGAATTTAATAGATATAAACTAATTTTTATGGTTGTTATCTCTATATATATTAGTTTAAAGCTTATTTATTTAATTTGTTTATTGTATTTTTATCCATGTATACAGTATTTATATTTACCATCTGCTGCAACCAAATCAATAGATTTAAATTGGATCTGTTGAATGAGGTTTGTTCACTCATTTCATAATCCTCAACTTGATAAATTTTTCTGATTTATGAATGCCCTTACTGAATACAGAAGTTAACATGAACCAGGGCAGACACAATACAGAATTATGGTTTGGAGTTTGGAAGAAAGCCATCAAGTTGAATGTTCTGCCTGTCTCAATTTTGTCTGTGGAAACTTTTGCAGAATTGTTGCTTGGCAAGGATATCCCTAACATAATTAATTATTTCTATTTCACATTCTCTCCAAGCACTCAAGGCAACTTATATTGGTATCTCCCTTCATTTTATGAACAAAACTAGTCTTAGATAGATTAGTTGAGAGACTGATTGGCTGAAAGTCATCTAGTGAGTTTCCATGATTGAGGATAGACTTGAAAGTAACCCTAGGACAACATCTTAGCCATTCCATCACACTGGCTCTGAAATTCAAACTCTGGTTTTATTATCACAAATTCTGGTTTGCTACTAGTCTTTAAACCAGGCTCTATGTTATATTTGAACCAGACAGATTTAGAACTTAATTAAAATTAAACCTGCTAGTTAGAGTTTCAGATCCTAAAGTACACATTTAATAAAATTATGATGTCAGCACTGCTGCAGGATTGTACCCAGAGCTGCAAACATTTCCTGCAAGCAACTATAAACATTCAAACATTCTCTTAGCAATTTTGTCTGAAGGACAGAACATGCTCTCCTTCATGTTGACTATTTTAATGAAGACAACTAGAATAAAAATAAGTGGGTCACATAGTATACACTGCCTGAAATAGTTCTATTTCAAAAACATGACTTACCATACCACTCATCCACCCATGCAAATGCCTGTCGATGGCCAATTAGCAGTATGTCTTTGACCACCTAGAAATTAAGAAAGGTTAAAAGACTGAGAGGACAATAGCCAGAAATGATAATTTGTGGTAGAGGTACATAACAGGAGGTATCAGGATCATTTATGATCTCTGAATGCCTTAGGGATGGTCTTCAGAGACCTCCAAGAACTGTTACCAAATTTCTAATAAAAGAAAACCATGAAATACAGGACTGGAGAGTACAGTAATGTTATTCCCTACACTTAAGCTGGAGCAGGGGATTCCTTTTTACTGTACAGTATCTCGCCTAGCTGTCCCTCTGTGGTTTTGTCCCAGGGTCAGTTGCCCAAGTCTATCTCTGCTTCTGGGAATCCCATTTTTAATTTGCCTTTCATAGCCATGTGACTCTAGCTTCCCAGCAGTTGCCCAAACTGCTTACACTTGGCAAGTCAGGTGGACTGGTCTGGTCTTTGCTCTTCCTTTTGATGTTTTTCCCCACCCTTAAAATTCCTGACAAATATTTTATCCTTTCTTTAGGGTACTGTCCCTGGGAAGGGGCAACAACAGCAAGAGCAGCTCTGCTTTAACAATGCCAATAACATGAGAACATTCTTTCCCAGGTTCTTGAAGGGTTTGATTGCTGGCAGCCTATGAGAGCTCTGAGAACTAGAACCAAGTGGCAAGCTTTTTGAAGCGAGGATCACACTTTTTCAACTGATCATTTTCATCTTCAAGAGCCACAAAGGGCAAGGAGGTAACAAGCTGAAGCCATTAGAGCAGGGTTCCTCAACCTTGGTGACTTGAAGATGTGTGGACTTCAACTCCCAGAATTCCCCAGCATGGCTGGCTGGGGAATTCTGGGAGTTGAAGTCCACACATCTTCAAGTCGCCAAGGTTGAGGAACCCTGCATTAGAGGGCACCACCAGATTTTACCACCTCCACCCCTTTGCATTGTTTAGGGCTTGAGAGATTCTGTAAAACTGGTGCTTTAAAACTATCAGAGGCTTAAGTCCCCTATTTTATTATTGGTTTTGGGAAAAAAGGGATAATTATGGCTCTGCCATTCAACTGTTTGCCACCATGGGAAGGTTAGGAAGGTGTCAAAAAAGTATGGGGATCCATATGGATGGAGGGCTGCCCTCACCTGGTCTGGTGAGGGTCCACTTGATTTTCCTGGCCTCTTACTGGAAAATGCCTTCTCTGCAAGCCCTGGACAATTCTCCCAGCATCTTAGGTGCAGCTGGTGGGTGCCTTTGTGGCTAGAACTGGACACCTCCTCAAAAGACTTATATTAGCCTACTTTCCCAACTCTCACATATTGGGGAATGATAACTACTGAGAATAGCAAGTAGTAAAGTGAGCAAGGTTTGTGCCGCTAAGAAATGCACATTGTCTTTGAGTAGCTAGGTGGAAAAATGTGTTCCTGGCTTGTACGACAGTGAGTACAAAGGAACTAAGGTCATGGCAGCAGCAAACTTTTGATGGATGGTTCATAAACCAACAGCATGCATTGTATTCTCTTCTACTGAATCCCAGGAATATAAAATAGTATACATATATACTAACATACATACTGATAATAAATGGGGTAAAATGTTTTTCTTTGTGTTAAATATTTCTGTTTAAAACAAAGCAACACGATTCATAATATATTTAGTCCTGCTTCTAAATCTTGGGGGAGGGGGGTATTAAAATATAGTATTTATACTCCAGGCAACAAGTCATCTCCAAAAAGCAAGAATGGGGGCATAATTCATCGAGAGTGAATTCCACTGTCTCTGAAACATGGAAAAGCTATTTATCACCAGAGTAGATTTATCTGGACCCCATGTATAATCACTTAGATGCAAATCATCTAAGAAATAGCTCTGCATTCCATGAAAATAACATCCATATTCTCTTATATTCTGCAGAATTTCCTTCCCCATTTTGTTCTTCATCTGTTTCAGACCTTGAATCTAAAATAAGCCAAAAATGTGCAGAATTTGAGGACATAAATTACAAGCAGATTACATTAGCAAGTAAACACATAGCTAAGGACTTGTCTCTCTCCTTCATACACATCAAAGGTACAAGGAAGAAAAACGTAGGTTAGTTTCATTTTTAATGTGTAAGTTTCTGTCAAGAGAGACTGGAAAATAGTGCTGGAGTGGGTCAGTAGCCATGGTGCTTGTCAGCAGAAATGACCTGGGCAAGCTTCATCATGCACTTTTGGAAGAAAATTAAGGTTGGTGGGTTGAAATAATGATAGGGTCTTTAAGAAAGCTTTCTCTAATAAGCTATTTATTCTGTCAATAGGATAAAGCTAGTCAGGTGGGATTAGAGGTAAGGAACTGGCACAGCTTCCTTGAAGATAAATATTTCAAATTTACAACTTAATTGTTTTTTAAAAATACGTAAAAGGAAATAGCATTCAATAAAAACATATTGGGGACATATTGGAGAAAGGGGACAGAGATAAGTTTTCTTTTTCTCTAATTACAGGAACAAGACTCAGGTGAGGTAAGTTTAACTTGGCAATTCTCTACTAAAAGGAATGGTGGTGCCCACCAACTCGGAAGGCTTAAAAACGGATTAGATAAATTGATGGAGAAGAAGCGGACCAATGGCTGTAGATGACCTCCAGGACAAGAGTCACGATTTGCCTGACATACTTTTAGAAAGATCTGCCTTCTCCTTTCTTCCTAAAGGAAATCTTAGTTATTTTAATTCTGTATCTTCAGACTCAGATGGCACTCTGAATTTTGGAAACTAAATCATACCAGATAATTGCCTCTCCTGCTATAAGCTTTCAGAAGAATATATTCCATCTCAGTCTTAACTTTTCCTCTTTCAGCTCCCTTCCTAACTTTTTTTTTTGCAGGCGCAGTTTCACAGTCCTATTGTTTCTCTTTCTGATTCACTCATTCCTTAATTTCTGGTTGTTTGCTTTTAATTCTGCCATCCTTAATTCTTCTTCCTCTCTTTCTTTCCCCTATAAACCACGCCATAGAAGCTCAGTAAATTTATAAATGGATTTTCATATATAAATTATCATGGTGCATCTCTTAACTAGGCTCAGGTTTGAAACATCATAATAAAGCATATAGGTTTTCATGGAAATTACTCTCATTATGATTAAAGTGCTATATTTTGGAATAAATGTGCACATTATTTCCTGCCATTTTTTTTTTTTTTTGGTACTGTTAACCTTTAGTGGATATCCTTTGTGGTTGTGTTTAATTCTTGAATCAACATATTGCAATCCTAGTGTCAGGCAGACTCTACTTCAGTTTCTGTGATGTTTTACTCATTAAGCCCCTGGCTAAACATATGATCAGAGAGACTTTCCTTACTTGGAATCCTTAGCATATCTCAGCCCTTTCTGTAGCAATATAGTACTTTGGCAAGATAGCAATATACTTTCCTGGATCTTCTTGTTTCCTAGCTGGCTAACAAACTATATTATCCTCATTGTGGTGGAGCAACTATTTTGAGGATGCTGATTGCCATGAATTTCCTGTCTCCCTCCTAAAATGTTGATACTTCCCTTAGGAATTAACCAATAACTTGTTTGGTTAATTCCTAAAGGATGAATGTACTTCCCATAGAGTTGTGAGAAATCAGAATAAAGTTTATATGCTGTAGCTCTGTAGTGGATTAAGCAGGAAAAAGTATTTGGTCTATTTGTGGTACCCAAAGGACTGATAGGATTTGATGTATTGTCGAAGGCTTTCACGGCCGGCATACGAAGGCTGGTGTGGATCTTCCGGGTTGTGTGGCCGTGGTCTGGAAGTTCTGTTTCCTAACGTTTCGCCAGCATCTGTGACCGGCATCTTCAGAGTGCAGGAGCACAGACAGGGGCACAGAGAGAACTGCCCCTGTCTGTGTTCCTGCGCTCTGAAGATGCCGGTCACAGATGCTGGCGAAATGTTAGGAAACAGAACTTCCAGACCACGGCCACACAACCCGGAAGATCCACACCAGCCTTCGACTGATAGGATTGTTTAAACATGGGCTGAGGACCAGATAAGGCCTACATCATAGGATCACATGGAAACATTAGAGTTGCCAAGGTAGTCTGCTGCCAAAGTAAGTGGAAAGTGAGTAAAAGTCAGAGAAAGTAATTATAAACACTTGCAAAGATATTCACATCAACTCTTTGTATTATGCTCATTGCTGATCCTGGCTACCTGCAGCAACTTTCTCCCCAGAAAATCTGCATAGGACAGGTAGGAAAAACAGCTGTAAACACTGTCCTTTACTCACCTTATGAACAAACTGCTCAACTCGAGTTTGAAGTCCCCATACTTCGAATTTCACAGATACCAGTTTGTAGGAGCACATAATAGGGTCTTGAGTTTCTCTCCAACCTTCTTTTAATAGGCCTCTCCCAGTCTTCTCTGATTTGAAATATTTAGGGTCCTATTGAAAACAAGAATGAGCGAGCAGCTTAACTGAAGATTGAAATCTATGTTTGGAAAAAAGAACCACTTGTGCTAAAATTGTTACTAGTAAAAATGGAATACTACACAAAATTATTTCTATCTATGACAGGAATGATGTTCATTTCATGTTTCTTTTCTCTATTTATTAATATTAGGGCTGGAAGCTGGTTGTTTGTACAAGAAGACTGGAGATTTTTGAAAAACCACTGTATTAATTCCAATCCTTATTCCTAAATCCTAATTGAAGCACTTCACTTAGCCTCATTTAACCATTCAACTGAGTTACTTTGGGGAATTTGGCAGCCATATAAATAAAATAAAATAAAATAAAATAAAATAAAATAAAATAAAATAAAATGCTATGCAGATGAAAAGGAAATGATTAGACACAACAGAAAGCAGCTAATTCTTTAATATAATTAATAAATACATTTTCTAATGAACTATCCAAAAAGTTACTGCTAGAATGGGAAGGAGAAATATATTATCTTCGTGGGCACCATATAAAAATAAATTTGCAATGATTACAACATACAATAGTTGTACGGTCTAAGGATCAGGGCAGATGCAGGATGCTGGCTGGGTGTTGATATTCCTGTTCAATATCTTAAATGTAGGTTAAAAATGAACATATTCTAACAGATTTCCACCATATATTACTTCTGTTTTAAATATATGCATTAGTTTAGGACAGAGTAAGATTTATTAATAGGTATGATCCTTTCGAAAAGGTTAACCTGCTAAAATACCATTTTGGTTAATGGATAAGGTATTGCACATTTTAATTTTGATATTTCAGATAGTTTTGCAACTAGTTCAGGTAGTTTTGATACCAGAGAGTTCTTTGCTTTCTGTTTTCCAAGTCTCATTCATAATCCTGACAATCTAAAAGAGCTTCTTCAATGTATTTGAAAAGTATGTTTTCAAAAACACATTTGAAAATTGGCACACTTCTTCCCTCCACTCACACACCAACAATAATTACATTTGGCTGTTTCTTTTTTCCTCCCTTTGATTCCAAAGTAAAGAAAGCACAGATAAAGCAGTACATCTGCTTTGGTAATGCTCAATACTTGAAAGTGCTATTTTAAAACATCCTGTGCTTGGCATCATAATGTACTGAAAACACGGAGCAATTTGTGCTATTTGGTAGCAAAATTATTCCATCGAAATGAGTTTGCCTCATAAATTATATTTGACTGAAGCACAGAGGGGAGCAAAGGGGAATTCTAACACAAGTGCTTGGAAAATGTCTTTAACGTAGTGCTAGCAGAACAATTGTACGGTGAGTCTTAAGTTAAACATGAGTGGGTTGCTCTGTTTTTCACAGGTACTTTATGACACTAGGGAAAGAGCACAGTCCCCTTTCTCCAAAACATCTGTATGAGAAAGCTTGAGCAAGACTGAAAAGCTTCATTGCTCCTGAAGGCTTAGGAGTATAAATGATGCATCTGGTATCATAAGAAAAACTCTGTAGGCTCAAGGGTGTGTGTTTGTGTGTGTGTGTACCTGACAAATTGCTTTTGCAAACTCAAG